>CM039673.1:164123442-165500942 GCA_022496015.1 Hordeum marinum
TTTTCTGGATTAGCTCACAAGATGTCTTCTCGGTGATATCATCCACGGGGGTGTGACCCAGCGGTGCCCCCATGGAACCCATGCTGCTTTTCTGCATTGTAGATGGGACGGGTTCTTCCCCTGCCTCCTGCTGCGGAGTTTCCCTTTGCTGGGTGAGTACCTGTATCTGCAGCTGCTGCTGCTCGTACTTCTGTTCCAACTTTGAAAGTCGGTCTGCTTCGACCTTCTTTTTTCTCGAATGGCTTTTATAACTGTCCTGCCATCCCGCAAACCCCTCGTGCCACGGAACAACACCCATGCCTCGTGTTCGTCCTCCGTGTTCGGTATTCCCGAGGGCGCGTGTAAGCTCGTTGTTGTCTCTATTGGGGTGAAACCGTCCTTCTTGGGCATCTTTTATTGCTTGAATCAACTCATCTGATGCATGCTTCAGACTGGCCATTGCAATAATCTTCCCTGTGGTTGGGTCCAACTTTCCCCCATGCACAAAAAACCAATTCCTGCACCGCTTGGGCCAGTTGAAGGTTACTGGAGTGATCCCTTCAGCAAGCATCTTATTCTCTAGTGCATCCCACTTAGGAATGGCTGACTTGTATCCACCTGTCCCTAGTTTATGGTGATACTTTTTTTCTCAGCATTTATCTTATTCTTTGTCGACTTCTCCATAGCAGCTATCGATGTCTTGTACTCGATAAATGCGTCCCAGTGATCCCTTACCTTATCGTATATTCCTTTGAATTCGGGCGCCTTCTTGCCTCTAGCGTTGTACTCGGTCCATAATCTTTTCTTCCAAGTCTGGAACGCGCTGGCCATCTTATGGAGAGCAAACTCCTTGACTTTGTTCCTTTGACACTCCGAGAGAGAATCTGTTAGTGTGAAATGCTCCATGAGCTCTCGCCAAAGGGCATCTTTAATTCTTGTATCGACATAATTCACTCATGTTTTTGGTTCCTTTGGCTGAATCCATTCATGCATTGTGATCGGGACTCCGTCCCTAACAACCACTCCGCATTGACGCACAAATGTCTTGGGATTGGCTTCAGGGTGAGTCGGTTTGCCATTATGTTTGAAAGCATCAAGATTGAGCTTTACGTTGCCGTCCAATATTTTGGCAGCGCCTCGTACAATTCTACTAGATTGGCTCGATCCGGAGGGATGATAATTAAAATAAGAAAGATTTGTTAATATATATATATACAAATCAATTAATACACATGTAATGATCACCAGAGGCTAATGGATGTGTATATACCTTGCCGAACATTCTTGGTTGTTCCGAATTTTGGAACATAAGTTGTTCTTCCTGGGTCTACATCCATCACCGTGATCGTTCAGATATTGTGAGCCATCATCATGATCATGTGATTCACCTCGAAGGTCCGCTGGGTTTTCGGAGGAGCGTATCATGTCGAAGATGTCCTCTTCATGAGCTCTACCGGTATTGTCCATAGCTTAATAACTAGTCCATAATAATATGGATAAAACAAATTAGTATTTAAATTAGCATGCATTCAAGAAGCAAAATAACTGATAGTTAATTAATAATGCATCATCGAATGCATATATAGTATAGTTCTTAGAAAAGATCTCATCTGCATAATCTTGGATAATTTTCAATACATTGACTAATCTCCATCGATCTAGCTACATCATAATAATACATCATAATAGTAGCTAGCTAATATATCGATCTAGCTAGAACCCTAGCGCCCGGCGGATATCGGGGCGGGCGATGGACACCCAAAGAAAAGGAACCATCACAGGAACATAACTGCAGTGAGATCCCTGAAGAATCTGCCAGGTATTGTCGGACCTCGCCTCCAAAGCTGCCATGTAGCGACGGACGTGCTCGTTCTCCTTGTTGACATGGTACTGTACCACCTCCGCGGGGGACTCAAGCCTCTGAAAACTGCGTGGCCCATGCGGCCGCCACCACAGAACCTCTGGGTCGACGACGGGCTGGCTCCTCACCAAGCTGCGCCGCCCGGAAGTCAACACCTCCCAATACCAGCCCGGCGGAGCCCAGTCCCTGACAGGGCCCCTCGGGTCAAGCAAGTGACCTCCTCCGGCGACTCGACGACGAGGATGCGGGATCGGCATTGCCGGCGTCGAGAAGAATCACTTAATTACGAAAAGAAATTAAATAAAACTTAGCAAAATTAACACTTAACAAAATTAACACTTAGCAAAATTAATACTTAGCATCTAGCAAAATCAAGAATTACGGCACGCTTTGGATCCTAATGCGTGTGTGACTATCGGTCTGTCAAGAATTTCCTTAAATAACTCTCACATATCTCATGGTGTGTTGGTGCGCACTCTCTCACATTGATACGGTGGTGTATATACGTTGGTGGACACTCTCTCGCAGTAATAGGTTCGACCGGCGGTGATGGACACTTCCCCTCTCCTCTTCTTGCACAATATATCGATGAGTATATCGCAAAGAAGAGGAGAAAGAGGAAGCGCCCCCCACGACAACAGTCGGGATTCCTCCATCAAGAACACACATGAAACCCTAAACTAAATTAGGATCGACGACAGACCGAAAGTCACACATGCATTAGGATCCAACTAAATTAAACCCAAAACTAAACTAAACATAAAACTAAATTAAACCTAAACTAAACATAAACTAACACATATCCTAATAACATGACAACCTAACTAACTAACTAACTAAATAGGGGTGTTGTGTCGTGGTCGGGGTCGGGTGTCGGGGGTGTCGTGTTGGGGTGTCGGGGTTCGACGTCGAGGGACCCTAGGTACCCTAGAATCTACACACTAGTCCGACGATCATCGGGGCGATCGTCGGGGAGAGGGGTCGGCCGAGAGATCTCACCTAGCCTCCTAACCCAGAGGTGGCGTCGGCGACGGGCTCAGGGCGGCGACAACGGGATCACAGAGCGGCGGCCGGAGTGAGCGGGCCGGCGGCGATGGGACCGGCGACGAGGGGTGGCACTCGGGTAGGCGAGGGCGACCGCGGCGAGGGCGACACCGGCGAGGGCGACGGCGGCGAGGGCGACGGCGGCGGTGGTGAGGGCAACGGCGGCAAGGGGCGGCGTCCGTGTTGGCGAGGGCGACGGCGGCGAGGGCGACGGCGGCGCGACAGATGGCGGTGAGGGCGACGGCGGTTGTGGTGCGACGGTGGCGGTGGTGAGGGCCGGCGACAGCAATGGCACGGTGGTGGTGCGACGGCGAGGAGGGCGACGACGGCGAGAGCAACGGAGGCAAGGTTGACGGCGGCAAGGGCGACGGCGGCGAGGGCGATGGCGGCGAGGGCGAGGGTGGCGAGGGCGAGGGCGGTGGTGGTGAGGGCGAGGGCGACGGCGGCAAGGGCAATTTCGGCAGCCTGGCAGCGCAAGTTGGAGCTCGCCCGGTGCATGGCTCGGCTCGGGACGATGAAGTGCTCAATTTATACCAGGCACCCCTTTAGTACCGGTGCATGACTAGCACCGGTACTAAAGACCCTTTAGTACCGATGCGTGCCATGCGCCGGTACTAAAGGTCCTCCCAACAGAGCGCGGGGGCGGTGGACCTTTAGTACCGGTGCGTGGCACGGACTGGTACGAAAGGGTCTTTAGTACCGGTGCTAGTCACGCACTAGTACTAAAGATGTTTTTTAATTAAATATTAGTTTTTATTTTGAGAAAACCTCGTAAACTTTAGAAAATCATAGAAAAAACGTAGGACTCCAATGGAAATAAATAATATATGAAAAAATATCAGAAAAATATGAAGAATCTGTTTATGGAATTTCCATGCATGTTTGAACAACTTCAACTGCTTTATAAGATAATTTGATTAAATATGGCATTTGAAATATTCATATCTCGCGTTTGAAAAGCAATACAAATGAACTCTGAAAAGGTTGTAACTTGGCATGACATCATAATTTCACCCACATAGCAACTTCTAGAGAGTTGAGAGGGTTACAACAAAAACTGGATGCACTTCGTGTACAAATTGGGCAATCTCATAAGAAGTATGAGGGTTTCGGACGAAAACTCATCTATTACAAAGGGATTTCATTTTTAATAACTTATTTTAACTCCATACTTTTTGTGTGTTCAATATGCACCATTCAAAGGCACATCATCAATTTTCAAACCATTCTGACTTCATTTGATATTTTTCATGCATTTAATGATTTATTTTGAGCTAAATGACCCTGAATTTGAAAAGCAGTACAAATGAACTCTGAAAAGGTTGTAACTTGGCATGACATCATAATTTCACCCACATAGCAACTCCTAGAGAGTTGAGAGGGTTACGGCAAAAACTGGATGCACTTCGTGTACAAATTGGACAATCTCATAAGAAGTATGAGGGTTTCGGACAAAAACTCATCTATTACAAAGGGGTTTCATTTTTAATAACTTATTTTAACTCCATACTTTTTTTGTGTTCAATTTGCACCATTAAAAGGCACATCATCAATTTTCAAACCATTCTGACTTCATTTGATAGTTTTCATGCATTGAAAGATTTATTTTGAGCTAAATGACCCTGAATTTGAAAAGCAGTACAAATGAACTCTGAAAAGGTTGTAACTTGGCATGACATCATAATTTCACCCACATAGCAACTTCTAGAGAGTTGAGAGGGTTACAGCAAAAACTGGATGCACTTCATGTACAAATTGGACAATCTCATAAGTATGAGGATTTCGGACGAAAACTCATCTATTACAAAGGGATTTCATTTTTAATAACTTATTTTAACTCCATAATTTTTGTGTGTTCAATATGCACCATTCAAAGGCACATCAACAATTTTTAACCCTTTCTGACTTCATTTGATATTTTTCATGCATTTAATGATTTATTTTGTGCTAAATGACCCTGAATTTGAAAAGTAGTACAAATGAACTCTGAAAAGGTTGTAACTTGGCATGACATCATAATTTCACCCACATAGCAAGTTCTAGAGAGTTGAGAGGGTTACGGCAAAAACTGGATGCACTTCGTGTACAAACTGTTACAAAGATATACCATGCTAGCTAGGAAATGCATGCATGTCCTTCACATAAATATATAGAAAGTGATGACGGTGAAGCCGGTCACATACCAGAGTGGGATCTCGTGGTGTAAGACTTTTTCTGTGTGTTTGTCCCTTTCTTATGATTGCGCCGTAACCATGGATAATCTTCATCATTTAATAGGATGCTTGGGTTAGTCTTCACTCTGAAGGGAGGGATTTGATGAAACTTTTCATAATCTTCGGACATGTCTGTCTTGTCCTCCACTCCCACAATGTTTCTTTTCCCTGAAAGAACTATGTGGCGCTTTGGCTCATTGTATGATGTATTCGCTACCTTATCTTTTTTCTCCTCGGTTTGCTAGACATGTCCTTCACATAGAAAACCTGAGCCACATCATTGACTAGGACGAATGAGTCGTCTGTGTATCCAAGATTGTTGAGATCCGCTGTTGTCATTCTGTACTGCGGGTCTACCTGTTCCCTGCCTCCAGTATATTTGACCCATTTGCACCAAAACAAAGGGACCTTAAGATCAGGTCCATAGTCAAGTTCCCATATCTCCTCTATGTAATCATAATATGTGTCTTCAAAGTTGGTTGCATCATAGCGGACACCACTGTTTTGGTTGGTGCTCTTCTTATCTTGGGCGATCATGTAAAATGTATTCCCATTTATCTCATACCCTTTGAAAGTCGTTACAGTCGAACTTGGTGTCTTGGCCAACCAGTACAGTTCATCTGGAACATTGTTGTCATTGATGAGCTTTGTTCTCAACCAACTGGCAAAAGTCTCCATGTGTTTACGTTCAATCCAGGGGTCAGACTGCTCTAGGTTCTTGGACCGTACAATATCCTTGTGTTCCTCCATATATGGAGTCACCAATGTGGAATTTTGTAGAACCGTGTAGTGTGCTTGAGTGAAAGAATGCCCGTCCATATTTATTGCTTCTTTCTTTCCTAATGTGCCTTCTCCACCCAGTCTGCCCTCATGCCGCGATTCAGGAAGACCAATCGGCTTAATGTCAGGAAAAAAGTCAACACAAAACTCAATAACCTCCTCTGTTCCATATCCCTTGGCGATGCTTCCTTCTGGCCTAGCACGGTTATGAACATATTTCTTTAAGACTCCCATGAACCTCTCGAAGGGGAACATATTGTGTAGAAATACAGGACCCAAAATGTTAATCTCTTCGACTAGGTGCACTAGAACATGCGTCATAATATTAAAGAAGGATGGAGGGAACACCAACTCGAAAATGACAAGACATTGGACCAGGTCATTCTATAACCTTGGTAGGATTTCTGGATCGATTACCTTCTAAGAAATTGCATTGACGAATGCGCATAGCTTCACAATGGCTAATCGAACATTTTCCGGTAGAACCCCCTAAGTGCAACCGGAAGTAATTGTGTCATAATCACGTGCCAGTCATGAGACTTTAGATTTTGAAATTTTTTCTCTGCCATATTTATTATTCCCTTTATATTCGACGAGAAGCCAGACGGGACATTGATACGGAGCGGGCATCCAAAAAGATTTCCTTCTCTTCTTTCGTAAGAGCGTAGCTGGCAGGACCTTGATACTGCTTTGGAGGCATGCCGTCTTTTTCATTAATTCTTTGCTTGTCCTCCCGTGCCTCCGGTGTATCTTTTGTCTTTCCATACACGCCCAAGAAGGCTAGCAGGTTCACACAAAGATTCTTCGTCACATGCATCACGTCGATTGCATTGCGGACCTCTAGGGCTTTCCAATATTCAAGTTCCCAAAATATAGATTTCTTCTTCCACATGGGTGCGTGTCCGTTGGTGTCATTCGGAACAGATTGTCTGCCAGGACCCTTTCCAAAGATTACCTGTAAATCCTTGACCATATCAAATATATATTCACCCGTACGGAGGCCAGGCTTCTTCCGGTTATCTGGCTTACCTTTGAAATGGTTGCCTGCCTTTCTTAAGATATGCTTGATCGGTAGAAATCGACGATGTCCCAGCTACACATTCTTCTTACATTTATCCAAATATGTACTTTCAGTATCATCTAAACAGTGCGTGCATGCATTGTATTCCTTGTTTGTATGTCTTGAAAGGTTACTAAGAGCAGGCCAATCATTGATGGTTACAAACAGCAACGCTCGTAGGTTAATTTCCTTCTATGTGTGCGCATCCCACACACGCACACCTGGTTTTTTCCACAACTGTAGAAGTTCATCAACTACTGGCCTTAGGTAGACATCAATGTCGTTGCCGGGTTGCTTAGGTTCTTGAATGAGCACTGGCACCATAATGAACTTCCGCTTCATGCACAACCAAGGAGGAAGGTTGTAGATACATGGAGTCACGGGCCAGGTGCTGTGACTGGAGCTATGCTCGCCAAAAGGATTCATGTCGTCTGTACTAAGACCAAACCATAAGTTCGTTGCATCAGCTGCAAAGTCCTCAAACTCCCTCTCGATTTTTCTCCACTGCGACCCATCAGCGGGTGCTCTCAACATCCCGTCTTTCTTACGTTCTTCTTTGTGCCATCGCAACAACTTGGCATGCTCTTTGTTTTGCAACAAACGTTTCAACCGTGGTATTATAGAAGCATACCACATCACCTTGGCAGGAACCCTCTTCCTATGGCGTTCGCCCTCCACATCACCAGGGTCATCGCGGGGGATCTTATAGCGCAGTGCACCGCATACTGGGCATGCATCCAAATTCTCGTACTCCTCACCGCAGTCATTAGGGTATGCATGTATCTTCTCCACCTCTAATCCTAGAGGGCAGACAACCTTCTTTGCTTCGTACGTACTTTCAGGCAATTCGTTATCCTTTGGAAGCATCTTCTTTATCATTATCAGCACTTCTTGAAATCCCTTGTCAGTTACACCATTCTTTGCCTTCCATTGCAGCAATTCCAGCGTGGTACCCAACTTTTTCTGGTCATCTTCACAATTTGGATACAATAATTTCTTGTGATCCTCTAACATGAGTTTCAACTTCAACCTCTCCTTATCATTTTCGTAGTTTCTCTTTGCTTCAGCAATGACCTGACCCAAATCATCAGCGGGCTCATCTGATGCCTCTTCTTTAGCTTCCCCCATTGATGCCTCTTCTTCAGCTTCCCCCATTGTTGTATCAGCAAAAGGATAGTTGTCATCCTCCTCTTCTTCTTCATTGTCTTCCATTATAACCCCTCTTTCTCCGTGCTTGGTCCAACAGCTATAGCCGGACATGAAACCAGACTTCAGCAGGTGGTAGTGAAGGGTATTTGAGTTAGAGTAATTCCTATCATTCTTACAGTAACGACATCGACAACACATGAAACCATTCTGCTTATTTGTCTCAGCCACACGAATAAAATCATGTAGGCCATTTAGAAACCCTGGACTTAATCGGTCATCGTACATCCATTGCCTGCTCATGTTCACTACACAACATCGAAGTGACCAAATTAATACAACTTCATCATCACATTACAACCAAAAGTAGAGCTAGCAGTGACCAAATGTTATTACTGCAAATAATGGATACTTATAGTTCATACATATGCATCTCATGAAACAACACCAACTATCTAAAACATGTGAATACAACAACAAATGCGATCATAATCGCAACTAAAGTAACAATTGAGCCAACAACATAATGATACCAAGATTCTTTATCAATGGCATATTTTCTAATCTTTCTAAGCTTCAAGCGCATTCCAAACATCTTGTTCTTGTGATCATCATTGATATCGGCAACATGCAACTCCAATCCCATCTTCTCATCTTTAGTTCTTCAATTTTTCTTTCAAATGATCAATTTCTTTTTCAGCTTGTGTTAATTTCTCGAGCAGAATTGCATAGTCAGTTGCAATTTCTGGTTCAACTACTTCCTATAGATAAAAATATCTATGTCAATTTGGTGGCATAATTAATTTTCATAGACATTAGATGATGTGTGAAATATTTATAAAAGATAATTAACAACATACCACATCTGAATCATAGACTTGACGAGGGCCGACGTGGGCGGATACCATAACCATTACACTATAGAATAACTAACAATAATACAAGTAAGTAAATCGTACACGCAGTTATCTAAATCATACAAGTAATTTTTTTTAAAAATATTTTAAGAAGAACAAGAGGCTCACCAAGGTGGCCGGTGTCGCGACGAGACGGTGCGGACGATGGATGGTGGTTAGGACGGCCGGGGATGGTGGGAAGGCACACCAAATAAACCACACCTACACATATGCAACCTAACAAGTTAATTTGAGCTCAAATTGGATATAAATCAAATAAACTCCCACAAACCACATATCACATATCTTTGAGCATACCACAACCTAATCTATCAAGAGATGAAGGAGCAAAGTTGCTAACCTTTATGAACACTTGTATAGATGGGGTGCCTTTAAATCTTGACAAATCCTTGGCAAAATGGAGGATGAGCTTCGAGCAAGAAGAAGAAGATGGGAAGGCACACCAAATAAACCACACCTACACATATGCAACCTAAGAAGTTAATTTGAGCTCAAATTGGATATAAATCAAATAAACTCCCACAAATCACATATCACATATCTTTGAGCATACCACAAGCTAATCTAGCAAGAGATGAAGGAGCAAAGTTGCTAACCTTTATGAACACTTGGATAGATGGGGTGCCTTTAAATCTTGACAAATCCTTGGCAAAATGGAGGATGAGCTTTGAGCAAGAAGAAGAACAGGGGAGAAAACAGAGCTCTTTCGATCGGCTGCAGACGGATGTATATGTAGGAAGTCTTTAGTACCATCTGGTGTCACCAGCCGGTACTAAAGGTTCCCCTTTATTACCGGCTGGTGACACCAGTCGGTACTAAAGGTTCAAGTGGGGCCCATGTCTGACCAAAACCCTGCCACACCCCCTGTAGTACCGGCTCGTGAGATGAACCGTTACTAAAGGTCCCTCACGAGCCGGTACTAAAGGTCGCCCTGCTCCTAGCCGTTGTAGCCGGCACGAACCGGGACTAATACCATCTTTAGTACCGGTTCGTGACCAGACCGGGACTAAAGCTCAGGACGAAAGGTCTATTTTCTACTAGTGGGGTACCGTCCATACAAACACAATCCTGGGGGAGTTTTGTTTATTATACCTTTGATTTGATTTTTGAGCATGGGACTGTGCATCCCGAATACCAACCACTTCCTCGTGAATGATAGTGAATCAACACGTATCGTGAGAATAACCCACCTAGCATGGAAGACATTGACAACCCCCAGTCACTACATGAGCGATTTGGGCACACAAAACAGAATATTTGTTTGAAGGTTTGGAGAGTGGCACATGCAAATTTACTTGGGATGACAGGTAAATACCGCATATAGGTATGTGTGCTGGACTCATATAGAACAACTTTGGGTTTATGGAGATGGATGCACAAGCAGTGTTCCTGCTTAGTACAGTGAAGGCTAGCAAAAGACTAGGGAGTGACCAACTAGAGAGCGAAAACATTCATAAACATGCTTTGAGATTGACGAACATTGAATACAAGCATGAGTAGGATATAAATTACATGAACATAAACATCATGGAGGCTATGTTGGTTTTTTTCAACTACATGCATGAACATGTGCCAAGTCAAGCCACTCGAATCATTCAGAGGAGGATACCATTCTATCATACTACATCACAACCATTTTAATATGCATGTTGGCACTCAAAATAAACCATTATTAAATCTTAGCTAATTAAGCATGGCATGAATAACTATAATATCTAATTGTCATTGCAAACATGTTCAACCCATAATGAGCCGAATCCCGGACGATGAGCTAATCATATTTACAAACATAAGTTAGTTAGAGTTTGTACCAGCTTTTCTCCATCTCGTTCATTTCATCATATATCATCATTATTTCCTTTCATTTGCATGACCGAACGATGTGAATAATAAGAGTGCACATGCATTGGACTAAGTTGGAATCTAAGGGTAGTAACTCAAAGGAGAAGACAAGTTAATATGGGCTCTATGTAAGATAAACAATAATGGATATGAGAGCCGCTTAACATTTCATCGTGGTCTTATCCTTATGACCCAAAGAAAAGAAGTTTCAAAGCAAGAACGAGAAAAACTATTTACACGGGAAAACTCCCAACAAGCAAAAGAAGACGAGAAATCTTTTTGGGTTTTATTTTAGTGCTACAACTAAACAAACTAGAAGGTAAAGCTAGAACTAATTTTTTTGGATTTTCTTAAAGGTTAATCAAACACACAAGAAGAAGGCATAAAGAAGAAATAAACTACCATGGATAGTACAACGAAAAAGTATGAACACTGACAACTGAAATGAGTGTGTGAACATGAATGTAATGTTGGTGAGAAATACATACTCCCCAAAGCTTAGGCTTTTGGCCTAAGTTGGTCTAGGGCCACGGCTGGAAATAACCATCTCCGGGATACTACGGAGGACACTGAGGGTTCCACTGATTAGCGACCTCCTATATCTCCCACTAAAAAACCGGGGACTGATATGGATCAAGGGACGGTGCCGGCTCAGGTGCTGGGGGTTGCGAAAAACCCCAATATTGGTAGATGTCATCGGGCATAATAGTGTACCTACCTGAATGAATATCAAACAAGGAAGAAGTAGGCAGAATAATAATCTCACAAGTACCCAGACTAAATACTAGGTTGTAAAGAAGCCTCCTATCCTTATTTTTACTAATAAAATCATGTGCTACCATACTATTATAGTCTAAATACTTCTTGGGTAGCAACAATTCCTCTTTCGCATAAAGCCTAATGGGTATCTCAAAATGTTTGGCTAAGCGTTGGGCCCTTTGAATGGGACCCTTTGAATGGTTTAAATTCAAGCGTTGGGCCACGAGGGTGCCAAGACTAAAAGTTCTATCGGTAAGTAAAGCATGGCACAAAATAGCGAGGTCGGGAGCACTAAGGCTTCAACTCTCGCCTCAACCAAGTAGACATCTACCGTAAATAATGAACAATATCGTAAAACAGGAAAATGTACACTAGCTGGTCTGGCCTTCGACACCCCTCTCTCTTCCCCCACAGTGATTGCGGCAATAAAATCCTCCATGTCTCTAGGATGTGGTTCACTGATGCTGCCCTCAAAGGGTATTTTGAAAACATTGGAAAAATCATAAAGTAACATTTCCTTAGGCACATCATATAAATGAAATTCTACCATGGGAGGATTTTCCTAGGATAAAAGTGGACATTTTGCACGAAGTGTTAGTGAGTAAGAGGTATTGGTCACACTTATCGTGGAGGAAGTCGGCGATGCTTGCATTCTCTACTAAATAATAGAAATCTTCATAAATTCCGGCTGTTCTCAAGAATGCTTCACTTGGCCATTCACATGGATGAACCTCCGTGGTATTTGGGATATTGTATTTAGGATTCTCAGTTTCTTTTTCTTTAAAACCCCGGCTTGAAGAGCCGCTTAACAATCTCCTCATCATCTCTTTTGCTGAAAATTAATTCTGAAATTTTTAGTGACTCTAAATAAAAGTGAAAAAAACTCAACAAAACTCATAGAAACTACTCCCACAAGTGCCTAAAAGCTATATCACGCATCAAACTACTTGGGACCATACAAATTTTACGTGCAAGCTCAAGAACAAGGTCACCACAACAACAAAAAATTGCAATATATAAGGCACTACAACATAAAATAATTGGACCATTGGAGGAGTCACATACTCATGAGCAATCCCCTAAAACAGTTTTGCAAATGGAGCTTTGAGCAAGGAGGTCAAAAATGGTAGCACGATGAGCTAAAACACGAGTTTGAGCAATGGTGGGAGTTTTTCTGGAGGAAGACGAAGTGGATGTGTGTTGGAATAAGCGAGGGGGCCCCACATGGGACGCACAAGCCACCAGGGCGCACCTACAGGCTTGTGTCCCACTGGTGCAACCCCATGATGCATACTCAGTGCCAAAAATTCTTAAATATTCCAGAAAAATCATACTAAATTTTCAGGGCATTCTGGGGACTTCTATATTCAGGTCATTTTTATAATGCACAGATAAAATAGAAAACAAGAAAATAATATCATTTTACTAGAATGAAACTAAGGAACGCAGAATAAAAGTTGGGTACAGAAGGTAGTGCTTTCTAAATTCATCCATCTCACGTTCATCAAAAAGAATCCATCAATGAGGTTGATCAAGTCTTATTGACAAACTTTTTTGAATGACATGAAATCGGAGAATTTTCGAATAACACTAGGTTACCTCAATGGGGATATGCATGTCCCCAACAATAAGTATATCATATTTCTTCCTGATAGTAGGAAGAGGGA
This sequence comes from Hordeum marinum, assembly GCA_022496015.1. Classification (NCBI taxonomy): domain Eukaryota; kingdom Viridiplantae; phylum Streptophyta; class Magnoliopsida; order Poales; family Poaceae; genus Hordeum; species Hordeum marinum. The sequence continues at coordinate 164,136,711 of CM039673.1, forward strand.
GTTCAAAGCCTTCGATAATAATCGTGGAAACCTTTTCAATGGAGTTCACACTATGAACTTGAGGTTGTTTCTTCGGAAAATGCATCGTATGCTCATTACCATTAACATGAAAAGTGACATTGCCCTTGTTGCAAACAATAACATCGCCTGCAGTATTCAAAAAGGGTCTACCTAGGATGATCAACATACTATCGTCCTCGGGAATATCAAGGATAACAAAGTCCGTTAAGATAGTAACATTCACAACTACAACATGCACATCTTCACAAATATCGATGGCTAAAGAAGTTGATTTATCAACCATTTGCAACGAGATTTCAATAGGTGTCAACTTATTCAAATCAAGTCTACGATATAAAGAGAAAGGCCTAACACTAATACCAACTCCAAGGTCACATAAAGCATTTTTAACATAATTTCCTTTAATAGAGAATTGTATAGTAGGTACTCCGGGGTCTCCTAGTTTCTTTGGTATTCCACCCTTTAGGTATAATTAGCAAGCATGGTGGAAATCTCATCTTCCAGTATTTTTTTTTCACAATATCTTTCATATACTTAGCATAAGGAGACATTTTCAGAATATCTGTCAAACACATGCGTAAAAAGAGAGGTCTAAGCATTTGAACAAAGCGCTCAAAATATTCATCATCCTTTTTCTTGGATGGCTTAGGGGGAAAGGGCATGGGTTTCTGCACCCATGGTTCTCTTCCTTTACCATGTTTCCTAGCAACAAAGTCTCTTTTATCATATCTATTATTCTTAGGTTGTGGGTTATCAAGATCAACAATAGGTTCATTCTCTACATCATTATCATCACTAGGTTGAGCATCAACATGAACATCATCATTAATATTATCACTAGATCATGTTCATCACCAGATTGTGCCTCAGCATCAGAAACAGAAAGATCATTTGGGTTCTCAGGTGTATCTATAACAGGTTCACTAGAAGCATGCAAAGTACTATCGTCATTCCTTTTCCTACTCTTACTAGAACGAATAGGTGCATCAGTATTAACTCTCTGAGAATCTTGCTCAATTCTCTTAGGGTGGCCCTCAGGATACAAAGGTTCTTGAGTCATTCTACCACCTCTAGTCACAACTTTAACAGAATGATCATTGTTCTTACTATTCATCTCATTAAGTAAATCATTTTGTGCCTTTATTACTTGTTCTACTTGAGTCGTTACCATGGAAGCATGTTTACTAATAAGCTTAAGATCATTGACAGTTCTACTCAAATAATCACCCAAGCGATCAAGCATATAAGCATTAACATTTTCTTGCTTGACTACAAAGTTATCAAATTCATCCAAGCATTGCCTAGCAGGCTTATTATAAGGAATATCTCCTTCATCAAATCTACAAAGAGAATTTACCTCTACTGCCTGTGTCAGGTTATCAAGACCATGTATTTCTTCAATAGGTGGTAGATTCTTAACATGTTCAGCTTTAATACCTTTTTCTTTCATAGATTTATTTGCCCCTTGCATACCTTCAGGACCGAGAAATAGAATACCTCTTTACTTCGAAGTTGGGTTTGGAGGTGGCTCGGGAATAGTCCAATCATTATCATTGCTCAATATGTTGTTCATTAGCAGCTCAACTTGTTCAACAGTTTGTTCCCTGAAAACACAACCACCACAACTATCTAGGTGGTCCCTAGAAGCATCGGTTAGTCCATTATAAAATATATCAAGTATTTCATTTTTTGAGAGGATGATCAGGCAAAGCATTAAGTAACTCGAGAAGCCTTCCCCAAGCTTGTGAGAGACTCTCCTTCAATTTGCGCAAAGTTAAATATTTCTTGCAAGGCAACTTGTTTCTTATGGGATGGAAAATATTTTTTAGAGAAGTAATAGATCATATCTTGGGGACTACGTACGCAATGAGGAGCAAGGGAATTAAACCATATCTTAGCATCACCCTTTAATGAGAAAGGAAACAACTTAAGAATATAGTAATAGCGAATTTTTTCCTCACGAGTAAATAGGGTGGCTATATCATTCAATTTGTTAAGATGTGCCAGAACAGTTTCAGATTCATAACCATGGAAAGGATCATATTCAACCAAAGTAATTAACTCACGACTAGCAGAGAATTCATAAACCTTATGAGTAACAAAGATAGGTGAAGTAGCAAACTTAGGATCATATTGCATTCTAGCATTCAAAGATTTTCCCTTCCACTTGCGAAGCAATTTATTAACATCATCTTTATCCTTACAAGCAAGAAAGTCCCTAGCTACCTCAACATAACCCTTAGGTATACCAGACAATTCATATCTAGGAGAGCTAGACCTAGCAAGTGTCTCATAGTGTTCTATTTCAATAATTTCATCAGATTCAGAAATATCATCAGTTTCAGTATTGACTCTAGCAATTTGTTCATCAAGGAATTCACCCAGTGGCATAGTGGTATCAAGAAAAGTATCATGATAAGCATCATGCATAATAGAAGTAGCATCATCAATTACTTCCAACAGATCAGAATTACTAGCAGGTGGTGGTGTCGTAAATTTACTCATAACAGAAGGTGAATCAAGTGCAGAGCTAGATGGCAGTTCCTTACCTGTCCTCGTAGTTGAGGGGTAGATCTTAGTCTTGGCATCTTTCAGATTCTTCATAGTGATCAACAGATATATATCACAAGTGAGTCAGAGAATAGAGCTATGCTCCCTGACAACAGCACCACAAAAAGGTCTTGATAACCCACAAGTATAGGGGATCGCAACAGTTTTAGAGGGTAGAATATTCAACCCAAATTTATTGATTCGACACAAGGGGAGCCAAAGAATATTCTCGAGTATTACCAGTTAATTTGTCAATTCAACCACATCTGAAAGACTTAATATCTGCAGCAAAGTATTCAGTAGCAAAGTAATATGGAAGTAATGGTAACGGTGGCAAAGTGATAGTAGTAGTTTGTAGTGATTGTAACAGTAGCAACGGAAAAGTAACTTAGCAAAGATCAATATGTGAAAAGCTCGTAGGCAATGGATCAGTTATGGATAATTATGTCAGATGGCATTCCTCATGCAGCAGCTATAAAATAGGGTGACATGGAACTAGATCCAATTCATCAATGTAATGTAGGTATGTATTCCATATATAGTCATACGTGCTTATGGAAAATAACTTGCGTGACATCTTTTGTCCTACCCTCCCGTGGCAGCGGGGTCCTAATGGAAACTAATGGATATTAAGGCCTCCTTTTAATAGAGAATCGTACCAAAGCATTAGTACTTAGGGAATACATGAACTCCTCAAACTACGGTAATCACCGGAAAGAATCCCAGTTATTGTCACCCTAGGGGATGCGGATCATAACTCGTAATAGGTGTCTACAACTTGCAAGATAGGATCAAGAACACATATATATTCATGATAACATAATAGGTCCAGATCTGAAATCATGGCGCTGGGGCCCTTGTGATAGGCATTAAGCACAGCAAAGTAATAACAACATCAATCTCAGAACATAGTGGATACTAGGGATCCAACCCTAACAAAACTAACTCGACTATATGATAAATCTCATCCAACCCATCACCGTCCAGCAAGCCTATGATGAGATTACTCACGAACAGTGGAGAGCATCATGAGTTGCTGATGAAGGATGGTTGGTGATGACGAAGGCCTCGATTTCCCCTCTCAGTAGCCCAAAACGGACTCTAGATCTGGTCTCCCGAGGAAGAACAAGAGGTGGCGGCGGCTCCGTATCGTGAAATGCAATGAACTCTTCTACTTGATTTTTTCTCTGCGAATAGGAATATATAGAAGTGGAAACGAGGTCGGAGGAGTGTCAAGGGGCCCACAAGACACAGGGGCGCGCCCCCTGGCTTGTAGCCAGGTAGTGGCCCCCTGTAGTTGATTCTTTCGCCAATATTTTTTATTAATTCCAAAAATATTCTCCGTAAATTTTCAAATCAATCTGAGAACTTTTATTTCTGCACAAAAATAACACCAAGGCAATTCTACTGAAAACAGTATCGGTCCGGGTTAGTTCCATTCAAATCATGCAAATTAGAGTCCAAAACAATGGCAAAAGAGTTTCGAAAAGTAGATACGTTGGAGACATATCACTAGCCTGCTAGCTCGGGCAGGATAAGCCACGATCAATGGCAGCCTTTACCTCGCTTACGGCCCGCTTCTGTCTAGGCGAGGACAACTTGTTAGCCCGTCGCGACAACCCTCCCAGAAACCCCGGTACCTCTGAAATTTGGGACGGTAATGGGAAGCCACGACGCAATAAGAATAAGCATCGACACAAGGGTGGCAAAACCGAAGATACAACCGTAAATGCCGGGTTTCATAATTGAAAACCTTCCTAGTGGAGTAAACCCTTTAAAGGGAACATGGCTGGACCTACGCAGTTACAGAAAATCATGGAGAGGCCCTGTCAGATCCACGGCACCCAGGACAAGCCCACTACTAACACCAACCGTAACTGTTGGGTGTTCAAGCAGGCAAGCAAACTCATAGTAGAGGATCATGGCAAGGACACTCGCAACAAGGACGATGAAGAGCCTCGCAGGCCGAATAGCGGAGGACAAAAGCAAGATCCCCCCAAAGTGAAAACTGTGAACATGAGCTATGTCCCGCACATACAAAATAGGAGAGGAAGCACACACTTCGGGACGTCTACTCCTTAGAGCTTGTAGCCCCGAAGTTCAACCCATGGCCGGCATACCCGATCACCTTTGGCCACACTGACCACCCAAACAGTATTCGGCATGGCGGGTTAGCCGCTTTGGTACAAGACCCCATAATGGACGGATACCACCTGACAAGGGTCTTTATGGGCATAGGTAACAACCTAAATCTTATCTACAAAGACACGGTGAAGAAAATAGGCATAGATCCGTCAAGGATCAAACCTAGTAAGACTACCTCTAAAGGAAATAATACCTGGCGCTGAGGCCCATTATTCAAGCTCCATATCTCTGGAGGTGGTCTTCGGCTCACCTGATCACTTCCGCAGCAAGGATCTGATGTTTGACATCGTCCATTTTCGTAGTGGCTATCATGCACTTCTTGGCCGAACAGTGTTCGCCCGTTTTAATGCCACCCCCATTACACATATATGAACCTTAAAATGCCCGGACCCAAGGGGGTCGTCACGGCATGCGGCAATGCGGAACGATCTATCCGAATGGAAGAACACACCATGTTTCTGGAAGCTCAGGTCCAGCTTGGCGATGAGGCGCCAAACTCCTAGTCTACCGTAAAGACGCAAAAGGAAATTAAGGGTACCTGAGCTATCTTTAAGTTCCCAGAGCGCTCTCATGCTCCGCAAAAATAGGAGTACGCCCACCACGACACAACCAAGCTACCCGTGATGTTCACACCTTGGAGGCACATTTTCGCACTCAAAATACCATGGGGAGCTGTGGGGACAAAACCCGCTTGCTGACAACTACCTCCTCTAAAAGGGGTGCCCTACAGGAGAACAAAGGCGCAGACGTGCAGCAAGACATAGTAAAGGACATCAAGCCATTCTTTTAAAGTCCTGTATAAACCATTTCCCTATGAATTTATCTCTATGTATCTATAACAACAGCTTGGGTAGACAAGAGTGTATGGATTATATGTCACGAGTAAATTGGAAATAAAGACCGATTTTTATGGTCCGGTGGTAGCTATTCATATTTGCTTAAACCATTTTTTCCTTCTTCTCTATCTGCTTTCCAATACAAAAAATAAGCCAATTCGATATGTCTTTCCAAAACTGCGACCGACTAACTAACCGGGGGCTTGAACTTGAAAGCTCGCCCCAAGCATCATCCCAACACCAGCTCTTTCTCGGGTGTCTAGCGTCTTGGATATTGCGTTATATGCATTTGATCCGAATTATGTTTTAGGTCAAAAGTTGGGTTTCCCTCCTCCTGTGTTTACCTTTTTGCGTTCCGCTATTTCAGCTAAAAAGGTAAAGGGAAAACTACTATGATTGTACTTCTAGTTCGTCTGGTTAAGTACCTCAGTAGGGAAAGCAGAAAACTGACTGGCATAATAAGCGTGAACCGATCTGCGATCCGATGACACGTGTTAAAGTAAACCAATCGTTCGATGTTGCCCGTCTTGAAGGGTTTGGAGTCATACGAATCAGGTGATAGCGGTCTCCTCCTTTGGTACATACGAACACCTCAAACATACATGTGACTAGTACTTAGTTCCCACAGTCAAGATCCTATGGTTAAGTGAAAGCATTAAAGCCGCATAGTCTAATTGCCTATTTTTCTTCCGCACTACCGCCTTCGGGCACCAACATGTTGGCTAATGGTAACAATGTGGAAATAGGAAACACTCCTTCTAGCATCTATAAGGGGGGTTGAAGTCGACGACTGGTAACTTTCAGATTACAACAACTACACATGAGTCAAAATTAAAAAGCACAACATAAAATACATCATGCAAAGTTTTTGTCATAAAACCGAGGCATACAAAGATTTAATTATTCATGCCAAATATTACACGCACTCCAGAAATACATCCTTCGACTATAAGGTCTCTACCGCTCGGGCACCATCCATAACGGAAGAGAAATATAGCTCGAGGCACCTATGTTCCTTCCCGCGTGGTGGAGGGTCAGAATCCATCTATGTTGGCTTGATTTTCGGCCAATGCACCATGGTCTTCATGAAGGCCATCTAGGCTCCCTCCGTGCATGCAGAACGAACCAGGGTGTTGACACGAGGCAACAGATAACCTCTGCACCAATTCGAAATAACTGCTAGGCAATGGCTCCATGGGCCATAGCCTAATGTAGAGGTCCTTCATAGCTGGCTTGGCTACTCGATGCAGCTCCATGAGCTATTTCAGCTGATTCGAGAAGAGGAAAGACTACTCAGGAGCTTCAAACTGCACCCAGAACATCCGCTGCTCGGCGTCTCCCTCTTGCAATGAAAAGTCCCGTACCGCATCTACAACACTCTTAGGGAAATCCGCAAATGCGCCTGGAGAATGCCACAACCGGATAAGTAACATGAACCTTTTTCCACCATAGGGGCACTTCAGTAAGTATCGCTTATCAGCAGAAATCCGCTTGATTTGGTGGAGTTCCTTTTGATAACATTGTGTTTCCATACGCGCCTCTTGGATCGTTGCGACAATCGATGACAGTTTGATTGATTATTTCTTATTTTTCTGCTCAAGGACCTCACATTTGGTGATCGTTGACAACCCACAAGTATAGGGGATCACAACAGTTTTCAAGGGTAGAGTATTCAACCCAAATTTATAGATTCGACACAAGGGGAGCCAAAGAATATTTGAGAGTATTAGCAGTTGAGTTGTCAATTCAACCATACCTAGAGATTAAGTATCTGCAGCAAAGTGATTAGTAGCATAGTAATATGATAGTTTAATAGTAGTGGTAAGAGTAGCAGTAATAGTTTGGTAGCAAGTGCAACAGTAACAGTAGTAGTAGTAACTTAGAAAGAACAATAAATGGAAAAACCGTAGGCACTAGATCGATGTATTCATTGGATAATATTCATCATATAACAATCATAACCTAGGGCGACACAGAACTAGCTCCAGTTCATCAATGTAATGTAGGCATGTATTCCGTAAATAGCCATACGTGCTTATGGAAAGAACTTGCATGACATCTTTTGTCCTACCCTCCCGTGGCAGCGGGGTCCATAAGGAAACTAAGGGATATTAAGGTCTTCTTTTAGTAAAGAACCGGAACAAAGCATTAAGAAATAGTGAATACATGAACTCCTCAAACTACGATCATCACGAGAAAGTATCCTGATTTCTGTCACCCCGGGGTTTACGGATCATAACGCGTAATTCGTGCATATGACTAGGCAAGATCGGATCAAGAACATAGATATAATGATGATGAAATGAATGGTTCAGATCTGAAATCATGGCACCCGGTCCCTAGGGACAAGCATTAAGCATGGAAAATTCATAGCGACATCAATCGTAGAACATAATGGATGATAGGGATCAAGCCCTAGCAAAACTAACTCGATTACATGATGAATCTCATCCAATTCCTCACCGACCAGCAAGCCTATGAAGGAATTACTCTCTACCGGTGGGGAGCATCATGGAATTGGCGATGAAGGAGGGTTGATGATGATGAAGAACGAAGATTCCCCTCTCCGGAGCCCCAAACGGACTCTAGATCTGGCCGCCCAATGAAGAACAGGAGGTGGCGACGGCTTCGTCTCATGAAATGCGATAAAACTTTCTCCTTGATTTTTCTCTCAGGAAATAATAATTTATAGTGCCCGAATTAGGGTCAGCAGGGCCACGAGGTGGGCACAACCCACCAGGGCGCGCCTGGGGGGGGGGGCTTGCGTGCCCTGGTGTCTTGTGCCAGACGAGGTCCCCTCCTTCGATGTTTTTTGGCTCCAGTATTTTGTATTTATTGTAAAATAAATCTCCAAAAAGTTTTTTCCGATTCAAGAACTTTTATTTCTGCACAAAAACAACACTATGGTAGTTCTGTTGAAAACAACGTTAGTCCGGGTTAGTTTCATTCAAATCATGCAAATTAGAGTCCAAAACAAGAGCAAAAGTGTTAGGAACAGTAGATACGATGTAGACGTATCAAATCCCCCAATCTTAAACCCTTGCCTGTCCTCAAGAAATTCAGTTGACAAACTGAAAGTGATAAAGTTAAAAATTTACGAACTCTTTTGTTCTTGTTTACATACATATGCTTAAGTAGCACCCAGGTTTTCAGCAAAGATTATGACTAACCATGTCGACAATAAATCTTGAAGATTATATTAACTCATATCAATGACATAAGAAACTAGTGAGCAATAATAAAATATCTCAAATGCAAACACTTTACCAAAACAATCATGATATAATATGACAATAGTGGTATCTCGCTAGTCCTTTCTGAGACTGCAAAACATAAATGCAGAGCACCTCCAAAGTTCAAGCAGTGACTGAACATTGTAATTCATAGTAGAAAAGATCCAGTCATGATGCATCCACCATTCACTATACACAATGCATGAGGATGACAATAGTGCTCCGAGATCTAGCGCTTATTTGAGAAGGTGATGACTCAACAGAAGAATAAATAGATAATCCCTTCGCAGAGGGAAGCAGGGATCTGCAGAGGTGCCAGAGCTCAAGGCTTAAATAAGAGATAAGTATAATTTTGGGAGGTACACCCTTCCTGTCAATGTTACGAATAAGAGCTATCAATATCTTCCATGTTAAACAAACTAGCGGCGGTTCCCAAGATGTAAAAGTAAATGTTTACTCCCCCTCCACCAACGAACATACTCCATGGCTAGCCGAATCCACGGGTACCGTCCATACCAACAACATTCCTGGGGGAGTTTTGTTTAATTGTTTACATTTTTTTATTTTGGGACAGGGAATTGATGTCTAATACACAACCTTGTTCTTGTAGACTCATGTTGGGCCTCCAAGCGCACTGTTTTGTAGGACAACGTCAATTTTCACTCAAGTGGATGACCTAAGGTTTATCAATCCGTGGGAGGTGTAGGATGAAGATGGTCTCTCTCAAACAACCCTGCAACCAAATACAAGAAATCTCTTGTGTCCCCAACACACCCAATACAATGGTAAATTGTATAGGTGCACTAGTTCGACGACGAGATGGTGATGCAAGTGCAATATGGATGGTAGATATAGTTTTTTGTAATCTGAAAATATAAAAACAGCAAGGTAACAAATAGTAAACAACGAGCAAAACATTGTGTAAATGCTTGGAAACAAGGCCTAGCGTCCATACTTTCACTAGTGCAATTTCTCTCAACAATACTGACATAGTTGAATCATATGTAAATACCTCTCGTGCGACAAAGAGTTCACTCCAAAGTCACAAATAGCAGAGAAGTAACGAAGAAATTATTGCAGGGTACGAAACCACCTCAAAGTTATCCTTTCTGATCAATCTTATGAGCTATCCCTGTAAGTGTCAAAACAGCCCTAGAGTTCATACTAAAAGAACATCTTAAGACACACATCAGCCAAAACCCTAATGTCACCTAGATACTGCAATGTCAGCACAAGTACCCATGGGCTTGATTATACGATATGCATCACATAACTTCAGATTCATCATGTTCAATCCAACACGAAGAACTTCAAAGAGTGCCCTAAAGTTTCTACCGGAAAGTCAATGCAAAAACGTGTGCCAACCCCTATGCATAGATTCCTAAGGTCATAGAACCCGCAAGTTGATCACCACAACATATATGAAGTGCATCAATAGAACATCCCATTGTCACCCTGGATGTCCCACCACGAGACATACATCAAGTGTTCTCAAATCCTTAAAGACTCAATCTGATAAGTAGACTTCAAAGGTAAAACTCAATTCATCACAACAAGATAGAGAGGGGAAACTTCCATATGATTCAATCTATATCAAGAAAGCTCGCGCTACATCAAGATCGTGTCATCTCAAGAACACGAGAGAGAGAGACCAAACACATAGCTAATGGTACATACCCTCAGCCCCGAGGGTGAACTACTCCCTCCTTGTAAGGGAGACCGTCGGGATGATGAAGATGGCCTCCGGTGATGGTTTCCTCCTCCGACAGGGTGCCGAAATGGGCTCCCGATTGGTTTTTCTTGGCTCCGGAGGATTGCAGCGGTGGAACTACCGATCTAGGTTTCTTTTCGGAGGTTTCTATATTTATTGGAAGTTTTGGCGTTGGAATCACGTCAAGGGGTGCCACGAGGCGGTGACAAGCCTGCTAGGCACGGCCAAGGGGTGGCCATGCTTGGCAGGCTTGTGACCTCCTCGTGGATCTTCTAGCCCAACTCCAATGCTTTGGGGGTGTCTTTTGGTCCAGAAAAAATCATACTAAATTTTCAGCCCATTTCGAGAAGTTTTTATTTCTGCACAAAAAATGACACAATGGCAGTTTTGCTGAAAACAACGTCAGTCCGGGTTAGTTCTTATAAAATCATACCAAAATCAAATAGAATTATTGTAAACATGGCATGAATACTTCACAAATTATAGATACATTGGAGACGTATCAGCATCCCCCAAGCATAATTAATGCTCGTCCTCGAGTAGGTAAATGATAGAAGAAATAATTTATGAAGTGTGAATGCTAGTATAGTGCATAAATTTGATCAATGATAATTCCAAACACTTTTTCTAGCATCATTATATATATATATATATCATAAACAGTAGCTCGTCTCATAAAACTTATCATGATGAAATAACAAGCTATCCACATGTTAAATTATAGACTAACAAACTATGCTTTCAGTCACCAAACAATTGCAATTCATCTTATTTTCAGGAAGGGTCTATGTGAGATTTTTGATTTAGCAAATTCCACATAGTCAACTATCATATAGTATTCCATGATTGCTAACACTCAAAGCATATTTTTAGAGCAAATAGCATCCGTCAAACACAGATAAAGATAGGGGCTTAAAGTTTTGTCTCCCAACTTATTTATCCTATAGATAATTCTTAACAATAATAATTCATGATCAAATATATTTGAATGGCCATATATGCTTGGATCTTTCCCCAACACATGATGCTTGCCAAGAGAAAAAGGCAACATATAGGAAGTGGTGAAGATCACCATGACTCTTGCATAACGGTAAGTACTAGAAAGTAAAAGATAGGCCCTTCGCAGAGGGAAGCATTGATTTGAAGAGGTGCCAAAGCTCGATCTTCTAAAACAGAGATGAATAATAATTTTGGGCGGTATGCTTTCATTGTCACAATAACAACGGAGAGATCTCAGTATGTTCCATGCTAGATACATTTTAGGCGGTTCCCAAAAGGAATGGTAAAGTTTTTACTCCCCCTCCACCAATTAATCACACTCCACGATGAGCCAAATCCACGGGTACCGTCCATACCAACAACATTCTTGGGGGAGTTTTGTTTAATTGTTTTTATTTTTTCCTTTGATTTCGGGACTGGGAATCCCTATTACCAGCCACTTTCTCGTGAATGATAGTGAATCAACACATATCGTGAGAATAACCCACCTAGCATGGAAGATATTGACATCCCCTAGTTACTATATGAGCGATTTGGGCATACAAAATAGAATATTATTTGAAGGTTTATAGTTGGGCACATGCAAATTTACTTGGAACGACAGGTAAATACCACATATAGGTAGGTATGGTGGACTCATATGGAACAACATTGGGTTTAAGGGTGTTTGAGTGCAAAAGTAGTATTTCTACTTGGTGCGCAAGTTTTGTCTAGTATGAGGTGGAAGCAAGCACCACATGTTGGAGGATCCATAACAATATAACTTCTATGAAAATATACACAACCATAACTCATTACGTTGTCTTCCTTGTCCAACTTCAACTAATTTGCACAAGTTTGAAAATAATTAATGGGTATTCACAATCATAGAAGATGTCCAAGATAGTATGTTTATATGTGAAATCTCTCTTCCTTCAATATTCTTTCATGAATGGTTCAAGTGACCAAAGCGGTGTTTGCTAACTTTTGATAAATTTTACCCTATACTTCTTATATGTGAAATCATTACTCCCCATGGGATAGGCATATAAAACATATATAATTTCATATTTATGATATTCAATTCATTCAACCATTTACTCATAGGATATAAATGAAGCACGAGAGTAAATGACTAAACTACTACAAAACATATAAGTGAAGATCAATGAGTAGTCAAACAATTAAGTATCTATGTGAGGACTTTATGTCTCTCTCTCTCTCAATAAATATTTTTATATCTGATTATTTTATTCAATAGCAAGCAAAATAAAAATATCACTCCAAGAATAGTATGCATCATGTGACCGAATTAAAATTAAGGCTCAACATAGGCTAACCGATAATTTTTGATGAACAGAGGTGGGATGCGTAGCATCTCCAAGATTATATGCTTGCGACTTCTTGGAGTATTTACTTGGGGTTCCTTGGGAATCCCCAATCTTGAGCTTTTGTATCTAGTACAATCCTCTCATATCATAGTTTCACCTATTCAGGAAAACTTCATCCACACAAAACTCGAAAAGAAATCGGGAGATAGGTTAGTACACATAATAATAAATCAACTCTTTATGTACTGCAAAGACAAGCTGCATAATAATTTTAAAATATTAGGTACTTTATACTATCATTTCCACAATTTATATTTATGAATATAGGCTATGAAAACTATAGGATAAGTAGATAACAAAACTATGACAGCAATCTGTCCAAACAGAACAATCTGTAGCAATTTATGAAAACAGTGTACTTATGTAACTCAAAAAATTATGAAAATTTAGGACATGCTATAAGATTTACTCCCTCCGTTCCTAAATATAAGTCTTTTAAGAGTTTTCACTAGGGGACTACATACGGATGTATATAAACATACTTTAGAATGTAGATTCACTCATTTTGCTCCGTATGTAGTCCCCTTGTGGAATCTCTTAAAAGACTTATATTTAGGAACAGAGGAAGTATATGAAAACACTGTTTAAAAATTTCAGAAACTTTCCACATTCCAGTAAAATATTAAAATTCAAATGCTACAACAGAAGTTTCTGTTTTCAGACAACACACCAAAACATGCAATGCAAGCATCCTCAGACAATTCTTGGAACTTTTTTATTGAAAAACAAGATTATAAATAACACCTAACAAATAACAACAAAATAAAATGATGCTCCAAGAAAAACTCATATTATGTGACGAATAAAAATATAGCTCCAAGTTAGATATACCGATAGTATTGAAACCGAAAGAGGGGATGCCTTCCGGGGAATCCCCAAGCTTAGGCGCTTGAGTCTTCCTTGGATATTACCTTGGGGTGCCTTGGGCATCCCCAAGCTTATGTTCTTGTCACACCTTATTATCCTCATATTGGTTTCTCACCCGAAACTTGAAAATTTCAATGACACAAAACTTAACGAAACTTCATGAGAAGGGTTAGTGTAGTATAGATAAATCATTCACTTAGGTACTATCTAGACAAGATTCATAATTATTCCCACAAGATACCCAGTGTATTCTAGAATTCCAATAATTTATATTACTCAATATAAGCTATAGGAACACTTGAAACAAGCAAACTATGCATGCAAAACAGAATCTGTCAAAAGCAGAACGGTCTGTAAAGATCTGAATGATAACCATACCTACCTCACTCTAAAAAGTTAGGAAAACTCAAGGAATTTGCATGTAAACTTTGTGTAAATGTTTCAGAATATTTTTGCGCTCTAGTAAAATCATATAATTCATATACTAGACGCAAAACTTTCTGTTTTTGCAAGGGATCAAACAAACAAGTATCCACACTATGCCAAAGGCTTTACTTGCCACTTTACTGAAATAAAAGACACAAAAAATGATTACTGCAGTAGATTAATCTTGTGAACACACAAAAATACAAGGTAAAAGTGTTTGGTTGTCTCCCAACAAGCGCTTTTGTTTAATGCCTTTTACCTAGGCATGATGACTTCAATGATGCTCACATAGGAATAATAATTGAAACATGCAGAAGATCATCATGAATTTAATGACAATCACATTTAATTCTAACTCACTTCCTATGCATAGGGATTTTGTGAGCAAACAATTTATTGGAACAAGAATCAACTAGCATAGGAAGGCAAAACAAGCATAACTTCAAAACTTTGAACACATAGAGAGGAAACTTGATATTATTGCAATTCCAACAAGCATATGTTCCACCCTCTTAATAATTTTCAGTAGCATCATGAAGGAATTTCACGATATAACCAGCACATAAATAATTCTTTTCATGACCTACAAGCATAGAAATTTTACTACTCTCCTCATAAGAATTTTTCTTCTCATTCGTAATAGTGAGAGCAAACTCAAGAAAATAACTATCATGAGGTACTTGATTGACATAACCATCATTAATATTAAAATCACGATGACATGTTTCATGGTTGTCATTACTCTTTATAGCATATGTGTCATCATAATAATCATCATAGATAGGAGCTATGTCATAATCATACTAGTTTTGCTCATCAAAACTTGGGGGACTAAAAATATCTTCTTCGTCAAACATAGCATACCCAAGCTTGTGGCTTTGCATATCATTAGCATCATGAATATTCAGAGAATTCATACTAAAAACATTGCAATCATGATCATCACTGAAAGATTTAGTGCCAAACATTTTAGTAACTTCTTCTAACACTTGAGCACAATTTTTCTTTCCATGATTTTCACGAAATACATTATAAAGATGAAGCATATTAGGCAACCTCAATTCCATTTTTTTGTAGTTTTCTTTTATAAAACCAAACTAGTTAAAAACAAGAAACTAAAAGATTTGGCTACAAGATCCAAAGATATAACTTCAAGCACTCACCACCCCGGCAACGGCACTAGAAAAGAGCTTGAGGTCTACTACACAACCTTCTTCTTATAGACTCGTGTTGGGCCTCCAAGCGCAGAGTTTTGTAGGACAACGGCAATTTTCCCTCAAGTGGATGACCTAAGGTTTATCAATCCGTGGGAGGTGTAGGATGAAGATGGTCTCTCTCAAACAACCCTGCAACCAAATACAAGAAATCTGTTGTTTCCCCAACACACCCAATACAATGGCAAATTGTATAGGTGCACTAGTTCGGCAAAGAGATGGTGATACAAGCGCAATATAGTCGGTAGAAATAGTTTTTTGTAATCTGAAAATATAAAAACAGCAAGGTAACAAATAGTAAAAAACAAGCAAAACATTGTGTAAATGCTTGGAAACAAGGCCTAGGGTCCATACTTTCACTAGTGCAATTTCTCTCAACAATACCGACATAGTTGAATCATATGTAAATACCTCTCGTGCGACAAAGAGTTCACTCCAAAGTCACAAATAGCAGAGAAGTAACAAAGAAATTATTGCAGGGTACGAAACCACCTCAAAGTTATCCTTTCTGATCAATCTTATGAGCTATCCCTATAAGTGTCAAAACAGCCCTAGAGTTCATACTAAAATAACACCTTAAGACACACATCAACCAAAACCCAAATGTCACCTAGATACTCCAATGTCACCACAACTACCCATGGGCTTGATTGTATGATATGGATCACATAACTTCAGATTCATCATGTTCAATCCAACACAAAGAACTTCAAAGAGTGCCCCAAAGTTTCTACCGGAAAGTAAAGACAAAAATGTGTGCCAACCCCTATGCATAGATTCCCAAGATCACGGAACCCGCAAGTTGATCACCAAAACATACATTAGGTGGATCAATAGAACATCCCATTGTCACCACGAATGTACCATCGCAAGACATACATCAAGTGTTCTCAAATCCTTAAAGACTCAATCTGATAAGTAGACTTCAAAGGTAAAACTCAATTCATCACAGTAAGATAGGGAGGGGAAAACTCCATATGATTCAATCTATATCAATAAAGCTCGCGGTACATCAAGTTCGTGTCATCTCAAGAACACGAGAGAGAGAGCAAGAGAGAGATCAGACATATAGCTACTGCTACATACCCTCAGCCCCGAGGGTGAACTACTCCCTTCTCGTCTTGGAGAGCGTCGGGATGATGAAGATGGCCACCGGTGCTGGTTTCCCCCTCTGACAGAGTGCTAGAACAGGCTCCCGATTGGTTTTTCATGGTTCTAGAGGCTTGCGACAGCGAAACTCCTGATCTAGGTTTCTTTTCGGAGGTTTCTATATTTATAGGAATTTTTGGCGTAGGAATCATGTCAAGGGGTGCCATGAGGCGGTGATAAGCCGTCTAGGCGCGACCAGGGGGGTGGCCATGCGTGGCAGGCTTGTGACCTCCTCGTGGCTCTTCTGGCCCAACTCCAATGCTTCAGGGGTCTATTTTGGTCCCAAAAAAATCACACTAAATTTTCAGCCCATTCCGAGAACATTTATTTCTGCACAAAAAACGACACCATGGTAGTTCTGCTTAAAACATCGTCAGTCTGGGTTAGTTCTAATAAAATCATACCAAAATTAAATAGAATTATTATAACCATGGCATGAATACTTCATAAATTATAGATACGTTGGAGATGTATTAGGAATCCCTATTACTGCCCCTCTCGTGCAAGGACTAGTGAATAAAGACTCATCATGAGAATAACCTGCTTGACATGGAAGATACTGACCACCTCCTGTCGCTTCATGAGTGGTCCAGGCACACAAAACAGATGTTCATTTGAAATTTTAGATGTGGCACATGCAAATTTACTTGGAATGGCAGGGTAATACCGCATATTGGTAGATATAGTGGACTCATCTGGAATAAGTCCGGTTTATGGTTTTTTTATGCACAAGTAGTATTCCTGCTTAGTACCGGTGAAGGCTAGCAAATAGGTTGAGAAGCGTCCAGCTAGAGAGTGAAGATGGTCATGAACATGCATTATGAATAATAAACATTGAATGCTATCATGAGTTGGATATGGACACCATGTACATAAATATCGTGAAGGCTATGTTGGTTTTCATTCAACTACATGCGTGAACATGTGCCAAGTCAAGCCACTTGAAACATTCAAAGGAGGATACCATATCATCATACTACATCACAACCATTTTAATGCATGTTGACATCCACAATAAATCATTATCCACTCCTAGCTACTTAAGCATGGCATGAGCAACTATAATTTCTAATTGTCATTGCAAATATGTTCAATCATAATATGCTGAATCATTGATATGTCTCCGTCGTTTCTATAATTTTTTATTGTTTCATGCCAATATTATACAACTTTCAAAGATTTTTGGCAACATTTTATATGATTTGTTGGACTAACCTATTGATTTAGTGCCCAATTCCAGTTCCGGTTTGTTGCATGTTTTTAGTTTCACAGAATTACCATATCAAGCAAAGTACAAACACGATAAAAATTTACGGAGATTTTTTGGAATATTTGTAAATTTTGGGAATTGAAAGAGGAGGTCCACAACCACCACCACCCACCAGGGCACAGCCAGGGTGCCCAACCGCGGCCTGGTGGGTGCTTCCCACCTTGCACATCGGTTGGAGCTCTCCTTAGGGCACAATGAAGCTAATTTTTGGATAAACCCCCCCCTCAAAATCTCAGCCCGATCGGAGTTACGGATCCCAGAGAATCTAAGAAATGGTTTTCGGTTAGAAAATAGGAATGTGAAACACAAGAGAACAGAGAGGGGA
The DNA here is from genome assembly GCA_022496015.1 of Hordeum marinum. Classification (NCBI taxonomy): domain Eukaryota; kingdom Viridiplantae; phylum Streptophyta; class Magnoliopsida; order Poales; family Poaceae; genus Hordeum; species Hordeum marinum. The sequence continues at coordinate 164,154,827 of CM039673.1, forward strand.
TCCAATCTTGGAGGGGCTCCCGCCCCTCCGCCGCCATGGAGTCCATGGACCAGAGGGGGAACTCTCCTCCCATCTAGGGGGACTCCAAGGAAGAAAAAGAAGGAAGCAGCGCTCTCCCCCGCTCTCCCGGTGGCGTGACAACGTCTACATCAATAATCTTGCCGCCGTCAACACGAGCTCTCAACCCCTCTTGCAGCGGAGTAACACCACTCTTCCCCGCTGTAATATCTACTTAAACATGGTTCTCAACTCCATATATTACGTCCCAATGAAATTTGGCTATCCTATGATATTTAAGTAGATATCTTTTGTCCTATGGGTTAATTGTGGTATGATGTTATTGGTATGAGTTGCATGTCGATATGGTGCTGTCCTAGGGTGCCCTCCGTGTCTCGCAATGTAGGGTGCTGCAATATGATCATGATTTTCCTATGGTGGGTTGCTTGAGTGACAGAAGCATAAACCCGAGTAGGTGGGTTGTTGCGTATGGGATTAAAGAGGACTTGATACTTAATTCTATGGTTGGGTTTTACCTTAATGATCTTTAGTAGTTGTGGATGCTTGCTAGAGTTCCAATCATAAGTGCATTTGATCCAAGTAGAGAAAGTATGTTAGCTCATGCCTCTCCGTCATGGAATATAAAAAATATCTATCGTATCATATTCAATTGCCTAGGGACAATCTTTCTCTTGTGTTACAAAAAGCTTGCTACATCACTACTAAGTTCCTTTTCTCACAAAGTACTTCTCGTTTACTTCCCACAAAGTAGTTTCATACCAATTCCAGTTAAAGCAAGCATAAGTGTGCGTAGAGTTGTATCGGTGGTCGATAGAACTTGAGGGAATATTTGTTCTACCGTTAGCTCCTCGCTGGGATTCGACAGTCTTAGTTATCGAAAAAGGCTACAAACATTCACATACACTTGTGAGTTATCAAAAACTTTTTTTGGCGCCCTTGCCGGCTAGCAATAGCGCGGGGTCAATATTCTCGTGTGTGCTTGTTTGCTTTATCACCAAGTAATTTTTATTTTTTGTTATTAGATTTTTTATATCTTTAGTTATGGATATGGAACACAAAAAACAAAAAAAATAGTGGTACTTGCTACTCATGGAGACGGGGAACCTCCTAAAACCCTCGATGCTAGTTATGTGCGAAGTATTAAATACTACTTGATAATACTGAGAAAACCCCATTCAACTTGATAATGGGAGTAATGTTGGATCAACGTGAATAATTTAGGCATTATCGCTTGACTCAAAAAGGGAAGTTGTTATGGGATGAAATTCATATGTTGCATTGGTGTGCTCGGGAGCTATGCTCTAGATATGATATTGCTTGTTCCTCTAGTATGAATGCTCCACACCTTCCCTTTTCATGCCAATTTAATGATAATGAAACCTTAGCCTCTTATGCTAATGGTATATATGATTACTATGATGTGGAACGAATAGAAGAAGTTGTTGCTTTTAAGGGTGCTTATGAAATTGCTTCTTTGCTTGAAAACTATGATGATGTTTCTTACAAATCTGAAATTTATGACATACTTTAATATTGCTATGATAATTATGAATAGAATGCTGATATTATTGAATTTATTGAGAGAATGTCCGCTGCCTTGGAAGAGACAAATATTTTGGAGGGACCTATGGAAGACGAAGTTGCTGAAATTATGAGCTCATTAGATGAAAAAGATGATGACGTGAGCGAAGAACAAAAGGAGGAAGACCGGATTGATCACTCGTGCCCAACTTCTAATGAGATTAACTCTTCAACTCGTACATTGTTTAATTACCCTTCGCACATACCGAAGGATGAATGCCATGATGATTGCCATGATCCTTTAGATTCTTTTGAAATATCCCTTTTTGATGAACTTGATGCTTGCTATGCTTGTGGGCATGGTGCCAATATGAATTTTTTTTATATATATGATTTTTTTATAGTTTCGTATGTTAAGCATGAAATTTTTGCTATTGCACCCAGACATGATAGTCCTATTATCTTTTTGAATTCTCCCAACTACACTATATCAGAGAAGTGTGCTCTTATTAAGGATTACATTAATGGGTTGCATATTACTATCGCACACCATGATTTTGATGAATATAATATGCATGTGATTTCTCCTCCTATTTGAAATTATTATGAGAGGGGAACTACATCTCCACCTCTCTATGTTTCCAATAGTATAAAATTGCAAGAAACTACATATGCTATGCATTGGACTTTACTTAATATGCGTGAATTGTTCTTGTATGACATGGACATGCATATGAAGAGAGTTATAAGACATGATCACATGATATATATACTTTGTGCCCACTACTAAATTACAAATCATTGCTAATTAAAATTGGCTTTGATATACCTTGGGATCCGGGTGGATCCATTACTTGAGCACTTTATGTCTAGCTTAATGACTTTAAAGAAAGCGCTGCTAGGGAGATAACCCGGAAGTTTTAGAGAGTCATTTATTTCAGTTGAGTGATTCCATAATTATTATGCCAATATTTTCCTTTCAGATGATCCATAAGATGAGTATAAACAATGCTGAATCTGAAACAAAAACTTTGTTGCAAGTGCACGAATTTTCATTTTTTACTGGAACGTTATAATGAGTTGAAATTTTAACAAAATATTTATATACAAATTCCTGATGCTTCAATATTTTTTTAGAACGGTTGGAGTTATAGAAGTATGGTCAAAGTACAGATTCCTACAGGCTGTTCTGTTTAAGACAGATTTTGTTTTTGATGCATTGTTTTGCTTGTTTTGATGAAACTATCTATTTTATTGGTGGTATAAGCCACGGAAAAGTTATAACACAGAACCGATAATGCAAATATAAAATATGAATGAGTTTTCAACAATAATTAAAGTAGTATTTCGCTTTATTATACTAACGGATCTTACCTGTCTTCTGTTAAGTTTTGTGTGGATGAAGTGTTCGAATATCAAGGAGGTCTTGATATGAGGAGAACAAGGAGATGCAAGAGTTCAAGCTTGGGGATGCCAAAGGCACCCCATGTAAATATCTAAGGCTACTCAATCATCTAAGCTTGGGTATGCCTCGAAAAGCATCCCATCTTTCTTTAACAAGTAAGGGTATGTTTTCGGATTCGTTTCATTCATGTGATATGTGTAAATCTTGGAGCGTCTTTTGTATCTTCCCTTTTATTTTATGCACCGTGCTGGTATGAGATAGTACATCGTTGATTTATAGAATTCTCATTGCGCTTCATTTATATCTTTTGTGTATGGCTTTATAGAATGCTTCATGTGCTTCACTTATATCATTTGAATTTTCGATTGCCTGTTTCTCTTCACGTAGAAAACCGTTATTCGTAGAATGATATTTAGCTTAACTTATATTTGTTATAGAATGGTATTTTGTAGAAAGATTTAAGCTCTCTTCATTCACTTATATCTATTTAGAGAGTCAACATGAATTGGTCATTTGCATGGTTAGTCATAAAATCCTACATAAAACTTACGGATCACTGAATATGATATGTTTGATTCCTTGCAGTAGTTTTGTGATATAGAGATGACAATATGTGGGAGGTACTAGTGGATGATTGTGTTTAGTAAAATATTGGTGTTAAGGTTTGTGATTCCCGAAGCATGCACGTATAGTCTCCCGTTATGCTAGGAAGTTGGAGCACAATTTATCCTTGATTGTCTATCTTTGTGTGAAGGTCGAGGGCGCGCGATGGTTAACTCCTACCAACTTGCCCCCTAGGGGCATGCATAGTAATACTTTGCTTCGAGGGCTAATAGACTTTTCCAATAAGTATGTGAGTTCTTTATGACTAATGTGAGTACATGGATTATATGCACTCTTACCTTTCCGCAATTTGCTAGCCTCTACAGTACCGTGCATTGCCCTTTCTCACCTCGAGAGTCAGTGCAAACTTAGTCGGTGCATCCAAACCCCGTGATATGATCCACTCTATCACACATAAGCCTTATTATATCTTCCTGAAAACAGCCACCATACCTACCTATTATGGCATTTCCATAGTCACTCCAAGATATATATCCGTGCAACTTCCACGATTTTCGTTTTGATGACTTGAGCATTCATTGTCATATTGCTTTACATGATCGTAAGATATCTAGCATGATGTTTCAATGGCTTGTCCGTTTTTTTATATCTTTGCTTTGCTAGATCACTACACAACATTCATATGGGGTCATATTTTGTTCTAGGTATCAAGTTATAATATTGAGTTATAAGTAAATACAAGTGTAATGATCATCATTAAAGCATGCCCCAGTGAGGAAAGGATGATCGAAACTATGATTCCCCCACAAGACGGGATGAGACTCTGGATGACAAAGAAATAAAATAAAATAGCACCGTGATGAGAGATAATGAGAGAAGGGGCATGCCAATTCCACACTTGTGCTTCAAAGTAGCACCGTGTTTCTCATGTTGAGAGTCTCCTATGTTTTCACTTTCATATACTAGTGGGCATTTTTTATATAGAGTTAGGTTGGACACACACTTAGTTTTCATATCGAGCTTTCATACACTTATATATCTTAGTGCATCCGTTGCATCGCCATCCCTACTCCTCGCATTGATATCTATTGATGGGCTTCTCCATAGCCCGTTGATACGCTGAGTTGATGCGAGACTTTATTCTCCACTTTTACCCCTTTGAAACCTACCACCATATTCGGTACCACCCATAGTGCTATATCCATGGCTTGCACTCACGTATTGCGTGCGAGTTCAAAATGCTAAAGCACGTTAAAAAGTATGAACCAAGGTCTTGGCTAACACCGGGGTAGTACATGATTTATACTTTGTGTTAAGAAGACAGAGGATGACAAGGCTATATGATTTTGTAGGGATAGCATTCTATAGCCTTGATATTTTGAAAGACATGATTATTTGTTGGGATGCCTGAATGTTATTGTCTTTATGTCAAAACTAGACTATTGCTTTCAATCACCAGTGTCTTAATATTCATGCCATGATTAGATATATGATCAAGATTATGCTAGGTAGCATTCCACATCAAAAATTATCTTTTTTATAATTTACCTACTCGAGGACGAGCAGGAATTAAGCTTGGGGATGCTAATACGTCTCCGTCGTGTCTATAATTTTTTATTGTTTCATGCCAAAATTATACAACTTTCACATATTTTGGCAACATTTTATATGATTTATTGGACTAACCTATTGATCTAGTACCTAGTGCCAGCTCCTGTTTGTTGCATGTTTTTTAGTTTCATAAAATTACCATATCAAACGAAGTCCAAACACGATAAAAATTTACGGAGATTTTTTGGAATATTTGTGAATTTTGGGAACTGGAATCAAAGAAAGATGAGGTCCATAGCCACCACCACCCACCAGGGCGCAACCAAGGGGCCCAACCGCGGCCTGGTGGGTGCTGCCCACCTTGTACGTCAGTTGGAACTCTCCTTCGAGCGCAAGAAAGCTAATTTTGGATAGAAATCTCCTCAAAATCTCAGCCCGGTCAGAGTTACAAATCTCTGGTAATATGAGAAACTGTTTCGGCCAGAAAATAGGAACGCGAAATAGAAGATAATAGATAGGGAGATCCAATATCGGAGGGGCTCCCGCCCCTCTGCCTCCATGGAGGCCATGGACCAGAGGGGAACTTTCCTACCATCTAGGGGGAGGCCAAGGAAGAAAAATAAGGAGGGGGGATATCTCCCCCTCTCTTCTGGTGGCATCGGAACGCCGTTGGGGCAAGGATCATGACGGGGATCTCCATCAACAATCTTGCCGCCGACAACACCAATGTCGGTATCAAATCCGGCATATATTGTAGTAGGGGTCCTAAGTTAGGCGTCTTGGAGCGATGGTAACATGGACACATGATTTTACCCAAGTTCGGGCTCTCTTGATGAGATAATACCCTACGTTCTTCTTTTGATTGTATTGATATGGGGGATAGTACAGAGTACATGTATCTACCACGAGATTATGAGATGTAATATATTCATCTATTTACTAGCCTGGACTCGATTTATGTATGCATCATAGGCCTAGGGTTTAGAGGTGTCCTTGTCTTGTGCGCCAAGACTTATGGAATCCTCCTTGTATTCGGCATGGGCTGCCCGAAGTGGCCCATGAGTGAACCGCCATTGGGGTCCTCGGCCCAACCCACCTGGTTGGGAGACGATGTGGTGAGTACCCCTAGTCCAGGACACTGTCAGTAGCCCCCTGAACCGGTCTTCAAGTTGAGCATGCTCCTCGGTTCTTATGAATAATTCTTTGTCTTCGATCGTCGGTCTTGAAAACTAGTTCAACAAATCTTCCCATGTACGATCTTGAGGATTGCAGAGCTGAATCCAAAGAGTTTACATGTCGGGAATCCGAGGAGCCCCTTTAAGTTATCAGCCTCTATTAATGCCTTCTATTTTTTACACCACACTTGGGGTTTGAAGTGTTTCCCGTGCGGCAGCGTCCTCTTGCGTCCGAGCTCCAACGCCAAACTACATCTGAGGCGTCTTTTCATAGTCAAGCTCCAACACTATTTGGCATTCAAGGTATCCTCTTGCGTCCGAGCTCCAAAGCCGGATTGCATCCGAGGTGTCCTTTCACATCCGAGCTCCAACACTATTCGACATCCCTGGCATCACAGATTATCTTGGCCTCTGAAAATTTGAATGAGTCCATCCGAGCTTAAATGATGGAATAGTCTTCCATGAAACGAACCATTCGAATCCAAGCTCTATGACGGACAACTTCCGAGCTCCAACGCCAGACTATATCCGAGTTCTAAGGATGGTCAGTGTCCGAGGTATCATAAACTAACTTGCACCTTAAAAAATTGAAGGAATTTATTCGAGCTTAATGTCGGAAATGCTCCCTATGGAGCTAGCCACTTGTGCCCGAGCTTTATGCCAGACTGCTTTCGAGGTGGTGCACCACCCCGACCGTGGGCTGATTTTTTGTGGATATTTTCAATTGGCGCAATTTATTCCCTGCCAAGATATATATCCAGTATCCCTCAAGGTGTGTGTCGTTCTAAAACCCGAGTGTCTGTGCACTAGAGTTTTGGGCTCTCCAATGCCCCTTACTCGTGCACAGGCAGTAGTAGCCACCCTGGCAACAAGGCCCGGAAAGGAGCTGCCGGTCACAAGCACAGGAGAATCAAGATCCCTGGCAAGACGTTGCCGGGATGTCCATCAAACCCTCAAGAAAGAGAAAGTCCCGGCAAGCCCCGACAAGGCCCCGCGAGCGCACAGGCCAGATGTCACCTCGCCTGGGAACATGTCGCGGTGTCGGCGATCGAGGGGCTAAGCGGCGCCGATGGGATGGGCTCCTATCCCGTTCCGTGGACAGTCAGAGATGCCTGATGGTGCATTAAATGCGCCCGTACTACGCCGTTTGTGTTAGGTGTGATAGCACTGTAGTTCTGTACAACCCGTGTATGCACTGTACGCCACTGTTGTGATCCCCTTCAGAGTATAAAAGGAGGCCTAGGGTGATACGATAGAGGACTTTTGGACTTTTGAACTTCTAGACTTTTGGACTTGTGACCTTCTAGCTCACACACGTGGCAGCTGCTCATAGCACTCCTGTAGGTCGAACCTTTATAACACCCGCAATACAACCAAGCAGGAGTAGGGTTGTACACATCCTTGCAGCCCGGACCTGGGTAAATTTTCGTGTGTTGTTCGTCAGACCTGCTCTTTGTGCGAGCCTTCTCCCCCACCAAACCAAATGGGGTCCCTCAGATCCCATAGGTGTTTGTTCCCCACGACATTATTGGCACTCCAGGTAGGGGGATAGGTCGTGTGAACCTGTTCTGGTGATCGGCGTGCCAGTTCCTTCATACTCATCATCGCCATGGCCCCCAAGAAGAAGGGACTAACGGCGGTTGGCCCATCTGCGTCCGTTGTCCCTGTATCTGCACAGACAGGCGACGACATAGATGCGGGTGAAGGAGGATGCGGAGGTTCAGAACTTCTGCAATGCTCCGATGATCGAGGCCAAGCAAGCGGCGACGCCCACCACAAAGACACCCATGGCGGCAGCGGGTACCCCCACACCGCTGGGTCTCAGGACGGAGCTGTATCGCCTATGGATGGTACGGTGAACTCCGGGGATGGAAGGGTATCTTCCAGGATGCCCACGCCGGTGCCTATGTCGCGACCTTCCGAGGACGCGCGCGAAGTGCCGTGCCACGGCGCCCGCGATTCTCAACATCCCCATGTAAAAGCTCCTGCGCATCACTCCCAAGGTGCGTGGGACCAACATGCTCGTTAGCATGCTAGTGGGAGTCGCTTGCCATCACGGGACCATGGCGGAGCTCCTTCTAACACAGTTAGAAGTCACAGCACCTCTCGTTCCTCGCGCCGTTCACTGCCGACCATGTCAGAAGAACCAATGACGCGAGCACAACTATTCCTAAACTTCCCTCCCACCGCGGAGAAGCTCGACGAATGGAGAGCCACCATTCAGAGCCTCCTCAGCCTCGCAGATAAGTTTCGGTCCACCGAGCCGGCTCACGCCATCGGTGACAAGGCTGGAGGCGGTGCGACCACAGTGCATTCTCCTCCACAGCAACAACGCCGGTCACCGACTCAATGGACCAACTCTTATGATGGTTACTCAATGGCGTCGTCCGATCTATGGACTCGCTGTGAACAATGTCAAGTTCTATGGGAATAAAGCAAGGAAGATGCTCGAACTACAATCGAGCGATGGCGGGAAGCGCGCCATCAATCTGCTGAGCGTGCGGGGCCCACTGTAGACAAGCCCGCGCCAGGGTATCCTGCCAGCCTACCTTCTGAGGTGGGTTTTCCAGCGTTTACCCGTGAGCTGCAGCAAGTCCAATGGCCCAATTCTCGCACGTTCAAGCTGTTGGGGAACATTGCATGGGAAAAAAATCCTATGTTTCACCAAGATCAATCTAGGAGATGAGCATCTATGAGAGGAGAGATTGGATCTACATACCCTTGTAGATTGCTAAGCGAAAGCGTTAAAGAACACGGTTGAGGTAGTGGTACGTCTCCGCAACCCAAATCGCAAACCGACCCACGAACTCCCGATGAAGTACCGAACGGATGGCACCTCCGCATTCAGCACACCTGCAGCTCGACGAACATATCTGCCTTCATGATCCAGCAAGAGGGAGTGGAGAGGTATATGGGTTCGCCGGCAGCACGACGACGTGGCGGCGGTGGTGGTGGAGCTGATTCGGCAGATCTTTGCTAAGCGGTGCCAAACCAATCTACTAGAGGATAGGCTATCAGAGAGGGAGGAAGGTCTGCGTCATGGCTTAGGTTGTGGCTTCCCTCCTCCCTCTCACATATATATAGGGGGAGGGGTGGTGCGCCAAAACCCCTAGGTTTCACCCTTGGGGCGGCGGCCAAGGGTGCATGCGCCCTAGGGTGGCTTGCCACCCAAGTTAGGTGGCGCCAAGCCTAGGGTTGGCCCTCCCACCAACCGCCTTACCGCATGGGACCTTGTGGGAGGGGCGGCCAGCCCACCAGGGGCTGGTGTGCCATCTCTCACAGCCCATGTAGGCATTTGGGGCTGGTGGCCCCTTTCGGTGGACCCCCGGGACCCTCCCGGCACCCCCGGTACGTTACCGGTGACGCCCGAACTTTTCCCGGTAACCAACACAGAACTTCCTATAGATGAATCTTCACCTCCGGACCATTCCAGAGCTCCTCGTCACATCCGGGATATCGTCTGGGAATCCAAAAAACATCGGTTACCAACACACATAACTAATCTATACCAAAACGTCACTGATCCGTAAGTGTGCAGACCCTGTGGGTTCGAGAACCATGTAGACATGACCGAGATACCTCCACGGTCAATAAACAATAGCGGGACCTGGATGCCCATATTGGTTCCTACATTTTCTACGAAGATCTTTATCGGTCAAACCACTATGTCAAGGATTCAGTTAATCCCGTATGATGTTCCCACTGTCCTTCGGTATGTTACTTGCCCGAGATTCGATCATCGATATCTCTATACCTAGTTCAACCTTGTTACCGGCAAGTCTCTTTAATCGTTCTGTAATACAAGATCCCGTTACTAACACTTAGTCACATTGCTTGCAAGGCTTGTTGGGATGTTGCATTACCGAGTGGCCCTAAGATACCTCTTTGTCACACGGAGTAACAAATCCCAGTATTGATCCATGCCAACTCAATACACACCTTCGGAGATACATGTAGAGTACCTTTCTAGTCACCTAGTTACGTTGCGACATTTGATACACAAGGCACTCCTCTGGTGTCAGTGAGTTGCATGATCTCATGGTCATAGGAATATATACTTAACATGGAGAAAAGCTGTAGCAATAAACTGACACGATCATATGCTACGTTTATAGTTTGGGTCTTGTCCATTACATCATTCTCCTACTGATGTGATCCTGACATAAAATGACATCTCAAGTCCATGGCCAGGAAACCTTAACCATCTTTGATCAATGAGCTAGCCTGCTAGAGGCATACTAGGGACACAGTGTTTGTCTATATGCCCACACATGTATTTAGTTTCCAATCAACACAATTATAGCATGGAAAATAAACGATTATCATGAACAAGGAAATATAATAATAAACACATTATTTATTGCCTCTAGGGCTTATTTCCAATAGTCTCCCACTTGCACTAGAGTCAACAATCTAGTTCACATCACTATGTGATTTACATTGTAAGGAATTGAACACCCATGGTGTTCTCGTGTTGATCATGTTTAGCCCTTGGAAGAGGTTTAGTCAATGTGTCTGCAACATTGTAGACATGACCGAGACACCTCTACGGTCAATAACCAATAGCGGGACCTGGATGCCCATATTGATTCCTACATATTCTACGAAGATCTTTATCGGCCGAACCTCTATGTCAAGGATTCAGTTAATCCTGTATGATGTTCCCTTTGTTCTTCGGTATGTCACTTGCCCGAGATTCGATCGTCGGTATCTGCATACCTAGTTCAACCTTGTTATCGGCAAGTCTCTTTGCTCGTTTCCGTAATACAAGATCTCGTGACTAACACTTCGTCACATTGCTTGCAAGGCTTGTTGTGCTGTTGTATTACCGAGTGGGCCCTGAGATACCTCTCCGTCACACGGAGTAACAAATCCCAGTGTTGAGCCATGCCAACCCAACATACACCCTCGAAGATACCTGTAGATCACCTTTATAGTCACCCAGTTATGTTGTGATGTTTGATACAAACATGGCACTCCTCTGGTGTCCGTGAGTTGCATGATCTCATGGTCATATGAACATATACTTGACATGACGAAAACTGTAGCAATAAACTAACATGATCATATGCTACGTTTATAGTTTGGGTCTTGTCCCCATCATTCTCCTAATGATGTGATCCCGTTATCAAATGACATCTCATTTCAATGGCTAGGAAACCTTGACCATCTTTGATCAATGAGCTAGTCTACTAGAGGCACACTAGGGACAAAGTGTTGTCTATATATCCACACATGCAATGTGTTTGCAATCAATACAATTATAGCATGGATAATAAACAATTATCATGAACAAGGAAATATAATAATAAACACTTTATTTATTGCCTCTTGGGCATATTTCCAACAGTCTCCCACTTGCACTAGAGTCAATAATCTAGTTCACATCACTATGTGATTTACATTGTAATGAATCGAACACCTATGCAGTTCTTGTGTTGATCATGTTTAGCCCTTGGAAGAGGTTTAGTCAACGGTTCTACAACATTCAGATCCGTGTGCACCTTGCAAATATTTATGTCCTTCTCCCCGATGTAATCGCGGAAGTAATAGAAGCGTCGCTTTATGTCTCTGGTCCTCTTTTGAAACCTTGGTTCCTTGGCCAGAGCAATGGCACCAGTGCTGCCACAGAAAAGAGTCATTGGATTCAGTGCACTGGGCACTAATCCACGATCTGTCATGAATTGCTTCATGCAAACACCTTCCTTCGCTGCCTCCGAGGCTTCAATGTACTCCACTTCGCATGTAGAATCGGCTACCACGCTTTGCTTGGAACCGCACCTGCTTACCGCTCCCCTGTTGAGAATAAATACGTATCCGGTTTGCGACTTCGAGTCATCCGGATCAGTGTCAAAGCTTGCATCGACATAACCCTTTGAAACCTTCCGGCCATACTTATGTCAAGGCTAGCATCGGGTCTTGTGCACAACATTGCATACATGATAGATCCTATGGCTGAAGCATACGGGATGACACTCATCTTCTCCCTATCTTCTGCAGTCACTGGGTATTGAGTCTTACTCAACTTCACACCTTGTAACAGAGGCAAGAACCCCTTCTTGGATTGATCCATTTTGAACTTCTTCAAAACCTTATTAATGTATGTGTTTTGTGAAAGTGCTATCAAGCGTCTCGATCTATCTCTATAGATCTTAATGCCTAGTATGAAAGCAACTTCTCCCAGGTCCTTCATTGAAAAACTCTTGTTCAAATATTCCTTCATGCTTTTCAGCATTTCTATGTTGTTGCCAATCAGCAATATGTCATCCACATATAATATTCCAAATGCTATTCAGCTCCCACTCACTTTCTTGTAAATACAAGCTTCTCCATAAACTTGTATAAACCCAAACGCTTTGATCACCACATCAAAGCGCTTATTCCAACTCCAAGATGCTTGCGATTGTCCATAAATGGATCGCTGGAGTTTGCAAACTTTGTCAGCATTCTCTAGATCGACAAAACCTTCTGGTTGTATCATATACAACTCTTCCTCAAGGAAACCGTTGAGGAATGCTGTTTTGACATCCATCTGCCAAATTTCATAGTCTAAATATGCAGCTATTGCTAACATGATTCTGACGGACTTAAGCATCGCTATGGGTGAGAAGGTCTCATCGTATTCAACTCCTTCAACTTGTGAAAAACCCTTTGCGACAAGTCGAGCTTTATGGACGGTGATATTGCCGTCCGCGTCCATCTTCTTCTTAAAGATCCATTTGCCCTGAATGTCCTTTCACCCTTCAAGTAATACTTCCAAAGTCCATACTTTGTTTTCATACAAAGATCCCATCTCGGATTTCATGGCCTCTAACCATTTCTCGGAATCCGGGCCCATCATCGCTCCTCCATAGCTCGTAGGTTCATTGTTGTCCAAAAAGATGACCTCCAAGACTGGGTTGCCGTACCACTCATGAGCAGTACGCGCCCTTGTCGACCAACGAGGTTTAATAGTAACTTGATCCGTAGCTTCATGATCATCATCATTAACTTTCTCTTCAACTGTTGTAGGCTCCACAGAAACATCTTTCTGCGTGGTGCTACTCTTTGGTTTAAGTAAAGGTTCAATAACCTCATCAAGCTCTATTTTCCTCCCACTCAATTCTTTCGAGAGAAACTCTTTCTCAAGAAATGTTCCGTTCTTAGCAACAAACACTTTGCCTTCGGATCTGAGATACAAGGCAGACCAAACTTTCTCTTTTGGGTATCCTATGAAGATACATTTCTCCGCTTTGGGTTCCAGCTTTTCAGGCTGAAGCTTTTTGACATAAGCATCACATCCCCAAACTTTAAGAAATGACAACTTTGGCTTCTTGCCAAACCACAATTCATATGGCTTCGTCTCAACGGATTTCGATGGTGCCCTACTTAAACTGAATGCAGCTGTCTCTAATGCATAACCCCAAAATGATAGTGGCAAATCGGCAAGAGACATCATAGAACACACCATATCTAATAAGGTTCGATTACGACGTTCGGACACACCATTACGCTGTGGTGTTCCGGGCGGTGTCAATTGTGAAACAATTCCACACTGTCTTAAGTGACTGCCAAACTCATAACTCTGATATTCTCCTCCTCGATCAGATCTCAGGAATTTAATGTTCTTATTACGATGACTCTCAACTTCACTCTGAAATTGCTTGAACTTTTCAAACGTTTCATACTTGTGTTTCATTAAGTAAATATACACATATCTACTTAAGTTATCAGTGAAGGTGAGAAAATAACGATATCCACCGCACGCCTCAATATTCATTGGACCGTACACATCAGTATGTATGATTTCCAACAAATCACTTGCCCGTTCCATTGTTCCAGAGAACGGCATTTTAGTCATCTTGCCCATGAGGCATGGTTCACATGTATCAAGTGATTCAAAATCAAGTGACTCCAAAAGTCCATCAGCATGGAGCTTCCTCATGTGTTTTACACCAATATGACCCAAACGGCAGTGCCATAAGAAAGTGGTACTATCATTATCACCTCTACATCTTTTGGCATCAATGTTATGAACATGTGTATCATCAGCATCAAGATTCAATATGAATAAACCCCTCACATTGGGTGCATGACCATGAAAGATATTACTCATATAAATAGAACAACCATTAGTCTCTGATATAATTGAGTAACCGTCTCGCAATAAGCAAGATCCAGATGTAATGTTCATGCTTAACGTAGGAACTAAATAACAATTATTCAGGTTCATCACTAATCCCAATGGTAATCGAAGAGAGGGCATGTCAACGACGATCACACCAACCTTGGAACCATTTCCCACGCGCATCATCAGTTCGTCCTTCGCCAGCCTTCGTCTATTCCGTGATTCATGTTTTGAGTTGCAAATGTGAGCAACCAAACCGGTATCAAATACCCAGGCACTACAACGAGAGCTAGTAAGGTACACATCAATAACATGTATATCATATATACCTTGTTTGTTGTTGGCCGCCCTCTTGTCATCCAGATAGTTGGGGCAGTTCCACTTCCAGTGACCAGTTCCCTTGCAATGAAAGCACTCAGTTTCTGGCTTGGGTCCAGCCTTGGGTTTCTTCACAGAAGGAGCAACTGGTTTGCCACCCTTCTTAGAGTTGCCCTTCTTGCCCTTGCCATTCTTCCTGAAACTAGGGGTTTTATTGACCATCAACACTTGATGTTCTTTCTAGATTTCAGACTCAACAACTTTCAGCAACTTTCGGCGACTAACTTGTTCATCCCATGCATGTTATAGTTCATTACAAAGCTCTTGTAGCTAGGTGGAAGTGATTGAAGAACTCTCTCAGGGATCGCCTCTGGCGGAAGGGGCATCCCTAACTCCGCCAGACGAGTTGAATACCCAGACATTCTAAGTATATGTTCACTGATAGACCCGTTCTCATCCATTTTGCAAGCATAGAACTTATCGGAGGTCTCATACCTCTCGATCTGGGCATTCTTCTTAAAGATAAACTCCAACTCTTGGAACATCTCATATGCTCCATGACGTTCAAAACGTCTTTGAAGTCCCGGTTCTAAGCCATACAATATTGCACACAGAACTATTGAGTAATCTCCAGAACGTGCCTCCCAAGCGTTCTTAACGTCTTCGGATGACATGTCTGCAAGTTGGTTACCAAGTGGTGCATCAAGGACATATGACTTCTAGGAAGCCGTGAGGATAATCCTCAGATTATGGGCCCAGTCCACAAAGTTAATTCCATCATCTTTCAACTTAGCCTTCTCTAGGAACGCATTAAAATTCAGGGGTGCTACTTCGCAAGCCATTGATCTAGAACATAAACATGCAAAGGTTACTATGACTATTGTTCAAGATAATGAGTTTAGGTAATAAAATTACTAAATCTCTCACTCAAATTGACATCCCTCAGGTCATCTGAGTGATACATGATCCAAATTCATCAACTCAAGTCCGATCATCACGTGAGTTGAGGTGGTTTCAATGGTGAACATCATCATGTTGATCATATCTACTATATGACTCATATTCGACCTTTCGGTCTCTTGTGTTCCGAGGCCATGCCTGTAAATGCTAGCCTCGTCAAGTTTAATCCGAGTGTTCCGCATGTGCAACACTGGCTTGCACCCACTGTATGTGAACGTAGAGTCTATCACACCCGATCATCACGTGGTGTCTCGACACGACGAACTTTCGCAATCACCTTATAATGCTACCGTCGTCCTAAGAAAAACAAGGTGCAAAAAAGGATCAACATAATATGCAAATCATAAGTGACATGATATGGCCATGAACTTGTGCATTTGATCTCCATCTTGAAAGCACCGGCATGAGCTCAATCGTCACCGGCATAACACCATGATCTCCATCATCATGATCTCTATCATTGTGCCGCCATTGGGGTTGTCGCGCCCACCATACTCATACTACTATTGCTACCATTTAGAGATAAAGTAAAGCATTACATAACACTTAATGATTGACACATAGGTCATACAATAATTAAATACAACCCTATGGATCCAGCCAGTTGCTGTACTCATCGACATGCAAGTCGTGATATTCTATACATGACATGATCATCTCATACATCACATATATCTCATCATGTAATTGGCCATATCACATCACAACATACCCTGCAAAAACAACTTAGATGTCCTCTAATTGTTGTTGCAAGTTTTACGTGGCCGCTACGGGTATCTAGCAAGAACAATTCTCACCTACACAAAACCACAATCGTGATACATAAGTTTCTTTTCAACCTTCTCAAGGACCGCCTTTGTCGAATCCGATCCAACTAAAGTAGGAGAAACAGACACCCTCCAGCCATCTTTGTGCAACGACGCTACATGTCAGTCGATGGAACAAGTCTCTCCTAATCGTACGAGTAAGGATGGTCCGGGCCGCTTCATCCCACAATACCGCTGAACCAAAACACGACTAAAGGAGGAAGCAATCTAAGCATCAACGCCCACAAACTCTTTGTGTTCTACTCGAGATCTCATCTACCCATAGACCTAGCTCATGATGCCACTGTTGGGGAACATTGCATGGGAAACAAAAAAATTCCTACGCTTCACCAAGATCAATCTAGGAGATGAGCATCTACGAAGGAGAGAGTGGATCTACATACCCTTATAGATCGCTAAGCGGGAAGCATTAAGAAACACGGTTGATGTAGTCGAATGTCTTTGTGATCGAAATCGCCAAGCATCCCGCGATCCAATCTCGATCCATCCCGATCTAGCACCGAACGAACGACACCTCCGCGTTTAGCACACGTATGGCTTGATGATGATCTCCGCCTTCTTGATCCAGCAAGATGGAGCGGAGAGGTAGACGAGTTCTCCGGCAACACGACGGTGTTGTGGCAATGGTAGTGGAGTTATTCCAGCAGGGCTTTGTCTAAGCACCACTGAAAACCGATCTAGAGGAGAAACTACGATCTAGAGGAGAGGTAGCACATGGCTGTTTTTCTGTGTCCAAAAAACCATCAAACCTCTAGTATATACAACGTGTTTGGTAACTTTTGGGATGGGGAGTAGGAATTTAGAGAGGGAGTTGTAACGAGATTAGACATGGGAAGTGTAATTTTATTCCCAATCCCTTGTTCGGTACTTGATGAGTTTTACACGTCTGAATTTGAGAGGGATGTCCATTGCCTTGTTTGGTTAGGGGGAATTCGTGGGGAATTAGTCGGGAGACAACAACATAAGTTATGACGAAGGGACGAGATGTTCTGTGTAAATTAATTCCCTCCCAATTCTCACCCGCTCTCCCATTAATAAAATGGTGGGAGTTAGACTCTAAACTCCCACGCCTAGTCCCTCATAAATTCCCATTCCCTCCAACCAAACAGGTAACTTTATATCTTAGAGCCCCCTAATTGCCATTCCCTCTCTCTAATTACCCCCAACCAAACAGGCTAATATAGGAGGAGGGTAGGAGGAGGCTTGGTCCCCAAGTGGACAGCCCCTAGCTTCGGCCGAAGTGGGAGGGAGGAGTCCTCCTCCTCCACTCCTAGTAGGATTATGACACCTTCCTTATTTTCCCACTTTTGCCTTCTTCCTAAGGAGCTCTCCTCCTCCACTCCTAGTGGGAGGGAGGAGCCGCATGGGCTACCTGTGGGCCTTCGGCCAGCCCACTAAGGGCTGGTATTCCCTCTCCCACAGCCCATGTAGCCTCTTGGGTCAAAATGCCCCTCCCGATGGTCCCTTGGTACCCTTAGGGCACTCCCGGTACACTACCAATGAGCTTGAAACTTTTCCGATGACCAAAACAGGAATTCCTATATATCAATATTTACCTTCGAACCATTCTGGAGCTCCTCATGATGTCGGATATCATCCGGGACTCCGAACAACCTTCGGTCACCACCATGCATAACTCTATACTACCGAAACGTCACCAAACCTTAAGTGTGCAGACCCTGCGGGTTTGAGAACTATGTAGACATGACCGAGACACCTCTACGGTCAATAACCAATAGCGGGACCTAGATGCACATATTGATTCCAACATATTCTGTGAAGATCTTTATTGGTCGAACCTCTATGTCAAGGATTCAGTTAATCCCGTATGATGTTCCCTTTGTTCTTTGGTATGTTACTTGCCCGAGATTCGATCGTCGTTATATCCATCCTAGTTCAACCTCGTTATTGGCAAGTCTCTGTACTCGTTTCCGTAATACAAGATCCCGTGTCTAACACTTGGTCACATTTCTTATAAGGCTTGTTGTGATGTTGTATTACCGAGTGGGCCTTGAGATACCTCTCCGTCACACGTAGTAACAAATCCCAGTGTTGATCCATGTCAACCCAACAGACACCCTAGGAGATACCTGTAGAGCACCCGTATAGTTACCCAGTTACGTTGTGACGTTTGATACACACAAGGCACTCCTCTGGTGTCCGTGAGTTGCATGATCTCATGGTCATAGGAACATATACTTGACATGCAGAAAACTGTAGCAATAAACTGACACGATCATATGCTACATTTATAGTTTCGGTCTTATCCATCCCATCATTCTCCTAATGATGTGATCCCGTTATCAAATGACATCGCATGTTAATGGCTAGGAAACCTTGACCATCTTTGATCAACGAGCTAGTCTACTGGAGGCACACTAGGGACAAAGTGTTGTCTATATATCCACACATGCAATGTGTTTGCAATGAATACAATTATCACATGGACAATAAACAATTATCATGAACAAGGAAATATAATAAGAAACACTTTATTTATTGCCTCTAGGGCATATTTCCAACAGTTGCAACACCTTCCACCAAGGCACTTGCTCCTGCCACTGAAGCTCCCGGGAGGAAGAAGACTGGCAAGTCTTCTGGCGCACATTCCGGCAAGCGCGCCTCCTCGGGGTGTTGCGCTCCCATTGAAGATGTGCCAGAGAGCTCCACCAACAAGAGCAAGAAGTACAAGGCATCTCCACTAGAGACTAAGAAGGTGCCCGCCAAGGAGGATGGTACGGGTGGAACTTTCACCATAAGTTCCACCCTTGACGACAAATAGGAAAGTGTGCTTATCGTCTTCCTGTGGGCGAATGTCGATGTGTTTGCATGGCAACCATGTGATATCCCCGGTGTTCCTAGGAAGGTGATTGAGCACTACCTTGCCGTCTGCCCACACAGGCGGCCCGTCAAGCAGAAGGTCCGGAAGCAAGCTTTGGAGCGACAACAGTTTATTGCCGAAGAGATTAAGAAATTAGAAGCGGCTGGATTGATAAGAGGAGTACTCCATCCAACGTGGTTGGCCAATCCAGTTGTAGTGCGCAATACGTATGGAAAATGGAGGCTCTGCATTGACTTCACAGACATTAACAAAGCCTGCCCCGAGGATCCTTTTCCCTTGCCGTGCATTGACCAGGGATTGGACTCCACCGCCGGCTGTGACGTGTTGTCTTTCCTAGACGCCTATTCAGGCTATCTTTAGATTTTCATGGCCAAGTAAGACGAGGAGAAGACCGCATTTATCACCCCATGTGGTACGTATTGCTTTTTACGTATGACCTTTTGGTTGAAAAGTGCTGGTTCTACATTTGCAAGAGCGGTCTAGATTGGTTTTGAACCCCAGCTACATAGAAATATGGAGGCTTATATGGATGACATAGTGTTCAAAACCATAGACAGGGCTACACTCATATCAGACCTAGAAGAAACATTCGCAAATCTGCGCAAGATCAACATGAAGCTCAACCCTGAGAAATGTGTGTTCGGCATCCCATCCGGCAAGCTTCTTAGGTTCTTTGTATCTCAACGTGGAATTGTAGCAAATCTCGACAAGATCAAAGAAATCGAGCAAATTGGAGTACCAAGACGTGTCAAGGATGTGCGTCGCCTTGCCGGATGCATCACTGCTCTGAGTAGGTTTATCTCAAAGTCTGCTGAGCGCACCATGCCCTTTTTCAAAATCTTGAAGAAGGCTGGTCCGATGAAATGGACTCCGGAAGCGGAGGCGACGCTACAGGATTTGAAGAAGTACCTCTCCTCTCCATCAGTCCTAGTCACGCCAAAACCACAAGAGCCATTGCTGCTATATCTAGCGGCAACAAATCAAGTGGTGAGTGTTGCACTAGCGGCTGAAAGAGAAGTTGATGAAGAAGCAGCGACAGCGGCAAGACTGCCAAGTGACAGGCCAGGACATTCCGCGGCAGGGTCAGGTGCCGGCAAGGAAGGATCTTGCAGTTGAATGAGACAATTAAGAACAAGAAGGTGGTGTAGTGCCCAGTCTATTTTGTTAGC
Organism: Hordeum marinum; assembly: GCA_022496015.1. NCBI lineage: Eukaryota > Viridiplantae > Streptophyta > Magnoliopsida > Poales > Poaceae > Hordeum > Hordeum marinum. Next base: position 164,175,284 of record CM039673.1, read on the forward strand.
TCCCTTTTGCAGGGGCTAGGTCAAGATATTTTGGCATGCAAAAGTTGCTCTTCGACCTTCTTATGGCCTCGAGGAATCTTCGCCATTACTTCCAAGCACATGAGATCACTGTTGTCACTCTCTTCCCGCTCCAACAGATCTTGCGGAACCCAGAAGCTACCGGCGGGATTGTAGAGTGGGCTTTGGAACTATCAAGCTTTGGTCTCAAGTTTGAAAGCACTTTGCCATCTAGAGTAGAGCCTTGGCGGAGTTCATTGCAGAATGTACCCCAACGCCAGATGAATAAGTTCCAGAGTCAACCCTCCCTGGCAAGGAAACCGATCAAAAGTGGGTCATGTATTTTGATGGGGCTTTCTCACTGCAAGGCGCCAGTGCCGGAGTGCTGCTTGTCGCACACACCGGAGAGCACATCAAGTATGTGATTCAAATGCATTTTCCCTAGGATAGATCAACGAACAATACTACAGAGTACGAAGGGCTGCTTGCCGGTCTCAGGATCGCGGAAGACCTTGGGATCAAGAAACTTATTGTCAGGGGTGATTCTCAGCTTGTCGTCAGGCAAGTAAAGAAGGATTAGCAGAGTCCGTTGATTGAAGCTTATGTAGATGAAGTGAGGAAGTTGGAAGAATGTTTTGACGGCCTACAAATGCAGCACATTTCGTGTGGAGAGAACAACGTTGCTAATGGCCTGTCAAAGTGTGCTGCCCTTAAGTTGCCTGTGGAACCTGGAAATTTCGTGCTTCGACGGACTCAACCATCCATGATACCATCAACTAGACAAGAGAAGAGTAGAAAGTTAGGCTCCGGCAAGTATTTCCCCATAGAGCTCCTAGAAGCCGCCGACGAGGAGATTGTCGGGGATCACGTCAGGCTTGCTGGTGAGTGTCGTGCTCCGGCAGAGCCTCGGGATCTTCACATGGAAGCGCATGCTCCCTCCAAGCTTACCGAGGGGCAGCAGGCTCCGACGGGGCCTCAGGACCTCGCCGTTGAGACAAATGCTTCCCCGACAAAGAATATTCCTTTAGTCCTTGTTATCGAGCCCCAGGCTCCAGCATGGGCACATCACATCTTCCAATTCCTTCAAACATGAGAACTTCCTGAGGAACAAGAGGAAGAAGAGAAAGTAGCCCGCCGGACTAATATGTACCAGTTTGTAAACAACGTCCTGTACAGAAATAGATTGAATGGTGTGAGACTTAAGTGCATTTCTCCGGAGGATGGACTGGAGCTATTGGCGGAGATACATGGAGGCATATGTGGCTCTCACATAGGGTCAAGAGCACTTGCCGTTAAGGCATTCCGGCAAGGTTTCTTTTGGCCCACTGTCGTCCAGGATGCAAGTGCGTTAGTAACAAAGTGTGAAGCATGCTAGTTTTATTCAAATAAATTACATCAACCAGCTCAAGACCTTCAAACAATCCCTCTCTCCTGGCTATTTTCGGTCTGGGGGCTCGACATCTTGGGCCCCTTTCTCCGTGCTACAGGGGGCTTTGAGTACTTCTGCGTATCAATCGACAAGTTCACAACGTGGCCGGAAGTGGAAGCGGTGAGGAAGGTGACAGCACAGTCAGCCGTCAAGTTCTTCAAGGGACTAGTCTGCCGCTTTGGTGTTCCCAACAGGACCATCACTGACAATGATACACAGTTCACGATATGCACCTTCATACAATATGTCCAAGACCTTGGCAGCAAGATCTGTTTTGCTTCCGTTGCCCACCCAAAGAGCAATGGCCAAGAAGAAAGGGCTAATGCTGAAGTGCTAAGAGGCCTCAAAACAAGAACTTTTGACAAGCTGCGCAAGTGCGGAAGGCAATGGATTGATGAGTTGCCGGTGGTTCTTTGGTCAATCAGAACGACACCAAATCAAGCTACCGGCCAGACACCCTTCTCCCTCTTATATGGGGTGGAAGAGGTTCTCCCCACGGGACTCATATACGGGTCACCTCGAGTGCCGCTTATGATGAGCTTGAGCAAGAGCAGTTGCGGCAAGATGACGTAAAGCTCCGTGAGGAAGACCGTCTTGAGGCTGCTGTGAGAGTTGCACGCTACCAGCAAGCTTTGCGCCGCTACCATAGCCACAAAGTTAATGCCAGAAGTCTTGAGGAAGGTGACCTTGTTCTTCGACAAGTTCAGTATGCCAAGAATTCCAATAAGTTGACACCGAAGTGGGAAGGCCCTTATCGGGTAGTACGAGTCACCAGGCCTGGCGCAGTCCGCCTGGAGACCAAAGATGGCATCCCAGGGAGCAACTCTTGGAATGTCAAACATCTTCGTATGTTCTACCCATGAGGCGTGATTGCCGGGTCTCCCGGCAACCACCTTTTGTACAACTCTTGATGCTGAAGCATTTAATCCCTGGTACAAAGCCAGGCGCACACCCTGTGCGTAGTAGAATAAAGCTAAGGGTTCTACAAATCTTGACTGATCCTCATGTTTACTTATGTGCATGTTTGTCTGAGATATTGCATTACACTTACTCCCGGCAAGAGCTAACAAACCGCCAAGGATCCACATCCATATTTTCTCTTCTTTCTTTTTCTCAAAGGACAGAAGGTTACCTCGCATGTAGCTTTGCCAGGGTGGGGGGAGGTGGTATAGATACCTACGGGCGACGTCAAAAAAATTCTTGCCGGAAGGAGTACGGCAACAAAAAGATAAGCTTCAAAACCCCAGGTGAATTCTTGCCATAGAATTATTTTCCTTGGATGATTTCGACTTCCGTATGGAAAACCTGCATGCTAAGGAACCTTACCGCAATTGGCTATGACCTCATTATGTTTCGGATCCGCTCAACGGCTTAAGTGGCCGCGCCCGCGCTCCTTGGTTTGTTTTGAGTCCGCTCAACAAATCAAGTGACAGCGCTCGCACCCTTATTCTGTTTCGAGCGCGACCAACAGTTTGATAGGTTGCGCGAAGAACACCAAGGTATCTTGTCGGCAATGGCACCACCAGCAGGCTACTAAGGACCCGTTGCTCAAAGTGCTCGCGGTAGGGCTACACATGATGACAAGATTCTTCCGAAAGGGCGTAGGGAAAGTTCCATGCAAGGAAACAATCTAACAAGCAAGATAATATACAGTTATTCGAAGTAGGGTGAAATTTACATGAGATGTTGCCTTTTTCTAGGTACATCTTTATTTGACTTTCTCCCCTAGGGGATATTACAATAAGAAAAATATGGAAAGGGGAGACAGTGTACAAGAAGAAAAAGATGGCAAGAGGCCCCCGGCAGAAGCCCAGCCTGACCCCTCTGGACCAGCAGTGTGCGGAGGGGCAGGGCTTCCAGAGGGCAGGCAAGAGCCTGGCCCCTCCTGGACCAGCATTGCGCATAGGAGAGGGCTAGCGCGGGTGAAAAGGGGGATGGACCCCAGAAGCCGAAGTCCACGGGTCTGTCGGAAGTTCCAGCTGGAAGATGAGGCAACGCCCAGAACAAAGGCCCTCGGCAAGGTCGTCTTGCCGGGAGGGGTGAGGCATGAGGTTGGCGGTGATGGTGCGGCCGGCGGTCAGTCCGAGGTCGAGTTGTCGGGCTCCGACTAGATGGCCCAAAGACCGGACTCATCGTCGTCGTCTTCGCCGTTGTCCTCCTCATAAGTCTCGCTTGAGGAGGAGCTTTCGGCGCTGCTTGAGCTCTCTTCGCAGCAGCTGATATGGACGCGTGAGCGCCCATAAATATTGACGCAGAGTAGGTTGGCCTCCGTCATTTTTAAACGAAGGACATGCCCTTCCTGGAGGTTGTGGGTGCAGGCAAAGGTCTTCTAGCCACACCTGAGGAACATGATGTGACTCGTTGCGTACTCTACGTCCATCGACATCGCGCCATTACAACAACCATGCGCCCGTAACCACAGGATGGGCGGCTCGTCGGCCTCCATCACCCTAGCAAAAGGGCGAGGGAGGCGAAGATGGCTCCAGACGGCACCGGGTAGCTCGAGGACGAACTCTAGCGTTGTCCCCTCGGCGTGGGTCTCCTCAAGGAAAAGGCCCGGCGTTGGAGGAGGAGGTGGGGCAACGCTCTATCTCCCCCGACCTCGGCCTCCACGACAACCACGCCCCCTCTTGCCTCTTCTACCACGCGCGCTTCGGCCGCCCTCCACCTCTATGGATCAACCGGGGGCATGATCCCAACGAGAACTCCTCCATGGAATGAAGGACGGCGGCCGCCCTCGCCCCCTACTGATGGATGAAGGTGAGCGCCACTCGAAGGTTGGGAAGACGTGGAAGGACAAGCTGTAAAGGTTCACACTCGGAGGAGAAATGAAGGATGGATGAGAACCACCCTCGCTATCCCTCAATTTATAGGGAGAACCGTGGGGGCTGGCTCTCCCCCGCTCCAAGGGTCACCGCCCACCTCCTCCAATAGTGGCGCCCTTGATCACGGAGTGAACAACAACTGCCCCGGTTCACCAATCCATGGCACTGCAAGTATTGCCTTTCCCAGGGACTTTAAGTGAGGGGAACCCATTGCTGGCTCTCCGCTATGCATGCGGCGCCCGTGGCGGAAACGACCTAACGAAGTAATTTCAAATTTTACGGCCACACCGCGCACGTATCCCACATCCTGCATTCAATGGGCGTCGTGGGGAGGCGCAGCAAGCACAATGATCACAACCACAAGGCCCCTGACACGCGTGCCCATGCACTATTTGGGCCTAGCCCAACAATGCCTCGCACCTTGTGTGGCCCATGCCCAGGGGCTCGTGTCGGTGCACTAGAGTTTTGGGCTCTCTAGTGCCCCTTACTCGTGCACGGGCAGTAGTAGCCACCCTGGCAACGAGGCCCGGCAAGGAACTCGTGGTCACCAGCACAGGAGAATCAAGACCCCCGGCAATACCTTCCGGGATGGACATCAAACCCTCAGGCAAGACAAAGCCCCGGCAAACCCCGACAAGGCCCCACCAGCGCACAGGCCAGATGTCGCCCCGCCTGGGCATGTGTCACGGCATCGGCGATGGAGGGGCTAAGCGGCACCGATGGGACGGGCTCCTGTCCCGTCCCGTGGACAGTTAGAGATGCCTGACGGTGCCTTAAATGCGTCTGTCCTACTCCGTTAGTGTTTGGTATGCTAGCATTGTAGCTCTGTACACACCGTATATGCACTGTACGCCACTGTTGGTATCCCCTTCAGAGTATAAATGGAGGCCCAGGGCGATACGGTAGAGGACTTTTGGACTTTTGCACTTCTAGACTTTTGGACTTGGGACCTTCTAGCTCACATGCGTGGCAGCTGCTCATAGTGCCCATATAGCTAGAACCCTGAGAACACCCGCAGTACAACCAAGAAGGAGTAGGGTTTTACGCATCCGTGCGGCCCGAACCTGGGTAAAATCTCCACGTGTTGTTTGTCAGACCTGCTCTTTGTGCGAGCCTTCTCCCCCACCGAACCGAAAGGGGTCCCTCGGATCCCATAGGTGTTCATTCCCCACGACACCAAGATGCACCCGAAGGATGACATAAAACCGCTGATCCTAGTAGCCCTTGGGACTCAGGACGATTCGCAAAATCGTCCTGAGGATCAAATCCTAGCTCGGCAGCATACTTCGGAACACAAAAGCGGTGTGTACAAACCTCGAGGCTCAGGTTGGGTGCGGCCGACCAACCCAAGGACCATAATCTCCCCGGAAACTGTATTGCGCTGAAATTTTCTGCATTGAATTGATCAATGCAGTAGCCCCCGAGACTTGGGTTGGGCAACATGGCCGACCCTAGGATCGTATCTCCTCGATAACTAGTTCATCCTTTGAGTTTGTTTTGACAACACCGATGTCTAGCTCGATAGGGAAGATGCCGAACCATAGTTCGGAAAAGAATTTCCGGGCAAGACAATCATGCAGAATACCTCAAAAAGAGTATGTCCTGACTCCCTAAAGAAACACATAAAATAGGTTAAAGGTGCCATAAGCCCAGAAAACCAAGAAACTTTAGCAAAAACTTCACGGTTGAACTAAATCAAGGTTCTTGGTGCCAATCAAAAAATTGGTCTTAAAATTAGTATGTGCTTCCGCCGCGCTTTAACATGACACATCCGATCTCAAGACTTCGTGCGGGTCAGCCTTCAGCATCAACCTCCATATCCCGAAGGCGGAGTGTTTCTCTGAGGCCAGTTTAGTGAACTAAACTCGAGCGGAATGAAATAGAAACCAGGATACCCGGCTATTGACTAAGCACTCGAGTCAAGAAAGGAGCGGTAGAAATAGACTTTGCAACGAGTAAGACAAAACATTTATTATAAAACAGATCATACAAATTTAAGAGCTCCCAAGTTACTTGGGCAAAAGAATTTTATGTATAATGATTGTATGTACTGAAGTACTTATATCATATATGTGTTCGCACGAACTTTAAACGCGTCTTAACCGACCGTCGGCTTCTCCCTCTTCGGCCAAGGGCCGAAAAGTATTATCTACTACACCATATGAGGATATTGGAGGTGGTTCGAATAACCAGGCAATCGGGCCATTAGGCTATAACAGACAAAGCGCGCCTAGGGAACTTATGCTATATTACTATTTAACGTAAGAAGCATCTTCAAAGAAAATAGTTCCGCCAACGGTTACTTTCTTTGGGTTCTCATGATTACCATGAGGTGTGTGAAATAGATTTATGTGTGCATGTCTTCCATCGTGGCCAACCATAGTTGAAAACAGTAACCACTCTAGATTTCGGCTTCACCCGTCTGAGGTACGAGTTCGGATGACCCGATCGTAACAATCGTAGAGGTGCTCCCTTTACTACCTAGCCGAACAATCGGGAATGTAGGGGTAAGCACAAGAGCAAGGCAACACAGGTTTGCGGAACACTTAAGTCAACATGATGCATATATCGGCATAAACACGAATAAGGAAGGGTGCGATACATTAATAATCATATGCGAGAGGAATGGCTTCATAAAGGAAGCCCCCAAGTAAACGGCGTATTTGAATTTGTTTGTAACAAACAAAGTTTTGACAAAGAAAGTATTTAGCAAACAACTTTTTGTCAAAAAACTATAATGCTTGGTCGAACTGAAAAAATTTTAAAAATGAAAGTTTTTGAGCATGAAAGCGACTTAGCTGGTTAATGTGCTCGGTGTCAATGACGCGATCCGAGCTTATGGCGGGACGAGGACGCCCATCGAACTTTGACCGATCTGTTGCATAGTCTTTGGCATGACTGAGGTCCCAGCCCCAAAGCCCATCTCGAGGTGACTGATTGAGGAGTTCGGCACTCCAAAGTAGTGTCACGGCTCGGCCGATGTGGTGAGGCGAAGCCCCAGGTCCAGCCGAGGTGGTGGAGTAGGTCGGCAAGGTGACGCCGGGGTGACCGCGTGACGGCAGTCGAAGTCAATTTCCTGCACTCAAAAAATAGTGCAAACCAAAAGTAATAACTAATAAAGATAATAATATATAAAAAAAGAATTATTCTACTGAGTTATCTTAAGTGAAGCAAATAAGTAAACAAATATGGCCTGGGTGCCGAGGTGCCTGAACAAATATTTCGGCTTGACAAAGTGGCGACGCTGCACGACGACATGAAGTGCTCGATCCAGTTAACATGGCGAGGCTATGATCGGCGGACGCCGATGTCTCATGTAGGTCGGCTGGTGACGCCGAAATCTCATGCCAGCCGAGGTGTTGAAGCAGGTCGGCTGGTGATGCCAAACTCCCCGGAGCAGGTTGATGAAGGGATGCCAAAGTCTCACGCCAGCCGAGGTGTCGAAGCTGGTCGGCTGGTGACGCCGAAGTCTCCAGAGCGAGTTGATGAGGAGATGACGAAGTCTCCAGTCTAGCCGAGGTGACAGAGCAGATCGGTAAGGTGACGCTAGAGCCCCATGCCAGCCGACGTGTCAAAATAGGTCGGCGTGGTGTATGTCAGCTTGAAAAGGTAACGGCTCGGCGATGGTGACGCTGGTCGGAATTTGTGACGAGGTCGATGCTGGCTTGATGAAGCAACGGAGTGCCCGACCCGTACAACCTGTGGATGACGAGGTTCGCTTGATGATTATTCGACCCTTGTGATGCCGAATAATTGGTCGGATGACTGAGATGATGAAAAAATTTCCTTCAAAACGGACGTCCGACAACCCGTTCATGAAAGATGAACTCGGGTCGGATTCGTTTTCGCGCAGAAAATAGATCCAAAATTCGTTTATATAGTATAAGAATTTTATATCATAAGCTTTTTTGTTCTCAAGATGATCATGATTTCCTCATGTCTGTATTTCATTTTATCGACACCTCTATCTCTAAACTCGTGGACATATTTATCGATCTCAGCTTTGGCTTGAGGACAAGCGAGGTCTAAGCCTTGGGGAGTTGATACGTCCATTTTGCATCATGCTTTTTATTGATATTTATTGCATTATTGGCTGTTAGTACATGTTATGGTACAATACTTATGCGTTTTCTCTCCTATTTTACAAGGTTTACATGAAGAGGGAGAATGCAGACAGCTGGAATTCTGGACTGGAAAAGGAGCAAATCTGAGAGACTTATTATGCACAACTCCAAAAGTCCTGAAAAGTTCCAGAGAATTATTTTGGAATATATAAAATATATTGGTCCAAACAAATACAAGAGGGGCCCACAAGGAGGTCACAAGCCTACCAGGCACGACCTACCCCCCTAGCCACGCCTAGGTGGCTTGTGGGCCCCCTGGCAGGACTCCGGCGCCCATCTTCTGCTATATGAAGGTTTTTGACCTGGAAAAATCGATAAGAGAGATTTCGAGACAAAGTGTCGCCGTCTCGAGGCGGAACTTGGGCAAAACCAATCTAGAGCTTCGGCGGAGCTGTTCTGCCGAGGAAAGTTCCCACCCGGAGGAGGAAATCGAAGCCATCGTCATCACCAATGATCATCTCATCGAGAGGGGGTCAATCGCCATCAACATCTTCACCAACACCATCTCCTCTCCAAACCCTAGTTCATCTCTTGTATCCGATCTTTGTCTCAAACCTCAGATTTGGACCTGTGGGTTGCTAGTAGTGTTGATTACTCCTTGTAGTTGATGCTAGTTGGTTTACCTGGTGGAAGAACATATGTTCAAATCCTTTATGGTAATTAATACTCCTCTGATTATGAACATTAACATGCTTTGTGAGTAGTTACGTTTGTTCATGAGGACATGGGATAAGTCTTGCTATAAGTAATCATGTGAATTTGGTATTCGTTTGATATTTTTGATGAGATGTATGTTGTCTCTCCTCTAGTGGTGTTATGTGAATGTCGTCTTCATAACACTTCACCATTATTTGGGCCTAGGGGAAGGCATTGGGACGTAATAAGTAGATGATAGGTTGCTAGAGTGACAGAAGCTTAAACCCTAGTTTATGCGTTGCTTCATAAGGGGCTGATTTGGATCCATATGTTTCATGATATGGTTAGATTTATCTTAATTATTGTTTTGTAGCGTATGCTTGCGAGGGAGGTAATCACAAGTGGGAGGTTTGTACAATTAAGGGAAACACCCAAGCACCGGTACACCCACATATCATATTATCAAAGTAACGAATGTGAATCAAATGAGCATGATGAAAACTAGCTTGACAGAAATTCCCATGTGTCCTCAGGAGCGCTTTGCTTTGTATAAGAGTTTGTCCAGGTCTGTGCTTTGCTACAAAAAGGATTGGGCTACCTTGCTGCACCTTTTCTACACTTGTTACTTGTTACTTGTTACAAATTATGTTAGCAGAAAACTATCTGTTACCAATAATTTCAGTGCTTGTGGAGAATACCTTACTGAAAACTGCTTGTTATTTCCTTCTGCTCCTTGTTGGGTTCCACACTCTTACTTATCAAAAGGACTATGATACATCCCCTATACTTGTGGGTCATCAGCATCCATGCCAAGCAACACTGGCAAGATCAACGTTACAACTCAAGACGGACCCAAAGTGCGCCAAGCATGTCCCCGGTGTCTTCCGGGGACCGAGGCACTCGCACTCTCAAGGAGACCTGACAAGCTACTCCGTCGGCAAAGCGTGAGCCGATCGGCCACCGCTCCAGCGCATCACAACACTAGTCACTTATTGATGTGGTGGTCGAGATCCCAAGTGGTTAAATGGCTCTTGCTAAGCACATGGCGACATACTGGAAGACAGATTATGCCCCCTTGGCACCCGTCCATAGGCGTGTCAAGTTGTCGTGCAACAGTTATCTAGGGCGGTAGTAGGAGCTTGCCGGGGATGCACCCCCACATGCCACCTAGACTGCATTTATGGCATTTTGTCCTAAGTGCCAGAGTTAGGCATGATAGCACCATTAGCTATCTAATCATCACACAATGTCTGTTTTTCCATTGTGGTTTCCCTTTCGACTATAAAAGGAGGCCCAAGGCAGCCTAGGTAAAGATTCGAACTTTTGGACACTTCTACTCACATAGCCACTCCCTCGAAGGCAACCCTTGTCGGGCATGAGCGCTGCATGTTCTTCGTGTTCCTCTGATCAATGCACCAAAAGCAGGAGTAGGGTTTTATGCTTCACAGTGGCCCGAACTTCGGTAAAACACATGTGTCCTGATCGTCGTGCTGTCTCACCATCTCCGCTCTTTGTGCATGTGATCTCGCCCCTGCAGAACAACATAGGTCCTTATGGCCTCATAGGCATTCGAGTGGATCCTGCTCTGACATCTTTGGCGTGCCAGGTAGGGGGTGCGTCATTTGTGTGAACCCGAGTTCGTGCGTGGAAAATATATCTTCACCATCCTCTTCTTCATCCATGGCTCCCAAGAAGAAGTTTGGCACGACCATGCATCCCTCCACTTTGAAGGCTCCCTCACATGCAGCTACGGGCGCCCTTTGCACTGAAGTGGCTGCGAATGAGGTGGGCATCATGGGCGACGTGGCTGGCGCATGCGGCGCCACCGTCGTGTCCCCCACGCCCGAAGTTGGAGCAAGGTACAACTTCAACCGGGTGAACACGGTCCCCGCGCCACACGTGGAGGAAATAACCAGTCTCCACCTCCCCGCCACACAGATGGCCATGGCCGCCACATCGGCGCACAATCTGGAGCGAGCCGCGATCCCTTAGTTGCGCCCATCACCGGTGCGGTCACTGGGTGCAGACCACGTCCAGAGCAAGACGGAGTGCCAAGCGGGGCCGCAAACCCACGGGGTTGGTGTCGGTGTCAAAACCGGCACATCTCGGGTAGGGGCCCCCGAACTGTGAGACTAGAATCGCTGGTATAAGGAGACGAAGGGGACAAGGTTTTACCCAGGTGTGGGCCCTCCTATGAAGGTAATACCGTACGTCCTGCTTGATTGTATTGATGATATGGGGATTACAGAGTTGATCTACCTCGAGATCGAATAGCTAACCCTAGATGAGGTGTCCTCTGGCTATAATCTAAAAACCCTCCGGCTTATATAGACGCCAAGGGTACCTAGGGTTTACACTTGATCGGTTACATGCCGAAGAGATAAACATGCCTATCTACGGTTGACAACTTGCAGGACATGCCATGGCTCCTTTAAGCTTTCACCCCGGCGATGGGCCCTTGATCATCCAACACTCATCTTGCAATCCATATAGTCCAGCCCATAAGAAATAGGTCGGCTATCCGAGGACCCCTTAATCCAGGACTCCCTCAGTAGCCCCCGGACTAGCCTTCAATGCTGATGTATGTCCGACTAATCTTCGCATGTCATAATCTTTGGCTTGCGAGGCGAGTCCCTTACTCCTTCTTATTTGGCAACCAACTAGTCATCGGCGAAATCCCAAGCATCACGAGTTCTATAGGTCCATTATAATAACCGCCCATGTTCCTCGATTTTCGCGCATTGTGGGGAGACGAGTGGTTCAATAATATTTTACAATACTGCCCATCCGCAAGGGTGGCACCAACCATTTAAGAAAATAGAATCGTGGTTTTAGACCACATCCTCCACTTCCCCATCAGAAAAATCTCCTAGGCGCAAGGTCACCACGAAAATCATGGCGAGCACCCCCAGCTCTTCCATGCGCCCCTACGGCTCCTGTCCTGGGGACTGGACCAGTTGCTCCGTATTGCTCCTATGCCTGCGCAATCTGGAGACCCAGGGGTACCTCCCTTCTTCGGATGTGGTGGTGACACGCGTGGGTTTATCCTCCGACAACCAGTAAGTTTTCACGGAGAATTTCCACAATCCTCAAAGGGGGGAACAAGTATGCTTCGTGCCCTTTCTCTTACGGGGCCTCGGGTTCCCCAACCATCCGTTCTTGAGGGGATTGTTGGAATTCTATGGGATCCAGCTCCACCACCTCACCCCGAGGGTCTATCTTGCACATCTTAGGCTTCGTAGCTATTTGCGAGATGTTCCTGGGATGCGAGGCGCATTTCGAACTATGGAGGAAGCATTTCTGCCTTGTCCCTCAAACTTGGCACAAGACAATCATGGAGGGCGGTGGAGCCAAAGAATGCCACATAGCGGGGATAGGGTATCCAGGGTACATTGAAGGAATCCAAAGAGTGTACTTTGGAATGGTTTTACTTCGAAGACATCCCCCTGTTCGAGCCAGCTCGAAGGGGTCTGCCCATGTACTCCGATGCCTCCTCGAAGAGAAGGTACAACTGGCGGCCGAAGAGTTCTTCCCAAGAGGACAACATACAAGTGCAATGCCTAGCAGCTCAGATGCGGATACTTACCCACCACAACCTGACCATGATCAATGTCATGGCCGCCACCATCACCCTGTGCGTGCAGCCTCTCCAACAAAGGATACATCCCTTGTGGTGTTACAATGGGACAAGCGACACCACGCGCTCCCGAAGAAAAGGTCCTGTCGATCAAACGGCGCCGGCTGCCGCACTCGTTAACCTATATAAAGGAGAGCAAGAAGATTTTATTCGGTGGTCGACCAAGGAAGGATATTCAAGCCACAATCCCAACGAATAGGTAAGCCTTTCTCTTCTGTTAACATAGTTCGGGGTTTTCATTTCGTCCCTTACTTGACCAAAGCCCTTGACCTCACGTGAACAGGAATGGAGAAGCTTCATCGAGACAGCTAACTGTCCAGCTTCTCAGCCCGAAGACTATTCCCATGATGATGATCCAGGTTTTCACGAGGACCCAGATCTTTTAATTGGATTTGAAGATGGAGTCTTATACTAGGATAGCCTCAACCGATCCCTAGTGGCTATCATTGCCGATTACCCTGGGACGTTCACTGTTCCTGCAACAAAGAAGAAGAAGAGCTCGTCCCGCAAAAAGCAAGCATCCAACAATGCCCCGAACGCGTCGGCTCTTGCTCCCAAGCACCGTCGATCTGCACGCCATACGCCGGCAACCGAAATAGTGCCCGGATCAGGAACCAACAGGGACCCAACAAATGAGCCCTCTTCGAGGATGAGTTCGCCTACTCGTTCAGCCCAAAGGTAGTTTGTTCATCTGTTTGCTTATTATCACAACCAATAGAGCCTTACAACAGTTATTATATTGAAATACTCAGGCAAAATGCCCAAGCCTCTCTCGCCGAAGAGGTTGCCAAGGTGCCCAGAGGTGCTCAAAATTTCGGAGCTACGGCTTGTGCCGAACCTGCTACCGAGGCCCCTATGGCGAATCCAGCCCCTGCCGATTCTGGTCATGTTGTATCTGTCAAAAAATCGGAAGTACGAAGTGCCAAGAATCATCAGCGACGATGGGAGGCCTTCCGCCACCCAGTATTCTCCGAACAAGAGTTCGGTGCCCTACGCACGGCGGACGCGCACATTGGTGCTGCCCGAGATGGGTTCGAAGAGGCCATGAAGTTGATATCTGCCAGCATGCAGGTAAGTAATCGTCTTTAAAGAGTCCGGAAACTCATGTAAACCCAGTAGCCCCCGAGCCTTAAATTTGTTCTGAACGACTGAATTAAGGGTCCTTGTGTTGTTTTACTGCTAATACATGCTTCAAAGCAACAAAATGAGCAACTGGCCAAGGAGCTGGAGAACAACCGATCGCACGTTCAATTTTTGAAGGCCGAGCTGTATCAAGTGAAGAGCTTCACTCGGGAGGCCCATGGTGAGTACATCTGTGCTGCTAATCTTAGTATATTTTGGTGTTGATGCAAGGATTCGTTTTAGCAGCTGAGTCAATAGGGCATATGCAAAAGAAGTTGTATGAAGCCCGAAAATCTTAGGGATACGCCGGGTCCCAGCACGACGCTGGCTGTCGTGTTTTGAACTGGCTCCACGCGGAGAATAAAGAACATGCCGAAGAAATAGAGAGTTTAAGAACTCAATTGGCCCGAGCCCAAGAAGAAAACTAGAAACTACAGAGGGGTGTGTTCGGTAAGTATGATTCTAACATCGGTAAGTACTTCTTATAGAGGAAGTAAAATAAGGATGACGTTGCCTCATGTATAGGTCTCCTGTCTGGGCGTCCTGAAGAAGAGATCGGATCCTACCGGGGGAAGTTGCTAAAGGATCTTTCCGCTCTTCATGATTGTGCGCAGAAAGCGATGAAAAACATGGTAAAGGCACTATGTCCTACCGAACAACCTCCAAAGGGAATGAGCAAACTAATCGATCATTTCAAGGGAGCCCGAAGTAGGCTCGAGCAGTGGAAGACATCGACTTGCCGGGAGGGAGCACGGGAAGCATGGGCGATGATCAAGATCCGCTACACCGGACTTAAATCCCGAGTGTATGGCTGAGGTTGGTACAGTGGGTCAGACGACAAGAAGTGTCACTCCACCTGGTATATGATCAAGTGATGTCTGTCGCCCATTTTTCGCAAGAAGACTGCTCCCTAGATACTATAATCGATGATCTCGATCAGCAACCGAATGTGTAATTATGTATACTTGTATATGAACAATCGAGTTGTTACTCCATCAGTGTTGTAAACATTGTCTTAACCAGCCATCGACTTCTACCTCACGTGTGAAGAGCTCGGGAGTGTTCCTCGTAATTTGTCACCCTAAAAGAGCGAATTGTGTTCGGGGAACCAGGCAATCCGGCCATATGGTGCGAACAGACAGAAAGCACACAGGGAGATATGTTATATTACTGCTTAGCGTAACAAACATCTTCCAAGGAAAATAGTACCTCTATTGATACCTTTCTTCGGGGTTCTACGAAGGTCGTAGGTAGAAGTCCGCATACTGCTAGTATGCGGCTAAGGGCTTTTAAGAAGAAATAAGCCCAAGCAATGGGGATAACTTCCATAGCCGTATTAATGGCTTCCATCACAGCCGACCAATTGTCTATATAAGATAGCTAGATTTCGGCTTCACCCATCTACGATACGTATCCGGATGACTTGGTCATAACAATCGCAGAGGTGCTCCCATTACCCTCTAGCCGAGCAATCGAGAACGTAGAGGGTCAACATAGGAGCGACGCAACCCAGCTTGGCAAAGTCTTAGTTTGACTTGATGCATATGTTGGCTTGAACGCGACAAAGGAAATGTGTGTACACAATAAGTGTGGGTAAATGCTTATAATATGAAAGTGTTGGCTTCGAGAATAAGCCCCCTAGGTACAGTGTTCGGACTCAACACTTGAGGGTGTAAGCTAATAATTTTAGTACAAGATCGGTTAAACCGAACATGGGGAGAAAGGGAAACAATTAAATACTACCAAACAACAAAGTGGGAGGGGAAGGAAAAAGAGAAAGAAAAAGAAATAAAAAAGGGCCAGAAAATGTGACGACACCTGTTTATCCGTAGAAGTGCGAAGACGAGTTGCATTCCACGGGTTTGGTTCAAGGTGGTTGTTCGACGGGCTCTAAAGACGGTAAGCTCCTCCCGCGAGTACTTTGTCGATTATGAAGGGGCCTTCCCATTTGGGGTTGAGTTTATGCTTCAGCTTCTAGAGGAGCCGTAGGATGAGTTCGCCTATGATATACGCCTTCGCCCTGACCTCCCTACTCTGGTAACGTCAGGTCTGCTGTTGGTAAAAAGTAGAGCGAGACCGAGCTATGTTGCGCTCTCCTTCTAAGTTGTCCAGGTCATCCTGTTGAATTAACTTGGCCTCCTATTCCTCGTACATGTGCACCCTTGGTGCTTCGTGAATATTGCCACAGGCGAGGACTGCTTCTGCCCCATAGACCATGAAGAACAGTGTGTATCCCATTGATCTGTCCAGGGTGGTACATAGGCCCCATAATAGGGAGTCGAGCTCCTCCACCCAATGACAGTCGGACTCATGAAGAGATCGGACTAAATGTGGATTAATGCCGCTCATAATGAGGCCGTTTGCTCGTTGGACTTGTCAATTGGTCTGCGAATGATATACTGATACGTAGTTGAGATTTATGCCCATTTTTGCGCACCAGTTTTTGACCTCTTGGGCCGTGAAGTTGGATCGATTGTCCATTATAATACTGTGCGGGACACCGTAATGGTGCATCACGCCAGAGCTAAAGTCGATCACTGGTCCGGATTTGGCGGATTTAACAGTTTTTGCCTCTATCCATTTGGTGAACTTGTCAACCATGACCGGTAGATATTTATTCTTCTTGGTCCCCCTTTAAGGGGTCCGACCATGTCTAGCCCCCAGACCGCGAAAGTCTAGGTGCTCGGAATAGTCCGAAGGGATGTTGGGGGCATGTGACTTTGATTTGCAAAATATTGACGACCCACACAGTTCTTGAAAAGCGACTGGGCGTCCACCCGAGCTGTGGGCCAAAAGAAGCCAGCTCAAAAGGCCTTGCTAACTAAGGCTCTTGCTGTGGCGTGGTGGCCGCCCATGCCAGCGTGGACTTCATCTAGGAGCTCCCGTCCTTCTTCCTCAGATATGCACCGTTGTAATATTACGGTGGTGCTTTTCTTGTATAACTCACCTTCGTGTACTTTGTAGGCCTTGGATGGCCGAACTATTCGCCATGCCTATGTATGGTCGTCGAGGAGTTCCTTGCGAAGAAGGTAGGCGAGGAAGGGCTCTATCCATGGCACGATTACCGCCATGACTTCATGGGTAGAAGGCGTTTCATCCATTATGGAGCCACTGATGATTTGATCGTCTGGTTCATTTATAGGGGGAACAACCTCTTCCGTCGTATCTAGACCGACACCCTTGTGATCGTCCTGCCACACGACGGGTGGCTTAAAGAGCAGCTCGAGGAAGGTATTTCTTGGGATAGGGTCGTGCTTAGCCCCCATGCAGGCCACTACGTCGGCAGCTTGGTTGTTGTCGCGAGCAACGTGGTGAAATTCCAACCCCTCGAACCGTGCCGATATTTTAAAGACAACGTTTCTGTACGCCGCTATCTTCGGGTTTTTGGCGTCGAATTTGCCATTGATTTGGGAAATGGCCAAGTTGGAGTCTCCCCATACCTCCAGCTGCCGTATGCCCATTGATACTACCATCCGAAGACCATGCAAAAGGGCTTCATATTCAACTGCATTGTTGGAGTCGACGTACATAATCTGAAACACGTATCACACGTTGTCGCCAGTGGGGGATGTGAGGATAACTCCAGCGCCCAATCCGACCAAGGTTTTGGATCCATCAAAGTACATTGTCCAATGGGAGTATGCACTGTATTGCTTGGGGAGCTCGGCCTCTGTCCATTGAGCCAGGAAGTCTTCCAATACCTAAGATTTTATGGCACGGCGTGGCTTGTAGGTTATTTCAAAGGGAAGGAGCTCAATAGCCCACTTGGCTATGCTGCTGGGCGCGTCCCTGTTGTTGATTATATCAATCAGGGGTACTTCAGATGTTACCGTTAACACACACTCTTGGAAGTAGTGTATGAGTTTCCATGATGCCATAAATATTTTGTAGGCTATCTTCTGGTAGTGCAGGTATATGGACTTGCAATGCGGTAGTACTTGTGACACATAATAGACCGGCTTCTAAGTTTGGAATTTGTGTCCCTCCTCATCTTGTTCAACGATGATGTAGGATTGAAAGTAGGTCTAGAGGGGGGGGTGATTAGACTACTTGACCAAATAACAGTGTTACCTTTTTCCCAATTTTAGCTCTTGGCAAGTTTTAGCATTCATAGCATATCAAGTAACATCCAACACATGCATGTCTAAGAGTGTGGCAAAGGAAAGTAAAGGCATTGCACATGTAAGTAAAGAGAGGGTTAGGAATGCAAACACAAGTGATGAAACAATGATTTTTCCTGTCGTTCCGATAGGTGGTGCTATCGTACGTCCACGTTCATGGACTCTTCAACCCACGGAGGGTAACGGTCGCGAGAGTCCATGGAGGGCTCTACCGACGGAGGGTTCGACGAAGAAGCAACCTTGACTATTCCATGTGGCTTCCGTCCACGAAGGACTAGCCTGACTATGGGTAGATATTCATGAAGTAGGCGATCTCCTTGCCCTTACAAACTTCTTGTTTCCCTCCACAACACGAAGTAGGAGGCTCCCAAGAGACACCTAACCAATCTAAGAGGCACCACCCTCCAAAAGGTAATAGGCTCGGTAATGACGATGAACTCCTTTCTCTTGTGCTTCAAGATGATAGACTCCTCAACGCACAATCACTCTCTCACAGATTTGGCTAGACATCAAGATCCATATGGTTGGAGTGGAAGATATTGACCTCAACACAAAGGTAGGTGGTTCTCTCTCAGAAAACTGAGTAGGATAGGTATGGAATAGTTCTGAGTGCTTCTCTTTTGAGTGGGTGGTGGTGAAGGGGTATGTATAGGCATCCCCAAAAATCCAACAGTTACACACAATAAGTCAAACTCTATGACACCGATGTGTAAATCTTGGTGGAACCGAAGTGACTAAAAGTGACAACTTTTGAATCTCGGAGCGACCAATATGCAATACTCGGTTGCACCGACAAGGTGACCAATGGTCAGATTTACCAACCTTGGTGACGCCCATTCACCATTCTCAGTCGGACCGAAATGTGAACTTGCGTAACAGAAACTTGGCAACCCAACTCGGTGGCACTGAGTGCAGTGTCGGCTGCACCGAAGTGTTATATTTCGGCTGTGTCTGTCTAGGGTTTAGAATCGATGGCATCGGGATAGGAATGTTGGTTGGACCGAGTTTGCATATTTGGCTTAGGACAGACTTCGGTGGGAGAGTTGGTGGATGTTTTGGTGACTGGCACTTGTGCACGTTTGAGCATTTTGTCCATCATCAAACCTTTACCCCCTTTTAATAGCATTGGCTTTCCTATGGACTCAAAGTGATTTCTCACAAATGTAAAATGTAGAGTCCTCTTGCTTGAAGCTTGGCCAACATATTTCCTTGAATATTGGGGTAATTCCACAATCCTTTTGCCATCCCTATCATTGAACTTGTCCTAAAATATTCTTGGTGAAAGCATTAGTTCAATGACTTATATGTTGTTATTAGTTACCAAAACCACCAAGGGGGCAAATGCGCTTTCAATCTCCCCCTTTTTGGTAATTGATGACAACATATAGATCAAATCTTCGACAAAGATATAATCATGGAATATAATCGTCCCTTTGAGAAGTATGTGATAAGCAAGAGCTCCCCCTAAATTTGTGCATTATTTTTAAATTTGCGTTTGGATGCAAATGCACAATCGATTAGGTACATGGGTCACTTCTCACATGTCACATACCACTTGGTGGTGTGCGAGAGTAATTGGAATGAATATCATAGCACAACACAATCAATCAAAGATGAATGATCATCACATAAGCATTAAGATGATAGGAAATAGTAGCATCACACATTAAAGCGTATGATCAAACATCATCAAGCGTGTATCACAAGCAAGACAAAAAGTATCACGGTAACCAAAAGCAATTGTTTTGTGAAAAAGCAACACACACCAAACACTCTCTCTCTCTCTCTCTCGAAGCCTAATGTTCTATATACACTTCTGCCCCTTTGGCAACAAGTTATCAAAAAGTTCAAAGGCATCTATCTAAGCGTTCTTGGGATGATCTCCTCCGGTTGTCGATGAAGGAGTTGAGAGCACGGCGTCGGCGAAGATCTCTGAAGATGTCGTGGATAGAGCTGGAGTGGACACTGGTGGAACTAGAGCTGATGGAGCAGGAGTTGTGCTGACAGTAGCAGGAGCTGATGAAGAGGGCCTCGAGCTGGTGTAGGCACTTTAGCTGATCTAGCCTGAGTGGTGAACTGGGGGCCTGGCCCGAGAGGTGATTCATCCTCGTCCTCCTCCTCCTCATCATCATCAGAAGAAGTAGACCCGAAGGATGTGCATGGATTCAACTTCCTTCTGAAGCTCTATCACTGTCTTTGTGACCTTTCCACCTTATCACCAAGCACCTTGATCCTTGACTCAAAGATCCTCACTAGACTGTTCTGGTTCTCCAGAATCCCCTTGATATCCTTTTGCATGCCCTTGGCGACTAAGATCAGGAGATCCATTTGCTCGTTCCTGGATCTGGGGGCTTGAGCACTAGGCTTGAACAACTTCTGCTTCTGCCTATGCTATAGCAGATGTGGGATGATCTGGGTCCATCACCACAAAATTATCCTCGAAATATGGCTGTAGGGGCAGATGTGGACGATCTAGAGAAAAAATGTGCTTCTCCAACTGAGAGTTGATAAGCAACTGGATGTAGGGTGCATAACAACAAGAGCGCTTTTGATTAGCAGCAACCCTCTTAATTGTCTCAACAATCAGATCCATGACTCTAATCCTGGTGTTCCTGTCAAGGTGGATCAACATGTTGATGGAGTAGCCTCGGATGATCTTGTCATTTCCTGACTTGGGCATCAAGATATGCCTCAAAATGGTGTTCATTGTACGGAGGCCTGCTTGCAGATAATAGATGCATCCTAGCTTGTGTGATTGCACCTTGTCAGCAGGGATTGGAGTATACATATCTTTCATGGCATTGTGACTTGCCTTGGCTTCAGAGTATACATCCAGATCACCTTCCCGAGCTTCTGGAACTTCTAGAAGTGCTACCCACTCCTCAATAGTGGATTTATACCTTGCACCTTCAGTCATCCATACAATTCTACCATCTCCGTATAAATGAGCAGTGGAGTAGAATTGCATGATCATTTCATCGTTCCATGCAGTAAGCTCTCTACCAATGAACTTATCTAGACCAATGCAATGGAAGTTGTCGTGGACACTTGGGAAGTAGTCCACATTATCTTTAATGAACTTCCAATCAACATATGTCATGTCGCTAATAGCTGGGCTCTTGTCAAGCAACACTGTCTCATAAAAGTCATGTTGCTCTCTTGTGTAGAACATGAAGTCTACAGCAGTTTTCCTCCTTTCAGCATAAGGATCTATGGCTCTCCAGGCTTTCAATCCCGAGTCTTTCCTCTTCTTCATGTCCTCAACACCTAAGTTGATGGCATCATGCACTGGAAGATGTGATCGGAGCTTCATCAAAGTAGTCAAGTCATCATCATCTTCAGTTTTGGAGGTAGTCCCCTTGTTCTTCTTAGAAGCTAGAATGTCTCTAGTAGTCCTCTTGGACTTCCGTACAGTAGCTTTCTTGGAAGTAGGCTTGGTGCCCTTGGAGGTGCCAGTCTTTAGCATTGCATTAGCCATCAGCTTCTTTGCTTTCTTCTTGGGAGGGGCCTTCTCAACATGTTCTTCCTCCTCTTCCTTAGCAGAAGCACCAGCAGCCTCCTCTGGGTCTTCATACATAGAGGTAGGCCTACCAATCACATGGACAATCCTCTTCATGGACTTCTTCTCCCCTGCCTTCTTAGGCAAAGCCTTCCTTGGGGGATCAACAGAAATAGTGGCTCTACCACTCTCAAGTGCCTTGATAGTCTCTGAGCTGGCATAGATCTTGTTGACAACTCTCCTGAAGAAGTAGCTTTAGTTGCTCACTTTTTGGCAGCCTTTTCTTGCTTCTTAGCAAGAATCTCCTCAGGAATGAAATCTGAATATTCATCATTAGAGTTTAGCTTCTTCCTGGTCCTTGTGGCATCCTTGGGCAACCCATGAGAGCTGGGGGTGCCTGGATCTGAAAAAGAACAGGCTTCTGCGCATGTGCCAAAACTCATGTCAACTCCCTGCTCTGTGAAATTCTGACTGTCCTCTGAGCCTGACATACTGACCCTGTGAGTAGAGTATAGGAGAGCAGAAGTAGACGAGTCATCACAAAATGAGGCTGGTTTTTGAAATTTGAACAATGAATTTTCAAGGCTTTTGCATTTTGTCAAATAAATATCAGTAGAGCCGAAACAGATTTTTTGGTGGGGCCGACACTGACTGACTCTCTAACCGAACCTTGGCACACTTTTCGGTCGGACCAAAAAGAGCAACTTGGTTCCACCGAGTCAGTTCTCACCCACACAGAAAAGCACATCGGTGAGACCGATATGTCAGTTTCGGTTCCACCGAGATTTATCGGGCGGACGACAAAACCCTAGAAAATTCGTCATTCGCAAGATTTTGGAGTTTTGAGTGGATAGGAATACGTGCAAATGGTGTATCAATGAAAAACAAGAATTCAATGTGCAAGAATCGTACGAGGACCACAATAGAGATTGAATCTGTACACTAGCTTGGTGCGGATTCTCTACTGTGGCGATGAGGGAGTGGATTTCGTCGGCAACGGCGATTCCCGGCGGCGGAGGAGCATCGGGAGACAAGGGCGATGACCAGGGGTTTCGTGGGCAGAAGCTTAGGGTTCTGAGGCGCGACGAATGAGATTGAAATTCAAAGCATCGGGGTCCACAGGTTATATACCCACCACTATCGGTGACGTTGATTCCAATTTTTCGGTGTCACCGAGTGCCTCAACTGTCAACTGATAGGCACACTTGGTGTAACCGAGAAAATGGAATCGGTGGTATCTAGATTGAAAACTATATCAACCCTAGGCATTCGGTGAGACCAAGATTTTGTGGTTGGTTCCCCCGAGATGCACTTGGGAGGTTTCAATGATCAGTCCTTGTCGATACGGAACTCCGAGTGCTCCACACACACAGGGATCGAAAAGCACTTGTTCAACTTTTGTGATGCAGCATGAATAGAGTATGAGGTGAGAAAGCATAGATAGCTAAAGAAGTGGTCCTAGGCATTCTTGCATATCCAATTGGCAAAAGATAAATTTAAAAAGCCAAATAGCAATAATTGGATATCCTCGAATGAGAAAAGAAATGCAGACCAACATGCTCACACAATAAGATGTCAAATAAATTTTGGCAAACATGCACAAACACTCTAGCATCTAACAAGCACTTGGTCAATGACGAAGTCATCTATATATGAGTATTTGACTTAGGAGCCAAGTAAGAGTACTTGGTCACAGGTCATACTCATTGTTTAAGAACAAGTGGGGTTACCACTTTTACATAAAGCATTTAATGTTGTCACATACTAAGAGATGCTTTGACTCAAGTCTTAGAGTAAAGCTCCCCCTTGATGTGATATCCCTCCATAAGAGGGATAAACTAACTTTGGGTTTTGTCGATGAAGAATTCATGGTTATGAGGTAGTGGCGGAAGCTCAAGGTTGATGAATATCACCAAGAGTTGGGAGCATCCTTGTTGTTTCCTTACTCTTCTCACCTACATGGGTTAGTCCCAAAACATGAGAGACAAACACAAGGATATCTATGGACATGGAGTGCAAAGCATGTGTAATGATGTCCATTGATTTGTTGATTACTTTGTCCCTTGCTTACCTTTGAGGGAATGTGTGACTTCTTGATCTATTGCATAGGGTTGATGTTGATTAAAAATACATCTTGCCAATAATGAATGTGAGTGAATTTCATTGGCGGAGTCACCCCTCAACAACTCTCTAGTTTTTCTTCTTGGAAATCGACATCAAGTTGATGGGGATCCTTGGTGTTGAAGTAGCACTTGTACAAGTTGAGCTTGTAGTAGCCTTGGTAACCCACTTCACCAAAGCTTGGGGTTCATCTTCATAAGAGTCAAAGTCCTCTTGGAGCTTGTCCTTGCCCTTGAGCTTGGTGTCTTGTGGTGGAAGGTCATCTTGAGTGTTTATCCCCTTGAGAAGAGTATTTTCATACTTCTCGTTTTGAGGAACAAACTTAGGATTGGGATATTGACCTTCTTCCCATTCAACTCCATTAGCGTTGAAGTAGCCAACACCGCGATTCTTTCGGTATCCTCCGTGCTTGTGTACAATCTCATCAAATTGTTTGTACCCTTCAAGACTCTTGTAGATACCTTTCTCTGTAATTCCTTTCAATACCTTTCTCTAAAAATGATGAACCCAATGATGCTTTATTGAAAGGAATTGTAGAGAAAGGTATGTACAAGAGTCCTGAAGGGTACAAACAATTTTATGAGATTGTACGCAAGCACGGAGGAGACCAGAAGAATCGTGGTGTTGGCTACTTTAACGCTAATGGAGTTGAATGGGAAGAAGGTCAATATCCCAATCCCAAGTTTGTTCCTCAAAAGGAGAAGTATGAAAATACTCTTCCCAAGAGGAGAAACACTCAAGATGACTTTCCATGACAAGACACCAAGATCAAGGGCAAGAACAAGCTCCAAGAGGACTTTGACTCTTACGAACATGAACCCCAAGCTTTGGTGAAGTGGGTTCCCAAGGCTACTACAAGCTCAACTTCTACAAGTGATACTTAAACACCAAGGATCCCCATCAACTTGATGTGGATTTCCAAGAAGTAGAACTAGAGATTTCTTGAGGGGTGACTCTGCCAATGAAATTCACTCACAATCATTATTGGCAAGGTCTATTTGCAATCAACATCAACCCTATGCAATATATCAAGGAGTCACACATTCCCTCACATGTAAGAAAGGGACAAGGTAATCAACAAATCAATGGACATCATCACACATGCTTTCCACTGCATGTCCATAGATATCCTTGTATTTGTCTCTTGTGTGTTGGGACTAACCCATGTAGGTGAGAAGAGTAAGGAAACAACAAGGATGCTCCCAACTCTTGGTGATGTTCATCAACCTTGAGCATCCATCACTACCTCACCAACATGAAGTCTTCATTGAAAAAACTCAAGGTTAGTTTATCCCTCTTATGGGGGGATGTCATGTCAAGGGGGGGCTTTAATCAAAGACTTGAGTCAAAGCATCTCTTATTATGTGACAACATTAAATGCTTTATGTAAAAGTGGTAACCCCACTTGTTCTTGAAAGATGAGTGTGACCTATGATCAACTACTCTTGCCTGGCTCCTAAGTCAAATACTCATATATAGATGACTCCGTCATCGCCCAAGTGCTTGTTAGATGCTAGAGTGTTTGTGCATGTTTGCCATGATTTCATTTGACATCTTATTGTGTGAGCATGTTGGCCTGCATTTATTTTCTCATTCGAGGATATCCAATTGTTTCTATTTGGATTTTGATTTATCTTTTGCCAATTGGATATACAAGAATGCCCAAGACCACTTCTTTAGCTATCTATGCTTTCTTACCTCATACTCCATTCATGTTGCATCACAAAATTTGTACAAGTGCTTTTCAATCCCTTTGTGTGTGGAGCACTCGGAGTTCCGTATCGACAAGGACTAACCATTAAAACCTCCCAAGTGCATCTCGGTGGAACCAACCAAAAAATCTCGGTCTCATAGAATGCCTAGGGTTGATCTGGTTTTTCAATCTCGGTACCACCGCCATTTTCTCGGTTACACTGAGTGTCCCTGTCAGCTGACAGTTGAGGCACTCGGTGACACAGAAAAGTTAGAATCGGTGTCACCAACAGTGGTCGGTATAAAGACTATGGACCCCGACGCTTCGAATTTCTATCTCATTCGCCGCACTCCAAAACGCTAAGCTGCTGTTCCAAAGACCCCTGGTCATCGCGCTTGCCTCCTTGTGCTCCTCCGCCGCTGGGAATCGCCGTCGTCGACGAATTCCTCACCCTCGTCGCTGGCGTAGAGGATCTGCGCCAAGCTAGGGTATGGATTCGATCACTATTGCGCTTCTCGTCCGATTCTTGCGCATTAGAATAGTGTTTATCATCATTACGCCCTTTCACATGTTCCTATCCTCTCAAAACTCCAAAATCTCACGATAGATGAATTATCTAGGGTTTTGCCGTCCGCCTGATAAATCTCGATGGAACCGAAATGGACATATCGGTCTCACCGATGTGGATTTTTGTGTGGCTGAGAACTGACTCGGTGGAACCAAGTACCACTTTTCGGTCCGACCGAAAAGGGTGCCAAGTTTCAGTTAGTGTGTCAGTCAGTCTCGGCCTCAGTGAAAATTACGTTTCGACTACACAGATATTTATTTGATAGAAAGCAAAAATCTAGATAATTCATTGTTCAAATTTCAAAAACCAGCCTCATTTTGTGATGACTCATCTACTTCTGCTCTCCTATACTCTATTGAATGGGTCAGTATGTCAGATGCAGAGGACAGTCAGAATTTGACAGAGAGCTTACTGCATGGAACGACGAGATGATTATGCAATTCTACTCCACTAATCATTTCTACGTAGATGGTAGAATTGTATGGATGACTGAAGGTACTAGATATGAATCCACTTTTGAGGAATGGGATGCTCTTCTGGAAGTTCCAGAAGCTCAGGAAGGAGATCTGTATGTATACTCTGAACCTAAGGCAAGTCACAATGCCATGAAAGAATTGTATACTCCTATCCCTATAGACAAGGTGCAATCACACAGGCTAGGATCCATCTATTATCTACAAGCAGGCCTCCGGACTATGAACACTATTCTTAGGCATACCTTGATGCCCAAGTTAGGAGATGACAAGATGATCCGAGGCTACTCCATCAACATGCTGACCCACCTTGATAGGAACACCATGATTAGATTAATGGATCTGATTGTTGAGACAATCAAGAGGGTTGCTGCTGACCAGAAGCGCTCTTGCTGCTATGCACCCTACACCCAGTTGCTCATCAACTCTCAGTTGGAGAAGCACATTTTTGCTCTTGATCATCCACATCTGGCCCTACATCCAGAGTTCGAAGATAATGTTGTGGTGATGAACCCAGATCATCCCACATCTGCTACAACATAGGTAGAGGAAGAAGATGTTCGAGTCGCTAGTGCTCAAGCCCCCAGATCCAGGAATAAGCAAATGGATCTTCTGATCACAGCCGTCTAGGGCATGCAGAAGGATATCAAGGGGATTCTGGAGAACCAGAACAGCCTTGTGAGGATCTTTGAGTCAAGGATCAAGGTGCTTGGTGATAAGGTGGACAAGGTCACAAAGATAATGATAGATCTCCGAAAGGAAGTTGACTCCGTGTACATACCTCGGGTCTCTTCTACTTCTTCTGAGGATGATGATGGTGATGAGGATGAATCACCTCTCGGGCCAGGCACCTAGTTCACCACTAGGATTAGATCAGCCACAGTGCCTGCACCAGACCTGAGGCCCTCTTCATCAGCTCCTGCTACTGTGTAACGCCCCGGACACACCCGCTGGTAGTTGTTATTCCTGGCAGGATCTAGACTGGCCTCACAGATCAA
Source organism: Hordeum marinum (assembly GCA_022496015.1). NCBI lineage: Eukaryota > Viridiplantae > Streptophyta > Magnoliopsida > Poales > Poaceae > Hordeum > Hordeum marinum. The sequence goes on from CM039673.1 coordinate 164,202,527, forward strand.
TACTTTGTCCTCACTCATGCGCACCAAGGACCAACTTCCCGGTCGGTCACCCATCCTAGAACTACTCCAAGCCAAGCACACTTTTGAATGGGCTCCCGGAAAAGAAGGAATTCCTTATTGATATGAGTAGTCTATCATACCTAATAAGCCAGGTTATCACATACACCACCACTTAGAGGAACAGACGTCCTCGTTGGGTCACAGGAACGTTCCCTCTTTGTACAAACGTGTGTGCTTCCAGTCCGATACATGTGTCATTCTGTGTGGCACGACGGGTCACCAACTTCGTGAACAACATGACCGTGCACCTATCGGCAAACATCTGTGTAACCACGAGGGTCGTCTCTGATAACAACTTGTAACGCCCCAGACACACCTGCCGGTAGTTGTTACTCCTGGCAGGATCTAGACTGGCCTCACAGATCAATACTAGTCTTTTCTACGCACTTTGTCCTCACTCATGCGCACCCGGGACCAACTTCCCGATCGTCACCCATCCTAGAACTACTCCAAGGCAAGCACGCTTAACCCCGATCGGTCACCCATCCTAGAACTACTCCAAGCCAAGCATGCTTAACCTGATAGTTCTTTTTGAATGAGCTCCTGGAAAAGAAGGAATTCCTTATTGATATGAGTAGTCTATCATCCCTAATAAGCTAGGCTATCACATACTGTCAGCACAACTCCTGCTCTATCAGCTCCTGTTCCTCCAGTGTCCACTCCAGCTCCATCAACGATGTCTGCAGAGATCTTTGCCGACACCATGCTCTCGACTCCCTCATCGAAAACCATAGGAGATCAACCCAATAACGATTAGTTATATGCCTTTGAACTTTTTGGTAACTTGTTACCAAATGGCGAGAAGTGTATATAGATCATTAGGCTTTGAGTGAGAGAGCGTTTGATGTTTGTTGCTTTTCACAAAACATTTTCTTTTGGTTGCCATGATACTCTTTTGTTTTGCTTGTGATACAGGCTTGATGATGTTTGATCATATGCTTTGATGTGTGATGTTACTATTTCCTATTACCTTAATGCTTAATCATTCATCTTTGGTTGATGGTGTTGTGCTATGATAGTCATTCCAATTACTCCCGCACACCACCAAGTGGTATGTGACACGTAAGAAGTGACCCAAGTTCCTAATCGATTGTGATTTGCATTCAAATGCAAATTTAAAAATAATGCACAAATGTAGGGGGAGCTCTTTCCTTTCACATACTTCTCAAAGTGATGATTATATCTTTGTCGAAGCTTTGATCTATATGTTGTCATCAATTAACAAAAAGGGGGAGATTGAAAGCACATTTGCTCCCTTGGTGGTTTTGGTAATTAATAACAACATATAAGTCATTGAACTAATGTGTTAACCAAGTATATTTCAGGGAAAGTTCAATGATGGGAATGGCTAAAGTATTGTGCTAGTACCCCAAGATTCAAGGAAATCGGTTGGCCAAGCTTCAAGCAAAAGACTCTACATTTTACCTTTATGAAAAATCACTTTGAGTCTATAGGAAAGCCAATACTATTAAAAGGGGGTAAAGTTTTGATGGTGAACAATATTCTCAAACGTGCACAAGTGACAGTCACCGAAACATCCACATACTCTCCCACCAAAGTATGTCCTAAGCCAAACATGCAAATCAGTGCAACCAACATTCCTATCCCAGTGCCACCGAGTTCCAAACCCTAGACAGACTCAGCCAAACCCTAACACTTCGGTGCAGCCGACACTGCACTCGGTGCCACAAAGTTGGGTTAACAACTTTTTGTTACGCAAGTTCTCATTCTCAATCCGACCGAGAATGGTGAATCGGTGTCACCGAGTTTGGTAAATCATACCGATGGTCACCTTGTCGGTGCAATCGAGAATTGTATATCAGTCACTTCGAGATTGAAAAGTCGCCACTTTTTATCACTTCGGTACCACTGAGATTTACACATCGGTGTCACCGAGTCTGACTTATTGTGTGTAACGGTTGGATTTTTGGGGATGCCTATATATACCCCTTCACCACCACCCACTCGAAATAGAAGCACTCAGAACAATTCCATACCTATCCTACTCAGTTTTCTGAGAGAGAACCACCTACCTTTGTGTTGAGGTATAGATCTTCCACTTCAACCATATGGATCTTGATTTCTAGCCTCCCCAAGTTGCTTTCCACCAATCCCATCTCTTCTACCAAGCCAAATTTGTGTGAGAGAGATCGTGTGTTGAGGAGTCTATCATCTTGAAGCACAAGAGCAAGGAGTTCATCGTCATTACCGAGCCTATTACCTTTTGGAGGGTGGTGCCTCCTACTTCGTGTTGTGGAGTGAACCAATAATTTGTAAGGGCAAGATCGCCTACTTCGTAAAGATCTACCCATAGTGAGGCTAGACCTTCGTGGACGGAAGCCGCATGGAATAGTCAAGGTTGGTTCTTTGTGGAACCCTTCGTGGGTAGAGCCCTTCGTGGACTCTCGCAACCGTTACCCTTCATGGGTTGAAGACTGCATGGACATGGACGTACGATAGCACCACCAATCGGAAGCACGGGAAAAAATCTTCATGTCATCACTTCTGTTTGCATTCCTAACCCTCTCCTTACTTACATGTGCAATGTCTTTACTTTCCGCTGCTACACTCTTAGACATGCATGTGTAGGGTGTTACTTGATATGCTATGAATGCCAAAACTTGCCAAGAATTAAAATTGGGGAAAAGGCAAAACTTATATTTGGTCAAGTAGTCTAATCACCCCCTCTAAACCTACTTTCGATCCTACAGTCCGCCGGCTGTCAAGCGTGAGCCACTGCCGGGCGCGGACACGGGGTCCGCCGGCTTCCGAGCACGAGGTGCTGTCGGGCGCGAACACGGGGTCCACTGGCTGTCGAGCGTGAGGCGATGCCGGGCGCGGACACGGGGTCCGCCGACTGTCGAGTGTGAGGGGCTGCCGAGCACGGACATGGAGTCCTCCAGTTGATGGGCGCGGAGCCCTGCCGAGCGCAGACGTGGAATCCGCTAGCTGATGTCTGTGAGGCGCTACCGAGGGAGAACGTGGGGTCCGCTAGCTGATGAGCGCGAGGCACTGCGAGGCGCGGACGGGCAGTCTGCTGGCTGATGTGCACAAGGCGCTGCCGAGGGCGGACGCGGGGTCCGCCGGCTGGTGTGCGCGGGGCGCAGCAGAGGGCCGACGCGGGGTCCGTCGGCTGATGAGCGCGAGGCGCTACTGGAAGTGGCCTCTACGCCTCCGGGCTAGGAGGTTCATTGATTTTCAGGTAGGCGAGACGGTTGTTGTTGAAGATAGCCGGCGCTGCTTGGTTCTTGCGGATCGCGCCAGCACATCCGCTGGGTGTAGCCTTCGAGCCTTCGGGTGCTTGAAGGGGATCCCGGCAGACGTTTTCCTCTTTGTCTTCTTTTTTTTGAAAAAGTTTACATGGGTAACTGGTCCCTTTTCTTTCCTTGGGAAGGAGGTCCACAAGAGAGACCAGCAGCGGAGCCAGCTGGCGCGCGCGATGGAGGGAGCCCGTAGCCACGACGGGACGCATCGGTGGAGGAGTCGACGGTTGGCTGGGGCTCTGGGCGCCCAAAGCCAGCCGACATGAGGGCAGAGCCGGAGGTGAGAGCCAGAGCAGGGCCATGCGCATCCAGGTCGTGTGGAGGCTTGGGCATGCAGCCGGCGAGCGCGCAGAGTCGATCGAGGGCGACGTGCTGGGCGAGCGTCCAGGCGGAGCCGGCGGGAGGCCGGGGCACATGCGAAGCAGGGTGGTACGGGCACGGGCGTGCGTGGGCGGAGCCGTCCGTGGCTGGGGGTAGAGACAATGCATGCACTCGCCGGAGGTGGAGCGGGGATCCGGACAGCCGGATGATGTCGTGGTGGAGGGGCCCATCATCAGGGGAGAGGCGGCCATGTGTGGGGGGCTGGGCCAACCCAGGCGGAGGCGCTCGCGCGGGGGCGTGGCGAGACGGAGGCGGCGCCGTCGCGCGAGTGCGAGATAGAGCGGAGTCGGACGATGATGCGGGCACGGGGCCAGGCGGCCAACAAGACAGTCGACCATGCATTTGGCTGCCCAGCCTACATCGAATGTAAACATCCATGCCTCCTTTGCATGTCGGAGCGGGAGTTCAAGGAGAGGGCGCATCCAGCAACGTGGGCAACGAGCGTGGTGCAGCGGCCGGTGCAAGACGTGACGGAGTCAGGTGGAGAGCGGTTGGGGCGGAGCCGGCACGAGCGCGACGCTGGCGCGGGGTAGGGGTGCAATGACTCCAATACCTTTGTGACACAGGCCGCGGGGTGCGGTAGGGAGTCGAGCGCTTGAGCGGGAGTTGTGGGCGAGTCGGTGCCATCATGGATGCCGGCGAAAGGAACGAGTCAGACTCATCATAGGTCCGACACTGCTGAGGTGGGGTAGAGCACTTGAGGTGGAGCTATCGTCCGCTTGGAGGTGGAGCCCGTAGGCAACGGAAGCGAGGTGGCCGTGGTCGCATGGGTACGCTGGGAGGGCCTGAGTGTTGTGGGGCAGGTGGCCGAGGGTGCGCGGGAGGAGGGAGTCGCCGCGGCTGGTGGCGGAGCCGGTGTGCGCGAGCCCTGCGGTCATGAAGCAGAGGACGCACGTGGAGGAGTGAATGCTCGAAGACGGACGCGCGGAGGCGACATGCCGACCGGGCGGTGCAGGCGCGGGGGCGGAGCCGGCAGGCGGCGAGCCGGCCGCGAGATGCGCGAGCGGTCGAGTGGAGGTGAGGAGGAGCCAGAGCAGGGACGCGGCGTGGCATCGCGGACGCGAGGGCGAAGCCGGTGGCCTGCAGTGGCGCAGTGAACCGGGTCGTGGTGGAGGCGGCCGGGGCACGGTGTAGCAAGCGGGGTTGGGGCGGAGCCGGTCGCGGGACGGGCGCGGGGGGCCGGTGGCCGGGCACCAGAGGAGGCATGGGAGGCCCAGCGCGCGAAGAGTAGCCGTTTGTGGAGCTGGTCGCAGGCGGAGCACTGGGGGCTGCCGGCGCAGTGAGGCAGCACAGGTGCACTGAGGCCGAGTCGGCGGAGCCACGTGAGGCCACGGAAATTCTCAGGGCACGGAAGCCGGGTGCATTGCCCGCATGGTGGCGAAGCGGAGGAGCTGACATGTTCGTGCGTGCAGGCGCACGAGCAGTCCGACCGGCATGGCGAACCTATGCAGCGAGGCACGACAGACCAACGCGACGTCCGGGTCGCCGAGGCGTGGGCGCGGACGTGTGACGATGGGGTGGAGAGATGTGGGCGCGTCCGTTCGACCGGGCAGCTGGTCCAACAAACTCCTTTTGGGCAGCTGTAGCTGACCGGATAGCATCACGTAGGGCATCCATGCAAGCGCATGCCTTGCATGCATGCATGCAGCCCGGGCTAGCCGGCCGCAGAGTAGCCGACCTGGACCATATGCGGCAAGGAATGGTAGCAGCTAGCCAGCACTGTGGTGACCCAAACGGCCAGCACCATACGCGGCCAGGCAATGGCAGCGGCTGGCCGTCGCCATGGCCACATAGTCGGCCATTGGCCGCAGCGACCAGTTCGGAGCCCGCAACGACTAGCTAGCAGTGTAAGTCTTGCGCTGAGCCAGTATACACACGCATCGATTCGGCCAATGCTCATGCGTATATATGTATACATCTGGCGAGGCAACCGGTCATGTATGTACGCATCGGGGGCATGTTGATATCGAACACCCGAGCGCCGCCGAAGTGATGGCGGCGATGGACGATGCCGCGGCCGACGGTGAGGACGTGGCATCGCGCGCATTCGCTCCGGGGGCGTGCTGATGTCGAGCCCTCGAAAAGATAGTGGTGACGTTGTAGTGGCGGTGACAAGACCAACAGCAAGGACGCGGCATCGCGCGCATTCTCCCTCGGGGCATATTGATGTCGAGCCCCCAGAAAGATAGCGGAGATGCCACAACGGTGATGACGAAGAGGGTCCTGCCCGGACCACGGTTCCAATAGCAGCTAGCCCCAGGTTCGGGACGGGTATCCGAATAGCATGCAGTGGTTTACCCAGGTCCGGGGCTCTCCGGAGAGATAATACTCCTACTCCTGTATATCTATGGAATATCTGGTACAAGGTTGCTCCTGGAGTTGTATGGGAGAGGAGAGCCATGAGGCTTCTTGCCTCATGTGTGTGTATGTGCGAGCACGTGAGAGTGGAACCCCCATATGTGGTGGGCATGAGGCCTTTATATAGGCATGAGTGGGTAGCTTGGGATGTAAGCTACAGTGGGTAGCTTACATCCGAAGCAGCTTGAGGTGTAAGCTATCATGGGTAGATTACATGTAAAGCCATATGTAGCTTGTGAAGTAAGCTAAGCCTGCCCCAAGGTGCACTTTATAAATTAGTGTCCAGGGGACAGGTTACACTGTAGATAGTTGTGACATCCCAAGTGATGCCCCTTCCTTTTATGGCATGTATCCAGATGTATGAACCTTGTGTCATGAGATCTTGTATGGGATGCACCTTGATTTCCATGTGTGGTTAGCATTTTTGCATCATGACATTCATCATGCCATTCATCATCATCATAATGCATCCTTTAGTTCTTCATGTCACTATGATTTTGTTTGTGATGTGGATTGGTTGATTAAGCGCTTTGCGTTGGTATTGGTGTGCGAGTGGGGTGATGTTTGAGCTTGTTTCCCTCTTCTAAAACCCTTCCCTTCTCTTCTTCCAAAACCCTTTCTATTAGGTTTATTCCCATGTCATTTAAGTGGCAGATTTAAGTTGTTTTAAAATCATTTAAAAAAATGTTCATGAGAAGGCCCTATTATTCCTAGGAATATTGGGATACTAGCTCTTGGCATTGGGACTTGTTTTGATTTTGGTAAATACCTAAAACAGGGGCTGTTTATTTAAATTAATTAAATTATCTTGTTGTAAAATTCCATCCAATAATTTTATAAACAAGTCCTAAATATTTCCTTCCCAACAAAAATTATTCTCTTTCAAAACCCCTTTTCTTTTCTGTCTAGGATTTATTATTTTGCCTCTTCTTATTCTATATCAAAAAAAACCCTGTGTGTGTGTAAGGAGTGAGCGAGAGAGAGACGGGGGCAGGCCCAACTGGCCCATAGCGCTAGTAAACGGGCACCTGCCACGTCTCCCTCCTTTCCATCAGTCGCAGAGAGGGAGAGGTTAGAGAGCGCGAGTGCGCAGCCGCCGTCACCGTCGCCGTTAGCTGGATCGCCGTGGCCTCCTTAAAACGCGTTGGCGTGCGTGCCCTGCTAGGGTTCCCTCTTCTCCATCGCCGCTGCTCTTCCTCCCTCCTCTCCCTTCTTCCTTTCCCCTTCTCCTTCTCTGTCGGAGAGCTGCAGAAAGTTCAGAGAAGGAGCGTCGTCGTTCGTCCTCGCCGTCCTCGCCTCCGGTGGTGCTCGTCGCCGTCGAAGATGCGAGGAAGGTTCCGGGTGCCGCTGCCGTCCCGTTCCCGGAGCTAGGATGTCCGCGGGGGTCTTCTTCCTCCTCCTCGCCGTCGTAGCGCGGCCGGCCTTCTTCCTCTCCGTCGCTGCCGCGTCCCCGAGCCGCTCCGTCCCCTCCGTCGCCATCGATCGTGCCTTCGCTCCTCCAGGAAGCCCTAGGTGAGCAGCCCGTGCCTGTATCTCCCTTCCTTTGCCGGAATTTGTCGCCGCCGATGCCGTAGTGTCCGGTTGCCGTCGTCGGTAAGACCCGAGCTTGTGCTCGTCGTAGGTCCCCCTTGTCGCGAGATGAGGTGTGGGATGGAGTCCCCATAATTGTAGCTCTCGTTTCCGCCGCTCGCCGTCGCCAGAGGTGCTTTGTGTCGCCGGTGATCGCCGTCGCCCCACCGCTGTTGCCGCCGCTGTGCTCTATATGTGCGTGTGCGTGTGTGTTCAGTTTCGTCAGAGTATGGCACTATGTGTGCATAAGCAGTGTGCTGCGCCTATACTAGTAACACCCGAGCTCGTAGCCCAGTGGTGTGATGCGCGTGTGTGTGTCCAGGGGAGCTGGGTTCGAATCCCACTTCTCCCCCTTTTTTTGTTTCTTTTTTTGTTTTTGTTTCTTTTTAGTTTCTTTTCTTTTCCCTTTTGCATATAGGTGTGTATTTATGCATGTATGTAATTACAAGGTATTACCTATTTTCTGCATGACTTATGTGTTGGTGAGTGTGACATGTGCATATGGTGTATGTGCACATATAGTGTAGGGTGATATGTGTATGTGTGTATTCCATGTGCATACACACCCATATATGTTATTGTGTATGTGTGTAGTTTTTGCCTTCATGTTATTGTGTGTGTGAGTCTTTGCACACATGTGTGTAGGTTGCATATGTGTGTATATGCACCCTTGTGTGTGGGTGGTGTGTATGTGTGACTTGCACATACACACACATGTGAGGTGGTATTGAGTTGTGTTTGTGCACATGTTGCACCAACATGTGCATGTTTAGCATATAGATGGAGAGTGTTGTTGTGAGTGTATGTGTGTGTTGCAAGCACTCATACATGTGTATGTATGTGAGTAGAATTGCATGAGTAGGGATGCGTAGGTGGTATTATGTGCTTATGTAGATAATCATGTGTGATTGTCAGTGTGGGGATGTGTGTATGATTTACATACACTCACCCATGTGCATAATAACCCCATGTGTAGGTTCTCTCTAAATGACCATATGAGCATGAAACCCATTCTAGCTACTTTCCTATATGTTCTTGATGCTATGCCATGTTAATATGATGCTAGGATGCTACTTAGTCATTTCCAACATGTATCTATGGCCCACAAGTCAACTTGGGTTCATTTCATTGCATATGCATAAGGGACATAAGTCAAGCATGATCTTTAGGTTGTTTTTCGACCTAGATTTACTCCTTCATGTTCCATGCAAGTATATAGGTATGAGTAATGATTTTGGGGTGTTTTCATCCCCTCTATACATCTGTGAAATAAGATTTGACTTTGGGGCAACTTCACAAAGGTGCATCTTTATGTTGTGATGCCTTTTGTCTTTTTCATATGATTTAATCTATGCAAGCTTTCATGTTCCTGTCAACTAGAGTTTGTTTGTCAAAGTTGCTGTGAACATACCAGTATTTTTCTTATTCATGAAAAGTTCCCAGATCAGTGGGAACCATGCTGTGAAGTTGCCTACTTTCTGTTTCTGTCCAGCTAGTCTGAAAATGGCCAAGTCTGGAGATTCTGCTATTATCAAGTTGTTGTATAGAGTGGCTTGTAGTTAGTTCTGTGGGTGGAATCTGATCATGCTCAGTGTAAGATAATTGAAGTATATGTTATCAACTTTATCCTGTTAATTTTCCTACCATTTGGAGCTTCCTAGAATATTTAACCAGTGCTGTCAACTTGCTACTTTATTAACCCAGATTCCAGAAAACTGAAATTTTCACTAAGTCCTTAAAAATCTGCTTCTTCATGCCTACTTGCCAGCTCCATGCATAGTGATGTGTTGCTATTTTGTTGATTGTGTAATTGGAGGAATTTATGTGGGTGTTTAGTAGAACCTGTTCATATCTTGTTTGTGGCTATAGAGTTCCTGTAGCAATAGTTGTGAGCTTTTCAAAATGCTATATTGCTGTTTGTGGCAGATTTGAGTGAAATATTGTTTTGGTTGTTGTGGGAGCTATACTCCATGGAATTTAGTGATTCTTGAGTCTATTGTGATTGGTTTTTCATCACCTATCTAGTGGCTACCTTGGAATGCCAAGAATTATCCCAGATATTTGGTGGTGTTGTGTTTTGCCTTCGTACCTTGTCGTGAGCGTATCTCGAGAACCGTAGCTCGGTTTCTCGCGATCCTTATATGCATTTCCATCGATTTTTCCTGATGCATCCATATTTTCCATGTTCATGCATGTATAAATAACTTAACCTGAGGTTCTGTCCAGATTCATTAATCTACCACCTTTGCTTGTGAAACTTGACTAGAATTGGATTGCCATGTATCATCTCATTAAAATGATCATGCATCATCTTGGTTGTGCATTGCACCTTGTTTGGTTATTGATTTGCTGTTTCCCTTGGGTAGACGCGAGTGTCAAACCTGAGTTCGAGGAACCTGGAGAGTACCACTACGAGGATCCCGCTACTTGTCCCGCTGAAGAACCAATAGGCAAGATGATCGTACCCGGATCCCAATACTATCTTTGCTTGCTAGTTTGTCGTTCTTATCATTACAATTGCGCTACCTACCACATGATATCAGACCCCATGTAACCATGATAGCCTCTAACCTCCACATCCCAGCAAACCGTTGATTGGCTAAGTTACCGCTGCTCAGCCCGTCTTATAGCGTTCTTAGTTGCAGGTTGTTCCATGTGATAACATGGATTGGATATCACAATATTTCTGTTATTTAAATTAATGCACCTATATATCTGGTATTGGTGGAAGGCTTGGCCTTTTGCTAAGTGATTTGTTCCGCTCGTACCTTCATTAGATTCTTGTTACCTGTGTTATGTTTTCCATATTTTGCGCTCCTAACATGCTTGGGGTTGTTATGGGGACCCCCCTTGGTTATTCAGTTGAGATTAAAACTTGTCCGGCAAGACCCAACATTGGTACTACATTTGCTAATAACTTTATGAACCTGCATAGGGCTTTGCAACCCCATGGATAATTTAATCAACCCCCGGGCCAGTGCTCCCCATGAGTGTTGGTCCAACCCAGAGCAGCTTATTAACGCCGCCCGGGGCGACTCGGTGATTGGCGAGGTAACCATCGCTCATCCGTCGTGTCCTGAGACTGAGATACGCGGTGCTTATCGGGTACGTCGACACGTCAGGTGGTCTTGCTGGATTTGTTTTACCTTTATCGAATGTCTTGCGTGTGGACTCTGACTTTCTTCGGGTTTTCTCGAGGTGTTGGAATTCCTTTTGGAGTTGCCGATGAAGATCGCGAGATCCGCGCTCAAGGTAATTCATGCGGAGTGTGGTTATTTGTGATGGACTAGTTGGAGCACCCCTGCGGGGTTAAATCTTTCGAAAAGCCGTGCCCGCGGTTATGTGGCAACTTGGATATTTGTTTAACACCCGGTTCTAGATGACTTCAAGTAAGCTCTAACGAAAATACACCAACTGTGTGAGTAACCGTGACTGTCTCTGCTCGTGAACATGAACCGAGAGAGAACACGGTGGGGTTATGATTGACGTAAGTATGTGTTCAGGATCTCTTAGAGATCATGTTAAAAATCGACCGATCTTCGTAGACCACTCATTTATGTTCTTGTTAAGTAAGTTAGCCACCATACATGCTAAGAGCTGCTGCAACCTTAAACATCACCATCCCCAACCCAAAGTAATGATAGTCTTGGCACCCGAGTTACTTGATTACTGAGTCCTCTGTGGCTCACAGTTTACTACAACAATCCAGGTGCAGGTTCAGATGAGTTCGTGCAGGATGATCTTACTCAGCTCCAGTGGGAGTATGATGAAGAGAGAGGCAGGATGTACGTGACGTATCCGGATTAGTAGAGGACCTGGTCGTGATCTTTGGGATAGCTTGATAGTATCTTTTGCAACTTCTTTTATCGTTTGATTTCGTCCGTAGCCGGACCCTGTGTTCAACTTGCTGCTATGAACTGAGTGACATTGTGAGCTAGCATGTGGCGATTGTAAGCCAACTTGTATACTCTTCTCATTCATTACTATATGTTGTAATGATGCTATTCTTGCTAACGGCAAGATGCGCCTCTATCCCTTGCGAGGCCCCGTGCCTTACACGGATAGGCGCGCATCTTGGGCGTGACAAGTTGGTATCAGAGCCATACGACCATAGGAGCCTTTGCTTGTTCGAACTTGGTCGAGTTGTGTCTAGGAAAACTATTTTGAGTCTAGTTATATCGGAGAGTAGGATTCTTTTACTCCTCTTCTATGCTCTTGTGAGGTTTCCGACTTAGGAATTTTGATTCTACTCCTCTTCTCGCTCAAAAACATTTTTAGGATCACACGGGTATTTTGGAATCTATATGATGCCGATGTGACAGGGTTCTGTCTTGGTGCCTCATGTCTGACTTGATTTCTTCCGGGGAGTTGAAATCCGAGGAATGTTGGCACATCGTTATCATTCAGATGTGTTGATATCTCAGGACGGAGAATTTTCGGAGTTGCTTCAATACTTATCGTGGTGAGATAAGGTCGTAGTCACCCAGTACTGGGGAGGCGTCCGGGGTACCACCATGGTTTAGTATCATTGTGAGTTCGAGGATTCGTGATTAGACGAGTTTGCAAAATGTCTTGAGTTATGGTGTGGAAGGTTGCAGATGCATTCGTAGCTGATTGCCTAGGGCAGGTTCCTAATTCCGCAACCCGAATCGCATAAACAAGAAAGTTTTCGGAAATTAATAGGTGGGAATTCTTGTAGTCAACTAGGATCATCTTCTCCAGATATATTCGGTGGTACATTTGTTCCGAGCGCTTAGCTCAATACTTGTGGTGTTATTGCAAGTAGCTTTATGTCTAATGATGTTATCATGATCCAAGAAGCATTCTTACTAATTTTTCAGTAGGAAGGCTATGTGTTGTTCAATTCTTTCAAGCATTTGATTCAGCTTCTTTCATATTATCATGAGGTGCTGATGAATTTTGTCCATCTTCAGGATGGCTCCTCCAACTCGCGGCAACCCGGGTCGTACTGAGGAATAGGCTGATGTTCCACCACCACCCCCGCCTCCGCCGCCTCCTCCTGCAGAAGCTTGGCAAGCTGTGATGGCCGCAACCAATGCAAACACTCAGATGTTTCTAAGGTTGCTGCAAGAAAGAAAGCAAGGTCAGCAAGGTTATCAAGGTGGTTTCCAGAATCAGAATCAGTTTGCTACGCTCAACCAATTCCTTGCCAACCAGCCGAAGTCGTTCACCTGTTGTGATCAGCCTTTCGATGCGGATGATTGGCTTCGTGATATGAGCAATCACTTTGAGTGTAGCTATGTCAGGCCAGAGGACTTTGTGAAGTTTGCTTCGTTCCAGCTCAAGGGTCAAGCATCTGACTGGTGGCAACAATACAAGGATTCCAGGGGTGATCGTGTTGTTACATGGGACGATTTCCGTCGTGACTTCTGGGCTCATTACATTCCGTCAAGCTTTGTCGAAGAGATGCGTGAGAAGTTCAGGAACCTGAAGCAGGGATCGAAGTCAGTCTATCAGTACAACATTGAGTTGCAGAATCTAGCTCGTTACGCCAAGAAAGATGTTCCAGATGATAAAGCCATGATCTATCAGTTCAGAGGTGGTCTCAAGGATGAGCTTTTGCCAGGTCTTGTTCTTCAGGAGCCTCGTGAGTTTGATCAGTTCTACAACATGGCATTGAAGGTGGAAGCAGCTCAGCTCAAGTTAGAGAACCCCAAGAAGCATTCCAGGGATTCATATTCTTCTTCCAGTTCTCGGGTTGTTCCCAAGCAGTAGAAGTATTGGGCGCCAAATCCTCTTCCGTTCCGTCCTCAACAGCAGAAGCAGTTTGGTGGTCGTGGTTCTTCCCACCCACCCAACCCAGGTTTCCAACAGAAGAATCAGGTGTCCAAGGCAGTTCTTGTTCCTCCTCCAGGCAATGTTCGTCCGCTCTCTGAGGTGGTTTGTCACAAGTGTGCTCAGAAGGGTCACTATGCTAACAAGTGCAACAAGCGACGTCTTCCGCCTCCTCCTCCTATCATGCCTCCAGGCAATGCTATGGTGAAGCATGTTCACAAGTCTGTCAGTGTCAATATGGTTAATGCAGCAGAAGCAGAGCAGTCCAATGATGTGATCATGGGTAATCTATCAGTCAATGATTTTCCTGCTCAAGTGCTATTTGATTCTGGTGCATCGCATTCATTCATATCCAAGCCTTTTATCCATTTGCATGAGTTTCCAGTGGAGCATTTAGCTAGTCCTTTTCGTGTGGTTTCTCCGGGCATGCGCATGAGTTCGCATATGATTGTTAAGGATGCTTCCATCAAGATGGACAATTATTCTTTTCTGGCTTCTCCAATTGTTCTTGGGAATTCTGATATTGATCTCATTCTGGGCATGGACTTCCTGGCTATGAATAAGGCTTATATTGATTGTTAAGCTAAAGAAGTCAAGATGACTCATCCTTCAGAGGACGTGATTATATTCGCGCCTCGTGATGACACAGTCCGTCTCTTAGCTCTCAATGAAAAGGGTGTAATCTCGACGATATCTCAAATTCCGGTGGTTTGTGAATATGAAGATGTCTTTCCAGAAGAATTGCGAGGAATGCCTCCGCACCGACCAGTCGAGTTCGTGATTGATCTCGAGCCCAGGACTGAACCGGTTTGCAAGCGCCCGTATAAACTTGGTCCCGAAGAGTTGAAAGAGTTGAAGAAACAGCTAGATGAGCAAGAACGTCTGGGTCTGATCAGACCAATTTCTTCTCCGTGGGGTTGTGGTGTTTTGTTTGTCAAGAAGAAAGATGGTACGGATCGTCTTTGTGTGGACTACCGGCCATTGAATAAGAAGACAATCAGAAACAAGTACCCACTCCCTAATATCAATGAGTTGTTTGAACAACTGAAGGGTGCCAAAGTTTTCTCCGATTTGGATCTTCGAATGGGTTATCATCAAATCCGTATTCGTGAAGAAGACATTCCCAAGACCGCATTCAGAACGAGCTTTGGCTCATATGAGTACACCGTGATGTCGTTTGGTCTTGCGAATGCCCCTCCAACTTTCTCAGGAATGATGAATTTCATCTTCTCCCCCTTCAAGAATGAGTTTGTCTTGGTTTATCTTTATGATATTCTAGTGTTCTCGGAGACAGAAGAAGATCATGCAGAGCATCTCCGCCTTGTTCTTGACAAGTTGAGGGAACATAGGTTCTATGCCAAGTTTTCCAAATGTGAGTTCTGGCTTGATGAAGTGGTGTACCTTGGCATGTCATCTCTGCCGAGGGAATTAAAGTGCACCCTGAGAAAGTTGAAGCTATATTGAAGTGGGAACCTTCGCAGAACGTCAAGCAGCTTCGGAGTTTCCTCGGGCTTGCCAGTTATTGCAGAAGATTCATGGAGAACTTTTCTCAAATTGCCAAGCCTTTGTCAAATCTCCTTCAGAAGAGTGTCAAGTATGTTTGGTCTCCTGAGTGTGATGTTGCGTTCAATACGCTCAAGCAGAGACTGACTTTAGCTCCAGTTCTTGTTCCTCCTGAGCAGTCCAAGCCTTTCCAAGTTTTCTGTGATGCTTCTCTCCAAGGCCTTGGTGGTGTTCTTATGCACGACAAGAAGATTGTGGCCTATACCTCGCGTCAGTTGAAGCCTGCCGAGAAGAATTACCCCACTCATGATCTTGAGTTGGCGGCAGTTGTGCATGCTCTTATGACTTGGAGGCATTTGTTGTTAGGTAGACCAGTTGACGTGTACACTAATGACAAGAGCCTGAAGTACATTGTCACTCAACCAAATCTCAATCTTCGGCAATCTCGTTGGGTGGAAATGCTCGAAGGGTTCAATCCAAGCATTGAGTATACTCCGGGGAAAGCAAATGTCTTTGCAGACGCGCTCAGCCGTAAGGCGTACTGCAATATCCTGATCTTGAAGCCTCTTCAACCCGAGCTTTCCGAAGCCTTCCGCAGGCTCAACCTTCAGATGATTCCGCAAGGATTTCTTGCAAATCTTCAAGTTTCTCCGACTCTGGAAGATCAGGTTCGCCAAGCGCAGCTGCTAGACGCTATGGTGAAGAAAGTGAAGAAAGGTGTGGCCAAGAGCATTCCGAAGTATAAGTGCTTTTGTGTCGATGACAAAGATACCTTGTTCTTTGAGGACCGTCTTGTTGTTCCAAAAGGTGATCTCAGAAAGGTTATCATGGACGAAGCACACAATTCTCTTCTATCCATTCATCCAGGCAGTTCCAAGATGTATCAGGACCTCAAGCAAACCTTCTGGTGGACTCGTATGAAATGTGAAATTGCTCAGTTTGTCAACGAGTGCGATGTTTGCCGCAGAGTGAAGGTGGAGCATCAGCGTCCAGCAGGTCTTTTGCAGCCTTTGCCAATCCCAGAGTGGAAAGTCGATCATGTGGAGATGGATTTCGTAACTGGGTTTCCTAAGTCCAAGAAGGGCAACGATGCCATCTTTGTGGTGATCGACAAGCTGTCAAAAGTTGCTCATTTCCTGCGAGTCGAGGAGTCTATTTCGGCAGCTCAGCTTGCAGAGTTGTATAGGTCAAGGATAGTGCCCTTGCATGGCATTCCTTAGCTCATCTCTTCTGACCGTGGAAGTCTCTTTACTTCCAAATTTTGGGAGTCCTTCCAGACTGCTATGGGTACTAAGATCCGTTTCAGCACGGCATTCCATCCGCAGACAAGTGGTCAAGTTGAGAGAGTCAATCAGATCCTTGAAGATATGCTCAGAGCCTGTGTGATATCGTTCGGCATGAAGTGGGAAGACTGTCTTCCGTACGCTGAATTCTCATACAACAATAGCTTCCAAGCTAGTTCAGGCAAGGCCCCGTTCGAGATTCTCTACGGCAGAAAGTGTCGCACCCCGCTTAACCGGTCTGAAACCGGTGAGCGTCAGATTTTGGGCAATGACATGATCACTGAAGCAGAAGAAATGTGCCATGTCATTCGCGAGAACCTCAAAGCAGCTCAGTCCCGTCAGAAGAGCTATTATGATAGCAAGCATCGGGATGTTTCTTTCCAAGTGGATGATCTTGTCTATCTCAAAGTTTCTCCCATGAGAGGCACTCAGCGATTTGGAATCAAAGGGAAGTTGGCTCCTCATTTCGTTGGTCCATTCAAAGTTGTTGACAAGAGAGGTGGTCTTGCATATCAACTTGAGCTTCCTCCGAATTTCGCGAACGTGCACGATGTCTTCCATGTTTCTCAGCTCTGGAAATGCTTCAAGACTCCCGAGCGAACCATTGACCTTCAAGACATCGATCTTCAAGCTGATCTTTCTTATCGTGAGGACCCAGTTGCAATTCTTGAAGAAACTGAGCGTAAGACTCTCAACAAGTCTATCAAGTTCCTCAAGGTGAGGTGGTCTCATCATTTCGACAAAGAAGCTACTTGGGAACGTGAGGACCTGCTCCGTTCCGAATTTCCAGACATCTTTCGTTCCTAGATCTCGGGTCGAGATCCTCATGTAGTGTGGGAGAGTTGTGACATCCCAAGTGATGCCCCTTCCTTTTATGGCATGTATCCAGATGTATGAACCTTGTGTCATGAGATCTTGTATGGGATGCACCTTGATTTCCATGTGTGGTTAGCATTTTTGCATCATGACATTCATCATGCCATTCATCATCATCATAATGCATCCTTTAGTTCTTCATGTCACTATGATTTTGTTTGTGATGTGGATTGGTTGATCAAGTGCTTTGTGTTGGTATTGGTGTGAGAGTGGGGTGATGTTTGAGCTTGTTTCCCTCTTCTAAAACCCTTCCCTTCCCTTCTTCCAAAACCCTTTCTATTAGGTTTATTCCCATGTCATTTAAGTGGCAGATTTGAGTTCTTTTAAAATCATTTTAAAAAATGTTCATGAGAAGGCCCTATTATTCTTAGGAATATTGGGATACTAGCTCTTGGCATTGGGACTTGTTTTGATTTTGGTAAATACCTAAAACAGGGGCTGTTTATTTAAATTAATTAAATTACCTTGTTGTAAAATTCCATCCAATAATTTTATAAACAAGTCCTAAATATTTCCTTCCCAACAAAAATTATTCTCTTCCAAAACCCCTTTTCTTTTCTCTCTGGGATTTATTATTTTGCCTCTTATTCTATTTCAAAAAAAAACCTGTGTGTGTGAGGAGTGAGTGAGAGAGAGACGGGGGCTGGCCCAACTGGCCCATAGCGCCAGTAAACGGGCACCTGCCAAATCTCCCTCCTTTCCGTCAGTCGCAGAGAGGGAGAGGTTCAGAGAGCGCGAGTGCGCAGCCACCGTTGCCGTCGCCGTTAGCTGGATCGCCGTGGCCTCCTTAAAACGCGTTGGCGTGCGTGCCCTGCTAGGGTTCCCTCTTCTCCATTGCCGCTGCTCTTCCTCCCTCTTCTCCCTTCTTCCTTTCCCCTTCTCCTTCTCTATCGGAGATCTGCAGAAAGTTCAGAGAGGGAGCGTCGTCGTTCGTCCTCGCCGTCGTCGCCTCCGGTGGTGCTCGTCGCCGTCGGAGATGTGGGGAAGGTTCCGGGTGCCGCCGCCATCCCGTTCCCGGAGCTAGGAGGTCTGTAGGGCTCTTCTTCTCCTCCTCGCCGTCGTAGCGCGACCGGTCTTCTTCCTCTCCGTCGCCGCCGCGTCCCCGAGCCGCTCCTTCCCCTCTGTCGCCGTTCATCGTGCCTTCGCTCCTCCAGGAAACCCTAGGTGAGCAGCCCGTGCCCGTAGCTCCCTTCCTTTGTCGGAATTTGTCGCCGCTGATGCCGTAGTGTCCGGTTGCCGTCGCCGGTAAGACCCGAGCTTGTGCTCGTCGTAGGTCCCCCTTGTCGCGAGATGAGGTGTGGGATGGAGTCCCTGTAGTTGTAGCTCTCGTTTCCGCCGCTCGCCGTTGCCAGAGGTGCTTTGTGTCACCGGTGATCGCCGTCGCCCCGCCGCTGTTGCTGCCGCTGTGCTCTGTATGTGCTTGTGCGTGTGTGTTCAGTTTCGTCAGAGTATGGCACTATGTGTGCATAAGCAGTGTGCTGCGCCTATACTAGTAACACTCGAGCTCGTAGCCCAGTGGTGTGATGCGCGTGTGTGTGTCCAGGGGAGCTGGGTTCGAATCCCACTTCTCCCCCTTTTTTTGTTTCTTTTTTTGTTTTTGTTTCTTTTTAGTTTCTTTTCTTTTCCCTTTTGCATATAGGTGTGTATTTATGCATGTATGTAATTACAAGGTATTACCTATTTTCTGCATGACTTATGTGTTGGTGAGTGTGACATGTGCATATGGTGTATGTGCACATATAGTGTAGGGTGATATGTGTATGTGTGTATTCCATGTGCATACACACCCATATATGTTATTGTGTATGTGTGTAGTTTTTGCCTTCATGTTATTGTGTGTGTGAGTCTTTGCACACATGTGTGTAGGTTGCATATGTGTGTATATGCACCCTTGTGTGTGGGTGGTGTGTATGTGTGACTTGCACATACACACACATGTGAGGTGGTATTGAGTTGTGTTTGTGCACATGTTGCACCAACATGTGCATGTTTAGCATATAGATGGAGAGTGTTGTTGTGAGTGTATGTGTGTGTTGCAAGCACTCATACATGTGTATGTATGTGAGTAGAATTGCATGAGTAGGGATGCGTAGGTGGTATTATGTGCTTATGTAGATAATCATGTGTGATTGTCAGTGTGGGGATGTGTGTATGATTTACATACACTCACCCATGTGCATAATAACCCCATGTGTAGGTTCTCTCTAAATGACCATATGAGCATGAAACCCATTCTAGCTACTTTCCTATATGTTCTTGATGCTATGCCATGTTAATATGATGCTAGGATGCTACTTAGTCATTTCCAACATGTATCTATGGCCCACAAGTCAACTTGGGTTCATTTCATTGCATATGCATAAGGGACATAAGTCAAGCATGATCTTTAGGTTGTTTTTCGACCTAGATTTACTCCTTCATGTTCCATGCAAGTATATAGGTATGAGTAATGATTTTGGGGTGTTTTCATCCCCTCTATACATCTGTGAAATAAGATTTGACTTTGGGGTAACTTCACAAAGGTGCATCTTTATGTTGTGATGCCTTTTGTCTTTTTCATATGATTTAATCTATGCAAGCTTTCATGTTCCTGTCAACTAGAGTTTGTTTGTCAAAGTTGCTGTGAACATACCAGTATTTTTCTTATTCATGAAAAGTTCCCAGATCAGTGGGAACCATGCTGTGAAGTTGCCTACTTTCTGTTTCTGTCCAGCTAGTCTGAAAATGGCCAAGTCTGGAGATTCTGCTATTATCAAGTTGTTGTATAGAGTGGCTTGTAGTTAGTTCTGTGGGTGGAATCTGATCATGCTCAGTGTAAGATAATTGAAGTATATGTTATCAACTTTATCCTGTTAATTTTCCTACCATTTGGAGCTTCCTAGCATATTTAACCAGTGCTGTCAACTTGCTACTTTATTAACCCAGATTCCAGAAAACTGAAATTTTCACTAAGTCCTTAAAAATCTGCTTCTTCATGCCTACTTGCCAGCTCCATGCATAGTGATGTGTTGCTATTTTGTTGATTGTGTAATTGGAGGAATTTATGTGGGTGTTTAGTAGAACCTGTTCATATCTTGTTTGTGGCTATAGAGTTCCTGTAGCAATAGTTGTGAGCTTTTCAAAATGCTATATTGCTGTTTGTGGCAGATTTGAGTGAAATATTGTTTTGGTTGTTGTGGGAGCTATACTCCATGGAATTTAGTGATTCTTGAGTCTATTGTGATTGGTTTTTCATCACCTATCTAGTGGCTACCTTGGAATGCCAAGAATTATCCCAGATATTTGGTGGTGTTGTGTTTTGCCTTCGTACCTTGTCGTGAGCGTATCTCGAGAACCGTAGCTCGGTTTCTCGCGATCCTTATATGCATTTCCATCGATTTTTCCTGATGCATCCATATTTTCCATGTTCATGCATGTATAAATAACTTAACCTGAGGTTCTGTCCAGATTCATTAATCTACCACCTTTGCTTGTGAAACTTGACTAGAATTGGATTGCCATGTATCATCTCATTAAAATGATCATGCATCATCTTGGTTGTGCATTGCACCTTGTTTGGTTATTGATTTGCTGTTTCCCTTGGGTAGACGCGAGTGTCAAACCTGAGTTCGAGGAACCTGGAGAGTACCACTACGAGGATCCCGCTACTTGTCCCGCTGAAGAACCAATAGGCAAGATGATCGTACCCGGATCCCAATACTATCTTTGCTTGCTAGTTTGTCGTTCTTATCATTACAATTGCGCTACCTACCACATGATATCAGACCCCATGTAACCATGATAGCCTCTAACCTCCACATCCTAGCAAACCGTTGATTGGCTAAGTTACCGCTGCTCAGCCCGTCTTATAGCGTTCTTAGTTGCAGGTTGTTCCATGTGATAACATGGATTGGATATCACAATATTTCTGTTATTTAAATTAATGCACCTATATATCTGGTATTGGTGGAAGGCTTGGCCTTTTGCTAAGTGATTTGTTCCGCTCGTATCTTCATTAGATTCTTGTTACCGGTGTTATGTTTTCCATATTTTGCGCTCCTAACATGCTTGGGGTTGTTATGGGGACCCCCCTTGGTTATTCAGTTGAGATTAAAACTTGTCCGGCAAGACCCAACATTGGTACTACATTTGCTAATAACTTTATGAACCTGCATAGGGCTTTGCAACCCCATGGATAATTTAATCAACCCCCGGGCCAGTGCTCCCCATGAGTGTTGGTCCAACCCAGAGCAGTTTATTAACGCCGCCCGGGGCGACTCGGTGATTGGTGAGGTAACCATCGCTCATCCGTCGTGTCCTGAGACTGAGATACGCGGCGCTTATCGGGTACGTCGACACGTCAGGTGGTCTTGCTGGATTTGTTTTACCTTTATCGAATGTCTTGCGTGTGGACTCTGACTTTCTTCGGGTTTTCTCGAGGTGTTGGAATTCCTTTTGGAGTTGCCGATGAAGATCGCGAGATCCGCGCTCAAGGTAATTCACGCGGAGTGTGGTTATTTGTGATGGACTAGTTGGAGCACCCCTGCGGGGTTAAATCTTTCGAAAAGCCGTGCCCGCGGTTATGTGGAAACTTGGATATTTGTTTAACACCCGGTTCTAGATGACTTGAAGTAAACTCTAACTAAAATACACCAACTGTGTGAGTAACCGTGACTGTCTCTGCTCGTGAACATGAACCGAGATAGAACACGGTGGGTTATGATTGACGTAAGTATGTGTTCAGGATCTCTTAGAGATCATGTTAGAAATCGACCGATCTTCGTAGACCACTCATTTATGTTCTTGTTAAGTAAGTTAGCCACCATACATGCTTAGAGCTGCTGCAACCTTAAACATCACCATACCCAACCCAAAGTAATGATAGTCTTGGCACCCGATTTACTTGATTGCTGAGTCCTCTGTGGCTCACAGTTTACTACAACAATCCAGGTGCAGGTTCAGATGAGTTCGTGCAGGATGATCTTACTCAGCTCCAGTGGGAGTATGATGAAGAGAGAGGCAGGATGTACGTGACGTATCCGGATGAGTAGAGGACCTGGTCATGATCTTTGGGATAGCTTGATAGTATCTTTTGCAACTTCTTTTATCGTTTGATTTCGTCCGTAGCCGGACCATGTGTTCAACTTGCTGCTATGAACTGAGTGACATTGTAAGCTAGCATGTGGCGAGTGTAAGCCAACTTGTATACTCTTCTCATTCAGTATTGTATGTTGTAATGATGCTATTCTTGCTAATGGCAAGATGCGCCTCTATCCCTTGCGAGGCCTCGTGCCTTACACAGATAGGCGTGCATCTTGGGCGTGACAATAGTACTGCATGATGCGCGTACAGTGCGCTACTGCTTGCCAATAGTGCGCCACCACTAGATACGGCCGTCTGGTCCGCACGTGTCCGATGGGACGTCGTAGTTGGCTCCGGGCTGCCGACTGGTGGGCGCAACCGGCTGGTCAAAGCAGCCGGCCACGGGTGTGAGTCGGAGTATCCGGCTCGGGTGGTCGTGCACCCAGTCCGACTTGCCGTCTTTGGGGTACC
Organism: Hordeum marinum; assembly: GCA_022496015.1. Taxonomy (NCBI): domain Eukaryota; kingdom Viridiplantae; phylum Streptophyta; class Magnoliopsida; order Poales; family Poaceae; genus Hordeum; species Hordeum marinum. The sequence continues at coordinate 164,225,148 of CM039673.1, forward strand.
TGGGGTCATCCCACCGATAGAGGGCGAGCGTTGCCGTTTTGTTTTCGGCTCGAAGGGCTATATTCGGATCACTAGCGATTGTAATCACTCCGTTTGGTCCTGGCATTTTAAGTTTCAAGTACCCATAATGGGGTATAGGCTGGAATTTTTGGTAGGCGTCACGTCCCAATAGGGCGGGGTAGCCACTTGGGAAATGCACGATGTGGAAGAGAAGTTCTTTGGATCATTAGTTTTCGGGCGTGCCGAACACTACGTCAAGGACGATACGTCCCGAACAACGTGCCTCTTTCCCTGGAATGATTCCCCGGAAAGTCGTGTTGCTATGCTCGATGCGATATCGGTCGAACTGCATTTTTTCTAGTGTGCCTTCGTATATTAGGTTTAAACCACTACGCCGTCCATTAGCACCTTAGGTAACATGTAGCCATCGATGATGGGGTTCAGGACTAGTGCGGCCGGTGAATGATCAGAAAGAATAGCTGGTCAGTCAATGACTCCTAAGGTAATTGGTATATCTACCCATGCACTTGTTGCTGCCACATGGTAGACCTCTTTTAGTTTTCTAAGAGCTCTTTTCCTCCTATTCCTGGAGGGGAACATTTTGTAGACCGTCAAGACTCTGGCATTGTATTCGGGCGATGACGGGGAGCGCGTATTCGACGGAAGTGCCTCAAGGATGGCCTCACCGCTTTTTGCGACCTCCCTGATGACCCAAAAAGCTCTAAGGCTATGAGTCAGCCTTTTGTTCAACAATACGGAATGTATGCGGCAAGGTTTAACCAATAGTCTGTCAAGGATAGTACTGACCCTTGTAATGGGCCTGTTTCTTTTTTCGGTGGGTTCGAATCTGGCTGGCCGCTTTGGAGGCATCTTCTTTTTCCGATCTCCACCAGGGTGTTCGGGGAAAGTAGGTTCTGAAAAAAAAACATTTGGATTTCCAAGCACTTTCCATGGCACAACATTTTTGTACCAAATCGGATAGCTCAGAAAAGTCACGAATGCGTCGGTGAGCTAGGGTGTTAAGAATCCCTTCATTGTGGCAATTGCGACTGAAAGTTGCCATTATCTCTTGGTCACTATGTAGGATCACTAGAAGAGTGTCTAGAGGGGGGGTGAATAGACTACCAACAGGAATTTAAAACCTAACCTTTTCCCAAGTGAATTGGTTGGCAGAATTTCACAGTTTTAGAAAGTCTAGCAAGTCTAACAGCCCTACACATTCATGTCTACAAATATGGCAGCTGAAAGTAAAGACATTGCACATTAAGTAAAGAGATGAGATAGTGAGATCAAATGCAATAGCAGACGCAGAGACTTTTCCCGTGGTTCTGGTAGGTGGTGCTATCGTATGTCCACGTTTATGGAGTCTTCAAGCCACGGAGGGTAACGGTCGCGAGAATCCACGAAGGGCTTCACCCATAAGTGTCCACAAAGTAGGAACCTTGACTTTTCCATATGGCTTCTGTCCACGAAGGACTAGCCTTACTATGGGTAGGGTCTTCACGAAGTAGGCGATCTCCTTGCGCTTAAAAACTTCTTAGTTCACTCCACAACACGAAGTAGGAGGCTCCCAAGAGAAACCTAACCAATCTAGGAGGAACCACCCTCCAAAAGGTAATATGCTCGGTAATGACGATGAACTCCTTGCTCTTGTGCTTCAAGATAATATACTCCTCAACACACAATCACTCTCTCACAGATTAGGCTTGGTGGAAGAGATGGGATTGATGGAAAGCAACTTGGGGAGGCTATAAATCAAGATCCATATGGTTGGAGTGGAAGATCTTGATCTCAACACAAGGGTAGATGGTTCTCTCTCAGAAAATCTGATAGGATAGGTATGGAATAGTTCTGAGTGCTTCTCTTTCGAATAGGTAGTGGTGGAGGGGTATATATAGGCATCCCCAAAAATCCAATCGCTACACACAAAATGACCAATTCGGTGACACCGATGTGTTAATCTCGGTGGTACCGAAGCGACCAAAAGGTGGTAACTTTTGAATCTCGGAGGGACCGATATACGAATCTTGGTTGCACCGATAAGGTGACCAACGGTTAGATTTCCAATCTCGATGACGCCGACCCAACTTTCTCGGTGGGACCGAAAATGTGAATTTGCATAACAGAAAGTTGGCAACCTATACTCGGTGGCACCGGTATGGAATCGGTTTCACCGAAGTGGCTAGGGTTTGGCTGATTTTTTCTAGGTTCTGGAATGAGTGGCACCGGGATAGGAATGTTGGTAGCACCGATTTTTAATGTTTGCACTCTCTCACAGATTAGGCTTGGTGGGAGATGTTGTGGATGTTTTTGGTGACTATCACTTGTGCACGTATGAGCATTTTGTTCACCAACAAAACCTTACCCCCTTTTAATAGTATTAGCTTTCCTATGGACTCAAAGTGATTTCTCAAAAATGTAAATGTAGAGTCCTCTTGCTTGAAGCTTGGCCAACCTATTTCCTTGCATCTCGGGGTAATTCCAGAATCTCCACAATCCTTTTGCCAACCCAACTCTCCATGGACTATTATCTGAAATACACTAGGTAAAAGTATTAGTCCAAGAGACAATGTATGTTGTCATAAATTATGAAAACCACCAAGGGAGCATGTTGTGCTTTCAATCTCCCCCTTTTTGGTAATTGATGAAAACATACAATCAAAGCTTCAAATAAAGATATGCGATGTAATGAATACTTTGAGAAACACATGAGCTCCCCCTAAATGTGTGTAGTCCTTTAAAGGATAGTTTCTTTGGAATGCATGGACACACATATAGATGAAGGGATATAGGAAGTCATGTGTATCTTGGCTATTTGCATCAAATGTATATGAATGAGGTGTATCCTCGATCAAAACTTCACTCTTGCAAACAATATGTGCAAGAAGCAAGAGATCATATTGATCAAAGATATGATGCATATACTTACCTTGAGTTCTTGAGCATTCTAGTAGTAGAGGCACACTTGAGAAAACAATTTTAGGAAACACAAGAGTATTCTACTAAACAAAAGCAATAGAACTCAAAGGATACTAAGATATAAAGTATGATAATCCTTAAGAATTATATGTCTCCTCCTTTAGCATTAATCTATTATATCTTTTCTCCCCTTAGAGATGAAAGTGGTAGTTCATCCTCTCCCCCTGAATCTCAGCATGTAGATATTGGGATTGGATAGGGTGAGAAAAATGAATCCTTTGTTCACTTTAGACTTTTCTCCAAAATATAGTTTTCTCCCCCTACATTGTTCTCACCTTGTATAAGTATAAATGTTTGATATTTTCCTCTCCCCCTAAATCATTTCTTCCCATTTGCATAAGAATGTAACACTCCCTTGAGCATGAAGCTTTGATATTCCCCCCTTTGGCATAAATTACCAAAAAGGTTGAACTTAGGAGTAGTGATAGGGATCATTGACAAGGAAGGGATCCTCGAGAACAAGGGTCATTGAAAGTAGGGTTCAGAGAAAAGAACTAAGGGAATCATTGAATGTAACTTCTCTCCCTTTTTCAAAATTTGAGTCTTCTTCCACTTGGAGCTAGGGATCCTTGAATAAAGACTTTATCCCCTTAAGACTAGCTTCTTATTCTCTCTCCCTTTTTTTTAATAAAGGGGTCATCGAAGGAACAAGAACATCAAAAGAATAGATACCAATAAAAAACATTTAAGAAACACAGATAAAAATCGGTGACTCTAGGACAAATAAATCGATGGTACCGAGATTGTGTAGTGCAGCTCATCTGCAATTTCAGTAGAATCGGGTTATTTATATCGGTGGCTCCGAATGATAGACCACATTTCTATTTTCGGAGACAAAAGAAATAGTGTCAAAAAGAGAATGCGAAATTTTTACAAAGGACATCAATTAGATAAGATTTGAGTGGTTATGAGAGATCATGCAAATAGAGAGCAAACCATATAAGATTCTTAACTAGGTGATGGGCGGTGACTAGGTCACCTATATTAGAGTACATTGACTTAGGATCCAAGCAAGAAAACTTGATCATAGGTCATACTCTACTTTAAGCTCAAAATGGGGTTACCATTTTTCTATTAAGCACTTTAATGTCTTCATATCACTTGAGTTGCTTTAGCCCATGACTTGGTGTAAAGCCTTTTCAAGGATATGAGTACATACCTTTGAGTGACGTTGATGGTGTTGCTCGTAGGTGAACTTGTTGAGGATGCTCGAGGTTGATGAAAATCATCTTGAATTTGGAGCAATCCTTCTCATTCTAGTACACTAGTCACCTAGAAAGGTTACTCATGCAAGGAAGAACAATGGATATATCCTATTGACATGATTCCACTTAAGATTTTGTAATTGAGATTGAGTATATGTCAATGATATGTTTTTGTTGTCTTCTTCCTTCCATCATCAAGAGGGATTGTGGATACTTGGTAATGACAAGATTGCTTATGATTGGATTTGATGGCCATATTGTGGAATGAAATTCTTCCAAGTACCTACAAAAGGTTAGATGCAATACAAGGGAGCATAGAATTCCATGGCATATGATAACGAGTTACAAGAACATGGATATAACAAGAAAGCTCATGCCCTTGCTTGCAACCGAGTGAGTCTAGCTCAAGTTTCAAGCATCAATAATGTTCAACTCACTCCTCAAATGACAAAATGTTTTCTCATCAAGTGGCTTGGTAAAGAGATAGGCTAATTGCTTGTTAGTGTGAACATGCTTAAGATTAATATCTCCTTTGCCAACATGATCACGAATGAAATGATGTCGAACTTGAATATGCTTACTTCAGGAATGTTGCATAGGATTATGACCAATTTTAATAGAACTTTCATTGTCACAAAGTAATGGAACATTTTTAACATAAATTCGATAATCCTTAAGAGTTTGTGTCATCGATAGTAATTGCACACAACAAGATCCAGCAGCAATATACTCAGCTTCGGTAGTAGATAGAGATACTGAGTCTTGTTTCTTGGAGGACCAGGACACAAGAGATCTTCCCAAAAATTGACAAGTACTCGAGGTGGACTTTCTATCAACCTTGTCACCGGCATAGTACAAATCGGAATAGCCAACAAGATTAAAATAAGATCCCTTGGGATACCAGATGCCAAAGTTTGGTGTTTGTATCAAGTATCTCACAATACGTTTCACAGCCAATAGATGACACTCTTTAGATACAGCTTGATATGTAGAACACATGCAAACACTAAGCATAATATCGGGACGAGATGCACATAGATATAGCAATGAACCAATGGTTGATCGATAAACCTTTTGATCAACCGGTTCATCCTCCCTGGTAAGATCAACGTGTCCACTAGTGGGCATGGGAGTTTTCATACGTTTGCACTCCTGCATGTTGAACTTCTTGATCAAGTCCTTGGTATACTTAGTTTGAGAGATGAAAGTTCCTTCTCTTGATTGCTTGATTTGCAAACCAATAAAGAATTTCAGCTCACACATCATAGACATCTCATACTTCTCGGACATCAACCTTCCAAATCTTTCACTAAATTGAGGGTTAGTGGAACCAAACATAATATCATCCACATAGATTTGGCACACAAATAATTCACCATTAACTCTCTTAGTGAACAAGGTTGCATCAATTTTACCAATTTCAAAACCTTCTTCAATGAGAAACTTCGTTAAACATTTATAGCAAGCACGAGGGGCTTGCTTAAGACCATAAAGAGCTTTACGAAGCTTGTAAACATGATTAGGTTTCTTACGATTCAAAAAACCAGGTGGTTGCTTATCATAAACCTCTTCTTCAATTTCACCATTTAAAAATGCACTTTTAATATCCATTTGATAAAGCGTGATATCATGGTGATTAGCATAATCCAGAAGAATATGAATAGCTTCAAGTCTAGCGACGGGGGTATAAGTCTCACCGTACTCCATACCTTCGACTTGCGTATATCCTTGGGCTATGAGACGAGCCTTGTTGTGCACAATTTAATCATATTCATCTTGTTTGTTGTGAAACACCCATTTTGTTCCGATGTTATTTTGTTCGACCTCGGGCTTCTCCATGAGTGTCCACACTCGTTCCTTTCAAAGTTGTGAAGCTCTTCTTGCATACCATTCACCCAATCCACGTCCTCAAGAGATTGTTGTACCTTCAAAGCCTCAATGCTAGATATGAAAGAATAATGCTCACAAAAGTTAGCTAGATGGGTTTTAGAGCGAGTGATTCTCCCTTTTTGTATATCACCAAAGATTTGGTCTAGGGGATTGTTCTTGGTCACTTGAGCTCGAACTCGGGTGAACTTACGATTGTTGGATGGTAGAGCTTCTTCTTCTTCTTCTTCACCATCTCCTTCATCTTCGTTGTTGTTGAAGGTTTAGTTCCCTTGAGGTGGTGCTGAAGGTGGTTGTGGTGGATCTTCATGATGCACTTCCCCCTCTTCATCATCTCATTGTGTACCGCTTGTGGATGCCTCCATGTCATGTTGAGATTCACCTTGACATGAAGTAGGGGCTTCCACTTGAGTTGATGAAGTACTTTCCTTCACCTCCATGGGACGAATCTTGCCGATGGGTTGATCTTGAATAGGTTCCAAAGGGTCCTTATCACCTTCATCATTTGGCAATTGTTCGACATGCAAACCATTAGATTCATCAAACTTCACATCTACCGTCTCTTCAAATTTTTGAGTGAAGTTGTTGTAGACAAGGTAAGTGTGAGAGTTCGATCCGTAACCATGTAGGCATCCTTCATGAGATTTAGGAGCAAATTTAGTATGACGATGCTTATCAAGAATATAGCACTTTGAGCCAAATACCCTAAAGTATCCGACTTGGGATTTGTTATCGGTGAGTAGCTCGTATGTTGTTTTATCGAGAAGCTTGTGCAAGTAAAGTTGGTTTGTGGCATGACATGCTGTTTCAACGGCTTCTGCCCAAAAGTGTCTTGGTGTCTTGTATTTGTCAAGCATCGTTCTTGCCATCTCGATGAGCGTCCGGTTCTTCCTCTCAACAACTCCATTTTGTTCAGGTGTGTGCGTAGCCGAGAACTCATATGAGACACCTTCTTCGTCAAGAAAGGTATCCACATGGGTTTTCTTGAACTTCGATCCGTTATCACTTCGAACCGTCTTGATCTTCACTTCAACCAATTTTGTGCTTTGCGAGAGAAGTTCTTGAAGATCTTTTGAACCTGCGACTTATCATCACGAAAGAATACCCACGTAAATCTGGAAAAATCATCAACTATAATTAGACCATACAAATTTCCACCGAAACTCTTGTAAGCATTAGGACCAAAAAGATCCATGTGAAGTAACTCGAGTGGTATCCTAGTAGTCATGATATTCTTAACGTGGTGACTTCCACCTACTTGCTTTCCAGCTTGAAAAGCACTACAAAGTCTATCTTTGTCAAAGATAACATCTTTAACACCTAGTATATGATCACCTTTGATAAGCTTATCTAAATTATGCTTGCAAACATGTCCTAGTCTTCTATGCCAAAGCCACCCTTTAGAATATTTTGCAATAAGAAAAGTATGAGGTTTGGATCTCTTAGTGAAACCAACAATGTATAGATCACCTCTACAGAAACCGGTAAAGTCCATATTATGATTATCTTGACGAAACACTTGGCAATCTACTTTCTTCAATACCATATTGAAACCGAAGTCGGCAAGTCTAGATACGGAAAGAAGATTGTAGCCAAGGGATTCAACAAGCATAAGATTTTGAATAGACCTATCACGGGATATAGACACCTTACCAAGGCCAAGTACCTTACCCTTAGAGTTGTCTCCAAAGGTCATGTACCTTCAAGGACCTTGATTAGGCGTGATCTCTTGGAACATGTCTTTATCACCAGTTATATGATCCGTACATCCACTGGTGAGAATCCACTCTTTTCCTCCGGACATGTAATCCTTAAAGTTTGCCATAAGACTCAAATTCTTCATGATCTTCTCATGCTCGATGTCGAACAACTCATCTTCATCATAGTAGCCATGTTCCACATTGTCATCATCAAGTGGGAAATCCTCGTCATAAAGAACAAGAGATTCGTTAGAATTTTGATCATGACAATGTTCAAGTTTATGAATGTGAATGGATTCAAAGATAATGTTGTTGATAGCGGTGACATCTCCTTTAGAACGCATAAGATCACGGAGCTCAAATAGGTACTTATCACAGTTTGGATCACTAGGCTTCATTTTGTGAAAAGCAACAGTTTTATGAAGAATTTCATCAACATTTCCTAAAGAAAGATTTGGATATCGTTTCTTTAAATCAGCCCACAAGGTATAGGCACGTGCAAAGTTCTTCAACTGAGAAAGCACGAATCTTGGTAGACCTCTAACAATAATATTGAGAGTTCTTAGGTTACCAAGCATGTTAATTTTCTCTTCGTGTGTGGGACCCAATTCATCAATAGGGAGCACTAGGGGTTTTCAATATATTTTGTCAAATGGAATTTATCAAATAGATCAATCATGGCATTTTTCCACTGAGTATAGTACTCTCCATCAAGAATAGTCACTCTACAACTCAAACTCTCTACACTAGACACATCCATCTTCCTCCACGGTGATTAAGCCGAAGCAATGGAGACCAATGCTCCGATACCACTTGTAGGATCACTAGAAGAGTGTCTAGAGGGGGGTGCATAGACTACTAGAAGGAATTTAAAACCTAAACTTTTCCCAAGTTAATTAGTTGGCAGATTTTAACGGTTTTAGCAAGTCTAGCATTCTCATAGCCGTACACATGCATGTCTACAAAAATGGCAACGGAAAGTCAAGACATTGCACATGAAGTAAAGAGATGAGATAGTGAGATCAAACGCAATAGGAGATGCAAAGATTTTTCCCGTGGTTTCGATAGGTGGTGCTATCGTACGTCCACATTTATGGAGTCTTCAACCCACGGTGGGTAACGGTCGTGAGAGTCCACGAAGAGCTCCACCCATAAGGGTCCACGAAGTAGCAACCTTGACTATTCCATATGGCTTCTGTCCACGAAGGACTAGCCTGACTATAGGTAGATCTTCACGAAGTAGGCAATCTCCTTGCCCTTACAAATTTCTTGGTTTACTCCACAACACGAAGTAGGAGGCTCCCAAGAGACACCTAACCAATCTAGGAGGCACAAACCTCCAAAAGGTAATAGGATCGGTAATGACGATCAACTCCTTGCTCTTGTGCTTCAAGATGATAGACTCCTCAACACACAATCACTCTCTCATAGATTTGGCTTGGTGGAAGAGATGGGATTCGTGGAAATCAACTTGGGGAGGCTAGAAATCAAGATCCATATGGTTGGAGTGGTAGATCTTGATCTCAACACAATGGTAGGTGGTTCTCTCTCAGAAAATCAGATAGGATAGGTATGGAATAGTTCTGAGTGCTTCTCTTTCGAGTAGGTAGTGGTGCAGGGGTATGTATAGGCATCCCTAAAAACCTAACCATTACACACAAAATGACCAATTTGGTGACACCAATGTGTTAATCTCGATGATACCGAAGCGACCAAAAGGTGGCAACTTTTGAATCTCAGAGGGACCGATATACGAATCTCGGTTGCACCGATAAGGTGACCAACGGTCAGATTTCCAATCTTGGTGACGCCGACCCAAAATTCTCGGTTGGACCGAAAATTTGAATTTGCGTAACAGAAAGTTGGCAACCTAGACTCGATGGCGCCGGTATGGAATCGGTGGCACCAAAGTTGCTAGGGTTTGGCTAAGTTTTTCTAGGTTCTGGAATCGGTGGCACTGGGATAGGAATGTTGGTTGCATCGATTCTGAATGTCTGGATATAGACAGACATTGGCGGGAGAGCTTGTGGATCTTTTTGGTGACTATCACTTGTGCACGTATGAGCATTTCGTTCAGCAACAAACCCTTACCCCCTTTTAATAGTATCGGCTTTCCTATGCACTCAAAGTGATTTCTCACAAATGTAAAATGTAGAGTCCTCTTGCTTGAAGCTTGGCCAATCCTTTTCCTTGCATCCTGGGTAATTCCACAATCTCCACAATCCTTTTGCCAACCCAACTCTCCATGGACTATTATCTGAAATACACTAGATAAAAGTATTAGTCCAAGAGACAATGTATGTTGTCATGAATTATCAAAACCACCAAGGGAGCATGTTGTGCTTTCATAGTAAGACCTTTTTCTCTACTTCTAGCGAGTAGGAGTTTGGCCCAAAAGTGATGAACTGACTCTCCTGGTAATTTTTTAATATCCCGTAAGTCCGAAGACGCGGGCTTTGGTCCGATACTGGGATGATTGTCTTGGGTGGTGGCTGGGAATTTTTTTGACTCCACGCCACACTGTATGTTCGAAATAAAAGACTCCGAATTGCGTGATAGATCTAGGAACGATGATGATCTGGCTCCACAGCAAATTTCGGCATCAGGTTCGCCGACGAAGTCTCGATGATCATAGATTTGGGTGAGACGAGTCCTGAGCCGTACATTCGACAGTAGCGACAAGGTGGGTAACCGTGGGGACGTAAACCCGACACTATTGTCGGGTTTAATCCTGAGCAGGTCATAGACCAGAACCTGGTCATTCGACGTACACATGATCTTAATTCGATCAAACAACTCGTTTAAAAACGAGGCAATGGTAGGATGCGTGTCACTAAAGCAAGGGGAGTTAATATGCGACGTGGCAGTCCCGGAGCTGCGCAAAAGAGTATCTGTGTTCTGTCTAGCCATGGTGGACCCGGTCAGATTGACCGGACTGGGTGTTCTAGACCGCCCGAGGGTGATGACTCCATTGGGGACGGGGCCCAATGTCTTCAGCGTCGAGGCATCAAGAGTTACAAGCTCCTCCTCAAGGGTCGAGCGTTCCATCGAGATGAGTTCTCCCCAAGAATCAGCAACGGACTCTAAGGTTCCGAACTTAATTCTGTGATCGGGGGGAAAGATTCTGGTCTTGTCGAGGTGGCTGATCGGGTCGGCGTGCGACAAGATGTCGCCGCCTGTGACAGCCTAATCGGGGGAAAGAACCCCCTGGATGCAGATTTCGTTGCTTGTGACGAGGTGAGCCATTGATTCCTTTGGTGATCACAGCAGAACTCTCAGTGAAAGCACCAATATCGGTGTCAAAACCGGCGGATGTTGGGTAGTGGGTCCCAAAATGTGAGCCTAGAATCGATGGTAACAGGAGATGAAGTGGACATGGTTTTACCAAGGTTCAGGCCCTCTTATGGAGGTAATACCCTATGTCCTGCTTGATTGTATTGATGATATGGGGATTATAGAGTTGATATACCTCGATATCGAATATCTAAGCCTATATGAGTTGTCCTCTGGCTCAAATCTAAAACCCTCCGGCTTATATAGACGCCGAGGGTACCTAGGGTTTAAACATGGTCAGTTACATGCCGAAGAGATAAACATGCCTATCTACGGCTGACAACTTGGAGGACACACCATGGCTCCTTGAAGCTTTCACCCTGGTGATAGGGCCCTTGATCATCCAACGCTCATGTAACATCCCAAAATTCCATTTTGGAATGTTATGAAATATAGCTATGCATTCATCTGCATCATTTCTTGAATACATGTATTGTTGAAATGCCCTTTCTAAACTTCTGAAAGCCCTTTCTATTTTTCCCTAAGTTGCTTTCACCTAATTGAAATCTTGGTAAAAATTTCAAATAAGAGGGGAGAAACATGACACTCCACACCAGGGTCATCTTGGTGATATATTTGAACAATAATAACCAGGAGTTATTTTGAAAATATTTGCAAAAAGGATTTAAAAACAATTAGGCAATTTCTGAAAATATTATTTTTTTCAAAGTGTTCAAATGACAGAATAAAATGTTCATTAAATGGAATTTATTATTCTGTTAATTTTGATATATAATACCCCTATATTTATAAACGGTTTGAATGTTTTAAAAGCTTTTGAATATCGCTGGAAAACATTAAACACAAAACGGTAACGGTTTCGGTATTAAACGGGCCGGCCCAACGGCTTTAAAAGCCGAGACCGTTACCGGTCGGCCGACCGACGCGCTTTCACCTCTCTCTCTCTCTCACTGACACTGGACCCCACCCCGACCGACCGTTTCTACCGACCGGTCATCCCTCTCCCCCGCACGCGCCGACGACTTCGCCGGCCGTTTCTTTCTCCCTCCCGGATCTCTCTCCTCTCTCCTCCCCCGCACTCCCCAGCGCCCCTATATAAGCTGGCCACTCCCCACATCCATTTCCCCCCCAAACCCCTCTCCTATCTCGTCGGAAGGCTGCCCAATCTCTCGCCGGAGTAACTCCGACCACCGAAGCTCCCGTCGACTGTAGCCATCTACTCCGTCCACCTCTCGCCCCACAGTTGCCACCAGTCGACTCCGGAGACCCGTCGCCATCGCCCGGACCACTTCGCTGCATCGCTCGACCACCGGAGCGCCAACACCGACAACGTCGCCGTCTCGGACTCGCCGGAGAACCCTCGCCGGCGACCTTTTTCGTTGTGAGCTCTCTCCTCCCTTCGATCTAAATCCAACGGCCACGATTAGAACCATTTAATTCCCCGAACCATTTTCTTTACGGTCCGGTTGACCGCCCGCAAGCACTCGCGCGCACCACCCCTTAGCCAATAGGACAGCGCCACGTAGCCCCCCTAGCCGTTGCAAATCAGTTTTCTTTTCAGTTTTGTTTTAATTAACAGAATGATTTCAAATTTTGTTTTGCTTATATCCTTTAACCTGTTTAATGTTTTGAGTTGTTTCTTTTTGCAATAGCTCACATTTTTCATGTAGTTTCACCCTGTACTTTTAAATTTCAAATTTGAACTGTAAAATTTGAATTGAATCAAATTTGCTCAAAATCTTCAAATCTGAATAACTAGAGTTTGAAAATAGATTTTGATGTGATTCTTTTTGCTACTGTTTGATATTAATTAGGACTACCTTCATGTTTAGTTTGAGGATTTTTAGGATGATTTTGATTAGTGTTTTAGCTAGAAACAGAATCTGCCTAGTATTATAATATAGTTTTATCTACTTAGTTTTAGTTAGTTCAATTTAGATTTAGTTTTAATTTGTTTAGTAGGTTCTGTTGTTAATACATTTAGTGTTTTACTTATTGTTTATAAAAAATATAAAATTGTTTAGTTTATTTCCTTGTTAAGATAGGAATCACAACTTCTTTTCAAATAAGTTTATTTTGATTAAAACAACTAGTTAGTAATAGTTTTGCTTTCAAACAAAGTTTTATATAATTTAACTCTGTTTTCTAAAACAAGTTTACTTGTAAATTCTTTTCTGTTAAGAACATGTTTTACTAATAAATAATAAGTTTTGTTTTGCTCTCTTGTTAGTAAAACTATAATTGTTCCATTTAGTGTTTATCAAAACTTTTACAAACTTTACAAAACTTTTCCAACAAACTTAAATTGATCTTCTTCTGTTTATTAATAAAAATATTTTATTGTTCCTTGCTGTCAACAATTGTTTTGTTATTTCAAAATAGTTTTATTATGTTAGTAGTGTTTTATCAATCACCTCCTAGTAAACAAAACTTTGTGTGTTTTTCTTACTTGTGATTTGTGCATTGTTTTGTCTTGAGTGTTTACTAGTTCTTGGTTGATGTTTGTGAGTTACAATATTTTGTTGTATGCTTATTGAGTGCTTGTTTGCTTCGTTAGATTATCCGGAGTGCGAAGCTTGTTACTTAGAGTCACTCACGTACGAAGATCATCAATCAGGCAAGTCACTTTGACCATGTTTACCCATGTTTTATATGCATTAGTTCTACCATCTCCCCAATTGCATGCAATATAGGTTAGTTGGAAACTTGGTTACATGTTGTAGTATCATGTGGTAGGTAACTCCTCAACCCCTTTGACAACATCTGGCCCCGGGAAACGTTGTTTTACTTTTGCTATGCTATTAGTAGATGGGGTTGGTTGTGTGAATCATGAGAGTTGAGAGAGTTAATAATTTCAAGACCTACATAATGATCAAGATTTCAATACTCCGAGTTTTTAACATACCTCTGGGTGGATGATGGTTGAATGGCACCCTGGAGAACCAGTGGATTTGCCTAGGTGATGCTGGAGATGGCCAGTATTCACGCGGAAAGATCCACCCAGGCACAAAGAGATGGATGGGTGCTTCAAGACACAAGGCTTACCTGCACAGCCACAAGTCATTATGGGCTCTGGCTTGGTTGGATATGATGGTGACCCTGGACAGGCGGTGCTACGAGAGGTAGAAGAATGGTAGGAAAGGATGGGCACCGACAGAGTCGCAGGGAAACCCTTTGGAAGACCATGTTTTGGTCATCCGTTTGTCAAACACCCTGAAGTGCGAGAAATCAAACGGAGGCGACCAAATCTTGTGGGGAACGTGTGCAAAACTCTACAGAGTACTCAAACCTAATCGATTAGCCGTGTCCACGGTCATGGACGACTTGAGCCAAAGGAATTGAAACTTCCGGAACTCTCAACACAATTAATAATGATGATGTGGGTATTAACAATTTGGGAATGAGAATTGGTTGGTGGAACCATCTCATTAATCAATCAACTTAGTAATATTTTGCTTAGCCCTTTTCTTGATGTAGGAAAAAACTTGGCTTTACGCAAAAAACTTACCACCCCACCTGCCATATATGCATATAGACTAGATGATTATCTTTTCACCCCTCTCTTGTGACTTTGCCGGCATATTCCATATGCTGACCTACATGGCTGCAACGTATCATGTTGCAGAGTACTTTTCCGACCAGGAGTGAGGACACGTTCTATGCTCAGTGAGATGCCCTTGGAGTCAGATGGACTCATCTACCTTCGACGCTTCTGCAAGATTTAAATATTCTCATGAGTTGGCCTTCAGCCACTTTATTGTAATGATTATTGTAATAAAGGACTCGATATGAGATTTCGATTAATATAATGCTGTGTGATTTCCCTTTGATATATACATTGATGTACCGTGTGTGTACCAGCATGATCTTGGGATGGTACAGAAACACCGGAGATTCGACCTTTTAGGTCGGGTCGCTACAGAAATGGTATCAGAGCACACGCTGACCATAGGACATAACCTCTAGGATTGGAAAGCCTTAGGATTGTTTCTCTTTGTCTTTAAAATTCTTATACTCTCATCTATTCGTTTCTGACTCCTCTTCAATTATTTCAAAATTTATAGATGGCCACCTTGATTCCAGTGTTGATCACGGAGTTTTGCCAGCCTGACGCAACGATACCCTTTGGTAAGGAGCTGATGAGGATCGTCAAGGACGTAAGGATTGCTTTGCCGAGCATCACCGGGATTCCTATCATGTCATTTCCCCAAGATGGACGCTACAGGATCGAGGTGCATATCCGAGGGAAGACTTTTGGGAACCGGAAGGAACCCATCGACCTCAAGTTCGTGGCACCCAGTTGGATACTTGGGAGAGACATGGCCATTCATCGTGCCCTTGGACGTATTCAGGAGGAATACAGAGGTGGAACCATTTCACCAGGACTCAGCGTGGTTTGTCGCAGAGATGCCAATGGAAACATCATAACTCCTCCCACTGCAGACCCCACCATTTCTTATATCCAGACCTTGGAGACTCACATCAAGACTCTGGAGCTTCGAGTTCGTGCTGATACGAAGACAATCAAGAATCTGATGAACTGTGAGATTGACCATGAAGCTGACTTGCGGGAAGCCAACTATGAGCATGAATATGAGGTGAAGGATTTCTTAGAGAGGATCGACAAGCTGAACACTCGCATCGCCACTCTGGAGGAACAGATGGACATGGGTGAAAATCTTCATCCTAAGGGAGACTTGGCTCCTTTCATCAGCGATGATGATGACTATGAGGAGAGCACCACTGGAAGAGACTCAGTCACCATGTACTTCTGAGGAAAACATTAGTTATGCCCTCGATGTATCTTTTCAACGTTAAAAGCGTAGGTCGATGCTTAGTTGTTTGAGATTTGTATTCCCGATGTTTGTCATTGATTGAATAAATGAATGAGTGTTTGGTGTGATATGTTTGTTGCATTGCATATGGGTAGTGAATTTCTTCTTTTAGACCCTTGTTCTATTCTAATTCTCATCCCTCTGAAAACAGCAAGATGCCTCCACGACGTGAGACCGACTTCACTTTCCCGCCGGAACTCACGCAAATCCTTCAGCAGCAGAATGCACTGATGCAGTTATTGATCCAGAATCAGACGAACAACCAGAACAACAACAACCACCATCCACCCCAGACTGACAATCTCACCCGTTTTCTGAGGTTGAACCCTCCAACTTTCTCCAGCAGCACTGAGCCCATTGTGGCAGATGACTGGCTCCGTAAGATGGAGAGAGAACTTGTCACCGCTGGATGTACTGATGCTGAGAAGGTGCGCTTTGCCGCACATCAACTTGAAGGACCAGCAGCTTCATGGTGGGAGAATTACATCACCACCTATCCTATTGCTGATGTAACTTGGGAGCAATTCAAGCTTGCTTTCCGCACCGCACATGTTTCAGCTGGAGCCATGAGTCTGAAGAAGCGCGAGTGTCGTAACTTGCGCCAGGGAAATCGCTCTGTGGCCCAGTACATGGACGACTTCAACACATTGGCACGTTATGCACCAGGAGACGTGGCCGATGATGCGTCCAAGCAAGAGAAGTTTCTAGAAGGACTCAACGATGAGTTGAGCATGCAACTGGTAGTGGCTACTTTCAACAACTACCAAGAGCTGGTGGATAAGGCACTCATTTTGGAAGGTAAATAGCAGCAGATTGAGAACCGCAAGAGGAAGTACACTCAGGGGAAGTTTAACTCTGGAACTCATCAGAAGCCCCGCTACTCCCCATACTCAGGAAATACCGGATCAGGTACCGGTAAGTTTGGAAGGCACACTCATGTTGTGCACAACCATGGAAGCCACAACCATGGAGGAAATGGGAATGCCCGTCCCAACCATGGCAATTTCAAGACTGACAATGGGAATGGGAACAACAATCAGCACCGTCACGTTCCTACTCAGAAGGATCTGAGCCACATCACCTGTTTCAAGTGCCAGAAGACAGGGCACTATGCTACCGAGTGTCCCCAGAGCAAGCAGGGAAATGGAAACGGCAACTCCGCAACCAAGAAGCCCAACCCTTTTCCTCGTGCCTAGGTGAACCATCTCGACGTGGAAGAAGTCTATGATCAACCCGAGACTGTGGTTGGTAAGTTTTTATTGCATTCACGTCCAGTTACAGTACTTTTTGATTCCGGTGCAACTCATTCATTCATATCAAGGGTAGTTGTGGATAAGTATGGTTTGCCCACCAAAACCCTTAGTCAGCCCATTAAGGTCAGTTCCCCAGGAGGTATGATGATGGCAGGGATAGGATGCCATGCCTTGAAACTCAATATAGGAAACCATGTTTTTCCTACTGACCTCATCGTCTTAGAATCCCAGGGATTGGATGTAATCCTAGGCATGGATTGGATGACCAAGTATGAAGGAAATCTGGATTGCCTTAGCAAGTCTGTTTCACTCACCACCCCGGAGAACAAGAGGATTAAGTATGTATCCCGACGCACACGTATGAGTGCTCGGTTAAATGCCCTCACAGGAGTTGTTCAGAAGGAAGTACCTGTGGTAAAAGACTTTCTGGATGTATTTCCGGAAGAATTACCAAGCATGCCACCAGATAGGGAGATTGAGTTCCTAATAGAGCTATAGCCAGGGACAGCCCCAATTTCCAAGAGACCCTATCGGATGCCCGCAAATGATCTGTTGGAAATCAAGAAGCAAATTAAGGATTTATTGGACAAAGGGTATATTCTCCCAAGTTCTTCACCTTGGGGAGCCCAGTTCTTTTGGTGGAGAAGAAGGATAAAACCTTGAGAATGGTAGTCAATTATCGTGCCTTGAACGAGGTGACTATCAAGAACAAGTACCCTCTGCCGATGATTAATGATTTGTTTGATCAACTAGTAGGTGCCAAAGTATTCTCTAAGATCGATCTTCGATCAGGGTATCATCAACTGAAGATTCGTGAACAGGATATACCCAAAACGGCATTCACCACAAGGTATGGCTTGTACGAGTATACAGTCATGTCCTTTGGTTTGACTAATGCTCCTGCCTACTTCATGAATTTGATGAACAAAGTGTTCATGGAATATTTGGACAAGCTTGTCGTGGTGTTCATCGATGACATTTTGATATTCTCCAAGAACGAGGAAGAACACAAGGAACATCTGCGTTTAGTTCTGGAGAAGCTAAGAGAGCATCAGTTATATGCCAAGTTCAGCAAATGTGAATTTTGGCTGACAGAAGTCGGATTCCTTGGACATATTATTTCCGGAGAAGGAATAGCCGTAGACCCCGCTAAGGTTAAAGCCGTCACCGAGTGGAAGTCACCCACCTCAGTTAAGGAAATCCGCAGTTTCCTTGGACTTGCCGAATATTACCGGAGATTCATTGAGAATTTCTCAAAGATTGCTAAGCCCATGACAGAGTTGTTGAAGAAAGAATCTAAGTATGTTTGATATGATTCTTTTTGCTACTGTTTGATATTAATTAGGACTACCTTCATGTTTAGTTTGAGGATTTTTAGGATGATTTTGATTAGTGTTTTAGCTATAAACAGAATCTGCCTAGTATTATAATATAGTTTTATCTACTTAGTTTTAGTTAGTTCAATTTAGATTTAGTTTTAATTTGTTTAGTAGGTTCTGTTGTTAATACATTTAGTGTTTTACTTATTGTTTATAAAAAATATAAAATTGTTTAGTTTATTTCCTTGTTAAGATAGGAATCACAACTTCTTTTCAAATAAGTTTATTTTGATTAAAACAACTAGTTAGTAATAGTTTTGCTTTCAAACAAAGTTTTATATAATTTAACTCTGTTTTCTAAAACAAGTTTACTTGTAAATTCTTTTCTGTTAAGAACATGTTTTACTAATAAATAATAAGTTTTGTTTTGCTCTCTTGTTAGTAAAACTATAATTGTTCCATTTAGTGTTTATCAAAACTTTTACAAACTTTACAAAACTTTTCCAACAAACTTAAATTGATCTTCTTCTGTTTATTAATAAAAATATTTTATTGTTCCTTGCTGTCAACAATTGTTTTGTTATTTCAAAATAGTTTTATTATGTTAGTAGTGTTTTATCAATCACCTCCTAGTAAACAAAACTTTGTGTGTTTTTCTTACTTGTGATTTGTGCATTGTTTTGTCTTGAGTGTTTACTAGTTCTTGGTTGATGTTTGTGAGTTACAATATTTTGTTGTATGCTTATTGAGTGCTTGTTTGCTTCGTTAGATTATCCGGAGTGCGAAGCTTGTTACTTAGAGTCACTCACGTACGAAGATCATCAATCAGGCAAGTCACTTTGACCATGTTTACCCATGTTTTATATGCATTAGTTCTACCATCTCCCCAATTGCATGCAATATAGGTTAGTTGGAAACTTGGTTACATGTTGTAGTATCATGTGGTAGGTAACTCCTCAACCCCTTTGACAACATCTGGCCCCGGGAAACGTTGTTTTACTTTTGCTATGCTATTAGTAGATGGGGTTGGTTGTGTGAATCATGAGAGTTGAGAGAGTTAATAATTTCAAGACCTACATAATGATCAAGATTTCAATACTCCGAGTTTTTAACATACCTCTGGGTGGATGATGGTTGAATGGCACCCTGGAGAAACCAGTGGATTTGCCTAGGTGATGCTGGAGATGGCCAGTATTCACGCGGAAAGATCCACCCAGGCACAAAGAGATGGATGGGTGCTTCAAGACCCAAGGCTTACCTGCACAGCGACAAGTCATTATGGGCTCTGGCTTGGTTAGATATCATGGTGACCCTGGACAGGCGGTGCTACGAGAGGTATAAGAATGGTAGGAAAGGATGGGCACCGACAGAGTCGCAGGGAAACCCTTTGGAAGACCATGTTTTGGTCATCCGTTTCTCAAACACCCTGAAGTGCGAGAAATCAAATGGAGGCAACCAAATCTTGTGGGGAACGTGTGCAAAACTCTGCAGAGTACTCAAACCTAATCGATTAGCCATGTCCACGGTCATGGACGACTTGAGCCAAAGGAAGTGAAACTTCCGGAACTCTCAACACAATTAATAATGATGATGTGGGTATTAACAATTTGGGAATGAGAATTGGTTGGTGGAACCATCTCATTAATCAATCAACTT
This sequence comes from Hordeum marinum, assembly GCA_022496015.1. Taxonomy (NCBI): domain Eukaryota; kingdom Viridiplantae; phylum Streptophyta; class Magnoliopsida; order Poales; family Poaceae; genus Hordeum; species Hordeum marinum. Next base: position 164,245,276 of record CM039673.1, read on the forward strand.
AGTAATATTTTGCTTAGCCCTTTTCTTGATGTAGGAAGAAACTTGGCTTTACGCAAAAAACTTACCACCCCACCTGCCATATATGCATATAGACTAGATGATTATCTTTTCACCCCTCTCTTGTGACTTTGCCGGCATATTCCATATGCTGACCTACATGGCTGCAACGTATCATGTTGTAGAGTACTTTTCCGACCAGGAGTCAGGACACGTTCTATGCTCAGTGAGATGCCCTTGGAGTTAGATGGACTCATCTACCTTCGACGCTTCCGCAAGATTTAGATATTCTCATGAGTTGGCCTTCAACCACTTTATTGTAATGATTATTGTAATAAAGGACTCGATATGAGATTTCGATTAATATAATGTTGTGTGATTTCCCTTTGATATATACATTGATGTACCATGTGTGTACCAGCATGATCTTGGGATGGTACGGAAACACCGGAGATTCGACCTTTCAGGTCGGGTCGCTACAGCTCACCTTGCAGCCCATATAGTCCGGCCCATAAGAAATAGGTCGGCTATCCGAGTACGCCTTAATCCAGGACTCCCTTAGTCGGCCTCCTCCACATCAGACTGCCCCAACAAGCAGTAGACGATGGCCAGAACGTGGCGACGGCCATCTTGATTCCACCAGGAGCCGGGGAATGTCGCGGTCCACAGAAGACGACCAAACGTTGTGAAATTGAGGTGCATCTATCGGGAGGATGGACTGAAGCTGTTAACAGAGATTCACAGAGGCGTATGTGGCTCTCACATTGGATCAAGGGCCCTTGCCGAGAAAGCCTTCCGGCAGGGTTTCTATTGGCCCACTGCCCTCCAATATTCAATTGGTTTGGTCACCAAGTGTGAAGCCTATCAGTTCCATTCCCGGAATATCCATCAGCCAACACAAGCTCTTCAGATGATCCCTTTGTCCTGGACATTCTCGGTCTAGCGGGTCGATATCTTGGGCCCCTTTACCCGCATTTTCGGGGGCTTTTGAGTTCTTGTTCGTGGAAATTGACAAGTTCACAAAGTGTCCTGAGGTGGAGCCAGTAAGGAAGGTCACCGTGCAGTCAGCTATCAAGTTCATGTAAGGATTGGTGTGGCATTTTGGAGTGCCCAATCGAGTGATCACTGACAACGGCACCATGTTAACGATTCGTGCCTTCATGCAATACATCTAAGGCCTTGGAAGCAAGGTCTCCTTCGCCTCTGTTGCCCATCCAAGAAGCAACGGGCACGTCAAGAGGATGAATGTTGAAGTGTTGCGAGGAGTCAAGACTAGGACTTTTGATAGGCCACGCAGGAACGACAAGCACTGGATAGATGAGCTGCTGGAGGTTCTTTGGTCCCTCAGAACGACACTGAATCGAGCTAGAGGCCAGACACCCTTCTCCCTAGTGTTTGACACGGAAGCTATGCTCCCCACGGAAGTCATATATGGGTCACCCCGAGTACTTGCCTACGACAAAGTAGAGCAAGAGCAGCTACAGCATGGCGATGCCATGCTCCTCGAGGAAGATTGTCTCCAGGCCGCTATGCGTGCTACATGGTACCAGCAAGCCCTGCGCCGCTACCATAGCCACACGTTCCATGCTCGAAGCCTTGAGGAAGGCAACCTTGTCCTTAGGCACGTTCAGTCCGCCAAGGGTACCAACAAGTTGTCGCCAAAGTGGTAAGGCCCTTACAGGGTAGCACAAGTCACCAGACCTGGCGTTGTCCGTCTGGAGACCGAAGATGGCACCAAGGTTCTTAACTCATGGAATATTGAGCATCTTCGTAAGTTCTACCCGTGAGGTGCGGTTACCGGGCTCAGTGCCTGGCAGCCACCTTTTGTACAAGCCTTGCCGAAGTTGCATGTAACCCTTTGTACAAAGCCAGGCACAGACCCTGAGCAACAATAATAAAGCTAGACATTGCATGATATCATCGCATGTTTACTATGCATGTTTTATGATTGCAATGTTATTGCTTTTAAACTCTAGACATCAGATTTAGTATTTGTAGAGCCTATTATCCTTGTTTCCGCATCTTGTCTTCGGGGATAGAACCTATAATCCTTGTCCATCAGGAAAACATAGGAGGAGGGCGAAGGAACGAGGATGGTGTGCACACATCTTATCGCGTATCACGTATCCCAGGAAAACATAACCTGAGATACGCGAAGGAACGCGATTAAGGGAGCACACGTCTTATCTTTCCCAACATACTCCGGAATAGGATACTACCTGGGAAAGATAAGTTTAATCGCGCATCTCAGGCTCTATTTTTATTTGCTCCCTTAAAGGAAACCATTGATCTCCTTCAAGTTGTGTGCGATGGAGTCCTCCACGTGATAAAACCATTGCCGGGAGGAGCCGTCCGCAGCTCCTGATACTCATCGGCTCTCGGGTACCGCGTCGATACCGCCAAGGAGCCCAGTCGAGAAACGATACAATCCTGCTGCCGGGGGCTTGCTCCCCATTTGGTGCTCGTTGCTGTTAGTGACCCCGCAAGCAGGTCCGTGCAGCAAGGACAAACATACAAACATAGTAGAAACAAAAGGGGGGAAAGGATAGTACTTAAGGAAGAAAAATAACATTCTTTCATTCTTTTCCAGTACAAATTGGATAGAGATTACATTTTGATTAGCTAAAATTTGGCAAGGGCCTACATATTTTGATCTATAAATAGATAAGTGCCCCGTAATGCCTTTCTTGTCCCTCCCCTCCTACGAATTAGGCAAAGAAGAAAAAGAGGGCAGAAGGAGCGTGTGGTCGGGATTCGGCGTCTCCCCACCAAGACGAGAGGGACGCGTCCCCTAGAGGAGCCGAAGGACCCTGCACCTAGGTAGGGCGGAACAGAGCCTGCAGGGAGGAAGAAGGCAGAGGGACGATGCAGATGGTGGCGCTGCCAAAGCCAGCTGTTGATGATGGTGCTACCGGCGATCACGAGGCGTCGGGGCTGTCGTCTTCGCTCCTGAAGCGTCGTGGGTCGCCGCTGCCGTTGTCTTCTTCATCACCACCACTCGAGCGAACACCTCCATTGCCATCCGAACCCTCGATGCGGCAACCAAGGAGGACGCCAAGACCCCCAGGGGATCTCACGGAGAGCATGGTCATCCCTGGTGGCCAAAGGCGGGGAATACTCTCGGCCCTTAAGAAGGATATGCGGGCGAAAGACTCCCATCCATGCGCGTTGTATATAATGCCATGGGTGGGGAACTCCACCATGATACATGATGAACTGCTGCCGCAACCACTCACGCACGACTAGCGGTCACACGAAAAATTTCTCTCCGTCACCTTGAAGAAGGAGCGCAAGGACCACGGGCCACTGCAGTGCTGTGTTTTCATTATGTACTCCAGCACGATGTCGACCACACAGCGTTCCGACAAGACTGAAGTAGCGGACGACGCAATGGCAGGTGTGCCGCCACAACTGCCCCTGGCGGGACCAGCACGCCACCCGCTCCCCCACTCGGGGCTCCTCCAGCGAGCTCTCAACCTAAGGTCGTCGGTCCGCGGTGGGAACTGAGCATATGGACACGAGAAGAAGACCTTGCGGTGGCAAGCGCATTCGCCAGGCCCCTGCCCCCAACCATTAGGAGGGAAGGATGGGACTGAAGACAGGAGAAGAAGAGTGGGCTCTGCGAGCTTGGGACCGAATAGGAGAAAGAGATGGATGAGCATCGTCCCTCACGACCCCCCCCCCAATTTATAGGGGAGGCCACGGGGGCTGGATCTCCTCCGCTCCAAAGGTCGCTGTCCACCTCCACCAATCCCACTACCCACGTTCACGGGAAAACAGGTAACCGCCCCATTGCTCAAATCCAATGCGCTGCAATTTCGTCCACGATCAAGCCTTGAATTCACGAGCACCCATCACGAACTCTTCGCAATGCATGCAGCGTGCGTGGCGGAAATGTCCTAAGCTAGTGGGTCAATGCTGACTAGAAAATTGGCGGCTACTTCCTCACATTGTGCGCATGTGCATGAATTTTGGGTTGGACCCAATGGTGCTTGACGAGAGCATGTGGGCCAGACCCGGGGGCTCCTGTCAGTGCACTAGGACATGGGTACCTAGTGCCCGTGACTTATGCATGGGCAGTAGTAGCCGAACCGATCAATCTGGATGCAAACCCAGCAAGCATCCAGGCCAAGCAATGCCGGCAATGTCACATCCCTAGCTAGATGTCATAGGAACAACATGTGTGTGCATCATGTTTAAATTTTGCATCAACATGAAATGGGTGCTAAAAGAAACCCCAAGCTCATATTTGAATCAAACCAATTCAAAGTTTGTGAAAATTCAACAAATACAAAAAGCCCATCTAAAACGTTCCCTATGTCTGATAATTATGGACATGATTATACAAGGGGTCATTTAAAAAATTTAGACAACTATAGCAATTTAAAAATAATGATAAAGCTTCTGAAAATATCAAATAAACCATATTATCATTATTTTAGTTTTCAAAATATCTTAAAACTTTTCGGATAAGTTTGAAATATTCAAACTTCAATATATAAAATATCTGGGATATTTTAAAATAGCATATGTGCCTGAAATTAAAATAAAACAAATGTTAGAAGTTAGAAAAGAATTGATTTAAAAAAAGAGGGGAAAAGCCCACCTGGGCCAAGGAAGAAGCCGGCCCAGCCCACTAGGGGCGAACCGGTCTTCTTCCACCTCCGGCCAGAAGGACGCCTAGCACATGGTCGCCACACGCCGGCCACCTCCTCCCTGCCCGGCTGCTGGCCTGGAGGGATCGGAGAGCACCAACGCGAGGCCTCCTTGTCGTGGCCTCTTTCTCCTCCTCTCTCTCCCTTGCGTGCTCCCCCTCTCGCTCTCTTCCCCCCTCTGCTCCGCCATGGCCGAGCCCGTCGCCGCCGCGTGGCCGCCGTTCTAACCACCCCCGCGCCCTTCTGAGCCCCCCAGCAGCCCCGCAGAAACCCCCTCATCCCTCTCGTGTCGCTAGAAGACGCCGGGAGCCCTCCACGACGCGTCGTCGCCGTTTCTTCCCTGCCGGCCGCTGAAGCTTTTCTTCGGCGATTCGAGGTCGTCTCCGCGTCCCCAAGCTCGCTGTCTCCCCCAGCAACCCCGTCGTGAGCTCCTCCTCCATTTCCCCTCCTCTCGCGGCCTGCCCCTCGCCATAGGTGTCGTTCCCCTTGCTGCCGAAGCTCGTCGCCGCTCGGGTCATCGCCGGGCGTAGCTCCGATGGACCCCGAGCCCACTTTGCTGCCCTGCTAGACGCGCGCGTGCACGGCCTATCTCCCGGTGCCCTCCGCACGCAAAATGGTCGCCGGAGGCGCGATTCCGGCGATTGGCCGCCGTGCGGATGGTCGTCGCCGGCCCCGCTCCGGTGGGCGCCGACATGGCCATCATCAGGGGCAAATCCCGCTGATTAATTAGGCCTCCTGCCACTAACCAGTGGGCCCCCAGGGCGGGTCAAACCCTAGTCAACATAGAGTTAAGGCCCCTATCACTGACGTGTGGGCCCCACACATCAGGTTTGACCTGGCCTGGTCATCCGACCAGCTCTCGCCACAGTGACGTCAGGCTAACGCCATTAATCTTTTTTCCAGTTTTAAAATAATTCCTGAAAATGTTTAAAACTTGAAAAAATCATATAGATTAATCTGTAAATTAGATGAAAATAATTTATATATGAAAATTTATCAGAAAAATCCAATGAATCCAATGGTGCTATTATCATGCATGTTAGAGCAACCTAAGTAGATGAACATTGATATTTACTAATAGGTTAGTATATGGAATTTGGAATGAAGAACGACTCTGAACCTATATTCAAACTCAATTCAAATTAACTTGAACACTAGTTGCATTAGCTCATCCATACATGCTATCATGTCGTGATCATGCATCATATTGTTGCACTTGCGTGTATTGATTGCTATTTATCTGAATTGCGGTAGGCCCTACTTCTGAGGATAACCCCGAGTTTTCCAACGAAGGAGAGAACCTTCCCGCTACCCAGCAAGGCAAGCAACCCCCTTGATCATTCCGATAACATCCCACTCTCTCGCTCCTGCTCTTGCTCATTGCATTAGGACTAGCGTTCACTTGTCACTCATACACGGTAGATGAACCTATTCTTTTGCATGACCTATCATTGTCACGGTAAATAGCTAAACCTTGCAACCTAGCATACCAGGTAGATGCTTGTGCCATGATGTGCTTAGTTTACTATGCCTGCTATGCTTGCCATGCTTAGAGTTGTGTCAGGTCTAATTCATCCGGGTGATGAACTGGAGTGAAACAATGTCCTTATGATGTGATAAGCTTACGATGAACCCGATTTGGTAAAGGTAGCGATGAGGGGATATGTAGGAGTACATAGCGGGTTTTCTCATTGGGACCGTTCTTAGGAACTGAGTTCTGTGTTTGTGATCCCGGACTAAATACTACCGCACGTTGGGATACTTAATTGGCCCTCTCGACTTATCAGTCGCTTAGTCCTTAGTCCATGAGTTGCAAGTAGTTTCTGATGTTTATAGCTTGCTGGAGGCCGTGCCTAGCGCTGACCCTAGGGGTGGGTTATGACGCGGTAGGCAGTGGCATGGTGTACCAAGGGTCACCCGAATGGTGGACTTAGGAACCCTACGCACATCGTTTGGGGCCGTAGCGGAAACTTCGGCCAGACTTCCGTGCGGGTTCAATCTCAAATAGCCGATAGCCTAGACTAGAGGTCTTATGTGATTGACGGTCGTGGCCGACTCCCTCGCTAGGCTTCCGCTTGAAGGTTGCCGAGGTGCATGGTTTTATGAGCACACAATGATAAGTGGCGAGAGCGTGTGTGAAGAGGTACACACCTGAAGGGTATGAAACTATTCGAATAGTCGCGTCCTCGGATATGGACTACTTGGAAAACTTATGCTGTTCATAGATAATCAAATGGATACCCATAAAAATATCAAGACAAGTGTGAGTACCGTGGATGGCATTCTCCTAGGAGAGGGAAGTGAATCCGTGGTGGTGTTTTGTCATGGAGTTAGTGGACTCGTGTGCGATATCTAAACTGTAAACAAGGAGTTAACATTGTGTAGTGTAGGTTAACCATGAGTCAAAGCTGGCTTTACTGCATAAACTCCACCACCCCTTTGCTGATACATGAGCATGATTAGTCTAGGTCTGCTTTAAAGACTTGCTGAGTACGTTTGTACTCATGTTTGCTTAATAAATGTTGCAACTGAGACCCAAGACCCATAGATGTCCACGATGCCAAATAGCTGGTGTCCCAGCTACGACCTTATGCATGTGGCGGGCTTTAGATAGTCAGGCGATGTGCCTTTTTACCCTTTCATGTGTCTGTACTCAGAAAGCTTTATGCTTCCGCGTGGTTTGTATGAACTTGTTTGTATGACTTGAGTGTCGGGTCATGAGACCCCTATCTGTAAGAACATATTATGCAAGTCTCGTTCGAGCCTCTTAAATAAAAGTTGTGTTGTTGTATGGTTATGTTGTGATGCCATAGTTGTATCTATGCATATCGAGCATGTCATGCGTACGTGTGACGTGCAATGGTATGTATGGGATCCGACACCTAGTCGTGTGCCTTTAATAGTACTCTTTACGGGAAACTGCCTCTTTGTGGTTCCACCGAGCCATGCTAGCTTGTTACTGCTCCGGACACACTGATTGACCGGCATGTATCCTTCTTTGCTGCTGTGTTTGTCCCTTCGGGGAAATGTCTCGCAGTGTAATGGAGTCCATGTAGCCTGCTACGACTCGTCTACGTGCAGTGATGGCATTTATGTCTCACGGCGTAATGGAGTCCTTGTAGCTTTCTATGACTCGTCTACACATGCTTGAGGCCGACACGTGCATTGCTGGGTTACGTATGCCTGTTTCCGTACGGATGTGCCCCTTGGGTTCTATGACTAGTTATGTCGGCCCGGGTTCTCTGTCGTTTGATTGCCAGTGACATGTTCACATACGTGAGCCAAGAGACGCAAACGGTCCTAGCTAAGGTAAGGCTACAGCCATGGATCTTACCGTGCGTGAGGCGGCAAAGTGATGTGATATGTTACAACCTAGATTCATGTGACTTAGGATCGGGGTCCCGACAGCGTTGGTATCAGAGCCTGACTGACTGTAGGACTACCAAGCCAAGTCGGTCGAAGTTGAGTCTAGAAACACTATGGAAAAGTAGGGAAATTGATTGTGGAAGGGAACGTAAGGCTCTTTTTACTCCTCTTCCCAAGTCATTCTATTCTGAGTCATTCTCATCTTTTCTATGGAGATAAGAACTAGGCTTCTCATCCATTGATTAGGATGACGAGTTGCTAGCCATGGACTACTAGCTAGCTTGTTGTAAGAGAATGTCGGTAGTCAAGTATTGTTGGTGTGACAAACAGATGGAGAAGAGATTTGAGTCTAGAAAGTCGAGTGGTTATGCTTTTCCAATCTTTTGCAGTTGTCCCAAAATCCTTTTTGAGCAATTATAGCCATTATGCTGTCCAATTTCTGCTGGAATCTCTAATGTCTTTGCATCATTCTCTATTTCAGATGCCCCCTCGTCCTTCCTGTCAGGTGGTCCGTCTGACCACGTGCATCGATGTACCTGGTCACACGGCCATGTTGGTCAGAGTTATGATGGAGGCTAGCTACCGTTGGTACCCAGAGTACACAGTGGAGGAACAATAACGAGATTTCAACCAGAGTTAGTATCTGTGTACTGTTAAGATATATCCTTCATATCCTGGAGTTGTAGAGCCGCTTCACTTGATTTATGGATTAGGTGTCACAATAGACATGGCAGTCCAGGAGGCCGCCTACACTATGCTGACTATCATGAGGTTTCACCATGGTCTGCTTCAGAACACAGAGTTTTGTTATGTTCCTGCTTCCATGGGAGGAGAGGATGGTTATCTTAGTGCGGCCTACTATGACCATTCTCATGAGGACCTTAGGCTACAGGTGACCGCTCAGATGTTGGAGAACAGGGATCGTGATGCACGTGCCCTTTGCATGGAGCTATATGCCAGCCGTGCACGTCTTTGGACAACTTTGACGCAGTTGGCACTTGTCGTGCAGACATGCTATGGAGATTTGGAGATGCTAACCCCATTGCGGACTCATTTGCCAGCACACGTAGACTGGCCCGATGTTGGAGGCATCACCCCTCTTCGGGGACTGCTGTTGCCGCCAACAAGGGGACCAAGGCCACATCTGTGTCCTTATGGTTTCCAGGGATCACAGGCTAGATTGTTTTCGGATCCTCAGGTTCAGCTCCCGGGTCACGGGGGTAACCTATATGAGGCATTCTACGGTGATGCTTGAGTATGTGGATGTTAGTACTAGTATGTTAGTAATCGTACAGCCAGAGTCGTGTGTGTCTTGTGGGATATGATTGAGGTTGAGAGTGGAGTTCCGGAGGTGTAGATAGATAATGTATAGGAAGCTTCCAGTGCCTCTGTTGAGTTGTGTCATCTCTCCATAGTTTGTATTTTCGCTTGGGCTTGTACTGAACTATGTCATGGTGTGTACGAATCATGGTGTTCATATGGCAGTTGTTTTTACCATGTTGTTTGGGTGTTTACCCTGCATGCCATGTTGTCCAGTACATCCCTTATCTCATGTCTTAGAGTTGATGTCCTCTATGTTTAAGCTATGGGTTTGTTTTCCCAGGATGGTGGCAACTAGGAATAACCCCGTGCCTGCCCCCGAGCAGGGCGAGGGAAGCCAGCCAAGGCAAGAGGATCTGCCACATGCACCCTCTTTGGTAGAAGTGATGCTTGAAGTCGAAAGGAACAAGAGAGAGACCAATAGGTTGTTGGAACGGATAGGGTAGAACATAGCATGTGCTCCCCACAATGATCTCAATGATGGCGTGTCTCTCATCAGGCTGTGCCCACCTAAGTATCATCATTCGGTCGACCCACTCGACGTGGATGACTGGCTGACCAGCATGTTCTGCAAGATCCAGGCTACCAATGTGTACGAGGCCAACAAGGTGATCTTTGCTACCTACTTTTTGGAAGGACCCGCCAATCTATGGTGGGAAAATTATGAAGCCATGCGTCCCGCAGGCCCCGCACCAACTTGGGTAGAATTCAGCGCAGCATTCCGTACCCATCCCATCCCGGAAGGGCTGATGGATCGCAAGAGAGAGGAATTTTGTGCTTTCACCCAAGGCAGACTGTCCGTGGATGCCTATAGCCATGAGTTCGGCAATCTTGCTCGCTATGCTCCGGAGGAAGTTTCAACTGATGCTAAGAAGCAGGCTAGGTTCCGTAAGGGACTCAATCCTGAGCTCCGTCGAGATATGCGCCTGCATGAGTGCACAACTTTCCAGGCTCTCGTCAACAAGGCTATCAATGCCGAGACTGGATAGACTGACTATGAGGCCACAAGGAAACACAATCATGACTTCAGGCCCGCATCTGGCTCGGGCTCCAACAAACGCCGGGTGTGGGTGCCCAGCGTAGCTCTGCCGCCAAGATACACCGCAAGGCCATCCTTCCAGGCACCCTGCCTAGCTCAGCCTAACCCTCCAGCCAGGCCATTTGGAGGTCCGCCTGTCAATGTTGCTCCCCGTGCCTCCATGGTCTGCTACAAATGTGGAGACCAAGGACACTACTCTCATGATTGTCCTTAGGCTAATGCTAAGCCGGCTGGACGTGGGAAGCTGGGAAAAGCCTTCTATGTGAAGCCAGCTCCTGTTCGTGGATGAGTGAATTATGTTTCTGCTGAGGAAGCCCTTGAGGATCCTGATGTTATCCTAGGTATGCTCCTTGTCAATAGTCATCTAGCATCTGTTCTATTTGATACTGGGGCATCTCATTCTTTCATCTCAGAAAGTTATGCACAGTTTCATAACATGTCTTTTTGTGATACGCCTACTCCTTAAGTAGTTCAGACTCCTAGTTCAAACTGGCAAACTTCTAGGGTGAGCCATCACAATTAGATTCTGGTGGATAAGCTAGTCTTCCTAGCATCATTGATAGCCCTCAAGTCTTCGGACATCACTATCATTCTAGGCATGGATTGGATGAAAGCCCACTATGCTAAGATTGATACTCATACTAGGAATGTTCAACTTACATATCCATCGGGTGAGACAGTTAATGTCTCCACTCGAGCAGCCAAGCGCCAACTCTATTCCCTCAATGCTAGCCCTCTTCCAGAGTTAGAAGATATTTCGGTAGTCCATGACTCTCCAGATGTCTTTCCAGAACAACTGCCTGGAATTCCTCCTGTCAGAGATGTTGAGTGTGTGATAGATTTCAACCCAGGGACTGTCCCAATAGCTAGAAGACCTTATAAGATGGCACGCTTAGAACTAGCCGAACTTAAGATCCAACTCGATGAGGCTTTGAAGAAAGGTTTCATCCGTCCTAGTTCTTCTCCTTGGGCTTGTCCCATCCTCTTCGTCAAGAAGAAGGATGGATCGGATGGTCATGGATTATCGGCCAGTGAATCTGGTCACCATAAAGAACAAGTTTCCGCTCCCTAGGATCAGTGATTTGTATGATCAACTCACTGGATCCTCTGTCTTTTCCAAAATGGATTTGAGGTTGGGATACCACCAAATCAGAATTAGGAACGGGCACATTCCAAAAACGGCTTTTGTTACTCGTTATGGCCAATACGAGTACACCATCATGTCCTTCGGTTTAACCAATGCCCCATCCACCTTCTCTAGCTTGATGAATTCGATCTTCATGGAGTATTTGGATGAATTCGTCGTGGTTTACATCGACGATATACTCATCTACTCGAAGAACGAATGGGAACATGCCGAGTATCTAAGGCTGGTATTGATGAAACTACGAGAGCATCGTGTGTATGCCAAATTCTCTAAGTGTGAATTTTGGATGACAGAAGTGACCTATCTGGGCCACGTGATCTCTGGTAAAGGTATTGCTGTCAATGCGAGAGAGTTCAAGCCATCCTTGATTGGACTCAACCTGAATCGTTTAAGCAAGTTCGGGGTTTCCCTGGCTTAGCGAGCTATTATTGCCGCTTTGTCGAGAATTTCTCCAAGGTTGCCAAACCTCTGACTGAACTCCTGAAGAAAGATAAAAAGTTCGAGTGGACTCCACAATCCGAGCATAGTTTTCAGGAGTTGAAAAGACGACTGACCTCTGCTCCCGTTTTGGTGCCGCCAAACTTCTCTAAGGACTTTGTTATCTATTGCGACGCCTCGCGACAAGGACTAGGTTGCATTCTCATGCAAGATCATCATGTGATTGCATACGCATCTTGACAGTTGTGTCCACATGAGGATAATTATCCAACACATTCTCTTGAGCTTGCAGCAGTGGTCCATGCACTGAAAATCTGGCGACATTACCTTCTGGGTAATCGTTGCGAAATTTACACTGATCACCAAAGTCTGAAATATATATTCACCCAGCCGGATTTGAATCTCAGGCAAAGACGGTGGGTTGAGTTGATTACAGACTACGACTTAGGGATAACTTACATGCCGGGGAAAGCCAATGTCATGGCTGATGCACTAAGTCGTAAGTCTGATTGTAACAATCTGATGTTACAACAAGGTCAACCACTTCTCCATGAGGAATTTCGGAAGTTCAACCTCCACATTGTTCCTCAAGGATTCCTATCCAACTTGGTGGTGAAACCTAATCTTAAGGATCAAATAGTAGCTGTCTAGAAATATGATAAGGGTATATCCCGGATCAAAGAGAATATTGCTAGCGGAAATGCTAAAGATTTCTCCAAGGACGATGAGGATGTGGTGTTCTTTCACAACCGGTTGGTGTTTCCCAAGAGCACACGCTTAAGACATCTGATCCTTAAGGAGGTTCATGATTCTCCTCTCATAATTCATCCGGGTAGTACCAAGATGTATCAGGACTTATGCGAGAGGTTCTGGTGGACTAGGATGAATAGAGAAATTGCATAGTTCGTTGCTAACTGCGACGTTTGTCGTCGCGTGAAAGCAGAAGAAGAAGGCCTGCTGGCACCCTTCAACCTTTAGATATTCCTAAATGTAAATGGGATAAGGTTGGTATGGATTTCATTACCGGATTTCCCAGGACTAAGAGAGGGAATAATGCTATATTTGTGGTCATTGACCGCCTTCCCAAGTGGCTCATTTTCTTCCTGTTCGGGAGAGTATAACTGCTAGCCAGCTAGCGGAGTTATATGTTTCTCGAATAGTTTCTCTTCATGGTGTTCCTTTGGAGATTAACTCAGACTGCGGAAGTATCTTTACTTCCCAATTTTGGGAAAGTTTTCAAACCACTATGGGGACTCATCTATCCTTTAGCACTGCTTTCCACCTGCAATCAAGTGGTCAAGTTGAGCGAGTCAATCAAATTCTCGAAGACATGCTCCGGGCTTGTGTTATATCCTTCAGTATGAACTCGGAGAAATGTCTTCCATTTGCCGAATTTGCATATAACAATAGTTATCAATCAAGCTTGGGCAAACCCCCTTTTGAAGTTCTCTATGGACAAAGGTGTCGAACACCTCTTAACTGGTCACAAACCGAAGAGAGGCAACTCTTTCGCCCAGATATGATCCAGGATGCTGAGGAGCAAGTTCGCATTATTTGTGAAAAGTTGAAGACAGCCCAATCTCATCAAAAGAGACAAATTGATCGCCATCATAAAGCTGTGACCTATGAAGTTGACGAGAAGGCTTACCTTCGGGTTACGCCTCTGAAGGATACCCATCGATTCGGTATGAAGGGCAAGCTAGCTCCTCGTTACATTGGACCCTTTCGCATTCTTGCTAAACGAGGAGAGGTTGCCTACCAATTGGAACTTCCACCGCATCTTTCCAAGGTTCATGATGTCCTCCATGTCTCACAACTCAACCATTGCTTCTCGGACCCTGTCCGTGAAGTAGACCACGAAATGCTTGATCTCCAAGATAACCTTACATATCGAGAATACCCTGTTTGTATTCTTGATCAAGCTGAGCGTACCACTCGGCAACGAAACCTCAAGTTTCTCAAGGCTCAGTGGTCACACCATTCTGAGAAGGAGGCCACATGGGAAAGAGAAGATCGCCTACGACTATAGTACCCCGCGCTCTTCCCGACGACTTCAAAATCTCGGGACAAGATTCTTTTGAGTGGGGGTGAGTTGTCACATCCCTAGCTAGATGTCATAGGAACAACATGTGTGTGCATCATGTTTCAATTTTGCATCAACATGAAATGGGGGCTAAAAGAAACCCCAAACTCATATTTGAATCAAACCAATTCAAAGTTTGTAAAAATTCAACAAATCCAAAATGCCCATCTAAAATGTCCCCTATGTCTGATAATTATGGACATGATTATACAAGGGGTCATTGAAAATATTTGAACAACTATAGCAATTTAAAAATAATGATAAAGCTTCTAAAAATATCAAATAAAGCATTATCATTATTTTAGTTTTCAAAATATCCTGAAACTTTTCGGATAAGTTTGAAATGTTCAAACTTCAATATATAAAATATCTGGGATATTTTAAAATAGCATATGTGCCTGAAATTAAAATAAAACAAATGTCAGAAGTTAGAAAAGAATTGATTTAAAAAAAAGAGGGGAAAAGCCCACCTAGGCCAGGGAAGAAGCCGGCCCAGCCCACCAGGGGCGAACCGGTCTTCTTACACCTTCGGCCAGAAGGACGCCCCGCACGTGGTCGCCACACGCCGGCCACCTCCTCCCTGCCTGGCTGCTGGCCTCGATGGCTCGGAGAGCGCCAGAGCGAGGCCTCCTCTCCATGGCCTCTTTCTCCTCCTCTCTCTCCCTCGCGCGCTCTCCCTCTCGCTCTCTTTCCCCCGCCTCCCTCTACTCCGCCATGGCCGAGCCCGTCGCCGCCGCCTAGCCACCGTTCTAGCCACCCCACGCCCTTTTGAGCCCCCAGCAGCCCCGCAGCGACTCCCTCATCCCTCTCGTGTCGCTAGAAGACGCCGGGAGCCCTCCACGACGCGCCATCGCCGTTTCTTCCCCGCTGGCCGCCGAAGCTTTCCTCCGGCGATTCGAGGTCGTCTGCGCGTCCACGAGCTTGCCGTCTCCCCCAGCAACCTCGTCGTGAGCTCCTGCTCCGTTTCCCCCTCCTCTCGCGGCCTCTCCCTCGCCATAGGCGCAATTCCCCTTGCTGCCGAAGCTCGCCGCCGCTCCGGTCGTCGCCGGGCGTAGCTCCAGTGGACCCCGAGCCCTCTTTGATGCCCTGCTAGACGCGCGCGTGCATGGGCTATCTCTTGGTGCCCTCTGAGCGCCAAATGGTCGCCGGAGGCGCGATTCCAGCAAGTCCCCACCGTGCGGATGGTCGCCGCTGGCCCAGCTCCGGTGGGCGCCGACGTGGCCATCATCTGGGGCTAATCCCCCTGATTAATTAGGCCTCCTACCACTCACCAGTGGGCCCCCAGGGTGGGTCAACCCCTGGTGAGCACGGAGTTAAGGTCCCTGTCATTGACATGCGGGCCCGGCACGTCAGGTTTGACCCGGCCTGGTCAACCGACTAGCTGACGCCAGAGTGACGTCAGGCTGACGCCATTAATCTTTTTTCGAGTATTAAAATAATTCTAGAAAGTTTTTAGAACTTTAAAAATTCATATAAATTAATCTGTAAATCAGATGAAAATAATTTTTATATGAAAATTTATCAAAAAAATCAAATGAATCCAATGGTGTTATTATCATGCATGTTAGAGCAACCTAAGTAGATGAACATTGATATTTACTAATAGGTTAGTATATGGAATTTGGAATGAAGAACGACTCTGAACCTATATTCAAACTCATTTCAAATTAACTTGAACACTAGTTGCATTAGCTCATCCATACATGCTATCATGTCATGATCATGCATCATATTGTTGCACTTGCGTGTATTGATTGCTATTTATGTGAATTGTGGTAGGCCCTACTTTCGAGGATAACCCTGAGTTTTCCAACGAAGGAGAGAACCTTCCCGCACCCAGAAAGGGAAGCAACCCCCTTATCATTCCGATAACATCCCAGTCTCTCGCTCCTGATCTGGTTTATTGCATTACGACCATCGTTCACTTGTCACTCATACATGGTAGATAAACCTATTCTTTTGCATGACCTGTCATGGTCACAGTAAATAGCTAAACCTTGCAACCTAGCATACCAGGTAGATGCTTGTGCCATGATGTGCTTAGTTTACTATGCCTGCTATGCTTGCTATGCTTAGAGTTGTGTCAGGTCTGATTCATGTGGGTGCTGAACTAGAGTGAAACAATGTCCTTATGATGTGATGAGCTTATGATGAACCCGATTTGGTAAAGGTAGTGATGAGGGGCTATGTAGGAGTACATAGCGGGTTGTCTCATTGGGACCGTTCTTAGGAACCGAGTTCCGTGTTTGTGATCCAAGACTAGATACTACCACATGTTGGGATACTTAATTGACCCTCTCAACTTATCAGTCGCTTAGTCCTTAGTCCAGGAGTTGCAAGTAGTTTCTGGTGTTTATAGCTAGAGGCTATGCCTAGCGCTGACCCTAGGGGTGGGTTACGATGGGGTAGGGAGTGGCACGGTGTACCAAGGGTCACCCAAATGGTGGACTTGGGAACCCTGCGCACATCGTTTGGGGCCGTAGCGGAAACTTCGGCCGGACTTCCGTGCGGGTTCAGTCTCAAATAGGTGATAGCCTGGACTAGAGGTTTTATGTGATTGACGGTCGTGGCCGACTCCCTCGCTAGGCTTCCGCTTGAAGGTTGCCAAGGTGCATGGTTTTATGAGCACACAACAATAAGTGGCGAGAGCGTGTGTGAATAGGTACACCCCTGCAGGGTATGAAACTATTCGAATAGCCGCGTCCTCGGATATGGACTACTTGGAAAACTTATGTTGTTCATAGATAATCAAATGGATACCCACAAAAATATCAAGACAAGTGTGAGTACCGTGGATGGCACTCTCCCAGGAGAGGGAAGTGAATCCGTGGTGGTGTATTATCATGGAGTTAGTGGACTCGTGTGCGATATCTAAAATGTAAACAAGGAGTTAAAATTGTGTAGTGTAAGTTAGCCATGAGTCAAAGCTAGCTTTGTTGCATAAACTCCACCACCCCTTTGCTGATACATGAGCATGATTAGTCTATGTCTGCTTTAAAGACTTGCTGAGTACGTTTGTACTCATGTTTGCTTAATAAATGTTGCAGATGAGACCCAGGACCCATCGGGTGGGTTCTTTCTAGATGTCGACAATGCTGAATAGCTGGTGTCCCAGCTACGACTTTAAGCCATTGGCGGGCTGTAGATAGTCAGGCCATGTGCCTTTTTACCCTTTCATGTGTCTGTACTCAGACAACTCTATGCTTCCGTGTGGTTTGTATGAACTTGTCTATATGACTTGAGTGTCAGATCATGAGACCCCTATCTGTTAGAACATATTATGCAAGGCTCGTCTGAGCCTCTTAAATAAAAGTTGTGTTGTTGTATGGTTATGTTGTGATGCCATAGTTGTATCTATGCATATCGGGCATGTCGTTTGATTGCTAGCGACATGTTCACATACGTGAGCCAAGAGACGTAAACGGTGCCGGCTAAGGTAAGGCTGCAGCCATGGAGCTTACCGTGCGTGAGGCCGCAAAGTGATGTGATATGTTACAGCCTGGATTCATGTGACTTAGGACCGGGGTCCCAACAGGCAAGATCTACATTACAGCCCAAGATGGACCCGAAGAGCGCCAAGCATATCCCCGGTGCCTGCCGGGGACCGAGGCGCTCGCACCCTCAAGCAGACCGGGAAAGCTACTCCCCCGACAAAGCGCGAGCTGACCGGTCACCACTCCACCACATCGCAACACCAGTCACTTATCGACGCGGTGTCGAGCTCCCAAGTGGTTAAATGGATCTCGCTAAGCATGTGGCGACACGCTGGAAGACAGATTATGCCTCCTTGACACACGTCCATAGGCATGTCAAGTTGTGGTGCAATAGTTAGATAGAGCGGTGGTAGGTGCTTGCCGGGGATGCACCCCCACACGCCACCTAGACTGCATTTATGGCATTTTGTCCTAAATGCCAGAGTTAGCCATGATAGCACTTTTAGCTATCTAATGATCAAACAATGTTTGTTCTGCCATTGTGGTTGCCCCTTCGACTATAAAAGGAGGCCCAAGGCAGCCTAGCTAAAGATTCGGACTTTTGGACATTTTTACTCATGTAGTAGCTCCCCCGAAGGCAACCCTAATCAATGCACCAAAAGCAGGAGTAGGGTTTTACAATTCTTCATTGTGGTCTCTGCCATTGTGGTCTTGAGCGTTGCCTATTCTTCATGTTCCTCTAATCAATGCACCAAAAGCAGGAGTAGGGTTTTACAATTCACAACAGCCCGAACCTAGGTAAAACACCCGTGTCCTGATCGCCGTGTTGTCTCACCATTTCCACTCTTTGTGCATGTGATCTCGCCCTTGCCAAACCAGAAAGGGGCATACGGCCCCATAGGTGATCGACTGCATCTTAACTTCATAGTTGGGTAACCCGGTCTTCTTATCCACAAGTGTGGAGACACACTTTTGTAGGGTCTTAAACTCGATCTCGTTCCCCCAATCGACCCCCTTCTCGGTCCATGATACCGGCCTAGTGGGGGGATATAAATCTGGGTGGTGCTGCCCATCCCTCTTCGCATGGCTCGATGATGTAGAACCATTACTGGTGCTAGACTTTGATGGTGTCAATGAATGAACCGAGCGACCATTGGACTAGGGGAAACTTGCTTATCATCACTCCCCCAAAGTCTGCTTTCTCACCGCTAATAACGTTCGGCTTGAGTTTGAATACTTTCAGCCATATACCTAAGTGAGGTTGGACCCGAAGAAAGGCTTCACAAAGAGTGATAAAGGAGGGGATATGCATAAAAGAATTGGGAGGGAGATCATGTAAATCCAACCGATAATAGAACATTAGAACCCTCACAAAGGGGTGGAGGGGAAAACCAAGACCCTAGAGAAAGTGGGGGAGGAACACCAGCCTTTCGCCTCCTTGAGGTGAGGGCAGCACCTGGTTCTTCTCCGGGGCGCGGTGAACTATGTTCGCCAGCAAGTAGCCAACGCCCTTCAACTCCAAGATGTCCTTTTCAGTGACAATCGAGGCCTCCCACTTTCCCTTAGAGCTTGCTCCGGACATGTTGGAATTAGAGGACTGGTCGGAGAATTTTTGGGGAGATTAGATCTTGGAAGCTTTGAGCACGGAAGGTCAGGGGAGCCAATGGCAATGGCATATCTAAGAGGTGTACGAAGGTTACGGTGGTTGTTCCCTTTTTATAAGGCATAGAGATACCAAGAGTCCCTCTGTTTCTCCATGAACCCCGCCATTTACTGTTAAGTCATGCATTTATGCACGCATGGGGAAACCTGGAATCGTAAACCAAATCCCCGTACAAGCGGAGCACGATCTCCATATTGACGGAACGTGCCAATGATAAGTGAAAACTGCCTCGAGCCGCGAATGGGGTTTTGATAACTGGACAATATCCATGACCAGCCACAACCTTTGGTTAAAATTTGTTAGAAAATAACATTGTTCATGTTTGGGTGGTTGGCCTTTGAGGCTAAGTCATGTATGAGGCCCAAAAAACAAGGATGTTTTCGGCGGCCAAACTATCATCGGATGAATAAGATTAAGGGGAACTCGCCCCGCAAGCCAGAGACTGCACACATGAGAAGTTATTGGGAATTGGGACTTCGGCATTGGAGGCTTGTTTGGGGGATACTGAGGGAGTCCTGGATTAAGGGGTCTTTGGGCTGCCGACCTGTTTCTGTGGGCCGGACAGCGGGCTGCCTTGTCAATTGTCAATGAAGGCCCAAACACTGTAACATTGCAACCATGATGGAAATCTCCCAAGACCAGGATGTGTACTCCAAGAACATGATGATTTGTTTAGCATATTCTTTTTTTCGTGTAACCAACATTGCACAACCCTAGGTACCCCTAGTGTCTATATAAACCAGGGGTCTTAGTCCGTAGGACAGGTTAAGCTCATTATTCCTAGGGTATTAGACCATATCATACGTCTCGAGGTAGATCAACTCCATACTAGTTACTCCATAATCAATACAAAACAAAGCAGGACATAGGGATTTACCTCCATTAAGAGGGCCCGAAACTGGGTAAACACCGTCTCCCTTGTCTCCTATTACCCATCGATCTAAGACCCACAGTTTGGGACACCCTACCCGAGATCTACCTATTTTGACACTGATGATGATGACCCACAAGTATAGGGGATCTATCATAGTCCTTTAGATAAGTAAGAGTGTCAAACCCAATGAGGAGCAGAAGGAAATGACAAGTGGTTTCCAATAAGGTATTCTCTGCAAGCACTGAAATTCTCGGTAACAGATAGTTTTGTGATAAGATAATTTGTAACGAGTAACAAGTAACAAGTTTAGCAAAGGTGCAGCAAGGTAGACCAATCCTTTTTGTAGCAAAGGACAGGCCTGAAAATACTCTTATATAAAGCAAAGCACTCCCGAGGACACATGGGAATTTTTGTCAAGCTAGTTTTCATCATGCTCATTTGATCCGCGTTTGTTACTTTGATAATTTGATATGTTGGTGGACATGTGCTTGGGTTGTGCCCTTACTTGGACAAATCTCCCACTTATGATTAACCCCTCTCGCAAGCATCCACAACTACGAAAGAAAAACTAAGATAAATCTAACCATAGCATGAAACATGTGCATCCAAATCAGCCCCTTACGAAGCAACACATAAACTAGGGTTTAAGCTTCTGTCACTGTAGCAATCCATCATCTACTTATTACTTCACAATGCCTTCCCCTAGGACCAAATAATGGTGAAGTGTTATGTAGTCAACATTCACATAACACCACTAGAGGAGAGACAACATACACCTCATCAAAATATCGAACGAATACAAAATTCACATAATTACTTATAACTAGACTTATCCATGTCCTTAGGAACAAACATAACTACTCACAAAGCATGTTAATGTTCATAATAAGAGGAGTATTAATTATCATAAAGGATCTGAACATATGATCTTTCACCAACTAAACCAACTAGCATCAACTACAAGGAGTAATCAACACTACTAGCAACCCACACGTACCAATCTGAGGTTTGAGACAAAGATCAGATACAAGAGATGAACTAGAGTTTGGAGAGGAGATGGTACTGGTGAATATGTTGATGGAGATTAACCCCCTCTCGATGAGAGGATCATTGGTGATGACGATGGCTTCGATTTGCCCCTCTGGGAGGGAAGTTTCCCCGGCAGAACAGCCCTGCTGGGGATCAACATTGGTTCTGTCCAAGTTCCACCTCGAGATAGCGGCGCTTCATTTCGAAACCTCTCTTATGATTTTTTCTAGGTCGAAACCCTCCATATAGCAGAACATGAACGTTGGGGACCTGCCAGGTGGGTCACAATCCTGCTAGGCGTGGCCGGGGGGTGGCCGTGCCTGGCAGGCTTGCCACCTCCTGGTGGGGTCCCTCTTGTATTTGTTTCATCCAGTATTTTTATATATTCCAAAATAATTCTTCGTAAATTTTCAGGACTTTTTGAGTTGTGCAGAATAGGTATGTCAGATTTGCTCCTTTTTCGGTCGAGAATTCCAGCTGCCGACATTCTCCCTCTTCATGTAAACCTTGTAAAATAAGAGAGAAAATGCATAAGTATTGTACCATAACGTGTAATAACATCCCATAATTCAATAAATGTCAATATAAAAGCATGATGAAAAATGGACGTATCAATAGCAAATTCACGTCGGGGTAGGGGGGAGGGATGGAGTGCTCCCAGTGCCACCTCGCCTATTGCACTGGGACACTAGTCCGCGGCCGAGGTGGAGGGGAAGACGATGGTGGGGGTAGCGTGTGCCAAGGGACGGTGGGGGCCTGCCCTTGTTCATGCCAGAGTTCGAGCCGGGCCCTGAGAAGATGCCCATGGTGTCTACTGGCTAGGGTTTGTCGCTGGTGGGGGAGCATAGGTGGCTAGATGGGGACGACTTTTAGAAGATGATGAGGATGCCCCTTCACCCGCACGGTTGGATTAAAAAAGGACGTCCCGAGGTCGCCGATGCGTGGGCCTGTGCTGAGTGGTCACCATTAATAAGGACGTGGGCGATGGTTGACCGGACACCACGTTGGGATGGGGCGGGCGCCAAGAGGACGCGCGCGGCGTCTGGGCCAATGCATTTCCACCCAAAAATTGGGCCTGCAATGGGTCCGCCCGGACGGCAAGCGGACGCGTTTTGGGAATGGGTCGCGCGCGTTGGGCCATTACTTTTGTTTCTGGTGACCCAAACGAATGGTGCCGGACAAAATGGGTTCACCAGGTTGGAGTTGCTCTTAGGGCATCTCCGATGCACGTTCGGCCAACAGAATAGCCTGCCCAATCGTGCGGGAGTAAATGGACCAATGTTTGTTTTCTATCTACTTTTGACCCATTCCCGATTCAATTTTAGGTCGTGTTTGGGGCCAAATGGACACGCGTGGACGAGCGAGACGCGTGCTCTAGTCCCCCTGGCCCACCTGTCGGGGACACACCCGTCCACTTTCCCGCCATTTCTCTCAAAACCTTCCCACACGTCCGCCCCTTCCCTCCCTCATCCATGGTCATCAGCCAGGCGAATCCCGATGACCTGACCATGGCTGCCCGTCCTCAGTGAAGAAGAAGGCCCTCAGTGAAGAAGAAGGCTAACCATGGTTGGAGCTCATGCTGGCAGATCTCGTGAAGCTCAAAGCTGAATCATCCAGGAGGAGGAACCGGTAGACACGAGCGATGGAGAAGAACGCCGCCATGAACTATGCCGTCGAGGTGGCCGCATGTCATTAGGCCGATGTCGACAACAAGGGAGTCCATCCTCTCCAAGGTGCACACCCTCCTGATGTTAGGCTTGTACTGCGCCCCCACCGGGCATTCTCTTGGTCGTTGCCATGGCCGCAACAAGCAAAAGCTCGTTGGCCGCTTGTCCTCCGCAGTACTGGTCCCCGAGCTTGTCCATCACACATGAGACGCCAGGCTATCAGGCGCCGCCGCTGCATGACCATGGGCAGACACAGTTCTCTACTTCGTTGGACTACAACATGGTCGCCCAGGCCACAGTCGTGGGTGTCATCGACCTCAACGTAACACGGGGGTACAATGGCACTGGCCAGCCGTCCGACGGGACGCAAAGGAAGCGTCGACGGTCGATTCCTTATGCCAACATGACTGGTGCCCGCAACCTGTTCGTTGTTATGCCACCATCGATGCCGACGGGAGACGACCTTGACTACACGTCGTTCATGGACAGAGTCATCTTCGATGGCCATGGCGAGGCCTTGGACATTTCTTGCTAAGGGGAAACCATTGAATCCAACGCTACCTAAAGCCAAGAAGGCTACGGCCTCTATGGTGACACCTAATTCACCATCCAAGATGAAGATTTTACCGGTCATGAAGAAGATGAGGACGACCATGGCAACTCACGGTAACATCAATATGAGGAAGAATACGTTGACATTGCCGACGAGCCATTGGTCTTCATCGACGAGCTCACCCAAAGGGTCGACGCATGAAAAAGGAGGCAAAGCGTACACACGGGATCATACACCCAATTGGAGGACAAATTTATTTGTGAGTGTTGGTTGGAGATAGGACAAGATCCTTTGAGAGCTATCAAGCAAAAAGGATCCGTCTTTTGGTTGAGAGTTCACACCACCTTTCATGAGCGAAGGTAGGAAGCAACCGCGGAATCAACTCAATCCAAAAGAGATGGGGGTTTATTCAACAAGAGTGCAACAAGTATTGTGCCACGCTTGAGAGCGTCCAAGCCCGTCCTGCGAATGGCCTAGGCATTGGTGACTTGGTATGAGCCTTGCGTTATTGCATCTTGTCTCCTTTCATGTTTTGCATGCCAAGTTTCATGCATCTTGTGTCCTTTGATCTTCTAGTTGTGGACGCATCTTGATTGTGCAGGCATTTAAATCTTTGGAAGCATTTAAGGCTCGGCACAAGAACACGCTATTTACTCTCAGACATTGTAAGTCGCTCATCAGAGATTGCCCCAAGTTGAAAGACTAATATGCCACTCGCCGTGAGAAGGGAGGGAAGGTGGCCGTGGATGATGAGGGGTATTTGCTCAAGAGGCCGAGGGGAAAGACAAAATTAAAGGCCGACGAGAAGCGTGACGCGTATTCCATGGCCTTGCAAGGAAATTTCAAGAACATGATGAGTCAAAAGGAAGTGAGGGAGGAGAGGAGAGAAAATGGAAGGAGGAGCAAATGAAGTTATACCTAGAGCTCCAAACAAAGAAACTAGACATGGAAGAGGCCGCAAAGAAAAGGAAGCTAGACATGGAGGAGGCCATGGAATTCAAGAATGTCGAGCTCAAGGCCACCGATGGCAGCACCAAAGCAAAAGAGGTGGCACTTGCGATCATGAGTGTCAACAAGAACAACATGTCACCGGAGAGGAAGGCTTGGTTCAACGACCGACAGAAGGAGATGCTTGGGTGTGACATCGGCCTTGGCTATGGCCATTCATTTTCAAGGCTAGCTCGTGTCTCGGCTGCTGGCTTTGTTGCCGACATAGAAAACTTGTTCAGTTTGAAGGTTGGCTCGTGTACCGTCTGCTAGCTTTGTTGTCGAAGTCAAAAACATGTCCATTTTGTAGGTTGGTTAGTGTGTCGGCCACTAGCTTTGTTGCCGGTTGCTGACTTTGTTGTCGTCTAGCATGAACTGGAGTAACCGGAATCCGCATGAGGAAGATATGTGACCCCGCGTTGGGCGCACACCCAGCGCATCCACCAATCCGGGTGGACACAACCCCATTGCCACCCTCAAACGGACGAAATCTGAACAAACCAGACGTATGTTTAGGCTCCTGCATTGTAGTTACCCTTATCATCCAAGATCCATTTCTTCTAATTAATCAAGAAGGCTATTATAATAGATGGCGTACATACATTATTTATGCATCTCTCCTGTATCGATGGTGAGAAGAACCAAAATGACCTTCTGAGCAATCAAAAGGAAGTTGTTGCTAAGGAAGGGATTGGGTTCACACTCAAGCCGAAGAAGAAGAAGAAGGTCAAGACTAAGCAAACTCTCCCTCTCAAGGAAACCTTTGTCAAAGTGGGGGAGGATACCCATTATAAGGAGAAGAACAAGGTTGTGGGTGGTAATGCCAAGAAGGGCACCCAACGAAGCCAGCGACTTTAACCCCTCTTATGTTTTATGTTGTGCTAGTGATGGGCATGTTTATGCCAAATTTTGCGGGTCTTCTTGTGAGTACATCAAATGGTCTATTTGGGTTCCTAAGACCCTTGTTTCTAACATGAAAGGACCCATTAAAGAATGGGTACCTAAATCCAAGCATTGATCTCTTGTAGGAGTTTGCTTTCGATGGAGGTTCATGGTTACTTGATAGTGGAGCAACAAATCATATGACCGGAAGCAAGAACTTGGTGGTGGACATTCAAAGTAACACATGATCTGTCACTCAATTATCCTTTGGTGATGATAAAATTTCAAACGTATTGGGTCTTGCAAAGGTAGTGATCTCTCCGGAGATAACTATTGAGAAAGTCATGCTTGTCGAGACCCTTGCATACAATTTACTTTCCGTTCGTCAACTTGCACTCGTGTGATTTTGTATCTTCTTTGGTGTCGACACCATGACCCTTTTTTTGAGAAAGACTCTTAAATTATCCTTTGTTGGGCATTTTAAAACTGGTCTCTATGTGGATAACTTTTCGGACCGACCCACTAAGAATACGACTTGCCTAATGGCTAAAGTTGACGTGGGATGGTTTTGGCATCACTGGCTAGCCCATGTCAATATGAGATCTTTGTAAAAGTCTCCTCGAAGGGGATCACGTTCTTGTACTAATAAATGTGAGTTTTGCCATGCTTGTATTCAAGGAAATCTACATGAGATGGCTCATCGTCCCACGACTACCATCTACTCGAAGAGGCCCTTGGAGCTCCTTCACATAGATCTGTTTGATCCTCCATCTTTCGATAGTCTTGGGGGAAGAAAGTATTTCTTGGTGATTGTGGATGATTACTCAAGATATGCTTGGGTATACTTCTTTAAGAGGAAGAGTGAGACCCAACAAACCATCATCGACTTTGCAAATGAAGGTCAACGTCAACATAAAGAAAAGATATTGATGATTATAAGTGACAATAGCACCGAGTTCAAGAACTACACATTGGATGAGTTTCTTTATGATGAGGGAATCAAGCACCAATACTCCGCAC
This sequence comes from Hordeum marinum, assembly GCA_022496015.1. NCBI lineage: Eukaryota > Viridiplantae > Streptophyta > Magnoliopsida > Poales > Poaceae > Hordeum > Hordeum marinum. Next base: position 164,271,430 of record CM039673.1, read on the forward strand.
CATATACCCCTCAACAAAATGGTGTTTCGGAAAGGAAGAACCAAACGTTGATGGATGTGGCAAGGACCATGATGGCGGACTTCAAATCTTTGTACAACTTTCGGGCCGATTTCATCAACACCGCATGTCATGCATCTAATCGTCTCTACCTCCGCAAAGGTTTGAACAACACACCATATGAGATTCTTACCAGTAACAATCCCAACCTCAAGTACTTCCGGGTGTTTTGTTGAAAGTGTTTGATTCTCAAGAAAGGTGCTCGCTTGTCTAAATTTGAATATAGATCTAAAGAGGGCATATTTGTTAGTTATGCTTCAAACTCTCATGCTTACCGTGTCCTTGGCAAGTCCAATGGACACATTGAGGAGACGTGTAACGTGGAGTTTGATGGAAATAATGGCTCTGAAGTGGAGGAAAGTGATCTTTGTGCTATAGGTGATGAAATTCCTCCCCAGCCATAAGAAGAATGGATGTGGGACACTTACTAACCGTTCATAAACCACTTGGTGCCAAAGGAGAAGGACAATGTTCCATGCTAGTGGAACCATCACCAACTCAAGACTCACACGCTTTCGAAGATCAATGTGAAGGCCCTTGATACTTGTGATCTGCATTGGGTTTTATGTGAAGAGGAATGGGTGATGGAACACAATATTGGTAAGTATTTCCCTCAGTAGAGACCCAAGGTTTATCGAACCAATATGAGTAACAACCAAACCCTATCTTTAGTGGCTACACACAAAAGAGCAAACACTTGCACCCAACGCGGCAACAGGGTTGTCAATCCACTTGGACTCGTTATTTGCAAGCTTGTAAGTAGTGTGGTTGGTAGTAGATAATTGTAAATTGCAAAATAAAATAAAAAGTAAATAATTGCCTCAAGGTATTGTAGCATTTGTAAACTTATAAGTGAATAGACCTCAGGGCCATAGTTTTCCCTAGTGGCATCTATCATGAAAGTAAGCATACGGTGGGTAAACAAATTAGTGTCGGAGAATTGATAGAATATGTTGGAGATATGCCCTAGAGGCAATCATGTATGATGATATTTCCTATGTGTTTATGAATAAATATAGTCCTTGGACATTATCATTGATTTGTATGAACAAGTATGTGACTTGTTTGTGAGACTATGTATTGTATGATGACTGTCCTAAATGGTCCCTGGTCGAAAGGGTTGTGTGGACGTGCAGCCAGCTAGACTATCATATGAAATGGTGGATGGTCCGGTCTCACTAACCATGTAGCATTGGATGCTAGCCGGATAATATGGACTCAGAAAGGTCTGGTCGGATTCGAGATAAGGTCTGAGTTGGACAAACCCAACTATGAGACGTAGCGATAGGTCATCTGTTAGTCTCTAGTACAACATACGTCCTATGTCCTAACACCTGAGATGGAGCATGTACTCGGGATTGTAACAGACTTGCTTTGGGCCGACCAAATGCTACTCCATGACTGGGTAGTTACAAAGGTAGGTTTCGGGCTTTTCCAGAACCATGATGCAAGACATGGTCGAGCAAGATGGGATTTTCCCCTCCGATGAGGAGAGATATACTCTGGGCCCCTTGGGTGATCTGACCTGGATAAGCATGGCCATGCGATGAGGATTATGAGATAATCTGAAGTGTTGGTCGGATTCACCGGAATGAGAAACAGGTCATGCTGCAACAAGGATGACCATGTCACCTTGTGACTGACAACATATATCGTGTGGAAAAGCGAATAGAAATGTGAAGTACAGGTTTGCCTAACCAGCTTCATCACACACTTGAAGTTGGCATGCCTTGATAGAGGTCACTACCGACTGGTTGAGCCAGATGTGATCTAACTTGCGACCAAGTGAACGAGAACCTATGGGGTCGCGTGCTTAAGGGAAGGAACACGTGGGCTTTAGGATCCGTGCGAGGCCCGAGCCCACGCCAGATGCCTATATATAGTGGAGGTGTGGCTCACCCATCCGGTTGATCACTTCGGCGTGGTAAATAGGGCTTTGCATGTGTTGCAAATAGCCACCTACACTCGCTGCTGCCGACCATGTAATCGGACCTAGCAGTCCACCGCATGGTGTTCCTCCTGCATGCACGGATACCGTTAGAGGAGGTGCACCTATGCCGCTCCAGCGAACCTGTACGTGGAGTCTGGCGATCGACGGCTCGAGGGAGACTGGATCGGCTGTTCGAGGGAGATCGGATTGGCTGTTCGTGGGAGATCACACGAGGAGGAGGCGGACTAAAGGAACGCGTTGCCCCAACTCTACTTCCGCTGCATGGCACTTTGCGTCTAGTGGTAACAATTTGTGATCCATCTCCTTAGCATGTTCTAGGTTGTTCTGTGCATAGAATTTTTTTGATTTGCATGCGATGCACCTACGGTAGATCCCAATAGTGGTATCAGAGCCATTGTTGTTGGGTTTGGATTCAAATCGGATGCATATTAGATATGTGGGGGAGGCGAATGTGATATGTCGTTGTTCATGAGATCGGCTATATGCACGGTTGATGAGATCAACTGCACATCAGGATCATTGAGGCTATGTTTTCTATCAATTAGAATCGAAGAGGTCATGACACAACCTACCCCTACCGGTCAGTTTCCACCATCGAGTTTAACTGTGAAACATAAATCCGAATCGGGTTTGCGATGATCGATTAGCTCATTCGGATAAGCAAATTCGGCATGATCGGAATACAGATTTGATCTATGATTTCCGGAAATTGCGTTCATGCATCCTTCCATTAGTAGGACCGCCGTGTGCGCAGAGCCTTGTATTTCATACACGATCACACAAACTGGTAGAATGTGATTTTGTGCATAAGTTTGTTTTGCAGGTTTGTGCATATGTGTGTAACTTAACATGACCCGCGTGTCATGATTGTAAGCCGGCATGAGCCAAAATGTTGTCATTACATTGTATAACGACCTACGTGTCGACTTGTGATTCTTTGTAAATTCATTACTAGTTGTAGTAGTTGGAGGACACAGATCAAGTTCGAAGCTTTGGTGTCCTGGCGTGACGAACAAGATGGATTTCCTGCTTGGTCATCGGAGTAGGAGCCGACCATGGAAGGACTCCCATGAAGTTGCCATACTATTTCACATATTTATGTTTTTATGATGGATTTTCCCTATATAAGAGGCACAAGGGGAGCTCACTCGAGGCGAAGGGCTTCCCTCACATTCTCTCATCCCCACTCTCACACTCACACACGAGGCAAGAAGCCTCATGGCTCTCCTCTCCCATACAGCTCCAAGAGCAACCATGTACCAGATATTCCACAGATACACAAATATGTAGGAGTAGGGGTATTATCTCTCCGGAGAGCCCCGAACCTAGGTAAACCACTGCATGCTATTCGCATACCCGTCTCGGATCATCCACGACAGCCTTGCCCTCACCTCGATAAGCCACCCCATGGCATCTGCCGTCTCGCGCGATCCTCGTGAGAAAATGACGACACGAAGCCTCTGGCCACTCCATAGGATGGCTTCGCGGTGCTTGCTTCAAAGCTCGTCGAGGCGCTGGAGGGTGCCATGTCAAGGTGGATGAGGTCTCGCACAGTGATTGACGAGACCTCTTTTCTGTTGGCGTGACGTGCGTCTTCGGCCATCTTCATCTTCGCGAGCCGGGGTTTGACTTCAACTCTGTGATCCTCCCAGTCGCCCATGAGGTCCGCGCGGGAGCCGCGGCAGCGGTGAAAGGCATTGTGGAGATGCTGGTGAAGCGTTTCACCCGCATCATGGTTCCTCCGCCTCTGGATGCTACTGAGGATGGCGGCAGGGAAGACGACGCCAGCAACATCGACGACGAGTCCCCTGGGGGTGCAACGATCGGTGGCGATGGTTCCTCCTGATTCCTTGCTCCTGCTCCTTTCCTGCAATGCACACCATGCCACGTGGAGAATTTAAACTCATTTGCGTTTGCGAAAACTTCTAATGCTTGTAATAACTATTGGACTATATGATTACTTTCTTTGCCTTGTTTCCTTCTTGTTTGTTGTGATGCTCTGCATCGGCAGGGCCCGGACCATGCATACCTCAGACGCCGTTGGGCCGACCGGAAACCAAGGATGGTCCAAGGGGTGATGGGCTACAGGTCCAATTAGGCTCCAAAGCCGCGATGCTCAGGAGTCTCCCTTGACATACGAGCAACCCTCATGAAGGGAACACATGTGAGGATTGAGATAACTTGAAACTTCCGAACACCTTTAGCGCTTTGCGTCGGCAGGGCCCGGCCCTTGCATACCTCCACCGCCGTTGAGATGACTAGAAACCAAGGACGGTCCAAGGGGTGAGGGGCTACGGGTCCAGTTAGGCTCCTGAGTTGTGATGCTCAAGAGTCCCCCTTGACATGCGAGCTCTGACGTCCTTCCTAGTGATTTTTAGCAGTTTTTTGAGCGCTCTGGGCTCTTTGTCGGCAGGACCCAGCCCACGCATACCTCAACCGTTGTTGAAAGGACTGGAAACCAAGGACGGTCCAAGGGGTGAGGGGCTACGGGTCCAGTTAGGCTCCTGATTCGCGATGCTTAGGAGTCCCCCTTGACGTGCGAGTTCCAACGTCCTTCCTAGTGATTTTTGAGCAGCTTTTTTAGCGCTCTGGGCTCTGTGTCAGTAGGGCCCGGCCCGCACATACCTCAGTCGTTGTTGAACTGACCGGAAACCAAGGACGGTCCAAGGAGTGAGGGGCTATGGGTCTAGATAGGCTCCTGAGTGGCGATGCTCAGGAGTCCCCCTTGACGTACGAGCGGCTCCCATACATTTCCTTGCCAGCTTCTCTGGAGATGGGCGCGTGAAGACTAGGTTTAGAAAACCTGGGAAGGCGGCGTGTACCAGGCCTGGCCGGGTAGTAGCCCTGTGCAGCCCCCTCCCGCATGCATCCCTAGGGAATGCAGCGAGAAAAGGGCCGCCAGGGACTTCCTGAGGTTGGATGCAGCCATTGGGGGCGCCCTTAGTTGTTCCCCCTGCACCGGGTGTGGGGCTTCCACCTCGCGTGGGCATAATCATTGGTGGACCATGTCGACCGCCAGCACAGAGCTGTGGCTTCCACATTGCGTGGGCATAGTCATTGGTGGACCGTGTTGACATCTCCGCCCGCGCTGGGCTGTGGCTGCCACATTGCGTGGGAAGGGACCCCTCCGCATCCTCGAGGGGCCCCGGGCATGGACAGCACATAGAGTTCGTACATGTGGCTCACATGGTAGAACTTGGAGGTGTATCTGGGAGGTCGCGAGGACGCTTTGGCCTTGTGAGTGTCCCTACCTCTAAGGCGGTTTGCGCCTGAATCATCTTGTAGGTGGGTCATTTGAAACCTTGCTTCTTCTTCTTCTTCCTGAGTGATGTAGTTTGGAAGCCCTCCTGGCACTCTATTGTGACATCCCAAGTGATGTCCCTACCTTATTTGGCATGTAACCCCATGTATCAACATTGTGTCATGAGCTATGATATGTGTTTGCTCCTTGTCATTCATAGTGTTGTTTTATCCATGCATCATGGCATCCATCTTACCATCCATCTTGTCATGTTGGTTTCCTTGTGCCTTGTATGATGTGTTGGTCATGAGTGTCTGGTGTGTGTTGGTGCTTGTATGTGGGTGGATCCATGTGTGCAACCCTCTTCCTCCCCATCCCTTCTATCTTTCAAAACTACCCTCTCTTCCCCTCTCTTCCTATTAATAGTATGAGCAGAATTAACTTGCTGTTTTAATTAATTAAAAATGTCCAAAAGGTGGCCCCATTAATCTTATGAATTTTGAGCTTAGTGTTTTGTCATTTGGAGTTGTTTGTGTTTTAAATTTCTTTTAAACAGGGGCTGCCCTTTTATTAATAATTTAATGAAATTATGCAATAATTCAACCTGTTTTTTTAATAGAGCACATTATTCCCTCTGCAAAGTATATTTACTTTTCTCAAAAAAAACCTTTTGGTTCTCTATGGTTTTTCTTGAGACTTGCTGTTTTAAATATTCAAAACCTTTTATTTATTAGAGAAAGGGAGTTGTGCAGGGCACTGGGCCTTCCCTGGCCCAGGCGAGCGCCTCTGGCTCGGCCCAGCCCAAGTGAACAGGACGTCTACCTACTCCCGTTTCCCCCCTCCGCCAGTTCAGTGAGAGAGGCAGAGCTTCGCCGTCCCCTTTTCCATTGACCATCGCCGTCAGCCTGAGGCTATAAAGCCCCTCGGCGTGCATGCCCCCTCCTCGCCTAGGGTTCCTCTCTCTCCCTCCGCCACCGCAGCCCTCTTTCTTCCCCTCCATCTCTCTCCCTCCTCTCTGTTTCTCCCCTGCCAGGTAAGCGCCTGTGAGGTTCAGAGAGTTCAGGCTCGTCGTCGCCGGTCGTCGTCGCCGCGTCTCCTGTGTGGAGCTCAGGGCTGGTCCCGCCGTACCATTCCCGGCGCTAGGAGGTCCCAGGAGGCCCTCTTCTTCCTCCTCACCGCCAGAGTGGAACCGGTCTTCTTCCTCTCCGTCGATGCCACGTCCCCGAGCGTCTTCTTCCCCTTCTTCCCCTCCGTCGAGCTCATCTTGCGTCATTCGAGCCCTCGGTGAGCATCTGGTCACCATTGTCCTACCTCTCCTTGTTGTAGCTCGTACAAGCTCGTCGCCGTAAGCTGTCGCCGCCGAATGAAAATCGAGCACCCGCCGCTCGTCTCCGTCCCCCTCGTCGTGAGACAAACCGGGGAATGGATCCCCCGTGCTCCCCGCAGTCGCCGCCGCACCTTGCATTCGCTAAAGTTGCCCTATAGCCGCCGTTTGCTCGCCAGAGATCCGCGGATGCCATTGCTCTGTTCGTTTTTCGGTTTCGTCAGAGCATGCTCGTGAGTGTGTATTAGTGCAGTAGGCACCCCCTTCTCTTAGCATCAGGCGCCGTAGCGCAGTGGTAGTGTGGTGTGGTGAGACCGAGAGGTCAAGGGTTTGACCCCCTGAACCTCCCTTTTTCTTTTTGTTTCTTTCTTTCTTTTTTCTTCCTTGTTTTTCTTTTCTCTTGCTTATACAAGTGTGTGTGTGCATTTCAACATATGTATGTATGTGTGTTGGACTCCTTCACATGTGGTGCTCTTGCACATGTGTATGCTGGTGTGTGTATGTACCAAGTGGTACATATGCACATGTATGCATACATGTGAGATATGTTTGTGTGTGTTTAGTGCTTACATCTTCATGCTTCTGTGTGTGAGCATGGTTGTGTGTGTGTGTGTTTCTTGTCATGAGAGTGTGTGTGTTGCACATATGCATGGGTGCACATGTGAGTGTGTGTGCTATGCATACATACCCACATGTGTGCTTATGAAGATGTGAGTGTGTGTGCATGTAGGTGTGTGGTGCACCCTGCATGACACATGTGTGTGTGTGCTCTTTGCACACCCATACATGTGTGTGTCTTGTGGGTGTATGTGTAGTGAGAGGTGTGTGTATGTTATACATACACACACATGTGCTTGTGAGTAGATGGCCATGGGTAGTTATGCATGTATAGGTGTGTGGGGTTCTTTTCTTGCTTGTTGCTGCCATGTTTAGTGTAGAGGAGTAAGGAGTGGATGCTAGACCTTGTGCATGCGTAGGTCTATGTGTATGTGAGAGCTCTCATATGTACATGTGCATGTATGTCTCTCCTAGGTTCTTTTCTTTTCTTGTTCTTGATGCTATGACATGTTATCATGTTCCTAATATGTTAACTAACCACTTCCATCATGTAATGGCTAAGTCTGGAGAGTCTGTTGTTATTGTTTTGCCATGTTGAGAGGATGGTATCTTGTAATGTGTTGTCAATTTGACCATGCTTAGTGTTAGTGATTTGTACTAGATATTGTCATATATCATCCTGTTAATTTTCATGCCAATAGGAGATCTCTAGCATATTTAACCTGTGCTGTCAACTTGCTACTTTATAATCACAGATTCTAGAAAACTGTAATTTTCACTAAGTCCCAGAAAACTGTTTCAACATGCCATCTTGGTTGCTTCTTGCTTATTGATGTGTGGCTCCTTTGCTGGTGGTGTAATTGGACGAGTTGATGTGTGTGTTGAGTAGATTCTGTCAACATATTGTTTGTGGCTGTAGGCTTCCTGTAGCTCAAGTTGTGGGCTTTTCAAATTGCTATGTTGTTGTTTTGTGACAGATTGGGTGTTATTTTGTTTTGTGACTTGTGGGAGCTGTACTCCATGGAATGGTTTGATTCTTGAGTCTATTGTGATTGATTTTACATCACCTATCCAGTGGATACCTTGGAATGCCAAGATTTATCCCATATATTGGTGGTCTTGTGTTTTGCCTCTGTACCTTGTCGTGAGCGTATCGTGAGAACCGTAACTCCGTTTCTTGCGATCTTTGTATGCATTTCTATCAATTTTGCATGATGCATACAAATTTGCCATGTTCATGCATGTCTAAATAACTTACATGAGGTTCTGTCCACATTCATTAATAACAACTTTGCACGTGAAACATGACTAGTATTGGACTGCCATGTGAGAACTCTTCATAAATGGCCATGCATCATTTTGATTGTGCATTGCACCTTGGTTGGATGTTTATTGTTGATGTTTCTCTTGGGTAGACACGAGTGTTGATACTGAGTACGAGGACCCAGGAGAGTACCACTACGAGGATCCCGCTACTTGTTTCACTAAAGAACCAACAGGCAAGATGATCGTACCCGGATCCCGACACTATTTTTGCTTGCTAGTTTCTCGTTCTTATCGTTACAATGGCGCTACCTACCACTTGAAATCAGCCCCCATGTTGCCATGACAGCCTCTAACCTCCACATCCTAGCAAACCTTTGATTGGCTAAGATACCGCTGCTCAGCCCCTCTTATAGCATTTTAGTTGGAGGTGCAGGTTGTTCCATGTGATAACATGGATTTGGATATCACAATATTCTGTTATTTAAATAAATGAACATATATATCTTGGTATTGGTGGGAGGCTTGGCCTTTTGCTAAGTGATTTGTTCCGCTATTACCGCCATTAGTTCCTTGTTGTCGGTGTTATGTTTTCCATACTTTGCGCTCCTAACATGCTCGGGGTTGTTATGGGGACCCCCTTGTTTATTAGATTGAGATTAAAATTTGTCTGGCAAGACCCAACATTGTACTACATTTGCTTAACAACTTAATAAAACTGCATACGGTCTTACAAACTGCATAGGGTCTGCATGAGTGTTGGTCCAACCCAGAGCAGCTTATTAACGCCGCCCGGGGCAACTCGGTTATTGGCGTGGTAATCATCGCTCATCCGTCGTGTCCTGAGAATGAGACACGCGGCTCTTATCGGGTGCGTCGACACGTCGGGAGGTCTTGCTGGATTCGTTTTACCTTTATCGAGTGTCTTGCGTGTGGAGACTGACTTTCTTCGGGTTTACTCGAGGTGTTGGAATTCCTTTGGAATCACCTATGATGATCACGAGATCCGCGGTCGAGGTATTTCCACAGAGTTTGGTTAATTTTGTAATGGATTAGTTGGAGCACCCCTGCAGGGTTAAATCTTTTGGAAAGCCATGCCCGCGGTTATGTGGCAACTTGAATATTTGTTTAACACCCGGTTATAGAAAACTTGAAGTAAACTGTAATTAAAATACACCAACTGTGTGAGTAACCGTGATCGTCTCTCCTCGTGAACATGATCCGAGAGAGAACACGGTGGGGTTATGTTTGTCATAAGTAAGTGTTCAGGATCTCATAGAGATCATACTAGATTCGATCATTCTTCGTAGACCACTCATATTTATTTCATGTTGTGTAAGCTAGCCACCAAACATGCTTAGTGTTGCTGCAAACTAAACATCACCTTCCCAACCTTAAAGCTTGAATAGTCTCGGTACCTGGGCACATGATAGCTGAGTCCTCTATGGCTCACAGTTTACTACAACAATCCAGGTACAGGTTTAGATGAGTTTGTGGAGGATGATCTTACCCAGCTCCAGTGGGAGTATGACGAGGAAAGAGGCAAGATGTATGTGACATGTCCGGATGAGTAGAGGACCTGGTCGTGATCTTTGGGATAGCTTGATAGTATCATTTGCAACTTCTTTTATCGTTTGATTTCGTCCGTAGTCGGACCCTGTGTTCAACTTGATGTTATGATTTGAGTGACATTGTAAGTTAGCATGTGGCGAGTGTAAGACAACTTGTATACTCTTCTCATTCAGTATTGTATGTTGTGATGATACTATTCTTGCTAACGGCAAGACGTGCCTCTATCCCTTGCGAGGCCTCGTGCCTTAAATGGATAGGCGCGCATCTTGGGCATGACATCTACGTCCTCAGGTCCCAGTCCTGCACATTTCCCCACCACCGTTAGGTACGACCAGAAACCAAGGACGCACTTCACGGGGCGAGGTCCCGGCACTCTAGGTGCCGGCTGGAAACCAGGACGACATCAGGAGGCCGAGTGGCATTATGACCAATAAAGCTGATGAGGAGCCCCCTTTGACACTCAAGTGGCTCTATGTCGACAGGTCCTAGTCCCACATATTTCCTCCCCACCTCTAGGTACGACGGGAAACCAAGGATGCACTTCGCGAGGTGAGGCGCCGGAGCTCCTAATGCCGACCGAAAACCATGATGACATTAGGAGGTCGAGTGGCATTATGACCGGTAAGGCTTCTGAGGCTCAATGCTTAGGAGCCCCCTTTGACGCGTGAGCGGCCCCCATTCCATCATGTCGGCTGCTGCCTCGGGAGGCCGCGGGGCCACCCGAGACTCCATGCAACGCACTGCGGCCGGAGCCCCCAAGCAGGGGGTTGACCGCCCAGCGATGCAAGTAAGGTAGAACGTCAGGGCATAGAATAGATGCACGAGAAACTGTTGAAATATGCATAAACGATGCTATGGCAGGGGAGTGCCCTAATCCCCTGAAGATCTTATGGCCCAGTAGGCGCCCTTGGACAGAGTGAACAAAAAAATTACCTGGCAACAGCCAACAAAAAGTCACCTCGCGGCCATGCCGCTCAAGAGTCGAGGCCACCGTCTTTGCCCGATCTCCGCGTCCATGGGTCCGTCGTCTCCCGAGGCTCGGAACCTTCACTAGGTCTAAGGATCTCATCCATCTCAACACCGCGCTCCTCCAGGCAAGGCATGAGCATCGCTCGATAAAGGCGCTGGAAGGTGTCGCCTGCGTTCGCCATCCCGAAGGGCATGCGGACATAGGTGTCTGGGTAGACCCATCCATGACGGGCACGCGCTAGCCAGAAGGGGCCTTGAGCCGCTTCCCTATTGATCGCGAGCGCATTGACGTAGACGCGTGGCTGATTGACCATGCCGACGACGGCAACTGCGTTTGGTGGTTCATGGCAGTCCTGCCTCGTGTGGCCTGGGCTTCTTGAAGTTCTTCAATCACTCTGAGTACAGACTCTTGCGAACTGGGACCCACGTGCCATGATCCCAGCTCGAGCTAGCGTGCATTGGAGGACGCCTTCAGGTTGTGCTCGAGCACCCCTCTTGCCTCACTGATCAGGCTGGAAGCTTCCCCGATGGAAGCCCCCAGGCCCGGCCCAAGAGGGGTGCCGAGCGTACTTTCCTATGCGATGGGAGGCGGGACCCCACCGCTGAGCATAGAGCCTGAGGTTCCAGGATGCCCTGTGTGGAGGAGCTGCTACTTCTTCTTGCGTGGATTCTCATGGGGCAGCGCGTCTTCCGCATCGTCCGAGTGCTAAGCTGTCGCAGCGCGGTAAGCTCACTCGAGGGTACAAACGACATCCTTCTCGTCGCAAGCAATGGAGATGATGCCACCGCTCCCTGGCATCTTGAGGACGTTGTAGCTGTGGTGGGTCACTGCCATGAACTTGGCGAGAGCGGGGTACCCAAGGATTGTGTTGTACGGAAGGTGGATGTGTGCGACATCGAAGACGATGATCTCAGTGTGGTAGTTCTTATGCCCGTCGAAGGTGACAGGCAAACGCACCGGCCCGATGGGTACGGTGGATCCATCTGTGACCCATGCGGTGGGCTTAGTTGGCATGAGTTGTTCGTATGGCACCTAGAGACTCTCGAAGGTCTCGATAGAGAGGACATTGAGCCCCACCCATTGTCGATGAGGGTCTTGGTGATGAGGACATTGTTGATGGTTGGGGTACACAGCATAGGGAGCTTGTCGGCCATAAACGAACACCTGAGCTGATTGCTTGAGTCAAAGGTGATGGTGGTCTGGGACCAGTTGAGGGGGAGCATCGCTTCGGGCTTTGGTATAGCTGCATTCACCTCCCGTGAAAATTTCTTGAAGGCACGGTTCAACACTGGGGCTTGGGAGCCGCCCAAGATACAGGCCACCACCCTGACTTCCTGGAAGCCCCCAGCCCCATCGTCTTGCCTGTCTTCCTCTTTCCTTCTAGGTGGTGGAGGCAGCGGGAGTAGTCTTGTCTCATGCGGGCGATCCTCGCGAGGCTGACCACGTCACGACCCCTCAGCGGGTCGCCACGCTAGGGGTCCTCACGAGGCGGGTCACGCCAGCAGTCGTCCCGGGGATGGTCGCGCCAGTGGTCCACCTGAGGCTGATGGCACCACCCCTGATGCGGCTCCTGGTTGTCCCAGCGGCCTCCAGCGCAGCCATCATCGTGCCCGAAGCCTCGGTCTCCTTGGCCGGGGCGCCTGCTGAAGTGCTCGACACGGATCAGTCAGAGTTCCTGGAAGTCCACCGTGTCGTGGTTGTTGATGCCGTGGAAGATGCAGGTCGGCCTTCCTCCCGAGGGGTGCTCTTCTCCCCGACTGCGGTTTTCCTCAGACTCGGTCGTCGGCACCGCCGGGGCCATGCGATTTGCTTCTTTGGCGTTGTTCTTCTTCTCTTCTGGTTGCGCTGCCGGAGGCTCGCGGAGCGACATGCGGCTCTCCTCGGCCTTGGCGCACTTGTTCGCCAGGTTGAACATCTCCAAGGCAGAGCACAGTTCGTCGTTCATGGTGAGATCTTCCTTCATCTTGAGGTCAGTGACTTCGTCGATGCAGGCCGAAATGATGGCTTCATCTGATGCCCTGGGGATCTTGAGGTGTGTGGTCGTGAAACGTTGTATGAACTTGTGCAGGGTCTCCCCATCCTGTTGCTTGATATGTTGCAGATCATCCATGGTGGGCGCGCGGTCGCGAGTGCCTTGGAAGTTGGCGATGAAGCATTTGCGTAGACCATCCCAGGAGATGATGCATGCCTCCGGGAGGTTGAAGAGCCATGACAGTGTGTCGCCCTTTAGCGCCATGGGGAACCAACATGCCATGATATGTTTGTCTCCTCCTGCCGCCCGGATACTCAGCGAGTAGAGCTATAGGAACTCGGTTGGGTCTATGGTGTCATCATAACACAGGGGCAGGTTAGGATTTAACTTGCAAAGCCACATGGTCAGGTAGAGCTCTGAGGCGATGGCGAGGCACCCCACCGGCTCGACGAGTGCTGCGTGCGTGAGGGCGACCTGGTCTTGATGCTCCTGTGGGGCTGCCTCGAGCGGTATACGCCCGCGGCGTTGGGTCGGTAGCACAGGGAATGCGCGTGCGTCAGCGCGCGGCTGGGGAACCACTTGGCAGCTTACTTCATCCCCTGGCCTCACCCTTGGTTCGCAAGGCCGGTCGCCGGGGCGCGCTCCTCGCCTGGGCTCCTGGTCCACGTCGCGTCACGGAGGCGGAGGCGGCGTGTATTGTACCTCATTGTTTGCTAGGGACGGTTGGGGTCGAAGAACGTTGGAGAGCACCGAAGCATGGCCGGCAGCGCTGTTGAGCTTCGTGATGCGCCAAAGCCAGTTGTTGAAGTGGTCGGGGGAGGGGCGGTAGTGAAGCATCTCGTTAGCCATGGCGAGTGCGCCTTGGCCACACACCGGCCCTGGACGAACATGAGAGAATGAGCCAGAGGCCAGAACGATTGACGGAGTAGCGGTGTGGCCGTCGTGCTACGCGGTGACTGGCTGGGAGGAGTCTTGTTGCTCGTGGACATCGGGGACCGTGGTGGCGTTCGCCATAGGCAAGGGTGACCTGCGCGCGGTGGTGCGGCCCACCAGCAATGTCTGGGTGACGCGGGTGGCATGGCGCTTGGCGCGGGCTCGGCGAGCGTCAGACATTGGAGCGGCGATGTGGGAGAAGACCTTAGCTTGAGGGAGACTCCGACACGCCCCCTACCTGGCATGCCAAATCTCGGATTTCTGGCTCTGCAAAACCCTTAAGGTTCGAACACCGGGGCGTGTGCGAAGATCCCCTGCAGCCTCGCCCGACCTAGCTCCCTACTCAATGAACACAACAGAGAACTCACACGATGACGAGGAAGAAGATGAACACGACAACTTACCTAGGTTCAGGCCGTTGCGAAGCGTAATACCCTACTCCTGCCTTTGGTGGATTACCTCTCGTGGAGGTTTGGGTGGATGAACTAGTACAATGTGCTTGAGCCTCGTGAGGGTGCTAAAGATGTGTTCTTCGATGTCTATCTCGTGGTGATGCATGGAATGACTAAGTGTTGGATCGGATTTATTCGTCATTCCGGTCTCCCCCTCTCTATGGTGCAACCTATGCTCTATATATAGTGGTGCCCCGGGTCCTCGTCCCTTATCACAATGGCGGGAAGGGATCCCACAGCGTCCAATTTCAAAGGTGGTTTGTGCTTGCCCTACACAATGGTTTGTGCTTGCCCTACCCAAAGGCGGTCCTCGTCTGCAAAGTGACTATCGACAGTGCAGGGACGGGCTCAGCGATGACATCCGCCCGGCGGGGCGGGTGGTTGTAGCCTTCTTTCACCGAAATGGAAACCTTTTGGGGGGCGCTTTGGGAACCCGCGTATGTCCTTGCTCCCTTTGCACTAAAGGGAAAACTGTGTCGCCTGGCGCACTGGTGCTTACCTGTCCCTGCCTTGCATCATCTTTGATTCCTGAGGCTGGGTCTTGCATTGGAAGCTCCGCCGCTCTGGAGGGGTCCTGGGGACACCCATCCTTCGCGGGTCTTGTCGTTGTTCCTCCTCACGAGGCTAGTGCCCCCACGAGGGCCTTGTCTTGAATGGGGCCACATCTGGCTGCGTTTGGTCGCTGAGGTGGGCCATGCCCTGGGTCGCAGGCAGGTAGGTCTGGGTACCCCCATTCCCAAAATGCCGATAGTTTTTAAGTAATAAGATTAACTAAACTCATTATCATGAACATAGTCAAAATGTCTTTGCAAATTATGTTGTAGATTACTAGCTCGCACTTTAGCTCCCTTTAATTTTTTATATGTTCCTAGAGAAATAGGGTTGAAAGATGATGCTAGCAATAATCCGTACTGGGTCCGTGATCTGAGGATTGTCCTCATTACTGCACAAAAGGATTATGTACCGCTCGGTGCGCCACCCCCTCAACCGTCGTTTGTAGATGTTGTGAACATCTGATTCGCATGTTCTGATGACTACTTGATAGTTCAGTGTGCCATGCATTATGGCTTAGAAATGAGGCTCCAAAACGTTTTGAACGTCACGAAACATATGATATGTTCTAAGAGCTGAAATTCGGATCTCATGCTCGTGCCCATGTTGAGAGGTATGAGACCTCCAAAAAGATTCGTTGCCTACAAGATGAAGGAGAATAGTTCAATCGGTAAGTATGTACTTAGATTGTCTGGGTACTATAATCACTTGAATCGAGTGCGAGTTGATCTTCCAGATAAGATAGTGATTGATAAAGTTCTCCAAGTCACTTTCACTAAGCTACTAGAGCTTCATGATGAACTATAAAATGCCAGGGATGGAAATACTGATCCCTGAGCTATTCGCAATGTTTGACACCGCGAAGGTAGAAATCAAGAAGGAGCATCAAGTATTGATGGTTACTGAAACCACTAGTTTCAAGAAGGGAGACGGCTAGGAGGGAAACTTCATGGATGGCAAGTCGGTTGCTGCTCCAGTGAAGAAGCCCAAGGTTGAACACAAACTCAAGACTAAGAGCTTCTATTATGAGGAGAACGATCGCTAAAGTGGAACAACCCTAGATACTTGGTAGATAAGAAGGCTGGCAATGTCGACAAAAGTATAATTGATATACTTGTTACTGATATGTACCTTGCTAGTACTCCTAGTAGCACCTAGGTACTAGATACCGGTTTGGTTCCTAAATGTTAGTAACTCAAAATAAAAGCTATGGAATAAATGGAGGCTAGCTAAGGGTGAGGTGACGATGAGTGTTGGAAGTGTTTCCCAGGTTGATGTGATCACCATCACACGCTCTCTCTACCTTCGAGATTAGTGATGAACCTAAATAAATGTTATTTGGTGTTTGTGTGGAGCATGAAAGTGATTAGATCATGTTTATTGCAATACGGTTATTCATTTAAGTTAGACAATAATGGTTATTCTGTTTACATGAATAATACCTTCAATGGTCATGCACCAAATGAGAATGGTTTATTGATTCTTGATCGTAGTGATACACATGTTCATAATATTGATGTCAAAAGATACAAAGTTAATAATGACAGTACCACATACTTGTGGAACTGCTGCTAAATGTCATATTGGTGTAAAGCGCATGAAGAAACTCCATGCTAATGGATCTATGGACTCATTCGATTGCGAATTAGTTGAGACATCCATACCATGCCTCATGTGCAAGATGACTAAGACCCCATTTTCTGGTATGGTAGAGCGGGCAAGTAACTTATTGGAAATGATACATGTTGATGTATTTGGTCCAATAAGTGTTGTAGCATGCGGTGGATATCTTTATTTTCGTACCTTCGTCGATGATTTGAGTAGATATGGGGATATTAACTTAAAGAAACACAAGTCTGAAACATTTGAAAAGTTCAAACAAAATCAGAGTGAAGTTTGAGATCATCATGACAAGGAGATAAAATGCCTACGATATGATTAGGAGGTAAATACCTGACTTACGAGTATTGGTATACAACTTAAGAAAATGTGGAATTTGTTTCATAGCTCACGCTACCCGGAACACCATAGTATGATGGTGTGTCCGGACGTCGTAGTCGTGCTGTATTGGATCTGGTGCGAACTATGATGTCTCTTATCAATTTGCCACTAACATTTTGGGGTTACACATTAGAGACAACTACATTCAATTTAAAAGGGGTACCATCTAAATCCATTGAGATGACACCATATGAATTTTGGTTTGGTGGAAACCTAAGCTATCATTTCTTAATATTTGGGGATGTGACGCTGATGTGAAAAAGGGTTTTCACCTAATGAGCTCGAAACCAAAGCGAACATATGCATCTTCATAGAATACCCTAACGTAACATTTGGGTAAACCTTCTATCTTAGATCCAAGCACATAGTGTTTGTTGCTAAAATGTGTCCTTTGTGAAGAAAGAGTTTCTCTTGAAAGAATTGAGTTGGAGGAAGATAGAACTTGATGATGTTTTGAACCTTTGTTTCAACCAGAGAGTAGCACAGCGCAGAAAGTTGTTTCTGTGGAGCCTACGTTAGTTGCAGAGGAAGTTAATGATGATGATCATGAAGCTTCGGATCAAGTTACTATCGAACCTCGTAGGTCGACAAGGACGCGTATTGCTCCTGAGTGGTATGGCAACCCTGTCTTGAAGGTCATGTAGTTGGACAAAAATGAACCTACGAGCTATGGAGAAGCGATGATGGGACCGGATTCTGAGAAATGGTTAGAGGCCATGCAATCCGAGATGGGATCCATGTAAGAAAACAAAGTATTGGCTTTGGATGTATTACCTGAAAGGCGAAAGGACATTCAGAAAAATGGATCTTTAAAAGGAAGACAGACGCGGACGGTAATGTCACCGTCTATAAAACTTGACTTGTGGTAAAGGGTTTTTCACAAGTTCAGGGAGTTGACTACAATGAGACTTTCTCACCCGTAGCGATGCTAAGGTCTATTGGAATTATGTTAGCAGTTGCTGCATTTTTCGATTATGAAATCTGACAGATGGATGTCAAAACGTTGTTTCCTTAACGGTATCTGTGAGGAAAGGTTGTATGTGATGCAACCGGAAGGTTTTATCAGTTCTAAGGATGCTAAAACATATGCAAGCTCCAGAGATCCTTCTATGGACTGGAGCAAGCATCTCAGAGTTAGAATATATGCTTCAATGACATGATCAAAGTTTTTTGAGTGTATACAAAGTTTATGAGAAACTTGTATTTACAATAAAGTGAATGGGAGCACTATATAATATCTGATAAGTATATGTGGATGACATATTGTTGATCGGAAAGATGTAGAATTTCTGGAAAGCATAAAGGGTTGTTTGAAAAGGAGGTTTTCAAAGGAAAACCTGGAATGAAGCTACTTAAATATTGGGCATCTTGATATATAGAGGTAGATCTAGACATCTGATAAAACTTTCAATGAGTACATACCTTGACAAGATTTTGAAAGAGTTCAAAATGGATCAGTCAAAGAAAGAGTTCTTGCCTTATTTGTGAGGTGTGGAGTTCAGTGAGACTCAAAGCTCGACCACGGCAGAAGAAAGGGAAAGGATGAAGGTCGTCCCCTATGCCTTATCCATAAGCTCTGTATAGTATGCCATGTTGTCTACTGCACCTGTGTGTGTGCCTTGCCATGAGTCTTCAAGGGGTACAAGAGTGATCCAAGAGTGGATCACTAGACAGCGGTCAAAATTATCCTTAGTAACTAGAGTACTAAGGAAATACTTCTCAATTACGGAGGTGATAAAGAGTTCGTCGTAAAGGGTTACGTCGATGCAAGCTTCAACACCAATCTGGATGACTCTGAGTAGCAATCCGGATACGTATAGTGGAGCAGCCATTTGGAATGGCTCCAAGTGGAGTGTGGTAGCAGTGTCTATAGTACGACATAGAGATTTGAAAAGTACACACGGATCTGAATGTCACAGACCTGTTGACTAAAGACATCTCTCACGTGCAAAGCATGATCGAACCGCAGAACTCATTGGGTGTTGGATTCATAACAATGTAAATCACATGGTGATGTGAACTAGATTATTGACTGTAGTGCAAGTGGGAGACTATTGGAAATATGCCCTAGAGGCAATAATAAATTTGTTATTATTATATTTCCTTGTCCATGATTATCGTTTATTATCCATGATCTAATTGTATTGACTGGAAACTCAAATACATGTGTGGGTACATAGACAACACTGTGTCCCCAGTATGCCTCTAGTTAACTAGTTCGTTGATAAAAGATTGTCAAGGTTCCCTGGCCATAGACATGAGATATCATTTGATAACGGGATCACTTCATTAGGAGAATGATGTGATGGACAAGACCTAAACTATAAACATAGCATATGATCGTGTCAGTTTAGTATTATAGTTTTCTGCATGTCAAGTATCTGTTCCTATAACCATGAGATCATGCAAATCACTATCACCGGAGGAGTACCTTGTGTGTATTAAACATCACAACGTAACTGAGTGACTATAAAGATGCATGACAGGTATCTCCGGGGGTGTCTGTTGAGTGGGCATGGATCAAGACTGGGATTTGTTACTCCGTGTGGCGGAGAGGTATCTCAGCGCCCACTCAGTAATACAACATCATAGTAAGCCTTGCAAAGCAATGTGAATAAGTGTTAGCTAAGGGATCTTGTATTATGGAATGAGTAAATATACTTGCCAGTAACGAGATTGAACTAGGTATAGAGATACCGACGATCGAATCTCGGGCAAGTAACATACCGAAGGACAAAGGGAACAGCGTACGGGATTAACTGAATCCCTGACATAGAGGTTCAACCAATAAAGATCTTTGTAAAATATGTAGAAACCAATATGGGCATCCAGGTGCCTCTATTATTCACCATGGAGGTGTCTCGGATATGTCTACATAGTTCTCGGACCCACAGCGTTTGCACACTTAAGGTTCAGTGACATTTCGATATAGTAGAGTTATGTACGGTCGTGACTGAAGGTTGTTCGGAGTCTCGGATGAGATCCTGAATGTCATGAGGAGCTTCGGAATGGTACGGAGGTAAATATTGATATATATCAAGTCCTGTTTTGGTCACCGAAAAAGTTTTGGGTACTTCAGTAGTGTATCGGGAGTGCCGGGGGGGTACCGGGGGCCATCGGGAGGGGTGTATCGACCCAAAGGACCTCATGGGCTGTGGGAGCAGTCAAACCAGCCCCTAGTGGGCTGGCCGAACCCCCCATTAAGGCCCATGCATTTAGGGGTGGCAAAAACCCAAAGGTGCAAAGGTGGAAAGGGTTTCCAAGTGGAGAGGAGGAATCCTACTCCTAGTAGGGTTGGAGTGGGACTCCTCCACCTCCAATTTCGGCCAACCCTTCATGGTTTGAGGCTGCCTCCTCCCCTCCCTCCCTCCTATATATACAAGAGGATTTAGAGGGGAGAGATAACCCTAATGCCACGTGTTGCCTCTACTTCATCTAGATCGTTTTCTCCTCTAGACTAGTTCGGCGGTGCTTAGGCGAAGCCCTTCGGAATAGTTCCACCACCATCGCTGCCACGCCTTCGCGCACTCATCTACCTCTCCGATCCCTCTTGCTAGATCAAGAAGGTGGATATCATCATCAAGCTATACGTGTTATGAATGCGGAGGCGCCGTCCGTTTGGTGCTAGATGGGAAGGACCATGATCAGGATCGCGAGACGATTCATGATTTGATCGCGGGACGAATCATGATGGGATTGCGGGACGGATCCTAATAGGATCGCGGGAGCAATCGTGATGGGATTGCGGGACGCTCGGCGATTTGGATCGCGAAGACGTTCCACTATATCAACCGCATTACTATACGCTTCCCGCTTAGCGATCTACAAGGGTATGTAGATACACTCTCCCTCTTGTAGATGCTCATCACCATCCATAGATTTTGCGTGTGCGTAGGAATTTTTTTGTTTCCCATACAACGTTCCCCAACACATGTTCTAGAGTATCCGCTTCCAGAGGAACCTGTCGAGAATGATAATGCCACAACCAAGAATGCCCACCAGAAACATGTTGATGAATCAAATGAGATCAGTTGCATCATGCTGGCTTGTATGGAGCCTGATTTGCAAAAGCATTTCGAAAACATTTAGGATTTCGATATGATTGAGGGTTTGAAGAGCATGTTTCAGGTGCAGGCTAGGATCGAGAGGTTCAACGTCTGGCCATCCTTGATGGATTGTAAGTTGAAAGAGGGTGATCCACTGATCCCGCATGTGATCAAGATGATCGGGTATGTGCAAGCTTTGGATCGGTTTGGCTTCCCACTTGGGGACGAGCTTTCCACGGATGCAATTTTGGGTTCTCTTCCACCTAGCTATGGGGCGTTCGTCTCGAACTATCATATGCATGACATGGATAAGAAGCTCACTGAATTCCATGGGATGCTCAAGGTGGCAGAGCATGATATTAAGAAATGCACGCATCAAGTGTTGATGGTGCATAACTCGGCTAAGTTCAAGAAGAGTTGGTCCAAGAAAAAGGGTAAGGCAAAGGGCACGGAGAAGGTTGTCTCCGCCGCTAGCCGAAGTCCGGACCAAACCCAAAGACCATTTGCTTTCATTGCAAGGAAGCTAGCCACTGGAAGAGGAACTATAGCAAGCGGGTTGCTGAGCATGGCAAGAAGGCCGGAGATGCTTCTTCAGCAAAGGTACACTTGTTACATATGCTTTAGACATTTACCTTGCTGACATACCTAGTAGATCTTAATTATTTGATACCGGATCGGTTGTTCATATTTGCAACTCGATACAGGGGCTGGTAAGAACTAGGCGTGTGGCACAAAGGGAGATTGAAATCAGGGTCGGTAACAAAGCATGAGTTGCTGCATTGGAGGTTGGCACGATGCAGCTCAAGCGTCCTGCTGGATTTATTTTGGAATTGAATAATTGTTATTACATTCCCGCACTTAGCCGGCACATTATTTTTGCCTCATGCTTGAGTCAAGGTTATGAATTCAATACAAATGACAATGGTTGTTCATTTTATTTGAATGGAATGTTCCATGACTATGCACCCATAGTAGATGTGCTATTTATTTTAAATCTAGAAACAGAACCATTCTATAACGTGAATGTAAAGAGGCATAAGCCTAATGAGATAAATCCGACATACTTCTGGCATTGCCGGCTTGGACAGATTCGTATGAAACGCATGAAGAAGCTCCATGATGATTGACTCCTAACTTCGTTCGAGACATGTGAATCATGCTTTCTAGGCAAGATGACTAAGTCTCCTTTTGCAAAGAGTTGCGAGAGGGTGTCCGAGCTGTTGGAGTTTATACAGAGTGATGTGTGTGGTCCAATGAACACAACGGGCAGAGGTGGCTATCATACTTAGTGACTTTTACCAACGACTTGAGTAGATATGGATAAATCTATTTGATGAGGCACAAGTCGGAAACTTTTGAAAAGTTCAAAGAGTTTCTGAACCAGGTTGAAAATCAGCTCGGCAAGAAGATAAAACTTCTACGATCACATAGTGGAGGTGAGTACATGATCCAGGTGTTTGATAATCATCTCAAAAGCTGAGGTATAGTACCTTAGCTCACACCTTCGGGTACGCCACAGAGAAACGATGTGTCAGAATGGAGAAATCGAACCTTATTGGACATGGTCCAATCGACGATGAGCAAATTGGATTTACCCTTGTCATTCTGGGGATACGCTCTAGAAACTGCAGCTTTCACACTTTATAGGGTACCATCAAAATCTGTAGACAAGACACCACATGAGATGTGGACCAGGAAGAGTCCTGGTTTGTCTTTTTAAAGATTTGGGGTTGTGAAGCATTTGTCAAGCGAATCATGTCGGACAAGCTTACACCCAAGTCGAATAATGCATATTCATGGGATATCTGAGGGAAACCTTGGGATATAAGTTCTACAACCGAGAAGAGAACAAAGTGTTTGTTGCTCGAAACTGGGTTTTCCTAGATAAAGAGTTCCTCAGTCGAGAGGCCAGTGGGAGAATGGTGCGACTCGAAGAAATTCGAGAGCCACTCGGGGATAACTCGGTTGGTGATGAGATCACACTAGAGTTAGTTAGAGAACCCGTAGTGGAGTCGGCACCGGAGCCATAGAGGTCAGAAAGATTATGCAGAGTGTGCGAATTTTGTTGCTAGAAATCCATGAGCCGTCCACATATGCGGAAGCGATGGTGATCCCAGATTCCGAGGCATGGCTAGAGGCCATGAGATCCGAGTTAAAGTCCATGGATAACAATGAAGTTTGGGACTTGGTTGATCCGCCACCTAGCATAGTTGCCATTGGTTGCAAATGGGTCTTTAAGAAGAAAACCGATGTGGATGGAAATGTTCAGATCCACAAAGCTCGGCTTGTTGCTAAAGGTTATGGACAAGTTCAAGGAATTGAGTACGACGAGACCTACTCGCCGGTAGCGATTGTTGACGCTCAAAAGTGGCACGATCATAAAGAGTAGCTTGAAGTTATATTATGGTGAAGTAAAAATTATGGTTGTAAGTCACCATTGGATGACTCTTTTAGTGAAGATCAAAATGCATATGGAGATGGTCCAAGACGGAGCTCTTACGCAATAGTTATGACAAGTTCAGAGATGCTCATGTTGACACCAGATTAAAGAATGGCATGAAACTCAATGAAGACGGCCTCTGATGCAAAACATTTCAACATGAAATTTGTGGGAATCGTCCAAATGGTCGATTTCGATATAGAAATCTTTCCATTCCGAGTTTGTATGCAAAAGTTAGAGTCATCAGAATGCAGCCCTCACAAGAGGTAAAATATGGCGCGCCCCACCAGAAACGTGTCTTATGGGTAGCACCACCAATCATTTGTTTTGCACGAGCGATTCGGCCGTCAAGACAGCCTCAAATCAAAAAAGTTCAACACTAAAGTTGTTTCGATCATCGAAATGGTCAAATTTTCCTTTGGGCTCATCTTCATCCGAGGTCGTTTGTGGCCTATGACACCTAAAAACCGAACTGTTGTCCCAGACTTTCTTAAATCTGAGTTCGGTTAATTTTGGAAAGTTCAGACAAAAACCATCCGAATTTGACTAGGGTTTTGGACGTGAATCCAAGCCTTTTCCTTGCACGGGAATTCTAGAAGCCTATTATATACCTAAGGGGTGACTGCCGATTGAAGAACAACACACAATCGAACAAACACATCTACTACTTTCTCGTGTTCATCTATCCTCAACCCTTGTATCCTTCTTCTCGTTCTTCATTCGTTCTTCTTCTTGGAGGACAGTGATCCACGAGGCCCTAGGGGCGATCAGGTCGACCTAGGGCAGCCCATAGCCGTCGCGCGCCATGATGGGGTCCCTCCTGAGCGTGCTGGGTTTCGGGTCTACAAAATCACCCATCGGATTGCTTGCGTACCGCGCTTTCAGAAGGGTCTCCTTCGACGTGAGCTGCGGTGCATCACCCTCGGTGTTGGAGGTACACGGTGGCGTGTTCGTGTGCGAACACACTTTTTGGCGACTCTGCTGGGGATCGAAGCTTTAAACGGTCTCCAGCCCGTTCTTGCTACGAAGAGATCGTCATCTAGGGTTTGCAATCTACAAAGGTAATATGAATACCCAGTCCCCTAAAGTAGATGAAAATAATTCATATAGTGTTACTAGATCGTTCAATCAGTATACTCTATTGGCCAGCCCTAATTTTTTCAATCATGCATCTAACTACGTGCAATGGCCGATTCAAAGTAATGTACATGCTTCAACTTCTTATGGTACTAGTAACATGCACCATATGTATCCCAACTATCATGCATCGGCAACCCCTCAAATCATTATGCCGACGAACAACATGGTGAGTTCGGTTAATAAATTTGAAACACCTCATGTTAGAATTTCCAATGCCAAGCAAGAAAGTGTTTCACCCTTTTATTCATCGGCAACTAATTTGAAATATACTAATTCAACCATGCCGATGGATGGGAGAATTGGCCATGCTACTGCTAGCTATTCAGCCAGTTACTCTCAACCATCATATGCTACAGATCATGTTAGTGATTTTTTGGCACCATATACAATTGTAGATGCTCATAATTCGGCTTCGCACCTTCATGGTCATAGCCGAATAAGTGAAAATTTTGTAGGAGTGCACATGTCATTATCTAATATTTTAGCATATAATGTATCCTCTACGTAATTGCATAATTTCGGTAACACCTCATTGCCAAAAGAGTCTAAGAGTATTGTGGAGCAATCCCTTACAGAATGGGAAGTGGCTGCATTAAAAAGGGATATAGCCCAAAATAACAAGATTAGTGCTCTTTGCCTTGAAGAACATGATAAGGGGCTAGTTCCTGATTATAACGCACTAAGAGCTAGAGTTTTGCAAGAAGATGAATCTTTGCCAATTCATAGAATTGGCGAGAAAAAATATGGTTCGACAACAATGCATATGCCTTCACCTAGTAATACATCATATTATACACCCCCTACAGAATTGCATAGTTTTGACAACACCCACGTGTCATTGCCGAAAGAGTCTAATAGCATTGGGGGGCAATCATATCCAGAGTGGGTTGAAATTGAGAAAAAGCTTAAAGCCAATTTTGCCGCTTGCCGCTTGGAACAAAAACCAAAAGAATTGGATCAGGTAAAAGAAGCATTGCCAATTGGTAGTATCAATGAAAAGAAGGATAATTCGAAACATGAAAGTGCCTCGGTTGAAAAAGCCGAACCAAGTAGTATACATTCTGAATCCATCAAATCTAAAGAGGCAAGCATTATTGAGAAAGGGCATCGAAAGTATAGCAAACTAGACATACTTGATTTTCCTAAAGTTAATGGAACCTACTTTCAACCATATGAGTTTCGTGCCATAGAAATTGACGAGCTTCAAGAACAAGAACAAGTAGCTGAAAAAAGTTTGGTGAACAAAGATCTTCAAACTAATGATGCACGAAATCAAGAAAAAAGATGATGACAAGGCGTTGGGGAGCTATCCAAAGGCGGAGCAAGATATTCTTCACGTCACACCACCATCAGGCTCTCCCAACATATGTGAAGAGGTATGTCTAGCAAGTAATTTACCTGTTTTCACATTTGGTCACAACTTTATTGTTGATCCATCTATTAGAAAAATACTCACAAATAGTTTTGAAAGACCAATGAAGAAGGGTAATTTACTTGTTAGCAATAAAATGGTTATTGAGCATATCGGTCAACCCATTGTGCCATTTATAAAAACCGATAGTGATTTATTGTTGCAGCCAAGGCTTTCCCCATTCCTTTATCTAAAGTCCATATATAATTGGGTAGCTTTGCTTATTTATTACTTGGCATACACTTGTTCTCAATTAAGACATGTGTGTTCTAACTATTTTTGTTTCAGAAATTTAAAGCCAAGGTTAAAATATTTTGAGAAAACCGATGCTAGTATAGTTTCTTATTTAAAGACTTCGGAGAAAGAGTGCAAAACACGATGCATGGCCGAATGGGGGGATGCAAAATCTGAACCATTCGTTTGCTTACTTCCAAAGCCGTTCTCACAACAAGATTGGCTAGCGAATGAAAATTATACCTTCAATTCTAACATGTGTGATCAAATCTTTGATTTTTTGTTGAGAAATAATTATATTAGAATTATTGATCACAATTTCGAGCCATCTATACATGGACGAATGTATTGTAGGTTGCATGATTCGTTCAAGCATAATTTTGAGGATTGCAACATGTTTCGTCAAATAGTTAAATCGGCCATTGAAAAAGGACGATTGAAATTTGTTGAAACATCAAGAGATGACCAGTCCATTCCAATTGGTCTGGATGGCAAAAAGTTTATGCATCGGCTGCTTCAAGCCGATCCATTTAAAGAGAAGGTAAAAACTGCAGGTGACTGGATCAAGCTTTCAAGAAGAGAAATTGTTGAAGAGCATAATGCACATAATCTTGAGGGCAAGAATTATGTCTAAGCTATGATGAAGACGCCAAGGACTGGGGGGCAGCAAGAAAATCCAAAGATCAGTGTAAGCACAACCAAAGAAAACAAAGGCCGAGGTAAGCACAAAGCTAAAAAGATGAAAGTCACTTTCGCGCAACTATTTGAAAAATATCAGAAAATAAGTGAGGAGAACATTGCTTATCGACCAAGTAATTCAAGAATATCAAGACCATCCCCTAGACGCAAACCCAAGGATCGATATTGGCACAATGAGAATTCTAATGCAGTATATTCATATCCATATTTTGGGCCAACAATGCCAATGTCGTGGATGCCTCCCTGTGCTCATGTAGATCCATATCAATCATGGGACAGGTATGATACAAGGGCACGTTATCCATCTTATTTTAGAGCATCTCGCCAATATTATGCAGCTCCAGAAGATCAACATTTGAACAATCATATTTTAACGATCGTTTCAATCATAAGGAATCGGTCCAGACCCTGTGGACGAATAAAGAGGTGGCCAACCAAGTATACCAGGTCAAGCCGGGATTCGGGCCGGCTGCTTGGCAGCCAAGCCGAGTCTTGCATGCCAGTTGCTTGGCAGCTGGGCTGGGTCTTGTGTATTTTTGTTAACCATTGCTGGTTTTGTTTCACTGGGGAGTTGAACACCCTCCGGGAGGAGAAGGCCGAGGTGGTCACCGAGCAGGACCGGAAGACGTAGAGCGTCTAGGCGATCACCTTGGAATGGACCGGCTGGGCGCCCTGCTCGTGGACGGGCAGGCGGCTCAAGACCGCCTGAAGGCGGACACGGTGCGGGAGGTGGCGGCCAATGAGAAGGTCGTCAAAGAGGTGGCCGACGCCGCCCAACGGAGCCACCGTCTAAGGCGAGGTGACCTGCCTCAAGAAGACACTCGAGGCATGCTCGGCTGAGCTAGCCCAGGCGGAGGCGGCACTGGAGAGGGAGAAGGATTTGTCGCTGCACTTTGCCATCGAGCTGGATGACTCCTTCTAGCGTAAGCCTTGATTTGCTTTTTCAGTCGGCTGAGTTTTTCTTGCCTTTGGGTCATTCTTTCTGATTCCTCTTCTCTTTTCTAGTGTGCTTCCCAGAAACCCAACGCTGCGCCGAGCGCGTCGTGCCGGAGTACCGGGAGTATCTCCATGAGCGCGGGCGCGAGCTCGCGGAGGACACCGGCTAGGACATGGCAAAGCTCGGGCTGGCCATAGAGAACCGGTTCATCCATCTTCAGTGCATCGTGGAGTGGCTGAAGACGGCCGGAAGGAGGTGATTGCCTCCTTGTGGTCGGGTCGTGGAGCCCCGGACAGCCCCGTGGTGCTGTGGTTGGAGAATGTCGTGACCCAGATCGAGACCTGGAAGGCGTCTGCGGCTCGGGCCGGTGCGCAGATGGCGCTCCGGTTCGTCACGTCCTGGTACCACGGAGTCGACATGGAATGACTGCGACCATGCGGGACATGCTGGAGGAGGAGCGGGCGGCTCGTGAGAGCGCCCTTGTCCGCCTGGCCAACGAGCTGTATCTGGAGGTGGAAGAGGGAGCAGCCAGCTCCTCTTCTCTTGCTATGTGGGTGAATATGAGGTGAAGTGTTCCCTCAAGTGTGCGTGTGTGTCTATATCTCCCTATGCATGGGGGGCACGAGGGGTTTTATAGACCAACCCCCTGGCTTACAATATTGTTAAGGTACTGAGCGGGGGAACCCGACTGGCAGCCTCTCCGGGTGGCCAGGGGGACCCACCTCTTGAGCTATCTTGCCATTTGTAGGGTCCACCGGCTGAGCGGTCCTATCGTCCAATGGGGCCTGCCAGCCAGCTCCGCGATTGGCCTGCACCCACCTGCTACGGCATGGGCCGCCCGAGCGGCATCGTCTTGCGCCAGCCGACCGAAACCTTCGGTACGGCCAGTGGCGATGTAGCAGCACGGGGGTAGGTAATGGAGTGGGTGGAGGCGTGCCGGCACTGTTGCCTCGCCCAGTCGCGATCAACCAAGGTCAGTGGTACGACTAGCTTGACTGTAGCCATACATGCCCGCGTGTCAGCGGTCAGTGTGGCCACGTTGGGGCTTGTCATGAGGGTCTTGTTTTGTCGCCGTGCCCGCGTGAATTGGGATGGGACGGAAGCTTGCTGGCCCGAGGGTCAACGCGAGAGACGTACCACACTCCCGCATGAGGGTCTTGTTTTATATGATAGTTGAGTATGTGGAATTTGCTAAATCAAAGCTCTTACATAGACCCTTCCTAAAAATAAGATGAATTGCAATTGTTTGGTGACCGAAAGCATAGTTCGTTAGTTTTCAAGAGACTTTATGGTCTATACTTTAACATATGAATAGCTTGTTACTTCATCATGAGAAGTTATATGGGATGAGCTACTATTTATGATATATGACGATGCTAGAAAAGGTGTTTTGAACTATCATTTGTCAAATTTATGCACTATGCTAGCATTCACACTTCATAAATTATTTCTTTTATCATTTACCTACTCAAGAACAAGCAGTATGTTGATACATCGCTAACGTATCTATAATTTATGAAGTATTGATGCCATGTTTACAATAATTTTATATAATTTTGGTATGATTTTATTACAACTAACCCGGACTGACGTTGTTTTCAGCAAAACTACCATGGTGTACTTTTTTGTACAGAAATAAAAGTTCTCGTAATGGGCTGAAACTTTACGGTAATTTTTATGGACCAAAAGAGACACCCGAAGCATTGGAGTTGGCCCAGAAGAGCCACGAGGAGACCACTAGCTAGGAGGGCGCCCCCTGGCCACGCCGGGGTGGCTTGTCGTCGCCTCGTGGCCCCCTTGACTTGTTTCCGATGCTAAAAATTCCTATAAATACTAAAAAAACAGATAGAAACCTTGATCGGGAGTTCCGCTGCTGCAAGCCTCTGTAGCCATGAAAAATCAATCTTGGCCCTCTCCGGCATCCTGCCGAAGGGGGCCACCATCACCGGAGGCCATCTTCATCATCTCGGAGGCGCCATCATCACCATGGAGGCCAAGGACTAGAGGGAGAACCTCTCCCCACCTAGGGGGAGGCCATGTAGGAGCAAGCATAAAGGGTAGAACCTCTTCCCCTCTCTCTTGGTGGCGCCGAGTGCAATCGGGGGAACCATCGCCACGGTGATCGTCTTCATCAACATCACCTTCTTCATCACTATCCTCATATCTTTTCAGCGATCCACTCTCCCGCATCCCACAGTAATCCCCTACTTGAACATGGTGCTTTATGCCACATATTATGATCCAATTATGTGTTGCCACCTATGATGTTTTGAGTAAATTTGTTTTGTCTTATGGGTTGATTGATGATCTATATTGGTTTGAGTTGTATGTCTATTTTGCTGCTGTCCTATGGTGCCTTCCGTGCCGCGCACACATGAAGGATTCCTGCTGTAGGGTGTTGCAATACGTTCATGATTCTCTTATAGTGGACTGGTTGAGTGATAGAAGCATAAACCCGAGTAAGGCAGTTGTTGCGTACGGGATAAAGGGGACTTGATGCTTTAATGCTATGGTTGGGTTTTACCTTAATGATCTTTAGTAGTTGCGGATGCTGGATAGAGTTCCAATCATAAGTGCATATGATCCAAGTAAAGAGAGTATATTAGCTTATGCCTCTCCCTCATAGAAATTGCAATAATGGTTTCTGGTCTTGTTAACAATTGCCTAGGACAATTCCGCACACCGACCCATCATTATTCCACACTCGCTCTTCAAAACATATTGTAATATATTCTAACTTTATGATAAAAGCACCTATTTTTATATTTTAGTTATCGGATATCATGCAAAGCTATTCTATTCATACCCACAACGTAGTCTTATTTCTTGCTTCTAGTTGGAAGCAAACGTTCGGCATATGTCGAGTCATATTAGTGGCAGACAGGACTTGGGAGAATATTGATCTTAGATTTATCTCCTTGTGGGTTCGACACTCCATACTTATCACTTCCACCTTTGGGAAATGCTATGATGATTCCTTTCACTTGGGGATTATCAGGGTACCAGGAGGAAGCCGAGGGGAGCACGAGGCAACCAGGCAGGCCCTACCCCCTTGGTCGCGCCTGGTTGGCTCCTGTCTCTCTTGTGAGGACTCTAGTCTCCTTAGAAAGCTTCCAGATCTTCTTTTGGTCCAAAAAAATCATATTAAAGTTTTGTGTCAATTGGACTTCGTTTGGTACTATAAACCTGAAAAGTCAAACAGATGCAGAAAACAACAAGTGGCACTAGGCACTGGGTTAATAGGTTAGTGCTCAAAAATAATATTAATTGGTAAATAAACATCCAAAAAGCATCCTAGAATGATAATATAATAGATACATTGGAGATGTATCAACATCCCCAAGCTTAATTCCTGATCGTCCTCGAGTAGGTAAATGATAAAAACAGAATTTTTGATGTGACGTGCTACCCAACATGTAATCTATTGCAGGTTTGATCATAGATAAAGAATGAATTAATAAACATCAATATAGTAATACCTATAAACATAAGCAACATAATGATCAAGTTTCAAAGTATATGATCCATAAAGAATGTTCACCCGTATTCATTTTGTCATATAGATATAGCATGGATCCGTCCCCACCACATAAATAGAAATCATAAGCACCACGGTGTCAAGTCAAGCAATTTGATCATACTTTTTAACGTGCTTTAGCTTTTTATTACTTGCGCAATATATGAGAATGAACCATGGATATAGAATAAAGGTGGAATAGAATATGGTGATAGGTTTCAAAGGGGTGAAAGTGGATAAAAAGTCCCACATCAACTAGGCATATCAACGGGCTATGGAGATGCCCATCAACAGATATCAATGCGAGGAGTAGGGCTTGCCATGAAAAAGATGCACTAGACCTATAAGTTTATGAAAGATCAACTAAAGATAAGTGGGTGTGCATCTAATTTGCTTGCTCATGAAGACCTCCGGTATTTGAGGAAGCCCATCAACGGAATATACAAGCCAAGTTCTATAACAAAAATTCCCACTAGCAATGAAAGTGACAAAACAAGAGACTCTCTATATGAGGAACATAGTGCCACTTTGAGGCACAAGTGAGGGATAAGAGGTTTTAGCATTGTCCCTTCTATCTTTTCTCTCATTTATTCATTTTCTTTTTATTCTTTTTTGTTTTCCTTTTCTTCCTTTTTTCTTTTTTCTCTTTCTGTCCTTTTCTTTTATTTTCTGTCCAGAGTTTCTTCCCGACTTGGGGGGGGGGGGAATATGTGGAGTTGAGAGTGTGTAAATCCATGGATTCACATTAGTCATAAACAACTCACATACTTATTGCAAGATTTTATTAGCTCTCTTGAAGCAAAGCGTTACTCGCATGCCCCTAGGGAGGAGGTTGGTAGGAGTTAACCATCGCGCAACCCCGACCAAAATAATACTAGGATTTCAACGAGGAATAAGTATGCTCACTGTAGCGACCCGACTCAAAACGAGTCAAGCCTCTGTGTGTTCTGTGCCATCCCTGGATCAGTATGCTGGCACACACAGTACATCAATGTATATATCAAAGTGCAATCACATGTAAATAACGTAAAACTGATATATACCTTAAAATAGCAGCGGATACAGTCAACGGGAGTGGAGTCCCAATAACACCAACGGCAGGTTGAGTGCGTACCGTAACCCTGAATCGTACTCTTACCCGTCGTACAAGAGTATCTGCAACATAAGACGTTGCAGCCGTGTAGGTCAGTACGTTGAATGTACTGGCAAGATCACCATAGTAGAACAGAAAAATAAAGACTATTCTATATGCAAAGGCTTTGTGGCTCTGTGTCTGAGTTTTTGCGTAAAAGCTGATTTTATTTTCCTACAACAAAGGAATATCAGGAATTTCACTATGGAGTTACCTATCATGACATGGTTCCGCCAACCAATGTCTCAATGCCCATAAGTATCATAAGTTGCCCACAATTAGTTATCAGTCCAGTGTTGAGAGTTCAGAGATAGATCCAAGTCTAGAAGCTCAAATTGTCCGTAACCGGGGACACGGCTAATCGATTAGGTTTAACTCTGCAGAGTGTTGTGTACTTTACCCACAAGATTCTTTCCCTCCTGGTAAGTCCTCGCACTGCCTGGTGTTTGAGAACAGGATGAAAGAAACATGGTCTTTCAGAGTGCTTCCCTGACTGTCCGACAGTGCCCATCCAATCCTAACGTCGACTACATCTCGTAGCACTGCCCAGCAGAGTCACAACAAATATCAACCAAGCCAGAGCCCATAATGACTTGTGGCTACACAGGTAAGCTTCCGGGCATGAAGTATTCATCCTTCTCTTTGAGTCTGGGTGAAGCTTTCCGCAAGATGTCATGGCGCTTCTCCATGCATCCCGGCCATCCACTGGTTTCTCCAGGGATGCCCAATCAACCATCCTTCACCCAGTAGTGTGTATTGAAAACTTGTCTTCTCGAGTCTTGAAGTCTTGAGGTCTTGAAGATGCAGGACTTGAAGATGTCTTCATGAAGTCATCATTTTGACGTGGAGTCCTTCTTCACACCACTCACGAACACTCATACCAAACCCCGTCTACTTTAGCATAGCATAAAAATAACTAACGTTCCCGGGGCTTTAGTAACATGTGGTGGGTTCCTACCTCATGCATTCTACTCAACTACAAGGATTTCAATAACACTACGGGAGGGATGTGTTGAATGATGTCACTACATGCAATAAAAACCATAGGTATTAGGTAGATGGTCAAAGTGAACTTGCCTGTACTGTTGATGAAGATAAGGATTGCTCTCAGAAAATAACTTGATAGACTATTCGTCACTCTCCGATGAAAATCTATTTAACAAACATTGCATTCATATAAGCAATCATACTAGCAATCAATTCTAACAATCACAAGGTAAACACAAGAACAGAAGCAACAAGGTAGATGAAGGAAATACTTAAGACAAAAGTTAAAATCAACAAAACTACATCAACACAACTAAGGTGATGATGAAAGAGATACTTAAGACAAAAGTTAAAATCAAGAAAGTTTTCATAAAAGCCACTAAAGTAGTTTTCCCCTACCAACAACTATTTTTCAATAGTACCAAAACATTAACAAAGTAAAAAGAATTACTTTTGAAGAACAAGTAAAACTATGAAAACAACTTCCTCAACAACATGAGTGTTTGCCTAATGAAATTAACAACAATCAAAAATAATAACTAAGAGAAAACATATTGTAAAAACAACTAAGTTAACAAAACATAATTAAATAAAATCTTTATTGTAAAACAGAATTAAATCATATAGAATTTTTGTGAAAAGAGTTTCTATGACAAACTAAATTGTTTTATAACATATTACCTAATGAAAGATAATCTAGTTTCCTATCATAATTAAATTATTTTTATTAACTAAGCACTTCTTAACAGAAAGAAATTACTACAAACTTTATTAGAAAACAGAATCTAATTACTTAAGACTTTAATTAAAAGAATTGTTACTAACAAATTTGCTTTTAAAACAACTATACCTATTTGAAAGAGGGTATAGAGCCCTACAACAAAATTTATAAACTAAACAAATTAACTTTTGTTAACATC
Organism: Hordeum marinum; assembly: GCA_022496015.1. Classification (NCBI taxonomy): domain Eukaryota; kingdom Viridiplantae; phylum Streptophyta; class Magnoliopsida; order Poales; family Poaceae; genus Hordeum; species Hordeum marinum. The sequence goes on from CM039673.1 coordinate 164,305,739, forward strand.
AAGTATAAATCCTAAATTTAGAACAACAGAACTAAATGAAATCTAGTACATAATATAAATCATATTCATATTTTCAAAATAAAACAAATAAATCAATTTAATTAAACTAATAGGAAACTAAACAGATTCTGTTTGGTTTGAAAATACTATTTAAAACATTCTAAAAATTCTCAAACTCTACCAACTGATAACTAATATCACTAGTGACAAGTAGCAAAAAGAATCAATCAAAACTATATTATAAAACTCAAGTTATTCAGAAAACAAAATTTAAATCAAATCTGTTTAAATTCAAATTTAAATGTTCAAACATAGGCAAATTTGATATCTACAGAAACTAGATAAAATTTGTGACACAATGACGAAAGAATCAATTAAAAATACTTAAAAACATAAAAGATATAAGCAAAACAAATCAGAAACTATTCCAAAAAAGGGTTTCTAACGGACTGGGGGTACACGTGGCGCTCTGCTATTGGCTACGAGGTGAGCGGGCGGGGTGTTACGGGCGGTCGACCGGTCGCTAGGGGAAAACGGTTCACGTTCTAATCTGAGCCGTTTGATTAAAATCAGACGGATGGGGGAGGGTGGAGAGCTCACCGCGGTGGTGGGTCGCCGGCGAGGGCTTCTCCGGCGAGGCCGAGGCGTAGTGGTCGATGTGGGCGGCGCTCCGGTGGTCTTCGGCGTCGGGGAAAGGCCCAGTCGATGTGTGTGATCTTGGCGATGACGATGGTGGCGTCGGCGAGGCTCGAGGGCGACAGGAGCGAGCGGCACGAGCTCCGGGGAGGCTCAGTGGAGGTGGGGCTCCGGCAAGGTCGTCGGGGACGGCGTTCCAGGGGCGGTGGAGCACGGGCAGGGGGATGGGGCAGTGCGCACGGGTGCGGGGAGGTCGAAGGGGCCTCGGGAGGCGAGGGGGTGGCTGGGTGGTGCGGTGGCGTGGCAATGGCGCGGCGGCCGTGGTGAAGTCCGGCGAGGGATTCCGGTAGTGGGAGGACGCGGGAGAAGGGGGAAACAAGGGGAATGAGTGCGGGAGAGGGGTGGGTACTTATAGGGGCAGTGCGGGGTAGGGGGAGTAAAGGAGGGAAGGGGTCCGCGTCGGTTGACCGGCTCGTAACGGTCTCGGCATTTAAGGCTGGTGGGCTGGCCGTTTTATTATAAAACCGTTACCGTTTTTCCTTTATTAATTTACAGGGCAATAAAAACAGCATTAAGACTTTCAAAACTTGTCCAAAAAATTAAAGTGTATATATCAAAATGACCAGGGAAACAAATGCCATTTAATGGACATTTTTTCACAGCCAAAATAAATACTTCTTAAAAATTTATTTTTCAGAAAATGCCTAAATGGCTTTATTTATTATTGCAAATTATTTTTCATATAACCCCTTGGGTTTTATGATTCAAAAACTTCACAATTACCCCCTGGCTGTGGAGTGTCCTTTTACTCCTCTCAAAATCTTTGCAAGGGGTTTGGATGCATGAAATTTCAACTAGGAAACTGAAATGAATTTGAAACTCCATATGAGACTTTTATCAAATAGTTTTCAACTTCAAATAATAAAACTTCCAACCCATATTTCACACATTTGAAGAAGTCATATTATCCTCTCTCATGAAAATCATTGAGTTGCATAAAGTTTCTGAATTTGAAATATTTTCAAATGGGAATTCAAACCTTTTTCAAAATCCCTTTTCATTTCTTTAAATGGAAGAAGTCATGTCATCTTCACTCTGGGGATTTTGTGATGAAATGAATTTGAATTCCTGGTGATCAAAATGCAGAGTGAAAGTTTTGGGAAGGTCAATTGATTCCCTCTCATCAACTTTCAAAAAGTTTCAAATTTCACTCACTTTCAATCACTCAAGCAAACAAACAATCATTCTAATAATTATTGTAACATTCCAAAGTTTGGGATGTTACACTCACACATCATCACCATGCCATACAAATATTTGGATGAATAGAAGGTTAACAACCTCTAATTCCTGATACTCTTATTCACCAATGATCATGCACTCATTGTCTTTCACATTACCACATTAATATCATTAACCATGATTTCTATTTTATGTGGTACATGTGGTTTTGATTATGCACTCATTGAATACCTATTGTTTTTAGACTAGTCTTATAACCCATGCAAATTACCTTTTCTATTTATTAAATCTCAACCAAATATAAGTTAAGAACGAGAGTGCAATTATTTCTATGAAATCTATACTTCACTGTGCTCTAAAAGATATAAGCAAAGTACTAGAGCGACTGCTAAGATCAAAAGATATATGTGAAGCACATAGAATATTATAACGAATCATGGTCATAGTGTATGTCTCTCAAATAGCTGTGTCCAGCAAACAATGATTGTGGAAAACTAAAAACAAAAGGCAAGCTAAAGCAAACGACGTTCCAAGCAAAATTCATGTCATGTGATGAATGAAAATATACCTCCAAGTAACATATTGATGGATTGAGAGGAAAGAGGGGATGCCTTCTGAGGCATCCCCAAGCTTAGCCACTTGAGTTTGCCTATACTATTGCCTTGGGGTGCCTTGGGAATCCCCAAGCTTATGCTCTTGCCGCTCTTTATTCCTTCGTCTATCGCGATATCACCGAAAACTTGAAAACTTCACCACACAAAACTCAACAGAAACTTCATGAGATCCGTTAGTACAATAAAAATATCAAATACTTTAGGTAATTTTATCAATTGATTCTTATTTTATTATTTCATAAGGTATTATATTATAAATTCTCCATGACTTATACCCCCCGATACAATCCATGGCATCGTGAAAACAAGCAAACTGTGAATGCAAAAAACAGAATCTGTCTAAAGCAGAACAATCTATAATGATCAGTAAAGAGATCGTACTTTTTCAACTCTAAAAGTTCTAAAAAAATAGTAAAACATGAGTAATTTGTATAGAAATATTGTGTGAAAATTTCAGATCAAAAGGACGATCTAGTAAAATAAGAGAAATTCTGCACTAGACGCTAAAGTTTCTGTGTTTTCACCATATCGATTCGACTTATTATGCAAGTCATCCCAAAGGCTTTACTTGGCACAAACGATAAGTTAAACACCAAAAAACAATAATTACAGTAGAAATAACCATGTTATCAAAAACAAAACAGCAAGTAAAAGAGCAAAATCAAAGATAACTATTGGGTAGCCTCGCAACTAGCGCTATTGTTTTATGCCCCTAGCTAGGCATAATGCATATGATCAAGTGTTGTCATCTTTGACACTCAATCCATAAGTAGCCTGATGTCTCCTATGCAAGTTTATTCTTGTAGACTATGTTGGGCCTCGAAGCATAGGGTTTTGTAGGACAGTAGCAATTTCCCCTCAAGTGGATGACCTAAGGTTTATCAATCTGTGGGAGGTGAGGATGAAGATGGTGTTTCTCAAATAACCTTGCAATCAAATACAAGAAATCTCTTGTGTCCTAAACACAACCAATACAATGGAAAATTGTATAGGTGCACTAATTCATCCAAGAGATGGTGATACAAGTGAAATATGGATGATAGAAATATGTTTTTGTAATATGAACATATAAAAAACAGGAAGATAACAAGTGGTAAACAGCGAGCAAAATGGTGTATTAATGCTTGGAAACAAGGCCTAGGGTTCATACTTTCACTAGTGCAATCTGCCAACAACGCTAACATAGTTGAATCATATAATAATCCCTCAATGTGCAACAAATAATCGCTCCAAAGTTCCTATCTAGCGGAGAACCTAAGATGAAATTTGTGTAGGTAGTAGAACCACCTCAAAGTTATTCTTTCCGATCAATCTTTTGAGCTATTCCTATAAGTGTAACAAACATCCCTAGAGTTCATACTAAAATAACACCAATGATACATATCAACCAACCCTAATGTCACCTAGATACTCCGATGTCACCTCAAGTATCCGTGGGTAAATTATGTGACATGCATCAAACAATTTCAGATCTATCATATTCAATCCAACACAAAGAACTTCAAGGAGCACACCAAGATTTCTGTTAGAGAACGTGGTATGAAAACGTGCAATCAACCCCTATGCACAGATCTCCAAGGTCATCGGAATCCGCAAGTTGATTCCACAACATATAACAAGTGAATCACTTGAATATCCCAATGTCACTACGGGTATCCGCATGCAAGACATACATCAAGTGCTCTCAAACAAAAATATTCAATACAAAATAATGAGATGTTACGAAAGATTCAGTTCATCACAACAAGATGCCAAGGGAGGATCACCATATATTCTGACAATATTAACAAATCCCATGATACATCAAGATTGTGCCATCTCAAGAAGATGAGAAAGACAGATTGAACACATAGCTACTGGTTCATACCCTCTACCCTGAGGGTGAACTACTCCTTCCTTGTCCTGGCCTCCGTCAGGATGATGAAGATGGACACCAGTGATGGTTTCCCCTGTCAGGCAGGGTACTGGAACAACTCAAGATTGCTTTTTCATCGATAGAGAGAGTTGCGGCAGCGGAGCAGAGGGTCTCTCTTTATTTCTGGGGTTTCTTGCATTTATAGGAATTTTTAGCATTGGAATCATGCGCAACGAAGCCACGTGGGCCCCACAAGCCATCAGGGCGAGACCTAGGGGCGCCATGTTGGCTTGTGGCCCACATGTGGCTCCTCTCCGGTGGTTCTTCGCTCCAATATTGCTTATTTCCTCCAAAAAATCATCAAAAAGTTTTGGGCGATCCCGGGAACTTTCATTTTCTACACAAAACATGTTGGAGCTATGGCGTGGAGGCAATCATGTATGATGATATTTCCTATGTGTTTATGAATAAAGATAGTCCTTGGACATTATCAATGATGTGTATTAACAAGTATGTGACTTGTTTGTGAGACTATGCTTTATATGACGACTGTCCTAAATGGTCCCTAGTCAAAAAGGTTGTGTCGACACACAGCTAATCAGACTAACATATGACAGAGTGGATGGTTCGGTCTCATCGACCATTTATCATTGGATGCTAGCCGGATAATATGGACTCAGAACGATCTGGTCGGACTCGACGTAGTTGGATCCGAGTCGAGATAAGGTATGAGTTGGACAGGCCCAACTATGAGACACAATGATAGGTCATCTGTGAGTCTCTAGTACAACATACGTTCTATGTCCTAAGGCTTGAGCTCGTGCATGTACTCGGGATGGTGACAGACTTTCTTTTGTCCAACCAAACGCTACTCTATGGCTAGTAAGTTACAAAGGTAGGTTTCGGGTTTGTCCAGACCCATGTTGCGAGACATAGTCGAGCAAGATGGGATTTTCCCCTCCAATCAGGAGAGATGTACTCCAGGGCCCTCGGGTGATCCGACCTGGATAAGCATGGCCATGCGATGAGGATTATGAGATAATCCCAATGTTGTTCAGATTCACTGGAACGAGAAAGAGGTTGTGCTGCAACAATGATGACCATGTCTCCTTGTGCACGACAACATATATCGTGTGGCAAAAGGAATAGAGGTGTGAAGTACAGGTTTGCCAAACCAGCTTCATCAGACACTTGGAGTCAGCACACTTTGCTAGAGGCCCCTACCGACTGGTTGAGCTGGATGTGATCTGACTCGCGACCAAGTGAACGAGAACCTAAAGGGTCGCACGCTTAGGGGAATGGACACGTGGGATTTAGGATCCGTGCGAGGCCCAAGTGTCAAGCCCGCACCGGATGACTATATCAAGTGGAGGTGCGGCACACTCGTTCGGTTGATCGCTTCGGCACCGTCATTAGGGCTTTGCTTGTGTTGCAACTAGCCACCTCCACCCGCTAGCGCCGACTGTGTGATCAGACCTAGCAGTCTGCCACACGGTGTTCCACCTGCACGCGCGGATACCATTAGAGGCGATGCACCAGCACCGCTCTGACAAACCTGTACGTGGGATCCGGCGACCGGTTGTTCGACGGAGATTGGACCGGCTGTTCGACGGAGATCGGACGAGGAGGAGACGAACCACACGAACCGCTCCCACAACTCTACTTCCATTGCACGGCACTGTGCGTCTAGTGGTAACGATCTGTGATCCCTCTCCATAGCTTGTTCCTAGATGTTCCACGCGTAGGAAAGTTTTTAATTTGCATGCGATGCACCTATGATAGAACCCGACAAAACAACACCGTAGTAGTTCTGTTGAAAACAACGTTAGTCCGGGTTAGTTCTAAAGAAATCATATAATTACATAACACCATATAAAAGTATTGTAGACATAGGCAAATATGGCATGAATACTTAATAAATTATTGATACGTTGAAGACGTATCAGCATCCCCGAGCTTAATTCCTACTTGTCCTCGAGCAGGTAAATGATAAAAGAAATAATTTATGAAGTGTGAATGCTGGCATAATGTATAATATTGATCAAGGATGATTTCAGCCACTTTTCTAGCATCATTACCAGCAAGTATTTCTCATAAAACTTCTCATTATCAAGTGGTAAGTTATTCACATGTTAGAGTATATACCATAAACTTGTTTGAGCACTAGCAAACTCTGTTTTCAGTCATCAAACAATTACAATTCATCTTATTTTCAAGAAGGGTCTATGTAAGGGCTTTGGTTTAGCAAATTCCACATACTCAACTGTCATTTAGTCTTCCATGATTGCTGACACTCAAAGCATATTTTTAGAACAAAAAAGTTTTAGTCAAACACATAGGAAGATAGGGGCTTAATGTTTTGCCTCCCAACTTATTTATCTAGGGGATAATGTCAACAAATAATGAATCATGATTATCTATATTCAATTGGATATATGTGTCTAGATCTTTCACCACAACATGATGCTTGCCCACAAAATAATTAATAGATTGGAATAATAAGTTGACTGATGTCTACTACAGAATTTTATTCTTGTAGACTCGTGTTGAGCCTCCAAGCGCAGAGTTTTTTAGGACAGTAGCAATTTCCCCTCAAGTGGATGACTTAAAGTTTATCAATCCATCAGAGGTCTAGGATGAAAATGTCTCTCTCAAACAACCCTGCAATCAAATACAAGAAATCTCTTGTGTCAGCAACACACCCAATACAATGGCAAATTGTATATGTGCACTAGTTCGGCGAAGAGATGGTGATCCAATTGCAACATGGATGTATAGGTTTTTTAATCTGAAAATATAAAAACAGCAAGGTAGCAAGTGTAAAACTGCGAGCAAAATGGTGTATAAATTCTTGTAAATGAGGCCTAGGGTTCGTACTTTCACTAGTGCAATATCTCAACAACGCTAATATAATTGGATCACATAACCATTCCTCAACGTGCAACAAAGAATCACTCTAAAGTTCTTATCTAGCGGAGAATATAAGAAGAAATTGTTTGTAGGGTACGAAACCACCTTAAAGGTATCCTTTCGGATCGATCTATCCAAGAGTTCGTACTAAAATAACCAAGTTATGCTTCCTGATCAATGTATCCAATAGTTCATACTAAAATAACCAAGTTATCCTTTTCGATCGATCTATCTAAGAGTTCGTGCTAGAATAACACCATATGATACGCAACAATCAATTTCAGATTCATAATAACACCATAGGATACACAAAGAACCTCAAAGAGTGCGCCAAGATTTCTATCAGAGTACATGGTATGAAAATGTGCAATCAACCCCTACGCATAGATTCCCAAGGTCATCAGAATCCACAAATTGATGCCATAACATTTACAAGTGAATCACTTGAATACCCCAATGCCACTACGGGTAACCGCATGCAAGACATACATCAAGTGCTATCAAATCCATAAAAGTATTCAATCTGATAATAAAAAAAGTCTCAAAGGGAAAACTCAATTCATCAGAACAAGATAGAGAGGGGAAAACACCATGTCATCCAACTATATTAACAAATCCCGTGATACATCAAGATCATTCCATCTTAAGAACACGAGAGAGAGAGAGAGAGAGAGAAAGATTGAGCACATAGCTACTGGTACAAACCGTCAGCCCCGCGGGTGGACTACTCCCTCCTCATCATGGAGACCATAGGGATGATGAAGATGGCCTCCGTAGATGATCTACACTCTCCGATAGGGCATTGGAACACCTCCAGATTGGTTTTTCGTCAATATAGAGAGTTATAGTGATGGAATGAGGAGTCTAGGGTTATTTTTTATGGTTTCTATATTTATAGGATTTTTTGGCGTTGATTTCACGTGAAGGTGGGCCACAAGGTGAGCGTTGAACACCAGGGCGCGATAGGGGGCTGGCGTGCCCTAGTGGGTCGTACTCACCTCATGGCTCTTTTGGCCCTCCCACAAAGCCTCTAGTGCCTCTTTTGTTCCAAAAAAATCGTCAAAAAGTTTCAGGAGATTCCGAGAACTTTCATTTTTTGCACAAAAAACAACACCACGATAGTTCTCTTAATAACAGCGATAGTCCGGGTTAGTTCATAAATTATCAAAACCATTTAATATTATTTTAAACATAGGTCAATATGGCATGAATACTTCATAAATTATCGATATGTTGGAGACGTATGATTATCCCCAAGCTTAATTCCTACTCGTCATCGAGTAGGTAAATAATAAAAGAAATAATTAATGAAGTATGAATGCTAGCATAGTGCACAAGTTTAATCAATGATAATTTCAACCACTTTTCATAGCATCATAAAATCAACTCTTCCTCATAAAACTCATCATGATAAAGTAGCAACCAATTCACGTGTTATGGTTCAAACAATCAATTCTCTTGAAACTTAACAAGCTATGTTCTTAGTCACCAAACAATTGAATTCAACTTATTCTCAACAAAGTCTAAGTAATAGCTCCACATACTCAATCATCATTTGGTCTTCTATGATCTCTAGTACTCAAAGCATATTTCTAGAACAAATGGCATCCATCGAACACATAGAAAGATATGGTCCTAATGTTTCGCCTCCCAACATACTTATCACAAAGATAATTGTCAACAATAATAAGTCATGATCAAATATATTTGACTGGAAATATGTGCTTAGATCTTTCCCCACCACATGATGCTTGCCAACTAATAGAAGTAGGTTGGAATAAGAGGTTGACTCAACATGAAAAGTAAATATATTGTCCCTTCACAGAGGGAAGCAGGGATATGCGTATGTGCCAGAGCTCATTGTTGAAAACCGAGATGAATATAATTTCGGGAGGTGCACCCTTCCTATCAACGTTACGACCAAGAGTTATCAATATCTTCCATGTTAAACACATTAGCGGCGTTCCCAAGTGGTAAAAGTAAAGGTTTACTCCCCCTCCACTAACAAACACACTCCATGGCTAGACGAATCCACAGGTACCGTCCATACCAACAACATTACTGGGGGAGTTTTGTTTAATTATTTGCATTTTTGGGGGGACTGGGAATCCCTATTACTGCACCTCCCATGCAAGGACGAGTGAATAAACACTCATCATGAGAATAACCCGCTTAACATGGAAGATACTCACCGCCCCTGTCGCTCCATGAGCGGTCCAGGCACACAAAACAGATGCTCATTTGAAATTTTAGAGGTGGCACATGCAAATTTACTTGGAATGGCAGTGAAATACCATATATATAGGTAGGTATGGAGGACTCTCATCGAAGAAACTTGGCTCAAGGATTTGGATGCACAAGTAGTATCTCTAGTGAGTATGAATTTTTGGCTATCAAAAGGTTCTAAACAAGCACCACATGTTGGAGGATCCATAAAAATATAACTTCTATGCAAATATACACAACCAAAACTCATTAAGTTATCTTCCTTGTCCAACTTCAACTAATTTTCTCAAGTTTGAAAATAATTAATGGGTATTCACAATCATAGAAGATGTCCAAGATAACATGTTCATATGTGAAAGTTCTTTTCCTTATACTAATCATTCACGAATTGCTTGTATGACCAATATTGTGATTGTCAAACTTCAATAGATTTTACTTTCTAAACCATATGTGAAGCTGAAAGCACATTTTCTCCCTTGGTGGTTTTGGTAATTAACAACAACATATATCTCATTGAACTAATATTTCCCCAAAGCATATTTCAGGAAAAGTTCAATGATGGGTTGGCAAGAGGATTGTGGAGAAACCCCTAGATGCAAGGAATTAGATTGGCAAATCTTCAAGCAAGAGGTCTCTACATTTTACTTTGTGAGAAATCACTTTGAGTCCATAGGAAAGCCAATACTATTAAAAATGGGTAAGGTACTGTTGGTGACCAAAGATGCTCCATGTACAAAACTGATAGTCAGCAAAAACACCCACAAACTCTTCCACCAAAGTCTATCCAAGCCTATCATGAAAATCGGTGCAACCAACAATCCCCACTCAGTCCCACCGATTCCCCACTCAGATAGAACCCTGCCAAACCCTAGATCTTTGGTGCAACCGATTGTGCTTAGGTGCCACCAAGTTCAGCTTGCCAACTCTGTGTTACCTCGATTCTTTAAATCAGAAATTCTGAGATTTTGGAACGGCATCACCGAGTTGTGGATTCTGACTATTGTACACTTTATCAGTACTACCGAGATTTTTGTATCGGTCTCACCGAGATTCAAAAGTTGCTACCTTTGGAGCAACTCGGTACCACCGAGATTCACACATCGATTTCACCGAGTTGTTCACTTTAGGTGTAACGGTTGGATTTTTGGAGATTCCAATATATACCCCTCCACCACCACTCACTCACAAGAGAAGCACTCAAAATAGATCCCCTCTTATCCTATCAGATTTTCTCAGAGAGAGCCACCCCCTCTGCGTTGAGATCAAGCCATTCCATTCCAACCGTATGAATTTTGATCTCTATCCTCCCCAAGTTGCTTTCCACCCAATCAATCTCTTCCACCAAAGCCAAATCCGTGAGAGAGTGATTGAGTGTTGAGGATTCTATCATCTTGAAGCACAAGAGCAAGGAGTTCATCGACATTATCATTCCTATTACCTTTTGGAGGGTGGTGCCTTCTAGATTGGTTAGGTGTCGCTTGGGAGCCTCCTACTTCGTGTTGTGAAGTGAACCAAGAAGTTTGTAAGGATAAGGAGCTCACCTACTTCATGAAGATCTACGTCGAGTTAGGCTAGTCCTCCGTGTACGTAGGCTATCATGTAATAGACAAGGTTGCTACTTCGTGGACCCTTCGTGGGTGGAGCCCTCCGTGGACTCTCGCGGCCGTTACCCTCTGTGGGTTCAAGTCTATATAAACTTGGATGTACGATAGCACCACCTATCGAAACCATGGGAAAAAATCCTTATGTCTCCAATTGCATTTGATATTCCTATCTCTACCCTCTGTTACATGTGCTTGTCTTTACTTTCCGCTGCTGTACTCGTAGACATGCATGTGTAGGCTGAACTTGATTTGCAACAATTGCTAAAATCTCCCTAGAACTAAAATTTGGGAAAAGGTTAGGTTTTTATTTGGTCAAGTAGTCTAATCGCCCCCCTCCCTAGACCTACTTTCGATCCTACAGTCCTTCCTAGTGTTGCAGTCGCTTTATATCAAAGAGGTTGTCACTGTATTTGAGTTCCCGGAGTTAGGAACTTATTGCGTACTCCTATGCCTAACTGTTTCTCCATAGAAAATGGAATTTTGCATTATGTGCCACTTGAAGGAGATGCAACTTGTGACAAAGAGGCCCCCGAACTAGAGAAATTTGATGAAGAAGAACGCTTCATCGATGAAGAATACGAGCAACACTAAGAGGAGCATCCTCAACAAGAAGACTACACCACCTATGTGGACCCGAACACTCTCGAGGACTCCATGAATGACATGAGAAACATTGCTGAGTCCGTGAGAGACACGTCCAATTACATGAACTCGAGCTTCTCCAACTCGAGCCAAGGATGGACTCCCTATCAACACTACAAAATTTGCTTTATTTTGGGCCACTTCACTTGTGTCATGTATAACCCTTTTCTCATGGAAAATACACTAGTGACGTTTTCCAACCCTTACCCCCACCATCACCGAAGCGTCATCATAAAAAATAATTTTTGGACGGTACCACTTTTTTCATCACATAAGATCGAATTTTAGGTGACGAACCAAAAAATGTCATCGAAGGCATTTCTGGTGCTGGTACAGAATGCCACCAATGATAGCCCAATCTATCGCCTAAGATCATTTTTGTGTCGATAATCCATCACTAATGATCGATATGCGGGTTTGACCGGTCAAAGACCTTGACACGTGGGGTTAGCGGTTGTTGACGATGCTTCTTCGATATGGGTTTTTCGGAGGTTTTTATCGCTTATTATGGGGACAGTAATAACTCGGTGTCAGTTTCTACCGTTCAACGCTGCTTATATATGGAATCGAACAATGCTACCATGGTTGTTTACATGCGGGATTAGGCATTGTTTTTCGGTGACGATGTGTCGTCTCACCGGTCATTTTTTTGTACATGTGGGCCCATTGTTGTGCTGACATGGATGCTCGCAAGAGGGTCCATACATGGGCGACGTGTCTTCTTACATGTGAGACCCTACGCCTGTGACTATGTTTACAACCATCACAATTTGGATACACGGTTAATTTGTTTTAATAGGAATTCCTACAAAATTTGAATTTGAATGCAAAATGAGTTGTCGTTGCTTTTATTAAACCAAAAAATTGACAATTGTGAAATAGGTTGTCTCAAACATTACAATAACCAACCATGGCACTCAGTCGAAGTATAATATTAGACACATGACTCAATTTCATGACATCCTGGCACCACAACCCTGATGATGTACCTAACTAGGACATCAAGTCTCTTTTGGATAGTCGTAGTTTACTCTTCCTTCGCATTCTTGACAAGCACAAGTTTTTCCTCCTCCTCTTGGAGGCCATTGTTGATAGATCGAATACAGTTGTGTTCATCAATCACTCCCACTTTCAGGTCCTCAATGTCATCCCATTGCTCTAGCAGGGCGTTCTTGACATCTTCAAGTACTTTTTGCTGCTCGAGAAGGATATTGTTGACATATTCAAGTTGATGTTGCACATCTAGCAAGAGATGCTTCACAGCTTCATGTTCTTGTTGCTGCTTTGCCAGGGCCTTCTTGATAGATTCAAGTTCTAGTTGTTGCCATGCCAAAGCCTTCTTCATAGTATCTAGTTCATCATACTGGTTTGTCAGGTCATGCTCGACTGATTCTGGTTCTTCCTGCTACACTAATAGTGTGCTGATGACTGGTTCATATTGTTGTTTCTGTGGTAAAATACTTGTAGTAAGGTCATCATTTGAGCGTTCTATCTTTTCGTATAGAAAAAATACATACATGTTACATCATATGGGAGAATTCAAAAATCTATAGATGCATCTGCCACATATACTATTACATGAGTGAACAAAGGTCAAATGTAAGGAATTTTTTATAGAGTTGGGTAATACATCAACCATTAAGAGAGATGAGCTGTTTGAACTCTTGAAGCAACACATGTAGACCCTTCGTCACCGCATCTAGTTGATGAGAATAATTTTCCTTCCATAATGTACTGCACAATTGACATCCCATGACACATGACAAATAAAGTAAACATATTCTAACCATAGATGAAGAGTTTCCAATAACCTTAATCTATACATCTTTAGTACTCACCGGATATGTATCTTTTTGTTCACTTTTAGTGCCACATTCGTATCAGTTCTTAATCGTGTGTACATCTAAGTGAAGGACCAAATGCTCATAGATCTGATAAAGATGGGAAATCTATCATACGATGGGAATACCAAGCTAGTAAGTCAAGAAACTTTTCATATTGATACGTGTTCTTCTTCATTCGGTCTTTATGCTTGTCCCACTCTGTTGTTGACATGTCAACAACTATTGTGTAAAATTGATCAGTGGTTGACAGTAGGTGCAAAACAAGGCGACACTAATTTCAAATATTGGTCCCAAAATGTGTAAAAACATGCTTAATTACTCATAGATCAAGGTAACAAAGTAGCAATAATAACCCTAGCTGGATTCACCAGCTATCTTGACCCGAATAGGAACCCTCAATTCATATCTTGTAAACACAAAAATAACTTTCATATGGGAAACTAACTAGATTTGGTAATGTAAACACATGCGCAAAATTGATGGGTTACTAGGGGAATAACTGAGAGATGCGAGAGGGCATCTTGTTTGTTGAAGGGTATGTGACTGTTGGATAAATAAGTGGCATTACTTGGGGAGTTTCAGCATGTACATGTTCTAAGATCCATGATGAACTAGAAATCGTCACGTTGTAAACATGGATTAGTTGATGGTCTCACTAATACTCAAGATTGTTCCCTCAACTTGCATCTTGCGGATTCTACCATTAAGAAACCTTTGGGTAGAATAAATGATGTGCTTATTATTGAAAAGATAAATTATGTGCCTGGAAAATTTCATTTTGCTTGATATTGAATGCAATCCTACTTGTCCAATAATACTAGGAAGACCTTCCTTATGGACTATTGGTGCAATTATTGATATGAAAGAGGAAAACATAAGGTTTAAATATCCATTAAAGAAAGGCACAGAACACTTCCCTAAAGAAAGAATCAAGCCACCTTATGAATCTATCATGAGGGCTATGATACATCTCCAACGTATCGATAATTTATGAAGTATCCATGCCATATTTTCCTATGTCTACAATAATTTTATATGGTTTTGATGTCCTTTATATGATTTATTTAGAACTAACCCGGACTGACATTGTTTTTAGCAAAATTACCATGGTGTTGTTTTTGTGTAGAAAATGAAAGTTCTCGTAATCGCCCAAAACTTTTTGATGATTTTTATAGAGGAAATAAGCAATATTGGAGCGAAGAACCACCGGAGGGGAGCCACCTGTGCGTGTCGTGCCTTGCTGGCTTGTGGGGCCCACGTGGCTCCGTTGCGCATGATTCCAACGCTAAAAACTCCTATAAATCCCAGAAACCCTAGAAATAAAGAGGTACTCTTTTTTCCACCGCCGCAACTCTCTATATCGATGAAAAACCAATCTGGAGCCATTCCAGTACCCTACCGGAGAGGGGAAACCATCATCGGTGGCCATCTTCATCATCTCGACGGAGGCCATAATGAGGAGGGAGTAGTTCACCCTCGGTGTTGATTGTATGTACCAGTAGCTATGTGTTCAACCTCTGTCTCTCATGTTCTTGAGATGGCACGATCTTAATGTATCACAAACTTTGTTAATATAGTCGGATCATATGGTGTTCTTCCCTTGCCATATTGTTGTGACAATTTGAATCTTTCCCTTTAATATCTCATTATGTTGAATTGAATATTTTGGTTTGAGAGCACTCCATGTATGTCTTGCATGCGGATACTTGTAGTGACATTGGGATATTCAAGTGATTCACTTAATATATGTTATGGCATCAACTTGCGGATCCCGATGACCTTGGGGATCTATGCATAGGGGTTAATTGCACGTTTTCATACTACGTTCACCGATAGAAATCTTGGGGTGCTCCTTGAAGTTCTTTGTGTTGGATTGAATATGATATGTCTGAAATTGTTTGATGCATGTCGCATAATTTACCCACATATACTTTAAGTGACATTGGAGTATCTAGGTGACATTAGGGTTGATTGATATTTATCATTGGTGTTATTTTAGTACGAACTCTAGGGTTGTTTGTGACACTTATAGGAATAGCTCAAAAGATTGACCGGAAAGAATAACTTTGAGGTGGTTCTACTACCTACACCAATTTCATATTATGTTCTCTGCTAGATAGGAACTCTGGAGTGATTCTTTGTTTCCTGTTGAGGGATGGTTATACGATTCAACTATGTAAGCATTCTTGGGAGATTGCACTAGTGAAACTATGAACCCTAGGGCTTGTTTCCAAGCATTAATATACCATTTTGCTCGTTGTTTACCACATGTTACCTATCTATTTTTATATTTTCAGATTACAAATACCTATTTCGATCATCCTTATTGAACTTGTATCACCATCTCTTCGCCGAACTAGTGCACATATACAATTTTCCATTGTATTGGGTGTGTTGGGGACACAAGAGATTTCTTATATTTGACTGCAGGCTTTTTTGAGAGAGACCATCTTCATCCTACACCTCCCATGGATTGATAAACCTTAGGTACTCCACTTGAGGGAAAATTGCTATTGTCCTACAAAAATCTGCGCTTGGAGGCCCAACATAGTGTACAAGAATAAACTTGTGTAATAGACATCAAGCCATTTCCCGGCGCTGTTGCCGGGGAGGTGAGTGCTTGAAGGTATATCTATAGATCTTGCAATTAAATCTTTTAGTTTCTTGTTTTTCTCTATTTTGGTTCTATAAAATAAAACTACAAAAAATGGAGTTTAGGTTGCCTCATTTGCTTTGTCTTTATAATGTCTTTCGTGAAAATGATTGTTCAAACAATTGTGCTCAATTGTTAGAGGAAGAATTCATAAAAATTATTAATGTGAATTCCTTGAATGATAAGCATAATAATCATCATATTGTTATTATGAATTCTCTCAATATCCATGATGCTAATGATAAGCAAAGCCACAAGCTTGGGGAAGCTATGTTTGATGAAGATGAAAGTTTTAGTCCCCAAGTTTTGATGAGAAAATTTATTATGATGATGGCATGCCTCCTATCTATGATCATTATTGTGATGTCATGTATTCTAAAACGAGTAATAGTAACCATGAAACTTGTTCTGATGATTTTAATATTCAAAGTGGTTATGTCAATCAAGTACCTCATGATAGTTATTTTGTTGAGTTTGCTCCCACTACTTTGTATGAGAAGTTTGCTTATGCGGAGAGTAATAAAAGTTCTATGCTCGTGCATCATGAAAATAATGCTTTATGTGATAGTTATATTTTTGAATTCCTTCATGATCCTACTTAAAATTATTATAAGGAGGAACATATGCTTGTAGGAATTGCAACAATATCAAGCTTCCTCTCGATGTGTTCAAAGTTTTGAAATTATGCTTGATATGCCTTCCTATGAAAGTTCATTCTTGTTCCCATAAATTGTTTGCTTGCAAAATCCCTATGAATTGGAAGTGGGTTAGACTTCAATGTGCTTGTCAAGTGATTCATGATGCTCTTTTGCATGTTTCAAATACTATTCCTATGTGAGCATCATTGAAATCATCATTCCTAGCTAAAAGGCTTTAAAGAAAAGTGCTTGCTGGGAGACAACCCAATATTTATACATTTTTTGTGTGTTCCTATGATTAAGATACTATATTAATCATGTTTTATAGCTTTTCTTTTAATGTGCCAAGTAAAACCTTTGGGATAGTCTGGATACTTGTTTGTTTGATTCTATGCAAAAACATAAAGTATTGCGTCCACTATATGAATTATGTGATTTTAATGGAAAATCAAATAAAATCTTGAATGCTTACACAAAATTACCATGCAAATTATCTGTGTTGACCTATTTTTTAGAATTTTTAGAGTCAGGTAAGTATGGTGTTCATACATATCTTCACAAACTAGTCTGTTTTTGACAGATTTTGTTTTGCATGCGAAGTTTGCTTGTTTTAGTGTTTCCATAGATTATATTTAGTGATATAAATTATGGGATTGATATAGGTATTATGTGATAAAAATCAAGGTTGTCAGAATCGTGTTTCTGAATCGGACCGGAACTCCGATGGTAGGATCGCAAATCGTAGAATCTTCACTACCAGGGTCGTAGAAACGTAGATTCTATGAAGTGAAATCATAGAATCAGAGGGGTTAATTCGGATCGTAAAGTTGTAGAGCGGCATAACATAATCGTAAGTCTAACAACCTTGATAACAATTATGAATCTTATCTTGATAGTACCTAAGTGAATGATCTATCTTTATTACACTAACACATCTCACGAAGTTTTATTAAGTTTTGTGTGATTGAAGTTTTCAAGTTTTGGGTGAGATACCAATATGAGGAGAATAAGGAGTGGCAAGACCCTAAGATTGGGTATGGCCAAGGAACCCCAAGGTAATATCCTAGGAAGACTCAAGCGTCTATGCTTGGGGATGCCCCGGAAGGCATCCCCTCTTTCGTCTTCAACACTATCGGCATATCTTACTTGGAGCTATATTTTTATTCATCAGATAATATGCGCTTTACTTGGATCGTAATTATATTTTATTATTTTAAGTTTGATTTTACTTATAATATTATTTTTCAATAAAAAGTTCCAAGAATTTCCTTAAGATGACTCCATTGCATGTTTTGATGTGTGTTGTGTAAAAACAGAAACTTTTGCTGTAGTGTTTGAATTTTCATATTTTACTGGAACGTAGAAGTTTCTGAAAATTTTACACAGTATTGTCATATAAATTATTTAGTCTTTCCTAAATTTTCAGAATTTTTGGAGTTACATAAGTACACTGGTTTAATAGCTTGCTACAAACGGTTTTGTTTGGACAGATTGTTGTCATAGTTTTGTTATCTACTTATCCTATACTTTCCATAGACTATATTGGTAGATATAAATTGTGGAAACAATAGTAAATAGTGTATGATGTTTGAAAATTATTGTTCAACTTGTCTTGGCAGTATGTAAAGGGTCGATTCATTCTTATGTGCACCAACATTTCTCACGAGTTCTTTTCAAGTTTTGTGCGGATGCAGTTTTTGAGATTTAGGTGAATCCGGGATATGAGAGGATTGAACGAGATACAAAATCTCAAACTTGGGGATCCTAGGGCACCCCAAGTAAAATTAGAAGAAGTCTCAAGCATCTAAGCTTGATGATGCTATGCATCCCACCTCTCTTCATCAAACAAATATCGGTTAGCCTATGTTGAGCCTAACTTTTTTGTCCACATGATATCTTCTACTCTTGGAGTGCCATTTTTTATTTCGTTTACTGTTTGAATAAAATACTCAGATATGAAAATATTTATTGAGAGAGATTTTTCCCATAGCTACTTAATTGTTTGACAACTCATTGATATTCACTTATATCTTTTGATAGTAGTTTGATGTTTACTCTTGTGCTTCACTTATATCCTAAGAGTAAATTGTGAATGTATGAAATATCAGAAATATGAAATTATATGTGCTTCATACGCTTGTCCGATGTGGAGTAGTGACTTCACATACTAGGAGTATAAGCGGTAAAATTTCTTAGAAGTTAGCAAACATAACATTGGTCATTTAAACGATTCATGAAAGAATATTGAAGGAGTAGAGGTTTCACATATATATATATATACTATCTTGGACATCTCCTATGATTGTGAGCCCATTAATTATTTTCAAACTTGATGAAGTAGTTGACGTTGGACAAGGAAGACAACTTGATGGTTATGTTTGTTTATATTCACATAGCATTTATATTGTCATGGATCCTCCAACATGTGGTGCTTGTTTACAACCTTTTGCTATCCAAAACTTCATACTAAGTAGAGATACTACTTGTGCATGCAAATTATTGAGCCAAGTTCTTCCATAAGAGTCCACCATACCTACCTATATATGGTATTTCACTGCCATTCCAAGTAAATTTGCATGTGCCACCTCTAAACATTCAAATAAACATTCGTTTTGTGTGCTCATACTCCTCATGGAGCAACGAGGCGGTCATTATCTTCCATGCTAAGCGAGTTATTGTCAAGATGAGTGTTTATTCACTTGTCATTGCATGAGAGAGGCTGGTAAAAAGGATGCCTAGTCCTGCATAATACAAAAATAAATGAACAAAACTCCCCCTAGAATGTTGATTGCTTGGAGGGAAACCATGGACTTGACCAACCATGGAATGTGTTTGAATGGTGGAGGGGGAGTAAAATTTCAATTCTGTTTGCGAACCACTAATAATGTGATTAGCATAGAAGATATTGAAAACTCTATTGTGATGTTGACAGGAAAAGCATACCACTCAAAATTACATATTCATCTCTATATGAAAACAATGAGTTGTGACACCTCTGCAAATCTATGCTTCCCTCTATGAAGGGCCTATCTTTCACTTTTCATGTTAATTCAATGATACGTCTACAATGTATCGATAATTTATGAAGTATTCATGCCATATTCACCCATGTTTACAATACTTTTATATGGTTTTGATGCACTTTATATGATTTATTTAGGACTAACCCGGACTGGCGTTGTTTTCAACAGAACTATCGCGGTGTTGTTTTTTGTGCACAAAATGAAACTTCTCAGAATCGCCCAAAACTTTTTGATGTTTTTTGGAACAAAAGAGGCACTAGGATCTTCATGGGAGGCCAGAAGAGCCACGAAGTGGGCACCACCCACTAGGGCACGCCAGCCCCCTAGCGCGCCCTGGGTTCAATGCTCACCTCGTGGACCACCTTCACGTGAAACAGATGCCAAAAATTCCTATAAATATAGAAACCATCATGAATAACCCTAGACTCCTCATTACGTCGCCGCAACTCTCTGTATCGACGAAAAACCAATCTGGAGGCATTCCAGTACCATGTCGGAGAGGGTAGATCATCTCTGGAGGCCATCTTCATCATCCCTATGGTCTCCATGATGAGGAGGGAGTAGTCCACCCTTGGGGCTGATGGTTTGTACCAGTATCTATGTGTTCAATCTCTCTTTCTCTCATGTTCTTGAGATGGCACAATCTTGATGTATCATGGGTTTTGTTAATATAGTTGGATCACATGGTGTTTTCCTCTTTGTATCTTGTTGTGATGAATTGAGTTTTCCCTTTGAGATTTTGTTATTATTGGATTGAATACTTGTATGGTTTTGAGAGCACTTGATGTATGTATTTCATGTGTATACCCGTGGTGACATTGGGGTATTCAAGTGATTCACTTGATATATGTTATGGCTTCAACTTGCAGATTCCGGTGACCTTGGGAATATATGCATAGGGGTTGATTGCACGTTTTCATACCATGTTCTCTGATAAAAATCTTGGGGCACTCTTTGAGGTTCTTTGTGTTGGATTGAGTATTATGAATCTGAAATTGGTTGATGTGTATCATATGGTGTTGTTCTAGTACAAACTCTTAGATAGATCGATTGGAAAGGATAACTTGGTTATTTTAGTACGTACTCCAGGATAGATCGATCGGAAAGCATAACTTGGTTATTTTAGTATGAACTCTTGGACAGATCGATCGGAAAGGATAACTTTAAGGTGGTTCCATACCCTACAAACAATTTCTTCTTGTGTTCTCCGCTAGATAGGAACTTTGGAGTGATTCTTCATTGCACGTTCAGGGATGGTTATGTGATTCAATTATATTAGCATTGCTGAGAGATTGCACTAGTGAAAGTACGCACCCTAGGCCTTATTTCCAAGCATTTATACACCATTTTGATCGTTGTTTTACACTTGCTACCTTGATGTTTTTATATTTTCAGATTACAAAAACCTATATCTATCATCCATATTGCACTTGTATCGTCATCTCTTTACCAAACTAGTGCACCTATACAATTTGCCATTGTATTGGGTGTGTTGGGGACACAAGAGATTTCTTGTATTTGATTGCAGGGTTGTTTGAGAGAGACCATCTACATCCTACACCTCCCATGTATTTATAAACCTTAGGTCATTCACTTGAGGGAAAATTGCTACTGTCCTACAAAACTATGCGCTTGGAGGCCAACACGAGTCTACAAGAATAAAGTTGCATAGCGGACATCAAGCTCTTTTCTGGCGCTCTTGACGGGGTGGTGAGTGCTTGAAGGTATATATATTTAGATCGTGCAATTAAATCTTTTAGGTTCTTGTTTTTCACTAGTTTGGTTTTATAAAAGAAAACTACAAAAAATGGAGTTTAGGTTGCATCAATTGCTTCGTCTTTTTAATGTCTTTCGTGAAAATGATGGCTTGGAAAATTGTGCTCAATTTATAGAGGATGAATTTATGAAAAATACTTAATAATAATTCCTTGAATGATGAGAGTGATAATAATATTGTTAGTATGAATTTTATGAATATCCATGATGCTAATGATATGCAAATCCACAAGCTTGGGGATGCTATGTTTGATGAATATGATATTTTTAGTCCCCCAAGATTTGATGAGTAAAACTATTCTCATGATAGCATGCCTCCTATGTATGATGAATATTGTGATGACATGTATGCTATAAATAGTAACGATAACCATGAAACTTGTTATCATGATTTTATTATTTAAAATGGTTATGTCAATCAAGTATCACATGATAGTTATTTTGTTGAGTTTTCTCCCGCTACTTTGAATGAGAAGAATTTTGCTATAGTAAAAATATTATATTCTTATGAAGCATGAAAATAATTTTGTATGTGATAGTTATATTGTTTAATTCCTTCATGATGCTACTTAGAATTATTATGAGGGAGGAACATATGCTTGCTGGAATTGCAATAATATCAGTTTCCTCTCTATGTGTTCAAAGTTGTGAAGTTGCATTTGTTTTGCCTTCCTATGCTAGTTGATTCTTGCTCCCATAAATTGTTTCCTCACAAATGTGCATGTCATGTGATTCATGATGCTCTCTCGCATGTTCCAACTACTATTCCTATACGAGCATCATTGAAATCATCATGCCTAGCTAAAAGGCATTAAAGAAAAACGCTTATTGGGAGACAAACCAACACTTTTACTTTATGTTTTTGAGTTTTCACATGACTAAGTTACTGTAGTAATCATGTTTTTTTTCTTTTATTTGAATAAAGTGCCAAGTAAAGCCTTTGGGATAGAAACTTGCTTGTTTTATTCTGTGTAAAAACAGAAAGTTTGCATCCAGTATATGAATTATCTGATTTTACTGGAGTGTGAAGAAATTCTTCAATTTTTAAAAAATATTTATATGCAAATTCTATGTGTTTTCCTAAAGTTTAAGAATTTTTAGAGTCAGGGAAGTATGGTGATCATTCACATCTTCATAGACTGTTCTATTTTTGGCAAATTTTGTTTCCCATGCTTAGTTTTCTTGTTTCAAGTGTTTCCATAGTACCCAAGTTTCTGAATTTGTCAAAAACTTCTTGTCTTAATGGAATTTTTACATATTTGTTTCCACATAATAACTTATGGGAATGATGGAATTCCAGCAAAGACAGAAAGTTTGCGTCCAGTATATGAATTTGTTTTCCATATTTGGTGATATAAATTATGGGAATGATGGGATACAGTAGTTATTATGTGATAAAAATTATGAATCTTGTCTTGACATTACCTAAGTGAATGATCTATCTTTACTATACTAACCCATCTCATTAAGTTCCGTTAAGTTTTGCGTGATTGAAGTTTTCAAGTTTTGGGTGAGATACCGATATGAGGTGAATAAGGAGCAGCAAGGACCTAAGCTTGGGTATTACCAAGGCACCCCAAGGTAATATCCAAGGAAGACTCAAGTGTCTAAGCTTGGGGAAACCCCGGAAGGGATCCCCTCTTTCGTCTCCAACATTATTGGTATATCTTACTTAGAGCTATATTTTTATTCGTCATATAATATGTGTTTTGCTTGGGGAATCATTTATATTTCGTTCTATACTATATGTTATTTGTAATCTTGTTTTTCAGCAAAAAGTTCCAAGCATTACCTTAACATGCTTCCATTGCAAGTTTTGATGTGTGTTGTATAAAAACAGAAACTTTTGCTGTAGTGTTTGAATTTTCATATTTTACTGGAATGTGGAAAGTTTCTGAATTTTTACACAATATTCTCATATAAATTATTTTTCATGTCCTAAATTATGAGAATTTGTTTAGTTACAAAAGTACACTGGTTTAATAGATTGCTACAAAATGTTCTATTTGGAGAGATTGTTGTCATAGTTTTGTCATCTACTTATCCTATAGTTTCCATAGCCTATAATGGTAGATATAAATTGTTTTTTTCGAGAAAACGCAGAGAGATTCATGCATTTCTTTGTATTGAAAAGGTAGAGTTTATATTACAATACTCCTAGGAGGTACAGTACTGATGATGATTCCATGGAATTAGTGCATGTCCCAGGTCTGGTGGGTGATGTCGTGGAGGCCAGCCGCTCTCGCCTTGGTCCAGAGTGACGCCTCATCTTTGATCCTCGCAACCAGGTTGCTCACCGAG
Organism: Hordeum marinum; assembly: GCA_022496015.1. Classification (NCBI taxonomy): domain Eukaryota; kingdom Viridiplantae; phylum Streptophyta; class Magnoliopsida; order Poales; family Poaceae; genus Hordeum; species Hordeum marinum. The sequence continues at coordinate 164,329,703 of CM039673.1, forward strand.
GGTTGGTTGCCCTCGAACACACATCTGTTGTGGTGCTTCCAAATCTACCATGGAGTCGAAGCCTTTGCACATGGGTTGTGGGATTCTCTGCTTGGCGCTATGCCACCAGGAGAGGAGGGAAGACTCGTGGCTGGGGGGTGTGCAAGGCAAGCAGAGCCAGGTGATGACATCTTGCCATACCTGCCTAGAGAAGGGGTAATGGAGGAGCAAGTGGTCCATCGTCTCGGGGTCCTGGCAGCACAAGAGGCAAGGATCGTGGTGCTGCAGCCCTCGTCGAGCCAAGCGATTTGAGGTCCAGCATCGATCTTGGTCAGCGAGCCAGTGGAAGAAGCACACCCGGGGTGGTGCCCAGCTCTTCCATATGAACTTCCAGGAGGCGTTGGGAATGGATCCTTGGAAGGTAGCCTCGTAGCAGGACTTAGCAGTGTATGATCCATTTGTGGTCCACTTCCAGGTTAGTCGATCGGGCGTGTTGGTCAGGATGGTGTGCTCGATGGTATTCCAGAGCCGGATGTACAGGCCAATGTTGTGGATGCTGATAGTGCCCTCAATGTCGCGAGCCCAAGCATTGGCATTGAGCCCCTCCGCGATGGTCCGCACCTTCCTTATGTGTGTGGGGATGCAGGCGTGTAGCTGCGGCGCGATCTCACCGACGGATCGACCGTCAATCTAGCGGCCATCCCAGAAAAACACTGAGAGGCAATTTCCTAGGGTCATTGTGGTGCAGGCAAAGAACAGGGCATGCTCATCCGCCGAGAACTACAGGTCAAGCCCGCTCCATGCTCTGTGTTGGTCAGTGCGGCTGAGCCATAGCCAGCGCAGCCGTAGTGCCAACCCAATGCGCTCGAGGTCCGGGATGCCAAGGCCTCCGAGCTTGATAGAACAGCAGGTCCGACGCCAGTTGACGTGGCAATTGCCCCCATTGGCAGCCTCACGGCCAGCCCACAAGAAGCCGTGCTCAATCTTCTCAAGTTGCTTGATGGACTTCTTGGGCGGTGTGAAGACGAGCAGTTGGTGATGGGGACTGCGAAGAGGACGGATTTTAGCGTCGCGAGGCGCCCAACCTTGTTCATGAGCCATGCTTACCAAGACGGAAGTTGGTCCCGCACCTTGTCCACCAGATGCTGTAGTTGCACCATCGTAGGTCGCCAGATGGTGAGCAGGATTCCCAGGTAGGTGACCGAGAGCTCGGCAATAGGACAGCTGAGTAGCTGTACTGCAGCGGTTGCCACGTCCTTGTCATAGCGAATGAGGCTCGTCGTGCTCCTGGCAAAATTGACGTGTAGTCCGGAGGCGTGGCCGAAGAGCTGTAATATTCCTTTAACAGCGGTGATCTCAGTCGGCGTTGGGTAGTAGAACAACATGACATCGTCTGCGTACAGCGAGATCGCCGGCACCATGCGCCGCGGGTGGAGCTGCTGTAGGATTCCCAGCGAGGTGGCCCAATTGATGAGGCAGCCAAGGACGTCGATGACGAGGACGAAGAGTTGCGAAGACAGTGGGTCGCCCTGCTGGAAGCCACACCAATGCCAAATAGGGGGGCTCGGGTCGCCATTAAGCAGCACCCTAGTGCTTGCTGAAGATAGCAGGATGGCCATCCATGCTTGGAATCGAGCACCATAGACGTAGCACTGTAGTACCTCGAAGACAAAAGTACAGGAGACCGAGTCAAAGGCCTTCGTCAGGTCAAGCTTGAGGAGGGCTCGTGGGGCTTTGAGCTGGTGGATCAGCCGTGCAGATTGTTTGATGAGGACGAAGTTATCATGCAGGCTGCGCCTGGGGATGAATGCATTCTGGTTCGGGCTGACGAGGCGATCCAGCCATGGGCCGAGTCGGAGTGAGAGCACTTTAGCGAACACCTTGGCGATGAGATGGATAAGGCTGATCGGCCTATAGTCCCCGAAGGCAGCGGCGTCGGCGCGCTTGGGAAGCAAGGTGAGCAGCGCCTGGTTGAGGCGAGCGAAACCCTGACCGCGCATGTCGTAGAGCTGCTGAAAGACGTCCACAAAGTCTTGCCGCACCGTATGCCAACAAGCACGTAGGAATTCTGTAGTGAAGCCGTCAGGGCCCGGTGCCTTTTGTGCGGGAAGGTGCTGGACATCGTTCCAGATTTCATCGGCACTGAATGGCGCCTCGAGGTCGAGGAGGTGCCTTCTCGCCGCCGTAGCCGCCGCTCCAGCCGCTGCCCCTCGCTCCCGAGCCCCTCTGTAGCTTTGCTGTGACGTGCTGGACCTCTTCCTCGAAAGAATCGAGCCCGGAGGCCCCAGCGCCGATCTCGACGCCTTCTTCCTCCTCGGTCACCGGAGACCGCCGCTGTTCGTCCGTTGCAAACAAGGCCTCCCCGATCCTGCTCTCGTCGCCGTTGTGTCTGCCGTGAGCTCCTGCTCCTTCTCCCCCTCTTTTCCCCTTCAATAGCTTGTTCTAGCGCCGGGTCCCCTCGGGTCCGAGAGCTCCTTGCCGTCGGCGAGGACATGGCCATTGCTGCGGCAGCCCAAGCTCGCACCAGAGCACGTAGTCGTGCTCAGGAGGAACCTAGGTAGCCTTAGGAGCCCTTAGTTGGGTCATTCGAGCTCCGGCTCGACGAGCCCGTGCTCGCCCGAGCTTCGGCAGCCTCCTTGCTCATCGCCGGCGCCGATTCCGGCCATCCCAGCCCCTGGGAGGTGTTGGGCTCGACGCGCACAAGCACGCAGAGCCGATCGGTGCCCTCCGCCACCCTTTTGGTCACCGGAGGAGGAAACCCGATCCCCTCCACCGTCCCTGACGTTGCCGGCGGCTCAACGCCGGCGAGTCAACCAGTTTGACCACCAGGGGTTAATCCCCTGGGTCACTGGCAGGTGGGGCTGGGCTTTGCTAATCTAGGATTAGTGAATTTAATTAATTAATTGATTTAATTAAGTTAATGACTCACTGACAGTGGGTCCTACCCTAATCTAATTAGTAAATAGTTATTTAATTAACTCTGTTAGTAGCTGGGTCACTAACAAGTGGACCCCACTGGGCAGCTTTGACCTGTCAATGGTCTATTGACCAGCTGACGTCATGATGCTGTCATGCTGATGCAATAAAGAATTTTCTGAATTAAATTAATTCCAAAACTATTTAAAACTTAGAAAATTCATAGAAATTAGTCTATAACTCAGTTTGAAATAATTTAGATATGAAAATTTATCAGAAAATCCAATGAATCCAATGGTGTTGTTATCATGCATGTTAGAGCAACCTATGTAGATGAACATTGACATTTACTAATGGGTTAACATATGAAATATGAAATTTAGAATGATTTTGAACCTATATTCAAAATCACTTCATTTAACTTGGACAGTAGCTGCATTAGCTCATCCAGAGATGCTGCCATGTCATGATCATGCATCATATTGTTGCACTTGTCGTGTATTGGTTGCTACTTATCTGCATTGCGGTAGGCCCTGCTTGTGAGGATACCTCCGAGTATTCCAACGAAGGAGAAAACCTTCCCGCTTCCCAGCAAGGCAAGCAACCCCTTTGATCATTCCGATAACATCCCATTCTCTCGCTCCTGCTCTTGTTTATTGCATTAGGACAAACATTCACTTGTTTGTCATACACGGTAGATGAACCCATTCCTTTGCATGACCTGTCATTTTCATAGTAAATAGCTCAACCTTGCAACATAGCATACCTGGTAGATGCTTGTGCCATGATGTGCTTTGCTTACTTTGCCTGCTTTGCTTGTTATGCTTAGAGTTGTGTCAGGTCTGATTCATCTGGGTGATGAACTGGAGTGAAACAATGTTGTTCTGATGTGACAAGTTTATGATGAACCCGATTTGGTAAAGGTAGCGATGAGAGACTATGTAGGAGTACATAGCGGGTTGTCTCATTGGGACCGTTCTTAGAAACTGAGTTCCGTGTTTGTGATCCAGGACTAGTTACTACCACATGCTGGGCCCTGAAATATGACCCCGCTTGACTTATCAATCTCTTAGTCCTTGGTCCAGGAGTTGCAAGTAGTTTCTGGTGTTTATAGCATACTGGAGGCCGTGCGTAGCGCTGACCCTAGGAGTTTGTTACAATGTGGTAGGCAGTGGCACAATGTACCAAGGGTCACCCGAATGGTGGGCTTGGGAACCCTGCGCACATCGTGTGGGGCCGTAGCGGAAACTTCGGCCGAACTTCCGTGCGGGTTCAGTCTCAAATAGGCGATAGCCTGGACTAGAGGTCTTGTGTGATTGACGGTCTTGGACGACTCCCTCACTAGGCTTCCTCTTGAAGGTTACCGAGGTGCATGGTTTTATGAGCACACAGCGATAAGTGGCGAGAGCATGTGTGAAGAAGTACACCCATGTAGGGTAGGAAACTATTCGAATAGTCACGTCCTCGGATATGGACTACTTGGAGAACTTATGGTGTTCATAGATAATTTGAGGGATACTCACAAAAATATCAAGACAGGTGTGAGTACCATGGATGGCACTCTCCTAGGAGACGGAAGTGAGTCCATGGTGGTGTATTGATGTGGACTTAGTGGACTCATGTGCGATATCTAAAATCTAAACAAAGAGTTAAAATTGTGTAGTATAGGTTAGCCATGAGTCAAAGCTGGCATTGCTGCAGAAACTCCACCACTCCCCTTGTTGATAGTTGAGCATGAATAGTCTAAGTCTGTTTTAAAGACTTGCTGAGTACGTTTGTACTCACGTTTGCTTAATAAATGTAATAGATGAGACTCAGGACCCATCAGGTGGGTTCTATCTAGATGTCGACGACGCTGAATAGCTGGTGTCCCAGCTACGACCTTATGCCCTATGGCGGGCTGTAGATAGTCAGGCCATGTGCCTTCTTACCCTTTCAACTGTTTGTACTCAGACAGCTTTATGCTTCCACTTGGTTTGTATGAACTTGCTTGTATGACTTGAGTGTCGGCTCATGTGACCCCTACCTGTAAAACATATTATGCAAGGCTCTTCTGAGCCTCTTAAATAAAAGTTGTGTTGATATATGGTTATGTTGTGATGCCATAGTTGTATCTATGCATATCGGGCATGTCGTGCGTACGTGTGACGTGCAACAGTATGTATGGGATCCGACACCTAGTCATGTGCCTTTAGTAGTACTCTTTACGGGAAACTACCTCTTTGTGCTTCCACCGAGCCTTGGTAGCTTGCTACTGCTCCGGACACATTAATTTACAGGCATGTATCCTTCTTTGCTGCCGTTTCTATCCCTTCGGGGAAATGTCTCGCAGTGTAATGGAGTCCCTGTAGCCTACTACGATTCGTCTACATGCAGTGATGACATTTATGTCCCACGATGTAATGGAGTCCTTGTTTTTTGCTATGATTCGTCTACACACGCATGAGGCCGACACCTGCATTGCTGGGTTGCGTATGCCTGTTTCCGTACGAATGTGCCACTTGGGTTCTATGACTAGTCACGTCGGCCCGGGTTCTCTGTCGTTTGATTGCCAGCGACATGTTCATATACGTGAGCCAAAAGACGCAAACGGTCCCGGCTAAGGTAAGGCTGCAGCCGTGTTCAAATAATGAGTTCTGTGTTTGTGATCCAAGACTAGATACTACCACACGTTGGGATACTTAATTGACCCTCTAGACTTATCAGTCGCTTAGTCCTTAGTCCAGGAGTTGCAAGTAGTTTCTGGTGTTTATATCATGTTGGAGGCCGTGCGTAGCGCTGCCGTAGTGGTGGGTTACGACGCGGTAGGCAGTGGCATGGTGTACCAAGGGTCACCCGAATGGTGGACTTGGGAACCCCGCGCACATCATTTGGGGCCGTAGCGGAAACTTCGGCCGGATTTCCGTGCGGGTTCAGTCTTAAATAGGCGATAGCCTGCACTAGAGGTCCTATGTTATTGACGGCCGTGGCCGACTCTCTCGCTGGGCTTCCGCTTGAAGGTTGCTGAGGTGCATGGTTTTATGAGCACACAACGATAAGTGGCGAGAGCGTGTGTGAAGAGGTACACCCCTGCAGGGTATGAAACTATTCGAATAGTCGCGTCGTCGCATATGGACTACTTGGAAAACTTATGCTATTCATAGATCATCAAATGGATACCCATAAAAATATCAAGACAAGTGTGAGTACCATGGATGGCACTCTCCCAGGAGAGGGAAGTGAATCCATGGTGGTGTATTGTCATGGAGTTAGTGGACTCGTGTGCGATATCTAAAATGTAAACAAGGAGTTAACATTGTGTAGTGTAGGTTAGCCATGAGTCAAAGCTGGCTTTGCTGCATAAACTCCACCACCCCCTTTGTTGATACATGAGCATGATTAGTCTAGGTCTGCTTTAAAGACTTGCTGAGTACGTTTGTACTCATGTTTGCTTAATAAATGTTGCAGATGAGACCCAGGACCCATCGGGTAGGTTCTTTCTAGATGTCGACGATGCCGAATAGCTGCTGTCCCAGCTACGACTTTATGCCTGTGGCGGGCTGTAGATAGTCAGGCCATGTGCGTTTTTACCCTTTCATCTGTCTGTACTCAGACAGCTTTATGCTTCCGCGTGGTTTGTATGAACTTGTTTGTATGACTTGAGTGTCGGGTCATGAGACCCCTATCTGTAAGAACATATTATGCAAGGCTCGTCTGAGCCTCTTAAATAAAAGTTGTGTTGTTGTATGGTTATGTTGTGATGCCATAGTTGTATCTATGCATATCGGGCATGTCATGCATACGTGTGACGTGCAACGGTATGTATGGGATCTGACACCTAGTAATGTGCCTTTAATAGTACTCTTTACGGGAAACTGCCTCTTTGTGCTTCCACCGAGCCATGGTAGCTTGCTACTGCTTCGGACACATTGATTGACTGGCATGTATCCTTCTTTGCTGTTGTGTCTGTCCCTTTGGGGAAATGGCTCACATTGTAATGGAGTCCCTGTAGCCTGCTATGACTCATCTACGTGCAATGATGGCATTTATGTCTCACGGCGTGATGGAGTCCTTGCAGTTTGCTATGACTCGTCTACATACGCTTGAGGTCGACACCTGCATTGCTGGGTTACGTATGCCTGTTTCCGTACGGATGTGCCACTTGGGTTCTATGACTAGTTATGTCGGCCCGGGTTCTCTGTCGTTTGATTGCAAGCGACATGTTCACATACGTGATCAAAGAGATGCAAACGGTCCCGGCTAAGGTAAGGCTGTAGCCGTGGAGCTTACCGTGCGTGAGGCCGCAAATTGATGTGATATGTTACAATCTAGATTCATATGACTTAGGATCAGGGTCCCGACAGTGTTGGTATCAGAGCCTGACTGACTATAGGACTACCAAGCCAAACCGGTCGAAGTTGATTCTAGAAACACTATAGAAAAGTAGGGGAATTGATTGTGGAAGGGAACGTAAGGCTCTTTTCACTCCTCTTCCCAAGTTATTCTATTCTGAGTCACTCTCATCTTTTCTACAGGGATAAGAGCTAGGCTTCTCACCTATTGCTTAGGATGACGAGTAACTAACTATGGACTATTAGCCAGCTTGTTCGCAAGTGAACTTCGGTACTCAAGGATTGTTGGTGTGACAAATAGTTGGAGAAGAGATTTGAGTCTAAAAAGTCGAGTGGTCATGCTTTTCCAATCTTTTGCAGTTGTCTCAAAATCCTTTTTGAGCAATTATAGCTGTTATGTTATCCAATTTCTGCGGGAATCTCTAATGTCTTTGCATCATTCTCTGTTTTAGATGCCCCCTCGTCCTTCCCGTCAGGTGGTCCGTCTGACCAGGTGCATCGATGTACCGGGTCACACGGCCATGTTGGTTAGAGTTATGATGGAGGCTGGTTACCGTTGGTACCCAGAGTATACAGTGGAGGAACAGTATCGATATTTCAACTAGAGCCAGTATCTGTGTACTGTTAAGATATATCCATCAAATCCTGGAGCTGCAGATCTGCTTCATTGGACTTATGGATTAGGTGTCACCATAGATATGGTAGTTCAGGAGGCCGCCTACACCATGCTGACTATCATGAGGTTTCACCAGGGTCTGCTTCAGAACACAGAGTTCTGTTATGTTCCTGCTTCTCTGGGAGGAGAGGATAGTTATCTTAGCGCAGGTGACCGCTCAGATGTTGGAGAACAGGGATCATGATGCACGTGCACTTCGCATGGAGCTATATGCTACCCATGCATGTCTTTGGATAGCCCTGACGTAGCTAGCACCTATTGTGCAGACAGGCTATGGAGATCTGGATATGCTGAACCTATCACGGACTCTTCTGCCAGCACACGTAGACTAGCCTGATGTTGGAGGCATCACCCCTTTTCGAGGATCGTTGTTGCCACCAACAAGGGGACCGAGGCCACATCCGTGTCCTTACAGTTTCCAGGGATCACAGGCTAGGGTGTTTCCAGATCCTCAGGTTCAGCTCTCAGGCCACGGGGGTAACCTATATGAGGCATTCTATGGTGATGCTTGAGTACGTGGATGTTAGTACTAGTATGGTAGTAGTCATATTGCCACAGTCCTGCGTGTCTTGTGGGATATGACTGAGGTTGAGAGCTGAGTTCCGGAAGTGTATATAGATAATGTATAGGAAGCTTGTAATGCCTCCAATGAGTTGTGTCATCTCTCTGTAATTTGTATTTCAGCTTGGGCTTGTACTGAACTATGTCATGGTGTGTATGAATCATGGTGTTCATATGGCAGTTGTTATTACCATGTTGATCGGGTGTTTACCCCTGCATGCCATGTTGTCCAGTACATTCCTTATCTCATTCCTTGGAGTTGGTGTGTTCCTTGTCTAAGCTGTGGGTTTGTTTTCCCAGGATGGTGGCAACTAGGAATAACCCCATGCCTGCCCCCGAGCAGGGCAAGGGAAGCCAACCAAGGCAAGCGAACCTACCACGGGCGCCCTCTTTGGCAGAAGTGGTGCTCGAAGCTGAACGGGACGAAAGGGAGACCAACAGGCTATGGAACATATTGAGCAGAACACAGCGCGTCCACCCCGCAATGATCGCAATGATGGCGTGTCTCTCAATGACTTTGTCAAGTTGTGCCCACCTAAGTTTCATCATTCGGTCGACACGCTCGACGCGGATGACTGGCTGACCAGTATGTCCCACAAAATCTGAGCTGCCAATGTATTTGAGGCCAACAAGGTGACCTTTGCTGCATACTTTCTGGAAGGACCCAGCAATCTGTGGTGGGAAAATTATGAAGCTATGCATCCCACAGGCCCTGCACCAACTTGGGCAGATTTCAGTGAGGCATTTTGTACCCATCACATCCCGGAAGGGCTGATGGATCGCAAGAGACAGGAGTTTTGTGCTTTCACCCAGGGTAGAATGACAGTGGATTCCTATAGCCGTGAGTTCGGAAATCTTGATCGTTATGCTCCGGAGGAAGTGTCAACCGATGCCAAGAAACAGGCTAGGTTCCGCAAGGGACTTAGTCCTAAGCTCTGTCGAGATCTGTGCCTGCATGAGTGCACAACCTTCCAGGCTCTCGTCAACAAGCCTATCAATGCCAAAACTGGACAGACTAACTACGAGGAAACTAAGAAGCACACATGTGACTTCAGCCCCGCATCTTGCTCGGGCTCCAACAAATGCCGGGTGTGGGTTCCCAACGCAGCTATGTCGCCAAGGTACACCGCGAGGCCATCCTTCCAGGCACCTCGCCTAGCTCAGCCCAACCCTCCGTCCAGGACATTCAGAGGTCCTCCTACCAATGCTACCCCCCGTGCCATCGTGGTCTATTACAAATGTGGAGAACTAGTACACTACTCCCGTGAGTGTCCTCAAAACAATGCTAAGACGGCTGGATGTGGGAAGCCGGGAAAAGCCTTCTATGTGAAGCCAGCTACTGCTCGTGGTCAAGTGAACTACGTTTCTGCTGAAGAAGCCCTTGAGGATCCTGATGTTATTATAGGTATGCTCCTTGTCAATAGTCATCCAGCATCTGTTCTATTTGATACTGGGGCATCCCATTCATTCATCTCAGAAAGTTATGCACAGTTGCATAACATGTCTCTTTGTGATATGCCTACTCCTTTAGTAGTTCAGACTCTTGGTTCAAAATGGCAAACTTCTAGGGTAAGCCGTGACAATGAGATTCTTGTGGATAGGCTATTCTTCCTAGCATCTTTAGTAGCCCACAAGTCTTCAAACATCAATATCATCTTAGGCATGGACTGGATGAAAGCCCACTATGGTAAGATTGATACTCATACTAGGAATGTTCAACTTACACATCCCTCGGATGAGATAGTTCATATCTCCACTCGAGCAGCCAAGTGCCAACTCTATTCTCTCAATGTTGGCCCTCTTCCAGAATAAGAAGATATTCCGATAGTCCGAGACTTTCCGGATGTCTTTCTAGAAGAACTGCCAGGAATTCCACCTGTCAGAGATGTTGAGTTTGTGATAGAGCTCATCCCAGGGACTGTTCCAATAGCCAGAAGACCTTATAAGATGGCACCCTTAGAACTAGCCGAACTTAAGAAACAACTCGATGAGTCTTTGAAGAAAAGTTTCATACGTCCTAGTTCTTCTCCTTGGGCTTGCCCCGTTCTCTTTGTTAAGAAGAAGGATGGATCGGATCGAATGGTTGTGAATTATCGGCCAATAAATCTGGTCACCATAAAGAACAAGTATCTGCCCCCAGGATCAATGATTTATATGAGCAACTCGCTGGATCCTCTGTCTTTTCCAAAATGGATTTGAGGTTGGGATACCATCAAATCATAATTAGAAACGGGGACATTCTGAAAACGGCTTTTGCTACTCGTTATGGCCAATACGAGTACACCGTCATGTCCTTCGGTTTAACCAATGCCCCAGCCACCTTCTCTTGCTTGATGTATTCGATCTTCATGGAGTATTTTGGATAAATTCATCGTGGTTTACCTCGACGATATACTCATCTACTCGAAGAACGAACAGGAACATGCCGAGCATCTAAGGCTTGTATCGATGAAACTTCGAGAGCATCGTTTGTATGCAAAATTCTCCAAGTGTGAATTTTGGTTGCCAGAAGTGACCTACCTTGGCCAGGTAATCTCTGGTAAAGGTATTGTTGTCAATCGCGAGAGAGTTTAGGTCGTCCTTGATTGTACTCAACCTGAATCGGTTAAGCAAGTTCGGAGTTTCCTTGGCTTAGCGAGCTATTGTCGCCGCTTTGTCGAGAATTTCTCCAAGGTTGCGAAACCTCTGAATGAACTCCTCAAGAAACATAAAAAGTTCGAGTGGACTCCACAATGTGAGTACAGTTTTCAGGAGTTGAAAAGATGCCTGACCTCTACCACCGTTCTGGTACCACCAGACTTCTCTAAGGACTTTGTTATCTATTGCGACGCCTCACGACAAGGATTAGGTTGCATTCTCATGCAAGATCGTCATGTGATTGCATACACATCTCGACAGTTGTGTCCACATGAGGATAATTATCCAACACATGATCTTGAGCTTGCAGCTGTGGTCCATGCACTGAAAACTTGGCGACATTACCTTCTGGGTAATCGTTGCGAAATTTACACTGATCACCAAAGTCTGGAATATATTTTCACCCAGGCAAAGACGGTGGGTTGAGTTGATTACACAATACAACTTAGGGATAACTTACACCCCAGGGAAAGCCAATGTCATGGATGATGCACTAAGTTGTAAGTATTATTGTAACAACCTGATGTTACAACAAGGTCAACCACTTCTCTATGAGGAATTTCGAAAGTTGAACATCCACATTGTTCCTCAAGGATTCCTTTCCAGCCTGGTGGCGAAACCTACTATTAAGGATCAAATTATAGCTGGCCAAAAGCGTGATAAGGGTATTTCCCGGATCAAAGAGAACCTCGTTAGTGGTATCACTAAGGATTTCCCTATTGATGATGAAGGTGTGGTGTTCTTCCAAAACCGTTTGGTGGTTCCCAAGAACCAACATCTTCAGCAACTGATCCTTAAGGAGGCTCATGATTCTCCTCTCACAATTCATGCGGGTAGTACCAAGATGTATCAGGACCTACGCCAGAGGTTCTGGTGGACTAGGATGAAGAGAGAAATTGCTCAGTTTGTTGCTAACTGTGACGTTTGTCGTCGCGTTAAGGCAGAACATCAAAGGCCTGCTGGCACCCTTCAACCTTTAGCTATTCCTGAATGGAAATGGGATAAGGTCGGTATGGATTTCATTACCGGCTTTCCCAGGACTAAGAGAGGGAATAATGATATCTTTGTGGTCATAGACCGCCTTTCCAAAGTGGCTCATTTTCTTCCTGTTCGGGAGAGTATAACTGCTAGCCAGCTAGCGGAGTTATATGTTTCTTGAATAGTTTCTCTTCATGGTGTTCCATTGGAGATTAAATCAGAACGCGAAAGTATCTTTACTTCCCGATTTTGGGAAAGTTTCCAAACCGCTATGGGGACTCATCTATCCTTTAGCACTACTTTCCACCTGCAATCAAGTGGTCAAGTTGAGCGAGTCAATCAAATCCTTGAAGACATGCTTCGAGCTTGTGTTGTATCTTTCGGTATGAATTGGGTGAAATTTCTTCCATTTGCCAAATTTGCATATAACAATAGTTATCAATCAAGCTTGGGCAAAGCCCCTTTTGAAGTTCTCTAAGGACGAAGGTGTCGAACACGTCTTAACTGGTCAGAAACCGAAGAGAGGCAACTCTTTGGCCCGAGGATGATCCAGGATGCAGAGGAGCAAGTTCGCATTATTCGTGAAAAGTTGAAAACAGCCCAATCTCGACAAAAGAGCCAATATGATCGTCATCATAAGGCTGTGACCTGTGAAGCTGACGAGAAGGCTTATCTTCGGGTTACACCTTTGAAGGGTACCCACCGATTCAGTATCAAGGGCAAGTTGGCTCCTCGTTACATTGGACCTTTTCGCATTCTTTCTAAATGAGGAGAGGTTGCCTACCAATTGGAACTTGCGCCGCATCTTTCCAAGGTTCGTGATGTCTTCCACAACTCGCAACTCAGGCATTGCTTCTCGGGCCCTGTCCGTGAAGTAGACCATGAAGCGCTTGATCTCCAAGATAACCTTACATATCAAGAATACCCTGTTCGTATTCTTAATTAAGCTGAGCATACCATTTAGTGTCAGAACATTAAGTTTCTCAAGGTTCAGTGGTCACACCATTCTGAAAAGGAGGGCACATGGGAAAGAGAGGATCGTCTTTGACTAGAGTACCCCGCGCTCTTCCCGACGACTTCCAAATCTCGGGACAAGATTCTTTTGAGCGGGGGTGAGTGGTCACATCCCTAGCTAGCTCACTTAGGACAGCATGTGTGTGCATCATGTTTCACTTTTGCATCAATTTGAAATGGGGATTAACAGAAACCCCAAGCACCTCACTTGAATCAAATCAATTCCATTATTGTGAAAAACCAAGAAATCCAAAATGCCCATATAAATGTCCCCTATGTCTGATAAATATGGACATGATTATACAAGGGGTCATTCTAAATATTTGAATATTTATAGCATTTCAAAAATAAATATTAAAGCTGCTAAAAATGCCAAATAAAGCATTATAAATATTTTAGTTTTCAAAATATTCTGAAACTTTTTATAGAAGTTTGAAATATTCAAACTAAGTTCTATAAAATATTTGGGATATTTTATGCCTAGCATTTGTGCCTAAAAATAAATGAAACAAATGTCAGAAAAATAAAACAGAAACTGGAATGTTAAAAAGAAAAGGAGGAACCATCTGGGGAAGCCCATCTGGCCCAGCACCATCGTCGTCCTGCTGGCGGCCAGGAGGACGAGCGTGTGCTCGCCGTGCGCCCACGCCGGTGCTGCCATGCAGCTCCCTACGTGCCTACGTCCCCCGCCGTGTTGGCGAGAGGATGAGGACGCCGCTGCCGTCCTCATCGCTCTCTCTCTCGCCATTCGCCCCCTGCCTCTTCCCTCTCCTCTATCCGCCATGGCCGCCTTCTCGCCGCCATGGCCGCCTTCTCGCCGCCATAGCCGCCGCTCCGGCCGCTCCCCCTTGCTCCAACTCAAGATGGTATGTATCCACACCAGCAATGTCTTTCCAATCAATACAATTATAGCATGGATAATAAACGATTATCATGAACAAGGAAATATAATAATAACCATTTATTATTGCCTTTGGGGCATATTTCCATCAGTCTCCCACTTGCACTAGAGTCAATAATCTATCTCACATTACCATGTGATTTACATTGTAATGAATCTAAAACCCATATAGTTCTTGTGTTGATCATGTGTGAGGTTTAGTCAATGGGTATGCGATATTCAGATCTGTGTGCACTTTGCAAATATTTATGTCCTCCTCCTTGATGTGATCGCGGATGGAATTGAAGCGTCGCTTTATGTGTCTGGTCCTTTATCCAGATCCATTTGTTCCTTGGCAAGAGCAATGGCACCAGTGTTCTCACAGAACAGAGACATTCGATTCAGTGCACTGGGCACTACTCCAAGATCTGTCATGAACTCCTTTATCTAGACACCTTCCGTCGCTGCCTCCAAGGCTACGATGTACTCCGCTTCGCATGTCGAATCGGCTAGCACGCTCTGCTTGGAACTGCACCAGCTTACCACCCCCCGTTGAGAAGAAATATGTATCCGGTTTGTGACTTAGAGTCATCCGGCTCAGTGTCAAATCTTGCATCGACGTAACCCTTTATGACGAGCTCTTGATCACCTCCATAAACAAGAAACATTTCCTTAGTCCATTTCAGGTACTTAGGATATTTTTGACCGTTGTCCCGTGCTCCATTCCTGGATCACTTTGAAACCTTCCGGCCACACTTATGGCAAGGCTGACATCGGGTCTCATGCACAACACTGCATACATGATAGAGCCTATGACTGAAGCATAGGGGATGACACTCATCTTTTATCTATCTTCAGCAGTCACTGGGCATTGAGTCTTACTCAGCTTCACAACTTGCAACACAGGCAAGAACCCCTTCTTGGACTGATCCATTTTGAACTTCTTCAAAACTTTGTCAAGGTATGTGCTCTATGAAAGTCCTATTAAGTGTCTCGATCTATCTCTATTGATCGTAATGCCTAATATGAAAGCAGCTTCTCCTAGGTCCTTCATAGAAAAACTCTTGTTCAAATATTCCTTCACGCTTTCCAACATTTCTATATTGTTTCCAATCAGCAATATCTCATCCACATATAATATTAGAAACGTTATAGAGCTCCCATTCACTTTCTGGTAAATACAAGCTTCTCCATAAACTTGTATAAACCCGAACACTTTGATCACCTCATCAAAGCACAGATTCTAACTCCAAGATGCTTGCACCAGTCCATAAATGGATGGCTGGAGTTTGCAAACTTTGTTAGAATTCTTTGGATCGACAAAACCTTCTGGTTGTATCATATACAACTCTTCCTTAAGGAAACTGTTAAGGAAGGTTGTTTTGACATCCATCTGACAAATTTCATAATCAAAAAATGTAGCTATTGCTAACATGATCCGGATAGATTTAAGCATCGCTACGAGTGAGAAGGTCTCATCGCAGTCAACTTCTTGAACTTGTGAAAAAAACCTTTGACACAAGTCAAGCTTTATAGACGGTTACATTACCGTCCGTGTTCATCTTCCTCTTAAAGATCCATTTGTTCTGAACGGCCTTTCGCCCTTCAGGTAATACTTCCAAAGTCCATACTTTGTTTTCATACATGGATCCCATCTCGGATTTCACGGCCTCTAACCATTTCTTGGAATCTGGGCCCATCATCGCTTCTTCATAGCTCGTAGGTTCATCGTTGTCTAACAACATGACCTCTAAGATAGGGTTGGCATACCACTCAGGAGTGATACGCGACCTTGTCAACCTATGAGGTTCAATAGTAACTTGATCTGAAGCTTCATGATCATCATCATTAACTTCCTCTTCAACCGATGTAGGCTCTATAGAAACATATTTATGTGTTATGCTACTCTCTGGTTGAAGTAAAGGTTCAATAACATCATCAAGTTCTATTTTCCTCCCACTCAATTCTTTCGAGAGAAACTCTTTCTCAAGAAATGTTCCTTTCTTAATGACAAACACTTTGCCTTCGGATATGAGATAGAAGGTATACCCAACTATCTCTTTTGGGTATCCTATAAAGACGCACTTCTCCGCTTTGGGTTCCAGCTTTTCAGGCTGAAGCTTTTTGACATAAGCATCACATCCCCAAACTTTAAGGAACGACAACTTTGGCTTCTTGCCAAACCACAGTTCATATGGCGCCGTCTCAACCTATTTCGATGGTGCCCTATTTAAAGTGAATCCAGCTGTCTCTAATGCATAACCCCAAAATGATAGTGTCAAATCATCAAGAGACATCATAGAATGCACCATATCTAATAAGATTCGATTACGACGTTCGGACACACCATTACGCTGTGGTGTTCCATGAGGTGTCAATTGTGAAACAATTCCGCACTATCTTAAGTGAGTGCCAAACTCATAACTCAGATATTCCTCCTCGATCAGATCATAGGAATTTAATCTTCTTGTTATGATGATTCTCAACTTCACTCTGAAATTTCTTGAACTTTTCAAATGTTTCAAACTTGTGTTTCATTAAGTAAATATACCCATATATACTTAAGTCATTGGTGAAGGTGAGAAAATAATGATATCCACCGCCGGCCTCAATGCTCATTGGACCGCACACATCAGTATGTATGATTTCCAACTAGTCACTTGACCATTCCATAGTTCCAGAGAATGGGGTCTTTGTTATCTTGCCCAAGAGCCATGGTTCATATGTGTCAAATGATTCAAAATCAAGTGACTCCAAAAGTCCATCAATATGGAGCTTCTTCATGTGTTTTACAACAATACGACGTAAGAGGCAATGCCACAAGAAAGTGGTGCTATCATTATCAACTCTACATCTTTTGGAATCAATGTTATGAACATGTGTCTCATCACTATCGAGATTCAATAAGAATAAACCCGTCACATTGGGTGCATGACCATAAAAGATATAACTCATATAAATAGAACAACCATTATTCTCTGATTTAAATGAGTAACCGTCTCACAATAAGCAAGATCCAGATATAATGTTCATGCTTAATGCAGGCACTAAATAACAATTATTCAGGTTCATAATTAAACCCGATGGTAATCGAAGAGCGAGCGTGCCGACGGCGATCACATCAACCATGGAACCATTTCCCACGCGCATCGTCACTTTGTCTTTTACCAGCCTCCTTCTATTCTGTAGCTCTTGCTTTGAGTTGAAAATGTGAGAAACCGAACCGGTATCAAATACCCAGGCACTACAACAAGAGTTGGTAAGGTACACATCAATAACATGTATATCATATATACCTTGTTTGGTGTTGGCTGCCTTCTTGTCGGCCAGATACTTGGGGTAGTTCTGCTTCGAGTGACCAGTTCCCTTGCAATGAAAGAACTCAGTTTCTGGCTTTGGTCCAGCCTTGGGTTTCTTCACAGGAGGGGCAACTGTTTTGCCACCCTTCTTGGAGTTACCCTTCTTGCGCTTGCCATTCTTCTTGAAACTAGTGGTTTTATTGACCACCAACACTTGATGTTCTTTCTGGATTTCAGACTCAGCGACTTTCAGCATCGCAAACAGCTCGGCGATTGACTTGGTCATCCTGTGCATGTTATAGTTCAACACAAGGCTCTTGTAGCTATGTGGAAATGTTGGAGAACTCTGTCAGTGATCGCCTCCGGCGAAAGGGGCATCCCTAACTCAGCCAGACGGTTCGAATACCCAGACATTCTGAGTATATGTTCACTGACAGACCCGTTCTCCTCCATCTTGCTAGCATAGAACTTATCGAAAGGCTCATTGTTGTGGATTTATCACGGCAGATGTCCGGGTCAACGGACTTGGATTCGAGGTCATCGCTAACGTGGTAGACTCAAAGGGGTTGTTAGGGACGAAGGACATGGTTTACCCAGGTTCGGGCCCTCATGGTGAGGTAACAGCCTACGTCCTACTTGTGTTTGTTATTGCTTGTTGTATCATTTACAAGGGAGCCAAAGCTTGACGTAGTTCTCGATAGCCTCGAATCCAAGTCCGTTGACCTGGACATCTGCCGTGATAAATCCACAATAGTTGGCGCCCACCGTGGGGCCTACACTTGGTGGTGTTGAGTTCTCAACGGGCTCTCTTTCGGGGCTCGAAGGATACGTGGTCGGAAGGATCAACAAGAGTTGTCGTGGCCGGCTCTACATCGCCAGCTAAGGGCTTGATGCTGAGGTGGTGGAGTATGGATTTCGGGTTCCGTTCGGCGGGATCCACGTCTTCATCGGAAGGGTTGATGGATCTACACCCGGGTCGGATGTTAGCACCGACGTCATTGAGCCGGCTCGGCATCTGCAGCATGCGTGTAACATGCGTCCTGCCCGTGCTAATCCGGATCAGAAGCATGTCTTCGTAGGCTTTACTCAAGCGACGGGTCTGGAAGCTTCCGGGGCGCAGGAAACTTTTGTTTATTCGGAGGGCGAGTCTTCAAGCGGAGAAACAGAATCGGTGTACCTGCTCCGCAACGGTGCCCTTGGGGGCTACGACAACTCCTGTTTTGAGTCGGATCGCTCTGAGTCGGATGAGCCTGAGCTTCCGGTTCATGCCGCCATATTCATGGTAGGGCCATCCCCAGGCACGAGTAGTGCGGCCGCAGGAGCCGCCACCTCGGGTGATAACCCGCCGCCACCGGCTCAAGTCCTTGTGGAGTTGATGGATGAGCTCGCGGATTTAATGGCTGCTGAGATCACCCCGATAACCAAGCGGATCGAAATTTAGAGGTCGCAAGGATCAAGGGCCGAATGGCAGAGGAACAGCAGAGGATGGTTGAGCTACAAATCCAAATGAAGGAAGAGGCAGAGCGCATCAAGACAAACACTTTCCGCCTTGGGCTAGAGCAGATATCAGTAGCAGCGGTTCATCGAAGGAGGCATCAATCCCATCTACCAGAGCACTATGAGGCAAGGAACCTCTTCAACACTCCTGGCGTGCGGCGAGCAACGGACGTGCCCGAGAGCCGCCGGACGGAGCGACCAGCGGCTCACACGGCCCGGCTTAACCAAACGTCACCTGGTGGTTTTCTGACGCTAGCGGGTCATTATTCCAACCTGGCCGAGAATATGGTGGCGGCTGTCACCCGGCTTGAGACTATTCCTATCCCGGACGGAGCACCCTTTGCAGAAGAGGTGCAGAACGCCATCGGGTATCTGCAGACAGCCGTAGCCCAGCAGGAAAATACACCCACAACCAGAGTCGTGTTCATTCAACCGCTCTCCCTAGCCGCAGCTTCAGCCGGCACTACGAGTCGCCGGTGGGTTCGAGCAGCAGCCGGCACAGAGAGATTCCGACGGGTCACTGGCCGGGTAGAGACACGGTGGCATTTGTAAACCATGCGGGAGACCCGCAAGAGGCGCCGTGGCCAGCTCACCAGGAGCCTGCACCCTCCGTTTTGGTAGGGGCAGGAGTGAACTCCAGGATGGCAGGGCTACCGTGCTTGTCACCCGCTCTATAGAACGAACGGTTGCCTAAGGACTTCAAAGGGCCCCGCAAGGTCCCAAATTATACCGTTGATTTACCCCCGGAGGCCTGGGTGGAGAGTTATGAACTGGCCATGGAGATTCTGGATGTTAGTGAGGTGGTTTATGCCAAGTATTTCATCATGATGCTTGAAGGCCTGACTCGCACATGGCTAAAGGGGTTACCACCTAATAATATCAATTCATGGGCAGAGCTCCGGGCCTGGTTCATTAAAAACATTCAAGGGACGTGCAAGCAGCCGACGACCATTGTGGATCTTGATCACTGTGTCCAGCAGGAGAACGAGTCAGCCCATCATTGGGTGTGGCAGGTCTCGACGATCATCCACTCTTCAGAGCAGATTACGACGGCTCAAGCAGTGCTAATCTTGGAGAAGAACTGCCACTTTATTCCTCTGAAGCAGAAGCTTGTCTGGCTCAAACGTACGTGTCAGGACATGGGAAAGATCATGACGGCTCTCATGAAGTACGCCGACGCAGACAACACGAAGGATCCGGGTTCTGATGAGGAAAAGGCTGGTCAAGGCAAGAAAGGCAACCAGAGCAAGGGCGCCGTGAACAGTGGTAACCAAAGCAAACGTAAGAATCTAGAGGCTGGGTTAGAACTGGTGGCCAACACAAACACTCAGCAGAATCACTCCAAGGGCAACAGGAGGTTTGGACCGCCCTCAGGCAGGGATAATTTTTCATCGAACATGGAAGAATTGCTTAAGCGACCTTGTCCGAATCATAGCTTGCCTGGTAGGCTGGCAAATCATACATGGGAGAGTTGTTCTTTTATGCAGAAGTTCAAGCGGTATGTCACACAACCTAACCATCGCGATGGCGGCCCGCTAGGCGGTCTAGGACATGGCGGGTCAGGAGCCGGATTTGGTTCTGGCGGTGCAGCGTCCAGTCAGCCTGGTCAGCATAATCAAGGAGGGAACCAGCCGCATCCTAGCAACAACGATCAACAGCAACAGCGCAATCAGTCTGGTTTTCAGAGTAATCCGAAGCATCTCAGCTCTGGGCAGTACCACATCTTCACAACCGGTCTCAGTAAGCGGGACCAGAAGTTGCGAAAGCAAGCAGGCAATGCGGTTGTGCCAGCTCTTCCGCGATACTTAAAGTGGTCTGAATACGACATAACCTAGAGATGAGAGGATCACCCGCCGTGGGTTGATGACCCGGGGCGCCTGGCTTTGGTTGTAGCCCCTCAAGGGGGCGGATATATGTTAAACAAGGTGCTTATGGATGGCGGAAGCAGTATAAACATCCTTTATTATGACACTTTCCGGCGGATGAAATTGCTTGACAAGGATTTAAAACCTTCATCCACCATCTTTCATGGTGTGGTCCCAGGTAAGTCGGTGCGACCGGTGGGCAGGATTTCGCTGGAAGTGGCCTTTGACGATGAGTACAATTACAGGGTGGAATCCCTATGGTTCGAGGTGGTCAAGATCCAGAGTCCTTATCATGCATTGTTTGGATGGCCGGCTTATGCTAAGCCCATGGCCAGGCCCTGGTATGTTTATTTGCAGCTCAAGATGCCCGGCTTAAATGGTACCATTACCGTTCATGGCAACTACAATACAACTATTGAGTGTGAAGAAGGAGACGCGGCTTACGCAGAGTCCAGTTGCGCTTAGGAGGAGCTTAAGTTCTATAAAGAGAATGTTGACCCGAAGGATATGACCCCGCTGAAAAAGCCCACCACAGAGGCAGAGCCGCCCCTCAAGTTTTTGGCGGATGATACCAAGACTATGGATTTCACTCCGGGTGATTCGTCTAAACAGTTCATCATTGGAGCTCACATGGATCCCAAATAGGAAAGCGCGCTCATCGAATTCATCTGTGAGAATCGGGACATCTTCACATGGAAACCTTGTGACATGCCGGGTGTACCGATAAAGTTCGCTGAGCGTAACCTTAATGTGGATCCAAAGTTTAAGATGATTAAACAGTTTTTGCGATGGTTCAATGAGGAGAGGCGCAAGGCTATTGGTGAAGAAGTTGCCCGACTCTTGGCAGCGGGTTTCATCGTTGAAGTTTTTCACCCGGAGTGGTTGGCTAACCCGGTGCTGGTACTCAAAAAGAATGGTACATGGCGTATGTGTGTGGACTACACGAACCTTAACAAGGCTTGTCCGGCTGATCCATTTGCTCTCCCTCGTATTGATCAGATCATTGATGCTACGGCGGGGTGTGAGAGTTTGTGTTTCTTGGATGCATATTCAGGTTATCATCAAATCAAGATGGCGGTTAAAGACCAGGAGAAGACGGCTTTTATTACGCCCTTTGGGGTGTTCTGCTATGTCTCTATGCCCTTCGGGCTCAAAAGTGCCCAGGCGACTTACCAGCGATACGTGCAGAACTGCCTTCACAGTCAGATTGGCCGTAATGTTCATGCTTATGTAGATGACATCATGGTCAAATCAAGAAAGAAGGGGACTCTCTTGCAGGATTTGAAGGAAACTTTTGATAATCTCCGGGTTTATAAGATGATGCTTAACCCGACCAAGTGTGTCTTTGGTGTTCCAACGGACAAGCTTTTGGGTTTCCTGGTCTCTAAGCGTGGTATTGTGGCTAACCCGGATAAATTAAGGCTATTACCTCTCTAGGAGAGCCGGCTTGCATTAATGATGTCCAGCGCTTGGCAGGGCGGATTGCTGCGTTGAGCCAGTTCATAAGCCGTCTTGGAGAGAAGGCTATTCCTTTGTGTCAAATGATGAAAAAGACACACAAGTTTGTCTGGAGTAAAGCGGCGAGTGAAGCACTTGAGGCACTTAAGAAACAGCTCACTGAGCCGCCAGTGCTGGCCGCTCCGGCTGAAAAAGAGCCACTACTCCTTTATGTGGCGGCTAATAACCGAGCGGTGAGTGCTGCAATTGAGGTCGAGCGCAAGGAGGCCGGAAAGGAATATCCAGTGCAAAGACCGGTTTATTATATCAGTGAGGTCCTGACAGAGTCTAAGAAAAGGTATCCACATTGGCAGAAGCTGGTATATGGGGTTTTCATGGCCAACCACAACTTAAAACACTACTTCTTAGGGTATCAGATAACTGTGGTCAGTTCTGCTCTGCTTGGGATATTATTCAGAACAGAGAAGCCACAAGAAGAATCGCTAAGTGGGCATTGGAGCTGGGACCTTTCAATGTGAAATATGTGCCTCACAAAGCTATCAAGTCCCAGGCCCTTGTGTATTTCATAAATGATTGGACGGATTGTCAGGCTCCTGAGGAAAAGCCGGATAACACATACTGGACTATACACTTTGATGGTTCCAAGCAATTAGAGGGATCAGGGGCAGGAGTTGTTATGACATCCCCCAAGGGTGATAAGTTTTGTTATGTGCTCCGGCTGATGTTCCCCTACACCAACAATGCGGCAGAATATGAGGCTTTGCTTCATGGTCTTCGGTTGGCCAAAGAGATGAACTTGAGCCGGGCCAGGTGTTTGGGCGACTCAGATCTGGTGGCTCAGCAAGTTTCTAGCACTTGGGATTCCAAGGACCCACGGATGGCGGCTTATCGTCAAGCGGTTGATGTTATTGCAGGTCACTTCAAGGGATATCAAGTAGATCACATTGATCATCGCAGGAATGAGGCGGCTGACGCCTTATCACGGTTAGGCTCTCAACGAAAGCCGGTGCCACCCAATGTCTTTCTAGACGTCTTATACCATCCGACTGTCAAGATACCTTCAGAAGAAGAATTGATGGTTCCTGACCCAGAGGCAGAATTAGTGGCGGATCTACATGCTATCCTAGATTGGACTATTCCTTATTTGGCCTATTTGACCCAGGGCGAGTTACTTGAGGATGAAGACCTAGCCAGAAAGGTCACCCGGCGTTCTAAGTCCATGACCATAGTCAATGGTGAGTTGCATAAATGCAGCGTGACAGGGGTCTTCCAACGTTGTGTCTCACCAGAGGAGGGCCAGCAAATCTTGAGTGAAATTCATGCTGGTGATTGTGGGCACCATGCCGGCTCAAAGTCTTTGGTAGACAAGGCTTTCCGGCATGGGTTCTTCTGGTTGACGGCTCATAAAGACGCGGAGGGCCTAGTCCGTAAGTGTGACGGCTGTTAGAAGTTTGGCCGATGGGCTCATATTCCGGCTCAGGAATTGAGGATGATACCAATTACTTGGCCGTTTGCAGTCTGGGGGCTTGACATGGTGGGACCTTTCAAGAGATCCAAGGATAAGAAAACACACCTCCTGGTAGCAGTGGACAAGTTTACCAAATGGGTAGAGGTAGAGCCGGTCAGCGAATGTGATGCGGCTATGGCGGTTTTATTCATCAAAAAATTGATCTACCGCTTTGGTTACCCGCAGAGCATCATCACTGATAATGATACCAATCTGTCCAAGGAGGCTATGAAAAAAATTGTGACGAAGAGCATATCCGGCTTGATGTTTCATCCATTGCGCATCCACAATCCAACGGTCAGGCAAAGCATGCCAATCAGGAAATTCTAAGAGGGATTAAACCATGGCTTATAGTTCCTTTGCAGCGGACGCCTGGGTATTGGGAAGAGGAGTTACCCTCCGTCTTATGGAGCATCAGGACCACACCTAACAGATCCACGGGTTCCATGCCTTTCTTTATGGTATACGGGACCGAGGCAGTTTTGCCCAGTGACATCCGGCATGACTCGCCAAGGGTGGCGGCTTACGTTGAGACAGACAATGAGACAGCACGTCAAAACGCGTCAGATGCTCTGGAAGAGGCGCGAGAGCTAGTAGTGGCTCGGTCGGCAATTTATCAACAAGACTTGCGTCGCTATCACAGCCACAGGGTCAAGACCCGGACATTCCAGGAAGGCGACTTAGTGCTCCGGCTGATTCAGGACCAGACAAATATGCATAAGCTCCCTCCTCTGTGGGAAGGAACTTTTGTGGTCAGCAAAAATATCAACAACGGGTCATATTACCTCGTCGATAACCGAGATGACTTAGATACGGCGGGTCAGGAGACCCACCGGCCGTGGAACATCGCGCATCTCCGACCTTATTTCACTTAAGGGGGTAGAGACCCTTGATTGTATACTATCATTGTACATGTCATATTATCATTGCAAAAGTAAAAAAACCCGGCTCAGGAAAATGAGTCGCGGCACCAGATGTTACATCGTCAAAAATCGGCTCAGGAAATGAGCTGTGGTGAGGGCGGCTTCCTACCTTCAGGTACACCTTCTAACGCCTATCCGCCGGCGCTTTGCGTCGTATTGCTGAACGGTGGTAGACACCTATTAAGTCGGCATTTTGCCACAAAAAACCGACTAAGGTAAATTAGTCATGGCGAGGGTGGCTTCTTACCTACGGGTACAGCTTCTAACGCCTATCCGCCGGCGGGTCACGCCGTAATTGCTGAGGGGGGCTTCTTACCGATGGGCATCACTTCTAACACCCTATCAGCCGGCTTTATGCCATCTCCGGCTAACCAGTTTAGTCGCAGTTATGAGACATTTTTACCGACGGGTAGCTAACATCTCATGACCCGCGAACGACGGCTTCTTACCTCCGGGTACAGCTTCTAATGCCTATTAGCCGACGTAAGGCCATGTAAAAATAGCTAAGGTAAGTTAGCTGCGGTGAACGGCGGCTTCTTACCTTCGGGTACAGCTTCTAACGACTATTAGTTGTTCTTCTAAAAATTCAGCTAAGGAAAATTAGCCACGGCGAGGGCGGTTTCTTACCTTCGGGTATAGCTTCTAACGTCTATCCGCTAGCGTTTGCGCTGTATTATTACCTTCGGGTGCAATTCATAATGCTTATTAACTAGCCTTATGCTACAAGGCTCCGATTGAGATGATTAGCCGCGGAGGGAAATTATGAAGTCTTTTGGCCGACTCTCGACTTAAGAAGAAAAGACAGCCGGCAGAAATCATTAGCCGGAACGCGTAAAAGAAAGATGGCATTTTGAAAGCCGGAATATTTCTCAAGGAAACACAACAAATATCAAAGGACATGTATACGCTCTATATAGAGCCCAAAAGTGTGGATCAAGTTTTTAAGCCCTCTACTGTGAGAGCTAGCTATTACAAAGTGGAGCAAAGTCAACTGGCCTCCGGCTCATCCTGCTTCGGCTCTTTGGACGCTTGGATCTGAAGGTTATCCATGTTCCAGTTGCAGTCAGCTAGAGCTGCGAAATTCCCTTCCTCAAAGAAGGGACGCGTGTCAAGAGCAGAATTGAAGAGGTCCTTACTGCGGGCGGGTGTCAAGTCCTTCCATTCATAGAGGGTGCCACGAATCCTCTTCTCGTCAGCATCATAAGCCGCCTAGTACGTGTTTAGGTCAACCTCTTCTACTAAGACGGAGGCTAGATATCTGGAATCCTTGATGCACCAGATGTAGTCAGCTTCTGTGAAATCCGAGCCGTCATCCCTCTTGGAGGGAAAGCCTTCCATCATGTCACCCGGAGTAAGCTCAGCGCAAAGGCCAGAGCCCATCTTATGCCTGCGATCGCCCCCTGGCGGGCGGTTGATTTCTTCAACTCGGCGATCTGCTTTGGCATTGTGAAGAAAAGTTCCAAGACCCCTTTGAGATTTGAAGGGATCTTGTCCTTGTACTAAACAGATTTTATGGTGAACATTACACCGTAGTAGAGCTGCTTCGCCAAGGTGTAGATAGCTTTCAGAGGTAACAAGCTATCAGACGCCAGTTGACGGCTTCTAGGACCTGTATGAGCCGGAGATTTTTCATGATAAGTCGCCAGTTCAGATGTAATAATAGCTATTAAGGAAAACTTATCAAAGATCTCACCAAAGAGGGCGGCTTTCATCTTGGTGATGTGACGTTTCAGGGACTGCAACTCGCCAGAGACGATCATCAACCGCTGGTCTACATCATCTGCCCGTTTGGTAAGCGTGGCCTTCTCAGATATGGCGGACTCTTTGAAAGCAGCAAACTCCACCTTAACTTTAACTAGCTCTTCGGTTAAGAGCTGGCATCTCTCATCAGTGGTGCTCCGAGCAGCCTGTTGATTAGCCAAATTGGTCTTTAAGCCGGCCATCTATGAGCCGGCCTCAATCAAGGATTCCTGCAAACGTTTCAAAAGCAGAGAATAAGACAGACAATTCTCAAACAGATTGCAAGCAATATGCCTGACACTTGGGGGCTAATGTTTTCATAAGATCCGACTCGACTTTGAACAAAGTTTGAGACGGCCCTTGGCGGCAACTATTAAGCTCTCTTCAACATAACTTCTGAGAAGCTCTGACTCAACTTTGAACAAAGCTTGAGCCGGCCCTTGGGGGCTACTAGCTAAGCTCTTTAAAAACAATCTTCTTAGGAGTCCCGACTCAAAGACAAGTTTGAGCCGGGCCTTGGGGGCTACTAACGGCTCTTCTGATTATCTTCTACAGAATAATTTTATCTAAAAGGCAGCTAAGCAAAGCCCCGGTTCAATATGATTAAACCGGCACTTGGGGGCTAGATAGGGGTATAAGGAAGAAAAGAATACCTCATATTTTCGCTTCATGAGATTAACCAGTTGGAGCTCCAGGTCCCGGCTAGTGGATAGGCGGGTCAGATAGCCAGCATGAAGCTCCTCAGCTGACATCTTCTCCAGGGCAGAAGGTTCGAAATCAAGCTTCTTGGAGGTTTCAGCCGTGTCACCCTGCTTGGTCAACACGTGATCCGGGGGAGAATGCAACCCGGCGCTGGTAGTTTCAACCTCTGGATCATCAGTCATGTCCTTGGCTGCCTGGGCAGGGCTCGGCGGTTTGGCAGGACTCTTTAATGGGTTGTCTAGGACGATGTCGTCAGCGGCCGGTTCAGTAGAAGCGGCTGGGATATCTTCAGCCAGCTGCGACTCATTTGGTTTCGAAGGCTCCGGATCTGGGGCAACAGGGCCAGGAGAGGACCTGTTGGTCTTCCGGCGCTTGGCTTGAGGATTAGAATCCAAAGGATGCTATGGTGGCTCAAAAAGCCGGAGGTCATAGTGGAAAGTATTTACAGCGGGTTAATCTTGGGAGGCGGCAGAGCAGTCACTGAAGAGTCGCCAGAACAGGGTGATTTCTGAGACAAGGCAAAGAAAAGATGAGACAGCATCAAGGATGTAAAATGAAATTAACTAAATGAAGATACATACCTCTGCGGGGTACTTCTTTGGGGCTGGCAAGTTTGGTAAGCCGGACATCAGTTCGGAGGAATCGGTGCTCTAGGTCTGACGACGTTCAATCTGTTGTTGCTTCTTCAAGAGAAAATCAAGAGCTAGATAAGCGAGAGGATGAGAAAGAGGAACCTTATTAATAAACCGCCGTGGCTATTGAGGGACAAAATATTCTAAGCCGGAAGAAATATAGATTACCTCAGGGGCGTTGGCGTGGCTTGGCTCAGCATTGTCCTGTGAGTAAGACAAGGGTAGGTAAAATAAGATAACAAAATGGCAGAAAGCAGCCAAAGTTTACCTCTGAGTCGGAGGATGGTGGCGACTCAAACCATTCTTCTTGTGGGGTGGTCTTCTTTGACTTCTTAGCTAGAGTTTTCTTCTTGGGCTTCTTCGATGGAGGAACATACTCCCTCTTCCATAAATCAGAGTTGGCCTGGAAAAGCAAAACAGTTAAACGATAATGAGTTGGAAAAGCATAAGTAAAAATAGGGGAAGAGTCGCCTCACATCTGGAGCCGGATTTTTGGCGTTAAAAGTTGGCAGGCCAATGGCGCTACATGATCCGGAAGCTTCATGGACAAGGCTCCGGATGCCGATGGTGATGTCAGTTTCCGTCAGCGTGGATCGACTGAAGCATAAAGAGCTATCATATTTGCCTTCATATTCACACATGAGCCGGCTTCTATGACTCAAGGGCATAATCTGCCAAGAAATCCAGCAGCGAATCAAATCCATCCCAGTT
This sequence comes from Hordeum marinum, assembly GCA_022496015.1. Lineage (NCBI taxonomy): Eukaryota > Viridiplantae > Streptophyta > Magnoliopsida > Poales > Poaceae > Hordeum > Hordeum marinum. The sequence continues at coordinate 164,358,009 of CM039673.1, forward strand.
AAACCATTTGCCATGAGAGCCTTGATCTTGGCATGAGTCGGCTTGTATCTTGCGCGCTCTGAAGCTGATAGCCGGCCAGGAAGCTCTGAAGTTGTTTTGAGCCGGGAAGGACGATAACCTGGCAATGGACGCTCATTCTCAGGAGAGGTGTCCTTGCAATAGAACTAGGTCTTGTTCCAGTCCTTTGGGTGACTCGACATCTACGTGGCTGGAAAGATAATATCTCTACACCATTGGATGGAGATACCGCCAAGCTCTAGACTCGGTCCGGCTTTCACTTCAGTTTGTCGGTTGGCATAGAAGAACTCTCGGAATAAACCCACAGACGGCCTGGCTTGTACATAGGCTTCACAGAGCACTTGAAAATTGCATATGTTTGAGATGGAGTTGGGGGCCAAGTCTTGGGGGTGAAGCTTGTAACAGTGGAGTACGTCACGAAAGAACTTAGAGCCGGGAGGCACGAATCCTCGTTCGATATGGTCAGAAAAGACCACCACTTCGCCTTCCTGAGGAGTGGGTCGTGTCTCATCACCTGGGACCCGCCAGCCAATGATTTCCTTGGGAGGAAGAGTACCCGCGTGAACAAAATCCAACAAAAACTCCTCTGTGATGCAAGACCCAACCCAATTGCACGAGTTGGAGGCGCAAGACATGCTGGCAGCTTAAAAGACTGTGCAAGTTAAAAGTATGGCGAATCAGGTGAAAGTAAGTATCTGTGGCGGCTTACAAATTTAAAGGTTCTGCCATGGTCCGGCTGATGAGAGCCGGAGAGGCCTGGCGGGTCAACAAGGAAAGGGGAAGGAGTGAAAATTGGATAAGTCCTGAAAAAAGGTTTCGCAAACTACCGCTACAATTACGGATCTACGAAAGTAGGGTAAAATGTTTTTATTTAAAGACCAAGGAAGAACAGACGAAGCGGAACGGAACCGAAATGGCGAGCGGAGCAAAGATCGATCTATGTTTTCTTATTAACTGCTTATTACGTCACGGAGCCGCGCAGGCGAGTGACGGCCCGGAGTTTGTACGTCAATAGCCCGGCCGGCGGCGATGGAGTGCTGGCCCTAAAACATGGTGGCGGTGGCAAAGCTTCCTAGAAACCCTACCGGAGACGGCTATGGATCTACGGGAAGAGGACTTACCGGCGACGGGGAGACGCGCGCGTGACGAGCTCTGGTTTGTAATAGGGTGATGCAGCGAGCAGTCAACGGAGAGACGAGGGTGGCGCCGGAGCAGGAGCGGACGCGTCGAGAGGAAGATGGAAACGCGAGTGGGAAGAAGGAAATGACCGTTCATAGCGGGCCTATTTAAAAGGGAAAAACGGGCAGGCACGAAAATCAAGGTGATAGAAGTCATCCGGCCGAGGCGGGCGCCTTGATTCCCGGGTGTCCATTTAATACGCAATTTGTTGGTACGTCAGTGGATCTTTCGACAAGGCTCACGTGATGTCACGGCAGGTCATCACCGGGCGACTCACCAAGAACGGAAGAAGAGGATGAAATGAGCAAGCTCAAATCAACCTGGGGCCTAATGTTGGGGATATAACCCCACGGTGAGACCTGCCTTGAAAGACTCCGGGTTAAAACTGGACGGCTCATGGCCAGCCCAAGAGTGAGCCGTCATGGCTGGAGGGCCCAACAAGAATAGCGGCTCATAGGATGGGCCGCGATGTGGCCCGGAGAAGAAGACCCGGGCGTGTAAGCCGCCCGGGGCCGGCTCAGACAGGATAGATCAGAGAAGATAGAGGCAGACTCAGACATGTAATGAGAGTCCGTTATGAACTTGTATGACCCGTGGTCTTGACCCCCTATATAAGGGCGAGACCCGGGGCGACTTAGAGATCAGGCTCTCGAGAACTAGGTCAAGCTTTGGCACCCTTGTAAACGATACAACAAGCAATAACAAACACAAGCAGTACGTAGGTTGTTACCTCACCACGAGGGGCCGAACCTGGGTAAACCGTGTCCTTCATCCCTAACAACCCCTTTGAGTCTACCACGTTAGTGATGGCCTCGAATCCAAGTCCGTTGACCCGGACATATGCCGTGATAAATCCACGACACTCATACCTCTCGATCAGGGCATTCTTCTCAAAGATAAACTTCAACTCCTGGAACATATCATATGCTACATGACATTCAAAACGTCATTGAAGTCCCGGTTCTAAGCCATACAACTTTGCACGTTGAACTATTGAGTAATCTCCAGAATGTGCCTCCCAAGCGTTCTTAACGTCTTTGCACGACACGGGAGCGGGTGGATCAACAAGCGGTGCATCAAGGACATAAGCCTTCTGGGAAACCGTGAGTATAATCCTCAGATTACGGGCCCAGTCCACAAAGTTACTTCCATCATCTTTCAACTTGGCTTTCTCTAGGAATGCATTAAAATTTAGGGGAACTACTGCTCTAGCCATTGATCTGCAACATAAATATGCAAAGGTTACTAAGACTATTGTTCAAGATAATGAGGTTAGTTAATCAAATTACTAAATCTCCCACTCAAATTAACATCCCTCTGGTCATCTGACTGTTACATCATCCAAATTCAACAACTCAAGTCTGATCATCACGTGAGTTGATGTGGTTTCAATGGTGAACATCATCATGTTGATCATATCTACTATATGAATCATGTTCGACCTTTTGGTCTCTTGTGTTTCGAGGCCATGTCTGTACATGCTAGGCTTGTCAAGTTCAACCCGAGTGTTCCGCACGTGCAACATTGGCTTGCACCCGTTGTATGTGAATGTAGAGTCTATCACACCCGATCATCACGTGGTGTCTCGACATGATGAACTTTCGCAACGGTGCACACTCGGGGAGAACACAATTTTATCTTGAAATTTTAGTGAGGGATCAACTTATAATGCTACCGTTCTCCTAAGAAAAATAGGGTGCATAAAAGGATTAACATCACATGCAAATCATAAGTGACATGATATGGCCATGTTCTTGTGCTTTTGATCTCCTTTCTTAAAGCACCGGCAAGATCTCCATCGTCACCAGCATGACACCATGATGTCCATCATCTTGATCTCCATCAACGTGTCGCCATCGGGGTTGTCGCACCCACCATGCTTCTACTACTATTGCTACCACTTAGCGATAAATTAAAGCATTACATAGCGCTTAATGATTGACACACAGGTCATACAATAATTAAAGACAACCCTATGGCTCATGTCGGTTGTCGTACTCATCAACAAGGAAGTCGTGATATTCTATACAAAACATGATCATCTCATACATCACATATATCGCATCATGTAAATGGCCATATCATATCACAACATACCCTGCAAAAACAAGTTACACATCCTCTAATTGTTGTTGCATGTTTTACGTGGCTGCTACGGGTATGTAGCAAGAACAATTCTCACCTACGCAAAAACCACAACGGTGATACACAAATTGCTATTCAACCTTCTTAAGGACCGCCTTTGTCGAATCTGATCCAACTAGAGTAGGAGAGACAGACACCCGTCTGCCATCTTTATGCAACAAAGTCACATGTCAGTCGATGGAACCGGTCTCTCGTAAGCGTACAAGTAAGGTTGGTCCAGGCTGCTACATCCCACAATACCGCTGAATCAAAAAATGACCAAGGGAGGAAGCAATCTAAGCATCAACGCCCACAAACTCCTTTGTGTTCTACTCGTGATCTCATCTACACATAGACCTAGATCATGATGCCACTGTTGGGGAATGTTGCATGGGAAACAAAAAAAATCCTACGTTTCACCAAGATCAATCTAGGAGATGAGCATCTACGAGAGTAGAGATTGGATCCACATACCCATGTAGATCACAAAGCATAAGCGTTAAGAAACGCGGTTGATGTAGTCGAACGTCTTCGCGAGCAAAATTGCAAGTCGTCCCATGAACTCCCGATCAAGTGCCGCATAGACGACACCTCCGCGTTCAGCACACGTATAGCTCGATGAAGATCTCCGCCTTCTTGATCCAGAAAGAGGGAGCGGAGATGTAGATCGGTTCTCCGGCAGCATGATGGCATGGCGGCGGTGGTGGTAGAGCTGATACGGCAGAGCTTCGCTAAGTGGCGTTGAACCAATATACTAGGGGACAAGCGATCTGGGAGGGAGGAAGGGCTGCGCCATGGCTTGTTGTGTGGCTGCCCTCCTCTCTCTCTTTCTCATATATATAGGGGGAAGGTACAAAGGGTTGTGCCCCAGGTTTCCCACCCATAGGGGTGGCGGCCAAGAGGAGGTGTGCAGCAGCCAAGGGGTGGCTTGGCCCCCAAGGCAAGGTGGCCGACCCCCTTAGGGTTTCCCCCTTCCACCCTTTGGCCGCATGGTCCTTTTGGTAGGGGATTCCAGCCCACCAGGGGCTGGTGCACCCTCTCTAGCAGCCCATGGGGCCCTTCGAGGCTGGTGGCCCCTTCTGGTGGACCCCCGGAAACCTTTCAGCGCCCTAGGTACATTACCAGTGACGACCAAACTTTTCCCGGTGATCAACAAGGAACTTCCTATATATGAATTTTCACCTTCGGAGCATTCTAGAGTTGCTCGTCATGTCCGAGATCTCATCCAGGACTCCGAACAACCTTAGGTCACCAACATACATAACTCATCTATACCAATTCGTCACCGAACGTTAAGTGTGCAGACCCTGCGGGCTCGAGAACTATGTAGACATGACCGAGACACCTCTCTGGTCAATAACCAATATCGGGACCTTGATACCCATATCGTTTCCTACATGTTCCACGAAGATCTTTATCGGTTGAACCTCTATGTCAAGGATGTAGATAATCCCGTACGATGGTCCCGCTGTCTATCATTATGTTACTTGCCTGAGATTCGATCATCGATATCTCCATACCTAGTTCAATATCATTACCGGCAAGTCTCTTTACTCATTCCGTAATACATGATCCTGTGGCTAACACATTAATCACTTGCAAGGCTTGTTGTGATGTTGTATTACCGAGTGGGCCCTGAGATATCTCTTCGTCACACGGAGTAGCAAATCCCAGTCTTGATCCATGCCAACTCAACAGACACAATCGGAGATACCTGTAGAGCATCTTTATAGTCACCTAGTTACGTTACGACATTTGATACACACAAAGTATTCCTCTGGTGTTAGTGAGTTGCATGCTCTCATGGTCATAGGAACAGATACTTGACATGCAGAAAGCTGTAGCAATAAACTGACACGATCACATGCTACGTTCATAGTTTGGGTCTTGTCCATCACATCATTCTCCCAATGATGTGGTCCTGTTATCAAATGACATCTTATGTCTATGGCTAGGAAACCTTGACCATCTTTGATCAAAAAGCTAGTCTACTAGAGGCATACTAGGGACAAAGTGTTGTCTATGTATCCACACATGCAATGTGTTTCCAATCAATACAATTAAAGCATGGATAATAAACGCTTATCATGAACAAGGAAATATAATAATAATCATTTATTATTGCCTCTAGGGTATATTTCCAACTCTACCAACTCCTTCAACATATTTGATTCACCAAATGAAGGGAGTGGAAGTTGCTTCATGGCTAAAGACCCCAAGATATCACACCCTGAGTATCTTGATTTCAATAGTGCTGAGGATGACTTGCTAGGAGATGATGACTTGCTATTTGACAAATCTAGTAATGTTAGTCAAGATGAACTTGTTAGTAATCACTCTTGTCAAGATAAGTCATGTGATGATGATAAGTTGGAAATAGAACGACTAACTCAAGAACTAAACACTCTTAAGTTAGCTCACGAGTCTACTCTACAAGATCATAGAGAGCTTGAAAGGGCACATGAGAAGCTCCGCTTTGAGAAGCTCAAATTGGAGCAAGAGCATGAATTCCTTAAAGCTATCAATGAAGAACTTTGAAAGAAGACTTCCTCTTATCTAGTCAAACGACTTCTCTTGTCTACATTCATTCCACAAGTAAAGGCTAAGCAAACTAGTAACAAAGACAAGAAAGGTTCTTCAACTAGTAGCAATAAAAACGATAAATCCAATAATATTTCTTCTAGTAGTTCCATTGATCCCACAAACACTTCTCTTGGCCAAGTTACACTTGAGCAAGAAAATGAACCTTTGAAAGGGATTATAGAGAAAGGTATCTACAAGAGTCTTGTCGGGTGTAAGCAATTTGAGGAAATTGTACGCAAGCACGGAGGATACCAAAAAAACCATGGCATTGGCTATTTAAACGCTAATGGAGTTGAATGGGAAGAAGGTCAATACCCCAAGCCCAAGTTTATTCCTCAAAGGGAGAAGTATGAACATACTCTTCCCAAGGGAACAAAATCTCAAGATGACCTTCCAACACAAGACCACAAGCTCAAGGGCAAGGACAAGGTTCAAGAGGACATTGACTCATATGAAGATGAATCCAAAGCTTTGGTGAAGTGGGTTCCCAAGGCTACTTCCAGCTCAACTTCTACAAGTGCCACTTCAACACCAAGGATCCCCATCAACTATATATGGGTCCCCAAGAAGAAGACTAGAGAAGTTCTTAAGGGGTGACTCCGCCAATGAAATTCACTCACATTCATTATTAGCAAGAACTAGTTGCAATCAACATCAACGCATGCAATAGTTCAAGGAGTCACACATTCCCTCAAAGGTAAACAAGGTACAAGGTAATCAACAAATCTACGGACATCATGATGTATGCTTTGCACTCCATGTCCATAGATATCCTTATGGTTGTCTCTTGTGTGTTGGGACTAACCCATGTAGGTGAGAAGAGTAAGAAACAATAAGGCTGCTCCCAACTCATGGCGATATTCATCAACATTGAGCATCCACCACTACTTCACCTACAGTCTTCATAGACAAAATCCAAGGTTGGTTTATCCCTCTCAAGGGGGATGTCACATCAAGGGGGAGATTTACTCTAAGACTTGAGTCAAAGCATCTCATAGTATCTGACAACATTAACAAACTTTATGTAAAAGTGGTAACCCCACTCGTGCTTAAACAATGAGTATGACCTATGATCAAGTATTCTTACTTGGCTCCTAAGTCAATATACTCATATATAGATGACTATGTCATCGCCTAAATGTTTGATAGATGCTAGAATGTATGTGCATGTTTGCCATGATTTCATTTGACATCTTATTGTGTGAGCATGTTGGTCTGCATTTCTTTATCCATTCGAGGACATCCAATTGTTGCGATTTGGACTTTGATTTCCTTTTTGCCAATTCGATGTACAATAATGCCTAGGACCCCTCTCTAGCTATCTATGCTTTATCGTCTCATATTCCATTCTTGTTGCATCACAAAATTTGAACAAGTACTTTTCGATCTCTCTGTGTGAGGAGCACTCGGAGTTCCGTATCGACAAGGACTGACCATTAAAACCTCCCAAGTGTATATCAGTGGAACCAACTCAAAATTCTCGGTATCACCGATGCCTAGGGTTGATCTAGTTTTTCAAACTCGGTAACACCAATTCCATCTTCTCGGCTTCACCAAGTTTCTATGTGAGATGGTAGTTGAGGAACTCGGTGGCACCGATAAGTTAGAACCGGTATCACCGACAGCGATGGGTACTTATAGAGGTGCACCCGACTTTTGAAATTACTTCTTCAAACGTCTTCCCCTCCAAGACCCTAGCTGCCGCCTGAGGACTCCTGGTCATCGCCTTCATCTTACAGAGCTCCTCTATCGTTGGAAGTCCCCGCCGTCGACTAAATCTTCACCACCGTCGCCGCCGTAGAAAAATCGTCACTGAATTAGGGTACGGTTTTGACCCCTCGTGCTCTCCTCCCTCCAACTCACGTGCATTAGGATTTATCCATCGGTAAGACACGTTTTTAGATTGATCTATCCACAAGAATCTCCAATAGAATAGCGAACGAAAGATTTTTTAGGGTTTTGCCGTCCGCGATACAAATCTCGGTGAAACCAAAGCAAAAGAATCGGTAGCACCAATTTGGATTCACGTCAACTGAGAACAGCCTCGGTGAAACTGAGTGCCCACTTTCGGTGTCACTGAAATGAGTGCCAAGTTTCTATAAAGCTGGTTGTGTGTCTCGGTGAGACCGAAATGTTTGCCTTGGTTGTACCGATATTCATTTTGCAAAATGGAAATCCCAAGAATTCTTAGTTCGGTCTTTGAGAAAACTTTTGTATTTTTTGATGACTCAACCTATCCACTCTTCTATAGTCTATTCATGGGGTCAGAGATGTCAGTGTCAGGAGACAGGCAGAATGACCTCGGAGATCTCAGTGTGGACACAGATCCAGGCATTGGTCCAAATAGGAGCTCATCTTCTTTCAATGATGCTCCTAGCTCTCCATCTTACCCAAGGCAGCAACCAGAGAAAGGAGGAATCTCAACTCAGAGGAGTAAGACTATTGTGGACTACATGTTCTATAAAAAGGGACAACAAGACTTCCATGGAACAGTTCTGCTTGACAAGAGCCCTGCAGTGAGTGACACGAGGTACATGGATTGTAAGTACATCAAGGAGAATGAAGACTACTTCCCAAGTGTGCAAGATAACCTCCATTGCATTGGTCATGAGAAGTATGTTGGCAAGGATTTCACTGCTTGGAATGATGAAATGACCATGCAATTCTACTCCACTTCTCATTTTTGTGGAGATGGTAGAATTGTGTGGATGACAGAAGGGTCCAGGTATGAGTCCACAGTTGATGAGTGGGCTTCCATCTTAGGAGTACCAGAGGTGGAAGAAGGTGACCTTGATGTGTACTCTCAGCCCAAGGCAAGCCACAATGCCATGAAGAACATGTACAAGGAAATCCCTGCTACAAATCTGCAATCTCACAAGCTAGGATCCATTTACTTCCTCCAGGCTGGTCTATGCGCAATCAACGCCATGTTAAGGCATACCTTGTTGCCTAAGTCTGTAGATGAGAAAATGGCCAGAGGCTACTCTATCAACATGCTGCTCCATCTTGATCAACACACCAGATTCAGAGTGATGGACTTGATAGTTGAAACAGTGAAGAGGATTGCTGCAGATCAGAAGCGATCATGTGCTTATGCACCTTATATCCAGATGCTTATCAACTCTTAGTTGGAGAAGTACATCTTTGCACTAGATCAGACACATTTTCCACACTTGCCAAAGCTAGAAGACAATGGTGTGGTGATGAACCCACATCATCCCACATCAGCTGCAACACAGGCACAGGCAGAGGCAGCCAGAGACACTAGTGCTCGGGTGCCCAAGACTCGTAGTGAGAAGATGGATCTTCTCCTTAGCTCTATGCTCAGCATGCATAAGGACATCAGTAACATCTTAAAGAACTAGGATAGCCTTGTGAGGATTGTTGACAACAAATTTCATATTCTCAACAAAAAGGTGGATGAGCGCATAGTGACAGTGAATGACCTGAATAAGGAAGTTGATGTTGCGCCCAGCCCTCACACTAAATATGATGATGAGGATAGTGCACCTCTCCGGACAGGCACTCAGTTCAGGACTCAGGACAGGACTCCCACAGTGACAGCTCTAGAGATCAGGCCTTCTTCTTTAGCACCACCTACAGCCACTTCAGCTCCACCAGTTCCTCCAATTGCTACACCAACTCCATCCATGATGTCTGCAGAAGTCTTCAATGATGTTGTTCTATTGACTCCAACATCAGTTACCACAGGAGGTCAGCCCAGAAGAGCATTTAGCTCTATACCTTTGAACTTTTTGGTAACTTGTTGCAAAAGGGGTAGAAGTTGTATAGATAATTAGGGCTTAGAGAGAGAGAGTTGTCTTTTTATCGCTTTTCAAAACATTTGATATCTTTTGGTTTGGTTGTGTTTAAATTTGTTGGTGTTTGATCATACACTTGATGTGTGTTGCTACTATTTCCTATCTTTATGATGCTTATGAGATGATCATTCACTTTGCTTAATTGTGTTGTGCTATGGTATTCATTCTTATTATTCTCGCACACCATCAAGTTGTATGTGACATGGAAGAAGTGCCCCATGTAGCTAATCGATTGTGCATTTGCACCCAAACGCAAATTAAAAATAATGCACAAATTTAGGGGGAGCTATTTCTTATCACATACTTCTCAAAGCGACGATTATATTCATTGATTATATCATCTGTCGAAGCTTTGATCTATATGTTGTCATCAATTACCAAAAAGGGGGAGATTGAAAGCACATTCTCCCTCGGTGGTTTTGGTGATTAATAACAACATATATCTCATTGAAATAATATTTTCACTAAGAATATTTCAGGAAAAGTTCAATGATGGGTTGGCAAAAGGATTGTGGAGAAACCCCTGAGATGCAAGGAATTGGATTGGCAAAGCTTCAAGCAAGAGGACTCTACTTTTTATTTTGTGAGAAATCGCTTTGAGTCCATAGGAAAGCCAATACTATCAAAAGGGGGTAAGGTAATCTTGGTGAAAAAAGATGATCCACGTGCACAAGTGATAGTCGCCAAAAACACCCGCAAACTCTTCCACAAAAGTCCATCCAAGCATATCGTGAAAATCGGTGCAACCAACAATCCCCACTCGGTCCCACTGATTCCCCACTCAGACAGAACCCTGTCAAACCCTAGATCTTCGGTGCAACCGATTCGGCTTCTGTGCCATCGAGTTAGCTTGCCAACTTTCTATTAACTCGATTCTTAAAATCGGAAATTCTGAGATTTTGGATCGGCGTCACCGAGTTGTGGATTCTGACCATTGGACACCTTATCGATACCACTAAGATTTATGTATCGGTGTCACCAAAATTCAAAAGTTGTTACCTTTGGAGCAACTCGATACCATCGAGATTCACACATTAGTTTCACCGAGTTGGTCACTTTAGGTGCAATGGTTGGTTTTTTGGAGATGCATATATACCCCTCCACCACCACTCACTCGCAAGAGAAGCACTCAGAATAGATCCCCACTTATCCTATCAGATTTTCTAAGAGAGAGACACCTACTCATGTGTTGAGATCAAGCCATTCCATTTCAACCATATGAATCATGATAGGTAGCCTCCCCCGGTTCCTTTCCACCCAATCAATCTCTTCCACCAAATCCAAATCTATGAGAGTGTAATTGAGTGTTGAGGAGTCTATCATCTTGAAGCACAAGACCAAGGAGTTCATTGACATTCTCAAGCCTATTACCTTTTTGAGGGTGGTGCCTCCTAGATTGGTTAGGTGTTGCTTGGGAGCCTCCTACTTCATGTTGTGGAGTGAACCAAGAAGTTTGTAAGGGCAAGGAGCTCGCCTACTTCATGAAGATCTACCCCGAGTTAGGCTAGTCCTCCGTGTACGTAGGCCACCATGGTATAGACAAGGTTACTTCTTCATGGAATCCACCATTGGTAGAGCGCTCCGTGGACTCTTGCGACCGTTACCCTCCGTGGATTGAAGTCTCCATAAACGTGGACGTACGATAGGACCACCTATCGGAACCACGGGAAAAATCTTTGTGTCACCAAATTGCATTTGATCTTCCTACCCATCCTCTAATACATATGCTTGTCTTTACTTTTCGCTGCTATACTCTTAGACATGATAGTGTAGGGTGTGTTTGACTTGCTATCATTGCTAAAATCTGCCAACACTTAAAACTGGGAAAAGGTAGAATTTTTATTTGCTCAAGTAGTCTAATCACCCCCCTGTAGACATACATTCGATCCTACAGAAGCTACTACTAAGCATAAAGAACATTGCTAATTTCAGATTTATGATATTCAATTCATTCACAATTTACTCAAAGGATATAAGTGAAGCACAAGAGTAAACATCAAACTACTCTCAAAAGATATAAGTGAAGATCAATGAGTAGTCAAGCAATTAGGTATCTACGTGAGGAATCTCTCTCAATAAAGATTTTCATATCTATGTATTTTATTAAAACAGCAAGAAAAACTAAATAGAATGACATTCCAAGAATAGCACATATCATGTGGAAAAATAAAAATTTAGGCTCAACATAGCCTAACCGATATTTGTTTGATGAAGAGAGGTGGGATGCGTAGAATCCCCAAGCTTAGATTCTTGAGACTTCTTGAAATATTTACTTGGGGTTCCTTGTCAATCCCCAAGTTTGAGCTTTTGTATCTCGTTCAATCCTCTCATATCCCGGTTTCACCTATTCTCAAAAACTTCATTCACACAAAACTTGATAAGAACTCGCGAGATAGGTTAGTGCACATAATAATCAATCAAATATTTATGTACTGCCAAGACAATTTGTATAATAATTTCAAACATCATCTACTATTTTCTATCATTTCCACAATTTATATCTATGGAGCTCCTGCACCCCTCTCCCCGCTACCTAGCCTAGCCCCTCCCACATCCAGCCCGCCGCCGGCCCCTCCCTTCCCAGCCCCTCATGCATCCCTCACAATGCCATGGCCTCCTCCTGCTCCAGCGAGGTGAGCCCCTTCCGCGACACGCACCGTTGGCAGGTCTCGACCGATGGCTCGCCTTCCGTGCGCTCCAACAGCGAGGTCGCCGCCTCCCCGCACTCCCCGGCATCGACGCCTCGACTGCCGGACGCTATGCCGCCCCATGCTGACCCACCCGCCCCTTCTGCGGCTGTTGTATGCCGGGTGCCGGCCACGGCTCTCCTCGGCCCACGGTTGGAGATGCACTGGGTGGAACGCGCGGGAGCTGTGGCTGAGGTCGACGAGGATGGTTTCCAGCTCCCCCGCCGCAGGAACTGGCATCGCCGTCCATGCCACACCACTGCGCCATGCCCTCCATCTCCTCGCTATTGCAGCCCTTTGCCTGAGGAGGTGGCGGGCCTCTACTTCCGTTGCCTGGACTCTCGCCACCGAGTGCACAACTGCACTAACGACGTATGCTGCCGCCGCTGCCTCGCCTCCGGCCACGAATCCTGGAAGTGTCCGGACTGTCGCCACTCCGACGCGCGTGACCCCTCCTCGTGCGTGCCCCCGGCGCGGGCCGTGCCGCTGGCGCCGCCGAGAACCATGGCGCCCCGCGCACCCCTGCTGCCACCCTTGACGGAGCTCCAGGCACCCATCGACGGCTTGTCCGCTTCGGTGCTAATCATCATCTCTCGATCCGTCGAGATCGAGCAGGTTGAGGGCGTTCTACGCCGGGCCATGGTGGCCTCCATCACTGGGACATGACCCACCGTCTCCGTGGACGAGGTGTCCGAGCTGCTCCGCACCTCCTCCGACCTGGCGACTTCTCCGTCCATCTTCACCACCCAGAGGACTTCCTCATCATCTTCGCCTCCCATGAGCTCAAGGACCGCCTTGCCGGCGACCACTTCATCTCCGGCCCAGGCTTCTCCCTCTCGCTGCGTCCCTGGTGCAAGCTCACACATGCCGGCTCCGATAAGCTGGACTACCGTGTCGAGATCGAGCTCTACAGGATCCCCGTCCAGGCCTGGCACCTCTACACGGCGGAGCACCTCCTAGGCACTAGCTGTTGGATTGAGAGGCTACACCCGAGCACGCACTCCCGCGCTGACCTCACCACATTCCGGCTATCTGCCTGCACTGTCGACCCGGCCCGCATTCACCGACATGCCAACTTGGAGATCGTCGAGTTGACCCCCTCGCGCCACTAGTCGGATGCTCCACGCATCTCGACCCTAACATACCCGGTGTCCATCATGCTCACCCACGCCGAGCTCGACACCCCGACGCCGAGCATCCCCGCCCCTGCAATCGACCCTGACGACGGCCAAGACGGTGACCATGGGCGCCGTGACGCCGACCCCACCAGGCATGCTCGACAGCGCCTCCGCGGACGCAAGAGGCGCCACACGGACTCCGCCCCAACTGGCCGTGCCGATGGCATGGCCATGGACGACCTCTCCTGGCCGCGCAACCCGTGCCAGTAGCGCACTGATGGTGTCGCCATCGCCGCTAGCTGGGCTTCGGCATGTGGCGAGCAGCATACGGCCAGGACTTCGTCGGTGCTCGGTTCGGTATGTTCGATGCAACCACGGTCGGGCCAAGGCGGGGCCCATCGCATACGTCGCCCCCGTCATCGCCCCAGAAAAGGAAAGCGCAAAGGGGATATAAGGCCAACGACTATGCCCGACAAAGCTGCTCTGTCCCTGATCCCCAGGCCAACAGGATCAGAAACAGGAGCTGGGGTGCCCACTCTTGTGGCCTAGGATGGCTCGCGCACTCCTGTCGCTCATATGGACACCATCACGGGTTCAAACCCGCGGTCGTCCGACGCGGCTGTGGTTGGCCTTGGGCCGCCCCTTGGCGCTGCCCCCACCCCCTCTGGCCAATTCGATGGGCTGACTCCCATGGGCCCCACCTCCCTGGACTCTGAGGTCAAAGATTCCCAACACACTCAGCCTCTCACCCCAGCCGAGACTGATCCAGTCTCTGCGCAAAGGCCGATCCCCATCCTTCACACCTCTAGCGCCGGTTTGGAGCCTTTTGCGCCCCACACGGATGACGAGCCATTGGTCGGGTCGCAGGCGGGAGCGATGACGGCAGACTCTGCCAGCACTGCCTCCCTCACGCCAGCTATGGCCGTGCCCACAACCCTCCCTTTCGATGAGGTCCTCGGCACACTGGAGCCCACCACCATCCATGTGGACACAGCCCATGATGCTCCGGAGCCCGACCCCCTCCTAATGGATGCAACCCAAGGCACCTAGGAGCCCACCGGGACCGAGCCGACCAGCCCACAGGCTGCAGTCCATCTTGGTTGCACCCCCATGGGGCGCTTCACGTCCCCACCCATCACTTTGCAACGCTCACGTCAACGGCCGCGTGCTGCGACATGGACGCTAGGAGAATTCCTCTCGGCCGCCACCAAGGACATATGTGCTACCCTCCCAACCCCTGGGAAACGCCCTCGCCGGCCAGCACTCAACTTCTCCCCGCGTCGCGGTCGCTCCGCGTCCTCCTCCAACAGGGCCGCCTCCAAGGCTATTGCACCGCCCATGGCTGAGCATTGGGCACAGGTGCAGGTCCTTCGCACGCTTGGCATCATGGACGCCAACCAGAGGATCACCACCGCCGAGATGCATGCCTACGATGGCATCTTTGCTGCACCCATCCCTCGCTCTATGCTCGCTGTGATCGCAGCGCTGGTCAATCGTGAGCTGCCTCCCCTTCCGGGATCGGCGTCGACCACGGCCACACCGGACGGCAGCCCCATCACGGCCTAACTTCTTGGTGTAGCGCCCCTGTCGATCATGTTCCCCATGAATTACGACCTCAAGATTGCCATCTGGAACGCACGCGGGCTGAACGCGAGTGCTCACCGTATGGCCATTCGATCATTGATTTGTACCACCGAGGCCTCCATTGTATGCATTCAGGAAACTAAAATGGAGTTGATCTGCTCATCGACCATCCTTGAGACGCTTGGTTCCGAGTTTGACGAATACGTCTACTTGTTGGCCGTCGGCACTCGCGGCGGTATACTCTTGGCTTGGAAGAGTCGGTCCATCACCCTCACCGACCCGTTGTTCACTACGAACATGCTCTCAGCCAAAGTATCCACGCCCGACGCCGCACACTGGTGGATCTCCATCGTATACGGACCCCAGGCCGATGTGGCAAAGATAGCATTCCTGCAAAGTTGCGCGGCGTGCGCACCGACTGCCCTGGGCCTTGGATGTTGTGTGGGGACTTCAACCTTATCTATCACAAGGAGGACAAGAACAACTGCAACCTAAACCGCCACATGATGGGCAAGTTCCATCACCTGATCGACGACCTCGCGCTCAAAGGTGTACCTCAACTGCCGCTGCTACACTTGGTCGAATGAACAATCGCTGCCAACCTCCATTGTCGCGCTCAAAGGACTTCAACCTTATCTAGTGCGCCTTGACCGCGTCCTCTGCACCTCGGACTGGGACGAGCTGCATGGGGAGTGCCACCTCCACTGCCTCGCGGTCGTCGTCTCCGACCATAACCCCTTGCTGCTGGACTGTTGTCCCCTACCTCGAGCTCACCGTCTCTTCCACTTCGAGCAGTTCTGGCTACGCCTTGATGGCTTCCACGAAGTGGTGACCACGGCTTGGAACTCCGTCACTCACGCCGACCCCTTCTAGCGCATGGTGTTGCACCTCGAGGCTACAGCTAGAGCGCTGATTAGCTAGAGCGCTCGCTCGGTCGGCGGACTCGCCTCAAGATCAAAATTGCACGGGAGCAGAACTCCAAATTTGACAAGGCGTGAGAGGACCGGGCCCTCACCCCCGACGAGTTTTGGCTATGCTCCCAACTGAAGATATCCTACCTCGGGCTAGCCTCGCTTGAGCGCACCATTGCCCGACAACGGGCACGGATCGCCTTGCTGAAGGATGGAGACGCCAACACCTCCTTCTTCCACCGCCAGAGCACCTACCACGGGCAGAAGAACATGATCCACACGATAAGCATGGACGGTCGCGTGCTCACTGGCCACGACGACATGGTGGATGCGGCCTTCTTGCACTTTGATGGCTTGCTCGGCTCCACCATCGAACGCGAGTGCTCGCTCCACCTTGACGAGCTGATCGAGCCCGCCAATGACCTCCTCAACCTCGAGGCGCCATTCGGTGCCGATGAAATCTGGAACGATGTCCAGCACCTGCCCGCGCACAAGGCACCGGGCCCCGACGGCTTCACTACAGAATTCCTACACGGTGCGGCAAGACTTTGTGGACGTCTTTCAGCAGCTCTACGACATGCGCGGTCGGGGTTTCGCTCACCTCAACCAGGCGCTGCTCGCCTTGCTTCCCAAGCACGTCGGCACCGCTGCCTTCGGGGACTATAGGCCGATCAGCCTTATCCATCTCATCGCCAAGGTGTTCGCTAAAGTGCTCTCACTCCGACTCGGCCCATGGCTGGATCGCCTCGTCAGCCCGAACCAGAATGCATTCATGCCCAGGCGCAGCCTGCATGATAACTTCGTCCTCATCAAACAATCTGCGCGGCTGATCCACCAGCTCAAAGCCCCACGAGCCCTCCTCAAGCTTGACCTGACGAAGGCCTTTGACTCGGTCTCCTGGCCTTTTGTCTTCGAGGTACTACAGTGCTACGTCTATGGTGCTCGATTCCAAGCATGGATGGCCATCCTGCTATCTTCAGCAAGCACTAGGGTGCTGCTTAATGGCGACCCGAGCCCCCCTATTTGGCATTGGTGTGGCTTCCGGCAGGGCGACCCACTGTCTTCACAACTCTTTGTCCTCGTCATCAACGTCCTTGGCCGCCTCGTCAATTGGGCCACCTCGCTGGGAATCCTGCAGCAGCTCCACCCGCGGCGCACGGTGCCGGCGATCTCGCTGTACGCAGACGATGTCGTGTTGTTCTACTACCCAACGCCGACTGAGATCACCGCTGTTAAAGGAATATTACAGCTCTTCGGCCACGCCTCCGGACTACACGTCAATTTTGCCAGGAGCACGACGAGCCTCATTCGCTATGACAAGGACGTGGCAACCACTGCAGTATAGCTACTCGGTTGTCCTATAGCCGAGCTCCCGGTCACCTACCTGGGAATCCTGCTCACCATCCGGCGACCTACGATAGCGCAACTACAGCCTCTGGTGGACAAGGTGCGGGACCAACTTCCGTCTTGGAAAGCATGGCTCATGAACAAGGTTGGGCGCCTCGCGACGCTAAAATCCATCCTCTTCGCAGTCCCCATCACCAACTACTCGTCTTCACGCCGCCCAAGAAGTCCATCAAGCAACTTGAGAAGATTGAGCGTGGCTTCTTGTGGGCTGGCCGCGAGGCTGCCAATAGGGGCAATTGCCACGTCAACTGGCGTCGGACCTGCCGTTCTATCAAGCTCGGAGGCCTTGACATCCCGGACCTCGAGCGCATTGGGTTGGCACTACGGCTGCGCTGGCTATGGCTCAGCCACACTAACCAACACAGAGCATGGAGTGGGCTTGACCTGTAGTCCTCGGCGGATGAGCGCGCCCTGTTCTTCGCCTGCACCACAATGACCCTGGGAAATGGCCTCTCGGCGTTTTTCTGGGATGACCTCTAGATTTACGGTCGATCCATCGGCGAGATCGCGCCGCAGCTGCACACCTGCATCCCCACACACATAAGGAAGGTGCGGACCATCACGGAGGGGCTCAATGCCAATGCTTGGGCTCACGACATCGAGGGCACTATCGGCATCCACGACATTGGCCAGTACATCCGGCTCTGGAATACCATCGAGCACACCATCCTGACCAACACGCCCGATCGGCTAACCTGGAAGTGGACCACGAATGGATCATACACTGCTAAGTCCTGCTACAAGGCTACCTTCCAGGGGTACATTCCTAGCGCCTCCTGGAAGTTCATATGGAAGAGCTGGGCACCACCCCGGGTGCGCTTCTTCCACTGGCTTGCTGACCAAGATCGATGCTGGACCTCAAATCGCTTGGCTCGGCGAGGGCTGCAGCACCATGATCCTTGCCTCTTGTGTTGCCAGGACCCCGAGACGATGGACCAATTGCTCTTCCACTGCCCCTTCTCTAGGCAGGTATGGCAAGATGTCATCACCTGGCTCTGCTTTCCTTGCACACACCCCAGTCACGAGTCTTCCCTCCTCGCCTGGTGGCATAGCGCCAAGCAGAGAATCCCACAGCCCATGTGCAAAGGCTTCGACTCCATGGCAGATTTGGAAGCACCGCAACAGATGCATGTTCGAGGGAAACCAACCCTCAGCGAGCAACCTGGTTGCGAGGATCAAAGATGAGGCATCACTCTGGACCAAGGCAGGAGCAGCTGGCCTCCGCGACATCACCCACCAGACTTGGGACATGCACTAATTCCATGTAATCATCATCAGTACTGTACCTCCTAGGAGTATTGTAATATAAACTCTACCTTTTCAATACAAACAAATGCATGAATCTCTCTGCATTTTCTCGAAAAAAACAATTTATATCTACCATTATAGGCTATGGAAACTATAGGATAAGTAGATGACAAAACTATGACAACAATCTCTCCAAATAGAACATTTTGTAGCAATCTATTAAACCAGTGTACTTTTGTAACTAAACAAATTCTCATAATATAGGACATGATAAATAATTTATATGAGAATATTGTGTAAAAATTCAGAAACTTTCCACATTCCAGTAAAATATGAAAATTCAAACACTACAGCAAAAGTTTCTGTTTTTATACAACACACATCAAAACTTGCAATGGAAGCATGTTAAGGTAATTCTTGGAACTTTTTGCTGAAAAACAAGATTACGAATAACATATAATATATAACAAAATATAAATGATTCCCCAAGCAAAACACATATTATGTGACAAATAAAAATATAGCTCTAAGTAAGATATACCAATAATGTTGGAGACGAAAGAGGGGATCCCTTACGGGGTTTCCCCAAGCTTAGACACTTGAGTCTTCCTTGGATATTACCTTGGGGTGCCTTGGTAATACCCAAGCTTACGTCCTTGCTGCTCCTTATTCACCTCATATCGGTATCTCACCCAAAACTTGAAAACTTCAATCACGCAAAACTTAACGAAACTTCATGAGATGGGTTAGTATAGTAAAGATAGATCATTCACTTAGGTAATGTCAAGACAAGATTCATAATTTTTATCACATAATAACTACTGTATTCCATCATTCCCATAATTTATATCACCAAATATGGAAAACAAATTCATATACTGGACGCAAACTTTCTGTCTTTGCTGGAATTCCATCATTCCCATAAGTTATTATGTGGAAACAAATATGTAAAAATTCCATTAAGACAAGAAGTTTTTGACAAATTCAAAAACTTAGGTACTATGGAAACACTTGAAACAAGCAAACTAAGCATGCAAAACAAAATTTGTCAAAAATAGAACAGTCTATGAAGATGTGAATGATCACCATACTTCCCTGACTCTAAAAATTCTTAAACTTTAGGAAAACGCATAGAATTTGCATATAAATATTTTGTAAAAATTGAAGAATTTCTTCACACTCCAATAAAATTAGATAATTCATATACTGGACGCAAACTTTCTGTTTTTACACAGAATAAAACAAACAAGTTTCTATCCCAAAGGCTTTACTTGGCACTTTATTCAAATAAAAGACAAAACACATGATTACTACAGTAACTTAGTCATGTGAAAACTCAAAAACATAAAGTAAAAGTATTGGGTTTTCTCCTAATAAGCATTTTTCTTTAATGCCTTTTAGCTAGGCATGATGATTTCAATGATGCTCGTATAGGAATAGTAGTTGAAACATGCGAGAGAGCATCATGAATCACATGACAAGCACATTTAAGTCTAACACACTTCCTATGCATAGAGATTTTGTGAGGAAACAATTTATGGGAGCAAGAATCAACTAGCATAGGAAGGCAAAACAAATGCAACTTCAAAACTTTGAACACATAGAGAGGAAACTGATATTATTGCAATTCCAACAAGCATATGTTCCTCCCTCATAATAATTTTAAGTAGCATCATGAAGGAATTAAACAATATAAATATCACATACAACATTCTTTTCATGCTTCACAAGAATATAATATTTTTACTATAGCAAAATTCTTCTCATTCAAAGTAGCGGGAGAAAACTCAACAAAATAACTATCATGTGATACTTGATTGACATAACCATTTTAAATATTAAAATCATGATAACAAGTTTCATGGTTATCTTACTATTTATAGCATACATGTCATCACAATATTCATAATACATAGGAGGCATGCTATCATGAGAATAGTTTTACTCATCAAATCTTGGGGGACTAAAAATATCATATTCATCAAACATAGCATCCCCAAGCTTGTGGCTTTGCATATCATTAGCATCATGGATATTCATAAAATTCATACTAACAATATTTTTATCATTCTCATCATTCAAGGAATTATTATTAAGTATTTTTCATAAATTCATCCTCTATAAATTGAGCACAATTTTCCAAGCCATCATTTTCACGAAAGACATTAAAAAGACGAAGCAATTGATGCAACCTAAACTCCATTTTTTGTAGTTTTCTTTTATAAAACCAAACTAGTGAAAAACAAGAACCTAAAAGATTTAATTGCACGATCTAAATATATATACCTTCAAGCACTCACCACCCCGGCAACGGCGCCAGAAAAGAGCTTGATGTCCGCTACGCAACTTTATTCTTTTAGAGTCGTGTTGGGCCTCCAAGCGCATAGTTTTGTAGGACAGTAGCAATTTTCCCTCAAGTGAATGACCTAAGGTTTATCAATACATGGGAGGTGTAGGATGTAGATGGTCTCTCTCAAACAACCCTGCAATCAAATACAAGAAATCTCTTGTGTCCCCAACACACCCAATACAATGGCAAATTGTATAGGAGCACTAGTTCGGCAAAGAGATGGCGATACAAGTGCAATATGGATGATAGATATAGGTTTTTGTAATCTGAAAATATAAAAACATCAAGTTAGCAAGTGTAAAACAACGATCAAAATGGTGTATAAATGCTTGGAAATAAGGCCTAGGGTGCGTACTTTCACTAGTACAATCTCTCAGCAATGCTAATATAATTGAATCACATAACCATCATGCAATGAAGAATCACTCCAAAGTTCCTATCTAGCGGAGAACACAAGAAGAAATTGTTTGTAGGGTATGGAACCACCTTAAAGTTATCCTTTCCAATCGATCTATCCAAGAGTTCGTACTAAAATAACCAAGTTATGCTTTCCGATCGATCTATCCTGGAGTTTGTACTAAAATAACCAAGTTATCCTTTCCAATCGATCTATCTAAGAGTTTGTACTAGAACAACACCATATGATATGCATCAACCAATTTTAGATTCATAATACTCAATCCAACACAAAGAACCTCAAAGAGTGCCCCAAGGTTTTTCTCAGAGAACATGGTATGAAAACGTGCAATCAACCCCTATGCATATATTCCCAAGGTCACCGGAATCTGTAAGTTGACGCCATAACATATATCAAGTGAATCACTTGAATACCCCAATGTCACTACGGGTATACGCATGAAATACATACATCAAGTGCTCTCAAATCCATAAAAGTATTCAATCCAATAATAACAAAATCTCAAAGGGAAAACTCAATTCATCACAACAAGATACAAAGGGGAAAACACCATGTGATCCAACTATATTAACAAAACCCATGATACATCAAGATTGTGCCATCTCAAGAACATGAGAGAGAGAGAGAGATTGAACACATAGATACTGGTACAAACCGGCAGCCCCGAGGGTGCACTACTCCCTCCTCATCATGGAGACCATAGGGATGATGAATATGGCCTCCGGAGATGATCTACCCTCTCCGACATGGTACTGGAACGCCTCCAGATTGGTTTTTCATCGATACAGAGAGTTGCAGCGACGTAATGAGGAGTCTAGGGTTATTCATGATGGTTTCTATATTTATAGGAATTTTTGGCATCGGTTTCACGTGAAGGTGGTCCACGACGTGAGCATTGAACCCAGGGCGCGCCAGGGGGCTGGCGCGCCCTGGTGGGTGGTGCCCACTTCATGGCTCTTCTGGCCTCCCATGAAGATCCTAGTGCCTCTTTTGTTCCAAAAACATCAAAAAGTTTCGGGCGATTCTGAGAAGTTTCATTTTGTGCACAAAAAACAACACCGCTATAGTTATGTTGAAAACAACGCCAGTCCGGGTTAGTTCTAAATAAATCATACAAAGTGCATCAAAACCATATAAAAGTATTGTAAACATGAGTGGATATGGCATGAATACGTCATAAATTATCGATACATTGCAGATGTATCATTGAATTAACATGAAAAGTGAAAGATAGGCCCTTCGTAGAGAGAAGCATAGATTTGCAGAGGTGTCATAGCTCATTGTTTTCAAATAGAGATGAATATGTAATTTTGAGTGGTATGCTTTTCCTGTCAACATCACAACGGAGTTTTCAATATCTTCTATGCTAACCACATTATTAGTGGTTCGCAAACAGAATTGAAATTTTACTCCCCCTCCACCATTCAAACACATTCCATGGTTAGTCGAATCCACGGTTTCCCTCCAAGCAATCAACATTCTAGGGGGAGTTTTGTTCATTTATTTTTGTATTATGCAGGACTAGGCATCCTTTTTACCAGCCTCTCTCATGCAATGACAAGTGAATAATCACTCATCTTGACAATAACTCGCTTAGCATGGAAGATAATGACCGCCTTGTTGCTCCATGAGCAGTACGAGCACACAAAACGAATGTTTATTTGAATGTTTAGAGGTGGCACATGCAAATTTACTTGGAATGGCAGTGAAATACCATATATAGGTAGGTATGGTGGAATCTTATGGAAGAACTTGGCTCAAGAATTTGCATGCACAAGTAGTATCTCTACTTAGTACGAAGTTTTGGATAGCAAAAGGTTGTAAACAAGCACCACATGTTGGAGGATCCATGACAATATAAATGCTATGTGAATATAAACAAACATAACCATCAAGTTGTCTTCCTTGTCCAACGTCAACTACTTGATCAAGTTTGAAAATAATTAATGGGCTCACAATCATAGGAGATGTCCAAGATAGTATATCTATATGTGAAACTTCTACTCCTTCAATATTCTTTCATGAATCGTTTAAATGACCAATGTTATGTTTGCTAACTTCTAAGAAATTTTACCGCTTATACTCCTAGTATGTGAAGTCACTACTCCACATCGGACAAGCGTATGAAGCACATATAATTTCATATTTCTGATATTTCATACATTCACAATTTACTCTTAGGATATAAGTGAAGCACAAGAGTAAACATCAAACTACTATCAAAAGATATAAGTGAAGATCAATGAGTTGTCAAACAATTAAGTAGCTATGGGAAAAATCTCTCTCAATAAATATTTTCATATCTGAGTATTTTATTCAAACAGTAAACGAAATAAAAAATGGCACTCCAATAGTAGAAGATATCATGTGGAAAAAAAAGTTAGGCTCAACATAGGCTAACCGATATTTGTTTGATGAAGAGAGGTGGGATGCATAGCATCATCAAGCTTAGATGCTTGAGACTTCTTCTAATTTTACTTGGGGTGCCCTAGGATCCCCAAGTTTGAGATTTTGTATCTCGTTCAATCCTCTCATATCCCGGATTCACCTAAATCTCAAAAACTGCATCCGCACAAAACTTGAAAAGAACTCGTGAGAAATGTTGGTGCACATAAGAATGAATCGACACATTATGTACTGCCATGACAAGTTGAATAATAATTTTCAAACATCATACACTATTTACTATCGTTTCCACAATTTATATCTACCAATATAGTCTATGGAAAGTATAGGATAAGTAGATAACAAAACTATGACAACAATCTGTCCAAACAAAACCGTTTGTAGCAAGCTATTAAACCAGTGTACTTATGTAACTCCAAAAATTATGAAAATTTAGGAAAGACTAAATAATTTATATGACAATACTGTGTAAAATTTTCAGAAACTTCCACATTCCAGTAAAATATGAAAATTCAAACAATACAGCAAAAGTTTCTGTTTTTACACAACACACATCAAAACATGCAATGGAGTCATCTTAAGGAAATTCTTGGAAATTTTTATTGAAAAATAATATTATAAGTAAAATCAAACATAAAAAAATAAAATATAATGACGATCCAAGTAAAGCGCATATTATGTGATGAATAAAAATATAGCTCCAAGTAAGATATGCCGATAGTGTTGAAGACGAAAGAGGGGATGCCTTCCGGGGCATCCCCAAGCTTAGACGCTTGAGTATTCCTAGGATATTACCTTGGGGTTCCTTGGGCATCCCCAATCTTAGGGTCTTGCCACTCCTTATTCTCCTCATATTGGTATCTCACCCAAAACTTGAAAACTTCAATCACACAAAACTTAACGAAACTTCGTGAGATGTGTTAGTGTAATAAAGATAGATCATTCACTTAGGTACTATCAAGATAAGATTCATAATTGTTATCAAGGTTATTAGAATTGAGATTATTTTATGCCGCTCTACGACTTTATGATCCAAATTAACCCCTCTGATTCTACGATTTCACTTCATAGAATCTACGTTTCTACGACCCTGGTAGTGAAGATTCTACGATTTGCGATCCTACCATCGGAGTTCCAATCCGATTCAGAAACACGATTCTGACAACCTTGATTTTTATAAAATAATACCTATATCAATCCCATAATTTATATCACTAAATATAATATATGGAAACACTAAAACAAGCAAACTCTGCATGCAAAACAAAATCTGTCAAAAACAGACTAGTTTGTGAAGATCTGTATGAACACCATACTTACCTGACTCTAAAAATTCTAAAAAATAGGTCAACACAGGTAATTTGCATGGTAATTTTGTGTAAGCATTCAAGATTTTATTTGATTTTCCATTAAAATCACATAATTCATATAGTGGACGCAATACTTTATGTTTTTGCATAGAATCAAACAAACAAGTATCCAGACTATCCCAAAGGTTTTACTTGGCACTTCATTAAAAGAAAAGCTATAAAACATGATTAATACAGTATCTTAATTGTATGAACACACAAAAAAATGTATAAATATTGGGTTGTCTCCCAACAAGCACTTTTCTTTAAAGCCTTTTATCTAGGCATGATGATTTCAATGATGCTCACATAGGAATAGTATTTGAAACATGCAAAAGAGCATCATGAATCACTTGAAAAGCACATTTAAGTCTAACCCACTTCCTATTCATAGGGATTTTGCAAGCAAACAATTTATGGGAACAAGAATGAACTTGCATAGGAAGGCATATCAAGCATAATTTCAAAACTTTGAACACATCGAGAGGAAGCTTGATATTGTTGCAATTCCTACAAGCATATGTTCCTCCTTATAATAATTTTAAGTAGGATAATGAAGGAATTCAAAAATATAACTATCACATAAAGCATTCTTTTCATGATGCACGAGCATAGAATTTTTATTACTCTCCGCATAAGCAAACTTCTCATACAAAGTAGTGGGAGCAAACTCAACAAAATAGCTATCATGAGGTACTTGATTGATATAACCACTTTGAATATTAAAATCATCACAACAAGTTTCATGGTTACTATTACTCATTTTAGAATACATGACATCACAATAATCATCATAGATAGGAGGCATGCCATCATCATAATAAATTTTCTCATCAAAACTTGGGGACTAAAACTTTCATCTTCACCAAACATAACTTCCCCAAGCTTGTGGCTTTGCTTATCATTAGCATCATGGATATTCGGAGAATTCATAATAACAATATGATGATTATTATGCTTATCATTCAAGGAATTCACATTAAGAATTTTTATGAATTCTTCCTCTAACAATTGAGCACAATTTTTTGAACAATCATTTTCACGAAAGACATTATAAAGACAAAGCAAATGAGGCAACCTAAACTCCATTTTTTGTAGTTTTATTTTATAGAACCAAACTAGTGAAAAACAAGAAACTAAAAGATTTAATTGCAAGATCTAAATATATACCTTCAAGCACTCACCTCCCCGGCAACGGCGCCGGGAAATGGCTTGATGTCTATTACACAACTTTATTCTTGTACACTATGTTGGGCCTCCAAGCGCAGATTTTTGTAGGACAATAGCAATGTTCCCTCAAGTGGAGTACCTAAGGTTTATCAATCCATGGGAGGTGTAGGATGAAGATGGTCTCTCTCAAACAACCCTGCAATCAAATACAAGAAATCTCTTGTGTCCCCAACACACCCAATACAATGAAAAATTGTATATGTGCACTAGTTCGGCGAAGAGATGGTGATACAAGTTCAATATGGATGATTGAAATAGGTATTTGTAATCTGAAAATATAAAAACAGACAAGTAACATGTGGTAAACAATGAGCAAAATGGTATATTAATTCTTGGAAACAAGCCCTAGGGTTCATAGTTTCACTAGTGCAATCTCCCAACAATGCTAACATAGTTGAATCGTATAACCATCCCTCAACAGGAAACAAAGAATCACTCCAAAGTTGATGCCATAACATATATTAAGTGAATCACTCCAAATGAAAACGTGCAATTAACCCCTATGCATAGATCCCCAAGGCCATCGGGATCCGCAAGTTGATGCCATAACATATATTAAGTGAATCACTTGAATACCCCAATGTCACTACAAGTATCCGCATGCAAGACATACATGGAGTGCTCTCAAACCAAAATATTCAATTCAACATAATGAGATATTAAAGGGAAAGATTCAAATTGTCACAACAATATGGCAAGGGAAGAACACCATATGATCTGACTATATTAACAAAGTTTGTGATACATTAAGATCGTGCCATCTCAAGAACATGAGAGACAGAGGTTGAACACATAGCTACTGGTACATACAATCAACACCGAGGGTGAACTACTCCCTCCTCATTATGGCCTCCGTCGAGATGATGAAGATGGCCACCGATGATGGTTTCCCCTCTCCGGTAGGGTACTGGAATGGCTCCAGATTGGTTTTTCATCGATATAGAGAGTTGCGGCGGTGGAAAAAAGATTACCTCTTTACTTTTAGGGTTTCTGGGATTTATAGGAGTTTTTAGCGTTGGAATCATGCGCAATGGAGCCACGTGGGCCCCACAAGCCAGCAAGGCACGACACCCACAGGTGGCTCCCCTCCGGTGGTTCTTCGCTCCAATATTGCTTATTTCTATTGGAAATATGCCCTAGAGGCAATAATAAATTAGTTATTATCATATTTCCTTGTTCATGATAATCGTTTATTATCCATGCTATAATTGTATTGACCGGAGACTTAAATGAATGTGTGGATACATAGACAAAACCATGTCCCTGGTATGCCTCTAATGGACTAGCTCGTTGATCAAAGGATGGTTAAGGTTTCCTAGCCATGGACATGAGATGTCATTTGATAACGGGATCACATCATTAGGAGAATGATGTGATGGATAAGACCCAAACTACAAACATAGCATATGATCGTGTCAGTTTATTGCTACTGTTTTCTGCATGTCAAGTATATGTTCCTATGACCATGAGATCATGCAACTCACAGATATCGGAGGAGTGCCTTGTGTGTATCAAACGTCGCAACGTAACTGGGTGACTATAAAGGTGCTCTACAGGTATCTCCGATGGTGTCTGTTGAGTTGGCATGGATCAAGACTGGGATTTGTTACTCCGTGTGACGGAGAGGTATCTCAGGGCCCACTCGGTAATACAACATCACAACAAGCCTTGCAAGCAATGTGGCTAAGAGTTAGTCATGGGATCTTGTGTTACGGAACGAGTAAAGAGACTTGCCAGTAACGAGGTTGAACTAGGTATGGAGATACCGACGATCGAATCTCGGGCAAGTAACATACCGAAGAACAAAGGGAACGTTATACGGGATTAACTGAATCCTTGACATAGAGGTTTGACCGATAAAGATCTTCGTAGAATATGTAGGAACCAATGCGGACATCCAGGTCCCGCCATTGGTTATTTACTGTAGAGGTGTCTCGGTCATGTCTACATAGTTCTCGAACCCGCAGGGTCTGCACACTTAAGGTTCGGTGACGTTTCGGTAGTGTAGAGTTATGTATGGTGGTGACCGAAGGTTGTTCAGAGTCCCGGATGAGATCCCGGACGTCACGAGGAGCTCCGGAATGGTCCGGAGGTAAAGATTCATATATAGGAAGTCCCAGTTTGGTTTCCGGAAAAGTTTCGGGCTCATCGGTAGTGTACCGGGAGTATCGGTAGTGTACCGGGAGTGCCGGTAGTGTACCGGGGGACCTCCGGGAGGGGTATTTCGACCCCAAGAGGTCCATGGGCTGTGGGAGAATAATAACCAGCCCTTAGTGGGCTGGGAAAACAGCCACAAAGGCCCATGGCGCAGGAGAGAAAGTCCTAAAGCAAAAAGTGGAAAATCAGCCAATAGGAGGCAATCCTACTCCAACTAGGATTGGAGGTGAAGTAGGATTGCTCCCACCTCCTATTTCGGCCGACCCAAAGGCCTTGGCTGCCTCTCCTATCCTCTCCTCCTATATATACTAGTGGATTGGGTGGTTTTTGGACAGAATTTCCGGCCACGTGCTACCCATTTCACCGGTGCACAGTTTCTCCTCTAGATCGGTTTTCTGCAGCGCTTAGGCGAAGCCCTGCCGGAATCACTCCACCACCATCACCGGAGCGCCGTCACACTGCCGGTGAAATCTCTCTCCTCTCCACCTCCTCTTGCTGGATCAAGACGGTGGAGATCGTCGTCAAGCTGCACGTGTGCTGAACGCGGAGGTGCCGTCCGTTCGGTGCTAGATCGGAAGGACCGTGATCGAGATCGCGAGACGGTTCGTGATGTGATCACGGAACGGATCGTGATGAGTTCGCGGGACAGATCGTGATCAAGATCGTGAGACGGATCGTGATGAGTTCATGGGACGGATCGTGATTGGATCGCGGGACGGATTGTGATGAGATCGCGGGACGCTCGGCGATTTGGATCGCGAAGATGTTCGACTACACCAACCGCGTTTCTTAACGCTTCCCGCTTAGCGATCTACAAGGGTATGTAGATCCACTCTCCCTCTCGTAGATGCTCATCACCATGGATAGGTTTGCGTGTGCGTAGGAAAATTTTTGTTTCCCATGCGACGTTCCCCAACAATTTCCTCTATAAAAATCATCAAAAAGTTTTGGGCGATTACGAGAATTGTTTCCCATGCGACGTTCCCCAACAGTGGCATCATGAGCTAGGTTGATGGTTCGATGAGATCTCGAGTAGAACACAAAAGGTTTGTGGGCGTTGATGCTTAGATTGCTTCCTCCCTTGGTCGTATTTTGGTTCAGCGGGATTGTGAGATGAAGCGGCCCAGACCAACATTACTCGTACGCTTACGAGAGACCGGTTCGCTCGACGCAACTTGTTGCCTAGATGGCTTGCGGGTGACAGTTTTCTCTCACTTTAGTTGGATCGGATTCGACAAAGGCGGTCCTTGAGAAGGTTGAAAAGCAAACTAGTGTATCACCGTTGTGGTTTATGCGTAGGTGAGAATCGTTCTTGCTAGATACCCATAGCAGCCACGTAAAATATGCAACAACAATTAGAGGACGTCTAACTTGTTTTTGCAGGGTGTGTTGTGATGTGATATGGCCAATTACATGATTAGATATATGTGATGTATGAGATGATCATGTGATGTATAGATTATCATGACTTGCATGTCGATGAGTACGGCAACCGGTAGGAGCCATAGGGTTGTCTTTAATTATTGTATGACCTGCGTGTCAATCATTAAGCGCTATGTAATGCTTTACTTTATCGCTACGGTAGCAATAGTAGTAGAAGCATGCAGGGCGTGAAAACCCCAATGGCAACACATTGATGGAGATCAAGATGATGGAGATCATGGTGTTGTGCCGGTGACGATGGAGATCATGCCGGTGTTTCGAAGATGGAGATCTTAAACACAAGTTCATGGCCATATCATGTCACTTATGAATTGCATGAGATGTTAATCCTTTTATGCACCTTGTTTTGCTTTGTACGGCGGTAGCATTATAAGGTGATCCCTCACTTGAATTTCAAGATGAATTGTGTTCTCCCCGAGTGTGCACCGTTGCGAAAGTTCATCGTGTTGAGACACCACGTGATGATCGGGTTTGATAGACTCTACGTTCACATACAACGGGTGCAAGCCAGATTTGCACACGCAGAACACTTGGGTTAAACTTGACGAGCCTAGCATGTACAGACATGGCCTCGGAACACGAGAGACCGAAAGGTCGAACATGAGTCATATAGTAGATATGATCAACATAATGATGTTCACCATTGTAGCCACCTCAACTCACGTGATGATCGGACTTGAGTTGGTGAATTTGGATCATGTATCACTCGAATGATCGGAGGGATGTCAACTTGAGTGGGAGTTCTTAAGTAATATGATTAATTGAACTCATTATCATGAACATAGTCAAAGTGTCTTTGCAAATTATGTTGTAGTTTACTAGCTCGCGCTGTAGCTCCCTTGTATTTTTATATGTTCCTAGAGAAATAGAATTGAAAGATGTTGGTAGCAAAATTGCGGACTGGGTCCGTGATCTGAGGATTGTCCTCATTGCTGCACAGAAGGCTTGTGTCCTTAATGCACCGCTCGGTGCGCCACCCCCTCTAGCATCGTCTATAGATGTTGTGAACATCTAACATGCACGTTTCGATGACTACTTGAGAGTTTAGTGCGTCATGCATTACGGCTTAGAATTGAGGCTCCAAAACGTTTTGAACGTCACGGAACATATGAGATGTTCTAGGAGCAGAGATTGTGATCTCAAGCTCGTGCCTTTGTTGCGAGATATGAGATCTCCAACAACATTCTTTGCTTGTAAGATGAAGGAGAATAGCTCAATCGTTGAGCATGTACTCAGATTGTCTGGGTACTACAATCGCTTGAATCAAGTGGGAGTTGATCTTCCAGATAAGATAGTGATTGATATAGTTCTCCAAGTCACTGTCACTAAAGCTACTAGAACTTAGTGATGAACTATAATACACCAGGGATAGAAGTATTGATCCCTGAGCTGTTCGCGATGTTTGACACCGCGAAGGTAGAAATCAAGAAGGAGCGTCAAGTGTTGATGGTTAATCAAACCACTAGTTTCGAAAAGGGCAAGAGCAAGGAGGGAAACTTCATGGATAGCAAGTCAGTTGCTGCTCCAGTGAAGCAACCCAAAGTTGAACTCAAACCCGAGACTAAGTGCTTCTATTATGAGGTGAGAGGTCGCTGAAGCGGAACAACCCTAGATACTTGGTAGATAAGAAGGCTGGCAACATTGATAGAAGTATATTTGATATACGAGTTATTGATGTGTACCTTGCTAGTACTCCTAGTAGCACCTGGGTATTGGATACCGGTTCGGTTGCTAAATGTTAGTAACCCGAAATAAAAGCTACGGAGTAAACGGAGAACTAGCTAAGGGTGAGGTGACGATGTGTGTTGGAAATGTTTCCAAGGTTGATGTGATCAACATCGCACGCTCTCTCTACCTTCAGGATTAGTGACGAACCTAAATAAATGTTATTTGGTGTTTTGCGTTGAACATGAACATGATTAGATCATGTTTGTTGCAATACGGTTATTCATTTAAGTCAGAGAATAATAGTTATTCTGGTTACATGAATAATACCTTCAATGGTCATGCACCCAGTGAGAATGGTTTGTTGAAATCTTGATCGTAGTAGTACACATGTTCATAACATTGATGTAAAAAGATACAAAGTTAATAATGATAGTACCACATACTTGTGGCACTGCCGCTAAATGTCATATTGGTATAAAGCGCATGTAGAAACTCCATGCTGATGGATATTTGGACTCATTCGATTTCGAATCGGTTGAGACATGCGAACCATGCCTCTTGGGCAAGATGACTAAAGGACCCCGTTGGATGGAGCGGGCAAGTGATTCATTGGAAATGATACATGTTGATGTATGCAATCTAGTGAGTCTTGTAGCGTGCAGTGGATATCGTTATTTTCTTACCTTCACTGATGATTTGAGTAGATATAGTGTATATTTACTTAATGAAACACAAGTCTGAATCGTTTGAAAGGTTCAAGCAAATTCAGAGTGAAGTTTAAAGATCATCGTGACAAGAAGATAAAAATGACCGCGATATGATCGTGGAGGTGAATATCTAAGTTACGAGTTTGGCATACAACTTAAGACAACGTGAAATTTGTTTCACAGCTAACGCCACCTGGAACACCATGGTGTGATGGTGTGTCCGAACATCATAGTCATGCTCTATTGATATAGTGCATACTGTGATGTCTCTTATCGTTTTACTACTATAATTTTTGGGGTTATGCATTAGAGACAACTACATTCACTTTAAATAGGGCATCATCTAAATCCGTTGAGATGACACCGTGCGAATTATGGTTTGATAGAAACCTAAGCTGTCATTTCTTAATGTTTGGGGCTGCGATGCTTGTGTGGAAAATGTTTTCACATAATAAGCAAGAACCCAAAGCGGACAAATGTATCTTCATAGAATACCCTAAGAACAGATGGGTATGCCTTCTATCTCAGATCCGAGTGAAAGTGTTTGTTGCTAGAATTGGGTCCTTTCTCGAGAAAAAGTTTCTCTCGAAAGAATTGAGTGGGAGGAAGATAGAACTTGATGAGGTTGTTAAACCTTTGTTCAACTAGAGAGGAGCACAGCGCAGAAAGATGTTTCTGTGAAGCCTACGTTAGTTGAAGAGGAAGTTAATGATGATGATCATGAAGCTTCAGGATCAAGTTACTATCGAACTTCGTAGGTCGACAAGGATGTGTACTGCTCCTGAGCGGTACGACAACTCTGTCTTGGAGGTCATGTTGTTGGACAACGATGAACCTACGAGCTATGGAGAAGCGATGATGGGCCCGGATTCCGACAAATGGTTGGAGGCCATGAAATCTGAGATAGGATCCATGTATTAAAACCAAGTGTAGACTTTGGTAGACTTGCTCATTGGATGGCAGGTCGTTGAGTACAAATGGATCTTTAAAATGAAGACAGACACTGATGGTGAATGTCACTATTTGTAAAGCTCGACTTGTTGCAAAGATGTTTGTGACAAGTTCAAGGAGTTGACTACGATGAGACTTTCTCACTCGTAGCGATGCTAAAAGTCTGTTGGAATTATGTTAGCAGTTGTTGTGTTCTCAATTATGAAATCTGGCAGATGGATGTCAAAACATCGTTTCCTTAATGGTTTACTTGAGGAAAGGTTGTATGTGATACAACCAGAAGGTTTTGTCAGGCCTAAGGATGCTAAAAGGTGTGCAAGCTTCGGTGATCCTTCCATGGACTGAAGCAAGCATCTCGGAGTTGGAATATACGCTTTGATGAGGTGATCAAAGTTTTGATGTTTATACAAAGTTTATGAGAAACTTGTATTTGCAATAAAGTGAGTGGGAGCACTATAGAATTTCTGATAAGTATATGTGGATGACATATTGTTGTTCAGAAATAATGTAGAGTTTCTGGAAAGCATAAAACGGTTATTTGGAAAGTGATTTTCAAAGGAAGACCTGGATAAAGCTACCTAATTGTTGAGCATCAAAATCTATAGAGATAGATCAAGATGCTTGATGAGACTTTCAATGAGTGCATACCTTGACAAGATTTTGAAAGAGTTCAAAATGGATCAGCCAGAGAAATAGTTCTCGTCTGATTTGTAAGGTGTGAAGTTGAGTGAGACTCAAAGCTCGACAACGGCAGAAGAAAGAGAAAGGACGAATGGCGTCCCCTATGCCTTAGCCATAGGCTCTATATTATGCCATGCTGTGTACCGCACCTATGTGTGCCTTGCCATGAGTCTGTCAAGGGGTACAAGGGTGGTCCAGGAGTGGATCACTGGACAGCGGTCAGAATTATCCTTAGTAACCAGGGGACTAAGGAAATGTTTCTTGATTATGGAGGTGATAAAGAGTTCGTCGTAAAGAGTTACGTCGATGCAAGCTTAAACACCTATCCGGATGACTAGTAGTAGCAATCTGGATACGTATAGTGGAGCAGCCATTTGGAAATAGTACCAAGTGGAGTGTGGTAGCAGTGTTTACGGTTTGACATAGAAATTTGCAAAGTACACACGGATCTGAATATCGCAGACCCGTTGACTATAAGACCTCTCTCACATGCAAAGCATGATCGAGCCCCAAAACTCATTGGGTGTTAGATTCATAACAATGCGAATCACATGGTGATGTGAACTAGATTATTGACTCTAGTGCAAGTGGGAGACTATTGGAAATATGCCCTAGAGGCAATAATAAATTAGTTATTATCATATTTCCTTGTTCATGATAATCGTTTATTATCCATGCTATAATTGTATTGACCGGAGACTTAAATGAATGTGTGGATACATAGACAAAACCATGTCCCTAGTATGCCTCTAATGGACTAGCTCGTTGATCAAAGGATGGTTAAGGTTTCCTAGCCATGGACATGAGATGTCATTTGATAACGGGATCACATCATTAGGAGAATGATGTGATGGATAAGACCCAAACTACAAACATAGCATATGATCGTGTCAGTTTATTGCTACTGTTTTCTGCATGTCAAGTATATGTTCCTATGACCATGAGATCATGCAACTCACAGATATCGGAGGAGTGCCTTGTGTGTATCAAACGTCGCAACGTAACTGGGTGACTATAAAGGTGCTCTACAGGTATCTCCGATGGTGTCTGTTGAGTTGGCATGGATCAAGACTGGGATTTGTTACTCCGTGTGACGGAGAGGTATCTCAGGGCCCACTCGGTAATACAACATCACAACAAGCCTTGCAAGCAATGTGGCTAAGGGT
This sequence comes from Hordeum marinum, assembly GCA_022496015.1. Lineage (NCBI taxonomy): Eukaryota > Viridiplantae > Streptophyta > Magnoliopsida > Poales > Poaceae > Hordeum > Hordeum marinum. The sequence continues at coordinate 164,393,215 of CM039673.1, forward strand.
TAGTCATGGGATCTTGTGTTACGGAACGAGTAAAGAGACTTGCCAGTAACGAGGTTGAACTAGGTATGGAGATACCGACGATCGAATCTCGGGCAAGTAACATACCGAAGAACAAAGGGAACGTTATACGGGATTAACTGAATCCTTGACATAGAGGTTCGACCGATAAAGATCTTCGTAGAATATGTAGGAACCAATGTGGACGTCCAGGCCCCGCCATTGGTTATTGACTGTAGAGGTGTCTCGGTCATGTCTACATAGTTCTCGAACCCGCAGGGTCTGCACACTTAAGGTTCGGTGACGTTTCGGTAGTGTAGAGTTATGTATGGTGGTGACCGAAGGTTGTTCAGAGTCCCGGATGAGATCCCGGACGTCACTAGGAGCTCCGAAATGGTCCGAAGGTAAAGATTCATATATAGGAAGTCCCAGTTTGGTTTCCGGAAAAGTTTCGGGCTCATCGGTAGTGTACCGGGAGTATCGGTAGTGTACCGGGAGTGCCGGTAGTGTACCGGGGGACCTCCGGGAGGGGTATTTCGACCCCAAGAGGTCCATGGGCTGTGGGAGAATAATAACCAGCCCTTAGTGGGCTGGGAAAACAGCCACAAAGGCCCATGGCGCAGGAGAGAAAGTCCTAAAGCAAAAAGTGGAAAATCAGCCAATAGGAGGCAATCCTACTCCAACTAGGATTGGAGGTGAAGTAGGATTGCTCCCACCTCCTATTTTGGCCGACCCAAAGGCCTTGGCTGCCTCTCCTCTCCTCTCCTCCTATATATACTAGTGGATTGGGTGGTTTTTGGACAGAATTTCCGGCCACGTGCTACCCATTTCACCGGTGCACAGTTTCTCCTCTAGATCGGTTTTCTCCAGCGCTTAGGCGAAGCCCTGCCGGAATCACTCCACCACCATCACCGGAGCGCCGTCACTCTGCCGGTGAAATCTCTCTCCTCTCCACCTCCTCTTGCTGGATCAAGACAGTGGAGATCGTCATCAAGCTGCACGTGTGTTGAACGCGGAGGTGCCGTCCGTTCGGTGCTAGATCGGAAGGACCGTGATCGAGATCGCGAGACGGTTCGTGATGTGATCACGGAACGGATCGTGATGAGTTCGCGGGACAGATCGTGATCAAGATCATGAGACGGATCGTGATGAGTTCATGGGACGGATCGTGATTGGATCGCGGGACGGATTGTGATGAGATCGCGGGACGCTCGGCGATTTGGATCGCGAAGATGTTCGACTACACCAACCGTGTTTCTTAACGCTTCCCGCTTAGCGATCTACAAGGGTATGTAGATCCACTCTCCCTCTCGTAGATGCTCATCACCATGGATAGGTTTGCGTGTGCGTAGGAAAATTTTTGTTTCCCATGCGACGTTCCCCAACAATTTCCTCTATAAAAATCATCAAAAAGTTTTGGGCGATTACGAGAACTTTCATTTTCTACACAAAAACAACACCACGGTAATTTTGTTGAAAACAATGTCAGTCCGGGTTAGTTCTAAATAAATCATATAAAGGACATCAAGATCATATAAAATTATTGGATACATAGGCAAATATGGCATGGATACTTCATAAATTATCGATACGTTGGAGACGTATCATAGCCCTCATGATAGATTCATAAGGTGGCTTGATTCTTTCTTTAGGGAAGTGTTCTGTGCCTTTCTTTAATGGATATTTAAACCTTATGTTTTCCTCTTTCATATCAATAATTGCACCAATAGTCCATAAGGAAGGTCTTCCAAGTATTATTGGACAAGTAGGATTGCATTCAATATCAAGCAGAATGAAATTTTTCAGGCACATAATTTATCTTTTCAATAATAAGAACATCATTTATTCTACCCAAAGGTTTCTTAATGGTAGAATCCGCAAGATGCAAGTTGAGGGAACAATCTTGAATATTAGTGAGACCATCAACTAATCCATGTTTACAATGTGACGATTTCTAGTTCATCATGGATCGTAGAACATGTACATGCTGAAACTCCCCAAGTAATGCCACTTATTTATCGAATAGTCACATCCCCTACAACAAACAAGATGCCCTCTCGTATCTCTCAGTTATTCCCCTAGTAACCCATCAATTTTGCGCATGTGTTTACATTACCAAATCTAGTTAGTTTCCCATATGAAAGTTGTTTTTGTGTTTACAAGATATGAATTGAGGGTTCCTATTCGGGTCAAGATAGCTGGTGAATCCAGCTAGGGTTATTATTACTACTTTGTTACCTTGATCTATGAATAATTAAGCATGTTTTTACACATTTTGGGACCAATATTTGAAATTAGTGTCGCCTTGTTTTGCACCTAGTGTCACCCACTGATCAATTTTACACAATAGTTGTTGACACGTCAACAACAGAGTGGGACAAGCATAAAGACCGAATGAAGAAGAACACGTATCGATAGGAAAAGTTTCTTGACTTACTAGCTTGGTATTCCCATCGTATGATAGATTGCCCATCTTTATCAGATCTATGAGCATTTGGTCCTTCACTTAGATGTACACATGATTAAGAACTGATACGAATGTGGCACTAAAAGTGAACAAAAAGATACATATCCGGTGAGTACTAAAGATGTATAGATTAAGGTTATTGGAAACTCTTCATCTATGGTTAGAATATGTTTACTTTATTTGTCATGTGTCATGGGATGTCAATTGTGCAGTACATTATGGAAGGAATATTATTCTCATCAACTAGATGCGGTGACGAAGGGTCTACATGTGTTGCTTCAAGAGTTCAAACAGCTCATCTCTCTTAATGGTTGATGTATTACCCAGCTCTATAAAACAATTCCTTACTTTTGACCTTTGTTCACCCATGTAATAGTATATGTGGCAGATGCATCTATAGATTTTGGAATTCTCCCATATGATGTAACATGTATGTATTTTTTCTGTACGAAAAGATAGAACGCTCAAATGATGACCTTACTGCAAGTATTTTACCACAGAAACAACAATATGAACCAGTCATCAGCACACTATTAGTGTAGCAGGAAGAACCAGAAGCAGTCGAGCATGACCTGACAAACCAGTATGATGAACTAGATACTATGAAGAAGGCCTTGGCATGGCAACAACTAGAACTTGAATCTATCAAGAAGGCCCTGGCAAAGCAGCAACAAGAACATGAAGTTGTGAAGCATCTCCTGCTAGATGTGCAACATCAACTTGAATCTGTCAACAATATCCTTCTCGAGCAGCAAAAAGTACTTGAAGATGTCAAGAACGCCCTGCCAGAGCAATGGGATGACATTGAGGACCTGAAAGTGGGAGTGATTGATCAACACAACTGTATTCGATCTATCAACAATGGCCTCCAAGAGCAGGAGGAAAAACTTGTGGTTGTCAAGAATGCGAAGCAAGAGTATCCTACGACTATCCAAAAGAGACTTGATGTCCTGGTTAGGTACATCATCAGGGTTGTGGTGCCAGGATGTCGTGAAATTGAGTCATGTGTCTAATATTATACTTCGACTGAGTGCCATGGTTGGTTATTATAATGTTTGAGACAGCCTATTTCACAATTGTCAATTTTTTGGTTTAATAAAAGCAATGACAACTCATTTTGCATTCAAATTCAAATTTTGCAGGAATTCCTATTAAAACAAATTAACCGTGTATCCAAATTGTGATGGTTGTAAACATAGTCACCGGCGTAGGGTCTCACATGTAAGAAGCCATGTCGCCCATGTATGGACCCTCTTGCGAGCATCCATGTCAGCACAACAATGGGCCCACATGTACGAAACATTGACCGGTGAGGCGACACATCGTCGCCAAAAAACAATGCCTAATCCCGCATGTAAGCAACCATGGTAGCATTGTTCGATTCCATATAAAAGCAGTGTTAAACGGTAGAAACTGACACCGAGTTATTACTGTCCCCACAATAAGCGATAAAAACCTCCGGCAAACCCATATCGAAGAAGCATCGTCAACAACCGCTAACCCCACGTTTCAAGATCTTTGACCGGTCAAACCCGCGTATCGATCATTAGTGATGGATTATCGACACAAAAATGATCTTAGGCGATAGATTGGGCTATCATTGGTGGCATTCTATACCAGCACCAGAAATGCCTTCGATGACATTTTTTGGTTCGTCACCTAAAATTCGATCTTATGTGATGAAAAAAGTGGTACCGTCCAAAAATTATTTTTTATGATGACGCTTCGGTGATGGCGGGGGTAACGGTTGGAAAACGTCACTAGTGTATTTTCCATGAAAAAAAGGGTTATACATGACACAAGTGAAGTGGCCCAAAATAAAGCAAATTTTGTAGTGTTGGTAGGGAGTCCATCCTTGGCTCGAATTGGAGAAGCTCGAGTTCATGTAATTGGACGTGTCTCTCATGGACTCAGCAATGTTTCTCATGTCATTGATGGAGTTCTCGAGAGTGTTCAGGTCCACATAGGTGGTGTAGTCTTCTTGTTGAGGATGCTCCTCTTAGTGTTGCTCGTATTCTTCATTGATGAAGCGTTCTTCTTCATCAAATTTCTCTAGTTCGGGGGCCTCTTCGTCAAAAGTTGCATCTCCTTCAAGTGGCACATAATGTAAAATTCCATTTTCTATGGATAAACGGTTAGGCATAGGAGTATGCAATAAGTTCCTAACTCCGGGAACTCAAATACAGTGACAACCTCTTTGATATAAAGCGATTGCAACACTAGGAAGGACTGTAGGATCGAAAGTAGGTCTAGAGGGGGGTGATTAGACTACTTGACCAAATAAAAACCTAACCTTTTCCCAAATTTTAGTTCTAGGCAGATTTTAGCAATTGTTGCAAATCAAGTTTAGCCTACACATGCATGTCTACGAGTATAGCAGCGGAAAGTAAAGACAAGCACATGTAACAGAGGGTAGAGATAGGAATATCAAATGCAATTGGAGACATAAGGATTTTTTTCCATGGTTACGATAGGTGGTGCTATTGTACATCCAAGTTTATGTAGACTTCAACCCACAGAGGGTAACGGCCACGAGAGTCCATGGAGGGCTCCACCCACGAAGGGTCCACGAAGTAGCAACCTTGTCTATTACATGATAGCCTATGTCCACGGAGGACTAGCCTTACTCTGGGTAGATCTGCACGAAGTAGGTGATCTCCTTGCCCTTACAAACTTCTTGGTTCAACTCCACAATCACGAAGAAGGAGGCTCCCAAGCAACACCTAACCAATCTAGGAGGCACCACCCTCCAAAAGGTAATAGATGTGGTAGTATGATGAACTCCTTGCTCTTGTGCTTCAAAAGATAGTATCCTCAACACTCAATCACTCTCTCACATATTTGGCATGGATGGAAGAGATTGATTGGATGGGAAGCGACTTGGGGAGGCTAGAAATCAAGATCCATATGGTTGGAGCGGATGATCTTGATCTCAACACATGAGTAGGTGACTCTCTCTAAGAAAATTGGATATGGCAAGTGGGTGTATGTTCTGAGTTTCTCTTGCAAGTGAGAAGTGGTGGAGGGGTATATATAGGCATCTCCAAAAATCCAACCGTTACAATATTTTTGCCCAACTCGATGAAATCTAAGTGAACACTCGGTTGCACCGACTAGTGCAAAATATGGCAACTTTGGCCTTTTCGGTGAGACCGATATATAATTCTAGGTGGTACTGTTATGGGTGACCTAGGCAGTTACCATGACTTGGTGTCACTGATTCCTAAAACTTAAATGATCTTATTTTAAGAAATTGGTTAAAAGAATGTTGGTCACTAGTTTCGGTTGCACCGAATGGAATGTTGGTAGTACCAAATTCTAGGGTTTGGCTTAGGTTATTTCTAGGGTAAACTCGGTGGATCCGAATGGGAAAGTTGGTGTCACCAAATTTTGACTTTTGGATTTGGACAGAAGATATTTGTGGGAGAATGGGTGAGTATGTTTGGTGGCTACTATCTAAGCACATGACCAACCAGATCATCACAATTTGTCATCCCCATTTAATAGTACTGGCTTTCCTAGGGACTCAAAAGTGATTTCTCACAAAATGTAAAATGTAGAGTCTTCAAGCTTGAAGCATGGCCAATCCTATTCCTTCCTTTCCTTGGAGAGGTTCCACACAATCCTTTAGCCATCCCATCATTGAACATTTTCTTGAGATACAATTGGTGGAAACATTCTTCCAATGAAATATATGTTGTTATTAATTACTAAAACCACCTAGGGAGAAGTTGTTCTCTCAATCTCCCCCTCTTTGGTAATTGATGAAAGCATATTGTTCAAAGCTTCGATAAAATATATAATCAATCAATAGCATCATCGTTGTGAGAGGTATGTGATAAGCACGAGCTCCCCCTAAATTTGTGCATTATTTTAAATTTGCATTTCAATGCAAATGCATAATCAATTAGGATCATGGGTCACTCTTCCATGTCACATACAACTTGGTGGCACGCAAGAATTAATATGAGTGAATTACATAAGCACATCACACCAAACAACAAGTGAATGATCATCATATAGACATCTCAAAGATAGCAAAGTAGTAGCATCACACAAAGAGTATATGATCAAACATCAATGAAGTTTTAAACAAACGACCGATAAACCAAAAATTTTCAAACTGCAAGAGCAACCAAAATGAAACACACACACACTCTCTCTCTCTCTCTCTTGAAGCCCTATGATCTATAACCTCTCCCCCTTTGGCAACAAGTTACCAAAAAGTTCAAAGTTATAGAGCTAATAGTCGCTCTAGGCTATGTATCCTCCATGAGACGATGAAGTTGCTATTGTAGCTGTCGAAGGAGTCGAGAGAAGCGTATCCGCAAATGCTTCGGTTGAAGTCCTCTGATGTGGTTGAGTAGACACTGGAGGTGCAGGAGGAACTGATGGAGCTATGGTAGGTGCTCCTGAAGTAGGCCTCGTCTTTGGAGTTGGCACAATAGGTGTCCTGTCATGGGTCTTGAACTAAGAGCTGGTCCTTAGAGGTGGACTATCATCATAATCAGTGGAATGAGGGCTAGGCACTTCATCCACTTCCTTCTTGAGCTCATCCACAGTCTTCGTCAGCTCATCCACCTTGTTGTCCAAAGTAGTGAACTTACCTTTCGCAATCCTCTCGAGGCTTCCTTGGTTGAGCATGATCTCTTTGATGTACTTATCCATCCCTTGGATGGTGCTGGTGAGGTATGTCATTTGCTTGCTCTTTGTCTTGGGAACCTGAGCACTAGTGGATCTAGCTGCTTTTGCCTCTGCCTATGCAGTAGATGAAGTGGGATGACTGGGATCCAGCACCACAACATTATCTTAAAAATCTAGATGAAGTGGCATGTCAGGATGATCAAGTGCATATACATTCTTCTCCAGCTTGGAGTTGATGAGCATCTGACTGTATGGAGCATATCCACAAGATTGTTTCCGATCAGCAACTGTCCTCCTGATTGTCTCAACAATCAAATCCATCACTCTAAATCTTGTGTGGGTGTCTATGTGGTGCAGCATATTGATGGAGTACCCCCTGGTCATCTTATATCTACAGACTTGGGCATCAAGGTATAGCTCAAAATATTTTTGGTGGTGAGTATTTCTACTTGCAAATAATAGACAGTGCTAAACTTATGTGAATGCACATGAGTGACACGGATTTCCTTATACATATTGGCCATTAAATTGTGACTCATCTTGGCCTCAGCATAGACATCAAGATCTTTTTACTCTACATGTGGGGCTCCTAAGATGGTAGCCCACTCATCCACTATAGACTGGTATCTAACTCCCTCAGCCATCCATATGATACGACCATCTAGATAAAAATGAGTTGTGGAGTAGAACTACATGATCATCTCATCATTCGAGGTAGTGAACTCTCTCCCAACAAAGTTCTCAATGTCAATGCACCTGAAGTTCTCTAGCAAACTAGGAAAGTAGTCCTCATGTTCCTTGATGTAGGCCTAGTCAACATATCTCATGTCACTGACTACTGGGCACTTGTCCAATAGGACAGTCTCATAGAAATCATGGTGTCCTTAAGTATAGAACTTGTCATCTACAGCAGTCTTTATTCTGGAGGCATAGGGGTCATTTGCTCTCCATTTCCTCAGCCCTGGATCTCTTCTCTTCTTCGTGTCTTCAGCTACTGGATGAGCATCATTGTGTTCAAGCATGTGCGGCCTCAGCTTCCTCAAAATTGTCAAGTTCCCTTCCTCGTCATCTGATGAAGTGGAACCCTTGTTGTTTGCAGCTGTTGGAATGTATCTGGTTGTCCTCTTGGGCTTGGGTGTTGCAGGCTTCTTTGGAGTTGATTGCTTCCTCTTAGATGGAGCTTGTCTAGGCATAGCATCTGCAAGCAACTTCTTATTCTTGGAAGGATGAGCTTTAACAGCTGGCTCTTCCTCCACTTCCTCGTGGGTCTTCAAACATAGAGGTGGGTCTGCCAATGACACGCACAATCATATTCCTTGCTCTCTTCTTCTTAGCTGCCTTCGTGACTGGAGATTCAAGAGTCAAAGTCATGATTGCCCTTGCACTCTTAGGTGCCCTCATAGCTTCAGAGCTAGCATACTCTTTCCTCATTGGCCTCTTGGCTGGAGTGGCCTCTATGGCAGATTTCTTAACAGTGTTCTCTTTCTTGTCCTGCTGCTTCTAGGACAGTACTTCCCCGGGCACAAAATCTGAGTCCCCTTCATCTGAATTTAATTTCCTTCTTGCCCTAGTGGCATCCTTGGGCAACCCATGAGAGTTTGAGGTGCCTAGATCCTCTCAAGATGAGAAACTGGCTTATGGACTTGTTTTTGAACTCATGTCAAAATCCCGTCCCTAACATGTTGACCCTGAGAATAGAATATATATATAGGAGCAGAAGGGATGAGTGTCACAAAAATTCAGAAACTTTTTGCAAATTTAAACTCAAATTCTTAGGTTTAACTTTCTGCAAATAGGATTTCGGTTCCACCGGGTCATAAATTTTGGAGCCACTGAGACAAACAATCTCCTCAACGGAAACTTGGCAGCCTTTTCAATTTCACCAAAAAGAGCGACTCGGTTTCATTGAGATTGTTCTCTGTAGCCCTAAAACTCAAATTGGTAAGACTGTTTATTCTGACTCGGTGACACCAAGATTCAATTGGCGGAGGGTTAAACCTAAAAATCTTTTGTTCTCTAATCTAATGGAGTTCAGGTGGATGGAACTTGCTCAATCAGTGGGACGATGAATAAATCGACCTATTGCATATGAATCATATGGGGCATGCAACGGTAATTGAGGCGTTACCCTAACTTGGTGACGGCCTCCTACGACAACGACGACGAAGGGAACTGCAGTCGCTGACGTGGATCTACCAAGGTGCAGACGCATGAGAGCTTGAGGAAGAAGTCTATAGACACACGAGCAGGCAGCTAGCATTTGCGGGGATGGCGATTTGAAGAAGTGATTCCAAAATCGCTTCCGCCGATATATATATATATATATATATATATATATATATATATATATATATATATATATATCATAGCTGTCAGTTACACCGGTTATAAAATATCGGTGTTATTGAGTTTCTCTACTGTCAAATGACAGGGAAACTCAGTGAAGCCGAGATTATGGAATCAGTCATACCAAGGTTATCAAAATCAATCAACCCAGTGTTACAGTGATGCCTTGATTTTTGAGTTGGTCACATCAAGTTACACTTGGGAGTTTTTGGAAGTTGGCTCTTATCAAAACGGAACTCCGAGTGCTCCTCAAATAGAGGGTACGAAAAGTGCTTGGTCAAATTTTGTGATGAAGCATGAATAGAATTTGAGAGGAGAAACCATAGATATCTAGAGGGAGGTACTTAGGACTTCTTGTATATTCAATTGGACAAAAGAAAAATGAAATCCAAGTAACAACACTTGGATATCCTTGAACGAGAAAAGATATGCATACCAACATGCTTATACAATAAAATGTCAAATGAAATATGGCAAATATGCAAAACCACTCTAGTATCTACCAAGCACTTTGGTGATGATGAAGTCATCTATATATGAGTATATTTACTTAGGATACAAGTAATAATAGTTGATCATAGGTCATACTTATCGTTTAAGCACAAGTTGGGTTACCACTTTTACATAAAGCATTTAATGTGTTCACAGCTTTAAGAGATGCTTTAACTCAAGTCTTAGAGTTAAGCTCCCCTTGATGTGACATCCCCCCTAAGAAGGATAGATTAACCTTGGGTTTTGTAGTAGAATACTTCATGTGGGGGAGGTAGTAGTGGATGCTCATCGTTGATGAAGATCATGTTGAGTTGGGAGCAATCCTCGTTGTTTCTTACTCTTCTCACCTACTTGGGTTAGTCCCAAACAAGAAAAAAATACAAGAATATCTATGGACATGGAGTGCAATCTGTACATGATGATTTCCATGGATTCACTAATTACCTTGTCCCTTGCTTACCTATGAGGGAATGTGTGACTCCTTGAACTATTGCATAAAGTTGATGTTGATTTCAAATAGTCCTTCCCAAAAATGAATGTGAGTGAATTTTGTTGGCGGAGTCACCCCTTAAGAACCTCTCTAGTTCTTCTTCATTGGGACCCACATCAACTTGATGGAGATCCTTGGAGTTGAGGTAGCACTTGATGATGTAGATCTAGTAGTAGCCTTGGGAACCCACTTGACCATGGCTTGGGACTCATCTTCATATTTGTCAATATCTCCTTGAAGCTTGTCCTTGCCCTTGAGCTTGTGGTCTTGTGCTGGAAGATCATCTCAAGATTTTTTTTCCTTGGTGAGAGTATGTTCATACTTGTCCTTTTGGGGAACAAACTTCGGCTTGGGTTATTGACCTTTTTCCCATTCAACTCCATTGCCGTTGAAATAGCCAATGCCATGCTTCTTCCGGTATCCTCCATGCTTGCGTACAATTTCCTCGAATTGCTTACATCCAGCAAGACTTTTGTAGACACCTTTTTCTATAATCCCTTTCAATAGAACATTTTCTTTCTCAAGTGTAACTTGTCCAAGAGAATCATTAGTGGAATCAATAGAACTACTAGAAGCATTAGCATTGGATTTTTCATTTTATTGCTACTAGTTGAAGAACCTTTCTTGACTTCGTAACTAGTTTGCTTAGTCTTAACTTGTGGAATGAATGTAGACAAGAGTATTCATTTGGCTAGATAAGAGGAAGTCTTCTTTATAAGATCATCATTGATAGCTTTAATAAACTCATGTTCTTGCTCCAAATTTATCTTCTCGAAGCGTAACATTTCATGAGTTCTTACAAGCTCTGTATGATCTTCTAGAGTAGATTCATGAGCAAACTTAAGAGCGTTCAATTATTTAGTTAGTCGCTCTATTTCTTTATTATCATCACATGACTTATCTTGACTAGAGTGATTAATATCAAGTTCATTTTGACTAATATCACTAGTTTTGTCAAATAGCAAGTCATCATCTCCAAGTAAGTCATCCTCATCACTATTAAAGTCAATGTATTCGGGATGTGATACCTTGGGGCCTTTAGCCAAAAAAGAAGCAACTTCCAGTCCCTTCATTTTGAGAATCAAATATGTCATAGGAGTTGTAGGAAACGAGTGCAAGTCCGACAACACCTTCATCTTGACTATAGTCGGAGTCAGAGTGATAGCTTCTCTCGGAGTGGTTGTCGGATTCGGAGCCGGAAACCCATTCACCAACATGAGCTTCATGTCTTCTTCTTGTGTAGATCTTGGTGTACTTATCCTTCTTCTCTGAGTCTTTATTTCTCCGAGAGGGTCTTCGTTCATAACAATCATCTCTAATCCTTCTCTATCTTCGAGGTGACTCGTCTCTTGAGCTCTTTCTTCTAGGTGACTCTTACCTTCTTTTGTGGGGGGTCGTGTACTCATTAGAGTAGTGTTTGGGCCTTCCACAATTGTAACAATTTCGGTCATGACTAGATGAACGCTTCTCTTCATATCTTGAGTTGGAGCTTCTTTCTTTGCCTCTACTCTTGTAGAACTTGTTGAATTTCTTGACTACGAGGCTTATCTCTTCATTGGTTACAAGGTTGTCACTTGTTGTAGTGGGAGTGTCTCTTGAAGCTTTGTAAGTGTCGCTTGACTTGTTGTGAAGTTCTGCTTTGTCTTTGAGTGACATCTCGTGAGCAACAATCCTTCCAGTGACTTCCATGGGCTTGAGAACCTTGTAGTTTTGCATCATTTTAATCAATGTGCACATGGTGTCGTACTTCCCATCCAAGCATCTAAGTATATTCTTGATGATGAATTTTTCGGTCATCTCTTCGCTTCCCAAGCCGGCAATCTTATTGGTGATGAGAGCGAGCCTAGAGTACAATTCCGCGACTCCTTCACCATCCTTCATCTTGAACTTATCAAGTTGACTTTGTAGCACATCCAACTTATATTCCCTAACAGATTTAGTACCTTCATGCATATCAACCAAAGTATCCCAAATTTCCTTTATGTGATGTGCACCCTAGCGAGCGCTAGCCAACGGACACGATTAGAGATCGCCAGGTCTTGGTCATCAATCACGAGATCATCAAATTCTTCTCTCTCGAGATCCAAAAGTCCAAAAAAGTCATCAAGGATATTGGGTTATGCGTTCCTCTAGCAGCCGCTAACCATTGGCCGCGTATTCGAAGGTGCAGCCACAGCGGTAAAGCGGGGAGGGAACACTGCATGTGGTTGCTGATGACGGTGGTTGATACGTCTCCAACGTAGCTATAATTTTTGATTGTTCCATGATGACATATTATCATTCTAGGATACTTTTTGGGCATTTATTTACCAATTTATAATATTTTTGAGCACTAACCCATTGACCTGGTGCCTAGTGCCACATGTTGTTTTTTGCATGTTTTTTACTTTTCACGTTTATAGTACCAAACGAAGTCCAATTGCCATGAAACTTTTTTATGATTTTTTTGGACCAAAAGAAGACCTAGAAGCTTTGGAAGGAGGCCGGGAGCCGCACGAGGGCACCAACACACAACAAGGCAAGCCCTGGGGGCGCGCCCTGATGTGTGCTGGCCCCCTCGTGGCTCTCCCGAAGCCCCTCTCGGTCCTATAAATTCTCTAATATCTCAAAAATCGTAGGGGAGGTCCCAAAACACTTTTTACGCCGTCACAAGTCTCTGTTTCGACGGGATCCCATCTAGTTCTCTATTCCAGCACCCTGTCACTGGGGGTCGATACTGGAGGGCCTCTTCATCAACCTTGTTACCCTCATGATGATGTGTGAGTAGTTCACCATAGACCTACGGGTTCGCAGCTAGTACCTAGATGGCAATCTCTCTCTCTCTTGATCTTCAATACAACGTTCATCCCATCTTTGCCTTGATCTATTCGATGTAATACCTTTGTATGGTGCATTTGTTGGGATTCAGTGAATTCCGGGTTTATGTTCAGATTATTCATGAAAAGTATTTGAGTCAAACCTAATTATTATTATTCTTATTTGCATGATAATTGTAGATTCATAATTCTCTCTGATCTATTGAGATAGTTAGGCCAACTAGATTGATATTTCTTCGGTGAGAGAGGTGCGTTGTAGTAGGTTCAACCTGATGAGTTTCTATCTCTAATGACAAAAGGGGGCAATATTCATCTTTGTGTTGTTTCTAATAACATGATGGGTTAATTCATATTATTGAGTTTACTTTGTCTACATCTTGTCATCGTTCTCCAAGCATTACTCTGTTTTACTTAATACTCTTGATGCATGCTCGATAGCGGTCGATGAGTGGAGTAATACTAATAGGTGTAGGAAGGAGTGTTCCTATTTGATTATGCACGTGATGTCTATATATACATGATCATTGTTGTTCAAATTGCATAACTATCCAATTTTCTATCAATTTTACAACAATAATTTGTTTACCCACCGTACGCTATTTTTATGAGAGATGCCACTACAGAAAACTATGGCCCCTGGGTCTATTCACTTATATATTTACAAACACTAATTTTACCTTGCTTTAATTAATTTTATTTTGTTTTGTTTTGCAATTTACAATTATCTATAATTATCTACACAACTCACTTGCTTGCAAATAATGAGACCATGGGGATTAACAACCCTCTTGTCAGCGTTGGGTGCAAGTTGTTTGCTCTTTTGTGAGCAGCCGCTAAAGACGGTTGAGGATTAATATTCCTATTGGTTTGATAAGCCTTTGTTTCATAACTGAGGGAAATACTTACCCACATTGTGCTGCGATAACCCATTCCTCTTCACGGAAAACCCAACTCGGATCACAAGTATTAGGAAGGATTTCTGGCGCCATTGTCGGGGAATATCATCATCAAGTAGCAAGTAAGTTCACAAAAATTATCATTCACTTATTATTTTTTTATTTGATTTTATATTCAGTTTGTCCCATAAAAATAAAAAATACAAAAATATTTATCTTTGCTAGTTACTAGTTTACCTCTTTGCTTGCTTTACTTGCTAGTTTACTTGTCTCGCTCGTTGCTTTGCTTGTTCGGTCACCAAGTCTCAAGATACTACTAAGTTGTGTGACTTCTCAAACACTAATAACAATGATTTTACTAGTACTCCTATACCACCCGCCACTAGTGCAGAGGCTTTTGATATTAATGTTGCATTGCTAAATCTTGTCATGAAAGATCAATTTCTGGGAAGTCCTAATGAGGATCCCACGTCACATCTTAATACCTTTGTTGAATTATATGATATGCAAAATAAAAAGGATATGTATAATGATATTGTAAAATTAAAATTATTTCCTTTTTTGCTAAGAGATAAAGCTAAAGCTTGGTTTTCACCTTTACCTCGTAATTGTATTGGAACTTGGGATAAGTGTAAAGATGCTTTTATTGCCAAGTATCTTCCTCCTACTAAAATCATCTCCCTTAGAAATATAATAATGAATTTAAAAAAATATAAATAAAATTATTCTACAAATTCTAATAGGATACCCTCTGATCTTGAGAACAAAATTAAGGAATTTATTAGTTCTCAAAAGGTTTTCAATGCTACGGTAGAAGAAAAGTTGCATGTGGTTGATGCTTTGGCTAAAAACATGGATAGAACTGCTCTTGATGTCGAAACTATTATTGAATCTTTGTTTAATTCTCCAAAAATAAATATAAATAAATAATAATGTAATGCTTTTTGTGACCTTGTTGCTAGTGTCTCAACTAAACCTAAATCTTTATGTGATGTGCTTGGTCTCACTAATATGGAAGATTGTTCCCTTAACTTGCATCTTGCAGATTCTACCATTAAGAAACCTTTAGGTAGAATTAATGGTGTGATTATTATTGAAAATAAAAATTATGTGCCTCTGGACTTCATTGTTCTCGATATTGATTGCAATCCTTCTTGTCCCATAACACTTGGAAGGCCCTTCTTACGAACTATAGGTGCAATTACTGACATGAAAGAGGGAAACATAAGGTTCCAATTCCCATTAAAGAATGAAATGGAACACTTACCTAGGAATAGAATTAAACTACCTTATGAATCAATCATGAAAGCTACTTAAGGGTGGAGTGTCAAAGATGACAACACTTGAGACTATGTCGTATGCCGAGCTAGAGGCATAAAACAATAGCGCTTGTTGGGAGGCAACCCAATAGTTATCTTTCTTTTTATTTTTACTTTATGTTATTTTGTGATAAAATTATTATTTTCTATATAAATGTTATGTTTATATGTTTTATTTAGTGTTTGTTCCAAGTAAATCCTTAGGGATGACTCACAAGATGGGTAGAAACAATGCTAAAACAAAACAGAAACTTCTGACTCCAGTACAGGAATTTTCAATTTCCACTGGACCATGATAATGATATGAAATTTTTACACAGTATTTCTATAAAAAAATCGAGGTTATCCTAATTGTTCAGAATTTTTAGAGTTTCAGAAGTATAGGTTCTCTACAGATTTCTACATATTGTTCTATTCTAGACAGGTTCTATTTTTGCTTGCATAGTTTGCTTGTTTTGATTATGCTATGGATTGTATCGGGGGGTATAAGTGATGAACGACAAGCTTAGGGGTTCAATCTTACTCCATATAAGAAAGAGTGTCGAACTCAACGAGGAGCAGAAGGAAATGACAAGTAGTTTTTGGCAAGGTAATTTCTGCAAGCACTGAAATTGTAGGTAATGGGTAGTTTGATAGCAAGATAATTAGTAACAAACAAGTAACTGTAACAATAGGTAAAGTGAATAAAGGTAGCCCAATCCTTTTGTGTCAAAGTACAGGCCAAAACTATCTCTTATAATAAGCAAAGTGTTCTTGAGGGTACACATGAATTTCATCTAGTCACTTTCATCGTGTTGGTTTGATTCGTGTTCGCTACTTTGATAATTTGATATGTGGGTGGACCGGTGCTTGGGTTCTGTTCTTACTTGAAAAAACCTCCCACTTATGATTAACCCCCTCTCAAGCATCCGCAACTATGAGAAAAGTATTCGGATAACATCTAACCATATCATTAAACATGTGGATCCAAATCAGCCACTTACGAAGTAGCGCATAAAGTAGGGTTTAAGCTTCTGTCACTCTAGCAACCCATCATCTAATAACTACTCCACAATAAATTCCGTTAGTCCCAACGATGGTGAGGTGTCATGTAGTCAATGTTCACATGACACCACTAAGGAAATCACAACATACATATCATCAAAATATTGAGCACATATCAAATTCACATGAGTACTTGCAACATGACTTCTGTCGTGACCTCAAGAACAAAGGTAACTACTCATAAATAATATGCATGCTCAAGATCAGACGGGTATTGGATAGCATAATGGATATGAACATATAATATTCCACCAAATAAACCATATAGTTATAAACTACACAAGGTAATGAACACTACTAGTCACCCACATGTACCAACCTGAGGTTCCGGTACAAAGTTTGAACACAAGAGATGAAGTAGGGTTTGAAAGGACATGGTGTTGTTGAAGACGTTGATCAAGAATGGCCTTCCAAAGATGAGAGGGTTGTTGGTGCTGACTATGGCTTTGATTTCCCCTCCAGGAAGGAAGTTCCCCCAGTGGAATCGCTCCGCCGGAGGGCAAAAGTGCTCCTAGCCAAGTTCCGCCTCGAGACGGCGGCGTTCTGTTCCAAAAGTCCTCTCCTGGTTTTTTCTATGTCAAAACCACTTATATAGCAGAAGATGGGATCCGAAGGTGGGTCATGCTGAGCACAACCCACCAGGACACGCCAGGGGGCCTGGCATGCCCTAGTGTATTGTGCTCACCAGGGTGGGCCCCTCCAGTAGTTATTGGCTCCAATATTCCATATATATTCCATAAAAATCCCCATGAAGTTTCAGCGCATTTGAAGATGTGCGGAATAGGTATCTCTGACATGCTTTTTTAGGTCCAGATTTCCAGTTGTCGGTATTCTCCCTCTTTGTTCAAACCTTGCAAATTATGAGAGAAAAGGCATTAGAAATACTCCATGAAGCATTATTATTCATAAAAAAATTGTAAATAACAGTAGGAAATCATGATACAAAATGGACGTATCAACTCCCCCAAGCTTAGACCTGGCTTGTCCTCAAGCGAAAGCTGATATCGAGAAACATGTCCACATGATTTGAGACAAAGGTGTCTATAAAAACAAAATACAGGCATAGCATCATGCTTATTATCATAACAGCAACAAACTTTATCATAGAACTTTTATTTCATAACAACATCATATAACTTCTCATGAACAAGTAACAATTCATCACAATATATAAGTATAAAGAATAAACCTTACTGGAAACCAACAAACTATGTTCTCAATCAACTTTGCAAATACAATTCATCATATTTTCAGGAAGGGTCTCGTGTCGGAGCCTTTTGGCAAGTCCACATACGCAACCTTCATTTAGTCTTCTATGATTGCTGACACTCATAGGATACCCATGGACAAAAAGTTTCAACCGAACACATATAAAGATAGGGGCTTATAGTTTCGTCTCCCAACATATTCACCTCTAGGGTGACGTCAACAATAATAACTCATGATCACTCATATCCAACTGGATATATGAGCCTATATATTTCCTCAGCACATGATGCTTGCAAAAGGATAAAAATAAAAAGGAATAGGGAAGAATACTTTGACTCTTGCATAAAATTAAATACATAAAGGTTAAAGATAGGCCCTTTGCAGAGGGAAGCATAGGTTGTCATGTGCTTTTTAATTTGTATGCCAAATCCCTTAGTGCAAACGAACATCACGTTGTATTGCCCCTTGTGATAGGAACCTTTATTATGCAGCTTATCACTTTTATTACTTTGCCATCACAGGTTCATGCAACGCTCTATTTTCTCTTACACTAATTGATCCAACACTTTTAGAAGCAATTTTTATTGCCTTAGTTCACCGATGAAAACTTACTTGAAGGATCGTATTCAATCCATAGGTAGGTATGGTGGACTCTTAAACATGAGTTTGGGTTTTGGGTTTTTGGATGCACAAGTAGTATCTCTGCTTGGTGCGGAAGTTTTGGCTAGCAAAGATATTGAGCAAGCACCACATGTTGAAGGATCTATGACGATATAACTTTTATGTGAATATGAACAAACATAAATCATTACGTTGTCTTCCTTGTCTAACCTCAACAATTTTGGCATAAAATATTTAATGGGGGCTCACAATCATAAAAGATGTCCAAGATAGTGTATTTGCATGTGAATCTTCTCTTCTCTATTTAATTCTTTCATGAATTGCATCATTGACTAATGCTATGTTTGTCAATCTCCAAAAAATTTCACCACTTATACTTTTCCTTATGTGATGTCGTTACTCACCATAGGATTAGCATATGATTGTTTTCATTTATTTTCTTTTATTATGATTGCAATAATAAAATAAAGAGGCAAAAGCTCAAACTAAACTTTATTATATAACTCTCACTCGATTACATGGATAGATATATCACGAAACTAGCACTCGGAAATAGATCATACTAAACTTTTATTCAACTAAATCATGAAAAAGGCTAAGGATCGAAAATAAAAGCAAAGGTAAAAAGTGATGGTGATACGATACCAGGGCATATTCCCCAAGCTTGGCTTAAGCCAAGGGTAGTGCGCACATACCCGTGTACTCAAGTATCCTTTGGTGGTGAAGATGATAAAGGTGGTGGTGATGATGGAATGTCACACTTCAGCACCAATAAGTGCTCTAGTTTATGGATGACGCTCCAAAGGGTAATGATGTACTCCTGTAGCAAAATATTTTCATGAGTGAGAAATTCATTCTGAACACGAACCGCTTCGAAGGTCCTAAAAGCTTCAATTTCAATAGGGGTGAGGTGATCATACTAAGGTAGGAGGATATCTTCTTCTTCCTCTTCCTTTGTTGGCATGGATTTCCCTTCTTCATGAACTTGATCCCTCATAACTCCCTTTCCCTTGTCTTCATTATTGACTTCTTTCGGCTCCTCTCTCTTCAGCTCCATCTTCACCAACCAAGCATCTTATTCTACATTATTGGAGGAGGAAGACGACATGATGCCTGGATTGATAGATGTGATGGGAAAATAGCACAAAACAAGAACAGAGAATACTTCTATGATGCGGTGCCAAAACAACCGGAGATATATAGAGATAATTGTTATTCTTGGAAGTCAAGCAGACGGAACAAAAACGGAGTCGGGGAGGTTACCGAGATGGGCACAACCCACCAGGGCATGCCAGGGAGGGCAGGAGCGCCCTGGTGCATCGTGCTCACCTCGGTTGTTTTCCTGTTTATTTCTTTTTTCTCCAAAATTTAGTAATATTCTAAAACTGATAAAAATATTTTTGCGGATTTTTCGGAGTCCGTTTACTTACCGTATCGCGTACCTATTCTTTTTCATGTTTCTGGAGTGTTCCAGAAGGTTTCTCTTATGTGTTCCTCCAGTGTCATGGTTTGGATAACATTAATTTCAACATTAATAGGCGTACCTGAGATCTAATGTTTAATTCTTTCTCCATTGACCACCTTCGGGTTAGTACCTTCGGCATTATTAATCGCGATAGCTCCAAAACGATAAACCTCTTCGATAACATAGGGTCCTTCCCATTTGGAGAGAAGTTTTCCTGCAAAAAAACTAAAACGAGAGTTGTACAAAAGAGCATATTCTCCAACTTTGAATTCTCGCTTTTGGATTCTTTCGTCATGCCATCTTTTAACTTTCTCTTTAAATAATTTGGCATTTTCATAAGCTTGGGTTCTCCATTCATATAGTGAGCTAATATCAAATAACCAGCTTTCATCGGCAAGTTTGAAATCATAATTGAGTTCTTTAATTGCCCAAAATACTTAGTGTTCTAACTCTAGTGGCAAATGACAAGCTTTCCCATATACCATTTTGTATGGAGACTGATACGCCCATTTTGCATTATGGTTTTGTATTGATATTTATTGCATTATGGGTTGTTATTACACATTATGGAACAATATTTATGCATTTTCTCTCTTATTTTACAAGGTTTACATGAAGAGGGAGAATGACGACAGCTAGAATTCTAGACTAGAAAAGGCGAAAATATGAGAGACCTATTCTGCACAACTCCAAAAGTCCTGAAAAGTCACGGAGAATTATTTGGAATATATATAAAATATTGGGCGAAAGAAATACCAAAGGGGACCCACCAGGAGGTCACTAGCCTAGGGGGTGCACCCTACCCCCAAGGCGCGCCCCTATGGCTTGTGGGCCCCCTAGCAGCCCTCTGATGCCCATTTTCTGCTATATGGAGGGTTTTGACCTGGAAAAAAATCATAAGAGAGATTTCGGGACGAAGCGCCGCCGTCTCGAGGTGGAACTTGGGCAGAACCAATCTAGGGCTCCGGCGGAGCTGTTCGGCCGGGGAAACTTCCCTCTAGAGGGGGAAATTGGAGCCATCATAATCACCAACGATCCTCTCATCGGGAGGTTGTCAATCTCCATCAACATATTCACGAGCACCATCTCCTCTGTAAACCCTAGTTCATCTCTTGTATCCGATTTTTGTCTCAAAACCTCAGATTGGTACCTGTGGGTTGCTAGTAGTGTTGATTACTCCTTGTAGTTGATGCTAGTTGGTTTACTTGGTGGAAGATCGTATGTTCAGATCCTTAATGATAATTTATACTCCTCTGATTATGAACATGAATATGCTTTGTGAGTAGTTACGTTTGTTCCTAAGGACATGGGATAAGTCTTGTTATAAGTAATCATGTGAATTATGTATTCGTTCGATATTTTGAAGAGATGTATATTGTCTCTCCTCTAGTGGTGTTATGTGAACGTCGACTACATGACACTTCACCATTATTTGGGACTATGGGAAGGCATTGGGAAGTAATAAGTAGACGATGGGTTGCTTGAGTGACAGAAGCTTAAACCCTAGTTTATGCGCTGCTTCGTCAGGGGTTGATTTGGATAGATATGTTTCATGCTATGGCTAGATTTATCTTGATTCTTCTTTCGTAGTTGCGGATGCTTTCGAGATAGGTTAATCATAAGTGGGAGGCTTGTCCAAGTAAGGGCATCACCCAAGCACCGGTCCACCCACATATCAAATTATCAAATTAACGAATGCGAATCATATGAGTAAGGAAAAAGTTGGTGAGTGGAATTTGGTAAGGAAAAATTTATATAGTGTGCAGAAATTTACTGTCACTTGTTACTATAGAAAATAATCCTTTGAGGGGCTTGTTCGGGGTATCTTCACCTCAAATGGAAACACAAAAAGTTGATCCTAAACCTACTGAACCTATTGAAAATATTTATTATGAAATTCCTTCGGGTATGATAGAGAAACTGCTAGCTAATCCTTATGCAGGAGATGGAACACTACATCCTGATTTGCATCTAATCTATGTGGATGAAGTTTGTGGATTATTTAAGCTTGCAGGTTTGCCCAAGGATGATGTCAAGAAGAAGGTCTTTCCTTTATCTTTGAAGGAGAAGGCATTGACATGGTATAGGCTATGCGATGATATTGGATCATGGAACTATAACTGATTGAAATTGGAATTTCATCAAAAGTTTTATCACATGCATCTGGTTCATCGTGATCGGAATTATATTTAATAATTTTTGGCCTCGTGAAGGAGAAAGTGTCACTCAAGCTTGGGGTAGGCTTAAGTCAATGTTATATTCATGCCCCAATCATGAGCTCTCAAGAGAAATTATTATTCAGAATTTTTATGCTCGGCTTTCTTGTAATGATCAATCCATGCTCGATACTTCTTATACTAGTTCCTTTATGAAGAAAGATATTGAATTCAAATGGGATTTATTGGAAAGAATTAAATGCAACTCTGAAGATTGGAACTCGACGAAGGTAAGGAGTCTGGTATAAACCTCAAGTTTGATTGTGTTAAATCTTTTATAGACACCGATACTTTTCGTGAATTTAGCACCAAATATGGACTTGATTATGAGATAGTAGCTTCTTTCTATGAATCATTTGCTACTCATGTTGATCTCCCTAAGGAGAAGTGGTTTAAATATCATCCTCCCATTAAAGTGAAAGTAGTTGAACCTATTAAAGTTGAATAAGAAACTATTACTTATAATGTTGATCCTGTTATTCCTGTTGCTTATATTGAGAAACCATCTTTCGCTGTTAGAATAAAGGAACATACTAAAGCTTCAACTGTGATTCGTAAGAGCTATGTTAGAACACCTACACCCCCTGAACAAATTAAAGTTGAACCTAGTATTTCTATGGTTAAAGATCTGTTGGTTGATAATATTGATGGGCATGTTATTCATTTCTATGATGAAGCTGCTAGAATTGCTAGACCTGATATTAAAGATAAACATAGACCTATAGTTGGCATGCCTGTTGTTTCTGTTAAAATAGTACATCATTGTTATCATGGCCTATGTGATGTGGGTGCTAGTGTGAGTGCAATTCCCTTTACCTTATATCAAGAAATTACGAATGATATTGCACCAGCTGAATTAGAAGAAATTGATGTTACCATTAAGCTTGCTAATAGAGATACTATAGCACCAGTTGGGATTGTTAGAGATGTTGAAGTCTTGTGTGGGAAAATAAAATATCCTACTGATTTTATTGTTCTTGGTTCCCCGCAAGATGATTTATGTCCTATTATATTTGGTAGGCCTTTCTTGAATAATGTTAATGCTAAGATAGATTATGAGAAAGAAACTGTTACTGTGAGTTTTGGGGATGTGTCCAATGAGTTTAATTTCTCTAAATTTCGTAGACAACCCTATGATAAAGAATTGCCTAGTAAGGATGAAATTATTTATCTTGCTTCTATTTTTGTGCCTCTTACCGATCCCTTAGAACAATATTTGCTAGACCATGAAAATGATATGCATATGCATGAAACGAATGAAATAGATAAGATTTTCTTTGATCAGCATCCTATTTTGAAACACAACTTGCATGTTGAAATACTTGGGGATCCTCCTCCACCCAAGGGTGATCCCATGTTTGAGCTTAAACAATTATGGGATACTCTGAAATATGCTTATCTTGATGAAAAGAAGATATGTCTTGTTATTATTAGTGCTAACCTTCCAGAGCATGAAGAAAAGAGATTATTGGAAGAAGAACGAGTCCATGAAGAAGACGAGCCAACGTAGTCGAATGAATCCTCACACTCCGAACGCTTTCGAAACTCTATCGAGAAAGAAGCAATCTAGAACAAACAATCAACACACGTGAACACCACAACATATGCATGACATGATGCACAATCAAATATGATGCATGTCCGGTTGAAATATGCAAGGCATGGCAAATCACATCAAACAACTACTACACATTAAAGTGAAGCTCAATATGCAACGAGTTGTATATTGACGAAACTCCACAATTGATTATGTAGTTTGCTCTTGTTTAGGTACATGACAATGTTAAATGTTGTTAAACATGGCAAGAGGTGAAGCATAAATAAACTACCTACCTAGGCATCTTAAATGAGGCCGGAAACAACTTATAGCATTTCCGAAATGACCCCATATGTTAATTTCAAAATTGGTCCAGATCTAAACTAACCATATTTTATATTTTTTTTAAACAGCATAATAATGTGTACCATGCAATTCTACGTGTCATTCTAGTCGTTTTACATATATGGAACATCTCAAACGGAGCTACGGTCTTAAAGATATGACAATCACAAGATTATATGGCATGAATGCAAAAAAGCATGAAAATGACAATCACAACGTTTCAAATCATGGATGCAACAAGATATTATGATACTACATAAAATTCTAAATAATTTTCATATATGACATGTCCAAAATGGAGCTACGGTTGAACCACAACAACCAACACAAGTTTTATATGAAATCTGCCCAAAACAGCAACATAGCATTTTGCACACATGAAAACAACAAGCTACAAGATTCTAAAATGCACAACTAAGCATGGGGAAGTACCATATAGCACACACTTCATTTCATCTTCACATATCATACTCAAAAGAGGCATGGATCACATGGTAGGAAGCTCACAACATGGCTAATTAAACACAGTTCCAAACTTAGTGAAAATAGCAGTTTTGATAGTGCAGTTTATATCACGAAGGCATATAGGCAGGAGTAAAACTCTAAGCTACAGTGCATATGTAACATCCCAAAATTCTATTTTGGAATGTTATGAAATACAGCTATGCATCATCATAACATTGTTTGAATGAAATGAATTGTTGAAGTTTTTCTTCTCGATTTCTAAAAGACCACTTTCATTTTTCTGAAATAAGTAAATAGAAAAATGAAAATAAATTTTCTGAAAAAATAAATTTTTTTTAGTATTCATTTGGCCGTGGAAAAATGTTCATTTAATGTTTTGAATGTCGCATTTATTCCCCTGATCAATCTGATATATATATATCTTCAAATTTTCGAAATGTTTTGAACGCCTTAATGAGATTTTAATTCTCTGGAAAATAGAAACGGAAACGAATTTAAACGTTTTAATTAGAAAACCGGCCGGCCCACCAGCCTTTACTTCCCGAGATCGCTCCGGATCGGTCACCGACGCGCTGACGCCGCCCTCTCCCTCACTGACGAGCGGACCCCACCGTTCGACAGCGCCATCGTAGCGCTCATCTCCCTCCCCGCGTCCCCCGACCTCGCCGGAGATCCCTCCTCCCCGGATCTCGCTCCCCTTTCCCTCTCTCAACCCCACGTCGCTCCTACATAAAGCCCTGCCCTCTCCGTGCTCCATTCCACCCCCGAAACCCCACTCCCCTCGCCAGAACATCGCCCCCGCACCTTGTCGGAGTTCGGCACCCCACCGAAGCTCTCCGAGCTCGAAGCCGTCGCCCCTGTCGTCCCCAGCCCCAACCGATGCCACCAATCGTCCTCGGAGCTTCGCCGCCGTTGCTTGGACCCTTCGGACGCCGCCCCTAACCACCTCACCATCGTCTCCGACCACCTCCAATGTCTGGCCGTCGTCGACCTCGCCGGAACCCCGACCTCCACCTCTGTAAGCCCTGCCCCTCTCCGTAGCCGTTAGATCTAGGATCAACGGATCGGATTAGAAAGATTAAAACGGCGAACCGTTTTCTTTCACGCTTCGGTCATCCGCCGAAACCACCACACGCGCACACGCTGTCGACCGATAGGAAGCCGCCACGTCACCCCTGTCCGATAGCTAAATAATTTTTTCTTTTTTGTTTCTGTTTTAGAAAACAGAATGTGTTCTGTTTTTATTTTTATTATATCTTTAAAATATTTAGAGTTTTTGCATGATTCTTTTTGCAACATGTCACAAATTTCATGTAGTTTCTGTCTCTAGTCTTAGTTTTCAAATTTGAACTTTTAAATTTGAATTTTGTTAAATTTGAGAAAATCACTAAAACTTGAATAACTTGAGTTTAGAAATTTATTTTTGAATGATTCTTTTTGCACCTGCTTTGTAATAGTTAGGCCTATCATCCAGCATTGTTTGAGAATTTTTAGGATATTTTAGATTAGGATTTTTAGTAAAAACAGATTATGTTTAGTTTCCTCTTAGTGTTTATTTGAATTGTTTTATTTTAGTTTACTTTGATTTTGTTCTAGTTTAATTTTTTTATTGTAGTTTCTTTAGTTCTGTTGTTCAACATTAGGTGAATTATTTTCTGATAATAAAAATATTTTAATTTGTTTTGTGCTATAGTTTAATTAGGTAAACCTTGTTTTCACCATTTGTATTGTTTATAAAAATGTTTTCTAGTAAACCTTTTTGCACAAAAATTTTATAATGAAATACTTCCTGTTTTATAATAAAAATTTTGTATTTTCTTTTCTGTTATCTATTAGTAAATTGCTGAAAACCAACTTGTCTTATTATGTCTTAGTAGATATTTTGCCACCATAACTTTTAGAGTTTTCTACTTTGAGTGATTTTCCTTTTGATTGTGGTATTGTTTGTTGAAGTATTTGTTACCTTATTGTTGTGTGAATTGTATGTAGTTATGCTTATTGTGTGCTTTGTTTGATTCATTAGATCATCCGGAGTGCGAAGCTTTCTATCTAGAGTCACTTGAGTATGAGGATCGTCAGCAAGGCAAGTCACTTTGATCATATTGATCCATGTTTTTGTTGCATTAGTTCTACCATCTCCCTAGTTGCATGCAAAGTAGGTAATTGGAAACTTGGTTACTTGATGTAGTATCATGTGGTAGGCACCCTCAACCCTTTTGACACTTTGGCCCTAGGAAACATTGTTTTAATTTTGCTATGCTGTTACTAGACGGGGTTGGTTGTGTGATTCATGAGAGTTGTGAGATAATAATTACAAGACCTACTTGATGAACAAGACTTCAAGGCTCCAAGTTTTCAATATACCTCTGGGTGGATGATGGTTGAATGGCGCCCTGGAGAAGCCAGTGGTTAGCCTAGGTGTTGCTGGAGAAGTGTCAGTATTCACGCGGAAAGGTCCACCCAGGCACAAAGAGATGGATGGATGCTTCAAGACCCAAGGCTTACCTGCACAGCCACAAGCCATTATGGGCTCTAGCTTGGTTGGATATCGTGGTGACCCTGGACAGGCGGTGCTACGAGATGTAGAAGAACGATAGGAAAGGATGGGCACCGACAGAGTCTTAGGGAAACCCTTTAGAAGACCATGTTTTGGTCATCCGTTTCTCAAACACCCTGAAGTGCGAGAAATTCAACGGAGGCAATCAAATCTTGTGGGGAACGTGTGCAAAACTCTGCAGAGTACCCAAACCTAATCGATTAGCCGTGTCCACGGTCATGGACAGTTTGAGCCAAAGGAACTGAAACTATCTGGAACTCTCAACACAAAGTATTATAATGATGTGGGTATTAATGACAACTTGGGTATGAGAATTGGTTGGTGGAACCATCTCATTAATCAACCAACAATGTAGTAATAACTTTTGCTTTGCCCTCTCTTGTTATAGGAAAAATTGGCTTTATGCAAAACTTACTACCCCACCTGCCATATATGCATATAGAAGATATGATTATTTTACCCCCTTTTTGTGACATTGCCGGCATATTCAATATGCTGACCTACACGGCTGCAACGTATCATGTTGCAGAGTATTTTTCCGACCAGGAGTGAGGATACGCTCTACGCTCGATGAGATGCCCTCGGAGTCAGATGGACTCAACTACCTTTGAAGCTTCCGCAAGACTTTGGTTTAGTTTATCTCATGAGTTGGCCTTCAGCCACTTTATTGTAATCTTTTTTGTAATAAAGAATTCGATATGAGATTTTTGATTAATAAAGCTATGTGATTTCACTTTGATATATACATTGATGTATCGTGTGTGTACCAGCATGATCTTGGGATGGTACGGAAACACCGAAGATTCGACCTTTCAGGTCGGGTCGCTACAGCATATTATGGCATGAAAATTAACAGCATGATATTAGATATTATAAGCTACAAATAACTCCACTACACCAATCCCAAATGGGTTCTATATCACTAGCAAAACACATGGCAATACAGCAACAAAATGTTACAGATTCCAGATTTAGAAATATTTTAGCATCTCAAAACAGCACAATTTTTATAGCATATTGGCAACAAGAAAACAACACCTGAACATGCATTTCTATGGCAAGCAAAATGACCAGGTGCTAGTGCACATATCAAAGGGCATATCTCATGTACAAAATCATTTCATACCATGCATTGGATTAATTCACACAAAATAAACAAAAGGGCATCATGGCAAAAATAACATGCACACAAAAATGCTCAAATGAAAAAAATAATTGCACAAATAAATCCTATGAATTTTTCTACCCCGAAAACATATATAACATGCATATGGTATTGTAGATATGCCATAATGAATTATGCAAGATTTGATATATTTTAACTGACATAGCTTCGGATAGCCTAATCAATGAACGTGCGCGGGATAGGAGGGAATCTCACAGCGGCTAGATGGGCTGAGGATGCGGACTGGGCCGAAGGCGAGCTGGGCCTTGGGCCCTGTGTGACCCACGCGGCGGCACGAGCGGTCAACGGGTGCTAGGCGTCGCGCTCGTCCCCTTCGTCCGCTCGATGCCAAGCAGGAGGACGCCGGCGGTGGACGACGACAAGGCAGGGCGAGGCCGGAGGTGGCCGGGAGGAAATGGGGACAGGTGGATCCCGACTAGCTCCACCGGACCCGGTCGGTTTCCGACAGCGACGGCGAGCGGAGCTCAGGTGGCGCTATCCCACGAGGAAGCTCCTACAGGGGGTCATAGGGAGAGAGAGCACGGAGATGAGAGAGAGAGAAAACGGCGGTCAAAGAAAGGAGAAGATGCACGGTGAGGTCGACCCGGTGGTCGCCGGCGGCGAGGGCTCTGGTGGCCGGCGAATGCGAGGACGTCCAAGGGCGACGAGGTTCTGGATCGGGAGCTCCCTCCCAATCTGGAGCTCAGGACGAGGACGCTCGGGTGCGGGCAGATCGGTCAGGCCCCGATGGGCTCGGGCGAGCTCCCATCGGGCCCGGGCGGGCCGCGGCGGCTTGCGGCGGCCAGGGGGTGCGTGGCAGCCCCTGGTTGGCTACGGACAGCAGTTGCGACGGCGCTGGATGGTTTGGCGGCAACAAGTGGTGGCTGGCGGCTGGGAGGGCATGGAAAATGATGCGGGAGGTACGATAGGCCATATTTGGAGGGCTAGGAGGGCTTAAATAGGATGGGGGATTAGGGTTAGCTGATTTGCTCCGTTTTCGGACCGTCAGATCTCGATCGGGCGGTCCGGAAGTGGAAGTTGGGCTAGTGGACTGTGTAGAGGTGGTGTGGGCCGAGGAGAGAGGGAGATGGTGGCCCGTGACACAAGTTTTATAAACCGAAAACGTTCGACGAATAAACCGATTATGGCACTGCTATGACTGACCGTTGGGGTATCAAATGACCTCTGATTGCGACGAAATTTGGCAGGTGCTCCACCTACAATATAATAAGACCGCACGCCAACTTTGAACCCAATCCGAGAATATTTTTTCGCGTGCTTTAAAAAAATGTTTTTAACGATGCCGCGGGCACGTGCGTGTGTGGTTGGTCTTGAAATGGGCAACGGCAAGAACGAAGAGAACCGCCGACTAAGAACGGATACAAATTTTCAAAAACGAGTGACGATGCTATGTAGATGATGCAAATCATGCTATGATGAATGCGACAACCAGACGAAACACAAGACGGCAATGGAATAAAAGGGGAATCTTCTGGAGCGTCGGTCCCGGGTTGTTACAACTCTCCTCCACTACACGAGGATCTCGTTTCGAGATCTAGAATGAGAAGGGGAAGAGAAAGAGTAAGAGGTAAAACTTAGTTGCTTCTTTGACAAACGAGTGAAACCAATGAAACATGAAGGTTGGAAAGAGATTAAGAACGACATGAGGAACAACCAAGAACTCAAAAGAAACTTTGGTAGGAAAGAGAGGCGAAACTTGATAAGGAAAGAACTTGAACATAGAACACAACACTCCGGTAAAAAGAATAAGCAAAGAAAGAACATGATCTTGATACAACAAGATGATGGTTGAAAGAGAGCAGCATGACAAGGCCTCCGTAAGAAAAGAATAGAAACTAGATCATTGGGAGGAAAAGAACGGAGAAGAAAATAACAACTTCTACCACCATTGAACTTGAGAAGCATAGGTTGAATCAAGTTGATGGAGAATCAACAACGAAAAGAATAGCTTGTTATGGGCTTGTGGAAAACATCTCAAAATTATGAGGTGGCAACCTGCCACAACAGAAACAATTGATTGCTTGAGAGCAACAAGATATGCAAAACTTCTTTCACCAAGAGTAGGAGCAAACTTGGATCATTTATGACAAAAGGATAGCTACAATCCTTTGGAAATTCTTTAGGTGAAATCCAACCCAAGATAACTCCGAGAAGACATGATGGGTTTACTTATCTCATTCCTGACAATTTCCCTTTGAGACTCCTCATAATCAAGAATTTAATAATACCTGTTGGGAGACGAGGTAGTAAATCAAAAAAATTCCTACGTGTTCACCAAGATCTATCTATGAAGACACCAGCAACGAGTAAGGGGAGAGTGCATCTTCATACCTTTGAATATTGCTAAGCGGAAGCGTTACAAGAACGCGGTTGGTGGAGTCGTACTCGTAGCGATTCGGGTCGCGGTGGACTCTAATCTTAGCACCGAACAACGGCGCCTCCGCGTTCAACACACGTGCATCCCGGTGACGTCTCCTACGCCTTGATACAGCAAGGAGGAAGGAGAGTTTGGGGAAGAGCTCCGGCAGCACGATGGCGTGGTGATGGTGGAGCTATGTGGCACTCCGGCAAAGCTTCACCAAGCACTACGGAGGAGGAGGAGAAGGAGAGATGGGGCCGCCCGAGAGAGAGAGAGAGAGAGAACTCATGTCATGTGTTGGCAGCCTCCAAAAACCCCACTATATATAGGAGGAGGGGAGGGGAGGGCGCAGCCCCCAGGGTTCCCACCCTAGGGGTGGCGGCAGCCCCAGATGGGATCTGGCCACCGGCCGAAGAGGGGGAGAGGAGGGCGCAGCCCTAGGTGGGCCTTATGCCCATCTGGACCTAGGGTTTCCCCTCTCTCCCACCTTTCCTATGCCTTGGGCCAGGGTGGAGGGCGCACCAGCCCACTATGGGGCTGGTCCCTTCCACTCTCGGCCCACGCGGCCCTCTAGGGCTGGTGGACCCCCGGAACCCTTCCGGGGGTCCCGGTACATTACGGGTAATTCCCGAAACACTTCCGGTGGCCAAATCCTCACTTCCTATATATCAATCTTTGTCTCCGGACCATTCCGGAACTCCTCGTGACGTCCGGGATCTCATCAGGGACTCCCAACAACCTTCGCTAACCATGTACACTATTTCCCTATAACCCTAGTGTCATCGAACCTTAAGTGTGTAAACCCTATGGGTTCGGGAGACACGTACACATGACCGAGACACCCTCCGGTCAATAACCAACAGCGGGATCTGGATACCCATTTTGGCTCCCACATGCTCCATGATGATCTCATCGGATGAACCATGATGTCAGGGATTCAATCAATCTTGTATACAGTTCCCTTTGCCTACCGGTATGATACTTGCCCGAGATTCGATCGTCGGTATCCCTATACCTTGTGCAATCTCGTTACCGGCAAGTCTCTTTACTCGTTCCGTAACACATCATCCTGTGGCTAACTCCTTAGTCACATTGAGCTCATTATGATGATGTCTTACCGAGTGGGCCCAGAGATACCTCTCCGTCACATGGAGTGACAAATCCCAGTCTCGATTCATGCCAACCCAACAGACACTTTTGGAGATACCTGTAGTGCACCTTTATAGCCACCTAGTTATGTTGTGAATGTTTGGCACACCCAAAGCATTCCTACGGTATCTGGGATTTGCACAATCTCATGGTCTAAGGAAACGATACTTGACATTGGAAAAGCTTTAGCAGACGAACTACACGATCTTGTGCTATGCTTAGGATTGGGTCTTGTCCATCACATCATTCTCCTAATGATGTGATCCTGTTATCAACGACATCCAATGTCCATGGTCATGAAACCGTGACCATCTATTGATAAATGAGCTAGCCAACTAGAGGCTCACTAGGGACATGTTGTAGTCTATGTATTCACACATGCATTACGGTTTCCGGTTAACACAATTATAGCATGAACAATAAACAATTATCATGAACAAGGAAATACAATAATAACCATTTTATTATTGCCTCTAGGGCATATTTCCAACAGTCTCCCACTTGCACTAGAGTCAATAATCTAGTTACATTGTGATGAATCGAACACCCATAGCATTCTTGTGTTGATCATGTTTTGCTCGTGAGAGAGGTTTAGTCAACGGATCTACGACATTCAGATCCGTATGCACTTTACAAATATCTATATCTCTCTCCTGAATGTAATCACGGATGGAGTTGAAGCGGCGCTTGATGTGTCTTGTCTTCTTGTGAAACCTGGGCTCCTTCGCAAGGGCAATAGCTCGAGTGTTGTCACAAAATAGTCATCGAGCCCGACGCACTTGGAATTACTCCTAGGTCGGTGATGAACTCCTTCATCTAGACTCCTTCCTTTGCTGCTTCCGAAGCAGCTATGTATTCTGCTTCACATGTAGATGCCGCCACGATGCTTTGCTTGCTGCTACACCAGCTGACTACCCCTCCGTTCAAAATATACACGTATCCGGTTTGTGACTTGGAGTTGTCCGGATCTGTGTCGAAGCTAGCATCGACATAACCCTTTACGACGAGCTCTTCGGCACCTCCATATAAGAGAAACATGTCCTTTGTCCTTTTCAGGTACTTCAGGATATTCTTGACCGCTTTCCAGTGTTCCGCTCCGAGATCACTTTGGTACCTCCCTACCAAACTTATGGCAAGGCTCACATCAGGTCTGGTACACAGCATGGCATACATGATAGAGCCTATGTCTGAAGCAAAGGGGATGACACTCATCTCTTCTCTATCCTTTGTCGTGGTCGGGTATTGAGTCATACTCAATCTCACACCCTGTAACATAGGCAAGAACACCTTCTTGGACTTATCCATATTGAACTTCTTCAATAGCTTGTCAAGGTATGTGCTTTGTGAAAGACCTATGAGGCGTCTCGATCTATCTCTATAGATCTTGATGCCTAATATGTAAGCAGCTTCTCCAAGGTCCTTCATTGAAAAACATTTATTCAAGTAAGCCTTTACACTTTCCAAAAGTTCTATATCATTTCCCATTATCAGTATGTCATCCACATATAATATGAGAAATGCTACAGAGCTCCCACTCACTTTCTTGTAAATACGGGGTTCTCCATAAACCTGTACAAACCCAAACGCTTTAATCACCTCATTAAAGCGAATGTTCCAACTCCGAGATGCTTGCACCAGCCCATAGATGGAGCGCTGGAGATTGCATACTTTGTTAGCATCTTTAAGATCGACAAAACCTTCCAGCTGCATCATATACAGTTCTTCCTTAAGGAAGCCATTAAGGAATGCCGTTTTGACGTCCATTTGCCAGATCTCATAATCATAAAATGCGGCAATTGCTAACATGATTCAGATAGAATTCAGCATCGCTACGGGTGAGAAAGTCTCATCGTAGTCAACTCCTTGAACTTGTCGATAACCCTTAGCGACAAGCCGAGCCTTATAGACGGTCACATTACCATCAGCGTCAGTCTTCTTCTTAAAGATCCATTTATTTTTAATGGCTCACTTATCATCAGGCAAGTCCACCAAAGTCTACACTTGTTCTCATACATGGTTCCTATCTCGGATTTCATGGCTTCAAGCCATTTGTTGGAATCCGGGCCCGCCATCGCTTCTTCATAGTTTGAAGGTTCACCATTGTCCAACAACATGATCTCCAGGACAGGGTTGCCGTACCACTGTGGTGCGGAACGTTTCCTAGTGGACCTTCGACGTTCAATAGTAACTTGATCTGAAGTTTCATGATCATCATCATTAACTTCCCTTCCAGTCGGTGCAGGCTCCACAGAAACAACTTCCTGTGCTGCGCTACTCTCCAGTTCAAGTGTAGGTACAATTACCTCATCAAGTTCTATTTTCCTCCCACTTACTTCTTTCGAGAGGAACTCTTTCTCGAGAAAGGACCCATTCTTGGCAACAAAGACTTTGCCTTCGGATCTGATGTAGAAGGTATACCCAATAGTCTTTTTGGGATATCCTATGAAGACGCACTTTTCCGCCTTGGGTTCGAGCTTCTCAGGTTGAAGTTTATTCACATAAGCATCGCATCCCCAAACTTTTAGAAACGACAGCTTAGGTTTATTTCCAAACCATAATTCATATGGTGTCGTCTCAACGGACTTTGACGGTGCCCTGTTTAAAGTGAATGCGCCAGTCTCTAATGCATATCCCCAAAATGGTAGCGGTAAGTCGGTAAGAGACATCATAGATCGCACCATATCCAATAGAGTGCGATTACAACGTTCAGACACACCATTCGCGGAGGTGTGCCAGGCGGCATGAGTTGTGAAACGATTCCACATTTCCTTAGGTGCGTGCCAAACTCGTGACTTAAATATTCTCCGCCACGATTAGATCATAGGCACTTTATTTTCCTGTCACGTTGATCCTCTACCTCACTCTGAAATTCCTTGAACCTTTCAAAGGTTTTAAACTTGTGTTTCATAAGTAGACATACCCATATCTGCTCAAGTCATCAGTGAGGGTGAGAACATAACGGTAGCCACCGCGAGCCTCGACGCTCATTGGACCACATACATCGGTATGTATTATTTCCAAAAAGTTAGTTGCTCGCTCCATTGTTCTGAAGAGCAGAGTCTTGGTCATCTTGAAAATGATGCATGGTTTGCACGTGTCAAATGATTCAAAATCAAGAGACGCCAAAAGTCCATCAGCATGGAGCTTCTTCATGCGTTTGACACCAATATGACCAAGGCGGCAGTGCCACATGTAAGTGGGACTATCATTATCAACCTTACACTTTTTGGTACTCACACTATGAATATGTGTAACATCACGTTCGAGATTCATCAAAAATAAACCATTGACCAGCGGGGCATGACCATAACACATTTCTCTCATATAAATAGGACAACCATTATTCTCAGATTTAAATGAGTAGCCATCTCGCATCAAGCGAGACCTAGATACAATGGTCATGCTCAGAGCTGGTACTAAATAACAATTATTAAGGTTTAAAACTAATCCCGAAGGTAGATGTAGAGGTAGCGTGCTGACGGCGATAACATCGACCTTGGAACCATTCCCGACGTGCATCGTCACCTCGTCCTTTGCCAGCCTCCGCTTATTCCGCACCTCCTGCTTGGAGTTACAAATGTGAGCAACTGCACCGGTATCAAATACCCAGGAGCTACTACAAGCGCTGGTTAGGTACACATCAATAACAAGTATATCACATATACCTTTAACGTTGTTGGCCTTCTTATCCGCTAAGTACTTGGGGCAGTTCCGCTTCCAGTGACCGGTACCCTTGCAATAAAAGCACTCAGTCTCAGGCTTGGGTCCATTCTTGTTCTTCTTCCTGGAAACTTGCTTACCGGGCACGGCAACAGCTTTGCCGTCCTTCTTGAAGTTCTTCTTACCCTTGCCCTTCTTGAAACTAGTGGTCTTATTCACCATCAACACTTGATGCTCCTTTTTGATCTCGACCTCCACTGATTTTAGCATCGAGTACAACTCAGGAATGGACTTCTCCATACCCTGCATGTTGTAGTTCATCACAAAGCTCTTGTAGCTAGGTGGAAGCGACTGGAGGAATCTATCAATGACCGAATCATCCGGGAGATTAACTCCCAGCTGAGTCAAGCGGTTCTGCAACCCAGACATTTTCAGTATGTGCACACTGACAGAACTATTCTCCTCCATCTTACAACTGGAGAACTTGTCGGAGACGTCATATCTCTCGACCCAGGCATGAGCTTGGAAAACCAGTTTCAGCTCTTGGAACATCTCATATGCTCTGTGTTGCTCAAAACGCTTTTGGAACCCCGGTTCTAAACTGTAAAGCATGCCGCACTGAACAAGGGCGTAATCATCGTAGCGTGACTGCCAAGCGTTCGTAACGTCTTGGTCCGCTGGGAGAATGGGTGGGTCACCTAGCGGTGCATCAAGGACATACTATCTTTTGGAAGCTATGAGGATGATCCTCAAGCTACGGACCTAGTCCACATAGTTGCTTCCATCATCTTTCAGCTTGGTTTTCTCTAGGAATGCGTTGAAGTTGAGGGTGACATTAGCGTTGGCCATTGGATCTACAATATAGATTGTAAAGACAATTTTAGACTAAGTTCATGATAATTAAGTTCACATAATCAGATTATTTAATGAACTCCCACTTAGATAGACATCTCTGTAGTCATCCAAGTGACACATGATCCATGTCAACTAGCCCGTGTCCGATCATCACGTGAGACGGGCTAGTCATCCATGGTGAACATCTCAATGTTGATTGTATCTTCTATACGACTCATGTTCGACCTTTCGGCCTTCTGTGTTCCGAGGCCATGTATGCACATGCTAGGCTCTTCAAGTCAACCTAAGTGTTTCGCGTGTCTAAATCGGGCTTACACCCGTTGTATGCGAACGTTAGAACCTATCACACTCGATCATCATGTGGTGCTCCGGAACAACGATCCTTAGCAACGGTGCATAGTTAGGGTGAACACTTTTCTTGAAACTTTATTAAGAGATCATCTTATTTACTACCGTCGTTCTAAGCAAATAAGATCTAAACATGATAAACATCACATGCAATCAATATAGTTACATGATATGGCCATTATCATCTTGCTCCTTTGATCTCCATCTTCGGGGCACCATGATCATCACTGTCACCGGCACGACACCATGATCTCCATCATCGTGTATTCATGAAGTTGTCTCGCCAACTATTACTTCTACTACTATGGCTAACGTTTAGCAATAAAGTAAAGTAATTACATGGCGTTTATGATTGACACGCAGGTCATACAATAAAATAAGACAACTCCTATGGCTCCTACCGGTTGTCATACTCATCGACGTGCAAGTCGTGAATCCTATTACTAGAACATGATCAATCTCATACATCACAATGCATCACATCACATCCTTTGGCCATATCACATCACAAGGCATATGCTGCAAAAACAAGTTAGACGTCCTCTAATTTGTAGTTGCAAGTTTTTACGTGGCTGCTATAGGTTTCTAGCAAGAACGTTTCTTACCTACGCCAAAACCACAACGTGATATGCCAATTGCTATTTACCCTTCATAAGGACCCTTTTCATCGAATCCAATCCGACTAAGGTGGGAGAGACAGACACCCACTAGCCACCTTATGCAACAAGTGCATGTCAGGCGGTGGAACCAGTCTCATGTAAGCGTACGTGTAAAGTTGGTCCGGGCTGCTTCATCCCACAATACCGTCGAATCAAGATAAGACTAGTAGTGGTAAGAAAATTAACAAGATCGACGTCCACAAAAACATTGTGTTCTACTCGTGCATAGATTCTACGCATAGACCTAGCTCTGATACCACTGTTGGGAGACGTAGTAGTAAATCAAAAAAATCCTACGTGTTCACCAAGATCTATGTATGGAGAAACCAGCAACGAGTAAGGGGAGAGTGCATCTTCATACCTTTGAAGATCGCTAAGCGGAAGTGTTACAAGAACGCGGTTGGTGGACTTGTACTCGTAGCGATTCGGATCGCGGTGGACTCTGATCTTAGCGCCAAACAACGGCGCCTCCACGTTCAACACATGTGCAGCCCGGTGACGTCTCCTATGCCTTGATCCAGCAAGGAGGAAGGAGAGGTTGGGGAAGAGCTCTGGTAGCACGACGGCATGGTGACGGTGGATCTACGTGGCACTCCGGCAGAGCTTCACCAAGCACTACGGAGGAGGAGGAGAAGGAGAGATGGGGCTGCCCGAGAGAGAGAGAGAACTCGTGTCATGTGTTGGCATCCTCCAAAACCCCACTATATATAGGAGGAGGGGAGGGGAGGGTGCAGCCCCCAGGGTTCCCACCCTTGGGGTGAAGGCAGCCCCAGATGGGATCTGGCCACCGGCCAGAGAGGGGGAGAGGAAGGCGCGGCCCTAGGTGGGCCTTAGGCCCATCTGGACCTAGGGTTTCCCCTCCCTCCCACCTTTCCTGCACCTTGGGCCAGGGTGGAGGGCACACCAGCCCACTCTGGGGCTGGTCCCTTCCACTCCCGACCCATGCAGCCCTTTGGGGCTGGTGGCCCCACTTGGTGGACCCCCGGAACCCTTCCGGTGGTCCCGGTACGTTACCGGTAATTCCCGCAACACTTCCGGTGGCCAAATCCTCACTTCCTATATATCAATCTTTGTCTCCGGACCATTTCGGAACTCCTCGTGACGTCTGGGATCTCATCGGGGACTCAGAACAACCTTCGGTAACCACGTACACTATTTCCCTATAACCCTAGCGTCATCGAACCTTAAGTGTGTAGACCCTACGGGTTCGAGAGACACGTAGACATGACCGAGACACCTCTCTGGTCAATAACCAACAGCGGGATCTGGATACCCATTTTGGCTCCCATATGCTCCATGATGATCTCATCGGATGAACCATGATATCGGGGATTCAATCAATCCCGTATACAGTTCCCTTTGCCTACCGGTATGATACTTGCCCGAGATTCGATCGTCGGTATCCCTATACCTTGTGCAATCTCGTTACCGGCAAGTCTCTTTACTCGTTCCGTAACACATCATCCTGTGGCTAACTCCTTAGTCACATTGAGCTCATTATGATGATGTCTTACCGAGTGGGCCCAGAGATACCTCTCCGTCACATAGAGTGACAAATCCCAGTCTCGATTCATGCCAACCCAACAGACACTTTTGGAGATACCTGTAGTGCACCTTTATAGCCACCTAGTTATGTTGTGAATGTTTGGCACACCCAAAGCATTCCTACGGTATCTGGGATTTGCACAATCTCATGGTCTAAGGAAACGATACTTGACATTGGAAAAGCTTTAGCAGACGAACTACACGATCTTGTGCTATGCTTAGGATTGGGTCTTGTCCATCACATCATTCTCCTAATGATGTGATCCCGTTGTAGATGACATCCAATGTCCATGGTTATGAAACCATGACCATCTATTGATCAACGAGCTAGCCAACTAGAGGCTCACTAGGGACATGTTGTGGTCTATGTACTCACACATGCATAACGGTTTCCAGTTAATACAATTATAGCATGAACAATAAACAATTATCATGAACAAGGAAATACAATAACAACCATTTTATTATTGCCTCTAGGGCATATTTCCAACAATACCATCTCAAAAGACAATGGAGAAGGAACTGAACTTAGAAATCCAAGATGAAGAACACTTGAGCACCTCCTACAATAATCTTGAAGAACGCTTCGAGAAGAATTAACTCCTTGACGAACCACCATGAAGAAGCATCGGGATGAAGTACAGAATCAAAGGATGAAGCTTGACATTGAAGGTAGAAAAAGAACAAGATTGAGGCCTTGCTATGAATTAGATGAATCTTAGCGACAAGATACTTGAGAAAACTAGGAACTCTGGAAAAGGAAAGGTGAGAACACTTGAAACCCAGAATTGATGTCATGCACAACTCCGGAAGAGGGATTGCAATCACTTGATGAAACAAGAATACGATTTATATTATGCTTATCCTTCATCAAGTTAGATTGATGACAAGCAATGGATTTAGAACACAACTTATCCTTCCTGAAAAGATTGGAGAGAGAGGTAGAACACAAATTTTAAGAAGTCTTGAACAAGAACACCGGTTGGAATTCGAAACGAATGGGGATACTACAATTGAATGGGGATAAATGACATGAGAACGAAGAGATGATGATCCACCTAGAGAAATCTTGAATGAAGCACCGAAATAATTGTGATACGAATGAAGGGACAACAATTGAGAAGAATTTGAAGACGAAAGCTGAAAGCTGAGAATGAAGAAATCTTCTAAAATGATGGCCTTCGGAGGATCGAGAAATGAAAACAACTCTGATGCATCGAATAGATATGGGAGAAATTTCTCATGAATGGAAACAACTTGAGATGATAGCAACAACCTGAAACCATGAATCTTTGGAAGAACACACAACGATTTAAGGCAAAATCTCCTTCGGTCTTCAATGCTGAGAATAATGACGAGAAACAACACCATGAATTACTGAGATACACCCCGAAATAATGAAGAAAGAAAGGTTGAGCCAATGATGAAAATGATTCAAAGTGATCTAGAAGAGGAAAATGACTAATGAAACCATTCTTACATCATAGTGAGAGGAACTTGGGAACATCTCCAGAAGGATTAAAAGAGCCAGGTAAGATCCTGGGGAAAACCTATGGGTGATGGGCCCATTGAAAAGAAACCACCGTTGAAACCATTGCTTAGATACAGATATTGCACCAGAAAAATTAAGAACTTGATGAGGTGAGAGCCTCGAAATAATTTGGAAGGATTGAAAGAAAA
Organism: Hordeum marinum; assembly: GCA_022496015.1. Classification (NCBI taxonomy): domain Eukaryota; kingdom Viridiplantae; phylum Streptophyta; class Magnoliopsida; order Poales; family Poaceae; genus Hordeum; species Hordeum marinum. Next base: position 164,433,582 of record CM039673.1, read on the forward strand.
CATGAATCTTCTGAGATATCTTCAGCACTCCGGAAAGAATAGAAAGAGAATAAACAAGAGAGGCTTGGATAAGAATTCCAACATGGGAGAGCGATTAGAGAATGAAAATGATATGATGAACACCGAGATCTTGAATTGAATCCACCGGAAAATAAAACAAAGATGAATACAAGAAATGAAAAACTTGAGCACTGAGCATCTTCACAACAAATCACTGGATACGATGCGGAAGAAAGATAGCGGAAGCATCGATGAAAATAAAGGCATTTGGATGAGAATTTAATCATTGAAGAAAAAGGGCGGGAGGGTGGGGAAAAAACAAAGACAACTTGGGACAGATGAGTCGAACTCCGGAAAGAAATATGAGGACTGATCTTGCAAATATTGAAGAGGATAGAATTATCTTGAATAGAAGCACACCGATAGGAAAAGAATTAATATGACAACTTGATTGGGCAAAAGATTTAACATTCCCACAGAAATATGAGAACACCACTTTGGAAAGATATGAAATCACCACTTGACATCGAAGCAACTTGAATTACCATACTCCAACAAAACAAAGGATGAGGCTTACAAAACAAGCCAGAACAAATTCATGACAGAGATTTCGCTCGATATTTTCATGGTAAGGTTTGCACGGGCTCAATCATACATTGGATTGTCATATTGAAATGACGCTCGAATATGCTCCCTAGGCGTAGGGAACTACAAGGCTTGACGAAGCATATCTGATGACATATATCGAGATTGTCGTCTGTAAGAAGACCGTGAACAAACAAATCCACTAGATGTCAAACCCCAACCTCACATCATGATCTGTTGGAAGATAACCTAGGTAACTACTTGAATTCCCATCTAAGAACTCCTAAAATCTTCCGGTTATGCAATCAGGTCCATGGATACAAGGAGCAAAATCCATCACTCAACTCCTAACAATAATACTATGCTCCAATGTAACACATCCGTCAAAACATAACCAGATGTCTCGAAAACTCATCTACCTCGGACACTCGAAAACACAACGATACTAAGAATGGCAGTACATCCGAACTCTCTCCACCAGTACTGGGGATGCCGGACTCCTCTCGCCACTACTAGTATTGAAGCAATTTTGAACATCCTCCGTCTTGAGATACTAAGGAAACTGAATGATAACGATGTGTCAAGAATCCTCTGGAGCTCAACTCCTCGATAACAGGAGGCACCAAGTACAGAACTCCGTCACATCAGCATCATATAGATTCCAAAATATCCGCGTGATCCTAAAAAAATTGAGTGAGAAGAGGGTAGAATCAAAATTCCTAAGTTGATTACCTCACCAGAGCATAGAAGAGGAGTAAAAAGAATCCTACTCTCCGATATAACTAGACTCAAAATAGTTTTTTTACTAGACTCGACTCGTCCAAGTTTGATCAATCAAGGGGGCTCCTAGGTCGGTACGGGCTCTGATACCAACTTGTCACGCCCAAGATGTGATCCTATCCTTATTTTGGCACGAGGGCCTTGGCAGGGATAGAAGGGCATCTCATCGTGTTGCAAGAATGGATATCATTACAAGTACATTTAGAGAAGAGATGAGTATATGGAATTGGCTTACACTCGCCACAAGCTACTTCAAGATCACATCAATACAACAACATATTCAAACATCATACAGAAGAGCAGGGTCCGACTACGGACGAAAACAGATGACAAAATGACATTCATCCTTGCTATCCCAGGTTGCCGCCTCGAACCCATCCAAGATCGATGAAGAAGAAGAAGAAGCAGAATAACTCCAAATCAAATCAATCATCGCGCTCACGTCAAATCATCGCGTTACCTGTACCTACAACTATTGTTGTAGTAGTCTGTGAGCCACAAGGACTCAGCAATCACATTTCCAAGGGTATCAAGACTATTAAAGCTTAGTGGGTGAGGTATGGTTAAGTGGTAAGGCTGCAGCAAGCGGCTAAGCGTTTACTTGAGTGGCTAACTTACGAATACAGAGCGTAAAGTGTGGTAGTCTATGAGTGACGGAAGTGAACTAGTAATGATCACTAACTGATCCTGAAACCTACTTACGTCAAACATAACCCCACCATGTTCTCTCTCGGATAAGGACTCACGAGAAGAGATAGTCATAGTTACGCACACAGTTGGTGTATTTTATTAGAGTTTACTTCAAGTTTGCTATGACCTGGTGTTAAACAAAGTTTCCAAGTTTGCCACATAACCGCGGGCACGGCTTTCCGAAAGATTTAACCCTATAGGGGTGCTCCAACTAATCCATCACAAATTAACCACAAACCGCGAGAATAACCTCAACCATGGATCTTGTGATCTTCATAGGCAATTCCACAGGAAGACCACACCTCGAGATAGCCCGAAGTATTTTCGGAATTCCTCACTCAAGACGTTTGAGAAAGGTAAAACAAATCCAGCAAGGCCACCCGGCGTGTCGACGATCCCGATAGGAGCCGCGTATCTCATTCTCAGGACACGACGAATGAGCGATGGTTACCACGCCAATCACCGAGTTGCCCCGGGTACCGTTAATAAGCTGCTGTGGGTTGGACCAACACTCATGAGGAGCACTGGCCCGGGTTGTTGATTAAATTATACGCGGGTGCCGGTGGGTCCCTATGCAATTTTATTAGTTATTAGGCAAATGTAGTACCAATGTTGGGCCTTGCCAGACAAGCTTTATCCTAAAACGAAAATCAAGGAGGTCCCCATAACAACCCTGAGCATGTTAGGAGCGCTCAATTATGGAACATAACACCAGTTCATAGGTAACTAGGGGCGGCAAGAGCGAAACAAAACACCGACCAAAATGCCAAGCCTTATACCCTTTACCAAGTATATATGTGCATTAAATTAAATAGCAATAATATTGTGATATAACAAAAGAATGTCCATGTTGTCACATGAAAGCAATTGCACCTGCAGCTAGAAACGCTATGAGAAGGGCTAAGCAAGCGATAACATAGCTAAACAAAGGTTTGCTGGGATGTGGGGGGGGGGGGGGTAGAGGCTTTCATGGCAATGTTGAGAGGCTTGTCAAACAAGTGGTAGGTAGCGAGACATAACTATAAAAGCGGAACAACTAGCATAGCAATGATATTTGTGGTATCCAGGGAAATGTGTCATCTCACTTGAGATCCCGCTTGGAAGAAGAACGAGTCCATGAAGAGGACGAGCCAACGTAGTCGAACGAATCCTCACACTCTGAATGCTTTCGGAACTCTATCGAGAAGAAGCAATCTGGAACAAACAATCAACACATGACAACACCACAACATATTCATGTCATGATGCACAATAAAATATGATGCATGTCCGGTTGAAATATGCAAGGCATGGCAAATCACATCAAACAACTACTACACATTAAAGTGAAGTTCAATATGCAACGAGTTGTATATTGACGAAACTCCACAACTGATTATTTACTTCGCTCTTGTTTAGGTACATGACAATGTTAAATGTTGTTAAACATGGTAAGAGGTGAATCATAAATAAACTACCTATCTAGGCATCTTAAATGAGGCCGGAAACAACTTATAGCATTTCCGAAATGACCCCATATGTTAATATCGAAATTGGTCCAGATCTGAACTAACTATATTTTATATATTTTTTAAATGACAGAATAATGTATACCATTCAATTCTACGCGTCATTCTAGTCGATTTACATATATGTAACATCTCAAACGGAGCTACGGTCTAAAAGATATGACAATCACAAAATTATGTGCCATGAATGCAAAAAGCATGAAAATAACAATCATAACGTTTCAAATCATGGATGCAACAAGATATTATGATACTACATGAAATTCTAAGCAAGTTTCATATATGACATGTTCAAAACGGAGCTACGGTTCAACCACAACAACCAACACAAGTTTTATATGAAATTTGCCCAAAACAGCAGCATAGCATTTGCACACATGAAAACAACAAGCTACAAGATTCTAAAATGCACAACTAAGCATGAGGTAGTAGCATGTAGCACACTCTTCATTTCATCTTCACATATCATACTCAAAAGAGGCATGGATCACATGGTAGGAAGCTCACAACATGGCTAATTGAACACAGTTTCAGACTTAGTGAAAATAGCAGTTTTGACAATGCAGTTTATACCACGAAGGCATATTGGCAGCAGTAAAACTCTAAGATACAATGCATATTATGGTATGAAAATTAATAGCATGGTAGTACACATTATAAGATACAAATAACTCCACTACACAAATCCCAATGGGGTTCTGGATCACTAGCAAAACACATGGCAAGACAGCAAGAAAATGTTACAGATTCTAGACTTAGAAATATTTTAGCATCTCAAAACAGCACAATTTTTATAGCATGTTGGCAACAAGAAAACAACACCTAAACATGCATTTCCATGGCAAGCAAAATGACCAGGTGCTAGTGCACATATCGAAGGGCATATCTCATGTACAAAATCATTTCATACCATGCATGGATTAATTCACACAAAATAAACAAAAGGGCATCATGGCAAAAATAACATGCATACAAAAATGCTCAAATGACAAAACTAATTTCATAGATAAATCCTGTGGATTTTTCTACCCCGAAAACATAACATGCATATGGTACTGTAGAACAATATGACATAATGAATTATGCAAGATTTGATATATTTTAATGGATAGAGCATCGGATACCCTAATCAATGAACGTACGCGGGATGGGAGGGAACCTCATAGTGGCTAGACGGGTTGAGGACACGGACTGGGCCGAAAGCGAGCTGGGCCTTGGGCGCTGCGTGGCCCACGCGGCGGCACGAGCGGTTAACGGGCGCTGGGAGTCACGCTCGTCCCCTTTGTATGCTCGATGCCGAGCAGGAGGCCGCTGGCAGCGGACGGCGACAAGGTAGGGCGAGGCCGGAGGTGGCCGGGAGGAAATGGGGATGGGTGGATCCCGGCTAGCTCCGCCGGAACCGACCGGTTTTCGACAGCGGCGGTGAGCGGAGCTCTGGTGGCGCTATCCCACGACGAGGAAGCTCCTGCAGGGGGGTTCGCAGGGGGAGAGAGCGCTAAGATGAGAGAGAGAGAAAACAGCGGTCAAAGAAAGGAGAAGAGGTACGGCGAGGTCGACCCGGTGGTCGCCGGCGCCGAGGGCTCCAGTGGACGGCCAACGCGAGGACGTCCAAGGCCAACGAGGTTCTGGATCGGGAGTTCCCTCCTGATCTGGAGCTCGGGACGAGGACACTCGGGTGCGGGCAGCTCGGTCGGGCCACCATGGGCTCGAGCGGGCTCCCCTTGGGCCCGGGCGGGCCGTGGCGGCTTGCGGCGGCCAGGGGCACGTGGCAGCCCCTGGTTGGCTGCGGACAGCGGTTGCAGCGGCGCTGGATGGTTTGGCGGCGACAAGTGGTGGTTGGCAACTGGGAGGGCACGGAAAATGATGCGGGAGGTAGGGAGGCCATATTTGGAGGGCTAGGAGGGCTTAAATAGGCAGGGGGATTAGGGTTAGCTCATTTGCTCCGTTTTTGGACCGTCGGATCTCGATCGGGCGGTCCGGAAGCGGAGGGGGGCTAGTTGGACTAGTGGAATGTGTAGAAGTGGTGTGGGCCGAGGAGAGAGGGAGATGGTGGCCCGTGACACGAGTTTTATAAACCGAAAACGTCTGACGAATAAACCGATGACCACACTGCTACGACTGACCGTTGGGGTATCAAACGACCTCTGATTGCGACGAAATTTGGCAGGCGGTCCACCTACAATATAATAAGACCGCACAGCAACTTTCAACCCAATATGAGAATATTTTTCACGCGCTTTAAAAGATGGGTTTTTTGAACGATGTTGTGGACGCGTGCGTGTGTGGTTGGTCTTGAAACGAGCAACGGCAAGAACGTAGAGAACCGGCGACTAAGAACGGATGCAAGTTTTTGAAAACGAGTGACGATGCTATGCAGATGATGCGAATGATGCTATGATGAATGTGACAACCAGACGAAACACAAGACGACAATGGAATAAAAGGGGAATCTTTTGGACCGTCGGTCCCGGGCTGTTACACCAAGTTCCGCCTCGAGCCGATGGCGTTCCGTCACGAAAGTCCTCTCCTGATTTTTTCTAGGTCAAAACCACTTATATACCAGAAGATGGGCTCCAGAGGTGGGCCGTGTTGAGCACTACCCACTAGGGCGCGCTAGGGTGGCCTAGCACGCCCTAGTGTGTTGTGCTCACCAAAGTGGGGCCCTCTAGTAGTTATTGGCTCCAGTATTCCTTATATATTCCATAAAAAATCCCCGTGTAGTTTCAGCCCATTTGAAGATGTGCAGAATAGGTATCTCTGACATGCTTTTTTATGTCTAGATTTCCAGCTACCGGTATTCTCCCTCTTTGTGCAAACCTTGCAAATTATGAGAGAAAAGGCATTAGAAATAATCCATGAAGCATTATTATTCATAAACACATTGTAAATAATAGTAAGAAATCATGATGCAAAATGGACGTATCAATAAGCCATGGAGAAGTTATAATATAGTAGCTATTATGCAAAAATGAAATAAGAATCAATTATTATAGTACCTAAATTATTCAATATGTTTCTTATACTAACGGATCTCACAGAATTTTGTTAAATTTTGTGTGATTGAAGTTTTCAAGTTTTGGGTGTTATCACGATGGACCACGGAATAAGGAGTAGCAAGAGCCTAAGCTTGAGGATGCCCAAGGCACCCCAAGGTAATATTCTAAGGAGGACTCAAGCGTCTAAGCTTGGGGATGCCCCGGAAGGCATCCCCTCTTTCGTATCAATCCATCGGTATGTCACTTGGAGCTACATTTTTATACATCACATGATATGAGTTTTGCTTGGAGCGTTGTTCGTTTTTGTTTGCTTTTACTTTCGTTTGCCACAATCATCGTTTGCTGGACACACCTATTTGAGACAGACACATCTTCATCATAATTTGTTAGAATACTCTATGTGCTTCACTTATATTTTTTGAGCTTAGCAGTTGCTCTAGTACTTCACTTATATGTTTTTGAGCATGGTGGCGTGTAGATTTTATAGCAAAATAAGTTCACTCTCGCTCTTCACTTATATTTGTTTGAGAGTTAATGAATAGTGATTGTAATTTTCATGGGTCATAACACTAGTCCAAAATCAAAAGGTATTCAATGAGTGACAATCAAAACCATCATGTAGCACATATAGAGAAATTGTGGGTTAATGACATTGATGTGGTAATAGGAAAAAGGTGTGAGTTCATAATTGTTTATTAGTAGAAGTGTTGATATTAATAGGTGTTAACTTCTTATTCATCTAAATATTAAATATGCATGGTGATGATGTGTGAGCATTTCTATTCCTCGTTGAAATCCTAGTGTTGTTTCGAGTCGGTGGCGCGCGATGGTTAACTCCTACCAACCTCCTCCCTCGGGGCATGCGTGTAGTACTTTGATTTATGATAAAACAAATAAAACTTTACAATAAGTATATGAGTTCTTTATGACTAATGTTAAACTATGGACATATGCAGTTTCACCTCCTCATGTTTGCTAGCCTCTTCGGTATCGTGGATAGCTCATTCTCACCTTGAGGATCGGTGCAACATTCGTCGGTGCATCCAAACCTCGTGAGATGATACACTCTATTGCACATAAGCATCTTTATTATCTTCCTCAAAACAACCACCATGCCTGCCTATCATGGCATTTCCATAGTCATTCCGAGATATATTGCCATGCAAATTCCATCGTCAGTTCACATGCCTAATTCGTTCATCATCATATTGCTTTGCATGATCATATGGAGTTGACATAGTATTTGTGGAAAAGCCACTATTCATCATATTTTTGATACATGTCACGTTAGATCTTTGCACATCCTAGTACACTACCAGAGGCATTCATATAGAGTCATATCGTCTATCAGTTTTTCATATTGAGTTGTAAGTAAATAAAAGTGTGGTAATCATCCTTATTAGAGCATTGTCCCAGTGAGGAAAAATGGGGGAGACGAAAAAAGAGAAAAAAACAAAGAAAAATCCCACCATGAAAAAGAATAAACGAGAGAAAAAGAGAGAAGGGACTTTGCTACTATCATCTACCACACTTGTGCCTCGAAGTGGAACCAATGTTCTTCATATAGAGAGTCTCTTGTTTTGTCACTTCCATATGCTAGTGGGAATTACCTTTTCGTTATAAACTTGGCTTGTATGTTCCAATGACAGGCTTCCTCAAATGCTTGAGGTCTTCAGGAGCAAGCAAGTTGGATGCAAACCCCACTTAGCTTTAGTTGATCTTTCATACACTTATAGCTCTAGTGCATCATTTGCATGGCAATCCCTACTCCTTGCATTGACATCTATCGACAAGCATCTCCATAGCCCGTTGGTATGCCTAGTTTATGTGAGACTATCTTATCCACTTTTTACCCCTTTGATATCTACCATCATATTCTATTCCACCTACATGATATATCCAATGGCTCACACTCATCTATTGCGTGAAGAGTAAAAAGTTGATGCATACTGAAAAAGTACGATCCAATTCCCTGACTTGGACACCGTGGTGCTTAACATTTGTATTAATGTGGTGAAGATGGACCATGCCTTGCTAATATAATAAGATGAATGGGGGTAAATATTCCTTAAGGATCGTATACTTTGAAACATTAATGATTTTGTTTCTTATACTTATAAGTATTGCTATGTTAATGTGTGTTAATACATTGTTTCTCAATGAACATACATACAAAACATTACATAATGAGTAGCATGTCAAATCAAAAATTTCGTTTTTATCATTTACCTACTCGAGGATGGGCGGGAATTAAGCTTGGGGATGCTTGATAGTCTCCAACGTATCTATAATTTTTTATTGTTCCATGTTGACATACTATCATTCTAGGATACTTTTTGAGCATTTATTTACCCATTTATAATATTTTTGAGCACTAACCTATTGACCCAGTGCCTAGTGCCAGTTGTTGTTTTCTGCATGTATTTCACTTTTCAGGTTTAGAGTACCAAACGAAGTCCAATTGCCGCAAAAAAAATATGATTTTTTCTGGACCAAAAGAAGACCTAGAAGCTTCGGAAGAAGGTCGGAAGCCGCATGAGGGCACCAACACGCAATAGGGCGTGCCCTGGGGGTGCGTGTCCCGATGTGTGTTGGCCCCCTCGTGGCTCTCCCGATGCCCCTCTCTGGCCTATAAATTCTCTAACATCACAAAAACCCCAGGGAAGGTCCCGAAACACTTTTTACGTTGTCGCAAGTCTCTGTTTTGATGGGAGCCCATCTAGAGCTCTGATCCAGCACCCTGTCGGAGGGGGGGTCGATTGCGGAGGGCCTCTTCATCAACCTTGCTGCCCTCATGATGATGTGTGAATAGTTCACCACAGACATACGGGTCCGTAGCTAGCACCTAGATGGTTATCTCTCTCTCCCTTGATCTTCAATATAACATTCATCGCATCTTCGCCTTGATCTATCCGACGTAATCCCTTTGTATGGAGTGTTTGTTGGGATCCGATGAATTGTGGGTTTATGTTCCAATTATTCATGAAAAGTATTTGAGTCAAACATGATTATTATGATTCATATTTGCATGATCATTATAGCTTCGTAATTCTCTCTGATCTATTGAGATTGTTAGGCAAACTAGATTGAAAATTCTTCGGTGAGAGAGGTGCGTTGTAGTAGGTTCAACCTGATGAATTTATATATCCTAGTGACACAAAGGGACAAGATGTGTCTTTGTGTTGTTGCTACTAAGGATAACATGATGGGGTTAATTCATATTGCTTGAGTTTACTTTGTCTACATCATGTCATCGTTCTCCAAGCATTACTCTGTTTTACTTAATACTCTAGATACATGTTGGATAGCGGTCGATGAGTGGAGTAATAGTAATAGGTGCAAGCAGGAGTCGGCCTTCTTAGGGACGTGATGTCTATATATACATGATCATTGTCATGAAAATCGCATAACTATCCTCTTTTCTATCAATTACCCAACAGTAATTTTTTTACCCATTGTATGCTACTTTTATGAGAGATGCCACTAGAGAAAACTCCGGTCCCGGGGTCTATTCACTTATATATTTACAAACACTACTATTATTTGCTGCCATTTATTTGCTTTTACTTTATTTTGCAATTTGTAATTATTTACACAACTTACTTGCTTGCCAATAACGAGACTAAGGGGATTGATAACCCTCTTGTCAGCGTTGGGCGCAAGTTATTTGCTCTTTTGTGTGCAGCCACTAAAGACGGTTGAGGATTGATATTTCTATTGGTTCAATAAACCTTGGTTTCATAATTGAGGGAAATACTTAGCCACATTGTACTGCGATAACCCGTTCCTCTTCACACAAAACCCAACGCAAATCACAAGTATGAGTGGTAGACTCAACGCGGGGTTTACTCGCATGTGAGGAGAGAAACCCAAGGCACGGGGGAAAAACTCGTTCCCTTTTATCTATTGCCGGTGTATTTGACGGTATACACAAGGGTTAGATCATACAAAAATTTGAAAATTAGATCATTTTGTGCTTTTTGGGTTGATTTTGTGTCATGGTGCTCCATCTATCCCATACAAGACATAGGATGGGGTCGCATGCATCAGCAAATCCTATTCGGCGCTGCAAGCGCCGGTTAAGGGCTGTTTACCTAACTGACGTCTGCAGCCGCGTTAGATGAGTTGGCCCATTTATCTGTTTTATATTCCTCGATTGAAATGCAAAAAAAGAACCTAAGGGAGAGCACTAGTGGAGAAATGGTAAGCCACAACTTACGTCGGTGGCGCGCAAATTTGATGTGACGCCAGCACTAATGTTTTTCAAATAGCGATGGCGTTGGACGAATTGGTATGCCAGCTTTGTGTAGTTAGTGCTGGCGTGGATTTAAAGTGAAATGCCACCAAAATGTGGGTCGTGCTGAGCTGACCAGCTGCGACGCATCAAATATATTATGTAGTGTTGTCGTCCGTTATTCATGAACGCCGGCACTAAGTTTGGCCTATGTAAGCTAGTGTTGGATAGCCCATTTATTTCTCAAAATACATTCACTTTCAATTCTTCTCCCTAACTAGTTATAGGTCCTCTGAGATATGGACCCACATCGGCAAAGCGTGTCGAAAGTTTGGGACTCTGCCACCCTGGTCGAGCTCCCGTCTGGCCCTATTGGCTACGCCATGAGCTCCCCACAACCAATGTAGCCAGCCTTGTTCGGTGAATCATCCCACCGCAGCAACGCGACTTCCGTTCAATCCGGCAGCTACGCCACCAACATTGAACATACCGGCCTCGTGCTGCTTTGCGGTGGTCGACGACCTCTTGATAAGCATATACCTCACACAGAACGGAATCCAGAGCGAGACCAACCGTGGAATGGTACATATATGACAATAAAATACATCTTGATCTATTAGATAATTTGCACAATTCAACTCCTCTAGTGTCGCTCACATCAATGTGTGTCTACATATATATAATCCACAGAAAACAGAGGGAAAATATTGCTTCACATGGATATGGGTTGATCTCGTCCAGAAGTACGTAAGCGAGTTGCTCGACTACTCCATTGGACCACTGAGACGAGAGATAGATGAGATGCAACTCAAGAACGATGTGATGAGAGGCCAAATCAAAAAATTATATATGCTTCGATATGCACTTTTAGTCGGTTGCATGCTTGGCCTATTTCTCCCAGCTGGATCGATGGCAGCATTTCTTCTCGTGGCCGTCATCACAGTGATGATATTCTTAGCCTAGATTTAGTAGTAAATTATAATTATAATTTTTAATTATCCTTATGTAATGTATATACGTAAGCAGACCATATTACTTAATGAAATATATGTTGTTCTCATCTATATGTATTATCTTTTAAACTTTTATTTTAACTCTGCCTATATATATATAAGACAGGGCTATTCTGTTACTAGTAACAATTATTTTGTTACTATGGCCCCTATAAGGGAGCGACGCGTTCAACATGTATGAGGCTGGACTCTGGTGCGACCCGCCCCACCCCCACCCGCCTCCTACCGTCGGAGGCAGTCGTCGCGTCACCCCAGCTCACCGGCCCCGCGCGTCGCCCTTGCTAGACGAGCAGTTCGACGAGATGGAAAGCGTCAGTACGAGGATGGGCTCTACTACGCCCCGCCCCGCCCCGCCCCGCCTCCTACTATCGGAGGCAATCGGCGCGCCGCCCCATCTCGTTGGCCGCGCGTGCCGCCCCAGCTCGACGATCAGTTCGACGAGACGGAAAGCATCAGTACAACTGCTCCAAGTCGTCAGTTCAGGAATACTAACAGAATAATACAATTTTCTCAATTCTGACAAATGGTTGAAAATTTCTAATGAAAACAGTACAAAACACAGAGTAAAGTACATTCAGTGAAAAAAGATCAGTACAAACACACACATTGATTAGTATAAGTACTTTCTTTTTGGACGGGAAAACAGTAAGATGGGTCTCACCGTATTTAAAATTACTATTAAACAGTTGCGAATTTGAGAAAACATTCAACATAACTAAGTTTTGCATTTTTGATAGATTTCTATCGGTATATTATTTGCCTTATTTCGACAAACTTTTCAAAAAAATCATATTTGAAACCAAATTTCACCGAATTCGAATTCGAATTTAAACCGTAAAGAATTAGAAAAAACTTTCAAAACGAAAAACTTGTGCATTTTCCATAGCTATCCAACGTTATTTCATTTGCATCAATCCGACAAGCCGTTTGCAAAATATCGGGAAAATACGTTTCGTCCGAAATTTCACCATTTTTCAAATTACTTTTAAATCATATAGAATTTGAAAAATTAATCTGCATATGGAAGATGCGGATTTTCATCAGCTTTCGCCATCTCATTTCCTCAATTCTGACAAACTGTTTGAAAATTAACTCCAAAATACGATTCGCGTTTTCAGTTTTCAAAAAAATGTTTTTTTCCAAAACTGCACTTAAAACCATGATGATTTTACAAAAACAAATTATATGACTGTAGTTTAGATGTCAAGGGCTTTCCAACGAAATATTACATGCCTGGTTCCGACGATTTTTTCTTGCGTTGTTTCATTATTATGTTTTTGAACTAAACAGGATGATCAGTTCGGCGTAATGAAAGCATCGGTCCATCCGCTCGAATTTGTTAGTCCAATCTATAAACTACGTCAGCTCAAATAGGGTAACAAAATAATATTCTGTTACATGAAACAGAATAGCCCAGATGTGTGTGTATATTCACAAAAATGAAAAAAATATAATTAATGAAATAAATGACATAACAAATAATAAACTGAAATAATATACATAGCAAACAGAATTGGCCATGTGGGCCAACACTACCAAACGCAACACCGTCTATCAAGTCCAACCACCCATATACACACGTGATCTATTCCCCACCCAAACATCCCCAAATCAATCCCCAACCAGCCGACTCCGTCGGCGGCGGCCACGACCAAGCCCTGGCCGCCGTCACCATCTCTGACTCCATATTGCCGTCGTCTCCACCTCCACCTCTAGCATCGTCGTCGTTGTCTCCGCACCACCACCGTCGTCGCGTGAAGGACCCACCAGCCCCGTCGCCGCCATCGTCGTCTTCTCTGCCGCTGCCCCCTCGCCATGGTATCCGTCATCGTTTTCTCCAACGCCGGCGTCAAGGACCCGCCAGCCCCGTCGCCTCCAACGCCGGTGAGTAATTGTAATATTGAATTTAGTGTTGTTGTGTAGTGTAAGAACGTAGTGTAAATTTTTAGGGTAGTTGTGTAGTGCAGATTTTAGTGTAGTTGTGTACTGCAGATTTTAGTGTATAGTTGTGTAGTAGAAATTTTTAGGGTAATTATAGTTCTAGATTTTAGTGTAGTTGTGTAGTGCAGATTTATGGTGTAATTGTAGTTTCAGATTATAGTGTAGTTGTGTAGTGCAGATTTCCAAGGTAATTGTAGTTTTAGATTGTATTGTAGTTGTGTAGTGCAGATTTGTTCGACCCATCAGTGACGAAGCTTCTGAGAGAGGAGAAACTCTTAGAGACCAACAAGATGATGCTCCTTCATTATGCCGCGAGGAAGAGCGCAGAAGAGGATCCCATAGATTAGGATAACCTCGGGGCACGGGAGTAGTTGGAGGAGGAGGAGGAGGTGTAGTCGCTACAGGGTCGTCGTAGGGACGACCACGGGGCCGACCCCTCTGGCCACTAGCTTGCTAGATGATGGGCGTGGCACTATTATGCATGTTATTATATGTTTGAATCGTGCATCATTTGTAGAATTGCTTTGTTACTAGTATATGTTCTATTTTGATGTCTTAGTTAATTAGTTTAATGATCTATGCTTACTTTGACCAAGTGTAAGAACTGTGGTGTTTTGAGATGCCAAAAGGATAGGAAGTTCTTCATCGATCTTCCGAAAGACTTCATCACTAACACGGTATATATATGATTTAGTTCAACATGTTCTGGTTGAGTTTCATATGGTACGGTTGTGGCCGAAATTGTCTAACTAGTTATTTTTTCCAATTATACTCATGGCATCCCTTGCGGGGCAAGGCGTGACTTCTTAGAGAAGTTTTGAGTTTCACTTGATGCAACCATCACATTCCAATGCCCAGCGATTCAATTGTCTTGTCACCAATGAGTCAACTCACACCTATCTCGGTTGCCCTGGTTGGACAGCTCTTGCAACTGCTTACAAGATGGAAGCTGAGAAGAGAGCCACATTCTACCTTGACTACGATCATGACGAGATCATGGTCTACTACATGCCTAGTGGCAGCGATGATAATGGTCCACTTACTCCAGACTATGATCCTGACTTCGCCCACCGTAAGGTCGAGTTAGCTCGCTAGTAGGCATATAATTGTCACCTCCTGTTTCGTTGAACTTGTGTATTTGTGTTATTTGCGTACTTTTGATATATTTTAATAATGTCAAATAAATTGGTATTGTTGAACTTAGATTCCAGTATTTGAATTGTACTATTTAATTACTATTCTAAACTTTAATTATGTTGTCATTTTGGTTTGATCGCGTTGTTGTACAAATTTGGTTTAAATCTGAAAATGAAATTGTTGGCTCGCACTAACATGCAATGCCACTACTGACATATATTAGTGTTGGAGTTGTCCACGTGGCACGCCATAAACATGTCAATATTGTTGGCTTCGTCTCTAAAGCCAGCACTATTTTATAACAGTGGCGCGATATTGATGGCGTCGGATGTCTACGCCAGCAAGGTCATTTTTGCCACGTCATAGCTAGCCTTTTCTGCACTAGCGGACAAGGATTCGAACTCGGGATTTGGGGTTACAAGTACACTGACCACTATGGCAAATACAACCGATGTGAAATAGTATATCTTTTAAACTTTTTATACATTCTTCGGTTTGCAGGAAGTCTCCCAGTTTTGGGAAGGTTCTAGAATCTTCTAAACTGTTTTTCTCGGTTCATTGGGAAGTTTTCTGTTCGGCTCTTATTCGGGTTTTTTCTTGTTCATTTGTTCTTTTCTCTGTTTTTATGAACTTTCTACAAAAACGGCAAACTCTATCAAATTTTGATGAACTTTTCCAATTTTGATGAACTATTTTTCAAACACTATGAACTTTTTACAAATTTGATGATCTTTTTCCAAACTTGATGAGCATTTTTAAAAATTCAATGGTCTTTTCGAATTGAATGAACTTTTTTCAAAAATGATGAACTTTTTAAGCAGGATGAACTTTTTTCCGAAATCAATGAACTTTTTTAAAATTCTTGAACAGTTTTTTGAAATCGATGAAGTTTTTTCATTTTTTTCTAATTCATATTATTTCTTAGTTTTTATTCTTTTAAGTGTTGTAGGAGAAAGTAGGGAGCAGAAAAAATCGAGCGGAAGATAGACTGTCGCGAATGTGAAAACTAGCGAAGGAATAGTAGGAGTAGTGGGCCGAGCCCAATAGCAATCACTAGTGTGCGTCAACTAAGTTTTCTATGGCTGAAGGCGCTATATAGGAGCTCCGACATGCATCATGTGGTTTAACTAACGAGAAGATGCGGAAATTGGCCCATGGAGTAGCGGCCCATCTAAGGTGTCCGGACTGGATGGGGTGTGACAACCTAATCTGAAGCCTTGGATGATCGAAATCACTAGTTGACGAGTACACCTCTTAAAGATCATTCCCATCATCTAGGTTGCGACAAATGGCACACTGCATGTGTGTCACTTGTCGCAACCTGAGAGTTTTGCTTTTTTCGTAGATCTATATTTTCAAAACGATTCATCTCTTAAACCGTGCGTTCAAATCTTAAACGTTTTCACCATTGGGTTTCTCGTGTCGAGATCTTCAAAACTAGATCCCATGTTGATAGGTATCGAAGAATATTTTTTTTCAAAAAATAAACCGGCCAAAAAACCATGCCACTCGCGATAGAAAAAAGACAGAAAACATGTTTTTACCCTTTTCGAGAGGCACGGTTGTGCCTTACGCAAAAGCAAAACCTTGCCTCTCGCGAAAGCAAAGCTGTGCCTCTCGCGAAGGCAAAACCATGCCTCCCGCGGAGAAAAACACGTTTTTTTCCTTTCCAAGAGGCACTCGCGAAGGTAAAATCGTGCCTCTCGCAAAAAACAAAAAACGCGTTTTTCCCTTTCCGAGAGGTACGGTTGTGCCTCTCACGAAAAAAATATGTGTATTTTTGCGCAATCTTTTAAAAAAATCCTTCAAAAGCTAAGAAAGATCGTTGAAAACCGAAACACAAAAAAATCAATCTAAAAGGCCGAAAACACGTGTAGAAAAAAAATCCGAAGGAAACAGTCAAAGCACGACACGTGACGCGCTGACGGCGACTGAAAACGGGCCAAATGGCGACGCGTGGGAGTGGTCTTTAGGACGCTCCGGAAGGAGGGACCGGCTCCTCTGCCGTACGGCCGGTGCAGTTGCACCACTGACATGTGAGTTAGGTTCCCGGCAGACCCACGTATCAATGAGAGAACGGCAGGGTGCCGTACGGCAGGGGATCCTCGTCCTCAAAAAGGAGTGATCGCTAACTAGTTGTTTTCTTGAACGACGGATCGGACTGCCACAGACATCAAATCACAATGAGGGCCGTAGGTAGCTCAATTTTACTGTTTTGTAATATCCATAGACTGTTCACACAGATGCAGGGAGTAATTTCTTCGATCGACGAAACAGGGCCAGGGTTAGATCGAGCAGCACCCGTGGACGAGACAACCTCATGCATGCACAAGATGGAAATAATGGAGGCAACGAAGATCTGGTTGCTACTGCCGTGTTGGTGTCTTTTGTGTGTGATCTGGCTATTTTTCTGCATGGTCATGAAAGTGTCAGGGGGAGGGGGGCACAAGAGGCCATGCGGATGGGCCAGTTATTGTGAGCCATGCATGCAATTTAAAAGGAAGGAAGGAAGGAAGGAAGGTAGTCGGCAATAGCTTTCGGTTCCTACGTTATCTGTTCCGAGATTTGCGTGGGGTTTCAGCCCTTATGGCAGCCGCTCATACGTTTGCTCAATGCAACAAATCCGAGAACAGAACTGAAATGCCCAAAATGCACTTCGAGGATTAGAGTCAGACATTCGCACATCTCATTCTCTGATCAGTAACACATGTCTGAGCTGAGCCCTTAGGTATATACGGCAAAAAAACTGTAAATTCCAAACACTTCCCTCAAACAAAATAACATGTCATTCATGGGATGAGGATTTGTAGCTCTTGGGTGCCACACGCCCCTATATGACAATAGCATTAAAAAACATATTAAAAAATTTAAAAAAAATCTGAGATTTTGGGATATGAAACTTGTGGACCCGTTGCACACACGTGTTCAATTTTGTGTGAAATGGGTGCCCATGATAATGCCAGTAAAAAAACAAAAAATTCGTATGTGCAAAAAGAAAAAAACGGAATGTAACGCATGTCGGACCGTAATTTGTACGCCGTGGATACCACGGGCACCCGTTCCGCACAAAAATGAACCCGTGTGTATACCGGGTAGGTTTCATATTCCAAAATTTTAAATTTTTTTTGAAATTTTCTGATATTTTTTGTAACGCCATTTTCATATAGGGACGTGTGGCACCGGAGAGCTGCAATGCATTTTCCCTCATTCATGTTACTGACCTTAGGGAAAGCAGTACGTCGTGTATCAACCTAGATCGATGAAATCCATGTTCATGTGATATACGACTAGTCAACTACTACCATCCAAACAAGACTAGTTGCAGCGTCCTGGCTGGGTTGACATCATCAGTGTAACTGCTGATGATGAAGCGTGAGACTCCCGGCTCGATCAGGCTCTGCGCCTCTGCACAAGGGAAAAATATGTACAGGTCAAATGCGGTCACGCTGCACGTACACGAATGGACAGAGGGGCAGGGCACTTGAATTTTCGGTCTCATGTTTTTGGTCCTGCGCCTTTGCTGTCACATTTGGAGCAGTGCAAGTCCAGTTTGCTTTCTTTGAGCTCTCAGATCAGCTGAGGCGCGCAGATTTTTGCTGCAGGCAGAGGCAGGCAGGTAGAGGCAGTGCTCATTTCGCATTTAACACCTTTCGACAGGCCAAAAGCAATCGACTGCTGAAGCTTCGCTTTTTCCCCTCATTTTTGAAACATACTCATAGCATCACATGAGAAATACTAGTAGAAGGGACTGAAGAAGAACATAATGACACTTTTCTCTTGGTGTTTACTGTTAAAAGTTATATTGATGATGGTGTTTTGGTCTTTTGTATTGTCTTTTGCATGTGCAACTCGTGCTGATCCGATCTTCATTCCGCTTGATCATGGCTGTGTGCTGCTGCTGCCGCTTGTTGTTCACATCACAGTGCTCACTTCTCCAGCCGCGCGTGGCGTCCTGCCAGTTCGTCTTCCGTCCGGATCCGTGCTGTCCGTCGATGGCCAACGTCGGCGACTCGCTCTAGTCTGCCGCCATCTTGATCCAATCCACTGCCGGCTTGATCCACTCTGTCGCCGGCCGATTCCGAACGCTGCCGGCTCACTTCACCCGCCTCCCGTCCAGATCGGGTCCTCCTTGCCCAGTCTACACACCTGGGAGGATCTCCCGTTCGGCTGCAGCGGGGCCTGCTCGTGGTCCAGCGCCGACCAGGTCCGACCTCGTTGCCACCGGCCGTCCACCACCCGGCGCTGTTCCTCCGACCACGCCTGCGGGCCTTCCGGTGCTACTCCTCTGGCCGCTGCCTGCTGGCTCCGCGGTGCTTCTCCCGTGCCGACCGCATCTCCCACCTGCGAGACTGCAACTCCCCTCGAGACTGGATCTAGATCGTGCGTGACGGTTCAGCCTGGGTTGGTTATCCCCTGGGCTTCTGATTATTTTTTCTTAAAAAAATTAAAGAGATGTTTCGGTCGGGCCTGCATCTTCGTCCGTGCCCGTCGACTTTCTAGGGTGTTTCCTATATTGATCCCGTTTCACACATACGTCGTTCGTTGCTTGGTGCTCATTCGTCTATGTCGTTGTCCTGTACGGCATCTTCTACGGGCTATATTGATCGCTCTACGTTGACTCCTTTCGTGGTTTTTGCATGCAGTGGTCACCGTTCTACATCGACTCCTTCGGTGGCTTCCATGCGCAGCGGTGGCCGCTCTACGTCGACTCCTCTCGTGGCTTCCGCGTGCGGTGGTCACCGCTCTACATCGACTCCTCCGGTGGCTTCCGCGTGCGACAGTGACCGCTCTACGTCGGCTCCCCCAGTGGCTTCCACATGCGGCTCTACATCGACTTGTTACTCTCGGTTGACTCTACACGTCGCTTCCACGGGTGGTGGCGACTGCTCATCGTCGGCTTTCACGGGTGTTTCTACCCCGACCTCTTCCGCCATGTCCTTGTCTCCGCATGAGATTGCACAAATGCGATGCCTGATTGCTGCTTGGGATTCTTCACCGACAAGTTCTGTAGGTTCTGTGACTGACTCTTCTCGCATTGAGAAACCACCTTCTACTCATTTAGGTACATCCCCATGGATTCTTGATACTAAATCATCTTTTCATATGACTTATGATTCTTCAACTTTGACCTCCGTTCAACCTGTCGACTCTCATGTTTGTGTCCTTACGGCTGATGGCACTTCCCTCCCTGTAGCTAGTCGAGGCACTCTTAGCACTTCTTCATGTCATGTTCCTTCTGTCGCTCATGTTCCTCGACTTACCATGCAGCTCATATCTGGTGGTTGATACGTCTCCAACATATCTACAATTTTGGATTGTTCCATGCTATTATATTATCTGTTTTGAATGTTTTGTATGCATTAATATGCTATTTTATATTATTTTTGGGACTAACTTATTAATCTAGAGCCTAGTACCAATTTCTTTTTTTCCTTGTTTTTGAGTATTGCAGATAAGGAATATTAAACGGAGTCCAAACGGAATAAAATCTTCGGAATAATTTTTCTTGGACCAGAAGCAACCCAGAAGACTTGAAGATGAAGTCAGGAGAGCCGTCGTATAGCCACAATCCATAGGGGAGCACCTAGTGGGGTAGGCGCGCCCCCAGGCTTGTGGGCCCACGGCAGCTCTCCTAACCCTATTTCTCGGCCTATAAAATCCAAAATATTCCTTGTATACCAGGGGGAGCCACAAAAAACACTTTTCCGCCGCAAAGAGCCTCGGTTCCCGTGAGATCCAATCTTGGAGCCTTTTCCGGTAATCTGCCGGAGGGGGATTCGATCATGGAGAGCATCTATATCAACTCCATTGCCCCTCCGATGATGCGTGAGTAGTTCACCATAGACCTTCGGGTCCATAGCTAGTAGCTAGATGGCTTCTTCTCTCTCTTTGCTCTTCAATACCATATTCTTCATGGTCTTCATGGAAATCTATCCGATGTAATACTCTTTTGCGGTGTGTTTGTCAAGATCCGATGAATTGTGGGTTTATGTTCAGATTATCTATGAATATTATTTGAGTCTTTTCTGAATCCTTATATGCATGATTTCATATCTTTGCAAGTCTCTTCAAGTTATTGGTTTGGTTTGACCAACTAGATTGGTAATTCTTGCAATGGGAGAAGTGATTAGTTTTGGGTTCAATCTTGCGGTGTCCTCACCCAGTGACATAATAGGGGTAGCGAGGCACGTATTATATTGTTGCCATCAAGGATGAAAAGATGGGGTTTTCATCATATTGCTTGAGTTTATCCCTCTACATCATGTCATCTTACCTAATGCGTTACTCTGTTCTTCATAAACTTAATGCTCTAGATGCAGGCAGGAGTCGGTCGATGTGTGGAGTAATAGTAGTAGATGCAAAATCGTTTCGGTCTACTTGACACGGACATGATGCCTATATGCATAATCATTGCCTTGGATATCTTCATAATTATTCGCTTTTCTATCAATTGCTCGACAGTAATTTGTTCACCCATCGTAATACTTGCCATCGTGAGAGAAGCCTCTAGTGAAACCTATGGCCCCGGGGTCTACTTTCCATAATGTATTTTCAGATCTATAAACAAAAATACCAAAAATACTTTGCTGCAATTTATTTATCTTTTACTTTCCGTTCTCGTTTACATCTATCTCTATAGGATCTAATCCTTGCAAATAACCGTGAAGGGATTGACAACCCCTTTATAACATTGGGTGCAAGAGTTTTATTGTTTGTGTAGGTGCATCCATTGGTAACTTGTTTGTTCCTCCTACCGGATTGATACTTTGGTTCTCAACAACTGAGGGAAAATACTTATCTACTTTGTTGCATCATCCTTTTCTCTTCAAGGGAAAACCAACGCATGCTCAAGAGGTAGCAGTGGTCAGATTGTTAACTCTATTTGCAGGGTCATTCTCGACTTTGATTCGTGTTCTGTTCAGGATCGTCGCACGGGCACTCTGCTTGGTGTTGGCCCTCGACGCTCTGATGGTCTCTTGGAGATTGACTGGCTTCGTCTTCCCTTCGCTGCCACCGTTGGCAGTCTCACAGCTCCTGTTGCTGCATCTACCAGCTCTTTTCAGCAATGGCATCATCGTCTGGACCATTTATGTGGTTCTCATCTCTCGTCTTCGGTTCATCGAGGTGTTCTAGGGTCTGTCTCCAGTAATGCTTGGTTGGATTGTCTGAGTTGTAGGCTTGGTAAGCAGGTTTAGCTAGCATATCATCATAGTGAGTCAGTGTCCGAGCGCCCTTTTGATCTCGTTTACTCTGATGTTTGGGGTCTAGCTCCCTTCTCCTCAAAAGGGGGTCATCTCTACTATATTATCTTTATAGACAACTTTTCTCGGTACACGTGGATCTATTTCATGTCTTCTCGTAGTGAGGTCTTATCTATATACAAAAAGTTTGCTGCCATGGTTCATACCCAGTTTTGCACTCCTATTCGTGTTTTTCGCGTAGATTCAGCTGGTGAGTATATCTCCCATGCACCGCGAGGTTTCCTTGACGAGGAGGGTACTCTTCCTCAGTTCTCTTGCCCCAGTGCGCATGCTTAGAATGGTGTGGCTGAGCGCAAGCATCGTCACCTTCTTGAGACGGCGCATGCGATGATGATCGTCGCTTCTCTTTCGCCTCACTTTTGGGCTGAGGCTATTACCACTTGCACCTATCTCATTAAGATCCAGCCATCTGCTGCTCTATAGGGTGGTATTCCTCTCGAGTGCCTTTCTGTCCATTCTCCTGATTATTCGGAGCTTCGTTTGTTTGGTTGTGTTTGCTATGTTTTGCTTGCCCCTCATGAACGCACCAAACTAACTGCTCGGTTTGTTGAGTGTGTCTTTCTTGGATACAGTGACAGCATAAGGGCTGTCGGTGTTGGGATCATGTCGAACTTCGGATGCATATTTCTCGGGATGTGACATTCGATGACTCTCGTCCCTTCTACCCGCGTCCATCCTCCTTGGCCTTTTCCCCGGAAGACATTTATTTTCTTGCGTTTCCGGATACACCTCCTTTTGTGCCCAGTATTCTTACTCATCGTCCTGCTATTGCAGATCTGACACCGTCCTCTCCTATGATTTCTTCTCCTCCTTCATTGCATAGCCCTCCACCTTCCTCACAGATGCCTTCCCCTTCTACACCTTCATCGTCGATACATTCCCCATCTCCACCTCCAGTGATTCCACCTCTTTCCTCCTTTCCTTTCCACTATACTCGTCGTCCATGTGTTGTAGATGAGTATACTGATGGACCCTCTACCTCTAGTTTGTCGCCTTCCCCTTCTCATCCGACTTATGGTCTTTGCTCTCGGCCTTGTCCGCCCCCTGAATGATATTCTCCTTCTCGCTATGGTCTTTCAACCGTTCTTGAGCCGACTTATTATCAAGATGTTGTTGTTCATCCTGAATGGTAGTTTGCGATAGCAAAGGAGCTTGCTGCCCTTGAGCACACCGACACGTGGGATCTGGTCACTCTTCCTCCCCGTGTTCGTCCCATCACATGTAAGTGGATCTATAAGATTAAGACTCGCTCTGATGGTTCTCTTGAGCGCTATAAAGCTCGTCTCGTGGCTCGTGGCTTTCAGTGGGGGCATGGTCGTGATTACGATGAGACTTTTGCTCTTGTGGCCCATATGACCACTGTCCGCACACTTCTCCCCGTGGCCTTTGTTCGCCATTGGTTCGTGTCTTAACTTGATGTTAAGAATGCCTTTTTTAATGGTGAGTTGGGTGAGGAAGTTTATATGCGGCCACCACCTGGGTATTCAGTTCCTGATGGCATGGTTTGTTGTCTTTGTCGCTCTCTCTATGGCCTTAAGCAAGCCCCCCCCCCCCCGTACTTGGTTTGAGCGTTTTGCCTTTGTGGTCACTGCGGCTGTTTTTTCACCTAGTGCTCATGATCCAGCTTTGGTTGTCCATATTTCTACTCGTGGTCACACTCTCCTTCTTCTATATGTTGATGACATGATCATCACCGGCGATGATCTTGAGTACATTGCTTTTGTCAAGGCACGTCTCAATGAGCAGTTTCTTATGTCTGGTCTTGGTCCTCTTCGTTACTTTCTTGGGATTGAGATTTCCTCCACCTCTGATGCCTTTTTTATTTCCCAAGAGAAGTATATCCAGGATCTTCTTGCTCGTGCAGCTCTTAGTGATGAGCGCACTGTTGAGACTCCTATGGAGCTTAATGTTCACCTTCGTGCTTCTGATGGTGAGCCCTTGTCTGATCTGACTCGTTATCATCATCTTGTTGGGAGTCTTGTCTATCTCGTTGTCACTCGTCTGGATATCTCCTATCCTGTCCATATCCCGAGTCAATTTGTTTCTTCTCCCACTTCGGTTCACTATAGTCACCTTCTTCGCGTTCTACGATATCTTCGTGGCACGGTCTCTCACCGTCTTTTCTTTCCTCGTTACAGCTCATTACAACTCCAGGCCTATTCAAATGCTACTTGGGCTAGTGATCCTTCGGATCGCCGGTCACTTTCTGCTTACTGTGTCTTTCTTGGTGGTTCTCTCATTGGGTGGGAGACGAAGGAACAGACTGCAATTTCCCGTTCGATTGCAGAGGCTGAGTTGCGAGCTATGGCTCTTCTCACAGCAGAGGTGACTTGGTTACACTGACTACTCGAGGATTTTGGTGTTTCTATTACTACACCTACTACACCCTTGTCAGACAGTATAGGTGCTATCAATATTGCCCGGGACCCCGTGAAACATGAGCTTACCAAGCATATTGGTGTTGATGCTTTCTTTATGCGCGCTGATGTGCTGATGTGCAGGACCATGTTATAGTTCTTCAGTACATGCCTTCTGAATTACAGCTGATGGATTTCTTCACAATCCTTGTACATGTATATATGCCATTTTTGACCTACTAGTAATACAAGTTGCATATTTCCTCATATTTACATACAACATACATGGAGGGAGAACAAGTTAGAAAGGTCCATTACAAGGTTTCAGTTCAATAGAAATGGACCAACTTTTTATATATATTTTGAAGAGCAGAAATGGACCAACTTGATGAACTTTTTTTTAGAATATTATGACGCTGTATTGGTCTGCTGCATATACACGTGCACGATCTGTTCTCTTGGGCTGCTGTTTGGGTGTCAGGCAGCAGCAGTTTCCCAGTTGGCTGCAGGTCGGTACAAGAATTAATAACAAGGTGCATGCATTTTAAAGAGTAAATCCTACTAATATACTTTCCTAAATATTTATCTTTTTAAAATTTAATTATGAACTACATACGAAGCAAAATGAATAAATCTACACTCTAAACTATGTCTATATAATCTGTATGTAGTTTATAATGAAATCTCTAAAAAGATAAATATTTAGAAACAGAGGGAGTAGTATTTAAGGTACTCAATCCTGATCTTATGCTCGATTTAACAGTTATAAATACAGCATGAAATTTCAAGGAAAAGAATACACTGCTATCAACTATGATTAGCTACCCCCCGCAAAAAAAAATTATGATTAGTTACTAGCTTTCTTTCTTTTTGAAGCCCATGACCGTAGGACAACTGTTCTACGGCATTTTCATATTAATAATAACGTAAAGATGTTTACAAATAAATGAGAAAATGAGGCAGCTCATCTGATGCCAGTTTTGGATAACATGTAGAACCAAGTGTAACAGGAAATCATTAAGTTACACACAATGCTCTAGGCACTCCAGATTTTTAGCTTTGACTCTTTGCTTCAAATTTGAAAGGTCCTGCTTGAGAAAGAATCTCCAAGAGTTTGTGCCAGGGACCTCACTTTTGAAAAAAAAAAACCATTTCTCTGATTCCAAACGTTCCAGCAGCCAAGGATGATGATGTCCATTGCAATTTTCTTGGGGAGAACTTGAATGACTAGCATAATGTGATCATATAAAGAAATGCCCCTTTTCTTATGGTCAAGAATAGTCAACCAGCAATAGTATGTGAAGGTGCAATCCCAAAAGAGAAGCCAAGCAGTTTCCTCAGAGCTTTCATTGCAACATACACGTTCATAGCATTCCAAATGCATTGTTTCCCTTCTGAGCAGATTTCGGCATTGACTCTGTCATGAAGAGCAGCCAGATGAAGATTTTATGTTTGATCCTACTAGCACTTTTCCAAAGCCATTTGAACAGAAATACAAGAGTTCCATGACTGCCTTTTATCCAATCGTACATCTTGATTGCGGAGAATCCAGAACTTTTCCATTGATAGGTCCATATGTCAGGCAGATGGCAGAGTGAGTTTAATGACTGCCTACTGGCTTTCTTCCTTTCTCCAGCAGAAGATATTATCAAATTGTTAAATTTGACCATCCATAGAAGCCACATCATCCCCCCAGATCATAGGTGACAATTAGCAGAGTAACAAAACGAACTTGGACAAGAATGGGAGGCCAGACATAAGCTGGTTATAAACAGATTCTATTGTTTTTTCTTCAGATTTGTACATGGGATGATGGGATGACATTGGACAAATCAAACTACAGATCGACGTCAACACAGCCAGTAGTAGCTGATGTCTTATAGACAAAATGGGGGGAAAACTCCTGAGCTTTAGAAGTACTATACAAGGAACATGACAGCGACTCACAACACACGAGCATCAAAACCTACAAGCAGAGTACAGAACAAGATCACACCGCAAAAGAACAGTCTAACACCAAGAGACCAAGAAGATGGCGCCACAATCAGATGGACACTTCCGGTCTCTTAAGCCAATTTTCTTCTTGAGCAGCTTGATCCAATAATCCAACCTGGATCTCACTATCTCAGCTTCTCCTTATACAACACGGCCTTGATTAGTCTACCCTTCACAGGCACTTGATTCCAAACCCTCCACAAAATCCAGGTTACAGACCCCAACTGCAACACCAACACCATGATCAATCACCAGGTTGCCCTCCCTGGTGAAACCAATTCATAGAATAAACTTCAATGAAAACCCACACAAAGATTTCTTTTAAGCTAGACCACAAATCAAGAACTGTGATTAGCGTTTTCCTTCACTTAACGGAAAGAAAATTAATCATTTCCTCGCCAGTGTCTAATGTCACAACTTGAACTGCTGTCGGAATTCCATTTTGAAGGCTATGGCACAAGCCCACAAAGATCATATTTGTGAGGCAATTTGGCCTTCCCAACATCCATGTTCCTGGAATGAACCAGACCACCAAAAGGAAACATTTCAGTCTAGAGATTTAGATCATGTTTTATGAAGCCCCGACAAATACCATACACTAGTTGAATTTCCTGCAATTCGAGCAAATCCCACTACTGAACTTCAACCTTTCCAAAACACCTTAGTTTCCAGTAACCTCGTCGTCAGTAGCAACTGATGTATTCTTCTATGGCAAAGTCATCGTACAGATGCTGATATCCACGGTGCTTTGTCCCCTCAAGATGTCCTGCAGAATGTGTCAGGAGAGCACAAATACCACAGATTAGAGTTATCAATAGGAATCATATCTATTTAAACTATGTTATAGTTATCCAATGCTCCAACCACAAACTGATTTATTTTTTCCAAAATACCGCATGTATCTTAGCAAAAATCAATTTAAACGAACTATTTCCTAATTATTTCTGTTACGTATTCTTCAAGGAAGAGTTATGTGCTACAAAAAATGTCAAAGCAGCAAAAAATGTTTTTTGTTGGAATTAAACCTAAGAGAAGTATTTGTAGCCAGTATTCTGTCATACCACAACTATTTTTGGACCCAAAATACAGGCCAGTTTACAGTTTTCTATGCATTTTCCCTACACTTCCTTTGAAATCCCAGCCCAATTACTCTCACGAATAGGCTATCTTGATATCAGTACCGCAGAGAGAGGGAGGGGGAGAGGGAGGGAGGGAGAGAGTGGGAGGGGGAGAGGGGGAGCGAGAGAGAGGGAGAGGGAGAGGGAGAGAGAGAGGGGGAGAGAGAGAGAGAGAGAGAGAGAGAGGGAGGCGGGTGTGGCCATAACGACATACGAAATCAGTTGGCAGGTGGAGGCATGAAGGCGGTAGAGGCGGCGGCGAAAATCCGCGGCCGCTGCTGCTGATGATGGTAGGCTTGCTGCTGCTAATGGCTGTGGCGAGTAAGGAGATGGCTGGAGGTGGTAAAAGGGTGTTGGCGGCTGATGGGGGAAGCACCAGATCGCTGGGGAGGAGAGCCTGGGGTGCGGAGGTGGCGTCATGGGCAGCTGCTGCAGCCGTGGAATCTGGAGGTAGGTGCAGGGCCCGCAGCCGTTGCTCGATTGCCGCGCTGCACCAGCCCGGTGAGGAGGGCTTGGTCCTCCGCTCGTCGGAGCATGAAGGCCTCCAATTGCTTGATGATCTTCATCTGCTCCACAGCCTCTATCTCGATTTCTTTGCCCGCCATTGAGATGGATCTCATACTAAATTGCAGGAATCTACCACTGACCTAACCCTAATTACTCAAAAGTAGATAAAAGTAAACGACAATGTTCTTCTATGCTTTATTGAGAGGGGTCGGGCCCTTTATATAATAGACAACACTTGACTAACAAGTCGGTAAATCTATTCAAACTCTAATACGATCTCTAAACTGACTGGACTCTTTCCAAACAAAGATGCTCAATCAACTAGGAATCTAATTAAGTGATAAGACTCCACGTTTAGTAGGCTGGTCCACATAACATGCATAATTGCCATATAGGCGCTATGGCAGTAATCTACAACAAGTGATGTTGTTGCGAACCTTAAAACAACTAGTGCAAAAAAATCAGAACAACTAGTTTGTTGCAGAAGAAACAATCATGATTGCATTCCCAGGTTTGACTTGCTTTACAAGAAGGATGGCAAAGCTTATCAATAACCTAAATTAACTCTCAACTGCTAAAAAGTAAAAACACAAAGGAAGTTTACAGTAGCAACCTTACTACCTCATATGCTTGGAGGAGACAATAATGGTGGGAAGCCTCGATAGAGGTGAGCATGCATCATTTTCTGCTTTGACACATACATCCTCTCAAGCAGAAACGTCTTCAGTTCCAATGCAAAATATTCTATATCCGGTCTCTGTTGTGAAGAGCTTCCAAACCCGGGCCAATCTAGTGATATCCCTCTTAGGAGTAAGTACTCCTCATCCGCACCTATGATGCACCAGTGATAATTGGGCAACGGATGGTTTATTGTGCTGTGCTGCCACTCTTTGGTGCCTTCACTTTTGTTTCGCCATATCTTACAGTAGAAGTCTAACGTGCGCATACCAATATTTAACAGTCCAATCCTACCTTCTCCTACCTCCACAATGGCGAGCCTTCCCCCATGACTGTTGGGCGGGAGGTCTATAATGGTGAATTTCATCTCACGTGTGTCAAGCATAAGCAGTTTGTCCATCCATTCTAACACCCAACAGAAACCGCCGTGTGCATAATGGCGCCGATGCAGTCCAGTGCGTGCACACAATGCATCCACAACTTCATTAGACAAAGCGCCTAAACCATGGTGTCGAATACTAACCCATTTACCAGTCTGTGAAGAGAAGACGAAGACAGCAACCTTATTTTCACACAGCACCTTGCAGATCACTCTAAACGACGATTCCTCCTCCCGCACGTCGTCACGAGCCGGAGCGAAGAATGGCTCGTAATCTAACATGCCGCAGTGCTGGACGGAGGCCGCAAGGTCTTCAGGGACGGGTGGGATCGGGATGTAGCGCCGGGACAGGGGATCACAGACCACGAGATCCACGAAGGTGTTGGAGGTGGCATCTATGAAGTCGCCGCGACCTTCGGAGACCGAGACGGCGGAGAAGAGGACGCGGCCGTCGCGGACGTCACGGGGGCTCCAGCAGGCGGAGTTGGGCAGGAAGCTGAAGGCGAAGTCGGCAGCCTGCGCGAGGGCGTTGGAGACCGGGGCGGAGGGGTGCGGAGACTGGGCGGGGTAGAAGTCGGCACGGAGGAAGCCGAGCACGGGGGGCTTGTGGAGGGAGCGGTAAGGTAACGGCGCGCGAAGGAGCGGGGAGCGACGAGGTGGCGGAATGAGGTGCAGGAGGTGGAGGCGCGGGCGAGGTCGGCCGCGGTGGAGAGGCGGAGGAAGATCTCCTCCAGGAGATCGTCTGGGAGGGAATCCTGGAGCTGCGGAGCCGACGGAGGGTCGTCGTCGGCGTCGGGGGGCGGCGGGGTAGGCGATTGTGAGGCCATGATGTGGTGGGGGGGTGGGGCGAGCGGCCGACTGTGGGTAGTCGAGTTAGATTCGGCGCGTGTAGCGGAACAGTGAAGCAACGGGGCTAGCGTTGCTCTCGTCTAGAACCCAGGACAGGTTCCCATTCACCTCCTCAGGCGTCTTTTGCTTTATAAAAAGAGAGAATTCCTCCTTATTTGGTTCTAATTAAAATTCTGCTTCGCTATTTGATCTAATAAAACTAGTCCATATTTGGTCTCATTTTAAATTCTGCTTCACTATATGATCTAATAAATATCTTCCATGTTTAGGACTACCTCTAAATTTTATGTCTTATTTGATTCTAATTAAAATTCTGCTTCACTATTTGACCAAATAAATATATTCAAAATTTGACCCGGCCTTTAAATTTTATTCCCTCCATCCATATATACATGCCTAATACGGTTTTCGAGATGGAAAATGTTTGGGGCCGGAGCGCCGGTCAAAGCGCTCCGCCGGTCGCTTCCTTTCTCTCACGCGAGACAGGCTACAGCACACACATTCAGTAGAGCAGTACGGGCGAGTAGTACGGGCGAGGCAGAGTAGTACGAGCGAACAAGCGGTCACGACGCGCGGCCCCGACGAGGCTGTCGTCTACCCCGCATCGACGGCGAGCTGCGACGGCGAGCAACCCCGACGAGCTGCGACGGCGAGTAGCCCCGGCGAGCGGCAACGGCGAGCTGCGATGGACACACAAACCCGACGAGCGGCGACGGCCACCGGCCCTGGCGAACGGCGCCAAGCCCCTGCGCTGCTGCCGCCTCTGCGCACAGCCGCCTGTCGTCCTCGTCGCCTGCTGCCATGGTTGTGCTCGCGCGTATACAAGTGTTGCAACCGTCATCTACAAAAGCTTCAAACATTGTTGAAAAAAGCTTCAACCATAAATAGAAAAATCTTCAATCGGATCTGCCCAGTAAGGAAACCTGCAACCGTAGTTGCATTTTTGCTACTACCGACTATTTTTTTGCTACATCCATCAAGGCGGTGTGGCGACCTCGCGCGACGACGACGATTTTGCTACAACCACGTTTTTGCTGCATTCGTTGCCAAAAATTGCTACATCATTGCTTTTGTTTTTGCTAATTGACGTTTTTGCTGCATGGCTCGATCTGACGGTCAACAGACTACGATCGGCCGGCTCGCGCGCGACCCGCCAAAAGTTTCGGCCGGCGTGCCGGCGCAGATCAGTCCCCTTTCAAGATTGCCTTTAACTATTGATCTCTACTCCTAAAGGGGCAGTTGGTTAGCTTCTTGTCTTGTTTTTTTTGTCATCCTTTCCACCTCCATCTTTTTTTAAGTCTTCACTCCCACCCGCTACAAAACCAGGGCGTACTCACGAAATCCCTCGCACTAACAGCAAAAAAAAACCAGACGAAGGGACTCCCACCTACGGAACGAAGAAAAAAACAGACAAGAATAGGTCGATCGAGGCTCCCACGTCCGTCGTGAATAAAAATCGGACGAAAAAACCGATCAAGGAACCCACATCCATCACGGAAGAAATCGGAAGAAAAAAGGAAAAAAATCAAAACTAGTACCTTATTTGTACCAAATTCGGAAAACGTATGTCGATTCTCAAAAAAAATCAAAAATATCACCCCGTCAGCCTCTGCTGGGCCGACGAGGGACCGGTCGGAGTTCTTGTGGTCGAAGAGGGCCCATCAGCCCAAGGGTGGCCAAAGAGGCTGTCATCGGCACACGGGAGGCCAAAGAGGGCTCGTCGGCCTCCAGGAGGCCGAAGATGCCGAAGATGCGCGCCTATCCATTTCAGACACGAGGGCCTCGCAAGGGATAGAGGCGCATCTTGTCGTTCGCAAGTATAGTAACCTTGCATAATACATTACGGAAGGTATTGTTGGAAATATGCCCTAAAGGCAATAATAAATTAGTTATTATCATATTTCCTTGTTCATGATAATCGTTTATTATCCATGCTATAATTGTATTGATCGGAGACTTAAATGCATGTGTGGATACATAGACAAAACCATGTCCCTAGTATGCCTCTAGTAGACTAGCTCGTTGATCAAAAGATGGTTAAGGTTTCCTAGCCATGGACATGAGATGTCATTTGATAACGGGATCACATCATTAGGAGAATGATGTGATGGACAAGACCCAAACTACAAACATAGCATATGATCGTGTCAGTTTATTGCTACTGTTTTCTGCATGTCAAGTATATGTTCCTATGACCATGAGATCATGCAACTCACGGATATCGGAGGAGTGCCTTGTGCGTATCAAACGTCGCAACGTAACTGGGTGACTATAAAGGTGCTCTACAGGTATCTCCGATGGTGTCTGTTGAGTTGGCATGGATCGAGACTGGGATTTGTTACTCCGTGTGACGGAGAGGTATCTCAGGGCCCACTCGGTAATACAACATCACAACAAGCCTTGCAAGCAATGTGACTAAGTGTTAGTCACGGGATCTTGTATTACGAAATGAGTAAAGAGACTTGCCGGTAACGAGATTGAACTAGGTATGGAGATACCGACGATCGAATCTCGAGCAAGTAACATACCGAAGAACAAAGGGAACGTTATACGGGATTAACTGAATCCTTGACATAGAGGTTCGACCGATAAAAGATCTTTGTAGAATATGTAGGAACCGATGTGGACGTCCAGGTCCCGCCATTGGTTATTGGCCGTAGAGGTGTCTCGGTCATGTCTACATAGTTCTCGAACCCGCAGGGTCTGCACACTTAAGGTTCGGTGACGTTTCGGTAGTGTAGAGTTATGTATGGTGGTGACCGAAGGTTGTTCGGAGTCCTGGATGAGATCCCAGACGTCACGAGGAGCTCCGGAATGGTCCGGAGGTAAAGATTCATATATAGGAAGTCCCAGTTTGGTCGACGGAAAAGTTTCGGGCTCATCGGTAGTGTACCGGGAGTGCCGGTAGTGTACCGGGAGACCTCCGGGAGGGGTATTTCGACCCCAAGGGGTCCATGGGCTGTGGGAAAGTAATAACCAGCCCTTAGTGGGCTGGTGAGACAGCCACATAAGGCCCATGGCGCAGGGAGTAGGTTTCCTAAAGGAAAAAGGTGGAAAAGGCCAAAAAGGAGCAATCCTAGTCCTACTAGGATTGGAGGAGGAGAGTCCTCCTCTCCCACCTTTCCTTGGCCGACTCCAAAGGGTGGTGCCTTGTGCATCAGCCCTCCCTATCCTTCCCTCCTATATATACCAGTGGATTGGGTGGTTTTTGGACAGATTTTACGGCCACGTGCTACCCGTTTCACCGGTGCTCCTCTAGATCGGATTTCTGCAGCGCTTAGGCGAAGCCCTGCCGGAATCACTCCACCACCATCACGGGAGCGCCGTCACGCTGCCGGTGAACTCTCTCTCCTCTCCACCTCCTCTTGCTGGATCAAGACGGTGGAGATCGTCATCAAGCTGTACGTGTGCTGAACGCGGAGGTGCCGTCCGTTCGGTGCTAGATCGGAAGGACCGTGTTCGAGATCGCGAGACGGTTCGTGATGAGATCGCGGAACGGATCGTGATGAGTTCGCAGGACAGATCGTGATCAAGATCGTGAGACAGATCGTGATGAGATCGTGGGACGGATCGTGATGAGTTCACGGGACGGATCGTGATTGGATCGCGGGACGGATCGTGATGAGATCGCGGGACGCTCGGCGATTTGGATCGCGAAGATGTTCTACTACACCAACCGCGTTTCTTAACGCTTCCCGCTTAGCGATCTACAAGGGTATGTAGATCCACTCTCCCTCTCATAGATACTCATCACCATGGATAGGTTTGCATGTGCGTAGGAAATTTTTTGTTTCCCATGCGACGTTCCCCAACAGTGGCATCATGAGCTAGGTTGATGGTTCGATGAGATCTCGAGTAGAACACAAAAGGTTTGTGGGCGTTGATGCTTAGATTGCTTCCTCCCTTGGTCGTATTTTGGTTCAGCGGGATTGTGAGATGAAGCGGCCCGGACCAACATTACTCGTACGCTTACGAGAGACCGGTTCCCTCGACGCAACTTGTTGCCTAGATGGCTTGCGGGTGACAGTTTCTATCACTTTAGTTGGATCGGATTCGACAAAGGCGGTCCTTGAGAAGGTTGAAAAGCAAACTAGTGTATCACCGTTGTGGTTTATGCGTAGGTGAGAATTGTTCTTGCTAGATACCCGTAGCAGCCACGTAAAGCATGCAACAACAATTAGAGGACGTCTAACTTGTTTTTGCAGGGTATGTTGTGATATGATATGGCCAATTACATGATGTGATATATGTGATGTATGAGATGATCATGTGATGTATAGATTATCACGACTTGCATGTCGATGAATACGGCAACCGACAGGAGCCATAGGGTTGTATTTAATTATTGTATGACCTGCGTGTCAATCATTAAGCGCTATGTAATGCTTTACTTTATCGCTAAACGGTAGCAATAGTAGTAGAAGCATGCAGGGTGTGACAACCCCGATGGTGACACGTTGATGGAGATCAAGATGATGGAGATCATGGTGTCATGCCGGTGACGATGGAGATCATGCCGATGCTTTCTAGATGGAGATCAAAAGCACAAGTTCATGGCCATATCATGTCACTTATGATTTGCATGTGATGTTAATCCTTTTTATGCACCTTGTTTTGCTTAGGACGACGGTAGCATTATAAGGTGATCCCTCACTTAATTTCAAGATAAATTGTGTTCTCCCCGAGTGTGCACCATTGCGAAAGTTCGTCGTGTTGAGACACCACGTGATGATCGGGTGTGATAGACTCTACGTTCACATACAACGGGTGCAAGCCAGTGTTGCACATGCAGAACACTCGGGTTAAACTTGACGAGCCTAGCATGTACAGACATGGCCTCGGAACACAAGAGACCGAAAGGTCGAACATGAGTCATATAGTAGATATGATCAACATGATGATGTTCACCATTGCAGCCACCTCAACTCACGTGATGATCGGACTTGAGTTGGTGAATGATCGGAGGGATGTCAATTTGAGTGGGAGTTCTTAAGTAATATGATTAATTGAACTCGTTATCATGAACATAGTCAAAGTGTCTTTGCAAATTATGTTGTAGATTACTAGCTCGCGCTGTAGCTCCCTTGTATTTTTATATGTTCCTAGAGAAATAGAATTGAAAGATGTTGGTAGCAAAATTGCGGACTGGGTCCGTGATCTGAGGATTGTCCTCATTGCTGCACAGAAGGCTTATGTCCTTAATGCACCGCTTGGTGCGCCACCCCATCTAGCGTCGTCTGTAGATGTTGTGAACATCTGACAGACACGTTTCGATGACTACTTGATAGTTTAGTGCGTCATGCATTACGGCTTAGAATTGAGGCTCCGAAACGTTTTGAACGTCACGGAACATATGAGATGTTCTAAGAGTTGGGATTGTGATCTCAGGCTCGTGCCCGAGTTGTGAGATATAAGATCTCCAACGAGATTCTTTGCCTGCAAGATGAATGAGAATAGCTCAATCGTTGAGCATGTGCTCAGACTGTCTGGGTACTACAATCGCTTGAATCAAGTGGGAGTTGATCTTCCAGATAAGATAGTGATTGATGTAGTTCTCCAAGTCATTGTCACTGAGCTACTAGAACTTGGTGATGAACTATAGAATGCCAGGGAAAGAAATGTTGATCCCTGAGCTGTTCGCGATGTTTGACACCGCGAAGGTAGAAATCAAGAAGGAACGTCAAGTGTTGATGGTTAATCAAACCACTAGTTTCGAGAAGGGCAAGAGCAAGGAGGGAAACTTCAAGGATAGCAAGTCAGTTGCTGCTCCAGTGAAGCAACCCAAAGTTGAACTCAAACCCGAGACTAAGTGCTTCTGTTATGAGGTGAGCGGTCGCTGAAGCGGAACAACCCTAGATACTTGGTAGATAAGAAGGCTGGCAACATTGATAGAAGTATATTTGATATACGAGTTATTAATGTGTACCTTGCTAGTACTCTTAGTAGCACCTGGGTATTGGATACCGGTTCGGTTGCTAAATGTTAGTAACTCGAAATAAAAGCTACGGAATAAACGGAGAACTAGCTAAGGGTGAGGTGACGATATGTGTTGGAAGTGTTTCCAAGGTTGATGTGATCAACATCGCACGCTCTCTCTACCTTCAGGATTAGTGACAAACCTAAATAAATGTTATTTGGTGTTTTGCGTTGAGCATGAACATGATTAGATCATGTTTATTGCAATACGGTTATTCATTTAAGTTAGAGAATAATGGTTATTCTGTTTACATGAATAATACCTTCAATGGTCATGCACCCAGTGAGAATGGTTTGTTGAAATCTTGATCGTACTAGTACACATGTTCATAACATTGATGTCAAAAGATACAAAGTTAATAATGATAGTACCACATACTTGTGGCACTGCCGCTAAATGTCATATTGGTATAAAGCGCATGAAGAAACTCCATGCTGATGGATATTTGGACTCATTCGATTTCGAATCGGTTGAGACATGCGAACCATGCCTCTTGGGCAAGATGACTAAAGGACCCCGTTGGATGGAGCGGGCAAGTGATTCATTGGAAATGATACATGTTGATGTATGCAATCTAGTGAGTCTTGTAGCGTGCAGTGGATATCGTTATTTTCTTACCTTCACTGATGATTTGAGTAGATATAGTGTATATTTACTTAATGAAACACAAGTCTGAATCGTTTGAAAGGTTCAAGCAAATTCAGAGTGAAGTTTAAAGATCATCGTGACAAGAAGATAAAAATGACCGCGATATGATCGTGGAGCTGAATATCTGAGTTACGAGTTTGGCATACAACTTAAGACAATGTGAAATTTGTTTCACAACTAACGCCACCTGGAACACCATAGTGTGATGGTGTGTCCGAACATCATAGTCATGCTCTATTGATATAGTGCATACTGTGATGTCTCTTATCATTTTACTACTATAATTTTTGGGGTTATGCATTAGAGACAACTACATTCACTTTAAATAGGGCATCATCTAAATCCGTTGAGATGACACCGTGTGAATTATGGTTTGATAGAAACCTAAGCTGTCATTTCTTAATATTTGGGGCTGTGACACTTGTGTGGAAAATGTTTTCACCTAATGAGGTCGAACCCAAGGCGGACAAATGCATCTTCATAGAATACCCTAAGATCAGTTGGGTGAACCTTCAATCTCAGATCCTAGTGCAAAGTGTTTGTTGCTTAAACGGATCCTTTCTCGAGGAAATGTTTCTCTCGGAAGGATTGAGTGGGAGGAAGATAGAGCTTGATGAGGTTGTTAAACCTTTGTTCAACCAGAGAGTAGCGCAGCGCAGAAAGATGTTTCTGTGAAGCCTACGTTAGTTGAAGAGGAAGTTAATGATGATGATCATGAAGCTTCAGGATCAAGTTACTATCGAACATCGTAGGTCGACAAGGATGTGTACTGCTCCTAAGTGGTACGACAACTCTGTCTTGGAGATCATGTTGTTGGACAACGATGAACCTACGAGCTATGGAGAAGCGATGATGGGCCCGGATTCTGACAAATGGTTGGAGGCCATGAAATTCGAGATAGGATCCATGTATGAAAACCAAGTGTAGACTTTGGTAGACTTGCTCGTTGGACGGCAGGTCGTTGAGTACAAATGGATCTTTAAAATGAAGACAGACACTGATGGTGAATGTCACTATTTGTAAAGCTTGACTTGTTGCAAAGATGTTTGTGACAAGTTCAAGGAGTTGACTACGATGAGACTTTCTCACTTGTAGTGGTGCTAAAGTCTGTTGGAATTATGTTAGCAGTTGCTATGTTTTCAATTATGAAATCTGGCAGATGGATGTCAAAACATCGTTTCCTTAATGGTTTACTTGAGGAAAGGTTGTATGTGATACAACCAGAAGGTTTTGTCAGTCCTAAGGATGCTAAAAGGTGTGCAAGATTCGGTGATCCTTCCATGGACTGAAGCAAGCATCTCGGAGTTGGAATATACGTTTTGATGAGGTGATCAAAGTTTTGATGTTTATACAAAGTTTACGAGAAACTTGTATTTGCAATAAAGTGAGTGGGAGCACTATAGAATTTCTGATAAGTATATGTGGATGACATACTGTTGATCAGAAATAATGTAGAATTTCTGGAAAGCATAAAACAGTTATTTGGAAAGTGATTTTCAAAGGAAGACCTGGATGAAGCTACCTAATTGTTGAGCATCAAAATCTATGGAGATAGATCAAGCTCGATGAGACTTTCAATGAGTGCATACCTTGACAAGATTTTGAAAGAGTTCAAAATGAATCAGTCAGAGAAAGAGTTCTCGCCTGATTTGTAAGGTGTGAAAGTTGAGTGAGACTCAAAGCTCGACAACGGCAGAAGAAAGAGAAAGGACGAACGTCGTCCCCTATGCCTTAGCCATAGGCTCTATATTATGCCATGCTGTGTACCGCACCTGTGTGTGCCTTGCCATGAGTCCGTCAGGGGGTACAAGAGTGAACCAGGAGTGGATCACTGGACAGCGGTCAAGATTATCCTCAGTAACTAAGAGACTGAGGAGATGTTTCTC
Organism: Hordeum marinum; assembly: GCA_022496015.1. NCBI lineage: Eukaryota > Viridiplantae > Streptophyta > Magnoliopsida > Poales > Poaceae > Hordeum > Hordeum marinum. Next base: position 164,472,122 of record CM039673.1, read on the forward strand.
GATTGTGGAGGTGATAAAGAGTTCGTCGCAAGGAGTTACGTCGATACAAGCTTTAACACTAATCCGGATGACTCGTAGTAGCAATCTGGATACGTATAGTGGAGCAGCCATTTGGAATAGTACCAAGTAGAGTGTGGTAGCAGTGTTTACAGTTTGACATAGGGATTTGCAAAGTGCACACGGATCTGAATGTTACAGACCCGTTGACTATAAGACCTCTCTCACATGCAAAGCATGATCGAACCCCAGAACTCATTGGGTGTTAGATTCATAACAATGCGAATCACATGGTGATGTGAACTAGATTTCTGACTCTAGTGCAAGTGGGAGACTGTTGGAAATATGCCCTAGAGGCAATAATAAATTAGTTATTATCATATTTCCTTGTTCATGATAATCGTTTATTATCCATGCTATAATTGTATTGATCGGAGACTTAAATGCATGTGTGGATACATAGACAAAACCATGTCCCTAGTATGCCTCTAGTAGACTAGCTTGTTGATCAAAAGATGGTTAAGGTTTCCTAGCCATGGACATGAGATGTCATTTGATAACGGGATCACATCATTAGGAGAATGATGTGATGGACAAGACCCAAACTACAAACATAGCATATGATCGTGTCAGTTTATTGCTATTGTTTTCTACATGTCAAGTATATGTTCCTATGACCATGAGATCATGCAACTCACGGATATCGGAGGAGTGCCTTGTGCGTATCAAACGTCGCAACATAACTGGGTGACTATAAAGGTGCTCTACAGGTATCTTCGATGGTGTCTGTTGAGTTGGCATGGATCCAGACTGGGATTTGTTACTCCGTGTGACGGAGAGGTATCTCAGGGCCCACTCGGTAATACAACATCACAACAAGCCTTGCAAGCAATGTGGCTAAGTGTTAGTCACGGGATCTTGTATTACGAAACGAGTAAAGAGACTTGCCGGTAACGAGATTGAACTAGGTATGGAGATACCGACGATCGAATCTCGGGCAAGTAACATACCGAAGAACAAAGGGAACATTATACGGGATTAACTGAATCCTTGACATAGAGGTTCGACCGATAAAAGATCTTTGTAGAATATGTAGGAACCAATGTGGACGTCCAGGTCCCGCCATTGGTTATTGGCCATAGAGGTGTCTCGGTCATGTCTACATAGTTCTCGAACCCGCAGGGTCTGCACACTTAAGGTTCGATGACGTTTCGGTAGTGTAGAGTTATGTATGGTGGTGACCGAAGGTTGTTCGGAGTCCCGGATGAGATCCCAGACGTCACGAGGAGCTCCGGAATGGTTCGGAGGTAAAGATTCATATATAGGAAGTCCCAGTTTGGTCGGCGGAAAAATTTCGGGCTCATCGGTAGTGTACCGGGAGTGCCGGTAGTGTACCGGGAGACCTCCGGGAGGGGTATTTCGACCCCAAGGGGTCCATGGGCTGTGGGAAAGTAATAACCAGCCCTTAGTGGGCTGGTGAGACAGCCACATAAGGCCCATGGCGCAGGGAGTAGGTTTCCTAAAGGAAAAAGGTGGAAAAGGCCAATAAGGAGCAATCCTAGTCCTACTAGGATTGGAGGAGGAGAGTCCTCCTCTCCCACCTTTCCTTGGCCGACTCCAAAGGGTGGTGCCTTGTGCGCAAGCCCTCCCTCTCCTTCCCTCCTATATATACAAGTGGATTGGGTGGTTTTTGGACAGATTATACGGCCACGTGCTACCCGTTTCACCGGTGCTCCTCTAGATCGGATTTCTACAGCGCTTAGGCGAAGCCCTGCCGGAATCACTCCACCGCCATCACGGGAGCGCCGTCACGCTGCCGGTGAACTCTCTCTCCTCTCCACCTCCTCTTGCTGGATCAAGACGGTGGAGATCGTCATCAAGCTGTACGTGTGCTGAACGCGGAGGTGCCGTCCGTTCGGCGCTAGATCGGAAGGACCGTGTTCGAGATCGCGAGACGGTTCGTGATGAGATCGCGGAACGGATCGTGATGAGTTCGCAGGACAGATCGTGATCAAGATCGTGAGACAGATCGTGATGAGATCGTGGGACGGATCGTGATGAGTTCACGGGACGGATCGTGATTGGATCGCGGGACGGATCGTGATGAGATCGCGGGACGCTCGGCGATTTGGATCGCGAAGATGTTCGACTACACCAACCGCGTTTCTTAACGCTTCCCGCTTAGCGATCTACAAGGGTATGTAGATCCACTCTCCCTCTCATAGATACTCATCACCATGGATAGGTTTGCGTGTGCGTAGGAAATTTTTTGTTTCCCATGCGACGTTCCCCAACAGGGATGAGTATACAAATTGGCTTACACTCGGCACATGCTAAATTACAATCCACACAGAGTTCAAATCATCAAGATGAAGACAGGGTCCGACTACGGACGAAACCAAACGATAAAACAGATGCAAATGAAACTATCTTGCTATCCCAAAGATCACGACCATGGTCCTCTACTCATCCGGGTAAGTCACGTACATCTTGCCTCTTTACTCGTCATATTCCCATTGGAGCTGGGTAAGATCATCTTGCACGTACTCATCTGTACCTGTACCTGGAGGATTGTAGTAATCTGTGAGCCACAAGGACTCAGCAATCAAGCGCCCGGGTATCGAGACTATTCAAGCTTAAAGGTTGGGAGAGATATGTGTTTAGTTTGCAGCAACACTAAGCATATATGGTGGCTAACTTACGCAACATGAAAATAAATATGAGTGGCCTACGATGAACGATCGAATCTAGTATGATCTCTATGAGATTCTGAACACTTACTTACGTCAATCATAACTCCACCGTGTTCTCTCTCGGATCCTGTTGACGAGCAGAGACGATCATGGTTACTTACACAGTTGGTGTATTTTAATTAGAGTTTACTTCAAGTTTACTATAACTAGGTGTTAAAAAAATATCCAAGTTGCCACATAGCCATGGGCACGGCTTCTCGAAAAGACTTAACCCTGCAGGGGTGCTCCAACTAGTCCATCACAAATTACCACACTTCGCAGGAATAGCCTCGACCACGGATCTCGTGGCCATCATAGGTAATTCCAAAGGAATTCCCACACCTCGAGAAAACCCGAAGAAAGTTAGACTCCTCACGCAAGACATACGATAAAGGTAAAACAAATCCAGCAAGACCTCCCGACGTGTCGACGAACCCGATAAGAGCCGCGTATCTCATTCTCAGGACACGACGAATGAGCGATGGTTACCACGCCAATCACCGAGTTGCCCCGGGCGGCGTTAATAAGTTTCTCTGGGTTGGACCAACACTCATGCGGAGCACTGGACCGGGGGTTGATTAATTTATCCACGGGTTTGCAAAGCCCTATGCAATTTTATTAAGTTGTTAAGCAAATGTAGTACCAATGTTGGGTCTTGCCAGACAAGTTTTAATCTCAACCGAATAAACAAGGGGGTCCCCATAACAACCCCGAGCGTGTTAGGAGCGCAAAATATGGAAAACATAACACCGGTACCAAGAACTATGGCGGTAAAAGTGGAACAAAACACCTAGCAAAAGGCCAAGCCTTCCACCAATACCAAAATATATGTGTGCATTAAATTAAATAGCAGATAATATTGTGATATCCAAATCCATGTTATCACATGGAACAACCTGCACCTGCAACTAAGAACGCTATAAGACGGGCTGAGCAGCGGTAACTTAGCCAATCAAAGGTTTCCTAGGATGTGGAGGGTTAGAGGCTTTCATGGAAATTAGGAGGCTGATATTCAAGTGGTAGGTAGTGAAATTGTAATGATAAGAGCGAGAAACTAGCAAGCGAAAATAGTATCGGGATCCGGGTACGATCATCTTGCTTGTTGGTTCTTCAGTGGAACAAGTAGCGGGATCCGCGTAGTAGTACTCTCGTGGGTCCTCGTACTCAGTTTCAACACTCGCGTCTACCCAAGAGAAACAGCAACAATAAACATCCAACCAAGGTGCAATGCACAACCAAGATGATGCATGATTCATTTATGAAGAATTAACATGGCAATCCAAAACTAGTCATGTTTCACATGCAAAGTTTGTTAATGAATCTGGACAGAACCTCATGCTAAGTTATTTAAACATGCATGAACATGGAAAATATGTATGCAACATGCAAAATCGATAGAAATGCATATAAAGAACGCAAGAAACGGAGTTACGGTTTTCACGATACGCTCATGACAAGGTACGAAGGCAAAAACACAAGACAACAAGGCCATGGACTAATTCTTGGCATTACAAGGTAGCCATTGGTTAGGCAATGAAAAACCAACCACATTGGACTCAAATATCAATAAATTTCCATGGAGTATAGCTCCCACAAGTCACAAAACAATAAAACAAACAATCTGACACAAAACAGCAACACAACAACTTACACAGCCCACGACTTAAGCTACAGGAACCCTATAGCCACAAACAAGATATTGCCAGAAACTACATAACAAATGCATCAACTTATCCAACTACACAATCTGCATAGGATACACACATCAATAAGCATGAAGCTATCAAGTTGACAAGATGAAACAGTTTTCTGGGACTTAGTGAAAATATCAGTCTTCTGGAATCTGAGTTAATAAAGTAGCAAGTTGACAGCAGTAGTTAAATATGTTAGAGACCACCTCTTGGCATGAAAATTAACAGGATGGTGGTAGACAACATCTACTCCAAAACACTAGCACTGAGCATGATCTAATTCTCAACATACAGCTAGATGTCATCCACTCTTCATGGCATAAAAATAACAACGGATTTTCAGACTTAGTAGTTTTTAGCATGTTGAAAGAGAAACATTAAGTTGGCTACTTAACAACATGGTTCCCACTTATATGGGTGATAAATACCATGGCATAGTAGATATAAAACACAAGAACTTCCATGTTGGCACATGCCCCAAAGCAAGCATGGATTAATCATGCAAAAATGACAAAGTAGCATCACAACTGAAAATGACAGTTTATGAACTTGCTCAAAAGTGAAAGCTAAAGGCACCAATGGATTCATTGGCTCTTCCTACCCCAAATACATGTGTCATACTCAAATGTTCATGTGAAACAACAAGGCACCAATAGGATAGCAAAACAACCACCTATTCCCATAAGTGGATCATAGCCCTAATTGAACATGGCATAAATGATCAAAACCAGATTTGTAACTTAGCTAGAGATGGAAATGAGCTAACAATTACAAACATGAATATATATACAACAAAGAGGTTATCAAGTGGGGAAACACACTAGTCCCCCCCCCACATACACTCTACACACACACTACAAGCAAGCACACCCACATGCTCTATATATGCCCAAGGCATATGAGCACCAACACTCATGAACATACCACCCAAGAAGGGGTGTTCATCCACACACACACTCACATGCCCATATATGCATAAGCATATGGCACATACACACACAACACTCACAATGCACTAGGCACATACACTCTCACACACAAGCTCATGTGTGTGAGTGGTCATCCACACACGCATGCATACATATATGCACAATGCATATATGCATATGCATATGTATATGGCGACACACACACACTCACATATGTGTGTATGCATGAAGCACACACACATATACACACACCACCCACACAAGCTCACATGCCTACACATACACATGCACATATGAACCACCACACACTACACATGAGTGGGTATGCATAAGCACACTCACACCCACAAACACATGCATATATGCATACTCACATGCACATATACATACACACAATCACAAATCACATACATCTATAAAAAATGCAAGCACATCCACACACAACACTACAAATATAACAGAAAAGAAAAACCCAACAAGCTGGTATTACTACACACACACATACATGTAGCAAAGAGAAAACAAAACAAAAAAAATAAAAAAACAAAAAACAAAAAGGAGGGAAGGGGTCGGGCTCGAACCCCAGACCTCAGGGTCTTTCCCCCTCGTGCCTACGACTCTGTTGCGTGCTCGAATGGTAATAGAGGAGGGCACTGATGCACTAGTACACACACGCACTCACATGCTTGACGAAACTGAATAAATCGACACCTACGCCATAGAGCACGACGGCGGCCAAACGGGGGGACTCCGATGACCACACGAGCGGCGGAGGCGCTTACTGGATGCCCTGCTCCTACCCGCACACGCACACACTAGCACCGCCATCAAACGCAGGTGAGAACGCTACCGGCGTCGACGACAGAATGGCAACAGCGGGGACCTGCACCCGATTCGCACGGCGACGACCCAGACAAGGCATCGAACGGGGCGGAGCGAAAATGGGCTCCTACGAGAAGCAGGAACTCGCACGCGATGCCCGGAAGCATGAGCTCGACGGTGCACTCGTCGGAGACGAGGTCCGACGGCAGCGGAACGCACCTAACACGGGCACGCACTACAACGAAACTAAAAGCTTGGGATCCGGCGAGGATTGACGGTGAGCTCACCTAGACATGATCTCCCAGCCAATTGAGCTCGAGGAAGCACGCCGATGGAGAATTGCCGCGACGGAGGAGCTCGGCCGGAGGGGAAGAAGACAAAGCAGAGGCGCGGCCTTGGCGTCCCACGTAGATGCAGAGGATGTCAGGGAAGCAGAAGGCAACGACGACGCGATCCCGACGATCTCCTGCTCGAGGGGCTCACCGGAGAAGCTCCCGCGGCGACGAGATCCCACTCTGAATCTCATTGCACCCTCTCTGGACTCTCTAAACTCATGCTTACCTGAGACGAATGAGAGGGAGAGATGGAGGGTGGTGGCGTGAGGGGGAAGAGGGTACCCTAGGGGAGCGGCATGGACGTCGAGGGGATTAAATAAGCTCGGGAACAGACGCCGACGGCGACGGAAAGGGGACGGCGGAGCACTCTCACTCTCTCTGAACCTGACGGCAGCGGCGACATAGCAGGTGGCCGTCAGGTGGATACTGGGCCTCGTGGGCCGGGAAGGCCACATGCACACACTCTCTCAGACAAACAAAACAGAAGCCTGTTCTTTTTAAAAACACCACAACACAAGGGAAAAACCCTAGAGAAAAATAAAAGGGTTCTGGTGCAAACAAAAATACTTTTGTAAAGAAAATATTATGCACTATTTAATAAAAATATTAAGATGATTTTTAAGACAAGTAATTTTAATACTTTTAAAATAAGCAGCCCTCTGTTATTTAAAACTCACAATCATACAAACTTCAAACATCAAAACAACCATACTCAAAATTCATAATACATATAGGGCTACCTCTTAAACATTTTTAAATAATTTAAATAGCAACTTAATTCTGCTAATAAAATAACATGGGAATAAGGCATTAGGTTGGGGTTTTTGTTGAAAAGAAAAGAGAGGGTAAGAAGGAGGAGATTGCACACATGAACTCCACCCACACTCAAACCAAATCATAACACTCACATACATGGTCACTTCACAACAAGGCATGCCATGATGGATGCATGATGCATGATGCATGAATGCAAGAACAAGACATGGATGACAAGTTGCAAAACATTCATTAAGCTCGTGGCACAAGGTTCATACAATAGATTACATGCCAAATGGGTAGGGACAACACTTGGGCTGTCACAACTCTTCCACACTACAAGAGGATCTCAACCCGAGATCCAGGAACGAAAGAAGTCTAGAAATTCAGAACGGAGAAGGTCCTCGTGTTCCCATGTAGCTTCTTTGTCGGAATGGTGAGACCACTTCACCTTCAGGAATTTGATAGACTTGTTGCGAGTCTTACGCTCAGTTTCTTCAAGAATTGCAACTGGATGCTCACGATAAGAGAGATCTTCTTGGAGATCGATTTCTTGGAGGTCAATGGTTCGCTCGGGAGTCTTGAAGCATTTCCGAAGCTGAGAAACATGGAAGACATCGTGCACATTCGCGAAATTTTGAGGAAGCTCTAGTTGATATGCAAGACCACCTCTCTTGCCAACAACTTTGAAAGGACCAACAAAACGAGGAGCTAGCTTCCCTTTAATTCCAAACCACCGAGTGCCCTTCATGGGAGAGACTCTGAGATAGACTAGATCATCCACTTGAAAGGAAACATCCCGATGTTTGTTATCGTAATAACTCTTCTATCGGGACTGAGCTGCTTTGAGGTTCTCACGAATGACATGGCACATTTCTTCTACTTCAGTTATCATGTCATTGCCCAATATCTGACGCTTGCCGGTTTCAGACCAGTTAAGCGGGGTAGAACCCTTTCTGCCGTAGAGAATCTCAAAAGGGTCCTTGCCTAAGCTAGCTTGAAAGCTATTGTTGTATGAGAATTCAGCATATGGAAGGCAGTCTTCCCACTTCATGCTGAACGAAATCACACAGGCTCTGAGCATATCTTCAAGGATCTGATTGACTCTCTCAACTTGACCACTTGTCTGCGGATGGAACACAGTGCTGAAACGGATCTTGGTACCCATAGTAGTCTGGAAGGACTCCCAAAACTTAGAAGTAAAGAGTCTTCCACGGTCAGAAGAGATGAGCTAAGGAATACCATGCAAAGATACTATCCTTGATGTATACAACTCTGCAAGCTGAGCTGCCAAGATAGATTCTTTGACTGGCAGGAAATGAGCAACTTTTGACAGCTTGTCGATAACCACAAAGATGGCATCGTTGCCTCTCTTGGACTTGGGAAACCTAGTGATGAAATCCATCTCCACATGATCGAATTTCCATTCTGGGATAGGCAAAGGCTGAAGAAGACCTGCTGGACGTTGATGCTCCGCCTTCACTCTACGACAAACATCACACTCGTTCACGAACTGAGCAATCTCACGTTTCATGCGGGTCCACCAGAAGGTCTGCTTGAGATCCTGATACATCTTTGAACTGCCTGGATGAATGGATAGAAGAGAATTATGTGCCTCGTCCATGATAACCTTTCTGAGGTCACCTTTTGGAACCACAAGACGGTCCTCAAAGAACAAGGTATCTTTGTCATCAATGCGAAAGCACTTATACTTCGGAATGCTCTTGGCCACACCTTTCTTCACTTTCTTCACCATAGCATCAAGAAGCTGTGCTTGGCGAACCTGATCTTCCAGAGTTGGAGAGACTTGAAGATTTGCAAGAAATCCTTGCGGAATCATCTGAAGGTTGAGCTTGCGCAAGGCTTCACAAAGCTCGGGCTAAAGAGGCTTCAAGATGAGACTATTGTAGTATGCCTTACGGCTAAGCGCGTCTGCAATGACATTTGCTTTCCCAGGAGTATACTCAATGCTTGGATTGAAGTCCTCAAGCATTTCCACCCAACGAGACTGTCGAAGATTGAGATTGGTCTGAGTGAAAATGTACTTCAAGCTCTTGTGATCGGTGTACACCTCAACTGGTCTACCCAACAACAAATGCCTCCAAGTCATTAGAGCATGCACAACTGTCGCCAACTCAAGATCATGAGTGGGGTAGTTCTTCTCGGCATGCTTCAACTGACGCGAGGTATAAGCAACAATCTTCTTATCTTGCATGATAACACCACCAAGACCTTGGAGAGAAGCATCACAGAATACTTGGAAAGGCTTAGACTGCTCAGGAGGAACAAGAACTAGAGCTGAAGTCAGTCTCTGCTTGAGCATATTGAATGCCACATCACACTCAGGAGACCAAACATACTTGAAACTCTTTTGGAGGAGATTGTACAGAGGCTTAGCAATTTGAGAGAAGTTCTCCACGAATCTTCTGCAATAACTAGCAAGCCTGAGGAAACTCCGAAGCTACTTCACATTTTGAGGAGGTTCCCACTTCAAGATTGCCTCAACTTTCTCAAGGTGCACTTTAATTCCCTCGGCAGAGATGACATGCCCAAGGTACACCACTTCATTGAGCCAAAACTCACACTTGGAAAACTTGGCATAGAATCGATGCTCTCTTAACTTGTCAAGGACAAGGCGGAGATGCTCTGCATGCTCTTCTTCTGTCTTCGAGAACACAAGGATATCATCCAGATAGACCAAGACGAACTCATTCTTGAAAGGAGAGAAAATGAAATTCATCATTCTTGAGAAGGTTGGAGGAGCATTCGCAAGACCAAATGACATGACGGTGTACTCATAAGAGCCAAAACTCATCCTGAAAGCGGTCTTAGGAATGTCTTCTTCGCGAATGCGAATCTGATGATAACCCATGCGAAGATCAAGCTTCGAGAAAACCTTGGCACCTTTCAGTTGTTCAAACAACTCATTGATGTTGGGAAGTGGGTACTTGTTTCTGATTGTCTTCCTGTTCAATGGACGGTAGTCGACACAAAGATGATCCGTGCCATCTTTCTTCTTGACAAACAAAACACCACAACCCCATGGAGAAGAACTTGGTCTGATCAGACCCAGACGTTCTTGCTCATCTAGCTGCTTCTTCAACTCTTTTAGCTCTTCGGGGCCAAGTTTATACGGGCGCTTGCAAACCGGTTCAGTTCCGGGCTCGAGATCAATCACGAACTCGACTGGCCGGTGCGGAGGCATTCCTGGCAATTCTTCTGGAAGGACATCTTCATACTCACAAACCACCGGAATTTGAGAAATCGCCAAGATTTCACCCTTCTCATTAAGAGCAAAGAGACGGATTGTGTCATCGCAAGCCACGAAAATAATCACGTCTTCTGAAGGATGAGTCAGGTTGACTTCTTTTGCTTGACAATCAACATAAGCCTTATTCATAGCTAGGAAGTCCATGCCCAGAATGAGATCAATATCGGAATTACCAATAATGGAGAAGCCAGAAAAGAATAATTGCCCAACTTGATAGAAGCATCTGGAACAATCATATGCGAACTCATGCGCATCCCCAGAGAAACCACACGAAAAGGACTAGCTAAATGCTCCATTGAAAACTCATACATAGCGACAAAGGGCTTGGATATGAATGAATGCGATGCACCAGTATCAAACAAAATGTTTGCAGGAAAATCATTAACTGAGAGATTACCCATAATCACATCATGAGACTGCTCTTCTTTTGCTGCATTCACCATATACACTCTGACTGACTTAGGATTATGCTTCACCATAACATTGCCTGGAGGCTTGACAGGAGGAGGAGGCGGAAGACGCCGCTGGTTGCACTTGTTTGCATAGTGACCCTTATGACCACGCTTGTGAAAAGTCACCTCAAAAAGCGGACGAACATTGCCTGGAGGAGGAACAAGAAGTCCCTTGGACGCCTGGGGTCTCTGCTGGAATCCTGGGCTGGGTGGGTGGGAAGAACCACGACCACCGAACTGCTTCTGCTGCTGGGGAGGACGAAACGGAGGAGGATTTGGCACCCAATATTTCTGCTGTTTGGGAACCATCTGAGAGCTGGAAGAAGAAGAATATTAATCCCTTAAACGCTTCTTTGAGTTCTCCAACTTGAGATGAGTTGCCTTGATCTTCAAAGCCATGTTATAGAACTGATCAAACTCACGAGGCTCTTAAAGAACTAGGCCTGGCAGAAGCTCATCCTTGAGACCATCTCTGAACTGATAGATCATAGCCTTGTCATCTGGAACATCTTGCTTAGCATAACGGGCTAGATTCTGGAACTCGACGTTGTACTGATAGACAGACTTGCTTCCCTGCTTTAGGTGCCTGAACTTCTCACGCATCTCCTTGACAAAGCCTGTCGGAATGTAATGAGCCCTGAAGTCATGATGGAAATCGTCCCAAGTAATAACACGATCACCTCTGGAATCCTTGTACTGCTGCCACCAATCAGCTGCTTGACCCTTGAGCTGGAACGATGCAAATCTGACAAAGTCCTCTGGCCTGACATTGCTGCACTCAAAATGCTTACTCATATCACGGAGCCAATCATCAGCATCAAGAGGCTACTCACAATAGGTGAAAGACTTAGGCTGGTTGGCAAGGAACTGATTGAGTGTCGCAAACTGAAGCCGATTTTGAAAATTCCCTTGAAAACCTTGCTGACCCTGCTCCCTTTCTTGCAACAGCCTGAGCAACATCTGAGTGTTCGCATTGGTTGCGGCTATCATAGCTCGCCAAGCTTCTGGAGGAGGAGGCGGAGGTGGCGGCGTCGGGGGTGCTGGTGGTGGTGGAACATCAGTCTGCTCCTCACCACGACCCGGGTTGTTGCGAGTTGGTGGAGCCATCCTGAAGATGGACAAAACGCATTAGCACCTCATTGAAAAGATGAATCAAGCTGAATCAAATGCTTGAAAAATTTGAACAAAACAACACAACCTTCCTACTGAAAAATTAGTAAGAATGCTTCTTCGGTTTATGATAACATCATCAGAAATTAGAAGCCACTTGCAATAACACAAAAGTATTGAGCTAAGCGCTCGGAACAAATGTATATGCCCACATACATCTAAAGAAGATGATCCTAGATAACTACAAGATTTCCCACCTAAGAACTTCCAAAAACTTTGTGGTTATGCAATCCAGTGTGGGGGATACAAGGAGGAAATATCTCACACAACTAGCAATCCTACACCCCAACTGTATCCATCCTTCAACACATAACTAGAGGCTCTCGCAAATTCATCTAAAACGAATCCTTGAACTCACAACGATACTAAACCATGGTGGTACCCCGCACGCCTCCCCAGTACTGGGTGACTCCGATCTTATCTCACCACGATAAGTATTGAAGTAATTCCGAACACTCTCCGTCCTGAGATATCAAGGAAGCTGAATGATAACGATGGGTTATGATGAAGTCATCTATATATGAGTATTTGACTTAGGAGCAAAGTAAGAATACTTGATCATAGGTCATACTCATTGTTTAAGCATTTAATGTTGTCACATACTAAGAGATGCTTGGACTCGAGTCTTAGAGTAAAGCTCCCCCTTGATGTCACATCCCCCCATAAGAGGGATAAACTAACTTTGGGTATTGTCGATGAAGACTTCATGTTGGTGAGTTAGTGGTGGATTCTCAAAGTTGATGAAGATCACAAAGAGTTGGGAGAATCCTAGTTGTTTCCTTACTCTTCTCACCTACATGGGTTAGTCCCAACACACAAGAGACAAATACAAGGATATCTATGGACATGGAGTGCAAAGCATGTGTGATGATGTCCATTGATTTGTTGATTACCTTGTCCCTTGCTTACCTTTGAGGGAATGTGTGACTCCTTGTGCATAGGGTTGATGTTGATTGCAAATAGATCTTGCCAATAATGACTATGAGTGAATTACATTGGCGGAGTCACCCCTCAAGAACTTTCTAGTTCTTCTTCTTGGTGACCCACATCAAGTTGATGGGGATCCTTGGTGTTGTAGTAGCCCTTGTAGACGTTGAGCTTGAAGTAGCCTTGGGAACCCACTCCACCATAGCTAGGGATTCATCTTCATATGAGTCAATGTCCTCTTGAAGCTTGTTCTTGCCCTTGAGCTTGTAGTCTTGTGGTGGAAGGTCATCTTGAGTGTTTGTCCCCTTGGGAAGAGTATTTTCATACTTCTCATTTTGAGGAACAAACTTGGGCTCTGGATATTGACCTTATTCCCATTCAACTCCATTAGCGTTGAAGTAGCCAACACCACGATTCTTCCGGTATCCTTCGTGCTTGCGTACAATTTCCTCAAATTGCTTACAACCGGCAAGACTCTTGTAGATAGATTTCTCTATAATTCCTTTCAATAAAGAATTACCTTTCTCAAGTGTAACTTGGCTAAGAGAATCATCATTAGTGGAATCAATAGAACTACTAGGAGCAACATCATTGTGTTTAGCATTTTTATTATTGCTGCTAGATGAAGAACCTTTCTTGCCTTTGTTACTAGTTTGCTTAGATTTAACTTGTGACATGAATGTAGAGAAGAGTAGTCATTTGACAAGTTAAGATGAAGTCTTCTTTCTAAGATCTCATTGATAGCTTTAAGAAATTCATGTTCTTGCTCCAAATTGAGCTTCTCGAAGCCTAGCTTCTCATGAGTTCTTACAAGCTCTCTATGATATTCAAGAGTAGATTCATGGGCTAACTTAAGAATGTTAAGTTCTTTAGTTAGTTATATTTTCGTCTTATCATCGTCAATCGACCTATCTTGACTAGCATGAGAATTATCAAGTTCATTTTGATCAACATCACTAGTTTTATCACATAGAAAATCACCATCACAAAGCAAATCATCTTCATCACTATCAAAATCAAGATATTTGAGGTGTGATAACTTGGGGCCTTTAGCCATGAAGAAACTTCCACTCCCTTCGTTTGGTGAATCAAATAGATCATAGGAGTTGGTAGTCACTAGTGCAATTCCGGCAACACCTTCATCTTGACTATAGTCAAAGTTCGATTGATAGCTTCTCTCAGAGTGGTTGTCGCAGTCGGAGCTGGAAACCCATTCACTAACATGAGCTTGATGTTTCCTTCTTGAGTAGCTCTTGGTGTACTTGTCCTTCTTCTCTGAATCTCTACTTCTCCTTGAGGGTTTTCATTCACAACGATCATCTCTAGTCCTTCTCTCTCTTCGAGGTGATTCATTCCTTGAGCTTCGTCTTCTAGGTGACTCTTCTCTTTGTTTGTAGGGAGCCGTGCACTCATTGGAGTAGTGTCCGGGCTTCCCACAATTGTAGCAATTTCGGTCACGACTTGACGACCGCTTCTCTTCATATCTTGAGTTGGAGCTTCGATCTTTGCTTCTATTCTTGTAGAACTTGTTTAATTTCTTGACCATGAGGCTTATCTCTTCATTTGTGAAAAGGTTATCGCTTGAGGTAGCGGGAGGATCGATCGTGGCTTTGTAAGCACCTCTAGACTTGTGGTGAAGCTCTTCCTTGTCTTTGAGTGTCATCTCATGAGCAACAATTCTACCAATCACTTCCGTTGGCTTGAGATCTTTGTAGTTGGGCATCATTTGGATAAATGTGCAAACGGTGTCACACCGATCATCCAAAGCTTGAAGTATCTTCTTGATGATGCATTTGTCATTCATTTTTTTGCTTCCTAAGCCGACAATCTCATTGGTGATGAGAGCTAGCCTAGAGTACATCTCAGCGATTCCTTCACCATCCTTCATCTTGAACTTGTCAAGTTGAATTTGAAGAACATCCAACTTGGATTCCCTCACAGATTCTGTACCTTCATGCATATCAATCAAAGTATCCCAAATCTCTTTTGCATTCTCAAGGCCGCTGATCTTGTTGAATTCTTAAGGGTATAGACAGTTGAAGAGAATGTCACATTCTTGAGCATTGAGTTGCAACATCTTCAAATCATCCGCAGTCACTTCACGATCGGGTTCCTTTCCTTCCACAAAGAATTCACCTTGCATGCCAACACGAACAAGAGTACAAACAGAGGGGTTATGACCAAGCAAATGCATTTTCATTTTGTGCTTCCAACTAGCAAAATTAGTACCACCAAAGTACGGGCCTCTACGGTGATAATTACCCTCACTAGACGCCATACTTCTCCTAGGTTGTGAGACCAATGCAATGGAGACCAAAGCTCTTATACCACTTGTAGGATCGAAAGTAAGTCTAGAGGGGGGTGATTAGCTACTTGACAAAATAAAAGTTTTCCTTTTCGCAAATTTTAGTGTTTGCAGTTTTAGAATTCATGGCAAGTCAATTTCACCCTACACAGCCAAGTCTTAGAGTATAGCAGCGGAAAGTAACAACAAGCATGAGTAAAATGGATAGGGTTGGAAGATCTAACGCAATTGTAGACACGATGATTTTTTCCGTGGTTCCGATAGGTGGCGCTATCGTACTTCCACGTTTATGGAGTCTTCAACTCACGGAGGGTAACGGTCACGAGAGTCCGCGGAGGGCTCCACCCATAAGGGTTCACGAAGTAGCAACCTTGAGTATTCCATATGGCTTCCATCCATGAAGGGCTAGCCTCACTATTGGTAGATCTTCACGAAGTAGGTGATCTCCTTGCCCTTACAAAATTCTTGGTTCACTCCACAACATGAAGTAGGAGGCTCCCAAGCGACACCTAACCAATCTAGGAGGCACCACCCTTCAAAAGGTAATAGGCTCGGTAATGACGATGAACTCCTTGCTCTTGTGCTTCAAGATGATAGACACCTCAACACACAATCAGTCTCTCACATATTTGGCTTGGTAGTAGAAATGGGATTAGTGGGAAGCAACTTGGGGAGGCTAGAAATCAAGATCCATATGGTTGGAGTGGAAGATCTTGATCTCAACACAAGGGTAGGTGGTTCTCTCTCAGAAAATCTAATAGGATAGGTATGGAATAGTTCTGAGTGCTTCCGTTTAGAGTAGGTGGTGGTGAAGGGGTATGTATAGGCATCCCCAAAAATCCAACCGTTACACACAAAATGACCAACTCGGTGACACCGATGTGTTAATCTAGGTGGTATGGAAGTGACCAAAAGGTGGCATCTTTTGAATCTTGGAGGGACCGATATACGAATCTCGGTTGCACCGATAAGGTGACCAACGGTCAGATTTCCCATCTCGGTGACGCAGACCCAACATTCTCGGTGGTACCGAAAATGTGAGTTTGCGTAACAGAAAGTTGGCAACCTAAACTCGGTGGCACCGGTATGGAATTGGTTGCACCGAAGTGGCTAGGGTTTGGCTGAGTCTGTCTAGGTTCTGGAATGGGTGGCACCGTGATAGGAATGTTAGTTGCACCGATTTTGAATGTTTGGTTATAGATAGACTTTGGTGGGATAGCTTGTGGATGTTTTTGGTGACTATCACTTGTGCACGTATGAGCATTTTGTTCACCAACAAAACATTACCCCTTTTAATAGTATTGGCTTTCCTATGGACTCAAAGTGATTTCTCACAAATGTAAAATATAGAGTCCTCTTGCTTGAAGCTTGGCCAACCTATTTCCTTGCATCTTGGGGTAATTGCACAATCTTCACAATCCTTTTGCCATCCCTATCATTGAACTTTTTCGGAAATATACTTGGTGGAGACATTAGTTCAATGACTTATATGTTGTTATTAATTACCAAAACCACCAATGGAGCAAATGTTCTTTCAATCTCCCCCTTTTTGTAATTGATGACAACATATAAGTTGAATCCAAGCGATGGCACCGGAGAGGGCCCCGCCTTGGTTCCTGGCCGTGGAATCCATGCGACGGCACCGGAGAGGGCCACGCCTTGTTGGATATCGGGAGTAAAATAATGGCGGAAAAGGGTGGTGCTAGGGACTACTCCGACAAAGTTTTTGCAAAGATGAGCGAAAACTGACATACACGTCACGACATTCAGCATAGAATCCAAGAGTTGAAAGTCGTAAGTGAACATGATGTCGTTGAAGAAGTCCACGAAAGGGGGGAAGAGGCCGCAGTAAAAATAATCGGCAAAGAAAGGGTATTTATCTGGGCTGTCCCTGCAAGAACCTCGACTCACGCAGGTGGCGGGATGCGCCGTCGTCCCCGTCGCCCACATACACCGGTATCGTTCCTTCAGAACGCCCGAGTCGAGCCCCGACGGAAAGACGACATGCTCCTTCCGCATCCTCACCAGCTTGTTCTCCGAGACGGTTTCCGCATCCTTTCCCTTGCTAGCCTTGGGAGGCATGATGGTTGTAGGGGCGGGGGCTGAAAACGGAGAGGGCGGGAGGGCGTGGATGAATGGGAGGGGCTCTGTCTCGAGCTTGAGGAGGAAGACGACGACGGTTCTCAGATTGGGTAAGACGAGAGGTAAATGAGCAGCGCCTCTGCAATTTCCTCTTTATGGGGAAGGTGCGAGGAAGCCTCTTTTACAAAAATAATATAGAAACGCTTCGCGAGTGTCGTGGCAATGATCCTGACAGTAGATGGTAGGGGTACGAGGGGAGAGGGTAGAGTCCTAGCTACGGCGAGGGTGTACACACGGATGTATGAGTTCAGGCCCCTCTCGAGGAGGTAACAGCCCTACATCTCAGTGCTCGAGAGGTTATGTCGTGTGGAATAGTGAGATTACAATGGTTGCGAACCCTGGTGCAGGAGGGGAGGGGCGGCTTATATAGAGTTCGCTGCCCCTCATAGTTATCCCGCATCTAAGGGCCCGATCGTGGGGTTAAAGACTGCCGTTACAGGTAACATACGTAATAAAAGCTACTAATGACCATTGAACCAATGTCTGCCTGTTGGGCTCTTGATGATGGCTCCTGGTCTTCTGGGGTCGAGTGAAAGCAAGGTCTTCTGAGTGACATGCGACTGCCGAGTGAGAGGAGGAGCTCCGAGGGGATTACTGTTGAGTGGTCTTGGACGTCTCCAGGGATCCACTCGGAATTTCATGCTTGATCTTCATGTCCTCCCATGTAGTGTCCTTAGGTAGGGTATGTGGGCCTTGCCTAGGACCCTACCCTAGGTACATATACTCATCATTAGCCCCCGAATCGATCGGGGTTCGAGTGGTGGAAGGAGGTATCAACGTCAACCTTGAGTTAATGCCTCAAATCCTCCGAATGATATTTGAGGTTTCCATGAAACTTGCATCGATTGAACTCTGAGGATCAGCGCCCATCTAGGATCGACATGCAAAATCTTTCGAATGATATTCGGGGCTTCAACGAAATTGGCACCGATTGAATTCTTCTCAGCTCGCCCGGATCCATTCAGTCTTAAAAGTGCCCGAGTGGATGTTCAGTGTCTGCTTTGCTCCACGTGAACTGAGAGTATCTTGGGAAGCGCACGCATGCGATGATGATGCTACGATCAGGGCAAGCGGAGGCATGATGCCTTGATTCTCGCGCCAGTCATATCGCCACGTATTGGGCGTCGTCAGCGGTTGGCGTGTGTGGTGATCTCGCGAGCCCACTGGTCAGTGAGACACTCGACAGCGTATAAAGCTTTCGAGGCCACGGTTCACACAGTAACTCCGCCAGTTCTCTCTCTTTTCTTCCGCCTCTCCTGCCCCCAACGCCGCACTCTGTTCTTCCTCGACGAGAGTCACTGTGCCGATGACGAAGAATACGATGGAGAAGCTAGAGCGGGCGAAGAAGGGGAAGTCGAAGCTCAAGGGCAAGAAGCCCTCGACCGCTCGGTTCACCGCGCCGGCAGGTTGGATGCAGGGGGATTTTCTCCCATCTGTTGTCACTCGCGCGGACATTGAGGGCCTTGTCTCTGACGGGCTCGTGGCGGATGGTGCCTGGAGGCTGCTGGAGGAGGAGCGCGAGCCGGAGCCGCGTGACGGGAGCGGAATCTTCTCCTCTCCCACATTGAAAGAGGTTTCTTCATGCCACCCCACCTATTCTTTAGGGGATTTCTGAATTTTTTCGGTGCGCAACTAGACCACCTCCCGCCGAATACCATCGCATACCTGTCTGCATTCGTCACGTTGTGCGAGTGCTTCCTGGGGTGCTCTCCCCATTGGGGGCTGTTCAAGCATCTCTTCATGGTCAGATCCCAGACTGTGAAGAAGGCTCTTCCTGCTGATGGGAAGACCCACGTGCTCCAGTTGTGTGGAGGTTTAGGGGTTCAGAAAAGAACCCGCAGTTCCTTCCCTGCCATTACTTTTCCCGAGTCCGTTAGAGGATGGCAGTCGACCTGGTTCTATTGCAAAGATGCAGCATCACTCAATATGTCGACTGTCCTCCCCCTATACACCTGACCGCCCGGCTGCTCCCATGTCCCTGAAGGTGACCAAGGAGGAGCATGTCCAAGTGGGTATCTTAGTAGAGGCGATGGTGCAACTGATCCAGGGTGGAGTGACAGGAATGGATTTGTTGGAGACGTTCCTCGGTTGACGTATTAAGACCCTCCAGGCCAGAGAACACACCATGTGGCACTACGCAGGCCCGGAGGACTCGACCAGGACGCATCCAAAAGAGGTTCCACAGGAGACTATCGAGCAGTGGCTTTGGAGCATCACTGGAGCTTGCGACAACCCTATGGGAGCCAAGAGGATCTGGCCTTACTCGGCCAAAAATCCACCGAAGAACCTGGTGAGTAGTGTGGTGTCGACTGAAGTATTTATACTATCGAATGATGTATTAACTTGTAGACTGACTTCCTCCCTTGAATCATGCAGGAGTGGACGAACATGCACTCGCCCGTTCCCAACGGTAACCATGTGGAGGACGGCGTGGTGATCGAGGGTGGGAGCGTGGATGGAAACGATCTTTCCGACACCGAGGACGAATATGAAGATTCCGGCGAAGAGGAAGAAGTCAAGCTACTTCCCCGTCGCGAAGGTCGCACCAAGGCCCACCAGGACCCGACAGCCGCCGAGGACAGGGTTCCAGGCCCTAGTGAGAAGAACCCGAAGCAGAGTCGCCCTTTGACTGTTGAGTCAAGTGAAAGACTGGCCAAGCAACCCAAGCAAGCCACCACCAAACCTCGCAAGGCTTTGTCCCGCATGAGGATGGCTGTACCTGTCGTCTCCACGTAAGTACTTATCTCTATTTTTTTTCTGTCGACTAAAATCTAGAGTCGTTTCTGACCGAATGTTGTTCAATCCTTTAGAGCTGCTACATCTGTGACCCTGCCTCCTCGAGATGGAGGGGAAGCCATGGATGTTGATACTGCTGATGCAACCACTTCTCATAGAGGTTAGAAAGTTGTTGGTTCATCCGAATGGGACTCAACATATGCAGATGCTAATGCTGTCAGTTATCGTTGCAGAGGTCTTTCAGGTGGAGGACGACGAGGAGCAACTGAACACTTCACGCACTCGCACCCCTAGGTCATCATCGGCACAGGCGCCTTAGCGCCCAACTGCGGAGTCTTCTTAGGGAGAGGCGGCTCAACACAACCCAGGGCTGAACCCATAGCACCTCTGTCGCATGCTCCTCCAGTCGTTTCGACCATTGTGACATCGACTCCAACTGGACCTCCTCATACTGCCTCAGCTACCCAAGCGACCACGTCGACCCCACCTATGACGGCCTTCTCTCTGCATCGCACTCCGAAAGATTAGACCGGAGTTGCAAAGGAAACGATGATTCAGGCAGAGCAGCTCATGCTGAGGACCAAGGAGGCGTACGAGGCCAGCAAACTGGCTTTTGACGTCAGCACAGCCCTCTGTACCAATGTCCAAGTAAGTTTGATTGTAAGTCCATTGTCGATTGAATTACTATCTTCTCTTGGCTGCTGTACACCCACTGGGTGATTGCCGTAGAATGTTTGAACTTTCTCCACTCGAATAGATCGGATCGTAGTCGAGTAGGATTGGGATTGATAGTACGTGTGGTACTAGGGCCACTTGACATGTCGAGTGAATTTTCTGACGAGTTACTCGACGGATCGAGAGTTAACCCTCTCAGTGGGGGCGCTCTTAGCACACCCACTGGGTGTAGCCCCCGAGATCGCTGTCAAGTGCTTTCGCCGGCAGGGGTCTTAGAGCTTATTGTACACAGGATAAATT
This sequence comes from Hordeum marinum, assembly GCA_022496015.1. Lineage (NCBI taxonomy): Eukaryota > Viridiplantae > Streptophyta > Magnoliopsida > Poales > Poaceae > Hordeum > Hordeum marinum. Next base: position 164,493,362 of record CM039673.1, read on the forward strand.
TTGCCTTGAACCACCCGACTCCGTAGCTACCTTGCAGGTTTCATGGATATTATTGGCAAACCATGATATGATGCTGCATAAGTATAGACTGCACTTCATAGAGTAGGGAGGCGCGTCACTCGAAGGGTCGAGTGTCATGACAGGCCTGACTATCTTGAGTGTATGTATTTTTTTTCTCACGAGTTACTCGACAGATTGAGAGTTAACTGTCTCAGTGGGGGCGCTCTTAGCACACCCACTGGGTGTAGTCCTGAGACCGCTATCAAGTGCTTGCATCGGTAGGGGTCTTAGAGTCTATTGTATACATGATACATTTTGCTTTGAATCACACCACTCCGTAGCTACCTTGCAGGTTTCATGGATATTATTGACAAACCATGATAAGAAGCTGCATAAGGATAGATTGAACTTCACATAGTAGGGAGGTGCATCACTCGACGGGTCGAGTGTACCGACATGGCTGACCTTGTCGAATGCTTTAATAACTAGTGGGGGCACTCTTAGTGCACCCACCGGGTGTAGTCCCCAAGACCGCTGTCGAGTGCTTGCACTGGCAAGGGTCTTTAATAGATACCGTTCCTCGTAGACGATAAATGGTAGGTTTGAAAACTTGTAGTACACGTGGTACTAGAGTCGCTCGACATGTCGAGTGTGTATTTTTTCTGACGAGTTACTCGACGGATTGAGAGTTAACCGTCTCAGTGGGGGCGCTCTTAGCGCACCCACTAGGTGTAGGACCCGAGACCGTTGTCGAGTGCTTACACTGGCCGGGGTCTTTAACAGAGACAACTTTTGAATGTGTTTATGGTGCACGGAGCGCCAGAGCCACTCGACATGTCGAGTGGACTCTCTGCTTGAATTCTTCTAAGATACCCAGTCGACTGTCTCAAGCGTCACTCGCCAATTGGATTCTTGTCTTGTGTTGATTCCAGAGGGCTTGTGAACTTGGGGCAGAGTACAAGGACATGGAGGACGAAAGGAACCGGCTACAGGTGGATCTGCGGTCTCCAACAACGCTCTGGAGCGAGCATGTGCTGAGATGAAGACTTCAGGAGGTATTTACCGCTAACTTTCTACATTCTCCCCTTCACACTTCATGTTTTGAACCGAGTGCTCTCACTTGAACAGACGTACGCAATGAAAACCGTCGACTCCGAGCGCGACTCAACAATGTTGTTTCTTTAGATTCCATGAAGAATGCGCTGGAGGAGAAGGATGAGGCGCTTGCTGATGCTCAACGAGTGGCCAAGGAGAAGACTAAAGCTGCGGATCGGAACCTGGCGGCTGCGAAGAAGCTGGAGGACGAGAACACCAAGTTGAAGCAGGAGCGTGCGGACCTTGTGAAGAAGGCCGAGCAACTAACCAAGAGGGGCAATGGCCTGGAGAGGCATTTGGGCGAATTCTCGAGGAAGATGTATCTTCTGCTTGATGGTGAGTGATTCTTGTCGACTGATATTTGCAAATTTTTTGAGAATCGTCGTTCACCAACTCTCTTCCTACTCCCCATTCTTCGATAGAATTCTTCCAGGACTTTGAGAAGGAAACAGAAGAGGTTGAGCCCAATCTTGACCCCACCAAATCACCAGTTGCTGACGCGATGGCGATGAATATGCTACGACTCAACTTCCGACTCCAAGGCGTCCAGGCCTACATTGCTCGACTTAAATCTGCCATGGGAAGAATCGACAAGGAGCTGTGGCCCGAGGACACTCTTCAGCTCGACCTCAACTCCATAATGGCTTGTCTAAATGAGCTTCCCAGTCGAGTGCATTCAGAGCTTCCCAGTCGAGTGCAAGCTTGGAAAAAGTCTACTACTCACTGCGGGGCCGACGTGGCGTTATCCCTTGTCAGGGTCCACTTCAGGGACGTGAGGGAGGAGAAGCTGAAGGAGCTCCAGGTGGTAAACACGAAGAAACTCCAGTTTGAGCACTTCATGGAAACCTTCATCGAGGCAGCTACCAGAATCGCCGACAACATCGATTTGGACAGCTTTGTCGAGCCCACCAGTCAGTCTCCCGTTTAAAAAACTTGATCCTTGGAAGAAACCGTTAAATTTGCCTTGGTATGCCGAGTGGATTTGTATCCTTTAAAACTTCATTCGGGCCTTAGGCCTGAGCACATTTGCTTTCATACGAAACGTTTATCTGTGGTTTACCCTTTGGATTTTGTTCGTATTTGGCTTTCAATCGTCTGTTTGACTGAGTTTGTTTTTAACTTAGGCGAAGTGTGTTTACGGCTAAGCTCCGAGTGTGAGGATTGCTCATCACTCGAAGTATTTTTGAACTTAAGCGAATGTCGATTCGCAGCTAAGTTATTGACTGATTGGATTACTATCCTCTCGACGAGATTTTTAACTTAGGCGAAACGTGATTCGCATCTAAGTCCCCCGAGTGTGAGGATTGCTCATCACTCGGAGTATTTTCGAACTTAGGCGAATGTCGATTTGGAGCTAAGTTGTCGAGTGAATGGATTACCATCCACCCGATGAGGTTTTTAACTTAGGCGACACGTGTTTCGTATCTATGCCCCCGAGTGTGAGGATTCCTCATCACTCGGAGTATTTTCGAACTTAGGCGAATGTCGATTCGCAGCTAAGTTTTTGAGTGAATGGATTACTATCCGCCCAACGAGGTTTTTAACTTAGGCGAAACGTGTTTCGCATCTAAGCCCCCGAGTGTTAGGATTGCTCATCACTCGGAGTATTTTTGAACTTAGGCGAATGTCAATTCGCATCTAAGCCGTCGAGTGAATGGATTACTATCCACCCGACGAGGTTTTCAACTTAGGCGAAATGTGTTTTGCATATAAGCCCCCGAGTGTGAGGGTTGCTCATCACTCGTAGTATTTTCGAACTTAGGCGAATGTCAATTCGCATCTAAGTTGTCGAGTGAATGGATTATTATCCACCCGACAAGGTTTTCAACTTAGGCGAAATGTGTTTCGCATCTAAGCCCCTGAGTGTGAGGGTTGCTCATCACTCAGAGTATTTTCGAACTTAGGCGAATGTCATTTCGCTGCTAAGCTGTCGAGTGAATAGATTACTATCCACCCGACGAGGTTTTTAACTTAGGCGAAACGTGTTTTGCATCTTAGCCCCCGAGTGTGAGGATTGCACATCGCTCAGAGTATTTTTGAACCTAAGTGAAGATGGATTCACAAATAGGTCGTCGAGTCAATGGACTGCTATCCACCCGACATGATTTTTTAACTTAGGCGAAAGCATGTTCGCAGCTAAGCCCCCGAGTGTGAGGATTGCTCATCACTCGAAGTATCCCCAAGAATGTAACTGTACGATCGGAGTCGACAATGTAAATTGCAGAAATGTAAATTGCATGGATGAGGTAATCTTATTACATCAGAAAACTCTTGTCTTAATTGTAAAAATGCCAGAGCAGATATGCATTCTAGGCTCGTGGCTCATCTATCTGTTTCATGAGATTGTACAGGTGATAGGCTCCATTGTTAAGCACCTTGGTGATGACGAAAGGGCCTTCCCATGCAGGAGCAAGCTTGTGAGGTCAGTGTTGATTCACTCGGAGCACCAAGTCCCCTTCATGAAAAGCTCGACTCTTGACATTTCTCGCATGGAAGCGTCGTAGGTCTTGCTGGTAGGCAGTAGTCCGGATCGGAGCCATCTCTCATTCTTCCTCCAGAAGATCTACCCCATCTTGTCTAGCTTGTTCAGCTTCAGCTTCAGAGTACAGCTCCACTCGAGGAGAATTGTGGGCCAAGTCACTTGGCAATATGGCTTCAGTACCATAGACAAGGAAGAAAGGAGTTCGTCCAGTCGACCGATTAGGCGTTGTCCTCAATCCCCATAAAACAGAAGGCAGTTTAGTTACCCAGGCACCAGCGGCATGATCCAAATCGTGCATGAGACGAGGCTTTAGACCTTGCAGAATGAGACCATTAGCCCGCTCGACCTGCCCATTGGTTTGAGGATGTGCAACAGAAGCATAATCCACTCGAGTGCCTTGGGAGTTACAGAATCTTCTAAATTCTTCCGAGTCAAAATTAGTGGCATTGTCTCTGATGATGCTATGCGGAATGCTGTATCAGATAATGATCTCCCTCATGAACATGACCGCCATACAGGAATTCAGCTTTTTGATGGGCTTGGCTTCAATCCACTTGGTGAATTTGTCTACTGCTACCAACAAGTGAGTGAATCCTCCTTTTGTGGGTCGAAAGGGCCCAACCATGTGGAGTCCCCAAACCGCAAACGGCCAGGCAAGAGGAATTGTCTTCAGAGAAGATGCTGGCTTGTGTGACAGGTTTGCATAGAACTGATAACCATCGCAATGATCAATGATGTCCTTCGCCATCTCATTAGCTCGTGGCTAGTAAAAACCAGCTCTGTACACTTTAGCAACAATTGCCCTTGAAGACGCACGGTGGCCACAAGTTCTCGAGTGAATCTTGTATAGAATCATTCGACCTTCCTCGGGGGAAATGCAGCGCTGGATGACACCAGTCACACTCTCTCTGAACATTTGATCTCCTATCATAGTGGAAGCCTTGGACATGCGCACAATCTATCGAGCCTCTGCTTCATCTTTGGGGAGCTCTTGTTTGAGGATATAGACAATGTATGGCACAGTCAAGTCGGGAATGATAACCAAAATCTCCATGACCAGGTCAATCACAACAGGAATATCGACTTGAGTCGAGTCAGTGGAACTCAATGCTTGTGGGGGCTCTTCGGTGAAGGGATCTTCTTGAACCGAAGGAGTGTGCAAATGCTCCAAGAGCACACAACTAGGGACAAGCCGTCGAGTGGAACCAATCTTGGACAGCTCATCGGCCGCTTGATTTTTCAGTCGGGGAACATGATGAAGTTCCAGGCCTTCAAATATCTTCTCCAACTTTCGGACTGCATTGCAGTATCCATTCATATAGGGGTTTCTAACATCCCACTCTTTCATCACTTGATTCACCACCAAATCTGAGCCATAAACCATCAGGCGCTTGATGCCGAGTGAGATAGCCATGCACAACCCATACAAAAGTGCTTCGTACTCTGCCTCATTGTTGAAGGAATCAAAGTGAATTTGCAAGACATAGCTGAGCTTGTCGCCTCTGGGAGATATCAGGACAACACCAGCAGCAGACCCATTCAACATCTTGGAGCTGTCGAAGAACATTGTCCAATGTGCCGAGTGAACTTGGATAGGTTGTTGCTGCTCAATCCACTCGGCCATGAAATCTGCCAATGCTTTGGAGCTGATTGCTTTCTCGGCCTCAAATTTGATGTCAAAGTGTCCAAGCTCGATTGCCCATTTAGCCACTCGAGCTGATGCGTCTCGATTATTGAAAATCTCCGACAGAGGAGCATCACTGACGACTGAAATCGAGTAGTCTTGGAAATAATGCGCCACCTTCTTCGCTAATAGGTAAATACCATAAACTAGCTTCTGATAGTGTGGATATCTTGGTTTTGAGGGGGACAATACTTCTGAGAAATAATAAACTGGCCGCTAGACTTTATAGGCTTTACCCTCCTCTTCTCCCTCGACAGTCAGCACTGTACTGATGACCTGATTTGTGGCCACGATGTACACGAGCAAGGGCTCTTTGCTGGCAGGAGCAGCAAGCACCGACTGGGTGGAGAGTAGGGCTTTGAGCTCAACAAACCCTGCTTCGACTTTGGGAGTCCAGTCGAACGTGTCGGACTACTTCTTCAACTAATATAAGGACAGAGCCTTCTCACCAAGACGAGAAATGAATTGACTCAACGCTGCCAAGCAACCTGTGAGCTTCTGAACGTCGTGCACTCGCACAAGAGTCTTCATGCGGGTAATGGCCCTGATCTTCTCGGGGTTGACATCAATTCCTCGCTCGGAAATGAGAAAACCGAGCAACTTGCTGCTAGGGACACCGAAAGTACACTTAGCCAGATTCAGCTTTATTTCGAATCGCCTCAGATTGGCGAATGTCTCGGCCAAGTTAGCCAGTAGGTCAGAACCTTTACAGGACTTGACCACTATATCATCCATGTACGCCTCGACATTCTGAGGGATCTGGTCAAGTAAACATTTCTGAATCATGCGCATAAAAGTAGCGCTGGCATTCTTGAGACCAGAAGGCATGGTGATGCAACAAAAGCACCCGAATGGTGTGATGAAGGCTATTTTTATTTCGTCCGGGCCATATAGACGGATCTGATGGTACCCAGAATAAGCATCCAAAAACGACAAGCGCTCGCACCCCGTTGTCGAATCAACAATTTGATCTATGCGGGGGAACGGAAAATGGTCTTTTGGGCACATCTTATTGAAATGTTTGAAGTCAATGCACATGCACAACGACTTATCCTTCTTTAGAACCATCACAACATTCGAGAGCCACTCGGAGTGGTAAATCTCCCGAATGAACTTGGCTTGCAAGAGACGGGCCACTTCTTCTCCGACTGCCTTGCGCTTCTCCACCGCGGATCGACACAAATGCTCCCTGACGGGCTTGGCTTTCGGATCCACTCATAGATGGTGCTCAGCCAGCTCCCTAGGAATCCCCGGCATGTCAGCAGGCTTCCATGCAAAGATATCCCAGTTCTCACGGAGGAACTGGATGAGCTCGGCTTCCTATTTACTGTCGAGTGTTGTTGAGATATTCGTCGGAGCAGCAGTTGGATCCGTCGGGTGGATGTGCACCTTCGTCACCTCCCTTGCCGACTGAAATGCCGACTCGGAAGCCAGCTTCTTTGCACGAAGCAAATCAGCAGGGTCGGCGGTTTTCTTGTACTCCTCCTGCTCTACCATGGCCATCTGCTGATCGGCGATCTTGGAGCCTTGCTAGAGGCATTCTTCAGCCCGTTGTCGATTGCCAGTGACCATGATCACGCCCTTAGGGCCCAACATTTTCAACTTGAGATACACGTAAGATGGTCGAGCCATGAAACGTGCATAAGCGGGTCAACCCAAAATGGCGTGGTAAGCACTCTTGAAACCCACGGCTTCAAACGTTAACTTTTCTTTTCGGAAATTTTTGTCATCTCCGAATGCCACATCCAAAGCTATCTGGCCGAGTGACTTGGCCTTCTTTCCTGGGATGACCACGTGAAACTGCATGCTGCTCTCGCTCATACGGGACATCGGAATGCCCATCCCTTTCAAAGTATCTGCATTCAGAATGTCCAGGCCGCTGCCGCCGTCCATAAGGACCTCTCTGAGTTGACTCCCCTGCACCACCGGATCAGCTACTAGAGCCTGCCGACTGGGAGTGGCCACACGAGCAGGATATTCTATCTGGTCGAATGTGATAGCATATTGGGACCATCTGAGGTAGGTGGGGGTGTCTGGTACAACCATGTTGATCTCTCTGTTGATGACCTTCAGACGACTCTTGCTCTGACATCAGCAAAGATCACCAGTGTTGCAATGACATTCGGGAATGTTTCCTTTTCCTCATCTTCATCCCCCTTTTTAGGAGACTTCTCACTCGACTGGTCCCCCTTGAATTGCTGGACAAGGGTTCAACACTGTCGAGTGGTGTGCTTGGGCAAAATTAGGTTGCCTTCTCCATCTTTCCTCGTGTGAATTACACACGGCTGATCCATGATATCATTTCCTGACTGACCTTTCCCTTTCTTGGGGACATACTGAGCCTTGGCTTTGCCCTTGTTCTTCGGCTGAGTCGCTAGTGCCGCTGCCTCTGCCGGTGTCGGGTCTTCAACCTTCCGCTTCTGTTTCCGATTGTTGTTGCCGGCAGCCTCGTTGGCAACTGCCTTTCCTTTGCCACTACGGAGGCGGTCTTCCCCTTCACCATTGGCGTACCGAGTGGCTATTTCCATCATCTTGCCGAGTGAGATATCACCCGTCCGCCCAAACTTTGGGTATAGTTCTCTTTACCTCACACCGGCCTTAAAAGCACAAACGGCCTGGTGTTCCAACACATTCTCCACTATATGATGCAGAATGGACCATCGCTGAATATAATCTCTTAAAGTTTCATTGGGCTTCTGGACATAGTGTTGTATGTCGACCAGACCTGCCGGGTGCTTGCAAGTGCCCTCAAAGGTTCGGACAAACACTCGGGTAAGATCCTCCCAGCAATATATACTAGAAGGAGCCAAACGATTCAGCCAAGCTCGAGCTGGACCATCTAGCATCAGAGGCAAGTGCTTCCTTGCAACATTGTCATTTCCGCCGCCAATCTACACAGCCACTCGGTGATCATCTAACCAAGTCTCTGGCTTTTATTCACCAGAAAACTTTCCGATTCCCGCCGCCATTCTGAAGTTGGGGAGGATCTCTGCAGAACGTATAGCTTTGCTGAAACACTCAGGACCAGACACCACAGCTGAGCTTCCACTCGGAACATCTCTGTCGTGTCCTTCTCTGTAGGCTCTGCTCTTGTCGTTCGCTTCTGAACAAGGTAGGCACGGGCGTCAACGTCTGCGTCCCGCTCACCACCGAAGGAGCGTCCAATGTCCTGGCGCCGGGGCGCGTACGAACCACTCCGTGGAGGAGTGGGCACTCGATGGTGGTCTTCGCGGTGATGCTGATCTCTATCTTGCCCTTCATGCAAATCGCCGCCTTGACGACGCAAGGGCGATCTAGGACTGTGTGCCGACTGAACAGTCTCTGCCTTGGGTGATTGCTATAAATCCTATTACGGGACTGAGAAACTGCTGAATTCTAATGTTGTGCTGCATCCAACAGCGCTTTGATCTGCAACAACCCTCTTCCAGCCTCTGACCGGGACGGTTGAATGGAATCCACTATCCTAGTAGCAGCAACAACATTGAGCATAGGAGTTCGGTATACCTCAACGTCGTCGTGTGATCCAGTCAGAAATAGTTGTCGAGGACGTCGACTGGGGTGTGGCGGGTGCTGGCGAGCACGCTCGTCAATCTCTGCCTGGAGCTCTTCCAGACGAATGCGTGTGGCCTCCAGAGCTTGGGCCTCGGTAGTCGTGCCGACGATGGGAGTATGAAGAACCTTCTCGTCGCGACGCGGCTGCTCTTTTGACGGACCTCTAGCCTCGCGCTTTCCACGGCCGAAACCAGGCGGTGAACTCTGAGGAGAGCCCACCATCAAAACCTCCGCTGAAGGATCGCAGCTTTCGCACTCGGAAGGCACGTCGAACGGATCGGAATCCGACTCGAACACGTCGTGAAGGGACTCGGCGGGCTCGAGCGCTGCAACCTGTAGAGAAGCTTGGCGTGCCGCTACATGCTCGACCCAACGCTGAAGTCATGAGCGGCCGGACCGCTTGCGACTACGAACAGCGAGAGGGGCCGACGGGTAAGGAGTCGATGGATGACGCAGCAACACGCCACAGGAACTCACGTGGAAGTGCGCGGCCCCACAGACTGGGAGCACCTCAACATCGAGAGGCGCTTCCTGGAGCCAGGCCAAATTGTCGCAATGAAGGTGAGCGCTCCGAAACGGATCTCGTGGCCCAGAGTGAAAACACCACCGGAATACATGTCGAAGGATGAAAATCGCAACCTCACGGGAAGTCGATTAGACACCTGCCCGACGGTGGGAGCCAACTGTCATGGGAACAAGCCTGACAGTAGATGGTAGGGGTACGAAGGGGGAGAGCAGAGTCCTAGCTACGGCGAGGGTGTACACACGGATGTATGAGTTCAGGCCCCTCTCATGGAGGTAACAACCCTACGTCTCAGTGCTCGAGAGCTTATGTCATGTGGAATAGCGAGATTACAATGGTTGCGAACCCTTGTGCAGGATGGGAGGGGCGGCTTATATAGAGTTCGCTGCCCCTCATAATTATCCCGCATCTAAGGGTTCGATCATGGGGTTAAAGACTGCCGTTACAGGTAACGTACATAATAAAAGCTACTATTGATGATTGAACCAATGTCTGCCCGTTGGGCTCTTGACGATGGCTCCTGGTCTTCTGGCGTCAAGTGAAAGTGAGGTCTTCCGAGTGACACGCGATTGCCGAGTGAGAGGAGGAGCTCCGAGTGTATTACTGTCGAGTGGCCTTGGACGTCTCTAGGGATCCACTTGGAAGTTCATTGTTGATCTTCAAGTCCTCCCATGTAGTGTCCTTAGGTAGGGTATGTGGGACTTGCCTAGGACCCAACCCTAGGTACATATCCTCGTCAGCAAGCACGCTGCAATAACGGCCGCATCGCGCACGTATCCCACGTCTCGCATTCAATGGGCATCATGGGGAGGTGCAGCAAGCACAATGATCACAACCGCAAGACCCTACCACGCATGCATGTGCATTGTTTGGGCCTAGCCCAACAACGCCTCGCATCGTGTGTGGCCCAGGCCCGGGGGCTCCTGTCGGTGCACTAGAGTTTTTTGGGCTCTCTAGTGCCCCTTACTAGTGCACGGGAAGTAGTAGCCACCGTGGCAACGGGGCCCGGCAAGGATCTGCAATATATAAGTATATAAGAGACAAGACCTAGCTGGGGTAGCCCCGGCAAGGCAAAGCCCCGGCAAGACCTGGGAAGGCGAAGACCCGGCAAGGCCCCGCCAGCGCACAGGCTAGGTGTCGACCCACCTGGGCACGTGTCGCGGCGTCGGCGATGGAGGGGCTAAGCGGTGTCAATGGGACGAGCGCCTATCCTGTCCGAGGGACAATCAGAGATGCCTGACGGTGCATTAAGTGCGCTTGTCTTACCCCGTCAGTGTTAGGTATGGTAGCACTGTAGCTCTGTACACCCCGTGTATGCACTGTAGGCCACTATTGGGATCCCCTTCAGAGTATAAAAGGAGGCCCAGGGCGATACGGTAGAGGACTTTTGGCTCCTCAGACTTTTGCACTTTTGGACCTTCTGGCTCATATGCGTGGCAGCTGCTCATAGCGCTCATGTAGCTAGAACCCTAAGAACACTCACCCGATACAACCATGTAGGATTAGGGTTTTACGCATCTTTGCGGCCCGAACCTGGGTAAATCCATGCATGTTGCTCATTAGACATGCTCTTTGTGCGAGCCTTCTCCCCCGCTAAACCGAAAGGGGTCCCTCCGATCCCATAGGTGTTCGTTCCGCATGACACCACCCTCCACCAGGGTGTGCCAGAGGTCCCTGGCGCGGCCTGGTGGAGGGTGGGCACCTCGGGCACCCCCTCAACCAACTATCAATTCTATAAATTCCCTAAAGATCCAAAAACCCTAGGGGAGTTGACGAAACACAACTCCAGCTGCCGCAAGTTCAAGAATCTCGAGATCCAATCTAACACCCTCACACAGGGGTTCATCTTCTTCATAGGTACCTCTCCAATGATGCGTGAGTAGTCCACCATAGACCTGCGGGTCTGTTGGCAGTAGCTAGATGGCTTCCTCTCTCTCTACATTTCTCAATACAATGGTCTCTTGGAGATCTATTTGATGTAATGAATTTTGCGGTGTGTTTGTTGGGATTCGATGAATTTTGCATTCAAATCTTTGGTTTAGTTAGGCCAACTATATCGATTTTTGTTGAAATGGGAAGAGGTGCTTTGTGATCGGTTCGATCTTGCGGTGTTCTTTCCTAGTGACAAAACGGGCAGCAAGACACACATGTATTGGTGCCATTGAGGATAACAAGATGGGGTCTATTCCTACATGAATAGATCTTGTCTTCATCATGTCACCGTTCTTATTGCATTACTCCATTTCTCCATGAACTTAATACAGTAGATGCATGCTGGATAGCGGTCAATGTGCGGAGTAATAGAAGTAGATGTAGAATCATTTTGGTCTACTTATCTTGGACATTATACCTATGTAATGATCATTTCCTGGATATCGTCATGATTTTTTGATCTTCTATCAATTGCCCAACAGTAATTTGTTCACTCATGATACGTCTCCAACGTATCTATAATTTATGAAGTGTTCATGCCATATTAACCTATGTTTACAATACTTTTATATGGTTTTTATGCACTTTATATGACTGATTTAGAACTAACCCGGACTGACGATGTTTTCAGCAGAATTATCGTGGTGTTGTTTTTGTGCAAAAAATGAAAGTTCTCGGATTCGCCCGAAACTTTTTTATGACTTTTGCTGGAGGAAATAAGAAATAATGGAGCAAAAAACCACCGGAGGGGGTGTGCCAGGAGGCCACCACACTAGGGCATAATGAAATTGCTTGTGGGCCCCTCGTATCTCCGTTGCTCGTGACTCCAATGCTGAAAAATCCTTTAAATCCTAGAAACCCCAGAAACAAAGAGAGACAAGCCACTCCACCACCGCAACTCTCGATATCACCAAAAAACCAATCCGGAGCAATTCCAATACCCTGCCGGGGAGGGAAAACTATCACCGGTGGCCATCTTTATCATCCGTATGGTCTCCATGATGAGGAGGGTGTAGTTCACCCTCGGGGCTGAGTGTATGCACCAGTAGCTATGCATTCAATCTCTCTCTCTCTCGTGTTCTTGAGATGACACGAACTTGATGTATCATGGGCTTGTTAATATAATTGGATTATATGATGTATTTTCCTTACCATCTAGTTGTTGTGAATTGAATCTTTCACTTTAAGAACTCGTTATGTTGGATTGAGCATATTGGTATGACATCACTTGATGTATGTCTTGCATGGGATACCCGTAGTGACATTGGGCTATTCTATTGATTCACTTGATATATGTTTAGGCATCAACTTGCGAATTCCGGTGAACTTGGGCATCTATGCATAGGGGTTAATTGCATGTTTTCATACCATGTTCTCCGATAGAAATCTTGGAGTGCTCCTTGCAAGTTCTTTGTGTTGGATTGAATATGAATAGCTCTGAAATTGTTTGATGCATGTCGCAGAATTTACCCATGAATACTTGAGGTGACATTGGAGTATCTAGGTGAAATTAGGGTCAATTGATATGTATCACTGATGTTATTCTAGTACGAACTCTAGGGCTGTTTGTGGAAATTATAGAAATAGCTCAAAAGATCGAATGGAAAAGATAACTTGATGTTATCTTACTACAAACTCTTGAATAGATCGATCAGAAAGAATAAATTTGAGCTGGTTCTACCATCTACATAAATTTCATCTTATTGTTCTCCGCTAGATAGGAACTTTCGAGTGATTCTTTTTTGCACATTAAGGGATGATCATATGATTCAACTATGTTAGCATTGTTGAGAGATTGCATTAGTGAAAGTATGTACCCTGGGACTTATTTCCAAGCATTAATACAACGTTTTTCTCGCTGTTTGCCACTAGTTACCTTGCTGTTTTTATATTTTCAGATTACAAAAATCCATATCTACCATACATATTGCACTTGTATCACCATCTCTTCGCCGAACTAGTGCACCTATACAATTTACCATTGTATTGGGTGTGTTGGGGACACAAGAGATTTCTTGTATTTGATTGCAGGGTTGCTTGAGAGAGACCATCTTCATCCTACACCTCCCACAGATTGATAAACCTTAGGTCATCTACTTGAGGGAAAATTACTACCGTCCTACAAAACTCTACGCTTGGAGGCCCAACACGAGTCTACAAGAATAAAGTTGTGTAGTAGAAATCAACCCACTGTGTGCTATACTCATGAGAGAAGCTACTAGTGAAACCTATGGCCATGGGTCTACTTTTCAAATATATTGCTTTCCGATCTACTATTTACATCTTTTGTTTTCAGATCTATTAATCCAAAAAACAAAAATACCTTGCTGCACTTTTTATTTATTTATTTTACTTTGTGTTCTTGCGAGATCTATTTCCCAAAAATATCATTACCTAATATATCTTATTACTGTAGAGAGTGTGACAACCTCTCTTTCGAGTCGGGTTGCAAGTATTTGTTGCTTGTGTGCAGGTGTTGTTTACGTGGGTGCTTGATCTTCCTCTACGGATTGATACCTTGGTTTCATAACTAAGGGAAATAGTTACTGTCTTTGTGCTGCATCATCCCTTCGTCTTTGGGGAAATACCGACGAAGTCTCAAGCCTCAGCATTCTCCTCCGTCGAAACTTCATGTCGGTGGAGGGGGAATCCTAGCCGTGAATACATGCCCCCAAACAGGTCTTGTGTATCACTCATGTAGTAACACGAAAATGAAACATATACAGGAATCCAGCATGGTCGAACCACCCCATCTCTTTTCCGGTCAAAGGTGTTCATACCTATCCTGTTGTCGGTCAAAAGGATGGACATCCACCGAGGCCCATGAATGGGCATGACATCAATAACCACGCGGTGGAGTGTCGAAGACAGCCATCACCTACTGGTGATGCAAACATGTGTACGAAAATGGTGTGTTGCGTTTGAATTCATTAATATATACCTCATGCGCAACTTTGATGTGTCGCGTGCTTTCCAACAGGAAAGTCCACCCCTGAGCGAGTGTTTATGACGCGTACAACTAGTATGCCGAGCGTCGATGGGAACGATTCACACATTCGTAGGTGTTTGCTTAGACTTGGGTAAGGAAACTCAAATGACCTATATAATGTATACCATAACACAAAACTATTGAAGATTCCACCATGGTAACTCTCTCTTGTTGTCAGTCAATATTATGGACATCCACTATCATGCCCAAGATGCGCGCCTATCCATATTAAGGCACAGGGGCCTCGACAGGGGTAGAGGCACATCTTGTCGTTCACAAGTACTGTATCATTACATACATTCACGAAGAGAAGAGTATATGAGTTGGCTTAAACTCGCCACATGCTAAATTACAATTCCACACAGTTTATTAAAACATCAATCCAAAGATAGGGTCCGACTATGGACGGAAACAAACGACAAAATGCTATAATGACACTGGCTTGCTAGCCCCGAAGATCACGACCACGAACACTCTACTCGTCTGGATATGTGACGTACATCTTGTGACGAGGATATGTACCTAGGGTAGGGTCCTAGGCAAGGCCCACATACCCTACCTATGGACACTACATGGGAGGACTTGAAGATCAAGCATGAACTACCGAGTGGATTCCAGGAGACGTTCAAAGCCACTCGACATATATCCACTCGGAGACTCCTTCTTTCACTCGGCAGTCGCATGTCACTCGAAAGACCTTGCTTTCACTCGAGGCCAGAAGATTAGGAGCCATAATAAAGAGCCCAACGGGCAGACGTTGGTTCAATTGTCATTAGTAGCTTTTATTACGTACGTTACTAGTAACGGCAGACTTTAACCCCATGATCGGACCCTTAGATGTTGGGTAATTATGAGGGGCAGCAAACTCTATATAAGTCGCCCCTCCCCTCCTACACAAGGGTTCGCAACCATTGTAATCTCTATATTCCACACGACATAAGCTCCTGAGCACTGAGACGTAGGCTGTTACCTCCACGAGACGGGCATGAACTCATACATCCGTGTGTACATCCTCGCCATAGCTAGGACTCTGCCCTCTCCTTTCGTACCCCTACCATCTACTTTCAGCCTCGTTCCCACGACAGTTGGCACCCACCGTGGGGCAGGCGTCTAAGAGACTTCCGACGAGGTTGCATTTTTCATCCTCCGACATGTCTTCCGATGGTGTTTTTTCTCTGGGCCACAAGATCCGTTTCGGAGCGCTCACCTTCATCACCGACGATTCGGCATGGCTCCAGGAAGTGTCTCTTGATGTCAAGGCGCTCCCAGTCCGCAGGGCCGCGCATTTCCATGCGAGTTCCTGCGGTGTGTTGGTGCATCAGCCTTCGACTCCCTACACGTCGGCCCGCTCACTGTTCGCAGTCACAAGTGGTCCGGCCACTCATGACTTCAGCGTTGGGTCAAACTCGCAGTGGCGCATCAAACTTCTCCGCAGATTGCAGCACTCGAGCCCGCCGAGTCCCTTCATGGCGTGTTCAAGTCGGATTCCAATCCGTCTGACGTGCCTTCCGAGTGCGAAAGCTGTGATCCCGCAACGGAGGTATTGATGGCGGGCTCTCATCAGAGTTCACCGCCTGGCTTTGGCGGTGGCAGGTGTGAGGCTGGAGGTCTGTCAAAAGAGTAGCCGCGTCACGAGGAGGAGGTTCTTCATACTCCCTTCATCAGCGCGACCGCCGAGGCCCTAGCTTTGGAGGCCGCGCGCATTCGTTTGGAAGGACTCCAGGCAGAGCTTGACGAGCGCGCTCGCTAGCACCCGCCACTTTCCAATCGACGTCAGTGATAGTTGTTTCCGATTGGATCTCATGACAACGTTGAGGTATATCGAACTCGTGTGTTAAATATTGCTGCTACTGCTAGGATAGCAGATTCCATTTAGCCGTCCTGGTCAGAGGCTGGAAGAGGGTTGATGCAGATCAAAGCACTGTTAGATGCAGCGTAGCGTCAGAATTTAGTAGTTTCTTAGTCCCACAACAGGATACACAACAATTCACCCAAGGTATAGACCGTTCAGTCAACACACAGCCCTGGATCGCCCTTGGGGAGGCGGTTTCTGTGAAGGGCAAGACAGAGATAAGTTTCACCGCGAAGATCACCGTCGAGTGCCCACTCCTCTGCGGAGTGGTTCGTAGGCGCCTCGTCGCTAGGACTATAGGCGCTCCTTTGGTGATGAGCGGAATATGGGCTTTGGCGCCCGCGCCCTTCTTGTTTAGAAGCGGATTGACCGGGGCAGAGCTTACAGAGAAGGACACGATAGAGATGTTCCGAGTGGAAGCTCAGCCGTGGTGTCTGGTCCCGAGTGTTTCAGCAGCGCCATACGTTCTGTAGAGATCCCCCCAACTTCAGGATGGCAGCGGGAATCAGAAAGTTTTCTAGCGAAACAAAGACAGAGACTTGGTTAGATGATTACCGAGTGGTTATGCAAATTGGTGGAGGAAATGACAATGTTGCAATGAAGCACCTGCCCCTGATGTTAAATGGTTCAGCTCGACCTTGGCTGAATCGTTTGGCTCCCTCCAGCATACATTGTTGGGAGGATCTTGCCCGAGTGTTTGTCCAAACCTTTGAGGGCACCTGCAAGCGTCCGGCAGGTTTGGTCTTCTTACAGCATTGTGTCCAGAAGCCCAATGAAACTTTGAGAGATTATATTCAACGATGGTCCACTCTGCATCATACAGTGGAGAATGTGTCGGAACACCAGGCTGTCTGTGCTTTCAAGGCCGGTCTGAGATACAGGGAGCTATATCCGAAGTTCGGGCAGATGGGTGATATTTCACTCGGCAAGATGATGGAAATCACCACTTGGTACGCCAATGGCGAGGAAGAAGACCACCTCCGTAGCGGTAAAGGAAAGGCAGTCGTCAATGAGGCTGGTGGCGGCAACAATCCGAAACAGAAGCGAAAAGCTGAAGATCCGGTTCAAGCAGAAGCGGCAGCGCTGACGACTCATTCGAAGAACAAGGGCAAAGCTAAGGCACAATATGCCCCCAAGAAAGGGAAAAATCAGTCAGGAACTGATATCATGGATCAGCCGTGTGTAATACACATGAGGAAAGTTGTGGAAGGCAATCTGATTTTGCCAAGCACACCACTCGACAGTGTCTGACCCTTATCTAGCAATTCAAGGGAGACCTGCCGAGTGATAAATCTCTTGATAAGGGAGATGAAGATGAGGATAAGAAAACATTCCTAGATGTCACTGCTACACTGGTGATCTTTGCTGATGTCGAGAGCAAGAGTCGTCTAAAAGTCATCAACAGAGAAATCAACATGGCTGTACCAGACACCCCCACCTACCTCAAATGGTCCCAATATGCTATCACATTCGACCAAACAGACCATCCTGGTCATGTGTCCACTCCCGGTCGACAGGCTCTGGTAGTTGATCCGGTGGTGGGGGGGCTCGACTTAGAAAGGTCCTCATGGACGGCGGCAACGGCCTGAACATTCTCTATTCGGATACCCTGAAAGGGATGGGCATTCCGATGTCCCATCTGAGTGAGAGTAGCATGCAGTTTCACGGGGTTATTCCAGGAAAGAAGGCCAATTCACTCGGCCAGATAGCATTGGATGTGGCATTCGGGAATCACAAAAATTTTCGAAAAGAAAAGTTGACATTTGAAGTCATGGATTTCAAGAGTGCTTCCCACGCCATTCTGGGTTGACCCGCGTATGCATGTTTCATGGCCCGACCATGATATGTGTATCTCAAGTTGAAAATGCCAAGCCCTAAGGGCGTGATCACAGTCATTGGCAATCGACAGCAGGCCGAAGAGTGCCTCCATCAAGGCTTCAAGATCGCCGATCACCAGATGGCCATGGTTGAGTTGGAGGAGTACAAGAAAACCGCCGACCCTGCCGATTTGCTCCGTGCAAGGAAGCCAGCTTCCGAGTCAGCATTTCAATCGGCAGGGGAGGTGAAGAAGGTACACATCCATCCGACGGATCCTACTGCTGCCCCGACGAATATCTCATCAACACTCGACAACAAATAGGAAGCCGAGCTCATCCAATTCCTCCGTGAGAACTGCGATATCTTCGCATGGAAGCCTGCTGACATGCCGGGGATTCCTAGGGAGCTGGCTGAGCACTGTCTGCAAGTGGATACAAAAGCCAAACCCATCAGGGAGCATTTGCGTTGCTCAGCGGCGGAGAAGCACAAGGCAATCGTTGTGATGGTGCCAAAGAAAGATAAGTCGTTGCGCATGTGCATCGACTTCAAACATCTCAACAAGGTGTGCACAAAAGACCAGTTTCCGCTCCCCCGCATAGATCAAATTGTTGACTCGACAGCGGGGTGTGAGCGTTTATCGTTTTTGGACGCTTATTTTGGGCACCGTCAAATCCGTCTGTATGGCTCGGACGAAATAAAGACAACCTTCATCATCGCATTCGGGTGTTTTGTTACATCACCATGCCTTTTGGTCTCAAGAATGCCGGTGCTAATTTTATGCTCATGATTCAGAAATGTTTACTCGACCAGATCCCTCGGAATGTCGAGGCGTACATGGACGATATTGTTGTCAAGTCCTGCAAAGGTTCCGACCTGCTGGCTGACTTGGCCGAGACATTCGCCAATCTGAGGCGATTCGACATAAAGCTAAATCCGGCCAAATGTACTTTCGGTGTCCCTGGCAGCAATTTGCTTGGTTTTCTCGTTTCCGAGCGAGGAATTGATGTCAACCCTGAGAAAATTAGTGCCACCACCCGTATGAAGACTCCCGTGCGAGTGCATGATGTTCAGAAGCTCCCAGGTTGCTTGGCAGCATTGAGTCGATTCATTTCTCGTCTTGGTGAGAAGGCTCTGCCCTTATATCAATTGATGAAGAAGTCCAACACGTTCGACTGGACTCCCGAAGCTGAAGCAGCGTTTGTTGAGCTCAATGCCCTGCTCTCCACCCAGCCCGTGCTTGCCGCTCCTGCCACCAAAGAGCCCTTGCTCCTATACATCGCGGCCACAAATCAGGTCATCAGTACAGTACTGACTGCCAAGCGAGAAGAGGAGGGTAAAGCTTATAAAGTCCAGCTGCCAGTTTATTATGTCTCGGAAGTTTTGTCCCCCTCAAAGCAAAGATATCCAGACTATCAGAAGCTGGTTTATGGTATTTACCTATCAGTGAAGAAGGTGGCACATTATTTTTAAGACCACTCGATATCACTCGTCAGTGATGCTCCCTTGTCTGAAATTTTCAATAATCGACACACATTAGGTCGAGTGGCTAAATGGGCAATCGAGCTTGGACACTTTGACATCAGATTCTAAGCCAAAAAAAGCAATCAAGTCCCAATCATTGGCGGATTTCATGGCCAAGTGGATTGAATAGCAACAGCCTATCCAAGTTCACTCGGCACATTGGACAATGTTCTTTGATGGCTCCAAAATGGTGAATGGGTCTGGTGCTGGGGTTGTCCTGATATCTCCTAGGGATGACAAGCTCAGCTATGACTTGCAAATTCACTTCGATTCCTCTGACAATGAGGCAGAGTATGAAGCACTATTGTATGGGTTGCGCATGTCTATCTCACTCGGCGTCAAGCGCCTGATGGTTTATGGTGACTCAGATCTGGTGGCGAATCAAGTGATGAAAGAGTGGGATGTTCGAAACCCCGCTATGACTGGATACTGCAGTGCAATCCGAAAGTTGGAGAAGAAGTTTGAAGGCCTGGAACTTCATCATGTTCCCTGACTGAAAAATCAGGCGGCCGATGAACTATCCAAGATTGGTTCACTCGATGGCCTCTCCCCAGCGGTGTGTTCTTGGAGCACTTGCACACTCCTTCGGTTCAAGAAGATCCTTTCATCAAAGAGCCCCCACAGGCTTTGAGTTCCACTGACTCGACAGAGGTTGATGTCCCTATAGTGATTGACCTGGTCATGGAAATTCTGGTTATCATTCCCGATTGGACTGTGCCTTACATTGCCTATATCCTGAGACAAGAGCTCCCTGAAGATGAAACAGAGGCTCGACAGATTGTGCATGGGTCCAAGGCTTTCACTAGGATGGGAGATCAGATGTTCAGAGAGAGTGCGACTGGTGTCACCCAGCGCTGTATTTCCCCCGAGGAAGGTCGGATGATTCTAGACGAGATTTACTCGGGACGATTATCGCTAAAGCATACCGAGCTGGTTTTTACTGGCCACGAGCTAATGAGATGGCCAAAGACATTGTTGATCATTGTGATGGTTACATGTTCTATGCGAACCTGTCACACAAGCCGGCGTCTGCTCTGAAGACAATTCCTCTTGCCTGGCCGTTTGCGGTTTGGGGACTCGACATGGTTGGCCCCTTTTGACCCGAAAAAGGAGGATTCACTGACTTGTTGGTAGTAGTCGACAAATTCACCAAGTGGATAGAAGCCAAGCCAATCAAGAAGTTGAACTCCTGTATGGCGGTCACCTTCATGAGAGAGATAATTTATCGATACGGCATTCCGCACAGCATCATGACGGACAACGGCACTAATTTTGACTCAGAAGAATTCAGGAACTTCTGTAACTCCCAAGGCACCCGAGTGGATTATGCATCTGTTGCGCATCCTCAAACTAATAGGCAAGTCGAGCGGGATAATGGTCTCATCCTGCAAGGTCTGAAGCCTCATCTCATGCGCGATTTGGATCATGCCGCTGGAGCCTAGGCAATTGAGCTGCCGTCTGTTTTGTGGGGTCTGAGGACAACGCCTAATCGGTCGACTAGACGAACTCCTTCCTTCCTTGTCTATGGTGCTGAAGCCATATTGCCTAGTGACTTGGCCCACAATTCTCCTCGAGTGGAGCTATATTCTGAGGCTGGAGCTAAGCAGGCCAGATAGGACGGTGTAGACCTTCTAGAGGAGGAATGAGAGATGGCTCTAATCCGGACTACTCCCTATCACCAGGACCTCCGGCGCTTCCATGAGAAGAATGTCAAGAGTTGGTCCTTTCATGGGGGAGATCTGGTGCTTCGAGTGAATCAACACCGACCTCACAAGCTTGCTCTTGCTTGGGAAGGTCCTTTCGTCGTCACTAAGGTGCTAAACAATGGAGCCTATCACCTGTACAATCTCATGAAGCGGATAGACGAGCCACGAGCCTGGAAGGCAGATCTGCTCTGGCATTTTTATACTTGAGTCAAGAATCTTCTGATGTAATAAGAATACTTCATCAATCCAATTCACATTTCTGCAATATATATCGTCGGTTCCAATCGTACAATTACATTCTTGGTGATACTCTGAGTGATGAGCAATCCTCACACTCGGGGGCTTAGCTGCGAACATGTTTCGCCTAAGTTAAAAACCATGTCGGGTGGATAGCTGTCCATTCACTCGACGGTCTATTTGTGAATTCATCTTCGCTTAGGTTCAAAGATACTCCGAGTGATGAGCAATCCTCACACTCAGAGGCTTAGCTGCAAACATGTTTCGCCTAACTTAAAAACCTTGTCGGGTGGATAGCAGCCCATTCTCTCGACGACCTATTTGCGAATCTATCTTCGCTTAGGTTAAAAGATACTCCGAGTGATGAGCAATCTTCACACTCGGAGGCTTAGCTACGAACATGTTTTGCCTAAGTTAAAAACCCTGTGGGGTGGATAGCAGTCCATTCACTTGACGACCTATTTGCGAATCTGTCTTCGCTTAGGTTCAAAGATACTCCGAGTGATGAGGAATCCTCACACTCGGGGGCTTAGCTGCGAACATGTTTCGCCTAAGTTAAAAACCCTGTTGGGTGGATAGCAGTCCATTCACTCGATGGCCTATTTGCGAATCCGTCTTTGCTTAGGTTCAAAGATACTCCGAGTGATGAGAAATACTCACACTCGGGAGCTTAGCTGCGAAACACGTTTTGCCTAAGTTGAAAACCTCGTGGGGTGGATAGCAGTACATTCACTTGATGGCCTATTTGCGAATCTGTCTCCGCTTAGGTTCAAAGATACTCCGAGTGATGAGCAATCCTCACACTCGGGGGCTTAGCTGCGAACATGTTTCGCCTAAGTTAAAAACCCTGTCGGGTGGATAACAGTCCATTCACTCGATGGCCTATTTGCGAATCCGTCTTTGCTTAGGTTCAAAGATACTCCGAGTGATGAGCAATACTCACACTCGGGAGCTTAGCTATGAAACACGTTTCGCCTAAGTTAAAAACCTCGTCGGGTGGATAGTAATCCATTCACTCGACAACTTAGCTGTGGATCGACATTCGCCTAAGCTCGAAAATACTCTGAGTGATGAGCAATACTCACACACGGGAGCTTAGCTGCGAAACACATTTCGCCTAAGTTGAAAACCTCGTGGGGTGGATAGCAGTCCATTCACTTGATGGCCTATTTGCGAATCTGTCTTCGCTTAGGTTCAAAGATACTCCGAGTGATGAGGAATCCTCACACTCGGGGGCTTAGCTGCGAACATGTTTTGCCTAAGTTAAAAACCCTGTCGGGTTTATAACAGTCCATTCACTCGATGGCCTATTTGCGAATCCGTCTTTTGCTTAGGTTCAAAGATACTCCGAGTGATGATCAATACTCACACTCGGGAGCTTAGCTACGAAACACGTTTCGCCTAAGTTAAAAACCTCGTCGGGTGGATAGTAATCCATTCACTCGACAACTTAGCTATGGATCGACATTCGCCTAAGCTCGAAAATACTCCGAGTGATGAGAAATCCTCACACTCAGGGGCTTAGCTGCGAAACACATTTTTCCTAAGTTAAAAACCTCGTCGGGTGGATAGTAATTCATTCACTCGACAACTTAGCTATGAATCGACATTTGCCTAAGTTCGAAAATACTCCGAGTGATGAGCAATCCTCACACTCGAGGCCTTAGCTGCGAAACACGTTTCGCCTAAGTTAAAAACCACGTCGGGTGGATAGTAATCCATTCACTCGACAACTTAGCTGTGAATTGACATTCGCCTAAGTTCGAAAATACTCCGAGTGATGAGAAACCCTTACACTCAGGGGCTTAGCTGCGAATCGACATTCGCCTAAGTTAAAAACAAACTCAGTCGAATAGACGATTGAAAGCCAAATACGAATGAAATCCAAAGGGTAAACCGCAGATAAACGTTTCGTATGGAAGCAAATGTGCTCAGGCCTAAGGCCTGAATGAAGTTTTAATGGATACAATTCCACTCTGCATACCGAGGCAAATATAAGTGTTTCTTCCAAAGACCAAGTTTTTTAAACGGGTGACGGGCTTGCAGGCTCGACAAAAGTGTCCAAGTCGATGCCGTCGGCGATTCTGGTGGCTGCCTCAATGAAGTATTCCATGAAGTCCTAAAACTAGAGTTTCTTGGTGTTTACCACCTGGAGCTCCTTCAGCTTCTCCTCCCTCACATCCCTGCAATGGACCCTGACAAGTGATAACGCCACGTCGGCCCCGTAGTGAGTAGCAGATTTCTTCTAGGCTTGCACTCGACTAGGAAGTTCATTCGGTCGAACCATTATAGAGTTGAGGTCGAGCTGAAGAGTGTCCTCGGGCCATATCTCCTTGTCGATTCTCTCCATCGCTGATTTCAATCGGGCAATATATGCCTGGACGCCTTCGAGACGGAAGTTGAGTCTCTACATGTTCATGGCCACTACATCGACAACTAGTGACTTGGTGGGATCCAAATTGAGCTCAACCTCTTATGTCTCCTTCTCAAAGTCTTGGCAGAATTCTGTTGAAGAATGGGGAATGGGAGGAGAATAGGTGAACTGCGATCCTCAAATTTTTTACAAACTTCAGTCGATAAGAATTACTCACTGTCGAGCAGAATATACATCTTCCTCAAGAATTCGCCCAAATGCTTCTCCAGGCCATTGCTCCTTTTGTTCAGTTGCTCGGCCTTTTTGACGAGGTCCGCACGCTCCTGCTTCAGCTTGGCGTTCTCCTCCTCCAGCTTCTTGGCGGCTGCCTGTAGCGACCCAACTCAAAACGGTCAAGTCTCTGTGTGTTCTGTGCCATCCCTGGATCAGTATGCTGGCATACATAGTACATCAATGTATATATCAAAGTGCAATCACACGTAACAGCGTAAAATAGATATATACCTTAAAATAGCAGCGGATACAGTCAACGGGAGTGGAGTCCCAATAACACCAACGGCAAGTTGAGTGCAGACCGTAACCCTGAATCGTACTCTTACCCATCGTAGAAGAGTATCTGTAACATAAGACGTTGCAGCCATATAGGTCAGTACATTGAATGTACTGGCAAGATCACCATAGTAGATCAGAAGAATACAGACTATTCTATATGCAAAGGCTTTGTGGCTCCGTGTCTAAGTTTTTGCGTAAAAGCTGATTTTATTTTCCTACAACAAAGGAATATCAGGAATATCACTATGGAATTACCTATCATGACATGGTTCTACCAACCAATGTCTCAATACCCTCAAGTATCTTAAGTTGCCCACAATTAAGTTATCAGTCTAGTGTTGAGAGTTCAGAGATAGATCCAAGTCTAGAAGCTCAAATTGTCTGTAACCGGGGACATGGCTAATCGATTAGGTTTAACTCTGCGGAGTGTTGTGTACTTCACCCACAAGATTCTTTCCTTCCTGGTAAGTCCTCGCACTGCCTGGTGTTTGAGAACAGGATGAAAGAAACATGGTCTTTCAGAGTGCTTCCCTGACTGTCCGACAGTGCCCATCCAATCCTAACGTCGACTACATCTCGTAGCACTGTCCAACAGAGTCACAACAAAGATCAACCAAGCCAGAGCCCATATTGACTTGTGGCTACACAGGTAAGCTTCCGGGCATGAAGTATTCATCCTTCTCTTTGAGTCTGGGTGAAGCTTTCCGCAAGATGTCATGGCACTTCTCCATGCATCCCGGCCACTCATTGGTTTCTCCAGGGTGCCCATCAATTCCATCCTTCACCTAGTAGTGTGTATTGAAAACTTGTCTTCTCGAGTCTTGAAGTCTTGAGGTCTTGAAGATGCAGGACTTGAAGATGTCTTCATGAAGTTGTCGTCTTGACGTAGAGTCCTTCTTCAGACCACTCACGAACACTCATACCAAACCCCGTCTACTTTAGCATAGCATAAGAGTAACTAACGTTCCCGGGGCTTTAGTAACCAGCGGTGGGTTCCTACCTCATGCATTCTACTCAACTACAAGAATTTCAATAACACTACGGGAGGGATGTGTTGAATGATGTCACTACATGCAATAAAAACATGGGTATGAAATAGATGGTCAAAGTGAACTTGCCTGTACTGTTATCTCAGAAATAACTTGATAGACTATACGTCACTCTCCGATGAAATCTATAACAAACATTGCATACATAAGCAATCATACTAGCAATCAATTCTAACAATCACAAGATAACACAAGAAACAAAAACAACAAGGTTGATGAAGGAAATACTTAAGACAAAAGTTAAAATCAAGAAAGTTTTCATAAAAGCAACTAAAGTAGTTTTCCCCTACAAACAATTATTTTCAAATAGTAACAAACAATAACAAAGTAAAATACAACAAAAGGATTTTAGTAAATATTTTACTAGCAAAAATATTTACTTTTGAAGAACAAGTAAAACTATGAAAACAACATCCTAAACAACATGAGTGTTTGCCTAATGAACTTAACTACAAGCACAACCATAACTAAGAGAAAACAAATTATGAAACAACTAAGTGAAAAGAAAGTAATTAATAAAAATCTTTATTATAAAACAGAATTAGATCATCTAAAACTTTGGGAAAGGAGTTTCTATTAAAACTAAATTGTTTTATAAAACATTACCTAATGATGAAGAATATAGTTCCTATAATAATAGAGTAAAACTAAACTATTTTTATTAACAAAACATTTCTTAACAGAAAAGATTTATTAAAACTTTATTTGAAAACAGAATCTAATTACTTAAAACTTTAGTTAAAAGAGAGATTACTAACTAGTTTGGTTTTAATAAACTACACCTAATTAAAAAAAAGAGTATAGGTTCCTACAATATTATTCTAGTAAACTAAACAAATTATTTTTGTTAACAGCAAGTATAATCCTAAATTTTAGAACAACAGGACTAAATGAAATCTAAAACATAAGTTAAATCAAATTCAGATTTTCAAAATAAAACAAAGTAAATCATACTAACTAAACTAATAGGAAACAAAACAGATTCTGTTTTTTAGTCAAATCCCTAATCAATTTTATTTTAAAAATTCTCAAACTTTACCTACTTATAACTAATATCACTAGTGTCAAGTAGCAAAAAGAATCAATGGAAAATACATTTTAGAACTCAATATATTCAGAAAACAAAATTTAAATCAAATCTGTTTAAATTCAAATTTATATGTTCAAACATAGCCAAACTTTATATCTACAGAAACTACAATAAATTTGTGACCTAATGCAAAAATAATCAATTAAAAAAACTCAAAAACCTAAAAGATATGATAAAAACAAAATTAGAACTATTCTGGAAACAGAAATTAAATCAGAAAAGAAAAAAAATTGCTTCTAACGGACAGGGGGTACACGTGGCATCTCCTGATTGGCTATTGGTGTGCGCGGAAGGGGGTTTTTGGGCGGACGACCGGACCTTAGCTCATACCGGTTCGCGAATTAAAGAGATCTAATATAGATCGTAGAAATTAGATCTGACGGAGGGGAGAGGGAGAGAGGCTCACCGTGGTGGTTGCCGGCTCCGGCGACGGCAGGGGCGTCGAGGTCATCGGCGACGGTGCTCCGGCGGTCCTCTGGCGAAAGTGTGGCCTCCAATCGACGTAGGAGGGCACGACGGCGAGGATGGTGGCGATGAGACGGCTTGGGGGCGACGGAGACGACGGCAGGAGCTCGGGGGCGAGTCGGGAAGTGGTGGAGCTCCGGCGAGGTTGCGGGTACGGCGGCTCTGGTGGGTCTCCGGTGGAGGAGAGGGGATGGGGTGGTGCGCACGGGTGCGGGGAGGCCGTCGGAGGGCTCGGAAGAGGACGGGGAGGTCGGAATGGAGCAAGGCGATGACAATGGCGCGGCGGCCGTGGTGGTCTCCGGCGACGAGAGGGGGTCCGGCGATGGGGCGAAGGGTGGAATGGCCAGAGGGGTCCTCAGGCTTATATAGGAGGGGTCGGGCGGTCCGGAAGGAAGGAGGGGAGAGAAATCCGGCGATGAGATCCGGCGAGGTTTGCTCGGGGAGGAGAAATGAAGGAGGTGACCGACGGGATTTTCGGTCGGGGGTGGGCTCCACTGGTCAACGAGGGCGGGCGAGTTGTTAGCGCATCGGTTGACCGCAATCTAGGGGATTCGGGGTGGCTAATAAGGGAAGTGGGCCGGCGAGATTTAAAAGCCTTTAAGGATTTTTCCTATTTAATTTACCAGCGAATCAAAAACAAATAAATGGCCATTAATACTTGCCTAAAAATAAAAAGTTTTAGACCACAATTATCAGCGGAATTTATGCCATTTAATAGACATTTTTATCTGGTCAAATTAATTACTTTTAAAAATATTTTTTTAGAAAATTGCCTAATTGGCTTTATTTGTTTTTGCAAATATTTTTTTCATATCACCCATTCGGTTTTATGATCAAAAACTTCACAAATACCCCCTTGTTTTTTGGAGTGTCATTTTGCTCCTCTCAAAATATTTGACAAGGGGTTTTGGATGCATGGAATTTCAAATAGGGGATTCAAATGAAGGTGAAACTCCAGATGAGAATTTTTATCAAATAGTTTTCAACTTCAAAAATTTAAACTTCCAACTCATATTTCACACATTTGAAGAAGTCATATTATCTCCTCTCATGAAAGTCATTGAGTTGCATAAAGTTTCTGAATTTGAAATATTTTCAAATGGGAATTCAAACCATTTTCAAATCCCTTTTCATTTCTTTAAATGGAAGAAGTCATGTCATCTTCACTATGGGTTTTTTGTGATGAAATGAATTTGAATTCCTGGTGATCAAAATGCAGAGTGAAAGTTTTGGGAAAGTCATTTCATTCCCTCTCATCAAACTTTCAAAAGTTTCAAAAAGTTTCAAATTTCACTCACTTTCACTCACTCAAGCAAACAATCAATCATTCTAATAATTATTATAACATTCCAAAGTTTGGGATGTTACACTGCCAACTTCCGATCTGTAGCTTCAGTCTTGTCACTAGCCACTCGTTGGGCATCAGCAAGCTCCTTGTCCTTCTCCTCCAGCGCCTTCTTCATGGAATCTAAAGAAACAATATTGTTGAGTCGCACTTGGAATCGGCGGTTTTCATTGCGTACGTGTGTTCTAGTGAGAGCACTTGGTTCAAAACATGAAGAGTGAAGAGGGGAATGCAGAAAAATAGCAGTAATTACCTCCCAAAGACTTCACCTCAGCACGTGCTCGCTCCAGAGCATTGTTGGAGACCGCCAGATCCACTCACAGCCGGTTCCTTTCATCCTCCATGTCCTTGTACTGCGTCCCAAGTTCGCAAGCCCTCTGGAACCAACAAAAGACAGGAATTCAATCAGCAAGTGGTGCCTGGGACAGTCGACTGAGTTATGAACACTGGCGAATGACTATCTTACAACCTTGGAACAACCTAAGAAGAATTCAAGCAAAAAGTCCACTCGACATGTCGAGTGGCCCTGGCGCTCCGCGCGCTATAAACAAATTTAAAGCTGTCTCTATGAAGACCCCTGCCAGTGCAAGCACTCGACAACGGTCTTGGGGACTACACCAAGTGGGTGCACTAAGAGTGCCCCCACTGAGACGGTTAACTCTCGATCCGTCGAGTAACTCGTCAAAAAAAGATACACACTCGACATGTCGAGTGACTCTAGTACCACGCGTACGACAAGTTTTCAAGCCTACTGCTCATCATCTGCGATTAACAGTAGCCTCGGGGACTACACCCATTGGGTGCACTTAGCGTGCCCCCACTGGTTATTAATAAATTCGACAAGGTCAGCCCTGTCAGAATACTCGATCCGTCGAGTGATGTGCCTCCTTGCTCTGTGAAGTTCAATCTATCCTTATGTAGCATCATATCATGGTTTGTCAATAATATCCATGAAACCTGCAAGGTAGCTACGAAGCGGCGTGGTCCAAGGCAAAATGTATCATGTATACAATAAACTCTAAGACCCCCGCCTGTGCAAGCACTCGACAGCGGTCTCGGGGACTACACCCAGTGGGTGCACTTAGCATGCCCTCACTGGATCTGCCGATTCTCGATCAGTCGAGCGGCAGAAATATCCATCATTGGAATATCTATTACTCTGAGAAGTGCAGTCTATCCTTATGCAATGTCATATCATGGTTTGTCAATAATATCCATGAAACCTACAGAGTAACTTCAAAGTGGTGGGTACGAAAAGCTCTAAGACCCCTGCCGATGCAAGCACTCGACAGTGGTCTCGGGGACTACACCCAGTGGGTGCACTAAAAATGCCCCCACTGAGACGGTTAACTCTCGATCCGTCGAGTAACTCGTCCGAAAAAAAACACTCGACATGTCGAGTGACTCTAGTACCATGCATACTATCGATCCCGATCCAACTCGACTACGATCCGATCTATTCGAGTGGAGAAATTTCAAACATTCTACAATAAGCACCCACTGGGTGTACAACAGCCAAGACAAGAATTCAATCGGGAATGTAATTACAATCGAACTTACTCGGACATTGGTGCGGAGGGCCGCGCTGATGTCGTAAGCTAGCTTGCTGGCCTCGTACGCCTCCTTGGTTCTCAGCATGATTTGCTCCGCCTGGATCATGGCCTTCTTCCTAGCTCTGGTCTGATCTTCCGGAAGGCGATGCAGATAGAAGGCCATCAGAGGCGGGATCGGCATAGTCACTTGGGCAGTTGAGGCAGTCTGAGTGGGTCCGGTTGGAGTTATCATCACGACGGTCGAGACAGCCGAAGGGGCATGCGACAGAGGTGCTGCGGGTTCAGCTCTGAGTTGCGTCGAGTCGCCTATCCCCTAGGAGGACTCTATAGTCGAGCGATGAGGCGCCTGCGTTGATGAAGCTCTTCGGATGCGAGTGCGCGAAGTGTCTAGGTGCTCCTCATCGTCTTCCACCTGAATTACCTCTGCAACAACAACCGACAATGTTAACATTTGCATGTGTCCAGTCCCGTTCGGATAAATCAACAACTTACTAACCTCTATGAGAAGTGGCTGCATTAGTAGTGTCAATATCCATCGCCTCCCCTCCATCTTGATGAGGCGAGGTTACAGACGTAGCACCTCTGATGGATTGAACAACATTCGGTCAAATAAAACTCAAGACATCAGTCGATAGAAAGAATTCGGAAATAAAAACTTACGCGGAGACAACAGGTACTGCCACCCTCATGCGAGGCAAAGCCTTGCGAGTTTTGGTCGTGACTTGCTTGGGCTGCTTGGCCAGCCTCTCACTCGACTCAACAGTTGAAGGGCGACTCTGCTTCGGGTTTTTCCCGCTAGGGCCTGGAGCCCTGTCCTCAACAGTTGCCGGATCCTAACGGCACTTGTCATGGCCTTCGTGCCGGGAGGTGACTTGACTTCTTCCTCTTCGTCGATGTCCACATATTCATCTTCTGATTCAGAGGGACCGTCGCCGTCCACGCTGCCACCCTCGCTAACCACGCCATCATCAGCGTGGTTCCCGTTAGGAGCAGGCGAGTGCATGTTTGTCCACTCCTACATGATTCGAGTGAGGAAGTCAGTTTATGAGTCAATGTATCACTCAACAGTACAAACACATCAGTCAACACCACACAACTCACCAGATTCTTTGGCGGGTTTTCGACCAAGTAAGGTCGGATCCTCTTGGCTCCCAAAGGATTGTCGCAGGCTCCAGTGGTGCTGCGAAGCCACTGCTCGATAGTTTTTTGTGGAACCTCTTCTGGATGCATCCTAGTCGAGTCCTCAGGGCCCGTGTAGTGCCACATGGTGTGATATCTGGCTTGGAGTGGCTGAATACATCGACCGAGAAACGTCTCCAACAGATCCATGTCAGTCAGTCCACCCCGGATTAGTTGCACCACCGCTTCAACTAAGATACCCACTTGGACATGCTCCTCTTCGGTCACCCTTAGAGATTTAGGGACAGCTGGACGGTCAGGTGTATAGGGGGGAAGGCCGGTCGACATATTGGGTGATGCTGCATCTTTGTAGTAGAACCAGGTCAACTGCCAGCCTCTGACAGGCTCAGGAACAGTCATGGCAGGGAAGGAACTACGAGCTCTTTCCTGAACTCCTAAACCTCCACACAGCCAAAGCACATGAGTCTTCCCATCAGCAGGGAGGGCTTTCTTCACATTCTAGGATCTGACCGTCAAGAGGTGCTTGAACAGCCCCCAATGGGGAGAGCAGCCTAGAAAACACTCGCACGAAGTGACGAAGGCAGACAAATATGCAACGGTATTCGGCGAGAGGTGGTGCAGTTGGGTGCCAAAGAAATTCAGGAGTCCCCTAAAGAACGGGTGGGGTGGCATGGAGAAACCTCTTTCAATGTGGGAGAGAAGGAGGATCCGCTCCCCATCGCAC
The DNA here is from genome assembly GCA_022496015.1 of Hordeum marinum. Lineage (NCBI taxonomy): Eukaryota > Viridiplantae > Streptophyta > Magnoliopsida > Poales > Poaceae > Hordeum > Hordeum marinum. Next base: position 164,525,045 of record CM039673.1, read on the forward strand.
GGCTCCGGCTCGCGCTCGTCCCCCAACAACCTCCAAGCACCGTCCGCCACGAGCTCGTCGGCGAAAAGGCCCTCCAGGTCCTTGCGCGTGACTATAGAGGGGATAAAATCCCCCTGCATCCATCCTGCCGGCACGGTGAACCGAGCGGTCGAGGGCTTCTTGCCCTTGAGCTTCGTCGCCCCCTTCTTAGCTCGCTCCAGCTTCTCCATCGCGTTCTTCAGCATCGGCACGGCGGCTCTCGTAGAGGAGGAATGGAGTGGGGCATTGGGGGTAGAGGAGGCGGAGGAAAAGAGAGGAAGAATGGGCGGAAGTACTGTGCAAACCGTGGCGCATGAGGATTTACACTCCGCCGAGTGTCCCACTGATCTGTGGGCCGGCGAGATCACCGCGCACTCCAACCGCTGACGGTGCCCAGTACATGGCGATATGACCGACACGAGAATCGAGGCGTGATGCCTCCACTTGCCCTGATCATGGCGTCATCATCGTGCGCGCGCTTCCCAAATTTTCATACCCCGCAAAATCCGGGTCTATCAGACTGACCCATCGCCTCCCAAAATACTTTGGGTTCACTCAGAGCAAAATAGGCATTGAACATCCACTCGGGCACTTTTAAGGCTGAATGCATCCGGGCGAACGGCAAAGAATTCAATTGACGCAAGTTTCATTGAAGTCCCGAATATCATTCGGAAGATTTTGCGTGCCGATCCTGAATGGATGTTAATACTCAGAGTTTAGTCAATGCAAATTCCCTTGAAACCCCAAATATCATTCGGAGGATTTGATGCCCTAACTCAAAGTTGACATTGATACCTCATTTCACCACTCGAACCCTGATCCATTCGGGGGCTAATGATGAGGATATGTACCTAGGGTAAGGTCTTAGGCAAGGCCCACATACCCTAACTAAGTACACTACATGGGAGGACTTGAAGATCAAGCATGAACTTCCAAGTGGATTCCTGGAGATGTTTAAAGCCACTCGACAGATATCCACTTGGAGACTTCCTCTTTCACTCGACAGTCGCGTGTCCCTCGGAAGACCTCGCTTTCACTCGATGCCAGAAGACCAGGAGCCATCATAAAGAGCCCAATGGGCAGACATTGGTTCAATTGTCATTAATAGCTTTTATTACATACTTTACCAGTAACGGCAGACTTTAACCCCATGATCGGACCCTTAGATGCTGGGTAATTATGAGGGGTAGCGAACTCTATATAAGCCACCCCTTCCCGCCTGCACAAGGGTTCGCAACCATTGTAATCTCTATATTCCACACGACATAAGCTCCCGAGCACTGAGACGTAGGGCTATTACCTCCAAGAGAGGGGCCTAAACTCATACATCCGTGTGTATATCCTCGTAGTAGCTAGGACTCTGCCCTCTCCTTTCATACCCCTACCATCTATTGTCGGACTCGTTCCCATGACATCCTGCCATGCTCCTCGTCATACTCCCACTGGAGCTGCGTCACATCATCTGGCACGATCTCATCTGTACCTGCACCTGGATTGTTGTAGTAATCTTTGAGCCACGGGGACTCAACAATCTCGCGCTCAGGTACCGAGACTATTCAAGCTTATAGGTTGGATGGGGGATAAGTCTTTAGTTTGCAGTAGCACTAAGCATTTATGACGGCTAATGTTACGAGACATGAAAGTAAATATGTGGTCTACGATAAACGATCGAGAACTAGATTGACCTCTAAGAGATCCAGAATACCTTTTTATGTCGAACATAACCCCACCGTGTTCTCTCTCAGTTCATGTTCACGAGCAAAGACGATCACGGTTACTCACACAGTTGGTGCATTTTATTAGAGTTTACTTCAAGTTAACTATAGCCGGGTGTTAAACAAATATCGAAGTTGGCACATAACCGCAGGCACGACTTTCCAAAAGTTTTAACCCTGCAGGGGTGCTCCAACTAGTTCATCATAAATTAACCACACTCTGCGGGAATATCCTCGACCACGGATCTCGTGATCATCCTAGGCAACTCCAAAGGAATTCCGACACCTCGAGATAGCCCGAAGAAGATCAGAGTCCCGCACGCAAGCCACTCGATAAAGGTAAAACAAGTCCAGCAAGACCACTCGACATGTCGACGAATCCAATCAGAGCCGCGTATCTCGTTCTCAGGACACGATGGATAAGCGATGCATACAGAGGCCTGATAGAAATCTCCCGAGTTGCCCCTGGTTGGCCCCGCACAGTGCTCTAGTTTGGACCAACACTCAAGAGGAGCACTGGCCCAGGTTGTTGATTAATTATCAACGGGGTTGCAAAGCCCTATGCAAGTTTATTAAGTTGTTTAAGGAAATAGTACCAATGTTGGGTCTTGCCAGAAAAGTTTTAATCTCAACCGAATAATCAAGGGGGTCCCCATAACAACCCCGGGCATGTTAGGAGCACAAAATATGGAAACATAACACCGGTAACCAGAAACTATGGCGGTAAAAGTGGAACAAAACACCGAGCAAAAGGCCAAGCCTTCCACCATACCAAGATATATATGTGCATTAAATTAAATAGCAGATAATATTGTGATATGCCAGATATCCATGTTATCACATGGAAACAACCTGCACTTGCAACTAAGAACGCTATAAGAGGGGCTGAGCAGCGATAACTTATCCAAACAAGGTTTGCTAAGATGTGGAGGGGTTAGAGGCTATCATGGCAATGTAGGAGGATTGGCATTCAAGTGGTAGGTAGCGCATATGTAATGATAAGAACGAGACATCTAGCAAAGCAAAAATAGTGTCGGGATCCGGGTACGATCATCTTGCCTGTTGGTTCTTCAGAGGGACAAAGAGTGGGGTCCTCGTAGTGGTACTCTCTTGGATCCTTGTACTCAGTTTCAACACTCGGGAAACAGCAACAATAAACAACCAACCAAGGTGCAATGCACAAACAAGATGATGCATGATTCACTTGAAGTATTTAACATGGCAATCCTAAACTAGTCATGTTTCACATGCAATAGTTTAGTTACTTACAATTCTGGACAGAAGCTCATGTTAAGTTATTTAAACATGCATGATCATGGAAAATATGGATGTTTCATGCAAAATCGATACAAATGCATATGTAGAACATAGGAAACGGAGTTACGCTTCTCACGCCACGCTCACGACAAGTTACGAAGGCAAAACACAAGACAATGAAAACCATGGGCTATTCCTTGGCATTCCAAGGTAGCCATTTGTTAGGCAATGAAAATCCAACCACAATAGAGTCAAAGATCAAGCAATTCCATGGAGCATTACTCCCACAAGCCACAAAACACTAATACAAACAATCTACCACAAAACAGCAACATGGCAACATTCACATCAAATATCTAGAGTTATAGGAAGTCTCCAACCACAACCAAGACATTTTACAGAAACTACATAGCTTTTTTATCAAATCATCCAACTACACAAACTAGAAAGAAAGCACATATCAATAAGCATGAAGCTCACAATTTGGCATGATGAAACAAATTCTAGGGACTTAGAGAAAATAACAGTTTTCTGGAATCTGAGTTAAGCTGATAGCAAGTTGGCAACAGAAACTAATGGCGATAGAGACCACCTCATGGCATGAAAATTAACAGGATGGTAGAGGGCAACATCTACTTCGAAAACTAGCACTGAGATTGAGCTAATTCACAACATATCACTTGGTAGCATCCACTCTTCATGGCATAAAAATATTAACAGATTCTCAGACTTAGAAATATTTAGCATGTTTGAAAACAGCAACAATTTAGTAGCCACTTTAGAGCATGGTTCCCACTCATATGAAAGTTAAACATGACAAAAGTAAATAACACGGCATTCTACTCATCAAAGGCTACCATTTTCAAGTTGACACAATTATCATAGCATGCATGACTTAATTCTAACTAAAATGACAAAATGGCACTTTGGGACAATATGACATTTTGTCAAACTTGCTCAAATGATCAAACAAGTTTCACCAATGAATTCCTTGGGTGATTCTACCCCAAAATCATATATCACACTCATATGTTAGCCTGGAGCAACATGGCAAAACACTAGTTTGTAAAATGCCCATCATTCCTATAAGTGAAAACTTACTAAAAATGCCCATGTTCATAAATGCACATAACCAGATTTGGAAATATACCAGCAATAGAAATATCTATTTATATAACTAACAACATTAAACAATAAAAGAAAACATTAACAGGGGTTCCACCTGGCATAGACACCAGGGCCCCCTAGTGGATGACAAGTGCGGCCAGGCCCACTTGTCACACACACACACAACACCCACACACCTACGCATATGCCACACACACACACACACACACACACACACACACACACACACACACTCTGGATCAGTCCAGCCACACCAGGTCCACACACAAACATAACCAATCAATAAAAAGAAAAGAAAAAGGGGGGGCTAGGATTCGATCCTATGACCTCTCGGTCATTCCCCGAGCGCAACACCACTGCGCTACTGCATCGACGCTTAACAGAAGGGGACATCAACATCACTAGTACTAACATGCCAAGCGGCTACTGACGAAACTAAACTTAAACGACCACCGGCGACAGCAGCACCGCGGCGACGATTCCGGCGACTATGGGGCCTCTCCAACGAGGGAAAACTCTTGCGGGAGCTGTGGCACCTATGGGGTGTCCATTCCCCTGCTCATCTCATGACGAGGGGGATGGAGGCGAGCCCTCAAGGCCACGCCTTGCCCGGATGGCGGCGACGGCGAGCACTACGGCAATGAAACGCTACGCTACGCTGCACTACGAGATGAGAGAAGCAAAAAGGAGGGGATGCCGAGATGCTCATGAGGGGGGACGACTGCGCTCGGAGCAAGGCAAAGCAGCGGCACGAGCTCCGGCGACACGGGGAAGACGAGGAAGAGACAATGCTGCAGGGCCTCACTCCTTGCCCTAGCGCGGGGAACGGGGCGCAGACAGCACCGATGCGCACTAGGCCATCTCCAACGGCGACGAGCGGCACCGGAGGCGATGACGGTGACCGAAGACAGACGACGCTCTGCTCTCTGAACCTCACCCCTTTGAAGCTTACCTGATAGAGACGAAGGAGAAGGGGGAGAAAGAGGGAGAAGGGAAGTAGCAGTGGTAAGGAGGGAGAGGAGGAAAACCTTAGGGATTCGCGCCCTTTTAAAGGGGCGGCCTCGACGTCCGTGAGCCTCTCACGGCGACGGCGTTGGATCTCTCGTGCGCTCTCTCTCTAACAACGTGCACTGAACCTGATGGAGGAAGACGGGAGCAAGTCTCTGCTTACCTTGCGGGCTGGGCTAGGGCGAAGGGAAAGGCCTACTTCCAAGATCCACTCTCTCTCTCAAAAAAAAAGTTTTCTTTTTATAAATAAAATGAAACAAAACAAAAGCCCTAGAGTAAAATAAAAGGATTGTTGACAAAACAAAAATACTTTGACATCAAAGGAATTATGCCCTATTTAAATAAAATACCAAGATGATTTTTAAAGCAAGTAAATTAAATACTTTTATAAAATAGCAGCCCCTGTTTAATTTCAAAGCCCAAGATCCCAAAGCTCAAATACCAAAGAGAGCAACACACATAGACTCAAAATATTATTCCCTACACCTTGAACATTTTTAACAGATTTATCTAGCAAGTTAATTCTATTGAAGAAAAACAAAAGGAATAGAAGGTTTAGGTTTAGTTTTTTAAAATAAGGTAGAGGGGAGGAGTTGTAGCCCACAAATGCACACATCCACAAACACAAAAGATCTACTAACACCTCACAACAAAGATCACATGGAAGCACACCACAAAACACATTAAGCATGACATGATGATGAGATGACATGATGCATGATGCATGATATGAAATGGCAAAGAAGCAAACTCAATTCATTCAAAACATGACGGTCCACATAGGTTACATGGCCATAAATGGCAGGAGCAGCACTTGGGCTATGACATCCACACGGGCCCAGGAATGGACTTTCCAACAACAACCACAAAAAGGAGTATCCAAAGACAATCACCGTCTAAGCGTTGATCAAACATATGCATGGAAGTGTTGTGTGATGTTTATATACCCGGCACACAAAATTTAGCATGGCACACCTTCCTCGGGAATCTTAAAGTCCACACGGAAAGCGAGGTTCATGACACATGGCATATATATATCCCCCACCATTCGAGCCGATGGGAGAGACATTCATTCGTACACTACACGTACTCAAATTATACCATGTAATCTCACACCCATGGACTACCGCAAACATCGACCAAAAAGAATACACAATAATTAACCTCTCTCGTTGCGGTACAAAAGTACGCGAGGCCACAGATGGGAGTGGCACTAACAATCGTGTGAGGTGGCGGTGTCCGAGGACAACCACTGCCTCCATGCTGCCCTAACATATGTATGAAGGTGTTGTGTGATGTTTTGAATACCCAATGCACACCTTTCATGTGGCACCTTCGCATATCGGAGAAAAAAGAGGTTCCCAACTTGTATAGTGAGCACACGCATGCACACATGCACCCAAACTTTCGTCCGTAATATCACCATGATATTGCCGAAACACGGATTAAGATGAATCCACCTTTGATCAAACCCCTCTCGCACGCTCCACCCAAGGTGATAGACCATGCAGGGGTAAAAAATGGGTATGTCGATGGTAACCGCATGAGTAAGTGTACGAGTACCGCCCCCGCATGCATGAGACACAAACATATGCATGAAAAGGTCATGATCGAGATGCTTTAAGTATATACCCAATGCACGACTTTTGACGTGGCACGTGTGCCTCACCTGAAGCTATCAATGGTTAAAACCATTACCTGCATCCCCATGGGTGTTTACTATATTAGGGCATGGAGAAGTGCCAACTTGAATTCCCATGGGGAAGATGGTGGGTCAAATACCTTACCCAGCATGCAGGAACGGGATGGGGATGGGATATACATAGCATTACCGCCTTAACCATGAAGTACTTACATGTGGGCTTTGAAATTAGTAGACCCCACGTAATTTGCAACCTCGGTCACCCAAATTTCCACAGATCCCACCCAACTGGCCCAAATATCCCTAAGAATTCCCAAACTTAGCCACAACATATTGTTATTGCGTTGGAGTACTATTTTTTTACTGAAATACTATTGAATGTTGTTTTTAAATGCCTGTTGGGTTTCCCCATGGGGATAAAGAAGTGGCAACGAGGATGGGAAACTGTTTACCCTGTGTACGGGTATGGAGACGGTGACGGGAATAGGGGGGTGGTGATGGGGACGGGGATGGGAAACATTTTATCCCCGCGCACGAGTACGAAGACGGTGATAGGAATGGGAGGGCGGTGATGGGGACGGGAATGGGACTCCAATATACCCGCCTGAGTAGTCGCTGTTGTCAAGTTGATGCCTAACTAACTGGACAGCTCCACGTGGTGGTGCACATAGGACGCATATTTTGTGCCGGAACCCACACCCCCACTCGTCCCACCACACCATCGTCACTTTGAGGCATGCATATCAAACATTTTTATGTAGTGCACATGTGACAATAGGAGTGTAGTGTTAAAATTTGATTTTTAAAGAACATTAAGACATTATATACATCAAATCAATTCCTTAGGTATTTAATTTGTGAAATTCAAATCTGAACTATATGCACACACGGTTGTATACGCGAATGGATTAGAAATTCATTTTTTTGTCTTGGGTGCATGTTTAGTCCACATGGAAGGAAAAACAATAAATTTCGAACATCTCAGGGCCACAAACATTGTCTCTTAGCTATCAATTTGCATTAAACACCCAGCTAATCTAGAATTCATGAAACATTGACATGATTTCATGATATGCAACTTATAGCTCGTGGTAAATAAATCGTCCAATTTGAGAGAAGTTTTTATCTAAGCCTCTTCCAAATGGGGGCTTATTAATAAATGCAACACATAACCTTCACGTTTACATCGCAAATGGTTTATTCATCCAAATTATTTTATTTGCTCCGCGTATTAGCATTGGATAAAGTCAAGCTTTGTAAACTTTGACCAAATGGAGAAAAAAATGTTAATGTTCACAATTAAAAATTATTAACATTAGATTCTTTATTAAATGTACTTTCACATCATATATATTTGTCAGTGTAATTATTTCTATTTCTTTCTTTAAAGTTGGTCAATCTGTATCAAGCATGATCCTTGCACGCAGATATGATTTGACGGGACGCATGCTAGCAGGTCGCCTCGTAGGCTGACCAGGATGCATGTGAGAAGGTGTGTGAATTGATGGGAGGCATGTTCGCTGAGAAGTTTCATAGGGAGACATGTCATCAGATGCGTGAATTGACAGTGCACATGCCAGCAGTCCGGCGCGCAGGCGCCTCACCAGGAGGTGAGTCATCCCTTTAAACTGCCGCGCTCGTCCCTCTCATGTCCCATGTCCCCTTTATTAACCGCGCCTGAGCCATTGGTTTAAACATTCTCGCTACACACAATCCTGTCCCCCCCGCCCCCGCATCCTCCCCACCATTCTTAGTCGTCGTCAGCAGCCTCCCTTCACAATGGTAGGGAGTAACCACGTCGGTGCTGGCGAAGCACCCGAGCACAGCATGAAGGTAGGCATAGAGATTGTCATCGTCGGAGATGACGTATCGCGTGGACAACAACGCGGCCTTAAGGTTGTCATTGTCGCCGTGCTTCCCCAGCCAGAGTCGGTGGACCAAAGCGACTACGACGAACACTCCATCGATGAGAACAATCAGACGGAGAACTGGTCAGTCATACATACCCATTTTTGGTAAATAAATATGATAGGTTGATTGGTTTGCTACCAAACCATGGAATGCCAACTTTTGTCATCAAATCAGTTAGGTTCGATTTAGGGTTCAGGTTGTTGCATGATATAGCATGTTTCACAAATTTTACCTTGTGAATTCGCATTATAAAATATACATATGTCTCATTTTTTACTATGTATAGGTGCTATCTGACGAGGTGGACAGCGAGGATGAAGACGTCCAGGAGAGATTTAAGAGGAAAAGGCTCAGAGATCTTATGGATAGAAAGTATAACAAGCATGTCAAAAAGAATGGGAGATATGGATGTCAAGCCTGCAACCATAAGATTAATAACACGTACTCTAGTGTTCTGGCGCATGCAAGAGGACGAGTTGTTGGCTCCTTCAAGCAGAAGTATTCTCGGAGGATAGCGCATGCTGCATACACCCAGTTCCTGAAGAATCTTAACTATCAAGCATGAAGATGAGATGTTGGATTGACCATTTGGGAAAAATGTTGGATTGAATCTATCTAGTTTGTGTGTATTATATCTATGCTTGTGTATTATATTTTTCCTGAGATTGAAACCGTGCGACGACTTTCATTATGAGGTATCTCCATCACACCAGAGTGCTAGTTTACTTGAGAGTAATATTTCTGTAGGATTTATCACACACAATTGGATCTAATAAACCGTTTCCTTTGAAGCACATTATTCTAGGACAGAAAACCTCACCACCACTTGCACATAAAACCTAAGCACCCACACCAGAAAACCCTCACCTGCTCCCCTCATCCTCCACCTACCCACCCCGGTAGCACCTACACTAACACTAATACTCTGGGACTCTCCATGCATGCCACTGTATATCCCTACGGCAACCACTTAGACCGACGCCTATCGCCGCTGCCGGCTACCGCAAAACGCCAACGCATATCTTCACTGTCGATTGTCACCGCCTATCGAAACTAACTTTCTCGACACTACTTGCTGTTGACATAGCTCTCTAGATTGGGGAACCTTTGGTACTATTTCCCCCATGAAGAACTAGGTAACTAATATATTGAAATATTTCCGCTCATCTCTTATCCTAGTCCCTCGGTCCCTTTTAATCACCCATCCAAAATCATCATGGATTCATGTTTCTTCTAGCTCATTTGAGGGTTTTCATTTGTAGAGTGTACAGTGCATGTACAGATCGAGGCTATACGGACTTGGCCAAAAACCCAAGGAGTTCCATCTCACCATACCAGATGACTTCACAGAGCGCACGATATGTTCAATCTCACACTACCTGGGTTGACATGCATGGTCTATTGTTTTTCTGAACCCATACTATAGATTGCTACATTTGGATAAAATGGGCCACATGTAGCATTTAAATCAAATGTGATTTCTTGTTCTTATTATTCTTCTCCTTCTATATTCCGCAAAATAATGTTGTATTGTTCTTTTGTTTACTCTCATATATGAGACATCATGGTTACATTATCTATTTACTTGTAATTTTTTGTCCTTTCAAATCAATTGATGTGCATGCTGTCCTTTTAACTACTACTCCCATACTATCACATTACCCTGTTCTATAACAATCTTATCAATTCTTGCAGTACATCCCTTGTGTTGCAATGACAACTGTAGAGCTAAATCTTGGCCTTTACATAACTAAAGACTCCAGGTATGTCATATGGAGCACAAACCATGGATTTACAATCATTGTTTCTGTAAAAAATTGATGAAGATTGTCACTCCTATTTTGAAGAAGGTCTTTGGGAAGAAATTTCTTAGGTTTATGTACTGAAAGCTGGCACTAAGATTACGTTGCACCTAAAAGAGCCTTACCATACGATAAATGCTAACTTCCCCAACGACATTCTCCGTCCATGATTTGTTGGAACTAAGTTTTCTTTGTAGTATCTGCATGTTGACTTGCGTAGCAATATCAATGTCACTGTGTAGTATTTCAGCAACCAATTGGGATTTCATTTTGTTAATCTGTTAAAACTGTTCCTACCTAGTAAGTAGTAACTTGTTATTACCAATGCACTATTCTTGTACCCTGATGTAGCTACATAATCACTATCCTCCAACTGCTCCATAGATAACCCACAAGTATAGGAGATCATTTCTAGCCTCTTTCGATAAGTCAGAGTGTCAAACCCAACTAGGAGCTAAAGGTAGAACAAATATTCCCTCAAGTTCTATCGACCATCCATACAACTCTATGCACGCTTACGTTCGCTTTACCTAGAACAAGTATGAAACTAGAAATACTTTGTAGGTGTAACGGGATAGGTTTGCAAGATAATAAAGAGCACGTAAATAAAATCTAGGGGCTGCTAAGATAAAGAAACAACTAAGTTAGCTTAATGAGTTTGGAAAAGTTGTGGTAGGATTTGTGGAATTGTCCCTAGGCAATGCATAACTAGACCGGTAATCATTATTGCAATTTTATATGAGGGAGAGGTGTAAGCTAACATACTTTCTCTACATGGATCATATGCACTTATGGTTGGAACTCTAGAAAGCATCCGCAACTATTAAAGATCATTAAGGTAAAACCCAACCATAGCGCTATAAGGTATCAAGTCCTCTTTACTCCCATATGCAACAACACACCTACTCGGGTTTATGCTTTCGTCAGTCAAGCAACCCACCATAGGCAAATCATGAACACGTTGCAACACCCTACAGCGAGGATCCCTCACGCTTCCGCAACACGAAGAGCACCATAGGAAAGCACCAATAATAAAACATGCAACTCGAGCCAATCATGATCATCAATCAACCCATAGGACAACAAAAATCTACTTAGAAATCATAGGATGGAAACACATCATTGGATAATAATATTAAACATAAAGCACCATGTTCAAGTAGAGGTACAACAGGTCGCGGGACCATAGACCACTATAGATAGATGGGGGAAGGTGATGGAGGTGTTGGTGAATATGACGACGTTTTTGGAGTAGATCACCATCACGATGATGGCCCCGGCGGTGTTCTTGCACCACCGGGAGAGAGGGGGAGAGAGCACCCCTCCTTATTCTTTGTTGGCCTTCCCCCTAGATGGGAGAAGGGTTTCCCCTTTGGTCCATGGCCTCCATGGAGGAGGAGGGGTGAGATCCCCTCCAAGATTGGATCTCTCTCTCTGTTTCCTTTTGTTTTTGCGCTCCCTGATTCTGGCCTTTCACCGTTTGTTAAATATACAGAGATCCATAACTCCAATCGGGATAAAATTTTGAGGGCTTTTTTATTATAAAAATATCTTCCTTGTGGCCATAGGAGTGCTCCAAAAAACCAAAGGGGTGACCTCAAGCCAGCCAGGCACGGCTAGGGGGTGGGCCGTGCCTAGCAGGCTTGTCACCTCTTCGGGCATCATCTCGCGTTGATTATTTTTCCCCAAAATCACATATATTCGAAAAAAATCTCCGCAAGTTTTTATCACGTTTGGACATTGTTTGGTATGGATATTCTGCAAAACAAAAAACATGCAACAAACAAGAACTGGCACTGGGCACTGGATCAATATGTTAGTCCCAAAAATAGTATAAAAAGTTGCCAAAAGTATATGAAAGTTGTAGAATATTGGCATGAAACAATAAAAAATTATAGATACAAAGGAGACGTATCAGCATCTCCAAGCTTAATTCCTGCTTGTCCTCGAGTAGGTAAATGATAAAAAAGGATAATTTTTTATGTGGAATGCTACCTAGCATAATCTTGTTCATATAATATAATCATGGCATGAATATTAAGACACGAGTGATTCAAAGTAATTGTCTATCATTTGACATGAAGATACTAATACTTCAAGCATACCAATAAAGCAATTGTATCTCTTCTAAATATAATGGAAAAAGAAAGTTATCCCTACAATATCATATAGTCTAGCTATGCTGGATCTTCCCCACACAAAGTATTTATATCATGCACAACCCCGATGACAAGTCAAGCAATTGTTTCACACCTTGTATGTTCTCAAAACTTTTAAACTCTCACGCAATACATGAGCGTGAGCCATGGATATAACACTATAGGTGGAATAGAATATGTTGGAGGTTGTCAAGGAAAAAGGATAAGATAGTCTCACATCAACTAGGTGTATCAACATGCTATGGAGATGCCCATTAATAGATATCAATGTGAGTGAGTAGGGTTTGCCATGCAACAGATGCAGTAGAGCTATAAGTGTATGAAATCTCAAAAAAAACTAAGTGGATGTGCATCATGAAGAAAAATTCCACTAGTTATATGAAAGTGACAAAATACGATGGCTCTCTACAATGAAGAACATGGTGCTACTTTGAAGCACAAGTGTCTAAAAAGATAGTAGCAATGTCCCTTCTCTCTTTTCTCTCTTTTTCTTTTTTGGTGGGCATCTAAGGCCTCTTTTATTCATCATTTTTTTATTTGGGCTTTGCTAGCCTCTTTTATTTTTCATAAAGTCCGAAATCTCAGCCTCACTTGTTAGGGATCATAGCTTCCATCAACCTTTCCTCACATGGGACATGCTCTAATAAGGATAATCATCACACTTTTATTTACTTACAACTCAAAAGAAAAATACAACTCGAAACCTATAACAAAATATGACTCTATATGAATGCTTCCGGTGGTGTAGCGGGATATGCAATGATCTAGCATAGAAAATGACATCAAAAAACAGACAAGCCATGAAAACATCATGCTAGCTATCTTACGATGCAAAGCAATACGAAAATGATGGTGCGTGTCAAAACAAAAGGAAACGATGGAAGTTGCATGGCAATATATCTCGTAATGGCTATGGAAATTCCATAAGAGGTAGGTATGGTGGCTGTTTTGAGGAAGGTATATGGTGGTTGTTTTGAGGAAGGTATATGGTGGCTGTTTTGAGGAAGGTAGGTTTATTGCACTAGCGAAAGTTGCGCGGTACTAGATAGGCTAGCAAAGGTGGAAGGGTGAGAGTGCGTATAATCTATGGACTCAACATTAGTCATAAAGAACTCACATACTTATTGCAAAAGTCTATAAGTCATCGAAGTAAAGTATTACACGCATGCTGCTACGGGAGAGGTTGGTAGGAGTTAACCATCGTGCGCTCCCGACCCTCACACAAAGGCCGACAATCTATAAACAAATCATGCTCCGACTTCCTTACATAATGATTCACCATATGTGCATGCGACAGGAATCACAAAATTTTACATAAGTATTTCTACCAATCCATAATTACTCACTAGCATGACTCTAATATCAACATCTTTACATTGCAAAACTATTTCAAGGAATCAAACACATCATATTCAGTGATCTACAAGTTTTATGTACGATTTTATGACTGACCATGTGAATGACAAACTCCTGTTAACTCTCTAAATAGATATAAGTGAAGCATGAGAGTTTAATTCTTTCTACAAAAGATATTCCCATGCTGTAACAAATATAAGTGAAGCAGAAGAGCATTCTACAATTGGCGGTTTTCTATGTGTGAGAAACAGGCAATCCAAACTTCAAATGATATAAGTGAAGCACATGAAGCAATCTATACAGCCATACTCACAAGATATAAGTGAGGTACAAATAGCCTTCTATAAATCAACCAAGTACTTTCTCATACCAGCATGGTGCATTATTACAATAAAAAGCACACGACGCTCCCAGATTTACGCATATCATGTGATGAATAAAAATATAGCTCCAAGTAAAATTACCTATGGTTGTTAGAAGAAAGAGGGGATGCCTTTTGGGGCATCCCCAAGCTTAGTTTATCGGGAGTCCTTGAATATTACCTTGGGGTGCCTCATCCATCCCCAAGCTTAGTCTCTTTCCACTCCTTATTCCTTCATCCATCATGATCTCACCCAAAACTTCGAAACTTCAATCACACAAAACTTATAAAAACCCTCGTGAGATATGTTAGTATAATAAAACAAATCACCACTTTAAGTACTATTTCCAACAAATTCATATTTTGTTTTTGCATTGTATCTACTGTAATATAACTTTTCTGTGGCTTATACCACCTGTACTAACGATAGTTTCATCAAACGAGCAAAACAATGCATCAAAAAACAGAATCTATCAAAAACAGGATAGTCTGTAGCAATCTGAACATTCACCATACTTATGTAACTCTAAAAATTCTGAAAAATTAGGAAAAAATAACAAAATTGCATAGAAGTACTGTGTAAAAATTTCAAAACTTTTGATATTCCAGTAAAAAATGTAATTTCACGCACAACAGCCAAAGTTTCTGTTTTGGCACTACACACACCAAACAAGCAATCTAATCATCCTAAATGAAAATGTTGGAACATTATTTTTATAATACAATGGATTTGTACAAGGAGATAATTATTTTTGTTGAAAAGTTTTTGTAATCAAGATTCACAAAGTTTCCATCGGCATGAATAAAGTTCAAGGCTAGCCCCCACTTCAACGTTGCTCGTCTTTCTCACTTTCACTTTCTTTTTGAAAAGGTTTTAGGTTCCCCTATTTATTTTTTTGTTTTTGAACTATTTTAACAGCACACAATAGAATAAAATGACTCTCTAAAACTTCCGGGTTGTCTCCCTGGCAGTGCTTTGTTTAAAGCCATTAAGCTAGGCATAAAGTGCTCAAGTAGTGGATCCACTTGGATCCCAAGGTATATGAAAGCCAATTTTAATTAACAATGATTTGTAATTTAGTAGTGAGCACAAAGTGATATAAATCATGCAGCAACAAAGTCTAACTCTCTTCCTATGCCTCGGCATGTCATAAAGAACAATTCATGCACACAAAGTAAAGGTCAATGCATCGTATAAACACTTTCTTGCAATTTTATCGTATTGGAAACATAGAGATGTGGAGATGTAGTTCCTCTCTCGTAATAATTGCAAGTAGGAGCAGCAACAACATGCATATTGTATTTATCAAAATCATCATGTGCAATAGTATAACGCAACCCATCAATATAATCCTTAATAAATGCAAACTTCTCCGATATAGTGTAGTTGGGAGAATTCAAAAAGATAATAGGACTATCATGTGTGGGTGCAACAGCAACAATTTCATGCTTAACATAAGGAATTATAGAAAGTGCATCTTCATAAGAATAATTCATAATGGAATCATAGCCACAATAATAGCAAGCATCAAGTTCATCAAAAATGGATATTTCAAAAGAATCCAAGGGATCATAGCAATCAACATAGCATTCATCCTTCGGTAAGAATGAAGGGAAATTAAACAATGTATGAGTTGAAGAATTACTCTCTTTAGAAGGTGGGAATGGGTAGCTAATCTGCTCTTCCTCCTTTTTTTCCTTGTTCTCCACCTCATCTTTTTCATCTAATGAGCTTACAATTTCGACAACTTCCTCTTCCATAGATTCCTGCAAAATTATTAGTCCCTTGCAAGGCAGCGGTCATTCTTTCAATAAACTCTTTAACATAAGCATTATAGGCATAGTTTTCATAGCAATAATTTAGTATGGCAAAAATGTCAGAATTGTAAAGAGTGGCATCATACTTTTCCATAAAAGTAGCAATTTCATAGGCACCCTTAAAAGCAACAAATTCTTGAATTTGTTCAACATCATTATAGCAATAGGCCTCCTTGGCATAAGAGGATAATATTTCATTATCATTAAAGAAACATTGGTAGGGAAGGTGTTTTTTAGCTTCCTTAGAACAACAAGTAAAATCATAAATTTCACATAGATTCCAAGCATAGCAACACAAAGTATTAATTTGATGCCGCAAGAGTTTCTCTTTTTGAGATATGCGGTGTCGCACATAATGAGTATGTTTGTTTAATGATTTTTCCTCAACAAAGCTAGTTGGGTTTTCAGCACGAGCACAAGTGGATCGAAGATGACCCATGTAATATTCTTCGGTGTTACGAAACACTAGTGGTTCCTCAACTTTTGGAGCAGCAAGTACAACTAATTTTTTTTGGTATTTTATGTTTCCTACCCATATCTAAATATAGAAAACAACTTATAACAGAAAATAAAAATTGCTTAGTGATAAAGCAAACACGCACACATGAGAATATTCATCCCACGCTAGTGCTCCCCGGCAACGGCGCCAGAAAAAGTTCTTGATAACCCACAAGTATAGGGGATCAGTTGTGGCATCTTTCGATAAGTAAGAGTGTCATACCCAACGAGGAGCTAAAGGTAGCACAAATATTCCCTCAAGTTCTATCGACCACAGATACAACTCTATGCACGCTTACGTTCGCTTTACCTAGAACAAGTTTGAAACTAGAAGTACTTTGTAGGTGTAACGGGATAGGTTTGCAAGATAATAAAGAGCACGTAAATAAAATCTAGGGGCTGCTAAGATAAAGGAACAACTAAGTTAGTTTAACGAGTGTGGAAAAGTGGTGGTAGGAGTTGCGGATTTGTCCCTAGGCAAACGATAGCTAGACCAGTAATCATTATTGTAATTTTATATGAGGGAGAGGCATAAGCTAACATACTTTGTCTACTTGGATCATATGCACTTATTGTTGAAACTCTAGCAAGCATCCACAACTACTAAATATCATTAAGGTAAAACCCAACCATAGCATTATAAGGTATCAAGTCCTCTTTACTCCCATATGCAACAACCCACCTACTCGGGTTTATGCTTCTGTCACTCAAGCAACCCACCACAGGCGAATCATGAACACATTGCAACACCCTACAACGAGGATCCCTCACGCTTGCGTGACACGGAGAGCACCATAGGACAACATCAATAATAAAACATGCAACTCAAACCAATCATGATCATCAATCAACCCATAGGTCAACAAAAATCTACTCGGACATCATAGGATGGCAACACATCATTGGATAATAATATAAACATAAAGCACCATGTTCAAGTAGAGGGTACAGCGGGTTGAGGGAGAGTGGACCACTGTAGGTAGATGGGGTAAGGTGATCGAGGTGTTGGTGAAGATGATAGAGTTGTTGGAGTAGATCGTCATCATGATGATGGCCCTGGCAGCATTCCGGCACCACCAGGAGAGAGGGGGAGAGAGCACCCATCCTTCTTCTTTGTCCTTGACCTTCCACCTAGATGGGAGAAGGGTTTCCCCTCTGGTCCATGGCCTCCATGGTGGCGGAGGGGTGAGAGCCCCTTCGAGATTGGATCTCTCTCTCTCTCTGTTTCCTTCTGTTTTTGCGCTCCCTGATTTTGGCCTTTCACCGTTAAATATCTGGAGATCCGTAACTCCGATCGGTCTGAAATATTGAGGGGATTTTTATTATAAAAATATCTTCCTTCCGGCAAAAGGACAGCTACAATCGACCTAAGGGGTGGCCACAAGCCTACCAGGCGTGGCCAGGGGGGTGGGTCACGCCTAGCAGGCTTGTCATCTCCTCGGGCATCGTCTCGTGTTGATTCTTTTTCGAAAAAATCACATATATTCAAAAAAAAATCTCTGTAAGTTTCTATCGTGTTTAGACTTCATTTGGTATGGATATTCTGCAAAACAAAAAACATGCAACAAACAGGAACTGACAGTGGGCACTAGATCAATATGTTAGTCCCAAAAATAGTATAAAAGTTACCGAAAGTATATGAAAGTTGTAGAATATTGGAATGAAACAATAAAAAATAATAGATACGATGGAGACATATCATCCACTCTTGACAGAAAGATACGCCGGTGACCATTCTCTGGACATGGATGTCGAGGTTGCCAACAAGCGGATGCGGGTGTGCTCGAAACACAAGCGCCTTCGCTAGACATAGATTCATCAATAGCCTCCCCGACGATATGTTGAGATTCATCATCTTCCTCCTACCTATCAAATATGGCATGTGCATATCCATCCTCTCTTGGCAGTGGCGCCTGTCGAAATCGGGGATCTGCAGACCCAAGAAGGTTCAAACTCTGGGGCATGTATGAAGATCTCAACCAGCTCTAGTCTCAAGCTCGTCACCCTGCAGCCAAGCCTCGCGAGTGCGCGCAAGTGTGCAAGAAGATGAACACCGAGATTTACCCAGGTTCGGGCCACCTTGCGGTGTAAAACCCTACTCCTGCTTTTGGTGGATTGGCCCCACGAGCAGGATGCGGATGAACTATTACAGTGGTTGAGTGTCCTCGCGAGGGCTCAGGGGTGAGGGTGGGTATGTCTCCCCTTTCTACAGTGGAGGCTAGTCACTATTTAGAGTGGCCTTGGTCCTCTTCCCTTATCGCACAAGCGGGAAGGGATCCCACAACGGCCGAATTTGTAATGGGACAAGTGGTACATCTTATCCTGATTAAAGGTGATCTTCGTCTGCATAGCTTCGGGGCATGACACGAAGGTGGCCTCAGAGATGACATCCATCCTTCCAATCTCGTGGTCTTGGTCTTTTTGCACCAAAATGGAAAGCTTTGGGGCCTTCCTCAGGAACCTTTGCATGCCTTTGATCCCTTAGAATAGAAGAGGAAATTGGCCTCCTCTGCACCCGCTAGCACCTGCCCGGTCTTGGTTGCCATGGCTCATGTCATCGCAGCCTCATGAGGTCGGGTACCTGCATAATCTTCGCTACTCAGGAGGCAGCCTAGGGAGGCCACTCCTCTGGAGGTATTGGCATTGTTTGCCTCGTGAGGCTGGGGCCCTCACAAGGATCTCGAAGTCGGCCACGTGTTGCGCCACAGGCAGGCAGATTTGGGTACCCCGATCCTAGAACGCCGATAGTAGCCCCTAGGCCCAAGGCGCGCTCGGGCTGGATTTGGGGCAAAGCCAAGTGTCAGAATTAGGGCTCCATAGACCCAATGAGATTTGAACATTGTGTTGTGCCCGTTCACCAATCCTGCGCTACCTCACAACTTCTAAGTGATTCTCCAGCGGTTCTCACAAGGGAAAACAAACGAAGACACACTGTTTTACCCAGGTTCAGGCTTCCTTGCAGTGTAAACCCTACTCCTGCTTGTTGTGGATTGGCCTCCCGAGGGGGCTAAGGATAAACTAGTATTGTGGTTGGGTGGCCTCACGTGGGCTCTTGGCAGTTATCAACTAGTGTGTCCAGCCTACCATCTGTGATGGGAGCTAGTCCCTATTTATAGTGGCCATGGTCCTCTTCCCTTATCGTATCAGTGGGAAGGGATGCCACAACGGCCAAATTTGAAAGGGGACAATAGGTACATCCTATCCTGACTAAAGTTGGTGTTCGCCAGCAAAGCTTTCGGGTGTGACACAGTGGTGGGCTCGGCGATGACATCCGTCCTGCCGAGGTCGTGGCCTCGGTCCTGTTGCACTAGGAAGGAAACCTTTGGGGGATTCCTTAGGAACCTGCGTATGTCCTTGCCTCATTAGCATGAAAGAGGAAACGTCCTCCCTCTACGCCTGCTGGCGCCCTCCTGGCTCAACCGTCAAACCCCATGTCACCCCGGCCTCAGGAGTCCGGGTGCCTGCATAGGAATCTCCGCTCCTCGAGAAGCAGCCTGGGGGAATGCCACTTCTCCAGAGGTATTGGTGTTGTTCACCTCGCGAGGAAGGGGCTCTTGTGAGGGCATTCACTTGAGGGGCTTGTTGCTGGGCCATACTGGGCCCTCGAGGTGGGCTACACACTGGGCCGCAGGCAGGCAAGTCTGGGTACCCCCAATCTCAGAACGTTGACAGTAGCCCCTAGGCCTGAGGCACGCTCGGCTTGGTTTCGGAGCTATGTGAGGGAAGGAAGGAGTATCCCAAATATTGTCACTATGGGGTTGATGAATCATAACACGTAATATGTGCATATGACTATGCAAGGTTGGATCAAGAACATAGATATAATGATGATAATATAAATGGTTCAGATCTGAAATATGGCACTCGGGCCCTAGTGACAAGCATTAAGCATGGCAAAGTCATAGCAACATCAATCTTAGAACATAGTGGATACTAGGGATCCCAAACAAAACTAACTTGATTACATGATGAATCTCATCCAACTCTTCACCAACCAGCAAGCCTACGAAGGAATTACTCACTCTCGGTGGGTAGCGTCATTGAATTGGCGATGGAGGAGGGTTGATGATGACGAAGACCGAAGATTGCCCTCTTCGGAGCCCCAAAAGGGATCCAAATCTGGCCTCCCAATGAACAACAGGAGGTGGCGGCAGCTCCATATCGTGAAACATGATGAAACTTTCTCCTTGATTTTCTCTCTCTAGAAAATAGGATTTTATAGCGCTAGAATTAGGGTCGGGGTACCCACAAGGTGAACACGCCCCACCAGGCCGCGCTAGGGGGTGGCATGCCCTGGTAGGCCATGCCCAACCAGGGCACCCCCTCCGATGGATTTTGGCTCCAATAATTCTTATATATTATGAAATAATTCCCCAAAAAGTTTCGTTTCATTCTGAGAACTTTTATTTTTGCACAAAAACAACACCATGGTAGTTCTGCTGAAAACAGCGTCAGTCTAGGTTAGTTTCATTCAAATCATCCAAATTAGAGTCCAAAACAAGAGAAAACGTGTTAGGAGAAGTAGATATGATGGAGACGTATCAACGGATTTGAGAGCAAGAACATGAGAGAGAGAGAGAGAGTGCTATGGTGATTTTTCTGGAGGTAGGAGATGACATGGGCTAAAGGGGTAAGTGAACGAACCCACGTGGGGACCACAACCCACCAGGGCACGCCTGGGGTTGCTGGCATGCCCTGGTGTCTTGTGGACATCAAGTGCACCCCCTCTAATGTTATTTGTGCAGGAAATTCTGAAATATCCCAAAAAATCGTGTTAAATTTTTAGGACCTTTTGAGAACTTTTATTTTGGGTCATTTTTATTGTACAGAGAAATCAGAAAACAGAATAAACATGACATTTTATTTTATATGACTAATAAAAATAGAAAACAAAAGGTGGGAGCAGAAGGTTGTGCCTACTAGATTCATCAACTTCATACCTCTGAAAAATGATCCATTAATAAGGTTGATCAAGTCTTATTAACACCACTTTCGATTATCATGAAACCAAAGAACTTTCGGAAAACACTAAGTTACCTCAACGGGGATATGGATCTACCCTACAATAAGTATGTCATATTTCTTTTTGGTAGTAGGTACAGGTAGTTGGAAACTTACAATAGTGTGTGTCACAGAATTTTCAATGGCATTTGTACCATTCACTTGGACTTGTTCATCAGGAAGTGCACCGTATGCTCATTACCATTGATATGAAAAGTGACTTTGCTTTCATTGCAATCAATAAAATCCCCTGCGGTATTCAAAAAGGGTCTACCAAGGATAATCGACATTGTCGTCCTTGGGCATCACAAGAATAACAAAGTCTGTTAAGATAGTAACATTTGCAACCATAAAGGGAACATCCACACAAATACTGATAGGTGTGGCAGTTGATTTGTTAGCCATTTGCAAAGATATTTTAGTAGGTGTGAGTTTATCCAAATCATGTATTTTAATAAAGAGAAAGGCATAACACTACCACCAGCTCCCAAATCACAGAAAGTAGTATTTATTGTAGGAAAGAACCAATGAATATACTCAACCAAACTATGTCAAAACTGCTTTGTGTGATTTGTGACGAGGGGAGGTATGGATTTGCCAAAACTTCTCCATTGGTTCTTTATCATTGTTTAGTTGAGTATCTTCACGAACATCATCATTATCATTTTCATTATCACTATATGAATGTTCATTACCAGATTGAGTTTTAGCATCAAAAATAGATACATCATTATCTTTAGGAGGTTTTCCTATCTCACGTTAACTAGAGGTATGCAAAGTCCTATTGTTTTTATTTTTCTTTTTAGTTTTAATATGACTAGGTGCATCAGTCTTAATTCTCTGAGAGTCTTGTTCCATTATTTTAGGGTGTCCTTTAGAATAAAGTGGTTCCTGAGTCATTTTACCTCCTCTAGTTGCTACACTAACAACAAAATCATTCATATTATTATTCATTTCATTAAGCAATTCTCTTTGAGATATAACAACTTGTTCTAACTAGGTTTGCACCATAGAGGCATGTTTTTCTACACCTCTAACATCATTACTGATTCTAAATAACAAGTCACTTGAGCGAGCAATCATATCGGAATAATATTTCAATTATTTCAGAACATTTGCATTGAAGTGATCTTGTTTCCTAAAATAGTTGTCAAACTCATATAAGCATTGGCTAGGATGTTTATTGTAAGGGATATCACCTTCATCAAACTTAAATAAAGAATTTACCTCTACCACCTATGGAGGAGGTGGTGTGTCAAGGCCATGTATTTCTTGAATGGGTGGTAAATTCTTAACATCCTCAACTTTAATACCTTTTTCCTTCATACATTTCTTTGCCTCTTGCATATCTTCAGGACTGAGAAATAATATACCCCTCTTATTTGGAGTGGGCTTAGGTGATGGTTCAGGGACAGTACAATCATCATAATTCTTCAATATATTATTCAATAATTCCTCAGCTTGTTCAACAGTTCATTTCCTGAAAATACAACCAACACAACTATATAGGAAGTCCCTAGAAGTATTAGTTATTCCATTATAGAAGATATCAAGCATTACATTTTTCTTAAGAGGGTGATCAGGTAAAGCATTAAGAAATTAGAGAAGCCTCCCCGAAGCTTGTGGGAGACTCTCTTCTTCAATTTGCACAAAGTTAAATATTTCCTGTAAGGCGGCTTGTTTCTTATGAGCAAATTTTTTTCAAAGAAGTAGTAAATCATATCCTGGGGACTATGCACACAACCAAGAGCACGGGTATTTTACCATCTCTTCACATCACCCTTTACTAAGAATGGAAATAATTTGAGATTATAGTAGTAGCAAATCTTCTCATCATGAGCAAAAAGGGTAGCTATATTATCCAACTTAGTAAGATGTGCCACTACAGTTTCCGTTTCATAGACATGAAAAGGATCATATTCAACCAAAGCAATTAACTCTAGGTCGACACAGAATTCATAATCTTTATCAGTAACAAAGATAGGTGAAGTAGCAAACTTAGGATCGCATTTCATTCTATCATTCAAAATATTTTCTTTATACTTGCATAGTTATTTCTTAAGATCATCTTATCCTTACAAGCAAGGATGTCTCTAGCTACTTCTCCATCCATAACATAACCCTCAACTATCTTAGGTAATTGAAATCTAGGAGATCTAGGTCTAATAGGTGTTTCATAATTCTCAGTTTCAAGGACTTCTTCAATTTCAGTAATTTCATTCTCTTTACCTCTAGCAATTTGTTTATCAAGAAATTCACCTAGTGGCACATCATCATTAGGCAAGGTACTAGCATCATCATAAGCATCATTCATAGTAGAAGTAGCATCATCAATAACTTGCGACATATCATCACCTTCATGAATTAAGTGTAGAGTGTGATGGCAAATCCGTACCTGCCCTCGTGTTAGAGGGAACGATCCATGTACTTGTATCCTTTAGATTCTTCATAGTGATAAATTGATATAAATCCCAAGTGACTCAGCAAATATAGCTATTCTCCCTGGCAACGGCACGAGAAAAAGGTCTTGATAATCCACATGTATAGGGGATCGCAACAGTATTCGAGGGTAGAGTATTCAACCCAAATTTATAGATTGGACACAAGGGGAGCCAAAGAATATTTGCAAGTATTAGTAGTTGAGTTGTCAATTCAACTACAACTAGAGATTAAATATCAGCAACAAAGTGATCAGTAGCATAGTAATATGATAGTTTGTTAGCAGCCACAACAGTAGTAGTAATGGTAACAGTGACAGTAAATGTTTTGTAGCAAGTGTAACAATGATAGCAGAAGTAGTAATTTAGCAAGAAGAATATGTGGAAAACTCATAGGCATTGGATCGGTGAATTCGTTGGATGATATTCATCATATAAAAGTCATAACCTAGGGCGACACAGAACTAGCTCCAGTTCAAAAATATAATGTAGGCATGTATTCTGTAAATAGTCATACGTGCTTATGGAAAAGAACTTGCATGACATCTTGGCCTCGAGGGCGTGACAAGCCAAGGAACCCCAGCTTTCGTTCCAAGAAAAGTCACCCCCTTCGGTGGTTCTTGGCTCCAATATTTTTTATTTATTGTAAAATAATTCTCCAAAAAGTTTCTTCCAATTTCGAGAACCTTTATTTCTGCACAAAAATAACACCATGGTAGTTCTGCTGAAAACAATGTCAGTCTGGGTTTGTTTCATTCAAATGATGCAAATTAGAGTCCAAAACAAGAGCAACAACGTTAGGAAAAGTAGATACGATGGAGGCGTATCATGGTCCGACAATGTCCAGCCCCCATACCACAAAAGGCCAAGTGACCAGTATTGTCCGAAGAGCGGTTGGTGGGATGTGGCTTTGATTTGCAAACACCTGACAACCGACACAATGTTGGACGACTGTGTGGGCATCTGCTTGAGTTGTGAACCAAAAGAAGCCGGCTCGAAAGGCTTTGCTTACCAGGGCCCAAGCTGCAGCGTGATGGTCGCCCATGCTTGCATCTATCTTAGCCAATTGGGGCCTTTCTTGTTCTATGGATATGCACCGTTGCAAAACTCAAGTGGTTCTTTTCTTGTATAGCTCACCCTCGTGGACCTTGTAGTCTTTGGATCGCCGAATTATGCACCTTTCCTTAGTCTAGTCATCGGGGAGTTTTCGTTGGAGGAGATAGGCAAGGAACGACTCAGTCCACGGTGCGATTACTGTCATGATTTCATGAGCCGAGGGCGTTACCCGATGATGATTTGTTCATTTGGTTCAATGTCGGAGGGATGATCTCTTCTGGGCCACTGGTTCCAGCGTCCTTGTCCTTGTTCTCCCACACCACAAATGTCTTGAAGTGCCGCTCCAAAAAGGTATTCGCTGGGACGGGGTTGCACTTGGTGCCCATGCGTGCAAGGACATCGACAGCTTGATTGTTGTCTCTAGAGACATGGTGGAATTATAACCCTTTGAATCGTGCAGATATTTTGCGGACGGCGTCTCTGTATGAAGCCATCTTTGGGATTTTGGCATCGAATTCGCCATTGATTTGGGAGATGGCGAGGTTAGAGTCTCCTCTTACCTCAAGCCGTCGTACACCCATTGATGTTGCTGGTTGAAGTCCGTGCAACAAAGCCTCATATTCAGCCGTATTATTGGAATTAGTGTAAATAATCTATAGTACGTACTGGATATTATCGCCCGTGGGGGATGTAAGTATAACTCCAGCCCCCAGTTCAGCAAGCATTTTGGACCCATCGAAGTACATCGTCTCATGGGTATATGCATAATATTCTCTAGGGAGTTTGGCCTCCATCCATTATGCTGGGCATGGCTTGTACACTATTTTGAATCGGAGGAGCTCGATGGCCCATTTGGCTATGTGGCCGGTGGCATCCCTATTGTTAATGATGTCATCTAGTGGTACTTCGGATGCCACTATGACCAAACACTCTTGAAAGTAGTGCCAAAGCTTTCGATATGCCATAAAAACTGTATAGGCTATCTTCTGGTAGTGCGGATACCTAGATATGCACGGAGTGGTTACCTTCAATACATAGTAGACTGCCTTTTGCACTCGGAACTTGTGACCATCTACCCCTCGTTCGATGACGAGGACTACACTGACCACTTGATTTGTTGCCGATATATACAACAACATTGGTTCACCTATCTCGGGTTCCGCTAGTATAGGATTGCTGGCCAATATTATTTTAAGTTCCTTGAATGCGGTTGTTGCTTCACCGGTCCATTCGAAGTTGTTGGTTCTTTTGAGAAGTCTATAGAGCGGTAGTTCCTTTCACCATGTCGAGAGACAAAAAGCGCCTTAAAGCCACCACACAGCCGGCAAGCCTTTGAGCATGCTTCAAATCCATGGGGATTGCTAATTGTGGTAGGCCTTAGATTTTAGCCGGGTTGGCCTCTATTTCTCTATTGGAGACAATGAATCCGAGCAGTTTTCCAGCGGGGACTCTGAAGATGCATTTGTCCGGATTGAGACGTATATCGTTAGTCCGTAGGTTGTCAAAGGTCTGCGGGAGGTCATCCACTAGCTGACTAACAGTTTTGGTCTTGATGACCATGCCGTCTACATATGCCTCGACTGTCTTGCTGATTTGATTTTCAAGGCATGTTTGGATCATGCGCTGGTATGGTGCCTGCATTTTTGATCCCGAAGGTCATTGTGTTGAATTAGAATGGCCCGTAGGGGGTGATGAAAGAGCTTGTAGCTTGATTGGATTCCTTCATCCGAATTTGACGATATCCGAAGTAGGCGTCAAGGAAGCATAGCGACTCGTGTCCGGCGGTAGCATCGATGATCTAGTCTATACGAGGTAGTGGGAAGGGATCCTTAGGGCATGCTTTATTTAGGTGTTTGAAATCGACGCATAGCCGCCATGACTTGTTCTTCTTTGGTACCATGACCAGATGTGCCAACCACTCATGGTGTTTGATTTCTCGAATGAATCCATCTTCGAGTAGCTTTGCCAGTTCTTCACCCATAGCTTGATGCTTGGGTTCGGAATATTGACGTAGCACCTATTTTACTGTCTTGAAGCTTGTGATTATGTTCAAACTGTGTTCTTCTAGTCTTCGTGGGACGCCCAGCATTTCTGAAGGGTGCTAGTCAAATATGTCCTTGCTTTCGTGTAAGAATGTGCATAGTGCTTCGTCGATTGATGGGTCTAGGTGGGCTCTAATGGACGCTGTTTTGTTGGGGTCCATTGGTTGTACCTGAAATTTGATGATTTCATTTGCTGGTTCAAAGGATGTGGATTTGGGCCTCTTAGTGAGGGTTACATCATCCCTGGTACAGTTAACTGCTCGGCCGTGAGGGCTTTAGTTAGTGCCTTGAGTGCGAGAGATGTCATTTTTTACCCGAAGAGCTCTATCGGGGTCACTTGAGATTGTGGTCACTCCATTGGGTCCTGACATTTTGAGCTTCATATACCCGTAATGTGGTACGGCCTAAAACTTTGTGAAAGCATCTCGCCCCAATAGGGCGTGATAACCACTATAGAAGGGGACGATATGGGAGAGAAGTTCTTCGGATCTGTAGTTCTCGGGGGTGCCGAATACCACGTGAAGAGTAACTCGGGCGGTAAACGTGCCCCTTTGTTGGGGACAATCCCTTGAAAGGTGGTGTAGCTTTGTTCAATGCAAGATGTGTAGAATTGCATTTTATCAAGGGTGTCCTCATAGATGAGTTTTAAACCACTACATCCAGCCATTAGTACTTTATTGAGTCTAAAGATATCAACTATGGGGTCGAGCACTATGGCGGAGGTGTTCGGACATAACGGATTCTCGGTTGATCCATTTCACCGAAAGTGATATGTGTTCTGGTTTATGAGGGTGTCCTGGACTAAGGGGTCCTCGAGCCGCCTACCAGTATTATGGGCCGAAAAGTGGGCCTCTCTATGACTATCATTAAAGAACTAAAGGCTATGGTGATATCGTGTCCAAGATGGAAGCTTGCCAAGTCGTGGTGTGTAATCCAAGGACAAGATGGTAGATTCGACATATTCCTTCTCTGATGTAACCGACATTGTGTAATCCTAGACAACCCTGGTATCTATATAAACCTGAGAGTTTTTGTCCTTGGGGTAAGATTAAGCTCATAACTCCTAAGGTTGTAGACCACATCATTCGATCTCGAGGTAGATCAACTCTGTACTCGATACTCCATCAATACAAACAAAGCAGGACGTATAGGGTTTTACCTCCATTAAGATGCCCCGAACCTGGGTAAACATCCTCTCCCTTACCCCCCTGTTACCCATAGATCCAAGATCCATAGTTCAGGAACCCCTACCAGAGATCTACCAGTTTTGACACCCACGTTGGTGCTTTCAAAGAGAGTTCCACTGTAGGATCGCCAGAAGGATCGATGGCTCTCTTGGTCACTAGTGATGTCATCAACACAAGGGACATCTTAGTCCCCAACCAACTTTCCACGTTTGGCAATGTTGTTCCGCATGTTGAGGTGGCTGGTCAGTTAGATCTGATTGTTGGGTTCGCCCAGGTTTGGGAATCAACTTTGGCAACCTGGATTACGTCGCCAACGCCTAAGGCAATCTGGTCCTCAATGCGTTCTCGGCTCCATCCGATGTGCCCGGAAAATCCGAAGCCTTGACTTCGGGTCCCCACCCTGTCCCCGTGTTCGGGATGGTACCCACTCCCGATACGTCCTGGAGCATGGATTCAGGCATGTCCTCACAATATCAGGGGTTATCCCTGGTCAAGCACACTGTCCGTGCGGACGCGTCGGAGTTCAACTCCACCAATGTTCTAAATACTAGTTGGGCCAATCGCTCACTATTATATGAGACGTTGGCTCTGATTCAAACTTTGGAAATTACAAACGACTCGACCTCGATCCATGCTCATAGATCTCGAGTCCAGTCATAGGGAATTTTGTATCCAACCCACCACCCACTCGGTAGCCACCATCAAAGATTTAACCCATGTGATGTACTTCTCCTCGGATGAGGCTGAGGATGCATACGTGGATTTCGAAGCAACTGCCCTTCCTCAAACTGGATAATGGACAGCCACCTCCACCTATGACATGTACATGGTTGACGCCCCCAAAGATGATGACGCCATAGGGAAGAACGATGATGACACACCGATAAAAGATAGTGGAGGGGATCCACCCAAGCGCTGGCGTCAGCACAAAAAACCGAAGGTGTGGAAGGGTAGAGAAAGCAACACGGGCACCGACGAAACCACTACCAGGACGACCTACAAAACCTTGTCGACCCAACTTCTCTAGAACACAATATTGATGATTTGGAGGGGCATATGGATCTGGAACGACCTGAGGGCCTTTGCAATTCCGAAGACAGCAACTACCTCACTCTTTCCAAGGATGAGGACAATCTCGGAGACGAGGATTTCATCGTCCCCAAAGATCTGTTAGTTCAAGAACGGTTCAGGCGGTAGCTCATCACCACTTCTCGAAGCCTCAAGATAAAACATAAGAAAATCTTAGCTACCGAAGAAGGGTATGGCCAGGAACAACAGGGACAAAATAAAGTTACCCACGCTCTCGGTTACTGCCAGAGTTCGAAGATGAGGCCATTGAGCCCGCACTGCCTAGACGAACTCAGGACGACCAGCCGGAATGCCCCCTCGAGGAAGGGATAGGGCGACTGGAAAAGCTGAAAACCAACCTGAACATCCCTGTAGAAGTGGGAAAGATCTAACACAGCCCGAAGACCCGTTCAACCTACGACACAACCTGAATTCCAAAGCGGGTCAGACAAGATCCATGTACGGATCTAGAGGGCGCACCCCCGCTAGACAGGACTGGTACCAAGCTTGGCTCGACTAGAACAATATAGTTTGGGGACATCACCGGGACATGATTCCACCCGACCTCTAGCATGAAGTATCTAGGGCTAGAGGCACTGCTCACCCAATGTGTTTTACACACGCGGTGATGCAACATCAGTTCCCCAAAGGGTTTCAACCCGTAAGCATAGAGCCATACGACGGGAAAACATACCCACACATGTGGATTGAAGACTTCCTTCTCTACATCCATATGGCTCGAGGAGATAACCTCCACACCTTAAAATACTTACCACTGAACCTTAAGGTATCGGCATGACATTGGATGAACAACCTCCCTGAAAATTCCATTGGGAGTTGGGAAGAGCTCGAGTATGCTTTCCGAGCTAACTTTCAAGGCACCTATGTCTGGCCCCCGGATGCTGATGACTCCAGCCACATCATCCAACAAGGGTGAGTCATCCCGGCATTTCTAGAACCAATTCCTGACCAAGAAAAATTAAATTGTCGTTGTTCGGATGCTGAGGCACTAGCCTCCTTCAGGAACAATATCCATGATGAATGGCTAGGCCATCAACGTGGGCAAGATAGGCCGAGAACAATGTCAATCCTTACCTCACTTATGAGCCACTTTTGCGTGGGTGAGGATAGCTAGCTAGACTGTCGAAATAATACACCCGAAAACCCTCGTCACTTCAGAAGTTTGGGACGTCAACGAAAATCTATGCCGCAATAAGAACAAGCATCGGCACAATGATGGTGAGTGTGAAGACACTACGGTCAACACTGGATTAACCAATTCAAAATCATCACAACAGAGGGAACCCTCTAAAGGGAATAGGGATGGACCTACTAAGCTAGAGAAATAAATGGATAGGTTGTGCCTGGTCCACGACACATAAGACAATCCCACCACACAGACCAACCGTAAATGTTGGGAGTTTTAGTAGGCAGGCAAACTCACAGCCGTGGACCAAGGCAAGTGCCCTCGCAGTAAGGATGATGAAGAGCCTCGCAGGACGAATAGTTGAGGCCAGAAGCAATCCCCCCCCCCCCCGCCCGAGGTAAAAACTGTGAACATGATTTATGTTACACACATACCTAAGAGGGAGAGGAAGAGAGCACTCAGGGATGTCTACGCCATAGAGCCTGTTGCCTTGAAGTATAACCCGTGGTCGGCATCCCTGATCACTTTCGACCGCACTGACCACTCTACCAGTATTTGACATGGCGGGTCAGTGGCCTTCGTACTTCACCCTATATTAGATGGGTACCACCTCACAAGAGTCCTAATGGATGGATGTAGTACCCTCAATCTCATCTATGCGGATGCGGTGCAGAAAATGGGCATCGATCCATCAAGGATCAAACCCAGTAACACCACTTCCAAAGGAATAATCCGTGGCATCCAAGTCATTGTTCGGGCACCATAACTCTAGAAGTAGTGTTTGGCTCACCCAATAACTTCCACAACAAGGACATTATCTTGGACATCGTCCCTTTCCGCATGGGTTATCACGCACTCCTTGTCCGGACAGCGTTCTCATGCTTTAATGTCATCCCCCACTATGCCTACATGAAGCTCAAGATGCCTGGACCCAAGGGGGCCATCACCGTCAGCAGCAACATGGAGCGTTCTCTCCAAACAAAGAAACACATCGTGGCTCTAGCAGCCGAGGTTCAGCTCGACAATGAAACACCGAGCTCCCACTCCACCATGAAGGCATGAAAGGTAAATAAGCGGGCCTGAACTTTGTTTCAGTTGCCAGAGCCTCACGCTCCAAAAAAATAGTAATATGCTCCCCACAGTACGGCTTTGCTACCCATAGGGTATGTACCTAGGAGGCACAATTACATGCTTAAAATACCATGGGCAGCAGTGGGGACCCTCCATCCAAAGGCCTCGTGTTCTGCTTTACCGAACTATCCAAGCCTACTTTTTTCAGTTTTAGCATTAAATTCATCACCCTCCAAGAAAACGGGATGCTCCTCAACTAAACTTGACTCATCTTCAGTCCCTTTATCATTCATATTCAGAGAAGTAAACAAAGAATCAATGGAAGAAACATCAATCATTTTCAGATCTTCATCATGATTCCGATAAAAATAGGGTGGTAGAGCTTTCTCTAAGGATTCCCACTTAGATCTCAACTGAGCGGTCCCCTCCTTAATTTCATTAATAAATAAATGGATATATTTCATAGTCTCATTAAAATCATGCTTGGGTGGCAAATATTTATTTTTAAGAGTTTCAACATCAAGAGCAATTTTATCCATGTTTTTAGCCAAGTATCGATCACATGCAACTTTTATTCTACCATAGTGTTGCAAACCTTCCAAAATTAAAAAATATTTTTATTGTGTTCTCAAGATCAAAAGGTATCCTATTACAATTTTTTGAAGGATTTCCATAAGAATTTCCATAGTTGTTAGAGGAATTACCAGGATTCGGTCTAGCATTGAAATTTCCTTTATAAGCATTGTTATTGAAATTATTTCACAAGATGAAGTTCGTATCAATAGCATCATTTCTTTAGATTAATGTAGACAAAGGCATATCATTGGGATCAACATTAGTATTTTTGCTAGCAACCATATTCATAAGAGCATCCACTTTTTCACTCAAAGTAGCGATTTCTTCGAAAGAGTTTTCCTTCTTACCAGTTGGATCTCTCTTGGTATGCCATTGAGAATAATTAGTCATGATGTTGTCTAGAAGTTTTGTGGCCTCTCCCACATCCATAAAGGTTCCACCTACAGTAGACTCTAGAAGATTTCTAGACACAAAATTTGGTCCAACATAGAAATTTTGGATAATCATCCACAAGTTTAAACCACAAGTTGGATAATTTCTTATCATAAATTTCATTCCCTCCCAAGATTTTTCAACATTCTCTTATTCTTGATGTTTAGAATTCATTATTTTATTTCTATGGGAGATGATCTTAGAAGGAGGAAAATACTTGGCAATAAAAGCATCTTTACACTTATCCCATGTTCCAATACGATTATGAGGTAAAGATGAAAACCAAGTATTGGATTTATCTCTAAGTGAAAAGTACATAATTTCAATTTCGCAATATCATTATCCATATCATTTTTCCTTTTCATATCACATAATTTTACAAAGTTATTAAGATGTGACACGGGATCCTCATTAGGATTTCACAAAATATGATCTTTCATGACAAGATTGAGCAATGCAACATTAATATCAAATGCCTCCGCACTAGTGGCAGGTTGTATAGTCATACTAATAAGACAATTTTTATTATTATTTAATAAATCACACAACTTAGTAGTATCTTGAGACATGGTGACCGAACAAGCAAAGCGACAAGCGAGACAGGTAAACTAGCAAGCAAAGCAAACAAGGGAGTAAACTAGTAACTAGCAAAGATAAATATTTTTTTATTTTTTATTTTTATGAGACAAAATAAATATAACATAAAAAATAAAAAGTGAATGAAAACTTGTGCAAAGTTACTTGATAGTTGGTGATGGTATTCCCCGGCAACGGCACTAGAAATCATTCCAAATACTTGTGAACTGCGTTGGGTTTTCCGTGAAGAGGGATGGGTTATCGCAACACAAAGTGGGTAAGTATTTCCCTCAGTGATGAAACCAAGGTTTATCAAAAAAATAGTAATACCAATCCTCAACCGTCTTCAGAGGCTGCACACAAAAGAACAAACAACTTGCACTCAATGCCGGCAAGAGGGTTGTCAATCCCCTTGATCTCATTATTTGCAAGCAAGTGAGTTGTGTATATGATTATAGATAATGGTAAATGTCGGAATACAATAAAAGGTAATAAAGAACAGCAAGGTAATAATAGCGTTTGTAAATATCTAAGTGAATAGACCTGGGAGCGTAGGGTTCTCTAGTGGCATCTCTCATAGAAATAGCATACGATGGGTAAACAAATTACTGTTTGGCAATTGATAGAAAAGAGAATAATTATGAGATTTTCATGGCAATAGTCATGTGTATATAGGCAACACATCCATAAGAAAATATCCCGACTCCTGCCTGCACCTACTACTATTACTCCACTCATCGACCGCTATCCAACATGCATCTAGAGTATTAAGTAAAACAGAGTAATGCTTGAAGAATGATGACATGATGTAGACAAAGTAAACTCAATCAATATGAATAAACCACATTGTGTTATCCTTAGTAGAAGCAACACAAAGACACAACTTGTCCCCTTCTGTCACTGGGATATAGAAACTCGTCAGGTTGAACCTACTAGAACACACCACCCCCGCTGAAGAAATATCAATGTAGTTGGCGAAACTATCTCAATAGATCGGACAGCATTACAAAGCTATGATGATCATGCACATAAGAATCATATAATATCGGAGGAGACTCAAATATTTATCATGATCAATCTTAACATAAACTCACAATTCATCCGATCTCAATAGACACACCAAACAAAGGGATTACATCGGATAGATCAAGGCAAAGATGCCATAAACATGGTATTGAAGATCAAGAAAGAAAGAAAGAGAGAGAGAGATAGAGAGATATATTTCCATCTAGGTACTACATACGGACCCGTAGGTCTGTGGTGAACTACTCACACATCATGTTTAGGGCAGCAAGGTTGATGAAGATTCCCTCCATGATTGATCCCCCCTCCAGCAGACTTGGCCGACAACAGATTGG
The DNA here is from genome assembly GCA_022496015.1 of Hordeum marinum. NCBI lineage: Eukaryota > Viridiplantae > Streptophyta > Magnoliopsida > Poales > Poaceae > Hordeum > Hordeum marinum. The sequence goes on from CM039673.1 coordinate 164,559,670, forward strand.
TCACTGCTTGTTCGGGTGCGAATTTCTGATCCGCGGCCTCTTGCCTCTCCTTGCTCAGCTTGGCCTTGAATTTCTCGATGTTCACGGCAATAACTACAGTTTTCATATAAACAATCCACACATAAGGATAAAAGCAACAATACTTCGCATAACCAAAGGAAAATATTGATAAGTAGTCAAATTCGGACTTACCTTGTGTGTCATCAAACCGCTTATTGAGACAATCGAGCTCGTCCTTGGAGCTCTTAAGCTTCCTATTCATCTCCTCCCATTCCACGACGTTGGGGGCTGATGTTGAAGACGAGGCCTGCATAGACAGTCAATACGCGTTAGACTCCCTAGTCATCGACTTTTTAATCCCTTGCCAGGTTTTTCTTTCATCCTGCCAGAGTCTTGGGGGCTATGACTCATTTTCGAAATGAAATTACAAGTGTTTTTCTTTCACAATTTGACCCCCGCATGAGTTTTTCTATCTCACACAGGCTCGGGGGCTATAAATATGGAGATTGCATATAAACCTATAAATTGAAATTACTTTGTAAAAAGAATATTTCGTAATTTACCTTCAATCCTGTCAACAGGCCGCTAAAGGCTTCCTTCAATCCGCTATCAACAGATCAAATGCCCTGTAAAACTATACTCATAAGAGTGTGGTGCTCTTCGGCGATGGAGGGGTCATTTAAGCCCTCCTCCATCATGGTCGTCCACCCGATTTCGGGCCGCCCTTGGAGAAGCCGGAGTAGATGACTCCAGAGGCTTGGAGGCCTCCGGAGCTACCTCCAAAGTGAGCTTGGTTTGACCAAGCACTCCTCCTTTGCTTGCGGGGCATCGAGATGTTAACCTCGGCCATGAATACATTGTCCCCGCCCCTTGTATCCGGCTCGTTTTTTTTCCAGAAACCGCCTCCTCTATGGCCAGGGGAAGGGAGTTGTGGGACACGGTCCCACTCTCTGCCAGTTTGGCTGGCAGAGATTCCCCTTCGAAGGCTTGGTCGTTGGGGAAATCTTGTGGTGGACTGCAATGAAAAATAGCATGTGTACAACTAGTAACAAAAACCTTCAAAGTGCAAAGATGATATAATCTTCGCATTTATACCTTCGCACCCGGTGTTTGACTCTAAGGATCCTTCGAGGAACCCTTTCAAAATCTTCGGACTCCTAGTCGGAGTGCGGAACATCATCAAATAGGGCCACTTTGGCCCTACATTCTTCTTTTTGGAGCTTGATCTCCCTCATCGTCTTCGGACGCTGGCCTCTTGTTTGTGTGGGAAGATTCACTCTCCTCCTTATCCTCTTCCTGCTCTCCTTCAAGAGTAGAAGGGGCATGTGTATGCTCGGACCCGGTGCGTGGAGGACCTTTTAAGCGAAGACCCCGAGTCCTCTTCTTATCTTCTTTTTTCTTTTCTTTGTTCTCTTCTTTCTTCTTCGGCACCATGTACGGCTTTTCGACCAGCATGGCCATTAGCAAGGGCATCCTGGTGCCCTTGGGCAGCGGTGCCAGATAGTTGATCCGCTGGGATTTCTCTAAGCAGATCTGTAAATATGGGGAAGAAAGGGGATTAGAGCCTTGTCAAAGGGAGAACATCCATACAACAAATAATGGCATCTTACCGGTCCAGGAGGGTTGGTGATGTCGATTCCGATGTCCTCCTCCTCAGCGGGCCAGGTCTTCTGTTGTTTGAACAACACCTTCCATAGCTTATCATGAGTGATGCGGAAGAAGTGCCGCACAGTGACCAGGCCATCCAAGTTGTAGTCCCACATAGGGGCAGCCCGATGTTGACAAGGGAGAAGGCGGTGACGGAGCATGACTTGTACTGCATTGGTTAGCTCGATCTTCTTCTCCTCCAGGGTGGAGAGGCACCTTTTTACCGTCTTCAACTCCGCTGTGTTCCCCCAATCGAGCCACTTCTTCATCGAGGACACTAGCTTGGTGGGAGGACCGGATCTAAATCCGAGGGGTGCTTCCCCCCTTCTTCGTGTGGTTCTGTGATGTAGAAGCACTCTCCATGTCAGATCTTGATGGTGTCTATGAGAGAACCATCCGACCATTACACCAGGGGCAGCTTGATGATCATCACGCCCCCGCAGTCTGCCAGCTCACTTCCAACTACCTTCGGCTTGACGTTGAACAGTTTCAACCACAGGCCGAAGTGGGGATGGACCCATACAAAGGCCTCATAGACGGTGATAAAGGAGGAAATACGCATGCAAGAATTCGGGGGGAGATCGTAAAAATCCAGCCCGTAGTAAAATATCAGACCCCTCACAAGGGGTGGACGGCGAAACCATGGCTCAGGATAAAGTGAGGGATGATTACCATCCTCTTTCCCTCTCTATATGTGGGTATGACCTGGTTCTCCTATGGGGCATGGTGAACAATGTTCACCAACAAGTAGCCGACGAGCTTCAACTCCATAATGTCCTTTTCAGTGACATGGGAGACCTCCCACTTGCCCCTAGATCCTGCATCGGCCATGGACGAATTGAGGAGGGGTTCGAGGTGATTGGGGGAAAGAATGGAGCTTGGCAACTTAGAGCACAGAAATCGAGGGAAGGCAATGGCGATACGAGATCTAGTATGCCTTTTTATTAGGCTATGGTGTTGGTTTCCTTTTTATTAGACACAGTAATACTGAGAGTCCCTCTATTGCGCCGTGGACCTCACCACTTCCCGATTGTCATCGTTTTCTCACGATAGATGGCATGGGGTGGCTTATCGTTAGTGGTTGGGGCCGGAGGACGCCGACGGGCCCCGGGTGCGAGATTGGGCATGAGCGGTGGTAACACACGACATACGTAGGTTTAGGGCCCTCCGTGGGAGGTAACACCTCGAGTCCTGCTTGGTCTAGTTGGATGGATGGGTATGAGTACAAGGATGCTCCTGGAGCTATGTGTAGAGGAGGAAGAAGGAGCAGCCGACTCGTCTTCCTCCACTATTAGACAGGGTATGAGAGTTCTGTGGGTGTGCGCGAGCGAACCTCTCCCATTGCATGAGAGGCTCGGGGGCTTTTATAAGCCAACCCCCAGCTCATACAATATGCTTAAAGCACCAAGGTGGGGGACCCGGCTGGCAGTCTCTCTGGCTGGCCAAAGGGTCCCACCGCTCGCGTCATCTCGTCGTGGGCAGGGCCCGCCGGCCGAGCGGTCCCATCTCCCGTTGGGGTCCGCCAGCCGGCTCTGCAATTGGCCCTTGCCCACCTACAGCCGCATGGGTCGCCCAGGGGAGCGTCGTCTAGTGCCAGCCGACCGAAGTCTCCGGCACGGTCGGCGGCACTGTAGCCACGCCGGGGCAGGTAATCGAGTGGTGAAGGCGTGCCGGCACTGTTGCACCGCCCGGTCGCCCTCACCGGGGTCAGCGGCCGGGACGGTTGGACTGTAGCCATGTGTACTAGTGTGTAAGCGGCCACTGTAGCCATAGGGCCGCCCATTGTGCCGGTCATGTCGCATCGTTGTACCCGCGGGCAAAGGGATGGGACGGGGCACGGCCGTCCCAAAGTCAATGGAAGAGCCGGCCCGTGGGCAGCCGGCCGCGCCTTGCCGGCCGAGGGCCCAACCGGCTCCTCGGTCAGCCGGCCGGGGCGCCATCCCGCACTTGCTTGCGCCGGATGTCCTTCAACTGGCCACGGCCATCCGGCACTGGCTTGCGCTGGATGTCCTTCGAAGCAAAAGGGGGAGGACACCAGTGCTTTGGCCAACCTAGGGGTAATAACCCCGTCACTGATATATCGTGTAGTTATGCACGAGTGGGATAGCCCAAATCATAAATCATAACCCCGTCAGTAGCCCCCGAAGCCGGCGGGGGCCCGCGTCTGGCGGACGGCGGGGAGCCTGTGGCTTCCCCTAAGCTCCACCCGCCTCCGGCTCAAAGGTGAAGGGGCAGCCGGGTCGGCAGTTGGATCTGACGCCTCGGGTTCCGGCGCGCCGCCCCGGGACCCGCGTCGGCACACGGCGCGCCACGCGGCGAGTAATGATGTTGCGTGTCCTGCGCACGCGGGGAGATGGTACGTCGCCCAGGCCTAGCCTGGTAGGACCCAAGCGTAGCCTTCGTAGGCCTCGGGGCGCATGATAGGATCTTCTGCCCCCCGAAACAGCCGTTACGGCTCGGGGCCACCCACGCGCGTGGAGTTTTCGAGGGGAGTGGGCGCAATCGATCCCACGTCCCCCGGTCGTGTCCTCCCCTATAAAAGGGGAGGAAGGGCAGGGGCGAACGTACCCGCGCCCCACTTGCCTCCTTGCAGTCCGATGTCGTTGCCTCTTTCCATTCCTCGCACGGCTTCATACCTGAGCCCGCGCCCGCGCCCGCACGCTGCACCGCCCCGTGATGGCCGATGGATGCGGTGGCTATTGGGTCGGCTCCTACGTGGTCGAGGAGGACATGACCGAGCTGCGCCACGCGCGTATGCCGCCATCAGCGGAGCGGATGTCCGCACGCGTGCCGGTCGACGAGATAGTTCCGGCGCCACAGCCAGGGGAACACGTCGTGTTCCTCTGGCATTTCTCCCGGGGCTTCGGGCTCCCGGTGAGTATCTTCTTCCGTCTTCTTCTTGACACCTTCGACCTCCAGCCACACAACCTTTGTCTGAATTCGATTTTGTACCTCTCCTCCTTCGTAACTCTTTGAGGGGTACCTCGGTATCCTTCCTTTCCTCGATCTTTTCAATGCCCTCTTCTATCTCAAGCCTTTGAAGAGCGACACGTGCGGGGGCCCAATGGTGCTGCCGCGGCGTCGCTCGCTTTCCCCCTCTCTCTTCTATTTACTCCATTAAGGGGTGGCACCGAATGTGCTTCTATGTGAAGAACGTCGACCCGTGGACAGATTACATCCGGCTGCCACCGTTCGAGGACAGGCAGTCCTCTTAGCAGAACTGGCTAGGACCTGCCCCGTGCGGCATGGCCTTGGAAGAGCTCGCCCGACTCACGCATCAGAAGAGCGTCGAGGGGCTGGTAGCAACCGACCTGGTGGCGGCCTTTGTCTCGCGCAGGGTGCCGCCCCTCTAGATGAGGCCACACCGGATCTGTGACATGTACGGCCGCATGACCCCTACCGGTAGTCCACCGTCGAGCTCACGCTGGCTCAGGTGGCGAAGTGGGTGAACGCCCTCATGACGTTCAAGCTGAAGCCCGCCTCATGGTACTTCGGCATGAAGCCATACGACCGCATCAACCGGCCTCCCTTGGTGAGTTTTTTCATCGAAGCGGTTCTTTCTTGTTTGGTATTCCCCAACCGGCAGCCAGCTGGAGAACTTACGTTGAAGTGTTGACTGCAGCTGCTGGTGCGACAGAACACGCTAGACGGCCCGCACCTGCAGATCTTCAAGGCGGAGCGTGAGGACTCCGACTCCCAAGACTTCCAGACGGGAGGCCCCCCGGAGGAAGCAGTGGACTCATCGGGGGGGTGATGAGCCGGAGGGTCCGGCGCAGCCGAAGAACCCAACGGAGCGGGTGAGTTCCCTCTGGCCCCCTCCATCCGGGAATGGATAGACGATGACGATGATGATGACGATTTGATGATTCTAGACGGACCTCCTCCCGCAGCGTGCCAGGACTGGAGCAGCAAGGAGCGACCGGCTTGAGGCCCGGTGGCCGAAGTAGCCGGCCGGGGGAAGAGGCCGTCTTAGGAGGGGCCGACGGCCCCGCCGCCCAGCCCGGAGCGGGTGAAGGTGGCCACGCGGAAGCCGCCGCCACGCGCCAAGCGGGCCCTGCCCCTGATCATTGCGTAAGTTCTTTGATACCAGCCTTGCGAGCCGGTTAACAACCGGTTCTTGGATACTGCAGTATCCCCATCGAGCTCCACGAGGAGGAGCCAGCGAGGGAGACAACGGATGCCGCCAGCCGGGTAGCCCGCGAGCACGCGGCCACCTAGCGGGAGGAAAAGAGGAGGCTCGCGGAGCTGCGAGCCTCCAGGTCCGGCACGCGAGGAGGGGCCGCGCACTCCGGGACCCCAAGCGGCTAGAGGCGGAGAGGGTCGGTGGACCCCCACGGGCATCGGACTCGGCCACGGAGTCCACCCGCATGTCGAGGCCTCCGTCAAGCGAGCCGCAGGGAGCGGCCATGGGCCCGCGAGCACCTCCATCCGTGCAAGAAACGGCCCAAGCGAGGGAGGCAATGACGGAACCGGCTCCCGAGCCGGCCTGAGTCGAGGTGCCGGAGGTCCCGGCGGCCCCGGATGCGGCGTCGGAGGCAGCGCCGGAGGCGATGGCCATGGAGGTGGAGGTTCCTTCTGGCGCGACCAACGCGTCGGAGCTGCCAGGAGAGGAGGCGGCGGCGACACCGGGCGGGGGGCCGATGGGAGGCGATTCTCGGCCCCTTGCCGTTGTCAACCTGCCCCCGGCGGCTGGCGTCGCGGGGAGGCCGGGCGGCAGCGGCGGCCGGGCCCGGAGGCCCCTGCGGTCGATGCAAGAGGTCGTCCGAGACTGGAAAGCGCTAGCGAGTGTGCCGGCCCTGCTGGCCCCCAGGCAGGCAGTCCGGTCCCTTCCTTCGCGAACTTGGGAAGTGTCCTAGACTGGTGCCGGCAGGAGCTGGCCCAGTTTGCGGAGGCGGCGGACGCCTCCCTTCAGCGTGCGGAGGTAAGCCGACACTTTGCCATAGAGTTTTCAGTGGGGGCGCACGAGCGCACCCACTGGGTGTAGCCCCCGATATGCGGGTCGGCTGTCCGGCTGACGGGCAGCCAGGCGGATCTCCTTTGAGCACATCTTGACCTTTGCCTTTTTTGCGACAGGAGGGAACCTCCCTGCGGCAGAAACTCTTTGCGGAAGCGGTTGCCATCCACAACCGCGGCAAGTACGACTTCTACCGCCTGGAGGAGGAGCTAGCATGCGTGCAAGGTGGGTTGCACTTTGTAGGAGGGACACATATCCCTCGGGAGTCGGCTGGCGTTGGTTTTGTGTTGCAGGTGAGCTGGGCACCCTTCAAGGGGAGAAGTCCGGGCACGTCGCCGACCGGGACTTGCTGACGCGGGATGTCCAGGCGGCCACACGAGAGACGGACGGGCTGGCCACACTGCGGGTCGACGGGGAGGCGGCCCGGGACCGGCTCAAGGCCGAGGCGGCAAAGGAGGTGGCGGCCCGGGAGGCGGCCATCAAGGAGGCGGCTGATGCCGCCCTGAGGACCGCTGCCCTTCAAGACGAGGTGACCCACCTCGAGAGGACGCTCGAGGAGGTCAAGGGTTCCCTTGCCACCTCGGAGGCAGCCCAGAAGTCAGAGCGCGAGGCGGCGCTCCACTTCGCCATTGGAGTGGACGACGCGATCGAAGGTAGGTGCCAACCTCTCTCCTTCCCTAGCCGGTTGCTCTTTCCTTTGTCGTTTCTCGTGTTTCATATTGCTTTTTCTTTCCTTCTCTTCTTCTTCCTTCTAGGGCATTTCCCGGAAACTCATCGCCACGCTTTGCGCACCGTTGAGGAGCACCGGGAATACCTTCAGGAGTGTAGTCGCTCCATCGAGGAGCACGCTGCATGGGACATGGACGAGATTGGGATCGCCTTCGAGATGCGGATGACCCATCTCGAGCGGAGCATGGAGCGGCTTAGGACCTCTGGCAAGGAGGTCATCACCATGCTGTGGCCAGGCCACGAGGGAGCTCCGACGCACCGCGTGGCTCAGTGGCTAGAGCATGTCGTCCCTCGCCTCGAGGCCTAGAAGGCATTGGCCGCCTGAGTCGGGGCGTAGATGGCGCTCCGGTTCGTCATGTCTAGGTACCGGGGCGTGGACCTGGGCCGGCTGGCGACTATGCGTGACGTGTCGGCCGCAGAGCGGGAGGCCCGCGAGCCGGCCCTTGTCCAATGGGCTAACAAGCTCGCTTCATACGTTGACGCGGACGAGTTCCCGCCGGCTCTTGGAGAGGACGGCGAGCCATTACCCGAGGACTCCTTCGGCATCCCTCGGGGCCCGACGGATGACGAAGTTGCCAATGTGAGCACCAACTCAAGCGGCGAGACGGACGAGACCGAGGGGCCCACCTCGAAGGCCAAGGACGATGACCCGAAGGCCCCAACCACCCTCGAGGTGAGGGCCGAGCCGCCTCACGACGTGCCTGCTGGGGGCATGCCGGGACGTGCCGATTGCCTGTGCCCTCGGGCATCTTTTTTATCTTTTTTCCCTGCATGTAGAACTTGAATCCACACACTGGGGGTGGTTGTGTAATGAACTGAATGCCGGTCGTGGGCCACTTTTTCCTTAATATTTATGCCGTGAGTATTCTGTTGTGTTTTTCCTTGTGACCCATGCCGCCTCACCCTTATCCTTTTTTGCCTGCCTTGACTCTTTCCATTTCTATTCCTTTTCCCCTTTGGTTTCGGCCCCGCCAGCCTGACAGACGGGAGCCGGTCTATAGCTAGGTTGGGGCGCCCGCCTCAAGGGAGCCGGTTCGAAACTTAGGAATCACGAGGGTTTTTTCAGGATAAGTAGAGCGGCAGAGATGCGGCGATGGTCCGGTTGGGCCCCGAAGGGGTCTCCCTTTGTTTAGACCTTTTGTTTGTGCCAAACCTTGCTGCCCTGGGTCCCCATCAGCTGGTTCTGTAGCTGGTAAGGGTGGGGAAGTTTGGCCCGCTCACATTACTTAGCCATTTTTCAGAGAGGCGGTTCTAGGCCGAGCCGGCTAGCCCCCGGGCCCGAGAGCCAGGCCGGGGAGCCGGTGAGTGAAGAACACTTTTGAAACAAACGAAACAGGGCACGCCCCAAGAGCCGGCTTGGGGCGCCTATTGCATTCATAAGCCCAAAAGGACGTGATACATACATACATTGATTTTCCTCAGCAGTAAAACGGGCGCAGGAGTGTCGCGTTCCATGGGCGCTCCGTCTCTTCATCAGAAGTGTCTCTTTTGCGCTTCTGCGGCTTCTTGGCATCTATCAGATAGTACACGTTGTCGTGTAGTGCCTTGTTGATGATGAACGGGCCCTCCCATGGAGAGGACAGCTTGTGCTATCCGGTGGTTCACTGGATCCGTTTGAGGACCAGGTCCCCTCGCGGAACGAGAGTGGCTGGCTCTGCTTGCTGTGGTAGTGCCGAAGCTTCTACTGGTAGATCACCGTCCGGCTCAAGGCCAGTTCGCAAGCTTCCTCGAGTAGATCGACATCGTCTTCTCTTGCCTCCTTAGCGTCCTTCTTCGTGTATAGGGCGACCCGTGGCGAATTGAAGTCGATGTCGGTGGGGATGATCGCCTCGGACCCATACACAAGGAAGAAGGGAGTATAGTCGGTTGACCGGTTCGGAGTGGTCCTAAGACTCCAAAGGACGAACGACAGCTCGTCGATCCAGCAGCCGGCCGACCTTACCAGCGGCGTCACGAGCCGGGGCTTGATGCCGGACAGGATGAGGCCGTTCGCCCTATCGACCTGGCTATTTGACTATGGATGAGCGACGGAGGCCAGGTCGAGCCGGATTCCTTGCTTGGAGCAGAAAGGCGCGAGTGCGCCCTTGGCGAAGTAGGTGCCATTGTTGGTGATGATGCTATGGGGAACGCCATAGCGTGCCGTGATGTCATCGATGAACCGGACGGTCATGTGGCCGTCCAGCTTCTTGATTGGTCGCGCCTCGATCCACTTGGTGAATTTGTCGATGGCCACCAGTAAGTGCGTCATGCCGCCTCGAGCAGTCTTGAATGGGCCCACCATGTCCATCCCCCAAACGGCGAAAGGCCACGAGAGGGGAGTGGTTTGGAGGGCCTTCACCGGCAGGTGGCTTCGCATGTTGAAGCATTGGTAGCCCACGCACTCGTCAACCAACTTCTTGGCCGCCTCAAGAGTCGTGGGCCAGTAGAAGTCATGGCGAAAAGACTTGGCCACTAGGGTCCAGGAGGCGGCATGATGCCCGCACTCGCCCTGGTGAATGTCGAGGAGGATCTCCAGACCCTTTTCTGGCTCGACGCATTGCTGGAAGACGCCGGTGGTGCTACGGTGGACAAGCTTGTTGTTGATGATGACGTAGGACGTGGCTCGACGCTGGATCTGCCTAGCCAGAGCCTTGTCCAGAGGCAGCTCGCCTCGTAGCAGAATCGCCAAGATGGGTTGGGCCCACGAGGGGGCCGCGATGGTGGCCGGCTCGGGAACCCCTGGGACTAGTTGATCAGTCCCTGGGGCCGGCTCGCCAGCCCCCGGGATCAGCTCAGGAGCGCCCGAGGTTGGTTGGTCAGCCCCCGGGTTTGGCTCGCCGGCCCCCAGGGCTAGCTGGTCGATGATCATCATGACGGCTACGCCGCCAGGACTGGCTGCCTTGTGCGCCGCGGGCTTGACCAGGGCAGGTTGGGTGTCCAACGGTTCGAGAGCCGGTGGTGAAGTTGTCAGAGAGGCGGCCGGGGCCGTCGATGGGCCGACGATGTCCGTCAGCATGAAGATTGACTCCGATTCTAGGGAAGGCTTGACCAATGGCTTGAGAAGCCATTGAGGGAGACGCCGGCTGGAATGGCCTGCTGGGTGGAGTCGATCTTCGCCAGCGCACACACCGCCTCGATGTCCGCCCATGGGATGTGATGAAACTCACAGTCCTCAAAGGAGCCGGTGAGCTGTTGTACGAGGAAGTGGTAGCTGGCTATGTTGGCGTCCCTGGCATCCCATGCACCAGAGACTTGCTACACCATGAGGTCGAAGTTGCCAAAGCAGAGAATGCGCCTGATGCCGATCTCCTTGGCGAGCCAGAGGCCATGGATGATGGCCTCGTACTCAGCCACATTGTTGGAGGCGGTGAAGTGGATCTGGAGGGCGTATATGAGTTGATCACCTTTTGGGGAGGAGAGGACTATGTCGGCACCCACGCCGGTCCTCATTTTCGAGCCGTCGAAGTGCATGCGCCAATGCGTAGAGTCTGGGGGAGGCAAAACAAACTCCGTCTCCACCCACTCAACGAGGAAATCTACCAATGCCCGTGACTTGATGGCGGTTCTTGGCTCGTACCGGATCTCATGATCGGCGCGGGCGATGACCCACTTGGCGATCCGACCAGTGGAGTCCCGGGCGCTCATGATCTCACCAAGCGGGGCCGTGCTCACCATAGTAATGGTATGCTCTTGGAAATATTGCTTGACCTTCTTGGCGGCAAAGTATATGCCGTAGGATATCTTTTGGTAGTGGGGGTAGTTCTGCTTGGATGCGGAGAGGACCTCCCTGAGGTAGTAGGCTGGTCGTTGGACCGGTAGGGATTTGCCCTCCTCCAGCCGCTCGACCACCAGAATGACGCGGGTGGTTGCCGCGATGTAGGAAAGTAGTGGTTCCTTCTCAGCCGGCGCGGCCAGGATGGGCGCGTGGGTGAGAGCCTTGTTGAGGCCGCGGAAGGCCTCGTCCGCCTTGTCAGGCCAGTCAAAGACGCCCGGCCTCTTGGTTTGGCCTGGGTTGATTAGAGCCATCTTGTGAAGGAGCCCGTAGAGGGGCAGGTACTTCTCTCCCAGCCGGCTGATGAACCAGCTGAGCGAGGCGAGGCAGCCGGTGAACTTCTGGACGTCGCGGAGCCGGGTCGGCTTCGGCATGCGTTCGGTCGCGTTATATTCTCGGGGTTAGCTTCTATGCCGCCGCCGGACACGAAGAAACCCAAGAGTTGACCAGCGGGGACGCCGAAGACACACTTCTCTGGGTTGAGCTTGATTTTGTACTCGCGCAAATTCGTGAAGGTCTCCTTGAGATCATCGAGGAGGCTGAAGTGCTTCCTGGTTTTGACGACGATGTCATCGATGTAGACGTTCCTGCCTATCTGAGGCAGGAGGCACTTATGGATGCACTGTTGGAAGGTGGCGCTCGCATTCTTTAGGCCGAAGGACATGGTGATGTAGCTGTAGGCCTCAAAGGGCGTGATGAAGGAGGTCTTGAGCCGGTCTTTCAAATCCAGCTAGATCTAGTGGTAGCCTAAGTAGGCATCCAGGAAGGACAGCAAGTCGTAGCCGGCCGTGGAGTCGATGACTTGATCGATCCGCGGCAGGGCGAATGGGTCCTTGGGGCATGCCTTGTTCAGGCTAGTGTAGTCGATGCACATGCACCAGGTCTTGTTCTTCTTTAGTACCAGGACTGGGTTGGCCAGCCAGTCCGGGTGGAATACTTCCATGATGAACCCGGCTGCGAGCAGCCGGGCAATCTCTTCGCCTATGGTACGCCGCTTCTCCTTGGAGAAGCGGCGCAGGGGTTGCTTGACTAGTTTGACGTCTGGCCGGACGTGGAGTTTGTGCTCGGCGAACTTCCTCGGAACACCCGGCAAGTCCTTGGGGGACCATGCAAAGATTTCCCGATTCTCATGGAGGAAGTCCACGAGCTCGCCTTCCTATTTGCTGTTGAGGCAGGAGCCGATGGTGACGCATTGAGACGGGTTGGCCGGGTCGAGCGGGATTTGCTTGGTATCTTTGGACGGCTGGAAGGAGGCCTCGCCGGTGGATTGCGAGGGTGGAGCCGGAACGGCCGGCTAGCTAGCAGCAAGGGCCACGAGCCGGTCGAGCTGCTATTTCTCCTCGGCAATCTCCAAGGCCTCGACCAGCCGGCTGCCATCTAGAGCGCACTCGAGCGACATTTTGTAGTCGCCCTTGATGGTGATGATCCCCTTCGGACCTAGCATCTTGAGCTTGAGGTAATCATAATGGGGGACTGCCATGAATCTGACGAGAGCCGGTCGACCCAACAGCGCGTGGTATGGGCTCGTGAGGTCCACGACCTCGAACAACACTGGCTCGCGGCGGAAATGGCCAGGTTCGCCAAAGAGTGTGTCGGGCGTGATCTTGCCGACAGGGGAGCAGGACTTCCCATGCACGATGTCGTGGAAAACCGTCTGGCTTGCCTGCAGGTCTTCTATCTTCAGCCCCAGCTTATGCATCGTGTCAAGCTAGAGAATGTTGATGCTGTTGCCGCCATCTATCAGCACCCGCATGAAGTGGCAAGCTCGCTCCTTGGCGGCGATGCTGGGGTCGAGGACGAAGGCATAGCTGCCGGATTCGGCATCATGGCAGGGTGATCGGCCATGCTCCAAGTGACCGCCTTCTCCGACCAGTGCATGAGCCGGGGACTTGCCGGCATGGTGGTGTTTGCCCGTCTCTTCACTGTTGAAAATGACGTAGCAACCGTCCTGGTTGGGGAACTGGTCTGTTAGACGACCGTCATTCAGAGTTGTTGCCGGCGTCAGGGCGGCAGTTTGGGCCGGGGCCAGCGCACGGGCTGGCGGCGCCGGAGGAGCCAGAAGGCCGTCCCCCCGTGCCAATCGCTGTGAGAAGCTGCACTGCCAGAGCGTGTGCGTAGAAGGTTCTTGCAGGGGAGATCGAGCATTTTCTCGAAGGTGAGCTTCGGCTGGCAGGCAACCTTGCCGGTGCTCTGGCGCTGGCCGGAAAACTAGGCAGCCGAATCTTGATCCTCGTCGGTATTGACCTGCCGGCTCCCGTAGTGGGGATCTGGCTAGTCGTTCTTGCGCTTGTTGTTCTGCGGCTGCCGGTTGTCAGTAGCTGGCCAGGTCGTGGTTGGCATTGTCGTTGCCTTGGCGGGCGGGGTCGTCTTGACCCAAATGGCCGAAGCGGCCGTGGCGTATTTGTCCGCCTTGGTCATGAGGTCAACAAACATGGCCGGCTCGGAGCATAGGAGCTTATGCTTGAGAGGGGTGTCGTCCCGGCAGCCTCCTCGAAGTCCGTCCAGATGTTGGTGCTGTCGGCCGCCAGGCTGTTGAGCCAGGTGCGGGCTGAGCCGATCAACTTGAGGGGGGCGTAGAGAACGGCTACGCGCTTATTCCCCATGGCGATGCCCACCGCGGTGGTGTAGTCGATCAGCCAGTCTTCGGGTTTGGCAGCCCCCATTGTATTTCGGGGTGTCCCTAGGGAGCATGAAGCCAGTTGGGAACGGCTCGGTGCGAATCTGGGGGCCGAAGCAGGTCAGACCAATCGAGCCCTCCTCCTCGAGGAGAGTGGATTGCGCGAGTTTGTCGATGCGGTTGCGGGCGTCGTTCTCGCTATGGGGGACGCGTGGTCCGAGCCGAGCCGAGAGTTCAGGACGGACGCTGGGTGGCGCCGACTGCCGCGATTTGTGCTGCAGAGGCGGCGTGTGCCCCTAGCTGCGCCGGCTGCCGGATGCCGTTGCTTTCATGGTGGCCGCTTCTTCGAGGCGGCTCGTTGGTGCGCCGGCTGCTAACAGCCGACTGCTCACTCCCCGACGTCTAAGAGGGACGGGGGTTGTTTTCCTCGGCCCGGCAGCCGGAGACGCGAGGGGAACAAGAGTACCGGGCCGCCTGGCGGCCGGCAGTTCCCGTGCCCTCGCGCTGGGGCCGGGGGCCTTCAGTGGCGGTGCCGCCTGTCGCAAGCAGATGCTATTGTGTATCAGCAACACCGATGAGTTCTTTTATGTGACGCTCGTGGGCGGAACGCTCTTTGCCCTTCAAGGTGGCCAATTCCTTGTAGGCCACCTTGAGAGCCCACAGGTTAGCCGTAGCGGTGTCATAGACGGGCATTTTGCCGCCAAGGATTTTGGCGACCACGCGGCAGCGGTCGCGCATAGCCCCACGCCGGCCGGGCTCGGCGCTAGCCGGGATGAGTCCATAGGCGGAAGCGTACTCACGCTGTGCCGCCTCCGTGCAGGCCGCGTGGCCGCGAGAGCGGTGGCATCCTCGAACAGGATGCGGCGAGCCGCCTCGAGGTCGGCCGTGTTGGTGTCGGGGTTTGCCGTCTGGGCGATCGGAGTGCTCAAGCCCCGGAGGGCCACACCGAGCGGGTCGGACGTGCTGACACTGGTGGCGGTAGCGGTAGCCGTGACCCGCGCCCGTCTGGATGCGGTGGAGGAAGTGATGTCTATCACTCCCATGCGATCATGGGACCCACTGGGCTGAGCCGCAACGAGTGCGCCCATTGCCGTGGGCGGGCCAGCGTAGACGAGCACCTCGCAGGGTACTCGTCAGCAGTCGGAGCCTCGGCGAGGCTGAGCCTACCGAAGCGCTCGGTGAGCGCATCGATGTCGGCATGAGGCTGACGGAGTTGCCTGCAGGGCGTGCCGAGGCAAGCCCCACGAGATCCCCACGGTTTCGCTGGGACGAGCGGCGACGGCGGGGAATGGCGAGGGGTCCTGCCCGGAGCATGAATCCGGCCGGCGCCACGTATGGCCCCATGGTGGGCGCCAACTGTCATCGTTTTCTCACGACAGAGGCCATGGGGTGGCTTATCGTAAGTGGTTGGGGCCGGAGGATGCCAACGGGCCCCGGGTGCGAGATTGGGCACGAGCGGCGGTGACAGACAACGTACCCAGGTTTAGGGCCCTCCGTGGGAGGTAACACCCCTAGTCCTGCTTGGTCTAGTTGGATGGATGAGTATGAGTACAAGGATGCTCCTGGAGCTGTGTCTAGAGGGGGAAGAAGGAGCAACCGACTCGTCTTCCTCCGCTACTAGAGAGGGTATGAGAGTTCTGTGGGTGTGCGCGAGCAATCCTCTCCCGTTGCATGGGGGGCTCGGGGGGTTTTATAGGCCACCCCCGGCTCTTACAATATGCTTAAAGTACCAAGGTGGGGGACCCGACTGGCAGTCTCTCCCGCTGGCCAGAGGGTCCCACCACTCGTGCCGTCTCGTCGTGGGCGGGGCCCACCGGCCGAGCGTTCCCATCTCCCGTTGGGGCCCGTCAGCCGGCTATGCGATTGGCCCTCACCCACCAGCCGCGGCACGGGTCGCCTAGGGGAGCGTCGTCTAGCGCCAGCCGGCCAAAGTCTCCGGTAAGGCCGGCGACACTGTAGCCACGCTAGGGCTTCTAATCGAGTGGCGATGGCATGCCGACACTGTTCCCTCGCCCGGTCACCCTGAACGGGGTCAATGGCCTGGACGGTTGGACTGTAGCCATGCGCAGTAGTGCGTAAGAGGCCAGTGTAGCCACAGGGTCGCCTCTCATGCCGGTCACGTCGCGTCGTTGTACACGCGGGCAGAGGGAGGGGACGGGGCACGTCCATCCCAAACCAACGGAAGAGCCGGCCCGTGGGCAGCTGACCTCGCCAAGACGGCCGAGGGCCCAACCGGCTCCTCGGTCAGCCGGCCGGGGCGCCAGCCGGCACTGGCTTGCGTCGGATGTCCTTCTGCCGGCCATGGCCAGCCGACCGCGTGGTTTTTCTTCGAAGCGAAAGGGGGAGGACCCTATTGCTTTGGTCTACCTAGGGGTAATAACCCCGTCACCGATATATTGTGCAGTTATGCACTCGTGGGATAACCCAAATCATAAATCATATCCCCAAGAAGGCGGGGCATGATCGCCATATTGAATGGACGTGCCGATGAGAAATAAAGACTACCTCGAAGCATGGATCAGGTTTTTGTAACTGGTCAACAGTCATGACCAGTCATGACCTTTCGTTACAAAGATGTCAGAGAAAAGCTATGTACATATTTCAACAGTTGGCCTTTGAGGCTAAGTCATCTATATTGCTCAGAAACAAGGAAGTCTTCTGTGGCCATACTATAATTAGCGGAATATCGATAAGGAGTGGAACTCGCCCCGCAAGCCGAAGACAATAAGCGTGAGAAGCTGCTCTGAGTTAAGACTTCGGCATTAGAGGCCAGTTTGGGGGCTACTGGGTATCTATATAAATCAGAGGGTTTTAGTCCTTAGGGTGAGATTAAGCTCATAACTCCTAGGCTTTTAGACCACATCATTCCATCTCGAGGTAGATCAACTCCGTACTCGATACCCCATCATCAATACAAACAAAGCAGGGCGTACAGTTTTACCTCTATTAAGAGGGCCTGAACCTGGGTAAACATTGTATCCCTTACCCCCTGTCACCCATCGATCCGAGATCCATAGTTCGTGATCCTACCCGAGATCTACCAGTTTTGACACCGACAGTCCATGAGTACGTTGCTGCCACCAGATGTATATGATCGATTTCTCGAAGAGATCTCTTTCTCTGATTCTTAGAGGGAAATGTGTCATAGATCGTAAGGATCTCGACGTCGTTGTCCAGTGGCGTAACTGAACGTCTCCTTTGAGATGAGGTATTGAGGATGGCCTCTCCGCTTTTTGCGACTTGCCTCATGTCATGGGAACGATTCCGACATTAGAGAGTGGTAGGATAACGGAGCATGATCTATCGAGATGCAAATGGGTGACACGGTGGTTTTAGGAAGTCCGGGCCTCTCACGGTGGAGATAACAACCCTAGGTCTCGTGCTACAAAGAGGCTTTGCTTATTTTTCATGAACACGTAGTTACATGGTGTATTTGAGAGAGATAGGAAAGGGAGAAGAAGAAGCCCCTTAGTCTAGTGGTGGGGGTGGTTATATAAAGTGCACCACCCCTTCACCTCCTATGTTACAAAGTGGGGCATTGAGGCCGTAACGCCAGATTGTGCTTTGACTGCCTTGTTGGCTATCGGTCTTCGCATATCCGAGTGAGCCATATGACCAAGTGATTGATTCTCTTCCAAGTGGACGGTAAAATGATACGTACGAGTGGATAATACGTCTATATGAGATTTATCTGGACCCACAAGATGTGTGGACCTCATGCTTTCCGAAATTTTACCCTTCATGGGCCTACCTATTTTGTGTATCCCCAACAGTAGCCCGTCAGACTTTGACTGATTGCTGGCAGTCGGTTGGATTCTGCAGAGTTTGTTAAAC
This sequence comes from Hordeum marinum, assembly GCA_022496015.1. Classification (NCBI taxonomy): domain Eukaryota; kingdom Viridiplantae; phylum Streptophyta; class Magnoliopsida; order Poales; family Poaceae; genus Hordeum; species Hordeum marinum. Next base: position 164,577,202 of record CM039673.1, read on the forward strand.
TTGAATGTTGTTGTCGGACATGACGGAGCAAAATGTTTCCTTTATTTCTCTTCCAGTGGGGGCACACTGAGTGCACCCACTGGGTGTAGTCCCCGAGCCTCTGTCAGACTAGATGAGTCGGGTAGAGGGTTTATGTCTTCCAGTGCGGAACTGAACTAAACAGGTGAAGTCTGATGCACTTGGCATAGTAAATTGTTGCAATCTAGAGCTGAATCAGTCGGACTGATCCTTGTGCGCTGGGCACAGTAAATAGATATAACCTGGAACTAGGCCAGTCGGGTAAATCTTCGTGTGGTTGGCATGCTGAATGCTTATTGAGTCTGCCTTATATGATTTCTAGATCAAGGCTAAGTCCCCGAGTGTGGATGTTGTCCTCACTCGGAGTAGTTTCCAACTTATGCGAATCAGGTTCACAGCTAAGCCCCCGACTGTGGATCATGTCCTCACTCAGAGTAGTTATTGACTTAGGCGATACGAAATCACAGCTAAGCCCTCGAGTGTGGAGGATGTCCATACTCGGAGTAGTTTTTGACTTAGGCAATACGAAATCGCAGCTAAGCCCCCGAGAGTGGAGGATGCCCACACTCGGAGTAGTTTTTGACTTAGGCGATACGGAATCGCAGCTAAGCCCCCGAGTGTGGAGGATGTCCGCGCTTGGAGTAGTTTTTAACTTAGCCGAATCAGGTTTGCACCTAAGCCCCCTAGTGTGGAGGATGTCCGGTCTCAGAGTAGTTTTTAACTTAGGCGAATCAGGTTCGCAGCTAAGCCCCCGAGGGTGGATCATGTCCTCACTCAGAGTAGTTAACGACTTAGGCGATACGGAATCGCAACTAAGCCCCCAAGTGTGGAGGATGTCTGCACTCGGAGTAGTTTTTGACTTAGGTGATACAGAGTCGCAGCTAAGCCCCCGAGTGTGGAGGATGTCCGCACTCGGAGTAGTTTTTGACTTAGGCAATATGTGGAGGATGTCCGCGCTCGGAGAAGTTTTTGGCTTAGGTAAAGTCAGGTTCGCTAAGCCGAGCGATGGCGCACGAGGCGGCCGAGTGATGAAGACGTGCCACAAAGAGTGGCGATGCGCGGGGCATCCGAGTGATGTAGATCAGTCTGGCCGAGTGGCGACGCACGGGCTGGCCAAGTGATGTATGTCGAGGAGGCATGTGACCCAGTGATATTAGGCGGGGCAGCCGTGTCTAGTATGTCATCAAGGGGCGTCCGAACATGTGACTACGCACGGGGCGACCGAGTCAAGCATGTCATCGCGGAGGCATCCGAACAAGTGACGGCACGTGAGACGGCGATACCAGCATGTGTAGCGACCCGACCTGAAAGGTCAAGTCTCCGGTGTTTCCGTACCATCCCAAGATCATGCTGGTACACACATGGTACATCAATGTATATATCAAAGGGAAATCACACAGCTTTATATTAATCGGAATCTCATATCGAGTCCTTTATTACAATAAAAATTACAATAAAGTGGCCAAAGGCCAACTCATGAGAATATCTAAGTCTTGCGGAAGCGTCGAAGGTAGATGAGTCCATCCGACTCCAAGGGCATCTCACTGAGCGTAGAACGCGTCCTCACTCCTGGTCGGAAAAGTACTCTGCAACATGATACGTTGCAGCCATGTAGGTTAGCATATGGAATATGTCGGCAAAGTCACAAGAGAGGGGTGAAAAGATAATCCTCTAGTCTATATGCATATATGGCAGGTGGGGTGGTAAGTTTTTGCGTAAAGCCAAGTTTTTTCCTACATCAAGGGAGGGGCTAAGCAAAATATTACTAAGTTGGTTGATTAATGAGATGGTTCCACCAACCATTTCTCATACCCAAAATTATTAAATACCCACATCATCATATTAATTGTGTTGAGAGTTCCGGAAGTTTCAATTCCTTTGGCTCAAGTCGTCCATGACCGTGGACACGGCTAATCGATTAGGTTTTGTACTCTGCATAGTTTTGCACACGTTCCCCACAAGATTTGGTCGCCTCCGTTTGATTTCTCGCACTTCAGGGTGTTTGAGAAACGGATGACCAAAACAAGGTCTTCCAAAGGGTTTCCCTGCGACTCTGATGGTGCCCATCCTTTCCTACCGTTCTTCTACCTCTCGTAGCACCGTCTGTCCAGGGTCACCACGATATCCAACCAAGCCAGAGCCCATAATGACTTGTGGCTGTGCAGGTAAGCCTTGGGTTTTGAAGCACCCATCCATCTCTTTGTGCCTGGGTGGACCTTTCCGCGTGAATACTGGCCATCTCCAGCATCACCTAGGCTAACCACTGGTTTCTCCAGGGCGCCGTTCAACCATCATCCACCCAGAGGTATGTTGAAAAGTTGGAGTCTTGAAATCTTGATCATTATGTAGGTCTTGAAATTATTAACTCTCTCAACTCCCATGAATCACACAACCAACCCCGTCTACTAATAGCATAGCAAAAGTAAAACAACGTTTCCCGGGGCCAAAGTTGTCAAAGAGGGTTGAGGAGGGGTACCTACCACATGATACTACTACAATGTAACCAAGTTTCCAACTAACCTATCTTGCATGCAATTGGGGAGATGGTCGAACTAACGCATATAAAACATGGGTAAAACATGATCAAGGTGACTTGCCTGAGTGATGATCTTCGTACGTGAGTGACTCTAAGTAACAAGCTTCGCACTCCGGATAATCTAACGAAGCAAACAAGCACTCAATAAGCATACAACAAAATATTGTAACTCACAAACATCAAACAAGAACTAGTAAACAATCAAGACAAAAATGCACCAATCTCAAGTAAGAAAACACACAAAGTTTTGTGTTCCAAAGGAGATGATGAAAACACTACTACATAATAAAACTATTTTGAAATAACAAGACAATTGTTAACAGCAAGGAAAACAATAGAATGTTTTATTATCAAAAGAAAATCAATTCAAGTTTGTTGGGAAAACTTTAGTAGAGTTTATAAAAGTTTTGATAAACACTATATGAATCAACTATAGTTATACTAACAAAAGAATGAAAAACTAACTTATTATTTGTTAACAAAACATGTTCTTGACAGAAAATAGTTTATTATTAAATCTGTCTTAGAAAACAGAAACAAAATATACAAAACTTTGTTTGAAAGAAAAATTATTACTAGTTAGTTGTTTTAATCAAATTATGCCTATTTGAAAAGAAGTTGTGATTCCTATGTTAAATAAAATTAAACTAAACAAATTTATATTTTTATTAACAGTGAGTGAAAACACTAAATGTTTACTAACAGAACCTAATAAACAAATATAACCAAATCTAAATCAAACTAATTAAAATTAGGTTTATAAAACTATATTATAATACTAGGCAGATTCTGTTTTTAACTGAATCACAAATCAAATATATCCTAAAAATCCTCAAACTAAGCATGAAGGTAGTTCTAACTAATACCAAACAGTGGCAAAAAGAATCATATCAAAATCTATTTTTAAACTCTAGTTATTCAGATTTGAAGATTTTGAGCAATTTTGATTAAATTCAAATTTTATAGTTCAAATTTGAAATTTGAAAGTACAGGGTGAAACTACATGAAAAATGTGAGCTATTGCAAAAAGAATCAACTCAAAAACACTAAATAGATTAAAAGATATAAGCAAAACAAAATTTGAAAACATTCTCTTAATTAAAACAAAACAGAAAAAGAAAACTGAGTTGCGACGGTCAGGGGGCTACGTGGCGCAATCCTATTGGTTGGCTAGCGCATGCGTTAGAAGATTTAGAGCGGGCGACCGATCGGAAGAGGATAACGATTCGGACTTAAGGCCGTTCTAATCTGGGACGTCGGATTTGGATCGGAGGGAGGGGGTGCTCACAGGGTAAAGAGGTCGCCGGCGTCGGGGTCTCCGGCGAGTCCGGAAGCGGCGAGTGCGACGGCGAGGCACTCCGGTGGTCGGGGAAGACGGGGAAGTGGTCCGGGCGACGGCGACGGTTCTCCGGAGTCGATTGGTGGCGACGGTAGGGCGAACAGTGGTCGGACGTGGTGGCTACGGTCGACGGCGAGCTCCGGTGGGGGAGTAGCTCCGGCGAGCAATTGACAGCGTCTCGGCGAGAGAGAAAAGGGGGACTCGGGGTGAACGGATGCGGGGAGCGGCCGGCTACTTATAGGGCACTCGAGGGGTGCAGGGGAGGAGAGAGGAGAGAGATCCGGTGAGGGGGGTAACTGCCGGCGTCGGATCCGGCGCGAGCGGGGAGGAAGGGGATGACCGTTCCAAGGCGTCAGCGAGTGAAGAGAGTGACCGTTGCGCGCGGTCGGGGGTGGGACCCGGCGTCAGCGAGTGAAGAGAGTGACCGTTGCGCGCGGTCGGCCGGCTCGTAGTAAAAGCGCGAAATAACTGCCGTGGGCCGGCCCGTTTAATACCGGAAACGGTTACCGTTTCTTTTTAATAATTTTCCGGAGACATTCAAATACATTTAAAGCATTCAAATCGTCTCTAAATATAGGGGTATTATATATCAAAATTAACAGAATAATAAATTCTATTTAATGAACATTTCTATTCTGTCATTTGAACACTTTGAAAAAAATAATATTTTCAGAAATTGTCTAATTGTTTTTAAATCCTTTTTGCAAATATTTTCAAAATAACCCCTGGTTATTATTGTTCAAATATATCACCAATTAGTCCTTGGTGTGGAGTGTCATGTTCCTCCTCTCTTATTTGAACTTTTAACCAAAAATTTCAAATAGGTGAAAGCAACATAGGAAAAAGTAGAAGGGACTTTCAGAAAGTCAGAAAAGGCATTTCAAAAAACACATACATTCAAGCAATGATGATGATAGATGCATAGCTATCTCATAACATTCCAAAAATGAAATTTTGGGATGTTACAAACCTACCCACCTTAAGATGAATCTCGCCCTCGAGATTCGGGTTGGCTAGAAAATAGGTGCGGATGGTCTCTACGAAGATCTTCTTCGCGTTCCCAGGTGGCTTCTTCCTCGGTATGGTGACTCCACAAAACTTTGCAAAACTTGATGATCTTGCTGCGGGTAACTGTGTTGGCAGTCTCGAGGATCTTGACAGGCTTCTCCTCGTAAGTCAGATCATTGTCAAGCTGTACGGCCTCTAGGGGCACTGTATCTCTCAAAGGGATATCAGCCATCTCGGCATGACATTTCTTTAGCTAGGACACGTGGAACACATCATGAACTTCGGATAATCCTTCCGGCAATTCCAGTTTGTACGCAACTTCGTCTCTACGTTCAAGAATTTTGTAGGGGCCTATGAATCTGGGTGCTAATTTTCCTTTAACACCAAATCTCTTGATTCCTCGAAGCGGGGATACACGAAGATATGCTCGGTCTCCCACTTCATACGTCACTTCCTTGCGCTTGTTGTCAGCATAACTCTTCTGTCGGGATTGAGCTATCTTGAGTCTGTCACGTATCAACTTGACTTTATCCTCTGAATCTCGTACAAGGTCGGGACCAAAAAGTTTTCGGTCTCCAACACCATCCCATGTCAGTGGTGTTCTGCACCTCCTTCCGTATAGAGCTTCGAAAGGGGCCATCTTCAGACTCGTCTGATAACTGTTGTTGTATGAGAATTCTGCATAAGGCAAGTTATCGTCCCAACTAGATCCATAATCTAGCGCACAAGCTCTCAACATGTCTTCCAGAATCTGGTTGACTCTCTCAGTCTGTCCATCTGTCTGCGGATGAAAGGCTGTACTGAACTCTAGCCTTGTACCCAAAGTTTCATGTAACTGATGCCAAAACTTTGAGGTAAATTGTGTTCCTCTATCTGACACAATACTCCTTGGAACTCCATGCAGACATACGATCCTGGTCATATATATCTTGGCTAGCTTAGCACTGGTATAGGTGGTTTTCACTGGAATGAAATGTGCCACCTTGGTCAAGCGATCAACCACTACCCAGATGGAATCGTAACCTGAACGGGTCCTGGGCAATCCTATGATGAAATCCATACCAAGCTTTTCCCATTTCCACTCGGGTATCGGTAAAGGTTGGAGTAACCCTGCTGGTTTCTGATGTTCTGCTTTTACTCGCTGGCAAACATCACATATTGCAACATGCTCTGCAATATCTTTCTTCATACCTGTCCACCAATAACTTTCTTTCAAATCCAGATACATCTTGGTATTGCCTGGGTGTATCGAGTAAGGTGAATCGTGGGCTTCCTGAAGTATCAACTTCCTGAGCTCTGGTTCATTGGGCACATAGATGCGGTTCTCAAACCACAAAGTTCCGTGTTCATCCTCACGAAAACCTTTAGCTTTACCATCTTCCATTCTCTGTTTAATCTCAACTATCTCCTTGTCCGATTTCTGGGCTTCTCGAATTCTTTCGGTCAAGGTGGACTGAATTTCCAGTGTAGCAACATATCCTCTTGGAACTATCTCTAGCTTGAGCTCTCTGAGATCATCGACTAACTCTTGGGGTAATCCTCCCGCTGTGAGTGTGTTCACATAAGTTTTCCGACTCAAGGCATCGACTACAACATTAGCCTTACCTGGATGGTAGTGTAATCTCATGTCATAGTCCTTGATTAACTCTAACCATCTCCTCTGTCTGAGGTTCAACTCTTTCTGCGTGAAGATATACTTCAGGCTCTTATGGTCGGTGTAAACATCACAACTATTTCCGATAAGGAAATGTCTCCAGGTCTTGAGTGCGTGCACTACGGCTGCTAGTTCCAAATCATGGGTGGCATAATTCAACTCATGAGGTCGTAGCTATCTGGAAGCATAGGCTACAACTTTTCCATCTTGCATAAGTACTCCTCCGAGTCCTTGTCGGGAGGCATCACAGTAAACTTGGAAATCCTTCCGAATATCGGGCAAGATCAATACTGGGGCTGTGACCAAACGTTTCTTTAACTCCTGGAAACTGGTTTCACATTCCATAGTCCAAACATACTTGGATTCTTTCTTTAACAACTCTGTCATGGGCTTGGCAATCTTTGAGAAATTCTCAATAAACCTTCGGTAATAACCGGCAAGTCCGAGGAAACTGCGGATCTCCTTAACTGAGGTGGGTGACTTCCACTCGGTGACGGCTTCAACCTTAGCGGGGTCCACTGCTATTCCATCTCCGGAAATAACATGTCCAAGGAATCCGACTTCCGTCAGCCAAAATTCACATTTGCTGAACTTGGCATATAGTTGATGCTCTCTCAGCTTCTCCAGAACTAAACGCAAATGTTCCTTATGCTCTTCCTCGTTCTTGGAGAATATCAGAATGTCATCGATGAACACCACAACAAACTTGTCTAGGTATTCCATGAATACTTTGTTCATCAAATTCATGAAGTAGGCAGGAGCATTAGTCAATCCAAAAGACATGACCGTATACTCATACAAGCCATACCTCGTGGTGAAAGCTGTTTTGGGTATATCCTGTTCACGAATTTTCAACTGGTGATACCCTGATCGAAGATCGATCTTGGAGAATACTTTGGCTCCTACGAGCTGATCAAACAAATCATTAATCATCGGCAAAGGGTACTTGTTCTTGATAGTCACCTCGTTTAAGGCACGATAATCGACTACCATTCTCAAGGTTTTATCCTTCTTCTCCACCAAAAGAACTGGGGCTCCCCAAGGTGAAGAACTAGGGCGTATATAACCTTTGTCCAATAACTCCTTGATTTGCTTCTTGATTTCCAACAGATCATTTGCGGGCATCCGATAGGGTCTCTTGGAAATTGGGGCTGTCCCTGGCTGTAGCTCTATGAAGAACTCAATCTCCCTATCTGGTGGCATTCCTGGTAATTCTTCCGGAAATACATCGAGAAAGTCTTTTACCACAGGTACTTCCTCCTGAACAACTCCCGTGAGAGAATTTAACCGAGCACTCATACGTGTGCGTCGGGTTACATACTTAATCCTCTTGTTCTCCTGAGTGGTGAGTGAAACAAACTTGCTAGGGCAATCAAGATTTCCTTCATACTTGGTCATCCAATCCATGCCTAGGATTACATCCAGTCCTTGTGACTCTAAGACGATGAGGTCGGTGGGAAAAACATGGTTTCCTATATTGAGTTTCAAGGCATGGCATCCTATCCCTGCCATCATCATACCTCCTGGGGAACTGACCTTAATGGGCTGACTAAGGGTTTTGATGGGCAAACCATACTTATCCACAACTACCCTTGATATGAATGAATGAGTTGCACCAGAATCAAAAAGTACTGTAACAGGACGTGAATGCAATAAAAACTTACCAACCACAGTCTCGGGTTGATCATAGACTTCTTCCACGTCGATGTGATCCACTTGAGCACGGGGAAATAGATTGGGCTTCTTAACTGCTGCATTGCCGTTGTTGTTGCCGTTTCCATTGCCTTGCTTGCTCTGGGGACACTCAGTAGCATAGTGCCCTGTCTTCTGACACTTGAAACAGGTAATGTGACTCAGATCCTTCTGAGCAGGAATTTGACGGTGCTGGTTGTTGTTCCCATTCCCATTGTCAGTCTTGAAGTTACCATGGTTGGGACGGTTGTTCCCATTTCCTCCATGATGGTGGCCTCCATGGTTATGCATAGCATGAGTGTGCTTTCCAAACTTACTGTTTCCTGATCCGGTATTCCCGGAGTACGGGGAGTAGCGAGGCTTCTGATGAGTTCCAAAGTTGAACTTCCCCTGAGTGTACTTCCGCTTGCGGTTCTCAATTTGCTGCTGTTTACCCTCTAGAATAAGGGCCTTGTCCACCAACTCTTGGTAGTTGCTGAAAGTAGCCACTACCAGCTGTATGCTCAACTCATCGTTGAGTCCTTCCAGAAACTTTTCTTGCTTGGCCGCATCATCAGCCACATCTCTTGGGGCATAACGGGCCAACATGCTGAACTCTTCCACATATTGGGCCACAGAGCGATTACCTTGGCGCAAGTTGCGAAACTCGCGCTTCTTCAGACTCATGGCTCCAGCTGAAACATGTGCGGTGCGAAAAGCAAGCTTGAATTGTTCCCAAGTCACATCTGCAATAGGATATGTGATGGTGTAATTCTCCCACCATGATGCTGCTGGTCCTTCCAGCTGATGTGCGGCAAATCGCACTTTCTCAGCGTCAGTGCATCCAGCGGTGACAAGTTCTCTCTCCATCTTACGGAGCCAATCATCTGCCACAATGGGCTCAGTACTGCTGGAGAAAATTGGAGGGTTCAACGTCAGAAAACGAGTGAGATTGTCAGTCTCGGGTGGATGGTGGTTGTGGTTGTTCTGGTTGTTGTTGGTCTGATTCTGAATCAATAACTGCATCAGTGCATTCTGCTGCTGAAGTAGTTGAGTGAGTTCCGGCGGGAAAGTGAAGTCGGTCTCACGTCGTGGAGGCATCTTGCTGTTTTCAGAGGGATGAGAATTAGAATAGAACAAGGGTCTAGAAGAAATTCACTACCCATATGCAATGCACAAACATATCACACCAAACACTCATTCATTTATTCAATCAATGTCAAACATCGAGAATACAATCTCAGAAAAACTAAACATCGTCCTACGCTTAAACGAATAAAAGATACATTGGAGGGCATAACTAAGGTTCTCCTCAAAAGTGCATAGTCATAGGTCCTCCGGTGGTGCTTTCCTCATAGTCTTCATCGTCGCTGATGAAGGGTGCCATGTCTCCTTCGGGGTGAAGGTTTTCCCGCATGTCTAGCTGCTCCTCCAGAGTTCCGATGCGTGCATTCTGCTCATCAATCCTCTCTAGGAAGTCCTTCACTTCATGCTCGTGTTCATGGTTGGCCTCTCGCAGATCAGCTTCAAGGTCAATCTCACGGTTCATCAGATTCTTGATTGTCTTCGTATCAGCACGAACTCGAAGCTCTAGAGTCCTGATGTGAGTCTCCAGGGTCTGGATATAGGAGATAGTGGTATCTGCAGTGGGAGGAGTTATGATGTTTCCATGGACATCCCTGCGACAAACCACGCTGAGTCCTGGTGAAATGGTTCCACCTCTGTATTCCTCCTGAATACGTCCAAGGGCGCAATGAATGGCCATGTCTCTTCCAAGTATCCAACTGGGTGCCACAAACTTGAGATCGATGGGTTCCTTCCGGTTCCCAAAAGTCTTCCCTGGGATATGCACCTTGATCCTGTAGCGTTCATCTTGGGGAAATGACATGATAGGAATCCCGGTGTTGCTCGGCAAAGCAATCCTTACGTCTTTGACGATCCTCATCAGCTCCTTACCAAAGGGCATCGTTGCGTCAGGCTGGCAAAACTCCGTGATCAACACTGGATGAAGGTGGCCATCTATAAATTTTGAAATAATCGGAGAGGAGTCAGAAACGAATAGATGAGAGTATAAGAATTTTTAAAGACAAAGAGAAACAATCCTAAGGCTTTCCAATCCTAGAGGTTACATCCTACGGTCAGCGTGTGCTCTGATACCATTTCTGTAGCGACCCGACCTGAAAGGTCAAGTCTCCGGTGTTTCCGTACCATCCCAAGATCATGCTGGTACACACACGGTACATCAATGTATATATCAAAGGGAAATCACACAGCTTTATATTAATCGAAATCTCATATCGAGTCCTTTATTACAATAAAAATTACAATAAAGTGGCCAAAGGCCAACTCATGAGAATATCTAAGTCTTGCGGAAGCGTCAAAGGTAGATGAGTCCATCCGACTCCAAGGGCATCTCACTGAGCGTAGAACGCGTCCTCACTCCTGGTCAGAAAAGTACTCTAGTCTATATGCATATATGGCAGGTGGGGTGGTAAGTTTTTGCGTAAAGCCAAGTTTTTTCCTACATCAAGGGAGGGGCTAAGCAAAATATTACTAAGTTGGTTGATTAATGAGATGGTTCCACCAACCATTTCTCATACCCAAAATTATTAAATACCCACATCATCATATTAATTGTGTTGAGAGTTCCGGAAGTTTCAATTCCTTTGGCTAGGGTCGTCCATGACCGTGGACACGGCTAATCGATTAGGTTTTGTACCCTGCAGAGTTTTGCACACGTTCCCCACAAGATTTGGTCGCCTCCGTTTGATTTCTCGCACTTCAGGGTGTTTGAGAAACGGATGACCAAAACATGGTCTTCCAAAGGGTTTCCCTGCGACTCTGACGGTGCCCATCCTTTCCTACCAATCTTCTACCTCTCGTAGCACCGTTTGTCCAGGGTCACCACGATATCCAACCAAGCCAGAGCCCATAATGACTTGTGGCTGTGCAGGTAAGCCTTGGGTTTTGAAGTACCCATCCATCTCTTTGTGCCTGGGTGGACCTTTCCGCGTGAATACTGGCCATCTCCAGCATCACCTAGGCTAACCACTGGTTTCTCTAGGGCGCCGTTCAACCATCATCCACCCAGAGGTATGTTGAAAACTTGGAGTCTTGAAATCTTGATCATTATGTAGGTCTTGAAATTATTAACTCTCTCAACTCCCATGAATCACACAACCAACCCCGTCTACTAATAGCATAGCAAAAGTAAAACAACGTTTCCCGGGGCCAAAGTTGTCAAAGAGGGTTGAGGAGGGGTACCTACCACATGATACTACTACAATGTAACCAAGTTTCCAACTAACCTATCTTGCATGCAATTGGGGAGATGGTAGAACTAATGCATATAAAACATGGGTAAAACATGATCAAGGTGACTTGCCTGAGTGATGATCTTCGTACGTGAGTGACTCTAAGTAACAAGCTTCGCACTCCGGATAATCTAACGAAGCAAACAAGCACTCAATAAGCATACAACAAAATATTGTAACTCACAAACATCAAACAAGAACTAGTAAACAATCAAGACAAAAATGCACCAATCTCAAGTAAGAAAACACACAAAGTTTTGTGTTCCAAAGGAGATGATGAAAACACTACTACATAATAAAACTATTTTGAAATAACAAGACAATTGTTGACAGCAAGGAAAACAATAGAATATTTTATTATCAAAAGAAAATCAATTCAAGTTTGTTGGGAAAACTTTAGTAGAGTTTATAAAAGTTTTGATAAACACTATATGAATCAACTATAGTTATACTAACAAAAGAATGAAAAACTAACTTATTATTTGTTAACAAAACATGTTCTTGACAGAAAATAATTTATTATTAAATCTGTCTTAGAAAACAGAAACAAAATATACAAAACTTTGTTTGAAAGAAAAATTATTACTAGTTAGTTGTTTTAATCAAATTATGCCTATTTGAAAAGAAGTTGTGATTCCTATGTTAAATAAAATTAAACTAAACAAATTTATATTTTTATTAACAGTGAGTGAAAACACTAAATGTTTACTAACAGAACCTAATAAACAAATATAACCAAATCTAAATCAAACTAATTAAAATTAGGTTTATAAAACTATATTATAATACTAGGCAGATTCTGTTTTTAACTGAAACACAAATCAAATATATCCTAAAAATCCTCAAACTAAGCATGAAGGTAGTTCTAACTAATACCAAACAGTGGCAAAAAGAATCATATCAAAATCTATTTTTAAACTCTAGTTATTCAGATTTGAAGATTTTGAGCAATTTTGATTAAATTCAAATTTTATAGTTCAAATTTGAAATTTGAAAGTACAGGGTGAAACTACATGAAAAATGTGAGCTATTGCAAAAAGAATCAACTCAAAAACACTAAATAGATTAAAAGATATAAGCAAAACAAAATTTGAAAACATTCTCTTAATTAAAACAAAACAGAAAAAGAAAACTGAGTTGCGACGGCCAGGGGGCTACGTGGCGCAATCCTATTGGTTGGCTAGCGCGTGCGTTAGAAGATTTAGAGCGGGCGACCGATCGGAAGAGGATAACGGTTCGGACTTAAGTCCGTTCTAATCTGGGACGTCGGATTTGGATCGGAGGGAGGGGGTGCTCACAGGGTAAAGAGGTCGCCGGCGTCGGGGTCTCCGGCGAGTCCGGAAGCGGCGAGTGCGACGGCGAGGCGCTCCGGTGGTCGGGGAAGACGGGGAAGTGGTCCGGGCGACGGCGACGGTTCTTCAGAGTCGATTGGTAGCGACGGTAGGGTGAACGATGGTCGGACGTGGTGGCTATGGTCGACGGCGAGCTCCGGTGGGGGAGTAGCTCCGGCGAGCAATTGACAGCGTCTCGGCGAGAGAGAAAAGGGGGACTCGGGGTGAACGGATGCGGGGAGCGGCCGGCTACTTATAGGGCGCTCGAGGGGTGCGGGGGAGGAGAGAGGAGAGAGATCCGGCGAGGGGGGTAACTGCCGGCGTCGGATCCGGCGCGCGCGGGGAGGAAGGGGATGATCGTTCCGGGGCAACGGTCGGTCGGGGGTGGGACCCGGCGTCAGCGAGTGAAGAGAGTGACCGTTGCCCGCGGTCGGCCGGCTCGTAGTAAAAGCGCGAAATAACTGCCGTGGGCCGGCCCGTTTAATACCGGAAACGGTTACCGTTTCTTTTTATTAATTTTCCGGAGACATTCAAATACATTTAAAGCATTCAAATCGTCTCTAAATATAGGGGTATTATATATCAAAATTAACAGAATAATAAATTCTATTTAATGAACATTTCTATTCTGTCATTTGAACACTTCGAAAAAAATAATATTTTCAGAAATTGTCTAATTGTTTTTAAATCCTTTTTGCAAATATTTTCAAAATAACCCCTGGTTATTATTGTTCAAATATATCACCAATTAGTCCCTGGTGTGGAGTGTCATGTTCCTCCTCTCTTATTTGAACTTTTAACCAAAAATTTCAAATAGGTGAAAGCAACATAGGAAAAAGTAGAAGGGACTTTCAGAAAGTCAGAAAAGGCATTTCAACAAACACATACATTCAAGCAATGATGATGATAGATGCATAGCTATCTCATAACATTCCAAAAATGAAATTTTGGGATGTTACAGCATGTCGTCGAGGAGATGTCCGAACAAGTGGAAACACACAAACGACCGTTGCGGTGACTGAGCGTGAGCAGCGACGAAGATGGCGCACAGATACGTCGAGTGATCTCGTAACCAGTGTATGAAAAATAGCACAAGCCAACATAAAAAATTATCAAAGTAAATTGATATTTTCTGAAATAATTTGTGTAAATAACACCCATAGACAACCGTTGGGTTGCCGGGTGCTTGTTGGTTCGGACCAGCAAGGGTCTAACAGAGTGCAGGATCCGACTATATTTGTGAAAGTGAAGGATTCGGCTGAACTTGTTTGAGTACTGGGCCCAAACTAAGCGTAAGTGAAGTGTTCTCACATAAAAATAAACAACCAAGCGTAGAGGTACACTCGATGGCGTGGCCTCCGAGTGAACGTCCGTCATGTGCGACTTCCTCGACACTCGGTGATGCGGAAGCAACTATTTAACTGAATGTAGCGTATGAAGAATGACTTAGCTGTCTGATGGTGTAGGAGCGGCCGACTGATGAAGGAGTGTCCAGCTGATTGATGGCGCGCGGAGCGATCGAGTGACAAAGGAGGGTCCCGTTGAGTGACGGTTCACGGAGCGATCGAGTGACGAAGGAGCAACCAACTGAGTGACGGCGCGTGGAGCGGCCGAGTGATGAAGCAGCGTCTAGATGAGTGACGGTGCATGGAGCGGGCGAGTGACGAAGAAGCATCTAGCTGAGTGACGATGTGCAGAGCGACCGAGTGATGCAGGTCTGTCTCACCAACTGGCGACGCGTGGGGCGGACGGGTGATGAAGATGTGCCACACGGAGTGGCGATGCGTGGGACATCCGAGTGAAGTAGATGTGTCTAGCAGAGTGGCGACGCGCGGGGCGGCCAAGCGATGTAAGCTCATCCAGCACAGTGGCAATGCACGGGCCATCTGAGTGAGGTAGATAAATCTCACTGAGTGGCGACGCACGGGGCAGTCAAGTAACGATGCACAGGGCAGCCGAGTCGAGAATGTTATCGCGGAAGTGTCCAACGAAGTGATTATGCGTGGGGCAGCAGAGTCTAGTATGTCGCCAAGAATGGTGCATGGAGGCGTCCAGGTAACCCGTGTATGAAAAATAACACAAGCTAACATAAAAAATTATCTAAGTAATTTAATTTTGTTGAAATGATCCGTGTAAATTACACCCATAGACACCCGCTGGGTGTGCGAGGTGCTTGCTCGTCCAAAACCAACAAGAGTCTAAAGGGTGAAGGATCCGACTGAACTTGTGAAAGTGAAGGATCCAAACATGAGGATAAAGAACCAAGCGCATAGGTACACTCGGTGGCGTGGCCTCCGAGTGAACATGATATGCGACTTACTTGACACTCGGCAATGCATAAATAATTATTTAATTGAATGCAGCGTGGGAAGAATGCGTTAGCTGTTTGATGGCGCGCTGGGCGGTCGTGTGAAGTAGACGTGCCGCGCTGAGTGGCGACATGTGGAGCGTCCAAATGATGTAGATGTATCCCGTGTAGTAGCAGCGGGCGGGGCGACTAAGTGTTATAAACGCACCCGTCGAAGTGGTGACACACGGGTCGTCTGAGTGTTGTAGAAGCATCCATCGGAGTGGCGATGTGCGGGGCATCTGAGTGCTGTACAAGCATCCGTAGGAGGGGCAACGCGCGGGGCGGCTGAGTGACGAAGGAGTGTCATGTTGAGTGACGGTGTGTGGAGCGGCCGAGTGATCAAGATGTGTACAGCCGAGTGATGAAGATGTGTCTTGCCGAGTGGTGGCCTGGGGGACGGCCGACTAAAGAAGGAGTGTCTAGCTGAATGACGACTCACGGAGTGGCCAAGTGACGAAGACGTGGCTCACCGAGTGGCGATGCGCGGAGCTGCCGAGTGATGACGACGCGTCCTGCCGAGTGGTGATGTGCGGAGTTGCTGAGTGATGACGACGTACCTCGCTGAGTGGCGATGCACGAAGCTGCCGAGTGATGACGACGCGCCCGGCTGAGTGGCGATGTGCGGAGCTGCCGAGTGATGACTACGCATCCCGCTGAGTGGCGATGCGTGGAGCTGCCGAGTGGTGACGACGCGTCACACCGAGTGGCCATGCGCGGAGCTGCCGGATGATGACGACGCGTCTCACCGAGTGGCGATGTGCGAAGCTATCGAGTGATGACGACGCATCCCACCGAGTGGCGATACGCGGAGCTTTCGAGTGATGACGACGCATCCCACCGAGTGGCGATGCGCGGGGTGGCTGAGTGACGATGGAGCACCCGGCTGAGTGGTGATGCACGGGGCGGCCAAGTGACAAAGACGTGTCTCGCCGAGTGGCGATGCGCAGGGCTGCCGAGTGGTGACGACGTGTCCCGCCGAGTGGCGATGTGTGGAGCTGCCGTGTGATGACGATGCGTCCCGCCGAGTGGCGATGCGCGGAGCTGTTGAGTGATGACGACGTGTCCCGCCAAATGGCGATGTGTGGAGCTGCCGAGTGATGACGACGCGTCCAGTAGAGTGACGACATGCGGGGTGGCCAAGTGACGATGGAGCGTTTGACTAAGTGTTGAAGACGCATCCCACGGAATGACGACGTGGGAGGCGGGCAAGTGACTGCATGTTAGTCGTTTGCACGACATCGTGTTATCTGCCCGAACAAAATGTCTGTCCGAGTGAGCTGCCATCCCAACAGGGCGACTAGACGAGTGACCTGCTTGTTAGTAGCAAGCCCAGCTATGAATATTTTTTTACTGGATCAAATCGTCTCTACAAATTAGCAAGCACAGTCATGAAGTTAATAGCGGGGCGGTTAACCATGCGCATGCATGTATCCCATTAACCTTAATGTAGCGGTGAACCCATGCTTCGATGAATTACGAGACCCACGTTAGGCATGCACTTAATGATTGTCGGTTGATCTACGTAGGGGTGGTAGCTGTCCTTCCGTTCCTTTTTCCCTACATGCAATTATGCTCAATTAGGTGGCCTACGTTACGCATCAACTTACGTGGTGTTGATTCCTTCAGTCCTGAATGGCCATGGGTTACAGGTCTAGGCCGTTCCGTGGGTCATCGCCGCAGTGCGCATCCGCCATGGAGATGGTCGCCGGCGGGCGGCACCGGACGAAGGGGTGTCGTGTGCCTGCTCCACGTCAGGCCTTCGCCTCCATCCCTAGGATCGTCGAGTTTGTCGCGCAAGAAGAAAAACGATTCTGCATGTGATGAAAATTGTACAGGCAGCTTGGAGTCCAGAGAGCTCCGTTGCGGTGGAAACGGCTGATCTGGCCGGAACCAGTTTGTAGTGGAGAGGCGGCGATGAGGATGAGCGGCAGGCGGCATTCCAGGCGCCGACGATGTGTGCGGGCGCAGCCAACGACAAGGCCGACCCTTCACTATTAGGGAGCCGGAGCTATGTGCCAGTCGGACTTGCGCTTCGACACCCGTGGAGCCGGGCGGACCGGGCACCGAAGATGGCGACGGGAAGATGGCGTCAGTGGATGTGATGGCTCGATGCCGTCGTACACGAGTTGGGGACGAAAGGATGACCGGCTGGTGGTCATGTGTAGGAGCTTGCCGGTGGCCTTTTTGCGGCCATCACTAATGATGATACCATGAGAAGGCAAGAAATATGGGTAACGTCTTGTCCTTTCCCCTTTTCTCTTCTTCACGGTCAATTCAAGTATTGATGCGTTTGATTCTACAGGAGGAAAAGACAAACTCATAGTTAGACAATTTATTGTAAAGGAATATATGGAATAGATACTTCTCTGATCCTTTTGTATGGCGCGATGGCCAAAATTCTAGCACACGATCTCTCTCGCGATGGTCATTGATTTGCGGCCAAAGATTGAACAAAAACCATTTGCAGCATGGCTTGACGGATGCCATGCCCCACGGTGGGCGCCAAATGTCGTGGGAACGATTCCCACATTAGAGAGCGTTAGGATAATGGAGCATGATCTATCGAGATGCAAATGGGTGACATGGTGGTTTTAGCGAGTTCGGGCCTCTCACGGTGGAGATAACAACCCTACGTCTCATGCTCTGGAGAGGCTTTGCTTATTTGTCATGAACACAGAGTTACATGGTGTATTTGAGAGAGAGAGGAAAGGGAGAAGAAGGAGCCCCTTAGTATAGTGGTGGGAGTGGCTTATATAGGGTGCGCCACCCCTTCACCTCCTATGTTACAAAGTGGGGCATTGATGCCATAACGCCACGTGGTGCTTTAAATACCTTGTCGGCTGTCGGTCTTCACATATCCGAGTGAGCCATACGACCGAGTGATTGATTGTCTTCCGAGTGGACGGTATGATGATATGTCCTAGTGGATAATACGTCTATATGAACCCATATGATGTGTGGACCCCATGCTTTACGGAACATTGACCCTTCATGGGCCTACCTATTTTGTGTATCCCTAACACCTCATGACCCAGCAAGCTTGTAGGCTGTGCGTCGGGCTTGAATTCAGCAGGGTGGAGTGTATGGGGCATGGTTTGTCCAACAATGCATCGAGGACCGTCCTAGATCGTGTGATGGGCTTGTTATTTTCTCGGTGGGGTCGTGATTGGCTGACCGTCATGGGGGGTATGCGCTTCTTCCGAGCCTTGACTCCAGGCCAGGTGCCAAATTGGTATTCGATCCTGAACTATCTCTGGGGCCGAGTTTGGTTTCATAACAAGGGAAAAGATCCTAATGGTTGGATACCCGAACATAAACCGTCCTCAGCTCCGGCGGTTAAGAGGGAAAACCCCCGACCGAGTTTTCAACGATGGCGATCGAGTGCGTGATAGGTGGGACGTAAATTTCCCTGTCATCGAGCTTAAGTCCAATCTGGTCATAGATCGAGGGTTGGTCGTTGGATACCCCCACGGCCTGGATCCGCCCAAGTAACTCGTTTAATGACGACATCCGTGGAGTCAATGCTCCTAGAGTGTTGAGGATATAACCCCAGGCTGAGACCTGCCCAGGTGGGGCCAGGTCATGAGGTTGGCGGCTTACGACAACTCTAGGAGTAAACATAATCAGTGGGACAGAAAGGCCCAGAGCCATGTGGGGACCCCGACCCATAAGTCATGATCACTGAATGTACGTGCACAGTGATCCCAGAGATCAATGCTCACTAAACACACAGAAACTGAATAACAAGAGTCTTACATCCATTACATATCGGTTTACTCAAATATGGCTTTCGTGGCCAAGTCTTCATATGATTGCAGCGGAAATCTTCAATGATAGTGTGGACCCAAGCCATCTGCCTTAACCCTACAGGCATTCTGACTGGGAAGCGTCCTAGCTCGCACGTCCGTCACCAAGGTAATCTTCATCATAGCCTGATCTTTCATGCCTGGCCAATAAAATAACCTGTGGCAAGCCAATGAGTACTTTAAATGTACTCACAAGCAACCCAAGTTGTGGAAAAAGGTAACAATAATACGTGATGTAGAACTAAGTAGGTAATTTGCGGAAAGCTAGTTTTAAATGCAATGGCATGATCAAGTAACTAGTAAGCATGCATCATCAACAGGTATATATCCATATGAACAAGTTACAGATATCATCATAAGTAGGGGTTGAACACCACATGTTGATCCATCATGCTAAGTCATCAGACATAGTTCAATTCCCATACTAAGTCATCGGACTTAGCTCATGTGACCTCTTTGTCACCATCACATCCTTACTCACACCAAGTTTCACTATAACATCCGGACGTAGTTTAAGAAGGACCTCCAACTGTCCATGACCGCGGACGCGGCTATTCGAATAGTATTACACTCTGCAGAGGTTGCACACTTTCCCCACAAGACTCGGGGAACTTTCGTGTCATCCACGACTCTCGTTATATAACATAACTGAGGTAAGCACCCGAACAATGCCTTTCCCATGGTGATACTAAACAAAGAGTCCACTCGTTGGTGCCATCCCTCATGATATACATCACCACTAGTGGTTTGACTAACCATCAACACTTGACGCTCCTTCTTGATTTCTACCTTCGCGGTGTCGAACATCGCGAACAGCTCAGGGATCATTATTTCTATCCCTGGCATTTTATAGTTCATCACCAAGTTCTAGTAGCTTAGTGACAGTGACTTGGAGAACTATATCAATCACTATCTTATCTGGAAGATCAACTCCCACTTGATTCAAGCGATTGTAGCACCCAGACAATCTGAGCACATGCTCAACAATTGAGCTATTCTCCTTCATCTTTGCAGGCAAAGAATCTTGTTGGAGATCTCATATCTCGCAACACGGGCACGAGCCTGAGATCCTAATTTCAGCTCTTAGAACATCTCATATGTTCCATGACATTCAAAACGTTTCGAAGCCTCAATTCTAAGCTGTAATGCATGACGCACTAAGCTATCAAGTAGTCATCAGAACGTGCCTGTCAGATGTTCACAACAATTACAAATGACGCTACAAGGGTTGGCGCACCGAGCGGTGCATTAAGGACATAAGCCTTCTGTGCAGCAATGAGGACAATCCTCAGATCACGGAGCTAGGCCGCAATATTGCTACCATCATCTATCAACTATATTTCTCTAGGAACATATAAAAATTCAAGGGAGCTACACCATGAGCTAGTAATTTACAACATAATTTTGCAAAGACACTACTGACTATGTTCATGATAATGAGTTCAATTAATCATATTACTTAAGAACTCCCACTCAAATTGACACCCCTCCGGTCATCCGAGTGATACATGATCCAAATTCACCAACTCAAGTCCGATCATCACGTGAGTTGAGGTGGTTACAATGGTGAACTTCATCATGCTGATCATATCTACTATTCATGTTTGACCTTTCGGTCTCTTGTGTTCCGAGACCATGTCTGTACATGCTAGGCTCGTCAAGTTTAACCCGAGTGTTCTGCATGTGCAACAGTGGCTTGCACCCATTGTATGTGAACATAGAGTCTATCACATCCGATCATCACGTGGTGTCTCGACACGAAGAACTTTCGCAATGGTGCACAGTCGGGGAGAACACAATTTATCTTGAAATTAAGTGAGGGATCCCCCTATAATGCTACCGTCGTCGTCCTAAGAAAAACAAGGTGCATAAAAGGATTAACATCACATGCAAATCATAAGTGACATGATATGGCCATGAACTTGTGCTTTTGATCTCCATGATGAAAGAACCAGCATGATCTCCATCATCACCGGCATGACACCATGATCTCCATCATATTGATCTCCATCAATGTGTCGCCATCGGGGTTGTCGCGCCCATCAAGCTTGTACTACTATTGCTACCGTTTAGCGATAAAGTAAAGCATTACATAGCGCTTAATGATTGACACGCAGGTCATACAATAATTAAATACAACCCGATGACTCCTGCCGGTTGCCGTTCTCATCGACATGCAAGTCGTGATATTCTATACAACACATGATCATCTCAGACATCACATATATCACATCATGTAATTGGCCATATCACATCACAACATACCCTACAAAAACAAGTTAGACGTCCTCTAATTGTTGTTGCATGTTTTACGTGGCTGATACGGGTATCTAGCAAGAACAATTCTCACCTACGCATAAACCACAATGGTGATACACTAGTTGATTTTCAACCTTCTCAAGGACCGCCTTTGTCGAATCTGATCCAACTAAAGTGAGAGAAACTGGCACTCGCAAGCCATCTATGCAACAAGTTGTGTTTGAGGGAACCGGTCTCTCGTAAGCGTATGAGTAATGTTGGTCCGGGCCGCTGCATCTCACAATACCGCTGAACCAAAACACGACCAAGGGAGGAAGCAATCTAAGCATCAATGCCCACAAACTCTTTGTGTTCTACTCAATATCTCATCTACACATAGACCTAGCTCATGATGCCACTGTTGGGGAACGTCACATGGGAAACAAAAAAATTCCTACGTTCACGCAAGACCTATCCATGGTGATGAGAATCTAAGAGAGGGGGAGTGGATCTACATACCCTTGTAGATCGCTAAGCGGGAAGCGTTAAGGAACGCGATTGGTGCAGTCGAATGTCTTCCCGATCCAAATCACCGAGCGTCCCGTGATCTCATCACGGTCCGTCCCGTGATCCAATCATGATCCCTCCCGCGAACTCATCACGATTCGTCCCACGAACTCATCACGATCCATCCCGTGAACTCATCACAAAATGTCTCGCGACCTTGATCACAGTCCTTCCGATCTAGCGCCGATCGGACGACACCTCCACGTTCAGCACACGTAGGGTTTGATGATGATCTCCGCCATCTTGATCCAGCAAGAGGGAGAAGAGAGGTAGAAGAGCTCTCCGGTAGCATGACGGCGCTCACGCGATGGTGGTGGAGCTATTTCGGTAGGGCTTCGCCTAAGCACAGCAGAAATCCGATCTAGAGGAGAAACTATCCACTGGAGGAAAGGGCAACACGTGGCTGAAAATTCTGTGTCAAAACCCTAAATCCTAGAGTATATATAGGAGGAGAGAAGGAGGAGGCTTGGATGCCAAAAAGCCAGCCCTTGGGTCGGCCGAAGTGGGGAGGAGAGGAGGACTCCTCCTCCAATCCTAGTAGGACTAGGATTCCTCCTTTTTTCGCCTTTTTCCACCTTTTTCCCTTTGGGCTTTTTCTCCCAGCCTCATGGGCCTTGTGTGCGACTTCAACCAGCCCACAAAAGGCTGGTATTTACTCTCCCATAGACCATGAATCCTCTTGGCTCGAAATACCCCTCCCGGTGGTCTCCCGGTACACTATCGGCACTCCCGGTACATTACCGATTAGTCCGAAACTTTTCCGGTATCCAAAACAGGACTTCCTATATGTCAATATTTACCTCCGGACCATTCCGTAGCTCCTCATGATGTCCGGGATATCATCCGGGACTCTGAACAACCTTCGGTCACCAACATGCATAGCTCTATACTACCGAGACGTCACCAAACCTTAAGTGTGCAGACCCTGCGGGTTCGAGAACTATGTAGACATGATCGAGACACCTCTACGGTCAATAACCAATAGCGGGACCTGGATGCCCATATTGGTTCCTACATATTCTACGAAGATCTTTATCGGTCGAACCTCTATGTCAAGGATTCAGTTAATCCCATATGATGTTCCCTTTGTTCTTCGGTATGTTACTTGCCCGAGATTCGATCGTCGGTATCTCCATACCTAGTTCAACCTCATTACTGGCAAGTCTCTTTACTCGTTCCATAACACAAGATCCCATGACTAACACTTAGTAACATTGCTTGCAAGGCTTGTTGTGATGTTGTATTACCGAGTGGGCCCTGAGATACCTCTCCATCACACAGAGTAACAAATCCCAGTCTTGATCAATGCCAACCCAACAGAAACCCTTGGACATACCTGTAGAGTACCTTTATAGTCACCCAGTTACGTTGCAACGTTTGATACACACAAGGCACTCCTCCGGTGTCAGTGAGTTGCATGATCTCATGGTCATAGGAATAGATACTTGACATGCAGAAAACAGTAGCATTAAACTGACACGATCATATGCTACGTTTGTAGTTTGGGTCTTGTCCATCACACCATTCTCCTAATGATGTGATCCCATTATCAAATGGCATCTCATGTCCATGTCTAGGAAACCTTAACCATCTTTGATCAATGAGCTAGTCTATTAGAGGCATACTAGGGACATGGTTTTGTCTATGTATCCACACATGCATCTAAGTCTCCGATCAATACAATTATTACATGGATATTAAACGATTATCATGAACAAGGAAATATGAGAATCACTAATTTATTATTGCCTCTAGGGCATATTTCCAACAGTCTCCCACTTGCACTAGAGTCAATAATCTAGTTCAACTCACCATATGATTTGCATTTTTATGAATCTATGACCCAATGAGTTCTGGGGCTTGATCATGCTTTGCATGTGAGAGAGGTCTTATAGTCAACGGTCTGCGAAATTCAGATCCGTGTGTACTTTGCAAATTTCTATATCAAACCGTAAATACTGCTACCACACTCCACTTGGTACTATTCCAAATGGCTGCTCCACTATACGTATCCAGATTGCTACTGCGAGTCATCTGGATTGGTGTTAAATCTTGCATCAATGTAACTCTTTACGGTGAACTCTTTATCACCTCAATAATCGAGAACACATCTCCTTAGTCTTTTAGTTACTAAGGATAATCTTGACCGCTGTCCAGTGCTCCATTCCAGGATCACTTTGAAACCTTCCGGCCATACATATGGCAAGGCTGATATCGGGTCTTGTGCATAGCATTGCATACATGATAGAGCCTATGCCTGAAACATAGGGTATTACACTCATCTTTTCTCTCTCTTCTGCAGTCATTGGGCATTGAGTCTTACTCAACTTTATACCTTAAAAATCAGGCGAGAACTCTTTCTCTGACTGATCCATTTTTAACTCTTTCAAAATCTTGTCAAGGTATGTACTCATTGAAAGTCTCATCAAGTATCTTGATCTATCTCTATAGATCTTGATGCTCAACAATTAGGTAGCTTTATCCAGGTCTTCCTTTGAAAAACTCTTTTCAAACAACCCTTTATGCTTTCCAGAAATTCTATATCATTTCCGATCAACAATATGTCAACCACATATGCTTATCAGAAACTCTACAGTGCTCCCACTCACTTTATTGTAAATACAAGTTTGTCGTAAACTTTGTATAGACTCAAAAACTTTAATCACCTCAGAAAAGTGTATATTCCAACTCCGAGATGCTTGCTTCAGTTCATAGAAGGATCACTGAAGCTTGCACACCTTTTAGCATCCTTAGTACTGACAAAACCTTCTGGCTGTATCTCATACAACCTTTCCTTGAGGAAGGAAACGATGTTTTGACATCCATCTACCAGATTTCATAATTGAAAAATGCAGCAACTGCTAACATAATTCCAACAGACTTTAGCATTGCTACGAGTGAGAAAGTCTCATCGCAGTCAACTCCTTGAACTTGACGGAAACTTCTTTGCGACAGGTCGAGCTTTATAAATGGTGACATTTACCATCAGTGTTTGTCTTTATCTTAAAGGTCCATTTGTACTCGACGACCTGCCATCCAACGAGCAAGTCTACCAAAGTCTATACTTGGTTTTGATATATGGATCCTTTCTCGGATTTCAGGGCCTCTAACCATTTGTCGGAATCCGGGCCCATCATCGCTTCTCCACAGCTCATAGGTTCATTGTTGCCCAACAACATGACCTCCAAGACAGGGTTGTCGTACCGCTTAGGAGCAGTACACATCCTTGTCGACCTACAAGGTTCGATAGTAACTTGATCCAAAGCTTCATGATCATCATCACTAACTTCCTCTTCAACTGACGTAGGTTCCACAAAAACATCTTTCTGTGTTGTGCTACTCTCAGGTTGAAACAAAGGTTCAACAACCTCATCAAGTTCTATATTCCTCCCACTCAATTCTTTCGAGAGAAACTTTTTCTCGGGAAAGGACCCGTTTTAGCAAAAAACACTTTATGCTTGGATCTAAGATAGAAGGTTCACCCAATTGTTCTTAGGGTATTCTACAAAGATGCATTTGTCCGCTTTGGGTTCGAGCTCATTAGGTGAAAACATTTTCCACACAAGCGTCGCAGCCCCAAACATCAAGAAATGACAACTTAGGTTTCTATCAAACCATAATTCACACGGTGTCATCTCAACGGATTTAGATGGTGCCCTATTTAAAGTGAATGTAGTTTTCTCTAATGCACAAACCCAAAATTATAGTAGCAAAACGATAAGAGACATCATAACATGCACCATATCCAATAGAGCACGACTATGACGTTTGGACATACCATCACACTATGGTGTTCCAGGTGGCGTGTGTTGTGAAACAACTTTCACATTGTCTAAAGTTCTATGCCAAACTCGGAACTCAGATATTCACCTCCACGATCATATCGCAGATATTTTTATCTTCTTGTCACGATGATCTTAAACTTCACTCTGAATTTGCTTGAACCTTTCAAACGATTCAGACTTGTGTTTCATTAAGTAAATATACACCATATCTACTCAAATCATCAGTGAAGGTAAGAAAATAACGATACCCACCGCACGCTACAAGGCTCATTGGATTGCATACATCAACATGTATCATTTCCAATAAATCACTTGCCCGCTCCATCCATCTGGAAATGGGGTCCTTAGTCATCTTGCCCAAGAGGCATGGTTCGCATGTATCAACCAATTCGAAATCGAATGAGTCCAAAGATCCATCAACCTGGAGTTTCTTCATGCATTTTATACCAATACGACATTTAGCGGCAGTGCCACAAGTATGTGGTACTATCATTATTAACTTTGTATCTTTTGGCATCAATGTTATGAACATGTGTATTACTACGATCAAGATTCAACAAACCATTCTCGCTGGGTGCATGACCATTGAAGGTGTTATTCATGTAAACAGAATAACCATTATTCTCTAACTTAAATGAATAACTGTGTTGCAGTAAACACAATCTAATCACGTTCATGCTCAACGCAAAACACCAAATAACATTTAGGTTTGTCACTAATCCCGAAGGTGGAGAGAGCGTGCGATGTTGATCATATCAACCTTGGAAACATTTCCAACACAAATCGTCACCTCACCCTTAGCTAGTGCTCCGTTTATTCCGTAGCTTTTATTTCGAGTTACTAATGTTTAGCAATCGAATTAGTATCCAATACCCAGGTGCTACTAGGAGTACTCGCAAGGTACACATCAATGCCATGTATATCACATATACTTCTGTCGATGTTGCCAGCCTTCTTATCTACCAAGTATCTAGGGTTGTTCCGCTTTAGCGACTGCTCTCCTCATTATCGAATCACTTAGTCTCGGGTTTGGGTTCAACTTTGGGTTGCTTCACTAGAGCAGCAACTGACTTGCCATCCATGAAGTTTCCCTCCTTGCTCTTGCCCTTCTTGAAACTAGTGGTTTGACTAACCATCAACACTTGATGCTCCTTCTTGATTTCTACCTTCGTGGTGTCAAACATCGCGAACAGCTCAGGGATCATTATTTCTATCCCTGGCATTTTATAGTTCATCACCAAGTTCTAGTAGCTTAGTGACAGTGACTTGGAGAACTATATCAATCACTATCTTATCCGGAAGATCAACTCCCATTAGATTCAAGTGATTGTAGCACCCAGACAATCTGAGCACATGCTCAACGATTGAGCTATTCTCCTTCATCTTTGCAGGCAAAGAATCTTGTTGGAGATCTCATATCTTGCAACATGGGCACGAGCCTGAGATCCTAATTTCAGCTCTTAGAACATCTCATATGTTCTGTGACGTTCAAAACGTTTCGGAGGCTCAATTCTAAGCTGTAATGCATGATGCACTAAACTATCAAGTAGTCATCATAACGTGCCTGTCAGATGTTCACAACATCTACAAACGACGCTAGAGGGGTTGGCGCACCGAGCGGTGCATTAAGGACATAAGCCTTCTGTGCAGCAACGAGGACAATCCTCAGATCACGAAGCCAGGCTGCAATATTGCTACCATCATCTTTCAACTGTATTTCTCTAGGAACATATAAAAATACAAGGGATCTACAGCGTGAGCTAGTAATCTACAACATAATTTTGCAAAGACACTACTGACTATGTTCATGATAATGAGTTCAATTAATCATATTACTTAAGAACTCCCACTCAAATTGACATCCCTCCGGTCATCCGAGTGATACATGATCCAAATTCACCAACTCAAGTCCGATCATCACGTGAGTTGAGGTGGTTACAATGGTGAACATCATCATGTTGATCATATCAACTATATGACTCATGTTCGACCTTTCGGTCTCTTGTGTTCCGAGGCCATGTGTGTACATGCTAGGCTTGTCAAGTTTAACCCGAGTGTTCTGCATGTGCAACACTGGCTTGCACCCATTGTATGTGAATATAGAGTCTATCACACCCAATCATCACTTGGTGTCTCGACACGAAGAACTTTTGCAACGTTGCACACTCGGGGAGAACGCAATTGATCTTGAAATTAAGTGAGGGATCACCTTATAATGCTACCGTCATCCTAAGCAAAACAAGGTGCATAAAAGGATTAACATCACATGCAAATCATAAGTGACATGATATGGCCATGAACTTGTGGTTTTGATCTCCATCATGAAAGCACCGGCATGATCTCCATCTTTACCGGCATGACACCATGATCTCCATCATCTTGATCTCCATCAACATGTCGCCATCGGGGTTGTCGCGCCCATCATGCTTGTACTACTATTGCTACCGTTTAGAGATAAAGTAAAGCATTACATAGCACTTAATGATTGACACGCAGGTCATACAATAATTAAATACAACCCGATGACTCCTGACGGTTGCCGTTCTCATCGACATGCAAGTCGTGATATTCTATACAACACATGATCATCTCATACATCACATATATCACATCATGTAATTGGCCATATCACATGACAACATACCCTGCAAAAACAAGTTAGAGGTCCTCTGATTGTTGTTGCATGTTTTACGTGGCTACTACGGGTATCTAGCAAGAACAATTCTCACCTATGCACAAACCACAATGGTGATACACTAGTTGCTTTTCAACCTTCTTAAGGACTGCCATTGTCAATTCCGATCCAACTAAAGTGAGATAAACTGGCACCCGCAAGCCATCTATGCAACAAGTTGCGTTTGAGGGAACCGGTCTCTCGTAAGCGTATGAGTAATGTTGGTCCGGGCCGCTTCATCTCACAATACCGCTGAACCAAAACACGACCATGGGAGGAAGCAATCTAAGCATAAACGCCCACAAACTCTTTGTGTTCTACTCAAGATATCATCTACACATAGACCTAGCTCATGATACCACTATTGGGGAACGTCGCATGGGAAACAAAAAATTTCCTACGTTCACGCAAGACCTATCCAGGGTGATGAGCATATATGAGAGGGGGAGTGGATCTACATACCCTTGTAGATCGCTAAGCGGGAAGCGTTAAGAAACACGATTGGTGTAGTCGAACGTCTTCGCGATCCAAATCGCCGAGCGTCCTGCGGTCTCATCACGGTCTGTCCTGCGATCCAATCACGATTCGTCCTGCGAACTCATCACGATCTGTCCCACGAACTCATCACGATCCGTCCCGCGAACTCATCACGATCCGTCTCGCGAGCTTGATCACAGTCCTTCCGATCTAGCGCCGAACGGACGGCACCTCTGCATTCAGCACACGTATGGCTTGATGACGATCTCTACCGTCTTGATCCAGCAATAGGGACCAGAGAGGTATAAGAGTTCTCCGGTGGCATGATAGCACTCCGTCGATGGTGGTGGAGCTATTCCGGCAGGGCTTCACCTAAGCACTGCAGAAATCCGATCTAGAGGAGAAACTATGCACTGGAGGAACGGGCAGCACGTGGCTGAAAATTCTATGACAAAACCCTAAAATCCTCTAGTATATATAGGAGGAGAGGAGGAGGAGGCTTGTCTGCCAAAAATCCAGCCCTTGGGTCGGCCGAAGTGCGGAGGAGAAGAGGACTCCTCTTCCAATCCTAGTAGTACTAGGTTCCTCCTTTTTTGGCCTTTTCCCACCTTTTTCTCTTTGGGCTTTTTCTCCCAGTTGCATGGGCCTTGTGTTGGACTTAAACCAGCCCACAAAAGGCTGTCATTTACTCTCCCACAGCCCATGAAGCCTCTTGGGTCGAAATACCCCTCCCGGTGGTCTCCCGGTACACTACCGACACTCCCGGTACATTACCGATTAGCCCGAAACTTTTCCGGCGACCAAAACAGGACTTCCTATATATCAATCTTTACCTCCGGACCATTCCAGATCTCCTCGTGACATCCGGGATCTCACTCGGGACTCCAAAAAACCTTCGGTCACTACCATGCATAACTCTATGCTACCAAAACGTCACCAAACCTTAAGTGTGCAGACCCTGCGGGTTCGAGAACTATGTAGACATGACCGAGACACCTCTACGGTCAATAACCAATAGCGGGACCTGGATGCCCATATTGGTTCCTACATATTCTATGAAGATCTTTATTGGTCGAACCTCTATGTCAAGGATCTTGTCCATCACACCATTCTCCTAATGATGTGATCCCGTTATCAAATGGCATCTCATGTCCATGGCTAGGAAACCTTAACCATCTTTGATCAACGAGCTAGTCTATTAGAGGCATACTAGGGACATGGTTTTGTCTATGTATCCACACATGCATCTAAGTCTCCGATCAATACAATTATAGCATGGGTAATAAACGATTATCATGAACAAGGAAATATTATAATAACTAATTTATTATTGCCTCTAGGGCATATTTCCAACAAGTAATCAGCAAAGCCCCTTCCCATGTAGGGGTAGTGCGGTTGTACATGTGAGGTTGGGACGGTCAGCATACCTTAAAACTCCCCGTTTTCGAAAACACACACACACTCACTTCTTCCGGTACACCACTTCTTTTCATGTGGTTACCCAACTCATCATCTTCTCCCTCGGGCATTAGTGGCACCCGACGGGTTTTCGAAAAGTCTTTGAAATCATCATTTTCCTTCCCATCATCATGCATAAAAACCCAACCCACTTGCATAGCATCTATTAGCATCCCAACTACACCCACTCGCACAACCCTCATAAGGAGGAATTGATGACCCTTTAAGATGTCCACAGAAAAATATTTTTGTAAAAAGGAGTGGTTGGACCCAACAAATAGGGCATGATTCTAGAAACATGTGGGAAGTGGTTTTACTGGATTTGGAGTTGGCCAGATTTTGCTATGGATTTTCAAAGTGGGTCACATATGAATAAATGGCCCAATGATTGACATGGCATAATAAGTGTATGGAAAAATGATCACTACTAAGTGCATGAATTTAGATACACCTAGGAACTTGAATCACTCCATTTGGAGTTCATAAGAATTCTCTAGGAATTTGCAAAGTGGGGTTCTACAGGGTTCAAATTCAAATTTGAATGTGAACTCAACAGAAAATATTTATGGAAAAATGTGGAATGCACTTATTTGGATAGGAAATGATTTTAGGAATATGCAGAAATTTGAATCAACTAAATCTGAGGTCATATGAATTTAATATGGATTTTTGATTGCCCCAAAAAAAGAATGAAAGAAATTACGAGAAAGGCTTAAGCAGCGCACTGGGCGCATGATAGCCAATGGGCCGGCCCAGCCGCTCAGTCTATCGGCTGGGGCGACGCCAAAGGCGTAATTCTGGAATCATGCCTCCTTAGCAGGGAGGCAGATTTGCGTGGGGCGCCTCCACTTAACAAGGGGGGCCTTAGCCACAACTGGTGGGCCCTGCTAGCAGGCCCTCCTCTGACCTCTGTTCAAAATAGAGGAGGGGCAGGGGAGGCCGGCCGAGCCTGCGCCGGTGCCCCGTCCCGGTGCCATGAGCCTCCCCCGGCGGCGCTCCGGCTAGGGGCGAGCTCGGGGCGACGTGCCAGACAAGCCTGGGTTGCTCCCGAGCCTTGGAGAGGTCAGGGGCGCGTGCCGTTGCTCCTGCGATGGAGGCCGGCCATGGTGGCCGAGGGGGATGGCGCTCTAGCCATTGGGGAGGGAAGAGGGGACGTGGTGAACGGGTTCGGCGGCGCAGGGGTCATGTAGGCGGACCTCAGAGGGATAAGGGGCGAGCTTGGGAGCTCCAATGGCTTTTTAGGGGTGTGTGCGGGAGGCGAAATGAGAGTTAGAGGGGATAAGGGGGGCTCATGGAGAGGTCTATGCAGGAGGGCGACAAGGGGAGAGCTCGGGCGGCCTCGGACGCGCCTAGAGCGTGGTGAGCACGCGCGCCAGAAGCATCTTGGAGGTTTCTGAGCATCGAGGAGGGGCATGGGAGGACGAGAGGAGGCTATTGGCGCGTGGGGATGCCCTACCGAAGATTGCTGCGAGCTACAAGACAAGGTTTGTCAGCAGAGCGTCATTGCTGCATGCCAGTAGCGTGGTCACCATGCCAACTCATGTCTAAAGAAATCTTCTGGTCGGGTAACTATGTCTGGCATGCAAGGCATGCATGCAAAAGAGTGGTGGTAAAATCTCATGGTAAATGGAGCTGGTTAGAGGGGTTGTCCATAGAGGGTAAGTCTGAAGCAGCAAACTTGGGGCTGATCTACTGGGAGTTACTGCAGGGAACTATGGATAAAATCTTGTCTAGTAGCCCTAGCTATGGAGGGAGTACATGCACACCAATTTTCACATCATGGAGATGAGAGGGCAAGGTACTTGTAGTACAAAACTACACTTACTGCCATAAACTAGATTCAGATGGTTTGCTCATATTTTCCACATGAGCATGCCATATACGGGTTTGGTTTGATGCATAGGATTCTTTGGAAAGGTTTGGGGGCATTTTTAGGAACAAAATAATGGGAGAGGGGAAATAAGAGGTCTTGCCATGGTGAAAGAGAGGGAGAATGAGGGAGTTACCCCACAAATAATTGACCAGAGGCAATGGCAAAGTTACTAGAGGTAGAAGAGGGTTATAATATGCTGTGGTAAAAAGTTGTGGGCAAGGGGAATCTTTTTGGGTCATCTTTGCTTGTTTATGAAATAAGGTATTTGTGCTGTGATTGGGCTAGGCAGGGGAATCCTATGACCTTGAGATTTACCAGGGGTAAATGGTAAGTCCATTTGGTCCTGATCACCAGTTTTGAGATGATTTGAAGAAAGTTGATAATGTAAACTTGGTAAACCCTAGAAATGGACAAAAATGGATTTCTATAGATCTAATCATGAAATTCTATTCCGCTTGATGCACCACTTGATGTAGAATCATCATTAGGGTAATAGAGAATTCCCACAAAGTTTGGGATCAATAGGAGATACTTCACAATGTAAAGTTGATCAAACTTTTCTCTTGACAGGAATGGCTTTAGGATATTTTGGTGAACCAAAACAATTGTGATTGAGATGAAACTTGGCAACATGACCACATATATCATATGTGACATGCTAGAATTTTACTGGATTTGTTTGAGAATATTTCTTATAGAAATATTTAAAAACCATGAAATAGACAAATATGGTTTTGAAGGGTTTTGTGCAATATCTTGAACTTGAACATGTGTTGAAACTCTCATATATGGACAATATATGTCTGCTGAGTTTTCCTAAATTTTCTCAAATATTTTTAAAGCACTTAAATAATTTTTCCATATAAAAGACCATTTCTGGTTTTAAGAAAAAGCCTTTAAATAAAACATGAAAATAATCTTTTAACATAATATTTCGTGGTTTTGGGAAGTTATATATATAGTAGGTTTCAAATAAACCATTTGGCGAAAAAGTATCCACCCAATTAGAGGACTTGTAGTACAAACCTCAACTCAGGGGGTTTTGAAAACCGAATTTGAATAAATTATTTTTGGTAAAAATAAATTTTGATAAAAATAGTTTTAAGTCCTATACACATGGCATGATCATTGGACAAGAGTTCTAGGTCAAGGAAAAGTCTTTTTAGGCTAGGAGAGAGTTTTATGAATATAGTGCACTAGCAAGATATTAGACCATCAGCAGTCAAGTCAAGCATAACAAAGCACACAAAAGTTTTAATTGGCCCTGATTTCTGAGTCATCATAACTTAGTCATGAGGCAAATCACAGGGTTTGACAAGCCAGAAGACAGGATGTAACTCGGCGGGCTTGGGCCGCCAGGGGCGACTTGATAGATAAGGCATGTGAAGTTAGAGGTGAGGTCAGTTTTCAAGTATACCCCGACCTGGACTCTTGTAAGCCTAGGGCCTTGACCCATGTATATAAGGGCGGGTTACTTGGGCGGCTTAGGCCCCGAAACAACTGATCGATAGCTAGGTCAAGCGAACTCGCTCCCTTGTAATCGATATGCAATCAATACAACACAGAGCAGGAAGTAGGCTTTTACCTCTTTCCGAGGGGCCGAACCTGGGTAAACACTTGTCTCTCGATTCCAATCAACCCCTTCGAGTTCACCACCTTAGCAATGTCCTCGAACCTAAGTCCGTTTACCCGGACATCTGTCGTGAAAAATCCACGACAGTTGGCGCCCACCATAGGGCTAGTGCTCGATGGTGTGAAGTCCTCGAAGGGATCTCTCCCAGGGGGACAAATGACCAAGAGTCGTCGCGGCAAGCTCTACATCGACGATGCCGGCTGGGGGCCCGGGGATGGCTCAATCAAGGACAGGCATCGGGACCCCTTTGGCGGAATTCACGTCTTCATCGGCAAGATCGGCGGATCTGAACCCGGGCTGGACATCTGCAACGACCTCGTCGAGCCGGCCCGTCGCATGCAACCTGCCCGTGTAAGCCCGGGCAGGAAGCATGTCTTCGTCGGCTTTATCCAAGGCACAGAACTTGAAGGTTCCATGTCAGGGGAGGGAACTCTCATCTGCTCAGAGGATGGTTCCTCAAGCGGAGAGACGGAATCAATATATCAGCTTCACAATGGCGGGTTTTGGGGCTACGTCGAGCACTACTCCGAGTCAGAATACCGTGAGTCGAAGGAGTATGAGCCGCTGAACCGTGATGCCATCTTCATGGCGGGTTCGACACCGGCCCCTAGTAGCATAGCCGCCGCTGCGACCGGATCTGGGGCTGGCAGGCCACCTGCTCAAGTTCTTCTGGATCTGATAAACGATCTTACAACTCTGATGGAAACCGAGGTCACTGCTGAAAACCAAGCAGACCGCAACATCGAGATCATGAGGTTGAAGGACCAGATGATGGTCAAACTCCAACAGGAAATCAATGTGATGAAAGTTCAGATGGATGCTAACTCGGAGCGCCCTAGGGCAGAGGCTTTTAGCTTAGAGCTAGAGTAGCAGTCCACAACGACGGTTCACTGGATGAGGCATCAGTCCCGTTTGTCGGATCAATATGAAGCCAGAAATCTTTTTAACAAGCCAGGGACGAGACAAAATATACCTTTGACCGTAACCCGGACGGCGAAAGTGCCTGGAAGCCTGGCGGCGTTTCAGCGTCAGAAGCAAGACCCGGTCCACCGGAACCAAACCCCACCACAATCTTTTTTGACGCTGTCAGGCCATTATTATAACCCGACGGAGAACATGGTGGCAATGGCGACCAGGCTTGGTACAATCCCCATCCCCGATGTGGCACCTTTCAAAGAGGAAGTGCGGAACACCATTGGTTATCTTTAGACGGCGGAGGTGCAACAGGAGAAGTATACTTATAGCCGGAGTCGCGTGCACTGAACCCCCATCCCAAGCCACAGCTACAGCCGACATTATGAGTTGCCGGCGGTTTCTAGCAGTGATCGACATCGAAACCCGCCGAGAGATGATCGGTCGGTTCGTGATGCTCAGGCATTGGTGGATCGGGTAACAGCCCAGTGAGAGGTAGCAGCTCTGGCAGCTGCGAGGCTTATAAGGAACCCACAGTCGCACCTTCCATTTCGGTACGAGCTGGATTAACTTCTAGGGTTGTGGGAGTGCCGTGCTTAGCGTCGGCTTTGAGAAACGAGCGCCTGCCGAAAGACTTCAAGCGTCCTCGCAAGGTGCCCAACTATATTGCTAACCTGCCTCCAGAAGCTTGGATCGAAAGTTATGAATTGGCCATTGAGATGTTGGATGTTAGTGATGCAGTATGTGCCAAGTATTTCATCATGATGCTGGAAGAGCCGGATCACAGATGGTTGAAGGGGTTGCCACCCAACACCATTAATACCTGGGTCGAGTTAAAGGTGAAGTTCATCAAAAAAAATCGGGGGACGTGCAAGCAGCCCCTGACGATTGTGGATTTGGATCATAGCATACAGTGCAAGGATGAGTCAGCTCATCATTCGATCCAGCGGGTCTCAACCATCATCCACTCTTCTGATAACATTATGGCATCTCAAGCGGTCTCAATTCTGGAGAAAAATTGCCACTTCACGCCTTTGAAACAGAAGCTTGGCCATCTCAAGCGCACATGTCAAGACATCACTACTAGGGAAAACCTTATACATAGAGGATTATCAGTAGCACTGGTCAAAATAGGGTGCTATTACTATCTAACAATAGCGCGGGGAGACAAAGATCACGACTGCTATGAAAATAGCAGTAGCGCATCCCAGAAAAAAGATCTACTATTATAACTGCCACAACGTTGCCAATAGGCTAGGTATAGTAGTAGCGCCCTATTTTGACAAGTGCTACTACTAAGAAAATAGCAGTAGCGCGTCCCAGAAAAAAAGCACTACTACTATAACTACCACACCGTTGCCAACATGCTAGGTATAGTAGTAGTGCCCTATTTTGACAAGCGCTACTGCTAAGAAAATAGCAATAGCGCATTTTCCTTACAAGCGCTACCTCTAAGTTTTGGTAGAAATCTCTATAGCTAAGTTTTGGTAGAAAGCGCTATAGCTAACTTATCTATAGCGCTTTCTTCCTACAAGCGCTACTATTATTTCTACTTAACCCGCGTGGGCTCAAAATTCTGCTAAGTCCTTTCACCCCTCTCCCCCAACTCCTCTATCACCGCCGTCAATCGCCCTGCCCGATCGAGCATGCCCTTGACCTCACCGTCGCCGCCCGAGGCCACCCTCGACCTCATTGCAGCCCCCCGAGGCCGCCCTCAACCTCACCGTCACCGCCCTCAACCTCACTGCCACTGCCCTCGACCTCACCGCCACCGCCCGAGAAAGCCCAGGACCACCGCCGCTTGAGCCCGAGCCCGCCTTCGCCGCCGACCGTAAGGCTCTCCCTCTCCTCTCCCCTGCCCTCCTCTCTCTCTCTCTGCTCTGATGATGTTCATATGAACCCTAGGTGTTCAGATGAACCCTAGGTGTTCATATGAACCCTAGGTGTTTATACGAACCCTAGATTTGTTTAGGGAAGTAGGCATTTTTTAGCATTTAGGAAAAAAGATTAGCAATTTTTTTAGGAAATTAGCTAGGGCAAATTTTTATGAAAATGCCTAAACAGTAATTCCATTTAGCTTTAAATTAACAAAGGGTATATAAATAATGGTAGCATTTAGCTTTAAATTAATACATGCTATAAGCAAAAAACAGTAGCATTTAGCTATAAAAAAATATTTGGACTATGGACCTGAATCTGGTCCAAATTTCATTCAAATGAAATTTAAATTATTTGGACTATGGACCTGAATATTTTTGAAGAAATTGGGTGTAGGTACTAAGGTCCTTCTATGGAAATTTTGGTGAGGTTAGAAGTGTTAGAGAAAATGGAGTTCCTTTGCAATTTCTAATAAGGTCATGTATTGTTGGAATATTTGCTCTAAAACAATTTGGATGAAAAGAAAATAATGTGTGTGTGAGAGAGAGAGGAATAGCTAGAACAGAATTTGGATTCCGTCCAAGGCAGAGAAGTGTTCATTTGCATATTCCATTATTGTTGATTATATCTTTTCACTGAAGTGGTCATGTTATATGCAAATTCCTCAATAGTGTTTGCTCATGTTATATGCAACATTGAAGTGGTTCGATTGTGCCCAAGTGGCCTTTTGTTGTTTACAGGGAATGATTCCAAGTGGCCTATGTTTTGCCGGAATGTTGATTCATTTCCGTTCCGACAAATTTTAGGCGCTCTATTTGTCCAGTTTGTAGCGAAGGTCATGCCGAATTTTTTTGTGAATTTCGGCATGACTTGTGCTACAAACTAGGACATATCGAGTGCCCGGGATTTGCCGCAACGGAAATGAATCAACATTCCTACAAAACATTGACCTTTTTTATGTCATTATTCATTTTATTAGGTCTAGAATTAATTGACTAGATTTAATCGTAGGAAACATGGCTAGCAATGATGAAGGACAGGGTTCTAGTGATTGCAACATCTATGCGGTGGCAGATGCCTATTTGAACCTTCTTGATGAGTAATGGTTGTTGCAGGGCCCACCTGTCACATCTGAGACTGAGACCGACATCGAGACCAGCGCCAAGATCGGCGCTGAGACTGACACCGGCGCTGAGACCGGCACCGAGACTGGAGAAGCCGGTATATGACCGAAACCAAAGAGGCAACAATGCCCAAACCAGCTCATCACTACTAGACTGGTGGGCATGGAGGTGGACGATAGCAATTTTGAGCCAAAAGAGCCTACGGAAGCGCGCGCGTGCTTCGGCAATCGAATAGGCTGCATCCTATGGGCAACCTCCACCATCAACGATGCGAAACTATGGAAGATACCAGATATGAAGCACTCCCTCCTAATGAAGCTGCACCAGGTGTTCTTGTTCCCGGGTCGGGATGAAAGAAAATATAAAAATCCAGATAAAGACCCGGCAATGAAGAAGATAAACAGATGCGCCGTGGGCAAGTTGAGAGGCGCGTTGTCTGCTTGTAAAGTAAGGGTGAAAGCAAGGATCATCGACAAAAAGGAACCCTACTCCGAGATTGTAAAGGATAATCTGACAATTACGAAAGAGCAGTTTGAAATATTCAAGGTGGCTTGCGTTGTCGAAGCTGCCAAAGAAAAGTCAAAGTACATGAAGGGGCTTCAAGAGAGGAACATGGGGTGCTACCACCTCGGAAGTCGTGGTTACGCGGGGAAGAGGTCCATATGGGCCAAGGAGGATGCGGAACACATAATTCTAGGCATCCCAGACCCCTTGGCGGAGTTCACCGTCCTGCAGGAGCATGACTTCCTCAGGGCTCGATACCATTGGGACCCAGTGAAGAAGGTTTTCGAGACAGACGCAGTCACGATGGAGTTCATGAGACTGCTGGTAATTTTTAGCTTCCGTTCAATTCAACTACACGTTTAGTCATATTTGTGAATGATCCTTGTTCCATTTGCAGAGGGAGCACCACAGGATCGTAACCGAAAGCGACTCGCCATCGGAGGCGTTGGCGAGGCCCAAGTTGGACAACCCATTCAACCGGGCCTTGAACATATTGAAAGGACTCCCGGCGGACACTCGGCCGTCGTATGGACGCGTGCACGGCATCGAAGATGGCGCCACATCGAAGAAATACTACCATGAGACCACGGAGGACAGAGAGGAAAGACGGAGGTTAAATGAAGAAAACATCAACAAGAATGTTGCGATTGTGGTCACAGCAGTGGTACCTACCGCAAAACAGGAGATTGCAGCTTCGTATGGTGTCTTGGTTCCGTATATCGTTAGTTGGGGTAGGCAAAATCCAAATAAAGAGGTAGCGGACTTTCCCCTATACAACTTCTTCGGGAGCCGCTCGACTAGCATTGCACCAACACGTGCTCCTGCACCGGCTCCCGCACCTGCTCCTGCACCTGCTCCTGCACCAGCTCCTACACCTGCTCATAGCAGCCCATCCTCCGTCTCGGACGTGCTCAGCGGTGCTTCATCTTTGGCTTTCGGATGTCTCACACCGGTCCTCTTCAATAAATGTGTAATCTCCCGTTTCCGTTGCCTTTCGGATGTCTCATGTTGCAGACATGTATTTGCAGGATGACGTTACCCCATGCACCATATTGTACACCATCAGCAGCCAAAAGGTGGATGTGGGGAAGGCGACAATAGTGAAGCCAAAGGAACAATTGTTCCATAACCGTCCGATCCCCCCTGACGTCTTCAAGGTTTCCGTGGTCAGTGTCAAACCGGGCCATAAGAATTTGGCTCCTCTGGTACTAGGGGAGACGACGACGAGATCCTACAGCAGCTTGGCGATTGCAAGAGGTGTGTCCTGTTGTGGCCAAAGAGTCTGCTTCGTCTGGAGGCGGCCGGGAGCACACCCACGACCATGTAGCCTCAGCAAGGTATGAACATCAAGACCCCACCTACCCAATTAGCGTCGCCTATCGTGCCGGGTGATAGCGGACGGGGTGAGGAAGAGGCTCCATTAGTCGCTGATGACTTCGCCGCCACCAAAGAATCAATGCATGATATCGATGCCATCGATGAGGATGACAATGACACTCTACAGTATCTCAATACTGGCGCCTATGACGACGGAGGATTGATGGCTCAGCAGTATGAGTACTCAGGGTTTGAGCATCATGAGTCAGTGCCTGAATTGCCGCCTCCGGAGGCTAAACGTATTATAGACGACCTTACAGTAGCAAAGAAGCATAGGAAGAGAGCGAGGAAAGGCAACAAAGCTGCTTCTATGATCTAGCCACCTCTATAGCCTCGGGTTCAAGACCGTACACCTATCGAGGGTGCAGCAAAATATACCATATACCCGGTGAACCAATCCTACCTAAGGCAGTGTTAGAGGCCATATACGACGATCTCAGGATACTTCATGACGACGTGTGGCGAAGAGAGAAAAGCCTGATCGCCTCGCAAAATCTAGGATACCTTCTCTACGTGGTTAACATGCCGCAGCAAAGGTTGTACGTCGACACATTCCCCATGGAAAAGTTCTTCCTTCGATTCGATTACATCTTCGACATGTTTCACGTGTAAAAGCTGGATTTACGTGTGTCCGCCTTTTTGCCTTGCACATGAACTACATCATCAGGATTGAGCATATACCTTATATTTGTGGCACTGACTCGTACTTCATGCACGACAACTTCTTGGCAGTCTGCAAAGAGCACTGTGAATACGCGAGTAACTACATCGCCGATTTCATGGTTGGCAATAAGGACAAGGAGACGATTCTCGTGCCTTATCATCCCATGTAAGTCATCCACGCGGCTATCCTTCCTTCGATTTCAATCATTTCATTTGCACGCGTGGAGGATAATTTGAAGTGTACTTATTTTGCACAACGGCAGGCGCGCCATCCTCCTCATCCTTTACCATCGAGTCTCCCACACTCTTTACTTGGGCTCATCGAAGAACATGAGGAAAATGGATTACACCCACATCGAGTCTCTTCTCGATAGTGCTATCTTAACGTACGCCATACGGGGTGGAGAGATCTGGCTCAGGAAGACAAGGAACCGCACAGCCTGCTTCGGCCATAAGACTGACTTCTATTGCATCCAGCAACCGAGTGGTACTATCAGTGATGGATTCTATGTCCTCCACGACATGCAGGAGGTCATATGGGATCAGCAAAACCTTCACATGTCACCTAGATCCGGCGATGCCCATATTCTGCAATGGGCAAAGAACATAGGAGATATCCCGGATCATCGACTCCGAGCTGAGTTCTATCACATCCGGTGTGAACTTGCCCAAATCATCAGGAAGGAGGTCCTCGAAAAAATAGGTATGTTCTACGAAGAAGGGCAAATGTCGCAGGAGGACGTCTGAATATGCGTAGCCGCTCAGCGTCTCGACCTGAAGCCTTTCACTGCGCTCGGGGACTATCTCCATGACTTGCATGGATGGCACGACATGTTGGAGTGATTGACGATATATGACAATGTGTCCGTTTAGTCCATACTTTCTCTATGACGAAACTTTGAGTTATGCACGACGAAACTTTATTTGTGATGTAATTAAACCGTCCTCCTCAACTAGCGAAGACCACTCTAGTTAGGGCATTTTGGGTATGGTGAACTTTGTATGCTTATGATATGTTGCTTCTATTTTTGCCAAGTCTGTCTCTTTTTGTTGCTCAACTATATATGTTGTATATCATCAATTCATGTCACAATGCAGGTGCATAGATCATCAATGGCAAAGAGTGCTACGCCAGGAGTATATGACGAGTGTCCGTAGTGTTAGGCCCAGGTGTACCAGTTTCCGCTTTGCGAGCGACAGCTAGTAGTTAGTTTAGGTTCATGCTAGTGCGAGAGAGGGATACGAACTGACGCCTCAAGAATTACTACATTATGTATGATGAGACATGTCATGTAACTTGTATAGCTATATCATGATTATAACGTGACGACATGATTTGTGTTGGATGATATGATGAGACTATTATGTGTATGACATGATGAGGATATTTCATGTTTATAAGATGATTAGAATACTGTACGAAAACTATACAGAAACATCGCAAATACATAGCAAAAAATTATATGAGAAAATATAGTAGCAACACTCTTTAGTGCTGGATAGGAAAGCGCTGCTGCTAAGTAGGTATAATAATAGCGCGTGTCAAAACACGCTACTGATACACTTAGAAGTAGCACCGGTACAGAAAACGCTATTGCTAAGCAGGTATAGCAGCAGCGCGTGTCAAAACACGCTACTAATAAACTTTAGCTGTAGCGTCGTATCAGTAGCGCGGTTACCTGCACTACTGATACACCAAATACCCGCGCTACTGCTAGGGTTTTCCCTAGTAGTGCATGGGAGAACTCATGGTGGCTGTCACCAAGTATGCAGACTCTAACAACACGAAGGACCTTGGCTCTGATGATGAGAAATCGGCCAAGGGCAAGAAGAATAACAATGGCAAGGGTCAGTCGTAGAACAGGGGAGGAAATTGCAGTAATGGCAATGGAGGGAAGCAGAAGCACCAGGATGGCGGGTCAGAGCTAGTGACCAACACCAATACTGGGAATAACCGCAACAAAGGTAATGGAAAGCTGCCTTTTAAACACAAACCTGCTGAATTGGAGACGATGTTGAACGATCCTTTCCCGAAACACAGCCGTCCGGATCAGCCGTCTACTCATGCTTGGAGGGATTGTTGGATCATGCACGAGTATCAAAATTACGGCGGTAACCAACATCCAGGCATCTTAATGCATGGAAGTACCATGTTTTCACAACCAGCCTTGACAAACGGGACCGAAAGCTGCGCAGGTGGGTGATTAATGCAGCCATGTTGGCTCTCCGGTGGTATTTGAAGTGGTCTGAGTATGACATAACATGGAGCAGGGAGGATCACTCGCCGCGTGTGGATAACCCGGGGCAATTGGCTCTCGTGGTCGCCCCCAAGTGGGAGGATATGTGTTCACCACAATGCTTATGGACGGTGGCAGCAGCATCAACATTTTGTATTATGATGCTCGCCGGATGAATTTGCTTGACAAAAATCTCAAACGTTCTTCAATATTTTTTCATGGCGTAGTGCCTGGGAAGTCGCTTATCAAGTGGGAAAGATCTCTTTGGAGGTAGCTTTTGGTGATGAATTCAATTACAGGGTGGAATCTTTGTGGTTTGAAGTAGTCAACATTAAGATCATGTACCACACTCTATTTGGATGACCGGCTTATGCCAAGTTCATGGCTAGGCCCTGCTATGTCTACTTGCAGCTCAAGATGCCCGGATTAAACGGGATGATCACGGTGCATGGTGATCAGAAGACGGCTACCGAGTGTGAGGAAGGTGATGCAACATATGCAGAATCAAGCTGTGCGGAGGCAGAGCTTAAGTTTTATAAAGAAAATGTTGATCCAAAAGATATGACCCCGCTAAAGAAGCATAACACGGAATCTGAGCCGACCCTCAAGTTTGTGGCAGAAGATACCAAGTTGGTCGACTTTGCGCCTGGTGACTCGTCATAGCAGTTCACCATTGGGGCTAATATGGATCCCAAATAGGAAAGCGCGCTCATCGAGTTTATCCATGAGAATCAGGACATGTTTGCATGGAAGCCTTCTGATATGCCGGGTTTACCGAGAGAACTCCCTGAGCACCACCTTAGTGTGGATCCTAAGTTTAAGCCAGTTCAGCAGTTCTTATGTCAATTCAATGAGGAGATGCGGAAAGCAATTGGCGAAGAGGTGGCCCAGCTATTGGCAGCAGGGTTCATTGTTGAAGTTTTTCACCTGGAGTGGCTCGCTAACCCGGTGCTAGTACTCAAGAAGAACGGGACATGGCATATGTGCGTGGATTACACGGATCTTAACAGGGTGTGTTCAATTGACCCATTTTCTCTCCCCCGTATTGATCAAATCATTGACGCAATGGCGGGTTGTCAGAGTCTGTGTTTTTTGGATGCTTATTCAGGTTATCACCAGATCAAGATGGCCGGTAAACACCAAGAGAAGACGGCCTTTATCATGCCTTTTGGTGCTTTCTGCTATGTGTCTATGCCTTTCAGGCTCAAGAGTGCCCAGGCGACTTACCAGCGTTGTGTGCAGAACTGTCTTCATGGTCAGATTGGGCAAAATGTTCATGCTTACGCAGATGATATTGTGGTCAAGTCAAGGAAGAAGGAATCTCTGTTGGATGATTTGAAGGAAACCTTTGACAATTTGAGGGTCTACAAGATGATGCTTAACCCGACAAAATGTGTTTTCTGTGTACCTGCAAGCAAGCTCTTGGGGTTATTAGTCTCTAAGCATGGCATTCAAGCCAACCCGGACAAAATAAAGGCTATTACTTCCTTGTCTAAGCCGGCGTGCATCAATGATGTTCAACGCCTAGCGGGTCGTATTGCTGCACTAAGCCGGTTCATAAGCCACCTAGGCGAGAAAGCTATTCCTCTATATCAGATGATGAAAAAGACGGATGATTTTGTCTGGAGCAAGGGTGCGGATGAGGCGCTTGAGGCGCTCAAGAAGCAGTTGGCTGAGCCGTTGGTCATGGCTGCTCTGGCTGAGAAAGAACCTTTGCTCTTGTATGTGGCGGCTAATAATA
This sequence comes from Hordeum marinum, assembly GCA_022496015.1. NCBI lineage: Eukaryota > Viridiplantae > Streptophyta > Magnoliopsida > Poales > Poaceae > Hordeum > Hordeum marinum. The sequence goes on from CM039673.1 coordinate 164,621,370, forward strand.
GGGCAGTCAGCGCCGCGATTGTTGTGGAGTGTAAGGAGGCAGGGAAGGAGTATCCCGTCTAGCGGCCTGTCTACTATGTTCGTGAGGTCTTGATAGCATCCAAGCAAAGATACCCACACTCGCAGAAATTTATCTATGGGGCGTTCATGGCAAACTGCAAGTTGAAGCATTACTTCCTTGGACACCAGATCACATTGGTTAGCTTTGCCCCGTTGGGACATATCATCCAAAATAGAGAAGTTACTGGCAGGATTGCTAAGTGGGCACTTGAGCTTGGGCCCCTTAATTTGAAATATGCACCTCATACGGCTATAAAGTCTCAAGCCTTAGTGGACTTCATAAACGATTGGACAGAAAGTCAATCGCCCGAGGATAAGCCGGAGAACACATACTGGACGATTCACTTTGATGGATCCAGGCAATTGGAAGGCTCGGGGGCCGGAGTTGTTTTAACTTCCCCACGAGGTGACAAGTTCTGTTATGTTTTGAGGCTTTGCTTCATGGGCTCTGGGTGGCTAAGGAGATGAACTTGAGCCGTGTCAGATGTCTTGGCGACTCAGACCTAGTGGCTCAGCAAGTCTCTGGCACATGGGACTCAAGGGACCCTCGTATAGCGGCTTACCGCCAGGCGGTTGATGTTATTACTAGCCATTTCAAAGGTTATCAAGTGGATCACATTGATCGGCGCAAGAACGAGCCTGCTGGTGCATTATCCAGGCTGGGGTCTCAGCGTAAGCCGGTGCCGCCTAATGTGTTCTTGGACGTATTGCATCACCCGTCAGTCAAGTTACCGTCGGAGGAGGACTTGGCTATACCTGACCCGGAAGGGCAATTGGTGGCGGCTCTCCGTGTGATACCTGATTCATCATTGCCTTATCTGGCGTACTTAACCCATGGCAAGTTACCCCAAGATGAGACTCTGGCGCGACAGATCATAAGACGGTCTAAGTCTATGTTTATCAAAGACGGTGAGTTGCATCGACGCGGTGTGACTGGTGTTTTTCAGTGTTGTGTTTCTCCTGATAAGGGTCGTGATATCTTGCAAGAAATCCATGCTGGTGAATGTCGTCATCACGCCGGGTCAAAATCATTTGTGGCCAAGGCCTCCTGCCACGGTTTCTACTGGTTAACACCTCTTAAAGATGCAAAGGATTTGGTCAGTAAGTGTGACAGGTGTTGGAAATTTGGGCGTCATGCCCATGTGTCGCTCAAGAACTAAGGATGATTCCAATTACCTCGCCGTTTGTGGTCTGGGGACTTGATATGGTAGGACCTTTCAAAAGGACCAAGGATAAGAAGAGCCACCTCCTAGTGGCAGTTGACATGTTTACTAAGTGGGTTAAGGTTGAGCCAGTTAGTAAGTGTGATGTCGCAACATGAGTTCAGTTCTTCAAGAAGCTGATCTTTCGGTTTGGATATCCACATAGTATGAGCACTCATAATGGCACAATCTGTCCAAGGGGGCTATGAAGGATTTCCATGATGAGGAGCATATTCGTCTTGATGTATCTTCGGTGGCTCACCCACAGTTTAATGGTCAAGGTGAGCATGCTAACCAGGAAATTTTGAGAGGCATCAAACCCCGGCTTATGGTTCCTTTGGAGCGCATGCTAGGTTGTTGGATGGAGGAGCTACCGTTTGTTTTTTGGACCATAAGAACCACCCCCAACAGGTCTACTGACTTTACGCCTTTCTTCATGGTTTATGCTGCAGAAGCTGTTCTCCCCAGCGATATTCGTCATGACTCACCCAAAGTGGCGGCTTACGTGGAAACTGACAATGATGTGGCGTGACATGATGTTTTGGATGCCTTGGATGAAGAGTGGGATCTCGCAGCAGCTCGCTCAGTGATTTATCAGCAAGATCCGCATCGCTATCATAGCCGCGGGGTCAGGACCCGGATGTTCAAACAAGGCAACTTAGTACTCCGGTTGATTCATGACCCGTCAGATATGCACAAGTTATCACCTCCCTAGGAGGGACCGTTTGTGATCAGCAGAAATCTCAACAACAGATCGTATTATCTCATAGACATACGGGAGAGTGACAAGTCTCGCACTTCTGGTGAACAGACCAATAGGCCACGGAATATTGCTCACCTTCGGCCATACTATACTTAAGTTGCCAGCCGGCTCTCATCAATGTACATATCCCTGTCATTGTACAAACCATCTTTTACAATATAATAAAGTTAGCATCCCCATGATTAGGGGCCTCTGTCATCTTCTTCACAATGAGTGTCATACAAAGGAGTTGATCCTTAATTAGGTCACTTAGGGGCTTTTAAACCCTCTTGGCATGGTTTATATTACAAAGGAGTTGATCCTTAATTTGGCCATTTGGGGGGCTTTCGACCCTATGGGTTAAGCTTATTTACCTCGCTTGACCCGACTTTCTGCCATATCCGAGTTAAACCTGCCTATTTGCAACTTCCTACTCCACCATGTGACCCGCCGAACTCTTGACAGTTATTCTTGACAAGAGACCCTGAACTTTTCTAACTTTATTCTCGCACGAAGACACTGAACTTGTCAAGGTTTAAAAGACGGCTTTGGTCACGAGAGGGCCGGCTTACAGTGAGTGAGGTTAAACTCATCTTGTCTACCATACCCGTCCGCTATGTGGCATGTTCGTACTCTTAGCAATGTCAAACTTTTAAAGACCCTGAACTTGCTAAGGTTTAAATGACAGATTTATGTCACGTGAGGCCTGTTTTACAAGTTTTCAGGCTTTTCGCCTCGTTTCTTCGGAAACAAAATATTTTCATAAAATACAAGAGTTGTCGTGTCATGTTGTGCCTTTAAAGCCGGCTTATAGGATGAGGCATACAATTGTCTGTTTTTGTAGGTACTCTTATGATAAGGTTCTAAGTCTTTGAAAATTTCTGGCTTGGCCCATGGAGTAAGAGCCGCCCGGCGAGTCAAAACAATCAAAATGCTCACAAGTCAATAGAAGAGTTTTGCTGAGTCGCTAGTGGAGCTTTCAAGCATAAACATCAAAAGTGCAAGAATATGCAGTCAAGAGTTTTCTACAACTATTGCAATGCTGTTCAAAGAGCCCCAAGCATTCAAGACTTCAAGTTTTTCAACAAATCTCAACCGAGTGAATTAAACAAAGTCGGGTTACATGATGCAGATTTCTTTCTTTAACTTGCCACCGGTTCATCCTGTGTCGGGTCTTCGGTTCCCTCGATCTAAAGATTGTCCGTATCTCAATTGCAATTGGTCAAGCCTTCAAACATAGCTTCATCGTGCATGATTGGAGACGGGTCAACATCAGGCGCAAAGAAGTCCTTATGGTGTTGAGGAATGAGGCTCCTTGCTTCAAAAGTGGGGCCTCAAATCCGCTTGTTGTCTTCGTAATAAGCCGCCTGGCACAAAGATAGGTCAGCCTCTGCAGCCAGCCAACTTGCAAGAACACGAGAAGCTTTATGACAGCGAGAATAATCTGTTTCTGTAAATTTTGAGCCATCGTCCTTCAGTTGAGGAAAGCCCTGCATCATTTCATACGGGGTATGCTCTAGAGCGTACACTAGCGACCGGCTCAAAGCAGCAATTGCGCCCTTACGGTCGGCTGATCTTCTTAGTTCCTCCACCTGCATAGGGATGGTAGACCTAGTCTCCAACACACCCTTCATGAATTTTGGTACACCTTTCTCATACATGATGGATTTGGTGGTAATTAGAGACCTGGCGTATAGCTGTTCTATTTAAGTGTATAGGGCCTTGAGCTTCATTAGGCTATTTTCCTGTAGTTGGTGGCTCCGTGCACCTACAGGCAAGTCAAGAATTTATAAGCCGCCGGAATGGATTTTCGACAGTATTTTTTAAAAAGAAAAAAGTGAACGCTTACCAAAGATAGCACCAATCATGTGAGATATGTGGCCCTTCAGAGTGTTCAGTTCATTAGTCGCCAATTTGAGCCGGCCCTCTGCGTCTTCAACACGCTTAGCCAGGCCAGATTGGGTTTCTTCAGCAGATATCTTGATAGTTTTAAGCTCCGCTTTAAGTACATCTACCTTAGTCAAGGCAATCTGGCATTTGGCTTTAGCCTCTGCGTGACCGTTTTGCTGCAAAGTCAGACTCTTTTTAAGGTCTACCACGGCTGATTCAGTACCAATCAAGGATTCCTGCACAAACAAAGGTTATCCATTTTAATCCGCCAGTCCAGTTCATACAGGTTATATCAAAATTTGGTACAATATCTAAGTCCCAACCATATTGCAAGCAATTTACTTGACACTTGGGGGGGCTATTGTATCTCAGCTCTTTCTTATAGAGCCGGCTCATTACTTAGGTAATAACCTGGCCCTTGGGGGCTACAATTGGCGCTTAATCTATGATTGAGTGTTGGCTCATTACTTAGGTAATGACCCGACCCTTGGGGCTGTAATTGGCGCTTAATATATGATTGAGTGCCGGCTCATTACTCAGTTAATGAACCGGCCCTTGGGGGCAGCAATTGGCACTTAATCTATGATTAAGTGCCAACTCATGACTTTGGTAATGACCCGGTCCTTGAGGGCTACAATTGGCGCTTAATCTATGATTGAGTGCGGGCTCATTACTTAGGTAATGACCTGGCCATTGGGGGTTACACTTGTTTCTTCAGCTATTGTTGAGTGCCGGCTCATTACTTTGATAATGACCCGGTCCTTGGGAGCTACTTGGTGATTTAATGAAAAATTGCTACATGAATGGAAGACCCAGCTGACCTTTGAAAAAGTCAACCGGTTCTTGGGGGTTACATAAGTATATATATGTGAAGAGACAAGATAAGTTCAGTACCTCGTATTTTTTCTTCATCATCGCAACCAGGCTAGCCTCCATGTCCTTACTGGCAAACAGACGACTCAAGCAGCCACTATGCAGTTCGTCATTAGTAAGTTTCTCCAACTTTGAAAGATCGGATGGAGTCTTTTCTTCCTTCGAGGGAGCTGCCTCGTCTTCTTTGATATGCTTGGATAGTGCATGCGAGGGAGCTGGAGGTTCGTATGCCGCCCCTATGATAACAACTTCTTCTTGAGAAGCCACGTGTTCAGTTGACAGTCGGGGGCTGGTCGGCTTAGAAGCAGAATCTGGACCGGCTTCAGGGGCCTAAATGTCCATGGCATTCGGCTTTTCCTATAAAGGAGTTTCTTGAGGTGCATCTTTGGCAGCTTCAGAAGGTTTAACATGAGAATCAGGGATATTGACTGATGGGATCTCCAGGTCTTGAACATCAGGAGTTGTGGATGACTCAGCCCCTTTCCTTCACTTGGCTTGGGCCCTGTTAGCAAAGGCAATATTGGGTATGTCATAATAAGGTATGAGATATTAGACGTTTTTCGAGGCATAAGAGATGTTTACCCTGGGTTAATAGTAAAAGGAGGCAGCTTTGAGGCGGTTGAATCGCCAGAAGAAGAGGCGAGTCCTGAAAAAGTTAGCAATGTTAACACAGATGATAATCTGAGAAGATGGTGTACAAGCGAGATAAGCTCAAGACAAGGAAGTACCTCTATGAGTTGCTTCCGAGGAACTGGTTCATTTGGTAAGCCGGATAAAAGGTCTCCAGAGTTGGCGCTCCAGGTATGATTTCTGCCATCATCTTGTTGTTTCTTCAAAAGAAAGTTATGACTCAAGTAAGAAAAGGACGGGAACTCTTTACCTTCCGTACAGCCTATCGTACTTTCTTTATTGGTGAAATATCCGATTCAGAGGAGGCAATGATTAGCTCGGCAACATTGGCATGCCTTGTTACAGCTTCTTCCTGTGAGTGATCATTGTTAATAAGTTGCATGAATAGAAGGCCAAGGGAGTCAAGTTCTACCTCTGAATAGTCTAAATCAAATAATTCTTCACATGACTGTTTCCTATTGCGGGATGGCGCCTTGGGCTTTGAGGCCTTAGGGACCTTGCTCTTATTTTTGAGAGTTGAGGGCAACAATTTTTCCAGAATGAGGATTCGGCATACAAAAGACAAAGCATATTAGTAGGAAGGGGTTAATAAAATATGGAGTTAAAAGAATGGATGAAGGTTAGGATTAAAAGAATTACATCTAGAGCCAGGTTAAGTGCAAAGAAGGGGCTCAGGCTAGTCTTGCTGCAGGCGGCCAATGTTTCCCCCAGCAGGGACTTGACGATGGCGTTTAGGTCCTGATCCTTTAAAGGCATCTGATTGAAGAGTTAAGGGTCATGTATGTTACCAGTATACTCACACATTCAAGTGCTTCGGTGTCTTAGCGGCAGAATCCTCGAAGAGACCTAGCAGCGGGTGAGATCAACACCCGTCAACCCATTGGCCAACAGGGCCCTAACTTTGGAGAACGTGGAGGCATATTGAGCATGTACATCGGCTGACATTTGTCTGGAATTTTTGTATCCGTGCTAAGCCGATAAGGACGGTAACCCGGCAGTGGGTTCTCTCCCTATGGTGAAGTGTCTTTTAAATAAAACCAAGTCTTGTTCCACTCTTTGGGGTGACTTGGCCGGACCGCTATTGGGAAAAGTATGTCTCTCGGTCTCTGAAGAGTTACGCCCGCAAGCTCAAGACTTAAACCGTTCGCCATCTTTGTTTGGCGATTGACGTAAAAATACTCCTTGAACAGATAAACAGATGGTTCCTCTTGAAGATAGGCTTCACAGAAATTCTGGTATTGGCACATGTTGGTGACAGAGTTTGGGCCAATATCTTGGGGATGCAGGTTGAAAGCATGTAAGACGTCCCAGAAAAACTTTGACCCGAGCGGAGAGAAACCCCGAAGGAGATCATGTGTGCAGACAATGACCTCCCCATATTTGGGCTTAGGGGTGGTCTCGCTGCCTAGAACCCGCCAGTGGATGACATCCTGAGCCGGCAGAACCCCCATGGTGACGAATTCCTTGAGAGACTCCTTGGTCACTCTAGACCTTACCCAGTTGCAAGTGGAGGGAGTCTTCAACATGGTGGCGGCTTAGGAAGTTGTGGAAAGACATGAATGTTTGGCGGCTCAAAAATGCATCTTGCCAAGTTTTCTATAGCTATAAATGGTGATAGCATTTGGCGGGTCAATAAAAATTGTGAACCGTTGAGGCTACTTTCCAAGAGACAAAGTGAGCCGGTAGATTGTTGGTGGGTCAAGTTTATCTATGTAGGTTAAAAAATTGCTAAGTGTTGAGAAACCGTTTCCACAGCTACAGCTATGGATTTAGGATATACGGGAAAAAGAAAAATAAAAATATTTTAGCACTAAAAAGGCTGGCGGAAGAATAGATGGCCAGTATTCAAATTTCTACAAAGATGCAAATCTACAATAAGTGCAACTAAGTGCGAAGTGAGCAGTCGCATGATTTCTGCAGTATTATGAGGCCTTAAAAAGATGTTTCCAATCAATCGGTGAAGAACACGTCCACTAATGGTGATGAACACCGACAAACTCCATGGATTCAAGAAAACCTAATGCAAATACGATAGGGAGTAAAATTCAAACTTGGAAGAGTCCGACGGAGGCGCGAGAGCTCTGGATCGTTTTAGGTTGATGTAGCGGCCCGTGCTGATGAAGGCGGCGATGATGAGCGGCGTGGCTGGTTCCGGTGGCGCGGGCATTTGGAGGAAGAAGAAGAAGATGGCGATGGGGAAAAAATAAAAATGATGACCCCCACGCTTATTTATAAGGGTATAATGGTCTCCCGAACGGTGTGGTCTGGGGATCGAGGGAGCAGAGTGATGATTACACTAAGAAGACGCCTCGATTTTCGGGCTGGCCATATTAATGATGAAAGATCCGCTCTGAAGTCAGAGGAATCTTTTTTGATTTTATTAATGATGTCATGGCGGGTCATGAAAGCTTGTCAGATGTAATGATCGCCTATTTTTTGGCTGGTCATGAAGATTACAAGAGAAGGCAAGACTCGCCAACCGAAAGACTTGAAGATTGACAAGAACTGGTTCAAACCAATCTGGGGCCTAATGTCGGGGATATAACCCCAGGGTTAGACCCTCCCAGGTGGGGCCGGGTCATGCAGTTGGCGGCTAACGACAACTCCAGCAGTAAACGTAATTAGTGGGCTAGAAAGGCCTAGAGCTAGAAGACACGATGTAAACCGGTCGGCTTGGGCCGTCGGGGGCGACTTGATAGATAAGGCATGTGAAGTTAGAGGTGAGGTCGGTTGTCAAGTATACCCCGACCTGGACTCTTGTAAGCCCACGTCCTTGACCCGTGAATATAAGGGCGGGTTACCTGGGCAGCTTAGGCCACGAAACAACTGATCGATAGCTAGGTCAAGTGAACTCGCTCCCTTGTAATCGATACGCAATCAATACAACATAGAGAAGGATGTAGGCTTTTACCTCTTTCCAAGGGGCCGAACCCATGTATACCCTTGTCTCTCGATTCCAATCAACCCCTTAAAGTTCCCCACCTTAGAGATGGCCTCGAACCTAAGTCCGTTTACCCGAACAACTATTGTGACAAATCCGACAAAGAGTACATGGTGTCAATCCGTAGTGTCATTGCTCCTGGGGCATTTAAGGCCACGGCTGGGCAGTGCTTGGCCGAAGATGATCCGGGTATGTCGATAGTATCGGGCTTCAAGGCTAGACTTAGGGTGTCGGGCGCCCCATCGACGAGGTATGCCACTCCCAAGGTCAAGGTATTGGGACTTGCGAGCTCTTCAACGGGATGTTAAGGCTTGGTTACGATAAGATATCCCTAGGAGTCTGCGATGAACTCTAGGTTCCCGAACCTGATCTCTTGATCGAGGGCGAAACTTCTGACCCAACTAAGATGGTCGGTCAGATCAGCATGCAGTACGATGTTGCCAAATGCGAAGATGTGTACAAGGACAAAGGTGTCCTTGTTACAAATTTCACTATCGACAATGAGGCGAGACATTGATCCTTTCGGCGATCCAATAGCGGAACTCTCAATGAAAACACCAATGTCGGTGTCAAAACCGGTGGATCTCGGGTAGGGGGTCCCGAGCTGTGCGTCTTGGATTAATGGGGAACAGGGGACGTAGACACAGTGTTTTACGCAGGTTCAGGCCCTCTCGAGGAGGTAAAACCCTATGTCCTGCTTGATTGTATTGATTGGGTGTATGACGATTACAGAGTCAATCTACCACGAGATCATATGAGCTAAACCCTAGGTAATGGTTCTATCAATGTGTCTACGGACTAAAACCCACTAGTATATAGACACCAGGGGTTCCTAGGGTTACATATCGCCAGTTACATCGAGGGATAAACATGCCGATCCGGCTACCTTGTCTTGGAGGACAAACCACGTCACCGTATGTATCCTTCTTGAGTACGAAGTTATTTGATAGTTCGTCCTCCATGGAGTATCCATAAAATTGTCGTTGCTTTCTCGGCAAACAGCCGGTGCCGAACCCCTTGCCTAGTCGGACCGCAACATCAACACGGATGGATTTTAGTATACGCTAGGGACCTTTAGGTATCTTACCTCTGGAGTTGGTAATGTCAGGTTTGTTGCCCCATATCCAGTCTTCTTTTCTTGGACAAGTTGATACTAATCTATGAATCCTTGAACCAAAGCATGCAACATTGTCGGTGTTTGTAGCACTCCTTTATGGATTTCTTTTCCTCGGGACGACCAAATAACCCAAAGCGTCAAATGATACGTCTCAAATGTATGAATAATTTATGAAGTATTTGTAACGCCCAGGATGCGACCTATCCTTATTTTGGCACGAGGGCCTCCATAGGGATAGAAGCGCATCTCATCATTTTCGCAAGAATGGATATCATTACAAGTACATGTACAAAAGAGATGAGTATATGAATTGGCTTACACTCGCCACAAGATACATCAAGATCACATCAATACAACAACATATCCAATGATCATATATCAGAGCAGGCTCCAACTACGGAGGAAATCAAACAATAAAATGGCATCCATCCTTGCTATCCCAGGTTGCCGCATGGAACCCATCCTAGAATGATGATGATGAACAAGAAGAAGAAGGAGAACTCCAAATCAAACAAGCATCGTTGTCACGTCAAAGCATCACATTACCTGTACCTACAACTGTTGTTGTAGTAATCCGTGAGCCACAGGGACTCAGCTATTTCATTTCCAAGGGTATCAAGACTAGCAAATCTTAATGGGTGAGATATGGTTAAGTGGTGAGGTTGTAGCTAGCAACTAGGCATTTATTTGAGTGGCCAACTTACGAGTACGGAAAATAAGTATGGGTGGTCTACGCATGATACGTATCCAACATATCTATAATTTTTATTGTTGCATGCTATTATATTATCTGTTTTGGATGTTTTATATGCATTAACATGCTATTTTATATTATTTTTGGGACTAACCTATTAATCTAGAGCCTAGGTCCAGTTTCTGTTGTTTAATTGTTTTTGAGTTTTGTAGATAAGGAATATTAAATGGAGTCCAAACGGAACAAAACCTTCGGAATGATTTTTTCTGAAATAAAAGGAAGCCACGAGACTTGAGAACCAAGGCAGAGGAGCTACCACGAGGCTACAAGCCCGCTTGCCGTGGCCAGGGGGTACCCCACGCCGGGCAGGCTTGTGGGCCCCTGGAAACTCCCCTAACTCTAATCTTCGGCCTATAAATACCCAAATATTCCATCATTATCAGAAAGAGCCACGAAAACATTTTTCCATTGCCAGAAGCCTCCGTTCCGGAGAGATCCAATCTTGGAGCCTTTTCCGGTAATTTGTTGGAGGGAAATTCGATCACGGAGGGCATCTACATCAACTCCATTGCCCCTCCGATGATGCGTGAGTATTTCATCACACACCTATGGGTCCATAGCTAGTAGCTAGATGGCTTCTTCTCTCTCTTTGCTTCTCAATACCATGTTCTTCATGATCTTCATGGAGATCAATCTGATGTAATACTCTTTTGTGATGTGTTTGTCGAGATCCGATGAATTGTGGGTTTATGTTCAGATTATCCATGAATATTATTTGAGTCTTTCCTGAATTGTTATATGCATGATTTCATATCTTTGCAAGTCTCTTCGAGTTATTGGTTTGGTTTGGCCAACTAGATTGGTAATTATTGCAATAGGAGAAGTGCTTAGTTTTGGGTTCAATCTTGCGGTGTCCTCACACAGTGACAAAGCAGGGGTAGCGAGGCACGTATTATATTGTTGCCATCAAGGGTAAAAAGATGGGGTTTTCATCATATTTCTTGAGTTTATCCCTCTACATCATGTCATCTTGATTAATGCGTTACTCTGTTCTTCATGAACATAATACTCTAGATGCAGGCAGGAGTCGGTCGATGTGTGGAGTAATAGTAGTAGATGCAAAATCGTTTCGATCTACATGTCACGGACGTGATACTTATATGCATAATCATTGCCTTGGATATATTCATAATTATTCGCTTTTCTATGAATTGCTCGACAGTAATTTGTTCACCCACCATAATATTTGCCATCATGAGAGAAGCTATCTAGTGAAACCTATGGCCCCGGGTCTATTTTCCATATTATACTTTCCAATCTAAAACCAAAAACACCAAAAATACTTGCTGCCCTATTTTTACTTTTAGTTTTACTTTCCGTTCAAGGATCCTATTATATCTATCTCTACTAGATCTCATCCTTGCAAACAATCGTGAAGGGATTGACAACCCCTTTATAGCGTTGGGTGAAAGAGTTTGATTCCTTCTATAGATATATCTATTTGTAGCTTTCTTCAATCTCCTACTGGATTGATACCTTGGTTCTCAAAAACTGAGGGAAATACTTATTTACTTTGCTGCATCAAACCGTTCCTCTTCACGGGAAACCAACGCATGCTCGAGAAGTAGCAACGCATAACGGAAGTGAACTTGTAATGATCACTAAGTGATCCTAAACACCTACTTACGTCAAACATAACCACATCATGTTCTCTCTCGGATAAGGACTCACGAGAAGATACAGTCACGGTTACGCACACAGTTGGTGTATTTCATTCGAGTTTACTTCAAGTTTGCTATAACCGGGTGCTAAACAAAGTTTCCAAGTTGCCACATAACCGTGGGCACATCTTTCTAAAAGATTTAACCCTACAACAGTGCTCCAACTCATCCATCAAAAATTAACCACACATAGCGGGAATAATTGTAACGCCCCAGATGCGATCCTATCCTTATTTTGGCTCGAAGGCCTCGACAGGTATAGAAGCGCATCTTGTTGTTTCTCAAGAATTGATATCATCACAAGTACATATACGGAAGAGATGAGTATATGGAATTGGCTTACACTCGCCACAAGCTACAGCAAGATCACATCAATACAACCTATTCAAACATCATACAGAAGACCATGGAATTGGCTGCCGTGCAGAACCCATCCTAGATTGATGATGAAGAAGAACAAGGTGAACTCCAATTTAAAAAAACATCGCTCTCATGTCAAAGCATCGCATTACCTATACCTGCAACTGTTGTTGTAGTAATCTGTGAGCCACGGAACTTAGCAATCTCATTTCCAAGGGTATCAAGACTATTAAAGCTTAGTGGGTGAGGTTTTGTTAAGTAGTGAGGCTGCAGCAAGTGACTAAGCATTTATTTGAGTGGCTAACTTACGAATACGGAAAGTAAAGTGGATGATCTACGCATAATGGTCGTGAACTATTAATGATCACTAAGTGATCCTGAACACCTACTTACGTCAAACATAACTCCATTGTGTTCTCTCCCGGATAAGGACTCACGAGAAGAGACAATCACAGTTACGCACACGGCTGATCTATTTTATTAGAATTAACTTTAAGTTTCTATGACCGAGTATTAAAGAAAAATTCCAAGTTGCCATGTAACCACGGGCATGGTTTTCCGAAAGATTTAACCCTGCAGCGGTGCTACAACTCATCCATCACAAATTAACCACACGCCGCAGGAATAACCTCGACTATGAATCCCATGATTTCTTAGGAAATTCAGTAGCAAAATCTCAACCTCGAGATAGCCCAAAGTGTATTCGTAATTCCGTGCACAAGACGTTCGAGAAAGGTAAAACAAATCCAGCAAGACCTCTCGACTTGTCAATGATCCTGATAGGAACAACGTATCTTGTTCTCAAGACACGACGGATAAGCAACGCGTACGTGGCCTGATAGAAATCACCCAAGTTACCCTGGGGTGGCCCCGTATAGTGCTCTAGTTTGTATCAACACTCATGAGGAGCACTGGCCCGGGTTATTGATGAATTATCCACGGGTGCCGGCGGGTCCCTATGCATTTAATTAGTTATTAGGAAAATGTAGTACTAAGGTTGGGCCTTGCCAGACAAGCTTTATCCTAAAAATGAAAATCAAGGGGGTCCCCATAACAACCCTGAGCATGTTAGGAGCGCAAATTACGGAACATAACACTGGTACACAAGTACTTAGGGGCAGCAAAAGTGGAACAAAACACCGAGCAAAAGGCCAAGCCTTCCACCTTTTACCAACTATATATGTGCATTGAATTAAATAGCAATAATATGGTGATATAACAAATATGTCCATGTTGTCACATGGAAGCAATTGCACCTGTAGCTAGAAACGCTATAAGAAGGGCTGAGCAAGCGGTAACATAGCCAAACAAAGGTTTGCTGGGATGTGGAGGGTTAAAGGCTTATCATGGAAATGTTGGGAGGCTTGACAAACAACTGGTAGGTAGCGAGACATAATGATAGAAAACAAGACAACTAGCATGGCAATGATAGTAGTCGTATTGAGGGAAATGATCATCTTGTATGAGATCCTGCTTGGAAGAATATCAAATCCACGAAGTAGACGAATAGGCGTAGTCGAACGAGTCCTCACACTCTGTCGTGGTTTTATCACGGAAGATGTCCGGGTGTACGGACTTGGGTTCGAGGCCATTGCTAACGTGATGGACTCAAATGGGTTGGCTGGGACGAGGGACACGAGTTTACCCAGGTTCGGCCCCTCAAGTTGAGGTAATAGCCTACATCCTGCTTGTGCTTGTATTGCTTGATGTATCGATTACAAGGGATATATTGCTTGACCTAGCTTTCGATGACCTCCCCTCTAAATCACCCTGGGTCTTGCCTTTATATAAGAGGTCAAGACCAAGGGTCCTACAAGTTGTGGCCGACTCTCATTACATGTCCGAGTCTACCTCTATCTTCTCTTTCCTATCCTGACCAAGTTGTCCCCGGGCGTCCTACACGCCTAGGTCTTCTCAACTGGGCCACCCGCTGGCCCATCCTGTCGAGCCGCTAAGCTTCTTGGGCCGGTATACGAGCCGCCAGGTATGACCCGGAGCCTTCTGGGCGGGTCTCACTATGGGTTTATATCCCCAACAATAGGCCCCAAGTTGATTTGAGCTTGCTCACTTCAGCCTTTCTCCTCACTCCACGGCGAGTCGCCCGCAAATGACCTGGCATGACGTTATGTCAAATCTGCAAAAAAGATCCTCTAACGCACGCAATGAATCTTTTTATTAAATAACGGCCCGAAAATCGTGGCGTCCGTTTCGGTCAAATGATATCTGACGCCTGGATTTTCGCGCCCGTTCCACCTTTTCCCTATTAAATAGGACCGTCGAGGGCGGCATTTGCCTTCTCTCGCTCGCTCCGTCATCTTCTTCCTCCCGACGCTTCCATTTCCAAAACCTCCCGCGCCGGCACCGTCTCCTTCTTGCTATCGACAGGCCCGCTATATCAACCTAACGCGACCAGAGTATCTTCCGCATTCATCGCGCCGTCGCTGGTGAGTCCTTCTCTCCTTAGATCCACAACCGTTCCAGTAGGGTTTTCATGGAGCTCCGCCGCTGCTGTTTTAGAACTCGAATTTCGTCAATGCTATCTATGTTTCAGTCCATGAGTCCTCGGCTCTATCCTGTCCCCATGGTGCCGCTAGGTAGGAGATCGATGCTGATGTTTTTTGGATTCGCCACGGCACCGCCCGTCGTTTCAGTTTTCCACCAGTTCATCTCTAGGTCTGGAAATATAGATATTTATTTTGCTTTTGTAGATCTGCAGTCTTAACAATATTTCCTGGAATATGTTTTCAGTACTTAGCCAAATTTCACCTTGTCCTCTCGTGTCGTTGACCCGTCATGCTGTTTCGGCTCTCATCAGCCCGATCTTGACATCTCATCCTTAAGGTCTTAAGTTTTTAAGCCGCCCACTTTTATTCGCCTTTTCCTTGACTCTTCATATGTGGTTACCTTTCACAGCTAAAAATTGCCGCCATGTCTCGCACATCTAACTCCTACAACTAGGTCGGCTCATGCATTACCGAAGAGTTTCTGACAGACTTTGTACTTCCGGGAACCCTCCCTGCCAAAGAGGTCATCCACTGGCGGGTTCCTGGTAACGAACTGAGGCCCAATCCTCACGAGGGCGAAGTAGTTGTTTTTTCAGATCATATTGAACGTGGATTTGTGCCCCCCGGCTATAAATTCTTCTGGGACATCCTTCATTTCTATAAGCTGCATCCTCAAGACCTTGCCCCCAACTCCGTCTCAAACATCTGCAACTTTCAAGTACTTAGCAAGGTCTATCTGCAGACTTAGTCGTCTGTAGGTCTGTTCCGAGAGTTCTTTTATGCGAACCGGCAAACTGAACTAAAAGCCGGCCCGAGCTTAGAACTTGGTGGCATTTCCATTCAGAGGCACCAGGACATTACCTTTCCGACTGTACCAATGCCGAGTCATCCAAAGGATTGGAATAAGACTTGGTTCTACTGCAAGGATACTTCCCCGGAGGGTGAACATCCGCTACCGGGTTATCGCCCCTCCCGGCTCAAGACAACTTCTGAGCTTCCTGGCCGGCTATCAACTTCTGAATGTGCAAGGCACGAACCGGATCACGCCAAGATTAGAGCCCTCATGGCCAATGGTTTGACGGGTTTGGACTTGATCCGCTGCTGGATTTCCTGGAGAATTATGCCTTTGAGCTTGAGAAGCCGCCTCATGTGCGAATACCCTGGCAAGTATGATGGTTCCGTATGCTTCAGCCAGACAACTTTAACCGAAGACGATATTATCACCGTCATCCAGAGTCTTGTTCATGAAATGTCAGGAGCTTGCAGCGACATTGGACTGGCACCTTTCAGCACCGTTAATCTGGCCCCAGACGTAAGGCGACTCTTCATTCTCTCTTCCTTTTATGTAAGGCAACTTGTCAATTCATTGCTATTATCTGACCTCCCCTTTCAGGTTGACTCCGACTTCTGGAAGAAGAAGTATATTCCTCCTCTGAAGAAAAGCAAGAACAAAGCCTCGGCCAAGAGGACGAACAAGACCACCCCTCAGGAGGAATTCTTTGACCCGCCGGAATCATCCGGCTCAGAGGTATAGTTTTGACTATTTTTTGTAACCTTATCATTCACCTTACTGATAACAATTTATTCACAGGACGAGGTGGAGACGAGGCGCGCCAACGCTCCGGAGGTAACTTATATTTCATCCGACTCGGAATGTTTTGTACCGCAGAAGATACGGCGGGTTGTTCGGAAAGTTCCCCTTTCTCATCGTCTTGCTTATTTGGACCCTCAATTTCTTTTGAAAAAGCAATAGCAAGTCAACCGTCATCAGACCCGAAGCGCCGGTTCTACTGATCTTATGTCCGGGTTGCCTAACTCCCCGGCTCAGAAGGAACGCCCCGCAGAGGTATATATCTATGTTTGATTTTATTAGCTTTCCTTTATAGTCTCAACATTTGCTTTTATATCCTCTGAACTATCTCACAGAGATCACCTTCCTCCAGTGACTCTACGGCTACCGCTCTTCCACCTCCGAAAATTAATCCGATGTAAGTATCTTGTATACTTTACACCCGGCTATTCGGCGGCTGTAACCCTTAAATTATGGCTTTCATGTCTTTTCTAAGGCTCAAGCTAAGCGGAGGAAAACCAACAAGTCCGCCCCTGACCCTGCTGCTCAAGAGCCGGAGCTTGCTAAACCGGACCACCCAACGACTTCTGCAGAGCCGACAGCTAATGACATTTTTCCTGAGAGCCTGCAAAGGGATCTTTCCAAGCTGCCGAGCCCTGCCAAAGCTGCTGATGATACCGTCGCTCCGGACGTCAAGATTACTGGCAGCGGCTTGCACTCTCCTTCACCTCACGTCCTGACCAAGCATAGTGAAACGGCTAAAGCTTCTAGGAAGATTGAGTTTGAACTCTCTGCTTTGGAGAAGATGACGGCTGATGAACTTCATGCTAGTTACATGAACCGGCTGTCCACAAGCCGGGATCTGGAGCTGAAGCTAGTCACCTTAATGAAGAAAAAACATGAGGTATTCCCTTTTCCTCCTTATATCCTTATCTAGCCCCCAAGGGTCGGGTTAATATTGACTGATAATAATCCGTCTCTTCCATCTTAGCAAGAGTAGACAAATGTAAGCCCCAATTTACTTAATCTTGATGTCAAATCGTTGTCCTAACCCCCAAGAGCCAGCTCAATCTTTTCCAAGATTGTG
This sequence comes from Hordeum marinum, assembly GCA_022496015.1. Lineage (NCBI taxonomy): Eukaryota > Viridiplantae > Streptophyta > Magnoliopsida > Poales > Poaceae > Hordeum > Hordeum marinum. The sequence continues at coordinate 164,638,760 of CM039673.1, forward strand.
TCGGGACTTCCTAGAAGATAGGTTAATAGAGACAATGTTAGCCCCCAAGGGCCGACTCAATCTTTTCCAGGTTTGAGTCGGAACTGTCTTGAAAATAAACATTAGCCCCCAAGTGTCATGCATATTGCCTGCAATCTGTGTGAGACTTGCTGATACATTTCATATTTTTAATATGTCGCAGGAAGCCTTAGCCGAAGTCGGGTCAAAATTGGCTGGCTCAAGAGCAAACTTAGCTACTCAGCAAGCCGCCCGGAGTGAAGTTGATGAAACATGTTGGCACCTTGCTGAAGAGCTAGAGAAGAACAAAGCTGACTTCACCGCCTTCAAGGAATCTGCTGAAGCGGAAAAAGCAATATTGACTAAACAGGCGGATGATGCTGATCAGCGGCTCATGATCGTATCCGACGAGCTGCAATCTTTGAAGCGCCACATCACAAAAATGCGGCTTCCCTCTTTGGTAATTTTCTAACAGCTTGGCTTGATCTGATTTTTAAACTTGTGCTGGTGACTCATAACGAGGCCTCCGTCTTCCGCAGGCGCCAGGAGCCGCCAACTTGCCTCCGATAGTCTGTTGCCTCTGAAGGCCATATACATCTTGATCGAGCAACTCTACTGTGGTGCAGTATGCACCATCAAAGCCGTGCAATATAAAGAAAAGATTCCCACAACTCTCAAAGCATCTTGGAGCTCTTGTCCATGATGCCCAAGAAAATCATGGAACTGAAAAAGTCAGCCGCCCACCAGGGGGCAATTGCAGCCATAAGCCGGGCATTGGTGTTTGCTCCAGAGCTTACGCCAGCTGAAATGATGGATGGGTTTCCCTCCAAGAAAGACGACGACTCTGAGTTCACTGATGCTGACTATGCGCGGTGCATAAAAGAGTCCAAAGTCTTAGCCTCTATTTTATCAGAAGAGGTTAACTTGGCGACTTACCAGGCGGCTTATAGAGCTGACCAAAAGAGAATCCGTGGTCCACTCTTTGAATCCCGAGATCTGACACCGCCCGCAGTAATACTCTATTTGCTTCTGACCTTGACCCGTCCCCCTTCTTTGAATAAGGAACTTTCGCAGCTTTAACCGACTGCAATTGGGACTTGGACAATCTCCAGATCAAGACAACGGAAGAGCTAGAGCAGGATGATCCGCCAGCCAGTTGATTGCTTTGTAGAAATTCAAAATATCCGGCTTTCCATGACCCGCCGTGGGTGACGTAAAAAACATGATGATATTTTGGGCTCCACAGGGAGCATCTGTAATAACAACTTTTATCGTTATTGAATTAGTGCTCTTGCGCATCTATGAAAGTCTGGCTTGAAAAACAGATACATTCCATTTTCTTTGTCCATCTTATTGTATGCCCTACCGGCTCTTCATAGCTTAACTTTCTGCATGTATAAATGTACCTTCACACCGTTAGGAGGGCAGCTTAAAAGCATAACCCAAAGATGTTGTGTCTTCCCAACATGTTTGATAGAAATCTTCGCTGGGCTTCAGAGCTGGCCGAGAAGGTCTGAGAAACTTCACCCGTAGGATAGGAAGCCCCTTGTATGGTTATGTTGACTTGTCAACATTTCTGGCGCGAACGCCGATTGTTATGGATAGATAAGCTACACCCGGAGGTGGGAAGCCCCCTTCGACAACCACGGTTAATCATGTTAACCAGAAATGGCATAAAGCCGTCTGTTAGGGTGAGATAACTAGCGATACCCAAAGGTAAGAAGCCACCTTCGACAGCCGCAGCTGACATGTCAACTGGAATGGCATAAAGCCGGTTGTTAGGGTGAGATAAGAGAACCCGTCGGTAAGAATCCCCCTTCGACAACCGCGGTTAATCATGTTAATCGGAAATGGCATAAAGTCGGCTATTAGGGTGAGATAAGCGATACCCGAAGGTAAGAATCCCCCTTCGACAACCACGGTTAATCTTGTTAACCGGAGATGGCATAAAGCCGGCTATTAGGTTGAGATAAGTCATACCCGAAGGTAAGAAGCCCCCTTCGACAACTGCGGTTAATCTTGTTAACCGGTGATGGCATAAAGACAGCTGTTAGGGTGAGATAAGAGATACCCGAAGGAAAGAAGCCCCCTTCGACAACCGCGATTAATCTTGTTAACCGGAGATGGCATAAAGCCGGCTGTTAGGGTGAGATAAGCGATACCAAAGGTAAGAAGCCCCCCGTGTGCGACGAAGGTTTGTCGGGCTGGCTGTGGTCTGGACAGGGCTTCTTGAGCACCTCCTCCAAATTGAAGGGAGTCATGTTCTTATTAAAAGATGGCCTGAACTTCCCATTGCCCTTGAGAGGAGTCTGGCCAGTACTTGCATTGGCTACTAGCTCCGACCCGCCATTGGGATTCTTCGGCTTGATCTAATTACCATTGTTAACCGCACCTTTTCCTTGATTGTTTTTCTTTCCTTACCCAGCTTTTTACTCATCCGAGCCTGGATCCTTCGTATTATCAGAGTCGGCTTACTTCGTAAGAGCCGTCATGATCTCTCCCATATCCTGACACGTACGCTTCAGCCGGCCAAGTTTCTGCTTCAGTGGAACGAAATGACAATCTCCAAGATGAGCATAGCTTGGGCTGCCGTGATCTTCTCAGATGAATGGATGATGGCTGACACCCGCCGGACCCACCTTTTCTTGACCTTGGTAAACTGGTGATGAAATCGATCCCAACTTTGTCCCACTTCCATTCAGGCACTTTGTGAGGTTGTAGTAGTCTAGCGGGTCACTGATGCTCAACCTAGACTCTTTGGCATATGTCACACTTAGCAACGAACGTGCCTATCTCCCGTTTCATGCCATGTCACCAGAATCTTGTCTTGAGGTCTTGATACATCTTGGTTCCTCCATGATGAATGGAGTAGGGAGTGTCATGCGCTTCTTGCAAGATCAGGTTCTTGAGCTCCTCCTTGTTGGGTACGCAAATAAGATTCCCGAACCATACAACTCCTTGTTCATCCACCAAGAATCCTGGGGCCTTGCCTGCCTTGATCTTCCTCTTGATGCCTTCAATGCTTTCATGTCCCTTCTGGGCCTCTTTTATATCATCCATCAAGGTAGGCTTTGCTTCGAGGTTGGCGAGGAATCTGGGTGCAACTAGTTCCAAGCCAAAGCTTTCAAGTTCTTCATATAGGGCGGGTAGCCTTTCCTTAATCATAGCATTCAAGGAACAAGACTTTCTGCTTAAGGCGTTTGCTACCACGTTAGCCTTTCCGTGGTGGTATTGAACATTGAGGTCGTAATCCTTAAACAACTCCAACCATTTTCGCTGCCTCATGTTCAATTCCCTTTGAGTGAAGATATACTTCAAACTCTTGTGGTCTGTGAAAATCTCACATGGCTTCCCCAGAAGGTAATGAGGCCATATCTTCAAGGCATGAACCACGGCTACCAACTATTCCTTCTTGCATCAGAACTCCTCCAAGCTCAGTTCTTGACGCATCACAATATATCGGGGGTGGCCAAAACTGGTGTTGTGGTTAATCTCTTCTTGAGCTCCTCGAAGCTTTCCTCACACTTAGCAGTCCATTCGAAATTCTTGTCCTTCTTCAAAAGCTGGGTCATGGGTCGGGTGATGCTCGAGAACCCTTCCACGAACTTGCGGTAATAACCCGTGAGTCCGAGGAAGCTCCTGACTTCCTTCACGGTGGTTGGGGATTGCCATTCAGTCACGGCTTCAATCTTGGAAGGATTCACTCTCAATCCTTTTGCGGACAACACATGACCCAAGAATCCAACTGCATGCAGCCAGAATTCACACTTGCTGAACTTGACGTAAAGCCGGTGCTCGCGAAGCTTCTCTAGGACCAATCTCAAGTGTTCCTCATGTTCTTCTTCAAACTTGGAGAAGACGAGTATGTCGTCAATGAAGACGACCACAAACTTGTCCAAGTACTCCATGAAGACCTTATTCATGAGGTACATCAAGTAGGTAAGGGCATTAGTTAACCCGAACGACATGACCATGTATTCATACAAGCCATACCGGGTTACAAACTCCGTCTTCGGATTGTCTTGGGGTCTGATATTCAGCTGGTAGTACCCAGACCTGAGGTCGATCTTGGAGAACACCTTGGCTCCGTTCAAGTGATCGAATAGGTCTTCAATCTTGGGGAGTGGGTACTTGTTCTTTATTGTGACCTCATTGAGAGAATGGTAATTGACACAGAGTCTGATAGTTCTGTCCCTCTTTGACACAAATAGAACAGGTGATCCCCAACGAGAGGCACTAGGGCAAATAAATCCTTTTCTAAGCTACTCTGCCAGTTGCTTCTTCAATTTAGCCAACTCTTCAGATCCCATCCTGTAGGCCTTCTTATAGATGAGCCTCGATGCGGGCATAAGATCAATGACAAACTCAATGTCGCAGTCAGGAGGCATTCCGGGAAGCTCATCATGAAACACATCCAGGTATTCACATACCACTGGCACCTGATCCAACTCAACTCCTGATAGGCAGTTAGCTTGAGGGGCTTGAGTGGAGGCATGGTTGGGAGCATACTTTACTTCCACTCCTAGGCTATTGGTCATGGTGACAATCCTCTTGGCACAGTCTAACATGCCTTGGTGCTTGGTCAACCAATTCATGCCAAGGATGACATCCAAGACGGGTGAATCCAGAACTATAAGGTCTGCTAGGAAGTCTACCTCGTTGATATCAATATTCACTCCCTTACAACCTATCCCGGACTTCATAACTGAACCTGGGGTTTGTATCAACATACGACTACCCAAGGGTGTAGGCTTCATGCCACTCTCGAATGCAAACTTTTGGGTGACAAAAGAAAGTGAAGCTCCACAGTCAAACAATACTGTTGCTGGGGTTGAGTTGATGAGGAACGTACCTAGTATGACGTCTGGGTCTTCCTGGGCTTCCTTTATGGTGACATGATTCACACGACCCTTGCCATTGTTTGGCTGGCTGCGGGGAGCTGGGTTCCTGGGTGGTGCTCCATGGCCTTGACCTTGAGCTGGCGCATTGGGGCACGGGGCATCTGGCTTCTTGTTGGGGCATAGCTTAGAGATGTTTCCAGACTGACCACATCCAAAACTTGTAACTTGCCCGGGGTTGTTGTTGTAGTTCTTGCCTCCATTGTTGTTATTGGGGTTGTTGTAAGCTATCCTGGGATTGGCATACTGCTGAGACTGGTAGCTTGGACGAGGCATGGGAGGTCTAGCCTACTGTGGCTGATAGTTTGTCTTGGCTGGGGGTGGGTGCGAGGGGCGAGGCTTCTGGTTGCTGGAGCTACCCTTGTTGATCATCGTGCTCTTGCGAGTGTCGTCTATGGCATGACGCTTGTCTTCTAGCATGAGGGCCTTGTTCACCAAGTCGAAGAGAGTACGACAGTCGCAGACGATGAGCTGATACTGCAGGGTCTGTTGAAGCACTTCTATGAAGCGTTCTTTCTTCGCAGCCTCCGGGTTAACATCCTCAGCTGCATACCTCGACAGCAGGTTGAACTTCTGCAGGTACTCCAGGACAGAGCCACTTCCTTGCTTCAGCCCTCGAAATTCTCTCTTCTTGATAGTCATGATCCCAGAAGGAATGTGGGCCGTGTGGAATCCTTCCTTAAAGTTATCCCAAGTGATCACACGATCGCCTTGCATGACCTTGAATCCATCCCACCAAGCTCGGGCCATACTTCGGATGCAGTGAGAGGCATCAAGCACCTTCTCACGGTCCTCATTGCAATTGACCAGTGCAAGGAGATCCTCGATGGTGCGGATCCAGTCATCAGCATCCAACGGTTCAGCAGTCTTGGTGAATGTTGGGGGCAAATTCCTCGTGAACTCAAACAGAGTGGAGCGGCCATTGCCGTTCCTGCCTTGCTGTTGGTTGTTCACAAGGGTCTGAGCCATCTGCTGAATAGCAGCATTGTTGGCTTGACGTTCCTCCCAAAGAACTTGGAGAAACTAAGGTATGGTCATGTTCTCCAATGGAGGTGGTGGCGGGGGAATGTCGCCTTGTGGCTGCTCCTGGTGTCCTCCAGCGTGAGCAGTTCTGCCAGCTCCGTGTTGCTGGCTTGAGTTGCCGGCTTCAGGGTTGGCGAAGGAGCTGTTGCGGGTAGCAGTCACCATCTTGTTAGGAGCAGCCAAGTCTAACAACTGGATAGACAATAGGAAAGGGAACAATGGAAAAGCGCTCCTAAGGGGGTTGGTCGAGTGCAAGTGTGGTTAAACAAAGGTCGAAAGACCAACGTATATTAAGATAGACGATGGAGTCGCTTACATGTTGCGTAAGGCAAAAGCGCGACTTGCATCGGAACGCAAACAACAAAACAATCAATAAGCACACATGTTTTCATATGAACCATTACACGGAATCGACTTCGCATGAGGGGTACATGACTGATCCTACCCTAGGGGTTCTCGGACTTAGGTGGTGGAGTGCTTGGTCTCGTAGTCACGCTCCTCTGGGTCTTCCCCTTGTTCATTAACTAAACGGGCATCAGTCCCGGTCGAAGGGGTTGGGGAATGAGGAGGTCCCTCCCGATGACGGTTTGCTGGCGTGTTGGTGAAGAGCTCATGGTACTCCTTCGCACTCATGCGATGATGACGTGTAGGTGCATCACTAGCTGGGGGTACTCCTCCTTGATAAGCGACGGTTGGACGTCCCTCGGGGGCTCCTTCCTTCTTGATCTTGTCTGGCTACATATTGGCTTGCCGAAGTAGCTCTTGGCTGTGGTGAAGTTCCTCACGGAGCTTCACACACTCCTTAATCAGGTTGTGAACTAGACTATCGATAGAGAGGCTGAAATAGGTCTAGAACCTGAGCGGTGTGCCATCCTCCTTTGATGGAATCATCATCTAACTCTCGCCAAGATCATCCTTTCTGAAGGGCATGTAGCGAGTAGCCGACTCATCAACCATCTCGGGAATGATATCTCGAAGGTGCAGAAGTGCCTTGCGTGTAGCTATCTCAACTGCGAGTGCCATGGTCTCCATCTGTGGTCCTTCAAAGAACCAACTGGTCGGGGAATCGTTTGCCTTCACGACCACATCCATGTGGTACTCCTTCATGACGGCATCGACCCAGTGCTCGTGGTAGAGGAAAACGGGTGGTTGGCGAAATTGGCACTTCTCCAGGCTATCCCCAAGGAGTAAGGGAAAGTCGTATGTGAGGAAGGCTTCGGGTACGATGGCCATCTAACAAGGTTTGAAGGGAGGAGAGTCAGCAAGGTGTTGTGTGAAGAATGGAAGAGGAAAATAGTACAGAATTCCTATGTATAGGTGCTAGGTGTAGTTTTGAAAACAGTTGTATCCTGACTGACGTCCATGCTAACTAAGGGCTTCCTACAGTCAGGATGGCTCTGATACCAGCTCTGTGGGGACCCCGACTCATAAGTCGTGATCACCGAATGTAGGTGTGTAGTGATTCTAGATATCAATGCTCTTTGAACACATAGAAGGTGAATAATAAGAGTCTTACATCCACATTTAACATCTTACACAAATAAAGACCCTCGAGGTCTAGTGTTACATAGGTAGGGGCATAAGGACCAAACACTTAACATAACAAACAACGGAAACCTTGATCGAAAGCGTGAACCCATGCCATCTTCCTTAAACCTACATGCATTCTGACCAGGAAGCATCCTAGTTCGCATGTTCGTCACCAACGAACTCTTCACCATACTCCTATTCTTCTATGCCTGGCCAATTAAATAAACAATGGCACGCCAATGAGTACATTGAATGTACTCACAAACAACCCATGTTTGGAACAAGGTAATGACAATGCATGATGTAGCACTCATAGGTATTTTGCAGAAAGCTAAATTTGAATGCAAAGACATGGTCAAGTAATGTAGGTAAGCATGCATTAACAGTTTATAGATATCCATATGAGCAAGTTATAGCTATCATCATGATCAGGGGGTTGAACATCTCATGCTCAATCATCACGTCAGGTCATCCGACTTATCTAAACTGTCACCTTTGTGTCAACCACACACACACGACAAGTTTGTGAAAACACCGGACACAGTTTAAGCAGGACTTCCAACTGTCCATGACCATTGAGACAGCTATTCGAATAGGTTTACACTCTACAGAGGTTGCGCGCTTTACCCACAAGACTCGGGGAACTTCCGTGTCATCCATGACTCGCAGTATATTACATACCCGAGGTAACCACCCGAACAATGCCTTTCCCATGGTGATACTAAACAAAGTGTCCACTCATTGATGCCATCCCTCATGATATACATCACACATATCATCCATGAGGTCATGCAACAGTGTGCTCGGTGCCTGTAAAGACAACGCATGGCCTTTCACTTCCGAGATGACCCCGTCTCGAGAGTGACCACTTCACTCTCGCCACTAGTAATGCGGCCTCCTTGCTAGCACCAACCATAGTAATCAACAAAGCCCCGTCCCATATGGTGTATCGTGGTCGCACATGTAAGGTTGGGACGGTCAGCAAATCTTAAAACTCTCCATTTTTGAAACACACACACTCACTTTCTCCGGTACCCCACTTCTTTCTCAAGTGGTCACCCACACATCATCATCTACCTTGGGAATTAGTGGCACCCGACGGGGTTTTAGAAAAGTCTTTGAAATCATCTATTCCTTTCCATCACTATGCATAAAACCCAAACCCACTTGCGTAGCATCTACTAGCATCCTATCTACACCCACCCGCATAACCCTCATAAGGTGGTAGGGTCATCCACCATGCAAGTGTCAATGGCAAAAGTGTGGGAAGCAACACACCGAAGTGGTCACTACTCCACATGACCAAGTATAATGAAAGTAAAGTGCTATATGACATGCAATGAAAATGATTTCCTAATATGGTCAAAGGGACACTTGCCTGGCTCAGCAAAGTCCTCGGGGTCTTCAATGTCTTTGGGTCCAACTCCCTTGTCAATAGTGCAATCTATCGTCGCGATAAATAGCAATAAAAATAAGCATCACACAAAAACACAACACACAAAGCAAATATTAAAATGCTACCTATTCTGATAAATACTAAAAACTATACTAAAGATATTTGTTTACGGTTTTGTTATGAAAAACATTTTTGAAAACTATTTAACATAGGCAAAATGATGCCTAAAATAGGTTTTAAAATAAAACAGTGCATAAAAGATTTTTAAAAATTTATACAAAAGGCACTATTAAATTCTATGGAATATTCTAAGAGTTTGGGTGGAAAAATTACTGTGATTGGATTTATTTTCTGGATTTTTGGAAAGCAGGGGGATTTTTGGAAAGCAGGGGGAAAAGGGAAAAGAAAAATGGCACTGTGCGTTTTTGGGCCAAAAGGGTCGCAGCTGAGCCGGCCCAAAGGGGAACCGGCCCAGGGCGAGATAGTGCGCACGGCAGGTTTATTTTTAAACCTGCCTGCGGGCCCAACCTGGTAGCGAGAGAGGGGAGGGTGAGGGTATGACAGGTGGGCCCTATTGGGGAACGTTTCATGGGAAACAAAAAATTTCCTACTCACACGCAGATCTATCCATGGTGATGAGAATCTACAAGAGGGAGAGTGGATCTACGTACCCTTGTAGATCACTAAGCGGGAAGCGTTATGAAATGCGGTTGGCGTAGTTGAACGTCTTCGCGATCCAAATCGCCGAGCGTCCCGCGATCTCATCACGATCCGTCCCGCGAACTCATCACGATCCGTCCCGCGATATCATCACGATCCGTCCTACGAACTCATCACGATCCGTCCCGCGATCTCGTCACGATCCGTCTTGCCATCTTGATCACGGTCCTTTCAATCTAGCACCGAATGGACGGCACCTCCACGTTCAACACACGTACAGCTTGATGACGATTTTCACCATCTTGATCCAGCAAGACGGAGAGGAGAGTTAGAAGAGTTCTTAGGCAGCGTGATGGCGCTGCGGCAATGGTGGTGGATCTATTCCGGCAGGGCTTCGCCTAAGCACTACAGAAAACCGATCTAGAGAAGAAAGTATGCACAAGAGGAACGGGTAGCACGTGGCTGAAAATTCTGTGCCAAAACCCTAAAATCCTCTAGTACATATAGGAGGAGAGGAGGAGGAGTCTTGGCTGCCAAAAATCCAGCCCTTGGGTCGGCCAAAGTGCGGAGGAGACGACTCCTCCTCCTCCAATCCTAGTAGGACGAGGATTCCTCCTTTTTTTGCCTTTTTCCACATTTTTCCCTTTGGGCTTTTTCACCCAGCCGCATTGGACTTGTGTGGGACTTCCACCAGCCCACAAAAGGTGGGTATTTACTCTCCCACAGCCCATGATACCTCCTGGTGGTCTCCCGGTACACTACCGAAACTCCCGGTACATTACCGATTAGCCCGAAACTTTTCCGGCGACCAAAATGGGACTTCCTATATATCAATCTTTACCTCCGGATCATTCTGTAGCTCCTCATGATTTCTAGGATCTCATACGGGACTCTGAACAACCTTCGGTCAACACCATACTTAACTCTATACTACCGAAACGTCACCAAACCTTAAGTGTGCAGACCCTGCGGGTTCGAGAACTATGTAGACATGACCGAGACACCTCTATGGTCAATAACCAATAGACTTGGATGCCCATATTGGTTCCTACATTTTCTATGAAGATCTTTATCGATTGAAACTCTATGTCAAGGATTCGGTTAATCCCGTATGATGTTCCCTTTATTCTTCGGTATGTTACTTGCCCGAGATTCGATCGTCGGTATCTCCATACCTAGTTCAACCTCGTTACCGGCAAGTCTCTTTACTCGTTCCGTAATACAAGATCCCGTGACTAACACTTTGTCACATTGCTTTCAAGGCTTGTTGTGATGTTGTATTACCGAGTGGGCCTTGAGATACCTCTCCGTCACATGGAGTAACAAATCCCAGTCTTGATCCACGCCAACTGAGCAGACACCCTCGGAGATACCCATAGAGTACCTTTATAGTCACCCAATCATGTTGCGACATTTGATACACACAAGGCACTCCTCCGGTGTCCGTGAGTTACATGAGCTCATGGTCATCGGAACATATACTTGACATGCAGAAAACAGTAGCAATAAACTGACACGATCATATGCTACGTTTGTAGTTTGGGTCTTGTCCATCACACCATTCTCCTAATGATGTGATCCCGTTATCCAATGACATCTCATGTCCATGGCTAGGAAACCTTAACCATCTTTGATCAACGAGCTAGTCCATTAGAGGCATACTAGGGACATGGTTTTGTCTATGTATCCACACATGCATCTAAGTCTCCGATCAATACAATTATAGCATGGATAATAAACGATTTATCATGAATAAGGAAATATGATAATAAATAATTTATTATTGCCTCTAGGGCATCTTTCCAACAGTCTCCCACTTGCACTAGAGTCAATAATCTAGTTCACATCACCATGTGATACACATTGTTATGAATCTAACACCCAATGAGTTCTGGGGCTCGATCATGCTTTGCATGTGAGAGTGGTCCTATAGTCAACGGGTCTGCGACATTCAGGTCCGTGTGTACTTTGCAAATTTCTATGTCAAACCGTAAACACTGCTACCACACTCCACTTGGTACTATTCCACATGGCTGCTCCAGTATACGTATCCAGATTGCTACTACGAGTCATCCGGATTGGTGTTAAACCTTGCATCGACGTGACTCTTTACGACAAACTCTTTATCACCTCCATAATCGAGAAACATCTCCTTAGTCTTTTAGTTACTAAGGATAATCTTGACCGCTGTCCAATGGTCCATTCCAGGATCACTTTGAAACCTTCCGGCCATACTTATGGCAAGGCTGACATCGGGTCTTGTGCATAGCATTGCATACATGATAGAGCGTATGGCCGAACTATAGAAGATGACACTCATCTTTTCTCTATCTTCTGGAGTCACTAGGCATCGAGTCTTACTCAACTTTATACCTTACAAATCAGGCGAGAGCTCTTTCTCTGACTGATCCATTTTGAACTCTTTCAAAAACTTGTCAAGGTATGTACTCATTGAAAGTCTCATCAAGTATTTTGATCTATCTCTATAAATCTTGATGCTCAACAATTAGGTAGCTTTATCCAGGTCTTCCTTTGAAAAACTCTTTTCAAACAACCCTTTATGCTTTCCAGAAATTCTATATCATTTCCGATCAACAATATGTCAACCACATATGCTTATCAGAAACTCTAAAGTGCTCCCACTCACTTTATTGTAAATACAAGTTTCTCGTAAACTTTGTATAGACTCAAAAACTTTAATCACCTCATCAAAGTGTATATTCCAATTCTGAGATGCTTGCTTCAGTTCATAGAAGGATCACTGAAGCTTGCACACCTTCTAGCATCCTTAGGACTGACAAAACCTTCTGGTTGTATCACATACAACCTTTCCTGAAGTAAACCGTTAAGGAAACAATGTTCTGACATCCATCTGCCAGATTTCATAATTGAAAGTGCAGCAACTGCTAACATAGTTTCAACAGACTTTAGCATCGCTACAAGTGAGAAAGTCTCATCGTAGTCAACTCCTTGAACTTGTCATAAACTTGTTTGCAACAAGTCGAGCTTTACAAATGGTGACATTTACCATCAGCGTCTGTCTTCATTTTGAAGATCCATTTGTACTTAATGACCTGCTGTCCAATGAGCAAGTCCACCAAAGTCTATACTTGGTTTTCATACATGGATCCTTTCTCCGATTTCATGGCCTCTAACCATTTGTTGGTTTTTGGGCCCATCATCGCTTCTCCATAGTTCGTAGGTTCATCATTGTCCAACAACATGACCTCCAAGACAGGGTTGTCATACCGCTCAGGAGCAGTACACGTCCGTGTTGACCTACGAAGTTTGATAGTAACTTGATCCGAAGCTTCATGATCATCATCATTAACTTCCTCTTCAACTAACGTAGGCTTCACACAAACAACTTCCTGCGCTGCGCTACTCTCTGGTTGAAACAAAGGTTCAACAACCTCATCAAGTTCTATCTTCCTCCAACTCAATTCTTTCGAGAGAAACTTTTTCTCGGGAAAGGACCTGTTTTAGCAACAAACACTTTATGCTTGGATCTAAGATAGAAGGTTCACCCAATTGTTCTTAGGGTATTCTACAAAGATGCATTTGTCCGCTTTGGGTTCGAGCTCATTAGGTGAAAACATTTTCCACACAAGCGTCGCAGCCCCAAACATCAAGAAATGACAACTTAGGTTTCTATCAAACCATAATTCACATGGTGTCATCTCAACGGATTTAGATGGTGCCCTACTTAAAGTGAATGTAGTTGTCTCTAATGCACAACCCCAAAATTATAGTAGCAAAACGATAAGAGACATTATAACATGCACCATATCCAATAGAGCATGACTATGACGTTCGGACATACCATCACACTATGGTGTTCCAGGTGGTGTGTGTTGTGAAACAACTTTCACATTGTCAAAAGTTGTATGCCAAACTCGTAACTCAGATATTCACCTCCACGATCATATTGCAGATATTTTTATCTTCTTGTCACGGTGATCTTAAACTTCACTCTGAATTTGCTTGAACTTTTCAAACGATTCAGACTTGTGTTTCATTAAGTAAACATACACTATATCTACCCAAATCATCAGTGAAGGTAAGAAAATAACGATATCCACCACACGCTACTAGACTCATTGGATTGCATACATCAACATGTATCTTTTCCAATAAATCACTTGCCCACTCCGTCAAACCAGAAAACGGGGTCCTTAGTCATCTTTGACCAAGAGGCATGGTTCACATGTCTCAACCGATTCGAAATCGAAAGAGTCCAAAGATCCATCAGCATGGAGTTTCTTCATGCGTTTTATACCAATATGACATTTAGCGGCAGTGCCACAAGTATGTGGTACTATCATTATTAACTTTGCATCTTTTGACATCAATGTTATGAACATGTGTATTACTACGATCAAAATTCAACAAACCATTCTCACTGGGTGCATGACCATTGAAGGTATTATTCATGTAAACAGAATAACCATTATTCTCTAACTTAAATGAATAACCGTGTTGCAATAAACACGATCTAATCACGTTCATGCTCAACGCAAAACACCAAATAACACTTATTTAGGTTTGTTACTAATCCCGAAGGTAGAGAGAGCGTGCGATGTTGATCACATCAACCTTGGAAACACTTGCAAAACACATCGTCACCTCACCCTTAGCTAGTTCTCCGTTTATTTTGTAGCTTTTATTTCGAGTTACTAACATTTAGCAACCAAACCGGTATCCAATACCTATGTGGTACTAGGAGTACTAGCAAGGTACACATCAATAACATGTATATCAAATATACTTTTGTTGACGTTGCCAGCCTTCTTATCTACCAAGTATCTAGGGTTGTTCCGCTTCAGCGACCGCTCTCCTCATAATTGAAGCACTTAGTCTCGGGTTTGATTTCAACTTTGGGTTGCTTCATTGTAGCAGCAACTGACTTGCCATCCATGAAGTTTCCCTCCTTGGTCTTCTCGAAACTAGTGGTTCTACTAACCATCAACACTTGATGCTCCTTCCTGATTTCTACCTTCGCGGTGTCAAACATCGCGAACAGCTCAGGGATCATTATTTCTATCCTTGGCGTTTTATAGTTCATCACCAAGTTCTAGTAGCTTAGTGATAGTGAATTGGAGAACTATATCAATCACTATCTTATCTGGGAGATCAACTCCCACTCGATTCAAGCGATTGTAGCACCCAGACAATCTGAGCACATGCTCAATGATTGAGCTATTCTCTTTCATCTTGCAGGCAAAGAATCTTGTTGGAGATCTCATATCTCGTAACACGGGCATGAGCCTGAGATCCTAATTTCAGCTTTTAGAACATCTTATATGTTCCGTGACGTTCAAAATGTTTTAGAGCCTCAATTCTAAGCCGTAATGCATGACACACTAAACTATCAAGTAGTCATCATAACGTGCCTGTCAGATGTTCACAACATCTACATACGACGCTAGAGGGGTTGGCGCACCGAGCGGTGCATTAAGGACATAAGCCTTCTGTGCAGCAATGAGGACAATCCTCAGATCACGGACCCAGTCCGCAATATTGCTACCATCATCTTTCAATTCTATTTCTCTAGGAACATATAAAAATACAAGGGAGCTACAACGTGAGCTAGTAGTCTACAACATAATTTGCAAAGAGACTTTGACTATGTTCATGATAATGAGTTCAATTAATCATATTACCTAAGAACTCCCACTCAAATTGACATCCCTCAGGTCATCTGAGTGACACATGATCCAAATTCACCAACTCAAGTCCGATCATCATGTGAGTTGAGGTGGCTTCAATGGTGAACATCATTATGTTGATCATATCTACTATATGACTCATGTTTGACCTTTCGGTCTCTTGTGTTCCGAGGCCAGGTCTGTACATGCTAGGCTTGTCAAGTTTAACCCGAGTGTTCTGCATGTGCAACACTGGCTTGCACACGTTGTATGTGAACGTAGAGTCTATGACACCCGATTATCACATGGTGTCTCAACACAATGAACTTTCTCAATGGTGCACACTCAGGGAGAACACAATTTATCTTGAAATTAAAGTGAGGGATCACCTTATAATGCTATTGTCATCTTAAGAAAAACAAGGTGCAAAAAAAGGATTAACATCACATGCAAATCATAAGTGACATGATATGGCCATGAACTTGTGCTTTTCATCTCCATCTAGAAAGCACCGGCATGATCTCCATCGTCACCAGCAAGACACCATGATCTCCATCATCTTGATCTCCATCAACGTGTTGCCATCGGGGTTGTCGCGCCCAAAATGCTTCTACTACTTTTTCTACCGTTTAGCGATAAAGTAAAGCTTTACATAGCACTTAATGATTGACACGCAGGTCATACAATAATTAAAGACAACCCTATGGCTCCTGCCGGTTGCCGTACTCAACGACATGCAAGTCGTGATAATTTATACATCACATGATCATCTCATACATCACATATATCACATCATGTAATAGGCCATATCACATCACAACATACCCTACAAAAATAAGTTATATGTCCTCTAATTGTTATTGCATGTTTTATCTGACTGCTATGGGTATCTAGCAAGAACAATGCTCATCTACGCAAAAAACAGAACGGTGATACAATAGTTGCTTTTCATCCTTCTCAAGGACGGCCTTTGTCGAATCCGATCCAACTAAAGTGAGAGAAACTGGCACCCGCCAGCCATCTATGCAACAAGTTGCGGTCGAGGGAACCGGTCTCTCGTAAGCGTACGAGTAATGTTGGTCTGGGCCGCTTCATCTCACAATACCGCTAAACCAAAATCCGACCAAGGGAGGAAGCAATCTAAGCATCAACGCCCACAAACCTTTTGTGTTCTACTCGAGATCTCATCTACACATAGACCAAGCTCATGATACCACTGTTGGGGAATGTTGCATGGGAAACAAAAAAAATCCTAAGCACACGCAGATCTATCCATGGTGATGAGCATCTACGAGAGGGAGAGTGGATCTACGTTCCCAAATAGATCGCTACATGGGAAGCGTTAAGAAACACGGTTGGCGTAGTCGAACGTCTTCGTGATCCTAATCGCCGAGCCTCCCGCGATCTCATCACGATCCGTCTCGTGATCCAATTACGATCCGTCCCGCGAACTCATCACGATCCGTCCCGCGATCTCATCACGATCCATCTCGCGAACTCATCACGATCTATCCCGTGATCTCATCACGATCCGTCCCGCGATCTCGTCACGATCCGTCTCGCAATCTTGATCATGGTCCTTCTGATCTAGCGCTGAACGGACGACACCTCCGCATTCAACACACGTATAGCTTGATGACGATCTCTGCCTTCTTGATCCAGAAAGAGGGAGCAGAGAGGTAGAAGTGTTCTCCGGCAGCGTGACAGCGCTGTGGTGATGGTGGTGGAGCTATTCCGGCAGGGCGTCGCCTAAGCACTGCAGAAAACCGATCTAGAGGAGAAAGTATGCGCTAGAGGAATGGGTAGCACGTGGCTGAAAATTCTGTGCCAAAACTCTAAAATCCTCTAGTATATATAGGAGGAGAGGCGGAGGAGGCTTGGCTGTTAAAAGCCAGCCCTTGGTTCGTCCAATGAGGGGAGGAGAGGAGGACTCCTCCTCCAATCCTAGTAGGACTAGGATTCCTCCTTTTTTGGCCTTTTTCCACCTTTTTCCCTTTGGCTTTTTCTCCCAGCCGCATGGGCCTTGTGTGGGACTTCTACCAGCCCACAAAAGGCTGGTATTTACTCTCCCACAGCCCATGAAGCCTCTTGGGTCGAAATACCCCTCCGGGTGGTCTCCCGTTACACTACCAGCACTCCCGGTACATTACCGATTAGCCCGAAACTTTTTCGGCGACCAAAATGGGACTTCCTATTATCAATCTTTACCTCTGGACCATCCCGTAGCTCCTCGTGACGTCCGAGATCTCACTCAGGACTCCAAACAACCTTCGGTCACCACCATACATAACTCTATACTACCGAAACGTCACCAAACCTTAAGTGTGCAGACCCTGTGGGTTCGAGAACTATGTAGACATGATCGAGACACCTCGACGATCAATAACCAATAGCGGGACCTGGATGCCCATATTTGTTCCTACATATTCTACGAAGATCTTTATCGATAGAACCTCTATGTCAAGGATTCAATTAATCCCGTATGATGTTCCCTTTGTTCTCCGGTATGTTACTTGCCCGAGATTCGATCTTCGGTATCTCCATACCTAGTTCGACCTTGTTACCGGCAAGTCTCTTTACTCGTTCCATAATACGAGATCCCGTGACTAACACTTAGTCACATTGCTTGCAAGGCTTGTTGTGATGTTGTATTACCGAGTGGGCCCTGAGATACCTCTCCGTCACATGGAGTAACAAATCCCAGTCTTGATCCATGCCAACTCAACAGACACCCTCGGAGATACATGTAGAGTACCTTTATAGTCACCCAGTTACGTTGCGACATTTGATACACACAAGGCACTCCTCCGGTGTTAGTGAGTTGCATGATCTCATGGTCATAGGAACATATACTTGACATGCAGAAAACAGTAGCAATAAACTGACATGATCATATACTACGTTTGTAGTTTGGGTCTTGTCCATCACACCATTCTCCTAATGATGTGATCCCGTTATCAAATGATATCTCATGTCCATGGCTAGGAAACCTGAACCATCTTTGATCAACGAGCTAGTCCATTAGAGGCATACTAGGGACATGGTTTTGTCTATGTATCCACACATGCATCTAAGTCTTCGATCAATATAATTATAGCATGGATAATAAACGATTTATCATGAATAAGGAAATATGATAATAACTAATTTGTTATAGACTCTAGGGCATATTTCCAACAGGCCCCACATGTCATCCCTCACCTTGCGACAGGGAGTAGAGGGGAGCTCACGGGTGGCGGCCCCGGCCACGACGGCTCAAGCGGAGGGCACCCGTGTGTTTAGGGTCGTCCCGGACATCGGTTGGTGGCCGAGGGGGTCACTGGCGTTGAGGGAATCGCTGACGAGGAGGAACCCCTATGATGGTGAGGGTCTGGGCTTGGGTTCGAGCTCCCCACCACGGAAATGAGCCTGGCTGGGCACGGAAGAGCGACTGAGGGGAGGAGGGAGCAAGAGGAGAGCAAGGGGAGCTCGGGGAGGGCGCTTTATAGCCGGGCGCCGGTGCACCGTTGTCGCCGTCGTTGGGGCTGGCTAGAATGGGCAAGGGGGGCCACGGGGGAAGGCCTGGGTGTGTCTGCCACCCTCCTGGGGCAGGTCCATGAGCCGGGGAAGGAGAGAGGGAGAGGGGGACGCGCACACGTGCGAGCCCCATGGTTGGCCGACTCGGGCGGCCGCGACGCATGTGAGAGGAGCATATGGAGGGAGAGAGAGGAGGGGAGGACGAGGGCGGCATGTTGCAGATGCTGAGGCCCCCCGGCAGGCGTGCTGGGGAGGCTCGAGGTGATCGGGAGGCACCGGGCAGGGGCGGCTACATTTCTCTAGTGCACTGTAGCACGCTCCAGAGCGCCCATTTGGCATGCCATGGCATAAAAAATGCCCACAAGCGCGTCCTCTGGTGTCATGGGGGTTCTGGACATGCCCATGGGCTCTGAGAAGCTAGGGGATAGGCAAGGGAGAAAGAAAATGAGAGGAGAGAAGTAGAAGTGTTGCTGCCATTGCTGTCTAGGGGTGAAAATGGGTTTTTTACCCCATCTATTATTGAGCTGAAAGTGTAGGATTCTTACTGGAGGTGCAAGAGGTGAGTGAGTAACTGTGTAAAAAAATGGAGCAAGAGGAATAGTAAAAATTGTGAAAACAGTAACTTTACCATTTCACCAGAAGGTGTTTGATGGATGTTTGGGAAAGATAAATTTACCCACTTACTGTGATATTTAACATGATCAAATAGTGGGTAAAAATGAGATGGATCACCAAGTTTGAGCTCAAATGAGAACTGTTGACAATAGAAACTTTGTGAACCCTAGAAACTAACAGAATCATGTTTCTATAGATCCAGTCATGCTAAGCTAATCCCCTTGGTGCACCACTTAGTGTAGCATCATTATTTGGTGATTAGAACATGTCGACAAAGTTTGGGGTGAAGGGAAGAAACTGCACAATGTAAACTTGCTCAAATTTGAATCTGGACAGGGAGGGTTTTGGGATGGTTTGATGAACCAAATTAACTTGGATTGAGATGAAACTTTGCAAGATCATCACCTATGATAGTGTTGACTTTCTGGAATTTTCCTCGAATTTATTGAGAATATTTCCTATAGAAATATTTCAAAAGCTTGATTTGGACAGAAAGGGTTTTCAGGAGTTTTGCCCATGAATTTTAACATGACCATGTGTTGAAAGTCATATATATGGAAAATATATGTCCACTGAGTTTCCCTAATTTTTCTCAAATATTTTGAAAGCATTTAAATAATTGTTCTCTATGAAAAACCATTTCTGGTCTTAAGAAAAGCCTTTAAATAAAATATATAAATAATCTTTAAAATTAATATTTGGTGGTTTTGGGAAGTCATATATATAGTAGGTTTTAACTAAAGCCTTTGTGGAGAAGCAATCCAACGAATTTGAGGACTTCTAGTGCAAACCTCAATTCAGGGGTTTTTTAAGACCTAATTTGAATAAATCTTTTTTGGTTATAACAATATTGGACAAAAATAGTTTTGGGCACTATTCACATGGCATGATCATTGGACAAGAGGTTTGGGTCAAGGAAGATGAATATGGATAAGCATAGAGTCTAAGAGTGCCATACACCACAATCAACAAGCAAACAAGCAACATTCCAAACAAACACAAGCACCGAAAAAGTTTTAATTGGTTCAGAATTTTATAAACCCAAGCATAACAAGATGATACAAACACAGGGTGTGACACGCCACTGCCATAGCCGCAAGGTCAATGCCAAAAGTCTTGAGGAAGGCGACCTTGTTCTTTGGCAAGTTCAGTCCGCCAAGAATCCAAACAAGTTGACGCTAAAGTGGGAAAGCCCTCTTCGGGTAGTACGAGTCACTACACCCGGTGCAGTCTGCCTCGAGACCAAGGACGGCGTTCTAGTGAGTCACTCCTGGAGTATCGAGCATCTTTGAAAGTTCTACCCATGAGGCGCGATTGTCGGGCCAGCCCCGGCAACCACCTTTTGTACAAGTCTTGCCGCCGAAGCATGTAATCCTTGGTACACAGCCAGGCTCAAACCCTGTGCGTAGATAAATAAAGATAAGTGTTCTGCAATCCTATTCGATTCTCATGTTTACTTATGTGCATGTTTATCTGGAGTGTTGCATTACGCTTAATTCTGGCGAGAACTGACGAACTGCCAAGGTTCCATGTCCATATTTTCTCTTCTTTCTTTGTCCAAAGTGCAGCTTTGCTGGGGAGATGATGGTATGGATACCTATGAGCGACTTTCCAAAAATAACTTGCCGAAAGGAGAAAGGCAACAAAAAGATAAGTCGCGAAAACCCCATGTGAAACCTTGCCGTGAAGTTATTTTCCTTGAGCGATTTCGACTTCTGTGTAGAAAACATGCATGCACGGGAACCTTGCCGCGATTGGATGCGCTCTCACTGCGTTCGGGACCACTCGATGGCTTAAGTGGCTTCGCCCGCGCTCCTTGTTTCATTTCGAGTCTTCTCAACGATCGAAGTCACAGTGCTCGCGCCCTTATCCCGCTTTCGAGTAAGGCTGATGCCTTGAACAGCTGCGCCAAGGACGCCAAGGTGTCTTGTGGGCAGTGCTACTGCCAGCATGCTGCTAAGGACCCATTCCTCAAAGCACTTGTGGTAGGACTACACACGCTGGTAAGATTCTTCCAGAAAGAGCATAGCGAAAATTCCATACATAGAAACAGTTTAACAAGGAAGATAACATAGAAATCGTCCAAGACATAAGCAGATAGCTTTACATCGGCATTGCCAACACATTAACAAGAAATAAATTATTCTGGATATGTGGAGTGACGAGGAGTGGGGAAACTAATCTTAGCGGTCGCCCTCGACCCACTTGACCTGGCTCACCGGCTCGATGATGTGCACAACGAGTTCTTCGGGCACTTGGACGTCCACACCCTTCGGCAAATAGTCAAGGACGTTGTTGAGGTTGAGACCGTGATTCCTGTATGCCTTTAGGAGCACCTTGCGGAGGACATCTTGGTAGAGCCTACACGATTGACCGGCTAGGTGCGCTGCCCGGTCGGAATGGAGCTGCTCCAGGACCTCGAGTAGGCTATCGAAGAACATGGTCACCTTGGTGCTCGTAGGGACCCTGTCGTTACGAGAGTACGACGGGCCCACTAGGCCCATGATGGACGGTTGTTCGGCAAGATTCCCCACGACGTAACCGAGATTCTCGCTCCAGACTTCCACCCCACACACAAAGTCGTTGTGGGAGATGACAGTGCTCTCGACAAGCTACTTCTCATCGTTGAGCTCCTTGGCCAGAGCCTTCTCTCGAGTATTGGTGCCCTCGAGAGTCCCAATCAGCATGGCCAGCTTCAAGGTCAGGTCGTCGATGGACACGTTGGCCCCGAAGAGCTGCTTAGCCCTGTTGGAAGCGGCAACTTGCGCCTCCATCAGACTGGCAGCGGCTTTGTTTCGCTTGGCATCGAGTGGCAAGACCTTCGCACCTTGATCTTCAAGGGCCACCTCCAGTTCCTTCACCCTCTCTTCCAGTGAGCTTTTGGTGGTCTCCGCAGCCTCGGCAATGTCGACGGCCTCCTTCAGCTTGTCGGCATGTTCTGCCGCTAGGGCTCTGAGTGCTTCCTTGTGCCCCCGCTCCAACACCTGGGTCCGCCGCGCGATGAGGTCCTCGAGCGCCACCTCCTTGCCATGGAGCTTGCCGATGAGGGCCCTCTCGCGAGCAACAAGGTCTTCCTCTTTGGGGTCAAACAAGATGTGACGCTCTGTCAAGCGAGCGTCCTCTATGGCGGCTTGTTGCTTGGCTTCCTCCTACGCCTGTTTCGTGTCAGACTGCTGCATATAGAGCTGGCTCCAGCCTTTGCTCTATTGCGACTAGCCAGTCTACAAATCCTTGGAGGCTTGGGCATACCAAGCCTGGGTCTCTGCAACGCGTTCCTGGAAATTGGCCTCGGCAGCTTCGATGACCGCAGCCCTGGAGTCGAGTTTCTCCTTTCGGGCGTGGTAAAGCGCCTGGAGTTTCCGGAAGGTGTCGCCCACGGACTAGAGGAGTCGTTCCTCCTAGGATTTGCCGTCGGCGTTTGGCTCGTCAGCAATGTCAAGCCCGGCGGTGATGACGGCCTCCTCGACAAGGACCCCTCCTCAAGCGGCGTCCCAGCACTTACAGCACCGGGGATAATAACGAATAGGTTGTCTCCGACCTTGAAGTACCTGCTCGATGAAGGGGCTTCGGAAGAGGTTGGCTGGCCCTTGACGGCTGTCTCCGCGCCAGCCTCCTTGCCAACATGCTCAGCGGACTTCTTGGCAGACTCCTCCTCTTGCGCGGCTTTGGCTGCCTCGGTGCTCATGGCCTCGACAGCAGCGTTCTTGGCGGCCTCGGCGACAACGTTCTTGACTGCCTCGTCCTCAGCCCTCTTGGCGGCTTCTTTGACGACGATCTTGTCAGCCTCGGCGGCAGCGTCCCTTGTTTTCTCCTTGATGATAGAATCGACGTCCATTCCCCCCGCCATGGGAATGTCTAAAGACCAGAGAGGCGAACCAAGAAAATCTAAGGGGGAAGTTCAAGAAGACAAAAAAAAGAAAAGGGGAGAAGGGAGAAGAAGAGGAATACACTCACCTACATCTATTACCGGCGGAGACCCACTAGTACCTGGGCTTGCCAGCCCTCCCTCGTCGCGATAAACTGCGTTGGAGGAAGTCCTTCGCAAAGAAAAGTCCCTGGGCAGGGAATCTAGGGCGGTCGCTGATGACTCCCCTTGTCGTCGTCCTCCCCCTACACCTCTGGTGATGTCAGGAGTATAGATTGTTGGGGAACGTCGCATGGGAAACAAAAAAATTCCTACGCACATGCAAACCTATCCATGGTGATGAGCATCTACGAGAGGGAGAGTGGATCTACGTACCCTTGTAGATCGCTAAGCGGGAAGCGTTAAGAAACGCGGTTGGTGTAGTCGAACTTCTTCGTGATCCAAATCGCCGAGCGTCCCGCGAGCCAATCACGAACCGTCCCGCGAACACATCATGATCCGTCCCGCGAACTCATCACGATCCGTCTCACGATCTTGATCATGATCTGTCCCGTGAACGCATCACGATCCGTTCCGTGATCACATCACGAACCGTCTCGCGATCTCGATCACGGTCCTTCCGATCTAGCGCCGAACGGACGACACCTCCGCGTTCAGCACACGTGCAGCTTGATGACGATCTCCACCGTCTTGATCCAACAAGAGGAGGTGGAGAGCAGAGATAGTTCACCGGCAGCGTGACGGCGCTCCGGTGATGGTGGTGGAGTGATTCCGGCAGGGCTTCGCCTAAGCGCTGCGGAAAACCGATCTAGAGGAGAAACTGTGCACCGATGAAACGGGCAGCACGTGGCCAGAAATTCTGTCCAAAAACCACCCAATCCACTAGTATATATAGGAGGAGAGGCGAGGAGAGGCAGCCAAGGCCTTTGGGTCGGCCGAAATAGGAGTTGGGAGCAATCCTACTTCACCTCCAATCCTAGTTGGAGTAGGATTGCCTCCTATTGGCTGATTTTCCACTTTTTGCTTTAGGACTTTCTCTCCTGCGCCATGGGCCTTTGTGGCTGTTTTCCCAGCCCACAAAGGGCTGGTTATTATTCTCCCACAGCCCATGGACCTCTTGGGGTCGAAATACCCCTCCCGGAGGTCCCCCGGTACACTACCGGCACTCCCGGTACACTACCGATACTCCCGGTACACTACCGATGAGCCCAAAACTTTTCCGGCGACCAAACTGGGACATCCTATATATGAATCTTTACCTCCGGACCATTTCGGAGCTCCTCGTGACGTCCGAGATCTCATCCGGGACTCCGAACAACCTTCGGTCACCACCATACATAACTCTACACTACCGAAACGTCACCGAACCTTAAGTGTGCAGACCCTGCGGGATCGAGAACTATGTAGACATGATTGAGACACCTCTACGGTCAATAACCAATGGCGGGACCTGGACGTCCACATTAGTTCCTACATATTCTACGAAGATCTTTATCGGTCGAACCTCTAGGTCAAGGATTCAGTTAATCCCGTATAACGTTCCCTTTGTTCTTCAGTATGTTACTTGCCCGAGATCCGATCGTCGGTATCTGCATACCTAGTTCAACCTCGTTACTGGCAAGTCTCTTTACTCGTTCCGTAATACAAGATCCCGTGACTAACACTTAACCACATTGCTTGCAAGGCTTGTTGTGATGTTGTATTACCGAGTGGGCCCTGAGATACCTCTCCGTCACACGGAGTAACAAATCCCAGTCTCGATCCATGCCAACTCAACAGACACCATCGGAGATACCTGTAGAGCCCCTTTTAGTCACCCAGTTACGTTGCGACATTTGATACACACAAGGCACTCCTCCGATATCCGTGAGTTGCATGATCTCATGGTCATAGGAACATATACTTGACATGCAGAAAACAGTAGCAATAAACTTACACGATCATATGCTATGTTTGTAGTTTGGGTCTTATCCATCACATCATTCTCCTAATGATGTGATCCCGTTATCAAACGACATCTCATGTCCATGGCTAGGAAACCTTAACCATCTTTTGATCAACGAGCTAGTCTACTAGAAGCATACTAGGGACATGGTGTTGTCTATGTATCCACACATGTATCTGAGTTTTCGATCAATACAATTATAGCATGGATAATAAACGATTATCATGAACAAGGAAATATGATAATAAATAATTTATTATTGCCTCTAGGGCATATTTCCAACAATCTCCCACTTGCACTAGAGTCAATAATCTAGTTCACATCACCATGTGATTCGCATTGTTATGAATCTAACACCCAATGAGTTCTGGGGCTCGATCATGCTTTGCATGTGAGAGAGGTCTTATAGTCAACGGGTCTGAGATATTCAGATCCGTGTGTACTTTGCAAATCTCTATGTCAAACCGTAAACACTGCTACCACACTCCACTTGGTACTATTTCCAAATGGCTGCTCCACTATACGTATCCAGATTGCTACTACGAGTCATCCGGATTAGTGTTAAAGCTTGTATCGACGTAACTCCTTATGATGAATTCTTTATCACCACCATAATCGAGAAACATCTCCTCAGTCTCTTAGTTACAGAGGATAATCTTGACCGCTGTCCAGTGATCCACTCCTGGTTCACTCTTGTACCCCCTGACGGACTCATGGCAAGGCACACACAGGTACGGTACACAACACGGCATAATATAGAGCCTATGGCTAAGGCATAGGGGACGACGTTTGTACTTTCTCTTTCTTCTGCCGTTGTCGAGCTTTGAGTCTCACTCAACTTTCACACTTTACAAATTAGGCGAGAACTCTTTCTCTGACTGATCCATTTTGAACTCTTTCAAAATCTTGTCAAGGTATGCACTCATTGAAAGTCTCATTGAGCATCTTGATCTATCTCCATAGATTTTGATGCTCAACAATTAGGTAGCTTCATCCAGGTATTCCTTTGAAAAACACTTTCCAAATGACCGTTTTATGCTTTCCAGAAACTCTACATTATTTCTGATCAACAATATGTCATCCACATATACTTATCAGAAATTCTATAGTGCTCCCACTCACTTTATTGCAAATACAAGTTTCTCGTAAACTTTGTATAAACATCAAAAACTTTGATCACCTCATCAAAGTGTATATTCCAACTCCGAGATGCTTGTTTCAGTCCATGGAAGGATAACCGAAGCTTGCACACCTTTTAGCATCCTTAGGACTGACAAAACCTTCTGGTTGTATCACATAAAACCTTTCCTCAAGTAAACCGTTAAGGAAATGATGTTTTGACATCCATCTGTCAGATTTCATAATTGAAAACGCAGCAACTGCTAACATAATTCCAACGGACTTTAGCATCGCTACGAGTGAGAAAGTCTCATCGTAGTCAACTCCTTGAACTTGTCACAAACATCTTTGCAACAAGTTGATCTTTAAAAATAGTGACATTCACCATCAGTGTCTGTCTTCATTTTAAAGATCCATTTGTACTCAACGACCTGCCGTCCAACGAGCAAGTCTACCAAAGTCTACACTTGGTTTTCATATATGGATCCTATCTCGGATTTCATGGCCTCTAACCATTTGTCGGAATCCGGGCCCATCATCGCTTCTCCATAGCTCATAGGTTCATCGTTGTCCAACAACATGATCTCCAAGACAGAGTTGTCGTACCACTTAGGAGCAGTACACATCCTTGTTGACCTACGAAGTTCGATAGTAACTTGATCCTGAAGCTTCATGATCGTCATCATTTACTTCTTCTTCAACTAACGTAGGCTTCACAGAAACATCTTTCTGCGCTGCGCTACTCTCTGGTTGAACAAAGGTTTAACAACCTCATCAAGTTCTATCTTCCTCCCACTCAATTCTTTTGAGAGAAACCTTTCCTCGAGAAAGGATCCGTTTTAGTAACAAACACTTTGCACTTGGATCTGAGATAGAAGGTTCACCCAACTGATCTTAGGGTATTCTATGAAGATGCATTTGTCCGCCTTGGGTTCGACTTCATTAGGTGAAAACATTTTTCACACAAGTGCCACAGCCCCAAGTATTAAGAAATGACAGCTTAGGTTTCTATCAAACCATAATTCATATGGTGTCATCTCAACAGATTTAGATGGTGCCCTATTTAAAGTGAATGTAGTTGTCTCTAATGCATAACCCCAAAATTATAGGAGTAAAACGACAAGAGACATCATAGCACGCACCATGTCCAATAGAGCATAACTATGATGTTCGGACACACCATCACACTATGGTGTTCCAGGTGGCGTTTAGTTGTGAAACAACATTCACATTGCCTTAAGTTGTATGCCAAACTCGTGACTCAGATATTCACCTCCACGATCATATTGCAGTCATTTTTATCTTCTTGTCACGATGATCTTTAAACTTCACTCTGAATTTGCTTGAACCTTTCAAACGATTCAGACTTGTGTTTCATTAAGTAAATATACACTATATCTACTCAAATCATCAGTGAAGGTAAGAAAATAATGATATCCACTTCACGCTACAAGACTCACTAGATTGCATACATCAACATGTATCATTTCCAATGAATCACTTGCCCGCTCCATCCAACGGGGTCCTTTAGTCATCTTGCCCAAGAGGCATGGTTCGCATGTCTCAACCGATTCGAAATCGAATGACTCCAAATATCCATCAGCATGGAGTTTCTACATGCGCTTTATACCAATATGACATTTAGCGGAAGTGCCACAAGTATGTGGTACTATCATTATTAACTTTGTATCTTTTGACATCAATGTTATGAACATGTGTAATACTACGATCAAGATTTCAACAAACCATTCTCACTGGGTGCATGACCATTGAAGGTATTATTCATGTAAACAGAATAACCATTATTCTCTAACTTAAATGAATAACCGTATTGCAATAAACATGATCTAATCATGTTCAAGCTTAACGCAAAACACCAAATAACATTTATTTAGGTTCTTCACTAATCCTGAAGGTAGAGAGAGCGTGCGATGTTGATCACATCAACCTTGGAAACACTTCCAACACATATCGTCACCTCACCCTTAGCTAGTTCTCCGTTTATTCCATAGCTTTTATTTCGAGTTACTAACACTTAGCAACCGAACCGGTATCCAATACCCAGGTGCTACTAAGAGTACTAGCAAGGTACAGATTAGTAACTCATATATCAAATATACTTCTATCAATGTTGCCAGCCTTCTTATCTACCAAGTATCCAGGGTTGTTCCGCTTCAGCGACCTCTCACCTCATAATAGAAGCACTTAGTATCGGGTTTGAGTTCAACTTTGGGTTGCTTCACTAGAGCAGCAACTGACTTGCTATCCATGAAGCTTCCCTCCTTGCTCTTGCCCTTTTCGAAACTAGTGGTTTGATTAACCATCAACACTTGACGCTCCTTCTTGATTTCTACCTTCGCGGTGTCAAACATCGCGAACAGCTCAGGGATCAATACTTCTATCCCTGGTGTACTATAGTTCATCACGAAGTTCTAGTAGCTTTAGTGACAGTGACTTGGAGAACTATATCAATCACTATCTTATCTGGAAGATCAACTCCCACTTGATTCAAGTGATTGTAGTACCCAGACAATCTGAGTACGTGCTCAATGATTTAGCTATTCTCCTTCATCTTATAGGCAAAGAATCTTGTTGGAGATCTCATATCTCGCAACACTGGCACGAGCCTGAGATCACAATCTCTGCCCCAAGAACATCTCATATGTTCCGTGACGTTCAAAACATTTCGGAGCCTCAATTCCAAGCCGTAATGCATGACACAGTAAACTATCAAGTAGTCATCGAAACGTGCCTGTCAGATGTTCACAACATCTATAGACGACGCTAGAGGGGGTGGCACACCGAGCGGTGCATTAAGGACATAAGCCTTCTGTGCAGCAATGAGGACAATCCTCAGATCACGGTCCCAGTCCGCAATATTGCTACCAACATCTTTCAACTCTTTTTCTCTAGGAACATATACAAATTTAAGGGAGCTACAGCGCGAGCTAGTAATCTACAACATAATTTGCAAAGACACTTTGACTATGTTCATGATAATGAGTTCAATTAATCATATTACTTAAGAACTCCCACTCAAATTGACATCCCTCCGATCATTCGAGTGATACATGATCCAAATTCACCAACTCAAGTCCGATCATCACGTGAGTTGAGGTGGCTGCAATGGTGAACATCATTATGTTGATCATATCTACTATATGACTCATGTTCGACCTTCCGGTCTCTCGTGTTCCGAGGCCATGTCTGTACATGCTAGGATCGTCAAGTTTAACCCGAGTGTTTTGCGCGTGCAAATCTGGCTTGCACCCATTGTATGTGAACGTAGAGTCTATCACACCCGATCATCACGTGGTGTCTCAACACAACGAACTTTCGCAACGGTGCACACTTGGGGAGAACACAGTTCATCTTGAAATTCAAGTGAGGGATCACCTTATAATGCTACCGCCGTACTAAGCAAAACAAGGTGCATAAAAGGATTAACATCTCATGCAATTCATAAGTGACATGATATGGCCATGAACTTGTGTTTAAGATATCCATCTTCGAAACACCGGCATGATCTCCATCATCACCGGCACAACACCATGATCTCCATCATCTTGATCTCCATCAATGTGTTGCCATTGGGGTTGTGGCGGCAGCCCTGCTTCTACTTCTATCGCTACTGCTTAGCGATAAAGTAAAGCATTACATAGCGCTTAATGATTGACACGCAGGTCATACAATAACTAAAGACAACCCTATGGCTCCTACCGGTTGTCGTACTCAATGACATGCAAGTCGTGAAATTCTATACATCACATGATCATCTCATACATCACATATATCTCATCATGTAACTGCCCATATCACATCACAACATACCCTGCAAAAACAAGTTAGACGTCCTCTAATTGTTGTTGCATGTTTTACGTGGCTGCTACGAGTATCTAGCAAGAACGATTCTCACCTACGCATAAACCACAATGGTTATACATAGATTGCTTTTCAACCTTCTCAAGGACCGCCTTTGTCGGATCCGATCCAACTAAATTGAGAGAAACTGACACCCACAAGCCATCTAAGCAACAAGTTGCGTCGAGGGAACCGGTCTCTCGTAAGCATACGAGTAATGTTGGTCCGGGCCGCTTCATCTCACAATCCCGCTGAACCAAAATCCGACCAAGGGAGGAAGCAATATTTCCAACATACATCTAGGGCATATTTATTATTGTGTAATGGTGTTGTCTATGTATCCACACATGTATCTGAGTTTCCGATCAATACAATTATAGCATGGATAATAAACGATTATCATGAACAAGGAAATATGATAATAACTAATTTATGATTGCCTCTAGGGCATATTTCCAACATAGATGCATGTCCCAGCACCTGCCAGCGAGAAATGAGTAGTGAACTCACCTTGGGGGCTCCGCCGGGGGCTGAGTCGGGGGCTGCGACAAGAGCTAGTCTCCGGATTGGTGGTGATTGCCCTCGGCGCGCCTGAGGCACTTGCCGGCAATCCCTCAACCGTCGAGGTCTTCGCCCTCTTCGTGACCCTCTATGCCAGCGTTTTCGTGTCCCTATGGAGAAAAACCAAAACAGATTAGCAAGTAGGGAAGGAAACCCAAAGGTTGGGAAAGTACGGCGGGATCCTTACTCTTCTTCTTCCTCCCTCGAGATAAGGGCAAAAAGGTCGAAGGCGACCTCTACCGTGGAGCCTCTAGAAGGGGGTGGAGGGGCGCCCCTAGACCTCTTGGCCACGGTAGGCGCAGGCTGCTAGTGTACTTCACACCACCGCATGACCTTGTCAGTTGCCCTCTTGCCGGGGGCCGTGCTACTCGAAGAAGCTTGCCGAGCTAGGATCCCAGAGGCAGCGTTCCTAAGGATGCGCCTTTTCCTTTGTATGAGGAACGGGACCTCCTCGAGTGACTCCTCTTCGGACACGTCTTCGAAAAGTAGCCCGGGGTAGACGTGTCGCCTCGCTCCTCGGTGATCTTGCCTTCCCTGGCAAGATCTTCTCCCGGCGGTACTTCCCCTTTCCCAGCTTCATCTTCCAAAAAGCCGATGCTGTCGGCCTCCACGACAAGCGCCGCTTCTTCTGCCCTGCTAGCGATGTACGCCAACTCCTCCTCGGTGGTATCGCGGATGAGGCCCTCCTCCTTGTGGATAGCCGTCTCCGACAGGTTGTCGAAAGACTCTTGCACCACCTCCACGGACGGCTCCATCCAAGTTGCCTCAAGACTGTGGGCGACGAACACCGGCATCATGGCAATTTTTCTTCCCAAGGCTGAATTATTGCACACGGGGATTATGCCCGTCGGTAGCTCGATTGCCGAGATGCTCCTGAATAACTTCTAGCAGAGGGCCCTGTGCTGCATGGTGGTCAGATTGTGGTTTAGCTCGGGGTGCAACCTCATGATGTCCGCCGCATTCCTGAAATCCCAGGCCGGCCTTCCCTTGTTCTGCAAGGGGGTGATGCACCGGCAAAGAAAGTCAGCACCTATCATCTCCATGGAGAGGCCGGTGGCCCTGAGGCGATGGATCCTAGTGGTCACGACCGTGAGACACCTGCCCCAAGGATCGAGGGCACTCCAGTCGTCCCCGTGCACCATCTTGGTCTGTCGTGGCATACAGAAGGGCTAGGGCTTCTCCTCCCGGAGCCAGCACCACTTGCCCCGCCCCTCATCCCACCTATCGCAATAAGCCCCTTCAGGGTAGGGCTCGTTCGTTCCTAGCCGAGGAATCCAAGTTACGGCGCCAGAAAGCTCTCCGTCTTGCTGGATGCGGGGGTAAAGTAAGGGCGGAAGAGAGTGTTGCTGGGGGTCAGTCCGGCAAAGTTTTTGCAAAGGTGTGCAAAAACTTCCATGGAGGTTACGAAATTCGGCGTAAAACCCTGGAGTTGGAAGCCGTAAGTAAGCATAAGGTCGATGAAAAAGTTCGAGTAAGGGGGGCAGTGCCCGCAGTAAAAGTAATCGGCGAAGAACGTGTATTTGCCTGGACCTTCCCTGGAAGGACCCGGGCTCACGATGGTGGCGTGGTGCCCCGCCATCGCAGTCGCCCACGCCCACCGGTACTGCCTCTTCAGGATGCCCAGATTGAGCCCCGGCAGTAAAATGACATGCTCCCTCCGGATCTTCGCCGCCTTGTTCTCACAGACGACCTCCGTTTCCTTGCCCTTGCTAGCTTTGGGAGGCATGGTGATGGCTAGGATGGAGACCGAGGACGAGGAGTAGGCAGGGGCAGGGGAGGGGGGGTGGCACTAACGGATGCAAGAGGCTCTGCTTTGGGCTCGGGGAGGAAGACGACGGCGGTTCTAAGATTCGGAAAGGCGGGAGGCAAATGGGCATCGACTCTGCAGTCTCCTCTTTATGGGGAAGGCGCGGACCTGTCCCTTTTTACAAAAAAACAAGATGACGCGAAAACGTTCCACACGTGCACTTCTGTAAGGGCCACGCCGCGCACATATCTCACTACTCGCATTCAATTGGCATCGTGCGGAAGCAGAGCGAGTGCAATGATCACAACTACATGGCCCTGCCACATGAGCCTATGCACTGGTTGGGCCCAGCCCAACAACGTCCCGCGACGTGTATGGCCCAGGCCCGGGGGCTCCTGTCAGTGCACTAGAGTTTTTGGGCCATCTAGTGTCCCTTTACTCGTGCACGAGTAGTAGTAACTGCCCCGGCAACAAGGCCCAGTGAAGATTTACCAAGCACCAGCACACAAGACTCAAGACTACCGGCAAGACCTTGCCGGGAGGGCCGTAGAGCCTCCAGGCCACCGGCAAGGCAAGGTCCCAGCAAGGCAAGGCCCCAGCAAGCATCGCCAGCACATAGGACAGGTGTCGATCCACCTGGACGCGTGTCGCAGCGTCGATGTTGGAGGGAGCTAAGCGGCGTCGATGGGACGGCCCCCATTCTGTCCCATTGATGGACCGAGGCCCCTGACGGTGCATTTAATGCTCTTGTCCTACTCCATCAGGGTTTGGTATGATAGCACTATAGCAGCAATGTGCACCCCGTGTGCGCACTATACGCCACTGTTGGGATTCCCTTAAGTACAAAAGGAGGCCCAGGGCATTACAGAGGAGGACTTTTGGATTTTGGGACTTTTGGAAGCTTTGTCTTTTGGGCTTTCGGACAGTTAGGCAGTTAAACAACCGGACAGCATGACGGTTAGAAAGGGGGAAGGTTCCCAAGCTCATGTAGCAGTCGTTCATGGCGCTCCTGTAGCTCGAACCCTAGAACAGAATCAATACAACCAAGCAGGAGTAGGGTTTTACGCAACTGTGCGGCCTGAACCTGGGTAAAAACTCCCCATGTGTACCTCACAAGGCCGGCTCTTTGTGCCAGCTCGCCCCCCCGAACCGAAAGGCCCCTCGCGGTCCCATAGGTGTTTGTTCCCACGACAATAGGGGATGGCAGTCATCTTTTCTCTATCTTCTGCACTCACTGGGCACTAAGTCTTACTCAACTTCACACCTTGCAACACAGGCAAGAACCCCTTCTTGGACTGATCCATTTTGAACTTCTTCAAAACTTTGTCAAGGTATCTGCTCTGTGAAAGTCTTATTAAGCGTCTCGATCTATCTCTATAGATCTTGATGCCTAATATGAAAGCAACTTTTCCTAGGTCCTTCATTGAAAAACTCTTGTTCAAATATTCCTTCATGCTTTCCAGCATTTCTATATTGTTTCCAATGAGCAATATGTCATCCATATATAATATTAGAAACGCTTTAGAGATCCCACTCACTTTATTGTAAATACAAGATTCTATCTAAACTTGTCTAAACCCGAACGCTCTGATCACCTCATCGAAGCGCAGATTCCAACTCTAAGATGCTTGCACCAGTCCATAAATGGATCGCTCGAGTTTGTAAACTCTGTTAGCATTCTCTGGATCGACAAAACCTTTTGGTTGTATCATATACAACTCTTCCTTAAGGAAACCGTTAAGGAATGTTGTTTTGACATCCATTTGCCAAATTTCATAATCAAAAAATGCAACTATTGCCAACATGATTCTTACGGACTTAAGCATCGCTATGAGTGAGAGGGTCTCATCATAGTCAATTCCTTGAACTTTTGAAAATGCCCTTTGCCACAAGTCGAGCTTTATAGACAATGACATTACCGTCTGCGTCTGTCTTCCCCTTAAAGATCTATTTGTTCTGAATGGACTTTCGTCCTTTAGGTAATACTTCCAAAGTACATACTTTGTTTTCATACATGGACCTCATCTTGGATTTCATGGACTCTAACAATTTCTCAGAATTCGGGTCCATCATCGCTTCTCCATAGCTCGTAGGTTCATCATTGTCCAACAACATGACCTCTAAGACAGGATTGCCGTACCACTCAGGAGTGGTACGCGCCTTGTTGACCTACGAGGTTCGATAGTAACTTGATCCGATGCTT
This sequence comes from Hordeum marinum, assembly GCA_022496015.1. Classification (NCBI taxonomy): domain Eukaryota; kingdom Viridiplantae; phylum Streptophyta; class Magnoliopsida; order Poales; family Poaceae; genus Hordeum; species Hordeum marinum. The sequence goes on from CM039673.1 coordinate 164,673,344, forward strand.
CATGATCATCATAATTAACTTCCTCTTCAACCAATGCATGCTCCACAGAAACATCTTTCTACGTTGCGCTACTCTCTTATTGAAGTAAAAGTTCAATAATGTCATCAAGTTGTATTTTCCTCCCACTCAATCCTTTCGAGAGAAACTCTTTCTCAAGAAATGTTCTGTTTTTAGTGACAAACTCTTTGCCTTTGGATATGAGATAGAAGGTATACCCAACTGTATCTTTTCGATATCCTATGAAGATGCATTTCTCCGCTTTGGGTTCCAGCTTTTCAGGCTGAAGCTTTTTGCCATAAGCATCACATCCCCAAACTTTAAGAAATGACAACTTTGGCTTCTTGTCAAACCACAGTTCATATGGCGGCATCTGAAAGGATTTCGGTGGTGCCCTATTTATAGTGAATGCAGCTGTCTCTAATGCATAACCCCAAGACGATAGTGGCACATCGGCAAGAGACAACATAGAACGCACCATATCTAATAAGGTTCGATTATGACATTTGTACACACCATTACGTTGTGGTGTTCCAGGTGGAGTCAATTGTGAAACAATTCCACACTGTCTTAGCTGACTGCCAAACTCATAACTCAGAGATTCTCCTCCTCGATCAGATCTTAGGAAATCTTCTTTTTACGATGATTCTCAACTTCACTTTGAAATTGCTTGAACTTAAGTCATTAGGGAAGGTGCTTTCGTAAGTAAATATACCCATATCTACTTAAGTCATTAGGGAAGCTGTGAAAATAACGATTTCCACTGCACGCCTCAATGCTCATTGGACAACACACATCAGTATGTATGATTTCCAACAAGTCACTATCCATTCCATTGTTCCAGGGAACAGGGTTTTAGTCATCTTGCCCATGAGGCATGGTTCACATGTGTCAAGTGATTCAAAATCAAGTGACTCCAAAAGTCCATTAGCATGGAGCTTCTTCATGCGTTTTACACCAATATGACCTAAATGGCAACGCTAGAAGAAATTGGTACTATCATTATCAACTCTACATCTGTTGGCATTAGTGTTATGAACATGTGCATCATCACTATCGAGATTGAGTAGGAATAAACCCCTCACATTGGGTGCATGACCATAAAAGATATTACTCATATAAAGAGAACAACCATTATTATCTGATTTAAATGAGTAACCATCTCACAATAAACATGATCCAGATATAATGTTCATGCTTAACGTAGTCACTAAATAACAATTATTCTCATTCATCACTAATCCCGATGGTAATCGAAGAGCAAGTGTGCCGACGGTGATCACATCAACCTTGGAACCATTTCCCATGCGCATAGTCACTTCGTCCTTAGCCAACCTTCATCTGTTCCATAGCTCTTGTTTTGAGTTGCAAATGTGAGCAACCAAAGCGGTATCAAATACCCAGACACTACAACGAGAGTTGGTAAGGTACACATAGATAACATGTATACCATATATACCTTGTTTGGTGTTGGACGCCTTCTTGTCGTCCAGATACTTTGGGCAGTTCCGCTTCCATTGACCAGTTCCCTTGCAATGAAAGCACTCAGTTTCTGGCTTGGGTCCAGTCTTGGGTTTCTTTAGGGAGAGGCAACTGCTTTTCCACTCTTCTTGGAGTTACCCTTCTTGCCCTTGCCATTCTTATTGAAACTAGTGGTTTTATTGACCATCAACACTTGATGCTATTTCTGGATTTCAAAAGCCCCTATGAGAGGGAGAGTGGATATACATACCCTTGTAGATCGCTAAGTGGGAAGCGTTATGAAATGCAGTTGATGTAGTCGAACGTCTTCGCGATCCCAATTGCTGAGCATCCCACGATCCAATCACGATCTGTCCCGATCTAGCACCGAATGGATGGCACCTCCGCGTTCAGCACACATACATATCGATGACGATCTCCACCTTCTTGATCCAGCAAGAGGGATATGAGAGGTAGATGAGTTCTCCGGCAGCAGGACGACAATAGTGGTGGAACTATTTCGGCAGGGCTTCGCCTAAGCACCACCGAATCTAGATGGCGGAGGAACTAGGGAATAGAGAACTAGCATGTGGACTTGTGTCCTTGGGGCCCTATTTCTCTAGTATATATAGGAGGGAGGGGAGGATTCATCCCCCCTATAGTTTCCCCTAGGGTTTCGGCCGAAGTGGGGAGGAGGTGAGGAGTCCACCTCCAATCCTACTAGGAGTAGGATTCCACTTGGAATCCTCCCCCTCTTGTGGTTTTTTCCTTCTCCCACCTCCTAGCCACATGGGCCATGTGTGGCTGGTTTGCCAAGACCACTAAGGGTTGATGCACCCCCCTCAAGACTGCGTGGCCTCCTGACGTGGGTGGCCCTTCCTGATGGCTCTCTGGCAGTCTCGATACACTACCGGAAATACCTGAAACTTTTTTGGTTACCAAAATGGGACTTCCTATATATAAATCATTACCTCTGGACCATTCCAGAGCTCCTCGTCATGTCCTAGATCTCATCCTTGACTCATAACAACCTTCGTTCACCACCATACACAACTTAGTACTACCAAAACGTCACCTAACCTTAAGTGTGTAGACCCTACGGGTTTCAGAACTATGTAGACATGTCATACCCTCTGCTTGTATCACCTTTTTATGTTTGGATTTATAAAATTTGGAGCAAATTATAACTTTTTCAATGCTTGTGCTTGTTTGAATTGTTTCTTGTTTACTTGTTGATTGTGGTATATGGCACTCTTAGATTCTATCCCTCTTCATATTCATCTTCCTTGACCCGAACCTCTTGCCCAATGATCATGCCGTGTGAATAGTCCCCAAACCTATTTTTATCAAATTTTGTTTTGATCAAAAATGATTTATTAAAATTAGGTCTTCAAAACCCCCTAAATTGGGGATTGGACTGCAAGTCCTCAAATTGGGTCGATTCTTTCTCCCCAAAGGATTTACTTCAAACCTACTATATATATGACTTCCCAAAACCACCAAATATTAATTTCAAAGGTTATTTTTATATTTTATTTAAAGTATTTTTCTTCAGACCAGAAATGGTTTTTCATAGGGAAATTTTTTCAAATGCTTTCAAAATATTTGGGAAAATTTATGGAGACTAAGTGGACATATATTTTCCATATATATGAGTTTCAACACATGGTCATGTTCAAATCATGGGCAAAACCCCTAAAAACCCTTTCTGTCCAAATCAAGCTTTTGAAATATTTCTACAAGAAATATTCTCAATAAATTCCAGGAAAATTTCATCAATTCAACACTATCAGACGTGATGATCTTGCAAAGTTTCATCTCAATCCAAGTTGATTAGATTAATCAAACTATTCCAAACCCCTCGTGTCCAGATTCAAATTTGAACTACTTTACATTGTGAAGTTTCTCCCCTTAACCCCAAACTTTGTGGACATGTTCTTCTCACCAAATAGTGATGCTACACTAAGTGGTGCATCAAGGGGATTAGCTTAGCAAAACTGGTTCTACAGAAGCCTGATTCAGTTAGTTTCTAGGGTTCACAAAGTTTCTATTGGCAACTTTACTCATTTGAGAGCAAGCCTGGTGATCCATCTCATTTTTACCCACCATTTGATATTTTTAAATACCATAGTAATTGGTTAAATTTATCTTGCCCAAACATCCATCAAACACCTTCTGGTGAAATGGTAAACCTACTGTTTTCACCACCTTCACTCTCCCCCTTGTTCTCAAATTTTTACCACACCATTTTACAGTGCTCAATCACCTCCAATAAAAATCCCAGGTCCATAGGCCACTGCAGGATGGATAAAACCCCCATTTTTACCATTGGATAGCCCTGGCAGGAGCTCTCTCTCCACTCCTTCCTTATTCTAGTGGAAACTCGGGCCATCCAAGGCCAGTAGGACCTTGTTCATACTCTCCCTGCTTCCCTAGAAACAAATGTCCACGCCACATATGCTAAAGGCATGCCTTGCCATGCAAGGTTCGCCCATTAGAGCGTGCTACAATGCATCCACGCACTGTAGCTTGCCCAACCAGAGGCCCTCGACAGCCTTGGGAGGCGGGGCTGTCTCCCTCGTGTCCCCCCTAGACGTCCACGCCATGGCGTCCTATCGGCCCCCTCCTCCCTCTCCCTCCGTCGGCTCCTCTCGCACGCACCGTGGCCGCCCGAGTCGGCCAACCACGGGGCTCGCACGCAGGTTTGTCCCCCTCTCCCTCTCTCTTTCCCCAGCTCATGGACCTTCTCCAGGAAGGCGACAGACACACCGGGCCTTCCCCCCGTGCCCCCATGCCCGTTCCAGCCAGCCTCGGCAACCGCGACCATGGTGCACCGACGCCTGGCTATAAAAATCCCTCCCCAAGCTTCCAATGCTTCCCCTCGCTCCCTCCTCCCCTTAGTCACTCTCCCGTGCCCAGCCCCCCTCGTTCCCATGGTCGGGAGCTCGAACATGAACCTAACCGTCACCGCCATGCGGGTTTCCCCCTCGCCGGCGATTCCCTCAACTCCGGCGACTGCCTCGACCACACACCGATGCGCGGGTCGACCCTGAGCACGCCGGTGTCCTCCGCTTGAGCCGCCATGGCCCGAGCCCCCGCTGGTGAGCTCTTCTCCGTCCCTATCTTGGGGTGAGGGATGACAGGTGGGGCCCAGCTGTCGTACCATCACCCCCTCTCTTGCTGCCACGTTGGGACCGCAGGCAGGTTCAAAAGATAAACCTACCGGGCGCATCGTCTCGCCCTGGGCCGGTTCCCCCGTTGGGCCAGCTCGGCTGCGGTGCTTTCGGTCCGAAAAGGCAAAGTGCCATTTTTCTTTTTTGTTTTTCCCCTCCCTTCCAAAAATTCCTTAGGATAGAAAATAAATCCTATGAGAGTAATTTTTCCACCTAAATTCTTAGAATATTCCACATAATTTAGTGTCATTTGTGTAAAATGTTAAAAACTTTTTATGCACTGATTGATTTCAAAAACCCATTTTAGGTACCTTTTTGCCTCTGTTAAATAGTTTTCAAAAATGTTTTTCATAGCAAAACCTTAAACAAATATTTTTAGTATAGTTTTTAGTATTTATTAGAATAGGTTAGCATTTCTGATATTAGCTTGTGTGCTCTGTTTTCATGTGATGCTTATTTTTATCGCTATTTACCGCGAGGATAGATTGCGCTATTGATGAGGGAGTTGGACCCGAAGACTTTGAAGACCCCGAGGACTTTGTTGAGCCAAACAAGCAGCCCTTTGACCATATTAAGAAACCATTTTAATTGCATGTCATATAGCACTTTACTTTCGTTATACTTGATCATGTGGAGTAGTGACTACTTCGGTGGGTTGCTTCCGACACTTTTGCCGTTGACACTTGCGTCGGGCATGACCCTACCACCTTATGAGGGTTATGCAGGTGGGTGTAGATAGGATGCTAATAGATACTATGCAAATGGGTTTGGGTTTATGCATGGTGGTGGAAAGGAAGAGATGATTTCAAAGACTTTTTGAAAACCCCATTGGGTGCCACTAATGCCCGAGGGAGATGATAATGAGTTGGGTGACCACTTGAGAAAGAAGTGGTGCGCCGTAACAAGTCGAGGGTATGTTTTCCAAAATGGATTAGATTTAAGGTCTGCTGACCGTCCCAACCTTACATGCGCAACCACGATACCCCTTATGGGACGGGGCTTTGTTGATTACTATGGATAGTGCTAGCAGGGAGCCTACATTACCAGTGGCGAGAGTGAAGTGGTCACTCTCGAGACAGGGTCGTCCCAAAAGTGGAAGGCCATGCGCTGTCTTTATAGGCTTCGGGAACACTGTTGCGTGCCCTCATGGATGATACGTGTGATGTATATCATGAGGGATGGCACCAACGAGTGGACTCTTTGTTTAGTATTACCATGGGAAAGACATTGTTCGGGTGCTTACCTCGGGTATGTAATATACCGCGAGTCGTGGATAACACAGAAGTTCCCTAAGTCTTGTGGGTAAAGTGTGCAACCTCTATAGAGTGTAAAACTATTCGAATATCCGTGTCCGCGATCATGGACAGTTGGAGGTCCTTCTTTGAACTACGTCCTGATGTTTTCACAAACTGGGTGTGTGTGTGTGTATGGATAACACAGATACGGCACTTGAGATAAGTCATGTGGCCTAACGTGATGATTGAGCAAGAGAAGTTCAACCCCCTGATCATGATGATATCTATAACTTGATCGTATGGATATCTACCAACTGATAATGCACGCTTACTTCGTTACTTGATCATGTCATTGCATTCAAAATTAGCTTTCTACGAAATACCTATTAGTGCTACATCATGCATTGTTATACCTTGTTCCACAACATGGGTTGCTTGCGAGTACATTCAAAGTACTCATTGGCTTGCCACTGGTTATTTAATTGGCTAGGCATGGAAGAACATGAGTACGGTGAGGAGTTTGTTGGTGACGAACATGCGAACTAGGACGCTTCCCAGTCAGAATGCATGTAGGTTTAAGGCAGATGGCAATGGGTTGAGGCTTTCGATCAAGATTTCGCTGCTTGTTGAGTTTATGTTTGTGGCCCTTGTGGCCCTATCTTTGTAAGACTAGACCTTCATGGTCTCGATTTGTGTAAGACGCTAAATCTGGATGTAAGACTCTTGTTCTTCAGCTTCTGTGTGTTCAGTGAGCATTGAGCTCTGGGATCACTGTACATGCGCATTCGGTGATCACGACATATGAGTCGGGGTCCCCACAAAGCTGGTATCACAGTCATCTTGACTGTAGGAAGCCCTTAGTTAGCAAGGACGTTAGTCAGGATAAAACCATTTTCAAAACTACACCTAGCACCTATACTTTGGAATTCTATACTATTTACCTCTTCTATTCTTCACACAACACTTTGCTAACTCTCCCCCCTTCAAACCTTTGTAGATGGACGTCATACATGAAGCCTTCCTAACATCCGGCTTTCCCTTACTTCTTGGGGATAGCTTGGAGAAGTGCTAGTTTTTTCAACCACCCATTTTCCTCTACCACGACCACTGGGTCGATGCCGTCACGAAGGAGTACCACATGGATGTGATCATGAAGGTAAACGACTCCCCGACCAGTTGGTTCTTTGCAGGACCACAGATGGAGACGATGATACTCGAAGTCGAGTTAGTTGCACACAAGACACTTCTGCACCTACGATACATCATTCCAGAGACGGCTGATGAGCCGGCTACTCGCTACCTGCCATTCAGGAAGGATGATTTTGGCGAGAGTTGGACACTGATTCCATCCAAAGAGGATGGCACACCGCTCAGGTTCCAGACCTACTACAGCCTCTCCGTCGAGAGTCTGGTTCACAACCTGATTAAGAAGTCCATGAATCTCCACGAGGAACTTCACCACACCCGAGAGCTACTTCGACAAGCCAAGACGACACCAGACAAGACCAAGAAGGATGGAGCCCCCGAGGGACGACCAGCTGTCGCTTACAGAGGAGGAGTACCCCTAGCTAGAGATGCACCTACACATTGTCATCGCATTAGTGCGAAGGAGTACCGTTAGCTCTTCACCGACCCGCCGGTGAAGCGTTGTCAGGATGGACCTCCTCGTTCCCCGACCCCTTCGACCGGGAATGATGTTCGTTGAGATGGTGAACAGGAGGAAGACCCAGAGGAGCGTGACTACGAGACCGAGCACTCCACCACCTGAGTCCGAGAACCCCTAGGGTAGGATCAGTCATGTATCCCTCATGTGAAGTCGCATCCGTGTAATGGTTCATATGAAACCATGTGTGCTTGTTGATTGTTTTTTTGTTTGTGTACCAATGCAAGTCGTGTTTTTGCCTTAGGCAACATGTAAGCGACTCCATCGTCTATCTTAATATATGTTGGTCTTTCGACCTTTGTTTTACCACACTTGCACTCGACCACCCCCCTTAGGCGCGCTTTTTCATGGTTGCTTTTCCTCTTGTCTATCCTAGTTATTTAACTTGGCTGCTCCAAACACGATGGTGACTGCTACCCACAACAGCTCGTTCGCCAACCCTGATGCCGGCAACTCAAGCCAACAACAGGGAGCTGGTGGGACTGCTCACGCTGGAGGCCACCAGGAGCAGACACAAGGTGACATTCCCCCGCCACCACCTCCACCGGAGAACATGACCAAATCTCAATTCCTCCAAGTTCTCTGGGAGGAACGCCAAGCTAACAATGCTGCTATTCAGCAGATGGCTCTGGCCCTTGTGAACAACCAGCAGCAAGGTTGGAACGACAATGGCCGCTCCACTCTGTCTGAGTTCATGAGGAATTCGCCCCCAACCTTCACTGAGACTGCTGAACCCTTGGATGTTGACGACTGGATCCGCACCATCGAGGACCTCCTTGCACTGGTCAATTGCAATGAGGACCGTGATAAGGTGCTTTATGCCTCTCACTACCTCGGAGGTACTGCCCGAGCTTGGTGGGATGGATTCATGGTCATGCAAGGTTAGCGTCTGATCACTTGGAATGACTACAAGGAAGGATTCCGCACCGCCCACATTCCTTCTGGGATCATGGCTATCAAGAAAAGAGAGTTCCGAGCACTGAAGCAAGGAAGTGGCTCTCTCAAGGAGTACCTGCAGAAGCTCAACCTACTGTCAAGGTATGCACCTGAAGATGTCAACACGGATGTTTGCCAAGAAGGAACGCTTCATGGAAGGACTTGAACAGACCCTGCAGTATCAACTCATCATCTGCAATTGTCATACCTTCTTCGACCTGGTGAACAAGGCCCTCATGCTAGAAGACAAGCGTCATGCCATAGACGACACTCGCAAGCGCAAGATGATCTGCAAGGGTGGCTCCAGCAACCAGAAGCCTCGCCCCTGGCAGCCAGCCCCAGCCAAGCCAACCTATCAGCCACAATAGGCTAGACCTCCTATGCCTCGACCGAGCTACTAGCCTCAGCAGTATGCCAATCTCAGGCCAGCTTACAACAACCCCAATAACAACAACGGTAGCAAGAACTACAACAACAACCCTTGGCAAGTTACCTGTTTTGGATGTGGTCAGTTTGGACACATCTCTAAGCTATGCCCCAATAAGAAGCCAGATGAACCGCGCCCCAATGCGCCAAACCAAGGTCAAGGCCATGAAGCACCACCAAGGAACCCAATTCCCTGCAACCATCCCAACAATGGAAAGGGTCGTGTGAATCACGTCACCGCAGAGGAAGCCCAGGAAGACCCGGACGTCATACTAGGTACGTTCCTCATCAACTCAACCCAAGCAAAAGTACTGTTTGATTGTGGAGCTTCACATTCTTTTGTCACCCAAAAGTTTGCACTAGAGAGTGGCAAGAAGCCTACACCCCTGGGTAGTCGTATGTTGATACAAACCCCGGGATTAGTTATGAAGTCTGGGATAGGTTGTAAAGGAGTTGAGATTAACATCAATGGGGTAGACTTCCTAGCAGACCTTATAGTTCTGGATTCACCAGGCTTGGACATCATCCTTGGTATGAATTGGTTGACCAAGCACCAATGCTTGTTACACTGTGCCAAGAGGGTTATCACCATGACCAATAGCCAAGAGTGGAAGTCAAGTATGTTCCCAAACCTGCCTCCACTCAAGCCCCTCAGGCTAACTATCTATCGGGAATTGAGTTGGATCAAGTGCCGATGGTATGTGTTTCCTGATGTGCTTCCCAGAATGCCTCCTGACCGCGACATTGAGTTCATCATTTAGCAAATGCACTAGTCAAGGCCCATCTATAAGAATCCCTATAGGATGGGATTCGAAGAGTTGGCTGAATTTAAGAGGCAACTGGCTGAGCAGCTCAGAAAAGGATTCATTCGCCCGAGTGCCTCTCCTTGTGGATCACCTGTTCTATTTGTGTCAAAGAGAGACGAAAATATCAGACTCTGTGTCGATTACCATTCTCTCAATGAAGTCACAATTAAGAACAAGTACCCCCTTACCAAGATTGAAGACCCGTTTGATCAGTTGAACAGAGCCAAGGTGTTCTCCAAGATCGACCTCAGGTCTAGGTACTATCAACTGAAGATCAGACCCCATGACATTCCGAAGACGGTGTTTGTAACCTGGTATGGCCTGTATGAGTACACGGTCATGTTGTTTGGGTTAACCAATGCCCCTGCCTATTTCGTGTACCTCAGGAATAAAGTCTTCATGGAGTACTTGGACAAGTTCATTGTCGTCTTCATTGATGACATACTCGTCCTGTCCAAGTCCGAAGAAGAGCATGAGGAACACTTGAGATTGGTCCTAAAGAAGCTTCGAGAGCACCAGCTTTATGCCAAGTTCAGCAACTATGAATTCTATCTACATGAAGTTGGATTCTTGGGTCATGTGTTGACTGCATAAAGATTATCAGTGGATCCTACCAAGATTGAAGCTGTGACTGAATGGCTGTCCCCAACCACTGTGAAAGAAGTCAGGAGCTTCCTCGGACTCGCGGATATTACCGCAAGTTCGTGGAAGGGTTCTCGAGCATTGCCTGACCCATGACTTAGCTTGTAATGAAGGACAAGAAGTTCGAATGGACAACTAAGTGCAAGGAAAGCTTCCAGGAGCTCAAGAAGAGATTGACCACAACCCCAGTTTTGGCCACCCCCGATATTCACAAGGAGTTCGTGATATATTGTGATGCATCAAGAACCAGGCTTGGAGGTGTTCTGATGCAAGAAGGTAGAGTTGTAGCATATCTATCCAGGCAACTACGACCACATGGAGAGAACTACGGTACTCATGATCTTGAGTTGGCAGCCGTGGTTCATGCGTTTAAGACATGGCGACATTACCTTCTGGGGAAGCAATGTGAGATTTACACAGACCACAAGAGTTTGAAGTATATTTTTACCCAAAGGGAATTGAACATGAGGCAGCGAAGATGGCTGGAGTTGATCAAGGATTACAACCTCAGTGTTCAATACCACCCCGGCAAGGCCAACGTGGTAGCATACGCCTTATGTAGAAAGGCTTGTTCCTTGAATGCCATGATTAAGGAAAGGCTACCTGCCTTATATGAAGAGTTTGAAATCATAGGATTAGAATTAATTGCACCTGGATTCCTCACCAACCTCGAAGCAAAGCCTACCTTGATGGATGACATCAAGGAAGCTCAGACGGGACACAAGAGCATTGAAAGTATCAAGAGGAACCTCAAGGCAGGCAAGGCCCTAGGATTCTTGATGGACAAACAAGAAGTCGTATGGTTTGGGAATTGCATCTGCATACCCAACAAAGAGGAGCTCAAGAACCTGATCTTGCAAGAATCTCATGACACTCCATACTCCATCCATCCCGGAGGAACCAAGATGTATCAAGACCTCAAGGCAAGATTCTGGTGGTATGGCATGAAACGGGAGATAGGCACCTTTGTTGCCAAGTGTGATATATGCCAGAGAGTCAAAGCAGAGCATCGGCGACCCGCTGGGCTATTGCAGCCTCTCAAAGTCCCTTAATGGAAGTGGGACAAAGTCGGGATGGACTTCATCACCAGATTATCAAGGTCGAGCAAAGGACATGACTCCATTTTGTTCACTATCGACCACCTAACCAAGGTAGCCCATTTTATTCCTGTCAAGACCACCTATGACGGTAACAAGCTAGCCATCCTCTACATCGAGCATATCGTGAGCCTTCATGGAGTTCCTAAGGAGATCGTGTCGGACCGAGGCACCCAGTTCACCTCAAGGTTCTAGAAGATGTTTTAAGGAGCCATGGGCACCAAGCTCTCCTTCAGCACTGCTTTTCACCCGCAGACCGGTGGACAGACAGAACGAGTAAATCAGATACTCAAAGATATGCTCCGTGCTTGTGTTTTGGTGTACGGAGCCAAGTGGGAAGATTGCCTGCCGTTTACTGAGTTCTCCTACAATAACAGCTACCAGACAAGTCTTCAGATGGCACCATTTGAGCTGTTGTATGGACGCAAGTGCTGTACTCCCCTCAACTGCTCAGAAACCGGAGAAGGGCTAGTCTTTGGCCCAGATATCCTCTGCGAAGCAGAAGAGCAAGTTCAACTCGTCCGAGAGCGTCTTGAGACCTCCAAGGCAAGACAGAAGAGGTGCGTCGACTCTCACCGCTGAGAAGTGAGCTTTGACAATAGAGATCATGTCTATCTTCGAGTCACACCCCTTAAAGGAACCAAGCGTTTCCATGTCAAAGGAAAGCTTGCACCCAGGTACATCTCCCCCTTCAAAGTCACTTCAAGATGAGGAGAAGTTGCCTATCAGCTAGAGCTACCTTCCGAGCTATCAGATGTGCACAATGTATTTCATGTGTCACAACTTCGGAAGTGCCTCCAAGTTCCCAACCACCCCGACCTCTACAAGGACATCGACCATCAAGCCATTGATCTTCAGCCGGATCTCACTTATCGTGAGAGGCCAGTTCACATTCTGGATGAGGCAAAACATTGCACCAGAAGCCGCACCATCTAGTACTTCAAGGTCCAATGGAGCAACCACTCCAAAGCTGAAGCAACCTGGGTGCATGAAGACTATCTTAGATCTGAGTTCCCTTATCTTTTTAGCGCTTAGCCTAGGAATCTCGGGGATGAGATTCTTGTAAGGGGGGTAGGTCTATCACACCCTGTGTTTGTATCACCTTGTTATGTTTGGATTTATAAAATTTGGAGCCAATTAAAACTTTCTCAATGCTTGTGCTTGTTTGAAATGTTACTTGTTTACTTGTTGATTGTGGTATATGACACTCTTAGATTCTATCCCTCTTCATATTCATCTTCCTTGACCCAAACCTCTTGCCCAATGATCATGCCATGTGAATAGTGCACAAACCTATTTTTATCAAATTTTGTTTTGACCAAAAATGATATATTCAAATTAGGTCTTCAAAAACCCCTGAATTGGGGATTGCACTACAAGTCCTAAAATTAGGTGGATTTTTTCTCCCCAAAGGTTTTACTTCAGACCTACTATATATATGACTTCCCAAAACCACCAAATATTAATTTCAAAGGTTATTTTTATATTTTATTTAAACACTTTTTCTTAAGACCAGGAATGGTTTTTCATAGGGAAAATTATTGAAATGCTTTCAAAATATTTGGGAAAATTTAGGGAGACTCAGTGGACATATATTTTCCATATATATATATATATATATGTTTCAACACATGGTCATGTTCAAATCATGGGTAAAACCCCTCAAAACCCTTTCTGTCCAAATCATGCTTTTGAAATATTTCTACGAGAAATATTATCAATAAATTCCAGGAAAATTCCAGCAAGTCAACACTATCATAGGTGACGATCTTGCAAAGTTTCATCTGAATCCAAGTTGATTTGATTCATCAAACTATTCCAAAACCCTCCTTGTCCAGATTCAAATTTGAACATCTTTACATTGTGAAGTTTCTCCCCTTAACCCCAAACTTTGTGGACATGTACTAATCACGAAATAATGATGCTACACTAAATGGTGCATCTAGGGGATTATCTTAGCATAACTTGATCTACAGAAACTAGATTCTATTAATTCCTAGGGTTCACAAAGTTTCTATTGGCAACTTTGCTCATTTGAGCTCAAACCTGGTGATCCATCTCATTTTTACCGACCATTTGATACTGTTAAATACCACAGTAAGTGGGTAAATTTATCTTGCCCAAACATCCATCAAACACCTTCTGGTGAAATGGTAAACCTACTGTTTTCACCACCTTTACTCTCCCCCTTGTTCTCAAATTTTTACCACACCCTTTTAGAGTGCTCAATCACCACTAGTAAAAATCCCAGGTCTATAAGCCACTGGAAAATGGGGTAAAACCCCCCATTTTTACCCATGGACAGCCCTTGCAGGAGCTATCTCTCCCCTCCTCCTTTATTCTAGTGGAAACTCAGAGCATCCAAGGCCAGTAGGACTTAGTTTATACCCTCCCAGAATCCCTAGACACAAATGGCCATAACCCATATGCCAAAGGCATGCCTTGGAATGCAAGGTTTTCACTCTAGAGCGTGATACAGTGCATCCATGGATTGTAGCTTGCCCAACAAGAGACCCCCGACAGCCTTGGGAGGCGAGGCTGTTTCCCCCATGTCCCCCTAGACGTCCGGGCCATGGCGTCCTGTCGGCCCCCTCCTCCCTCTCCCTCCATCGGCTCCTCTCGCACACGCCGCGGTCGCCCGAGACGGGCAACCACGGGGCTCACACGAGGGTGCATTCCCCTCTCTCTCTCTCTCCTTCCCCGGCTCATGGACCTGCCCCAGGAAGGCAGCAGACACACTGGGCCTTTACCCCGTTCCCTCCCGTGCCCGTTCCAGCCAGCCTCGGTAACCGCGACCACGGTGCACCGGCTCTCGGCTATAAAAAGTCCTCCCCGAGCTTCCCCTACTTCCCCCTTGCTCCCACCTCGCTTCAGTCACTCTCCCGTGCCCAGCCCCCTCGTTCTCGTGGTTGGGAACTCGAACCCGAGCCAAACCCTCACTGCCGTGTGCCTTTCCCCCTCGCCGGGGATTTCCTCAACTCTGGCGACCGCCTCGACAATGCACTAACGCATGGGTCGACCCTGAGCATGCCGGTGACCTTTGCTTGAGCCGCCGTGGCCTGAGCCCCCATCGGTGAGCTCCACTCCGTCCCTATCGCGAGGTGAGGGATGATAGGTGGGGCCCACCTATCATACGCTCACCCCCTCTCTCACTGCCAGGTTGGGCCCTCAGGCAGGTTTAGAAGATAAACCCATCACACGCACCGTATTGCCCTAGGCTGGTTCCCCCTTTGGGCCGGTTCGGCTGCGATGGTTTCGGCCCGAAAAGTCACAGTGTTGTTTTTCTTTTTCCATTTCCCCCTGCCTTCCAAAAATTCCTCAGGCCAGAAAATAAGTCCTATGACAATAATTTTTCCATCTAAATTCTTAGAATATTGCATAGAATTTAATAGTGTCATTTGTGAAAAATGTTGAAAACTTTTTATGCACTGATTTATTTTAAAACCCATTTTGGGCACCTTTTTGCCTCTGTTAAATAGTTTTCAAAAACAAATTCATAGCAAAACCTTAAACAAATATTTTTAGTATAGTTTTTAGTATTTATCAGAATAGTATAGTTTTAAATAGTTTTTAGTATAGTCTATGATCTGTTTTTGCGTGATGCATATTTTTATCGCTATTTATCGTGACGATAGATTGTGCTATTGACGAGGGAGTTGGACCCGAGCACTTTGAAGACCCCGAGGACTTTCTTAAGCCAGGAATGCAGCCCTTTGACCATATTAAGAAATCATTTTCATTGCATGTCATATAGCACTTTACTTTCATTATACTTGATCATGTGGAGTAGTGACCACTTCGGTGGGTTGCTTCCGACACTTTTGCCGTTGACACTTGCATCGTGCATGACCCTACCACCTTATGAGGGTTATGCGGGTGGGTGTAGATATGATGCTAGTAGATGCTATGCAAATGGGTTTGGGTTCATGCATGGTGATGGAAAGAAAGAGATGATTTCAAAGACTTTTCGAAGACACCGCCTGGTGCCACTAATGCCCGAGGGAGATGATAATGAGTTGGGTGACCACTTGAGAAAGAAGTGGTGTGCCGGAACAAGTTGAGCGTGCGTTTTCAAAAACGGATTAGATTTAAGGTCTGTTGACCGTCCCAACCTTACATGCGCTACCACGATACCCCTTATGGTATGGGGCTTTGTTGATTACTATGGATGGTGCTAGCAAGGAGCCCGCATTACCAGTTGCGAGAGTGAAGTGGTCACTCTCGAGAAGTTGTCATCTCGAAAGTGGAAGGCCATGAGCTGTCTTTAGAGGCACCGGGCACACCGTTGCTTGCCCTCGTGGATGATACGTGTGATGTATATCATGAGGGATGAAACTAACGAGTGGACTCTTTGTGTAGTATTACCATGGGAAAGGCATTGTTCGGGTGCGTACCTCGGGTATGTAATATACCGCGAGTCATGGATGACACGGAAGTTCCCTGAGTATTGTAGGTAAAGTGCGCAACCTTTGTAGAGTATAGAACTATTCGAATAGTTGTGTCCGCGGTCATGGACAGTTGGAGGTACTTCTTAAACTACGTCGAGATGTTTTCGCAAATTGTGTGTGTGTATGGATAACACCAAGACGACACTTGAGATAAGTCAGGTGGCCTGACGTGATGATTGAGCATGAGATGTTCAACCCCCTGATCATGATGATATCTATAACTTGATCGTATGGATATCTACCAACTAATAATGCATGCTTACTTAGTTACATGATCATGTCATTGCATTCAAAATTAGCTTTCTACAAAATACCTATTAGTGCTACATCATGCATTGTTATACCTTGTTCCACAACATGGGTTGCTTGCGAGTACATTCAAAGTACTCATTGGCTTGCCACTGGTTATTTAATTGGCCAAGCATGGAAGAACAGGAGTATGGTGAAGAGTTCGTTGGTGACGAACATGCGAACTAGGATGCTTCCCAGTCAGAATGCATGTAGGTTTAAGGCGGATGGTAATGAGTTCACGCTTTCGATCAAGATTTCTCCTGATTATTGAGTTTGTGTATGTGGCCCTATCTTTGTAAGACTAGACCGTCATGGTCTCTATTTGTGTAAGACGCTAAATGTGGATGTAAGACTCTTGTTATTCAGCTTATGTGTGTTCAGTGGGCATTGATCTCTGGGATCACTATACAGGTGCATCCGGTGATCACGACTTATGAGTCGGGGTCCCCACAAGACATGACCGAGACACCTCTACGGTGAATAACCAATAGCGGGACCTAGATGCCCATATTTCTTCCTACATATTATACAAAGATCTTTATCGGTTGAACCTCTCTATCAAGGATTTAGTTAATCCCCTATGATGTTCCCTTTGTTCTTTGGTATGTTACTTGCACGAGATTCGGTCGTTGGTATCTCTATACCTAGTTCAATCTCGTTATCGACAAATCTCTTTACTCATTCCGTAATAAAAGATCTCGTGGCTAACACTTTAGTCACTTTGATTGCATGGCTTGTTGTGATGTTGTATTACCTAGTGGGCCCTAATATACCTCTCCGTCACACAAAGTAACAAATCCCAGGCTTGATCCATGCCCACTCAACAGACACCCTTGGAGATGCCTGTAGAGCATCTTTATAGTCAACTAGTTACATTGAGACGTTTGATACACACAAGTTATTCGTCCGGTGTCCGTGAGTTGCATGATCTCATGGGCATAGGAATAGACACTTGACATGCAGAAAACTATAGCAATAAAATGACAAGATCATATGCTATGTTTAAGTTTGGGTCTTGTCCATCACATCATTCTCCCAAAGTTGTGATCCCGTTTATCAAATGACATCTCATGTCGATGGCTAGGAAACCTTGACCATCTTTGATCAATGAGCTAGTCTACTAGAGGCATACTAGGGACAAAGTGTTGTATATGTATCCACACATGCAATGGGTTTCCAATTAATACAACTATAGCATGGATAATAAACAATTATCATGAACAACAAAATATAATGATAACCATTTATTATTGCCTCTAGGGCATATTTCTAACAAAGGACTTCATGTCCACCAAGTTTCAGATC
Organism: Hordeum marinum; assembly: GCA_022496015.1. NCBI lineage: Eukaryota > Viridiplantae > Streptophyta > Magnoliopsida > Poales > Poaceae > Hordeum > Hordeum marinum. Next base: position 164,690,824 of record CM039673.1, read on the forward strand.
AGGGAGATAACAGGGCGAGGTACTTGTAATACAAGGCTACATTTACTCCCATAATCTGGTTTCAGATGTTTTTCTCATATTTACCACATGATCATGCCATGTTTGGACGTGTAAGGATGCATTGGCATGCCATAGGTGTTGTGGTAAAACTTGGGGCAATTGCACGCATAGAATAATAGGAGAGAGGAAGAAGGTCATGCCAATGCTGCACGAAGAAGGTATCTTGGGGTTTTACCCCCCCCCCCCTCAATAATGGAGGTGGTACTTGTTTGGTTACTGGAGTAGGGGAGAGATATGATGGAGTTGAGGTAAAAATTTGTGCTGAAGGAGAGCACCTGGGCGTGCCTCAATTATTGATCCCAATAATGCAGCAAAAGGTATTTAATCAGTGTTTGGGCTAGCTATCCTCCTCTACTGAGATTAAACTTAACATGATGAAATGGTGCTTCACAACAAGGGTGATCACAAAGTTTGAGGTCATTTGAGAAAAGTTGCTAATGCAAAGTTGGTAAACCCTACAAATCAACATAATCAGGTTTCTGTAGATCTAGTGAGGACAACAATTCTCCTTGATGGACCACTTGGTGTAGTGTCATCATTTGGTGATTAGAGCATGCCACAAAATATGAGATCAATAGGAGACAGTTGCCAATGTAGATTTGATCAAATTTGGTTCTAGATAGGAATGGTTTTGGGATATTTTGGTGAATGAGAACAATTAGGATTGGGATGAAACTTTGCATGACCATCACATATGGCATATGTCACTTGCTACAATTTTCCTGAATTTATTTGATAAAAATCCTTATAGAAATATTTCAAATACTTGAAATGAACATAAATGGTTTTGGAGGGTTTAGCCCAATATTTTGAACATGACCATGTGTTGAAACTAACATATATGGAAAATATATGTCGAGTGAGTTTCCCTAAATTTTCTCAAATATTTTGAATGCATAAAACTAAATTTTCCCAATGAAAGACCATTTCTGGCCTTAAGAAAAAGGATTTAAATACGATATGCAATTAATCTTTAAAAATAATATTTAGTGGTTTTGGGAAGTCTTATATATAACAGGTTCCAAATATATATTTTGAAAGAATTTTAAAAACCCTAATTTAAGGACTTGTAGTTCAAGCCTCAATTCAAGGGTTGCCTAAATCAAACAAATGCTTTTTGGTCAAAATAATATTTATAAAAATAGTTTTATGTCTTATAGACATTGCATGATCATTGGGGAAAGCTTTGGATCAAGGAGATGACTCTAGAGAGTAGGGGCAATTTTATGAGTTAGAGCACAAGCAAGCAAACAACAATCAACAATCAAGTCAAGCATCAAAAGCTCACAAAAAGTTTTAATTTGTCCTTATTTTGAGCTATGTTGACTTAGTTAGAGAGGCAAAACACAGGGTTTGAGAAACCTACCCCCATTACAAGAATCTCGTCCCCGAGATTCCTAGGCTAGGCGTTGAAGAGATATAGAAATCCGGGTGTGAGGGAGTCTTCACTTTCCCATCTGGCTTCTCTTTTGACGCGGTTGTTCTGTTGGATCTTGAAGTGCTTGATAATATTGCTTCGAGTGCATCATTGGCTTTGCCTGAAGGTGAATGGGTTTCGAGCAAAGGTCTGGCTTGCGTGTGTATTCCACAGTCAGAATATTGGGCAAAGTAGTGTGTCTGTGTGCTGGTACCGGGTTTAGTCATGCTGGTTAGTGACTTCCAGATGTCCCATGTTAGAATAGAAGTTTCAAAATCTTGGTGTAGCTTTCCGTCGACGGGGGATTCCTTATCTTCCTTAAAGCAGGAGATCTTCAATTGCAGGTGGTCTTCAACCTTGAGAGTGTTGAAGCGCGTCATCGTGGGCTTCTGATCGAGATCCTTTGCTTGTGTAAGTTGCCCATGTATGTTCTGCATTCATATTTGACCATTTGTGGGTAGGTTTTGGGTTGAATCTCTTCCCTAAGACTGAGATTAGAGACTTGGTGCCCATATGGTTTGTTCCATCAAAGAGGGTCTCTTGGGGGGTGTTCTAAATAAGTTGAACATCCAAATGTATAGATCAGCCATCAAATCCCCAAGGTCTGAGGCTTGGCAAGTGTGGTGAACTTCCTTTGGCAGGTGGTTCACCATGATCCAGTCAGTGTCATGCCCATGATTGGACCAAAAAGGGGCTAATAATGAAGTCATGATAGTTGTACCACTTCATTCTAGGTCTTGAAATGACAGAGACGTCATGCTCATCGTACACCGTCAAAGTGGTGGAGCGAAGGCTGTCGGCACTTCTCGGTTCCTTCCTAGTCAGTAACTGATAGGTGGGCATTAAAACAAGGGGCATTTTAATCCTCTTGATGTCCAAGGGCTTCATCGTGCTTGAATGCCAGTGCTTCTTGATACAGTCTAGCTGATGTAGCCGGCAGAGGAGGCATGGTTGACTTTACTTTCTTCTTCTTCTTCTACGTTGTGCCTTGCAACCACATTGGTCCTTCACCTTATTTGGGTAAGATTGTCTTCTGCTGCAAGGAGGGTGCCTCGAGGAGTTCAACTTCCTTAAGGTATAACCTTACACCGGAGAGGCTTGGTAGTCGGCACTTCTAGGTCTTATCCAAATAGGACTAAGGTTTTCCTTATCCTCTTGGACAAATAAGCATCACTACAGGAATCAGGTAATTTGCCGTCTGCCATGGGTGACGGCAAAGGGAAGGACCCCATACGACAAAGGCCTTTGTCAATAGTCAGCGAACGGCCAAAATTCCGGCAAAGAAAAACCCGGTAAAGCGGTCCTTTGCCGTCCACCTCAGGACCACGGACGGCAAAGAATCTTTGCCGTGGGGGAGCGGGCGGCAAAGATCTTGGATGGCAGACCAAGGGGCTATGGCCATCAAGTGTTAACGGCAGTTCTTTGCCGTCTGCTCCCTTTGCCATCGGCCTTGTGCCCCCTTTGTCAGCGGTGTGCGGATGGCAAAAGGTAAGGTCCTTTTCCCCTGGGGTCCCCCTTTGTCATCAGCCTTGGGCCCCACCTTTGTCGTCGGCCTTGGGCCCCCCCTTTGTCATCAGCCTTGTGCCCCCTTTGTCGTTAGTGGGCCGACGACAAAGAGTAAGGCCATTTGCCCCCTATGATCCCCCTTCGCCGTCTGCCTAGTCCCCCTTTGCCGTCGGCCCACAGACGGCAAAGAGTAAGGCCATTTTCATTTTTCTTTTATTTTTTATTAAAACAATTTTCACAGAAATATGACATATATATGTATTTCATAGAAATAAATATGTTGCCATATTGATAAGCATATTCAAATAAGTTTCATCCAAACATACATACAGATTATGAAAGTTTCATTCGTACCCAAGCATATTACAATAGTTTCATCCATACATACATAGTTTATTATACATATGTAGCAAGTGTCACATTGTTCATCGATACAAAATAAAAAATACAAGTAACCCAAGCACTCCATCAATGCAAACTTCCGTGAAGTGAATGTAATTTGCAAAATGGGAAGCTCCAAAATTAGAAGAAGACTAGATGAAGAAGAGAAGGCAAAAATAGGTCACTGAGGATCGAACTATGGTTATTATGCCATTTGGAAGCTAACTCAGCTAATTATAGGTCATTTAATAGCTAACTTTGGAAAAATAGGTAACTTTGGAGCTAGCTAAGCTTATTATGCCATTTTGGAGCTAACTAAGCGAAGTATAGGTCATTTTTGATAAAATAGGCCATTTTGGAGCTAATTTAGCTTACTTCGTCATTTAGGAGGAAACATAGTTAACTATATGTCATTTTAAAGCTAAATTAGGTAAAAATAGGTCACTTAGGAGCTAACTATGCTTATTATGCCATTTTGGAGCTAAGTAAGCTAAGTATAGGTCATTTATAGCTAAGCTAGGTAAAATAGGCCATTTTGGAGATAGGTAACCTTATTATGTCATTTAGGAGAGAACTAAGCTAAATATAGGAATTTCTTGATAAAATAGGTCATTTAGGAGCTAATTCAGCTTACTATGTCATTTAGGAGGAAACTGAGCTAAATATATATATCATTTTAGAGCTAACTTAGGTAAAAATATGTCATTTAGGAGCTAAATTTGGTTATTATGCCATTTTGAAGGTAACTAAGATAATTCCAGGTCATTTAATAGCTAACTTTGGTAAAAAAGGTAATTTTGGAGCTAGCTAAGCTTATCATGCCATTTTGGAGCTAACTAAGCAAAGTATATGTCATTTTTTGATAAAATAGGCCCTTTTGGAGCTAATTTAGCTTACTACGCCATTTAGGATGAAACTAAGCTAACTATATGTCATTTTAGAGCTAACTTAGGTGAAAGTAGGTCATGTACGAGCTATCTATGCTTATTATGCCATTTTGAAGCTAACTAAGCTAATTATAGGTCATTTACTAGCTAACTTTGGTGAAAATAGGTAATTTTGGAGCTAGCTAAGCTTATTATACTATTTCGGAGCTAACTAATAAGTATAGGCCATTTTTTTTATATAAAAGAGGCCATTTAGGAGCTAATTCAGCTTACTACGTCATTTAGGAGGAAACTAAGCTCACTATATGTCATTTTAGAGCTAACTTAGGTAAAAATAGGTCACTTAGGAGCTAACTATGCTTATTATGCCATTTTGGAGCTAAGTAAGCTAAGTATAGGTGATTTAATAGCTAATCTAGGTGAAATAGGCCATTTCGGAGCTAGGTAAGCTTATTATGTCATTTAGGAGAGAACTGAGCTAAGTATAGGACATATTTGATAAAATAGGCCATTTAGTTGCTAATTAAGCTTACTATGCCATTTAGGAGGAAACTAAGCTAAATATATGTCATTTTAGAGCTAACTTAGGTGAAAATAGGTCATGTTGCAGCTATCTATGCTTATTATGCCATTTTGAAGCTAACTAAGCTAATTATAGGTCATTTAATAGCTAACTTTGGTAAAATAGGTTATTTTGGAGCTAGCTAAGCTTATTATACTATTTTGGAGCTAACTAAGCAAAGTATAGGCCATTGTTGATAAAATAGGCCATTTTAGAGCTAATTTAGCTTACTACGTTATTTAGGAGGAAACTAAGCTAACTATATGTCATTTTAGAGCTAACTTAGGTAAAAATAGGTCACTTAGGAGCTAACTATGCTTATTATGCCATTTTGGAGCTAAGTAAGCTAAGTATAGGTCATTTAATAGCTAAGCTAGGTAAAATAGGCCGTTTTGGAGCTAGGTAAGCTTATTATGTCATTTAGGAGAGAACTAAGCTTAGTATAGGACATATTTGATAAAATAGGCCATTTAGGAGCTAATTCAGCTTACTATGCCATTTAGGAGGAAATAAGCTAAATATATGTCATTTTAGAGCTAACTCTGGTGAAAATAGGTCATGTAGCAGCTACCTATGCTTATTATGCCTTTTTGAAGCTAACCAAGCTAAGTATAGATCATTTTATAGCTAACTTGGGTAACATAGGTCATTTGGGAGCTAACTAAGCTTATTATGCAAGTTTCGAGCTACCTAAGCTTATTATGTCATTTAGGAGGAAACTAAGCTAAGTATAGGTGATTCTAGATCTAACTTGGGTTAAATACGTCATTTTGGAGCAAAGGTAAGGTAAGTAACCATCATTATGTGGTTGTTAAGCAAAACACTAGAATAACATACCATTCTCATTAGCACGGAGGTAAAGCATGGTGGTTCTGGCTTGTTTCGCCTGGAGAAGGCTCCCCTGTAGAAGGGTCGTGCGATGCATTTCGGGAGATATTCTGCACCAAACATCATTTGCAATGTGTCGTTAGCATGATGACACTCAAAAGATCATTGCATCGAAATGAAACTCACCGTCCCTGCCATGTTAATGACTGGCATCACCGGAGGGACGTGGCTAGTCTTCTCGCACATAGACTATACATTTGGTTTCAACAAGTCTAAACTTTTTATTTATTAATGAAACGAACATTGAAATGCAAGATTTGACAAATATGAAGAAGAAACTTACCAGGAAGAGCTCGTACATGGCCCGGTTAGACGCATAATTCCGTGCCTTCTCTGCCTCCATCAGCGCAGCCGTCCTCTCCTCCAATTCCTTCATCTCCTTATCCTTCGCCGCCAAAAGCGTCTGTGTTACCTCTCTCTCTCTCTTTCAGAATAGAAGCCTTCAAGACAACTCATTGTCAGCATTGTAATCATATTGGTTCACACACACAACGTAATGCAGAAAGATAGTTGAGTCCATTAAACTCACCTCGATGGCGAACTCGACTGGTCGTGGACGAGGTGTTATCTTAGGACAAAAGCTCGTTTGGTGTTCCTTTATCTGCCGGAGAATGCTAGGACAACGTATAAGGCCGTCTCCAATGGCGATCGAGCCATGGGGCCTCCCATTGGCATCTATCATCACCAGCTCTGGATCAATAGGCCCTTGGCTCGGGTTAAAGTCCTTCCCTTTCCTCGCCTTCCCATGATCTCTATACTTCATGAGCTTGTGGTGGGAGGAGATGTTGGTGAAGTTTTTGGGATGATCAAGGTCAGACTCATAGAATGCCTTGACCTTCTTGTACGAGGTAGTATGGGCCATCGCATAGAGGTCGTACATCATTGGCACCTCTATCTTATTATGACGCGCCTAAAAGAGAGAGAGGGCAAAGTATTATTAAAGGGCTCAAGCTAGCATTAAGAATGAATTGCATGAGTCATGAAGCAAACCACATACCCAGTTCTCACCAAACTGATTTAAGTTGACGGTCCCTTGATGGTCTGGCATATCAACTATTTTGCCATGCCTCTCCTTGGTAGTGTTGTGGTCGGCCTCCCACTTTTCGGAGCACCACTGATCCACCAAGGCCTCCCAACAATCCATCTTATCCACACACCATCTCGAGGGCACCTAAGTTAATAAAGAGAAATTTGAGCGCTACGCATAAGAATCAAATCAAGGAAACTAACTATAAGGCCTTAATAATATGTAATTATTTTCATGTAATGCTCCTTCTCCATCTTAGAATCGCGACACTTCTCCTTTCCCTTCCTAATATGCTGTGAGGCATAGTAGTCTCGAACGTCCTGCACCCGAGCCTCGTGCTGCCAGTTTTGAAGTAGGCGGCAGCATTCGGTTTCGATAACCTTTGTCGTGGCCTCGTTGTATCCCTCCTCACACCTGTAGAAGGTCTGCAAACGAGACAACACTACTTAGTACAATAACTAGCTATTGTTCATTTTTAATTGTGTAAAGGAGAAATTATAGAGAACTGTCTGATCACCATGTCAGCCCTCGTGTGGCACAAAACACCGTCGATCTCCACCTCCGGCGGGGCCAGGGTACCGAAGTCACTACAGGAATCAGCAACTTTGCTGCGAGCCATCCTCGATGGCAAAAGCATGCATGGCGGACAACAAAGGCTTTGTCGTTGGCCAGTAGACGACCAACCGTCTGGCTGAATAAGCCATGATAAAGGGTGCTTTGCCGTCTGCTGGCAGACGACAAAGATCCTTAGGACGTTACTGTCCGCCAATGGATGGCAAAGACCGTCGACGACACATGTGGCGGCTTACGGCCGTTAAGGGGTTAACGACATGCTTTGCCATCCGCTGGCAGTCGGCAAATACCTAAGGTTCTTTGCCATCTACCAGCGGACGGCAAAGCACCTGTTACTTTGGCGGCCTAGTAGTGCTCCCAGGTCATTCCTACCTTTTGACTCTAACTGGGGAATGTAACAAACCCTGGGAAGTTTTGCCGACAAAGCAGACCAAGGACGCTCTTGGGCTTGCGGACACCCTTGGCAACAATCCAACCCCTTCAGTATGAAAAATCAAAGCCAACACATTAGATATTTGAGAAAACGTGAAGGCATAAGGTTAAATAAGACTAAATGAACTTACTTCTCACCATTTGGCTGAATCGACCACCTCTACTCGCGGGTCGCCGACACGAGTGGGAGCCCCGTACTACCACGCTGGTAGATGGTGGCCTCCTCACCCAGCTCCTCGTCGCTATTAGCATGGCCACTTGGCTCCGGCCGATCCAGATCAGGCCAGGTATCCCACTGGGTCTCTTGGGACATACCCTCATCCCTGCTTTTCTTCGAAGTCTCCTAGAACAAAGCCTCTGGGACACGAGTCTTATCGACCTGAGGCTCGTCGACCTGAGGCTCGTGAACCGGAGTCTGTGTAGCCTCCACCTCAGACGGCTCCACCCTAGAAGTCCTATGCTCAGGTGAATCAGCTGGGGGTGGCGGCGAGGAAGGCGTGGAGGGTCGACCTCCTCTCACGGGGGTTGTGGTCGTCGAAGAAGCGGCCACTCCATGCACAGTAGAGAGCAACGCTCTCCGGAGAGACGGGGCAGGAATGGGAGTACCCATCCCACCACCCGCCGATGAAGAAGGAGCTCAGAGTGCTCTCAACCCTTTCCCACCATCTTTCAACACCTTCCATGACAAAGTGTAAATGAAATTAGTACAACATAAATACCAACATGAGTAATAAAATGTATATAATTTAAGTGTATCATCATCATAAACACCAACATGAGTAATACTTTTTTTATATATGTATATAATAATAGTTGAATACCTGACATGAACTAATAATAATCTTGATCGTCTATATATGCTTCGGGATCAATAAATGCATCATGATTATCACTATCATCAATAAATGCAGCATCATCATCACTATCAGGAATAACAAGTGGAAGGACTCCATTATGTAATCGGTCAAGAAGTGACAGGTCATCTGCAATAGTAACCTCTTCTTCTTCCGGCTCTTCCTAATCTGGCTCAGGGGTTAAGACGGATTCATTGTCGCCGTCTACTTCAATATTCTAGGGTGAAGTAGAGCGGTTCTTGAAAGGGTTTATGGACATACGTGTTTCTTGGAAGAATTCTCCTTCATATGTGTCTGGGTTAATGTGAGGTTCGTAATCCTCTTCATTGAGGGTAGGTGGTCTAAAACTTGCCGGCACTTCATAAACGACATCCCAACCTTTCTGATTTGGATCAGTTTGGTAGGTCCACGGTAGATAGAAAACTTGTGTCGGATGTTGAGCCGTAATATAGACATCGGGAACATCTAAATGGGTGCTTTGGTTGATTTCCACTAGCCCTAAATGGTCATGAGTCCTTCTAGTCTCCTTCGGCTGAAACCAATAACATTTGAAGACTACGACGGTCGGTGGGTTTTCACCATAGAATAGAAGTTCATAAATTGCTTCAACTCTTCCATAATACTTGGTACCTCCTTCGCCGATAGCAGAGACACACCAATTTGTAGTCTTTCCGTTGGGCATAGATATCTCTTTGCCAAAGGTACAAAAGTTATACCCGTTGATGTCGTATTTGTCAAATGAACGGACCTTATAGTCAAAACCATTAGCGACTTGTCTCAACTCGGCGTCCATAGACTCTGCATCAGCCTACAAGTTTAATATGGAAGAATGGAGGCATTAGCTGCAAATTAGACCAAGAAATCAAATGATGAAATCGGGATAGTCGCCTCCATGCTTTGCCAGAACTGCATACTCTTCGACGGAATCCTTTTCAATGAACGCTCCATCTGAGTACTTGGCGATGTATCGACTATATCAAATATTCAGGAATAAGAGCAGCTCAAAGGAATTAGAAGTTGTAGAACAATAATTTACCGAGAACTTACTCGATGTATGGCCACACTTCTGTTAGGTTGTTAAAGATATACTATGAAATGGTCCGCCATTCTTCGACATCCAATGATTTACCTTTCAAAGCACCGGCTGGTGCGAGCTTCCCTTTGAATAGGCTCGGGTGGGATCAAACTTTTTTAGGCTCGCCATAATTGTACCGAGGCTTTGGGTTATGCAAATGATGATTTTTGGCTTCGTAGTGTGCTGTCACGAAGTTTGCTGCCTCCTTAGTAATGAATGCCTCGGCCATCGATGCTTCAACTCTATGTTTATTTTTACATTTAGCTTGAAGCGTCTTCTGCATCCTCTCAGTTGAGAAGCACCATCAATTTATATCTCCCCCCAAATCTTGCCTCAATCTGGAGATGCAAAAATCAAATGCTGCATTAGTTTAAAGAAGCCCGGTGGAAAGATCCTTTCTAATTCGCAGATCAACTCCAGCACCAACTCTTCCATTTCATCTAGCACGCCAGGCGATAGTTCTTTCGCACAAAGAGAATGGGAGAAATAGCTCAGCTCTGCCAGTACTAGCCATTCATCCTTAGGGATAAAGCCACGCAACATCACCGGCATTACCCTATCAAGCCATATGTGCCAATCATGACTCTTGAGACCAAATAGTTTCAATTTTTCAAAACTCACTCCCCTCTTTAGATTCGCAGCATACCCATCAGGGAACATCAAATGCATTTTCACCCACAATAGCATTTCCCTCATAGCTGGCTTTCCAAGATTGAACCATGCCTTTGGCTTTGCTACGCTTTGCTTTTCTTTCCGTTGTCGCAAGTTTTGTAACAGTCTATCACATAGAGCCTCCTGGTCGATTCTAGCCTTAGGATTATCCTTTGACTTCCACTCTATGTCGAACAATGTACCAAAAATGGCCTCCCCATATTCTTTTCAGCGTGCATCATGTCGATGTTGTGTGGGAAAATAAGGTCTTTGAAGTAAGGCAGATCCCATAAGCATGACTTGTGAGTCCAGGCATGTTCTGTATTACACCCTTTGAAATACTCTGGACGCGAAAGATCAGGCTCGAGAGCATTTAACTAATCAAGGGTCTGTTGACCTGCAAATGCAGGTGGTGAAGTGTTTTTGACAACTCTACCTTTGATGAAATTCTTCTTGTCTTTTCTGAACTTATGGTTAGGATCCAGGAACTATCTATGCATGTCGAAGCAAGAATACTTGCGAACCGCCTACATCCAATGGAACTGAAGAGCTGCCTTGCATGTGGGGCATTGGAACCTTCGATGCACACACCAACCAACGAATAGCACATACACCGGATAGTCATGCATCGAGTACATGTACCACACATGCATTTTGAAGTTCTTTTTGGTAGCGGCATTGTATGTCTTGATCCCATTATCCCAGGCTGTTGCAATTCATCCTTAAGCGGCTGCATGTACACATTCATATTCTTCCCCGGATATTTGGGCCCTGGAATTATCAACGTCAGGAAAATGTTCTTTCTTTTCATCATCTCTCCGGGGGAAGATTGAGTGGAATGACAAATACGGGCCAACAATTGTATTGTGCTGCCGTCATACCATACACATTGAACCCATCCATGCTGATGGCAACTCAAGGATGGCATGGATCTGCTGATTTATCGTTATCTAATGCATCAAAGTGCTTCCATGCAAAAGCATCTGAAGTGTGTGCCAACATCTTGTTCCCATCCGCATCTAGTTCGGTTCTTTTGCTCAATTTGTGCCATGTCATCTGTCTGGCCGTCTCTTCGACCTTGAAAAGATGTTGAAGTCTTTGTATGATTGGCAGATACTGAAGAACATTAATGGCGATTTTGGTCTGAATCTTCTCACCCATACCGTTGTCTACCACAATATACCTGGAAGAATTGCAAATGGTGCAATAGTTAAAGGCCGCATACTCAAGCCTAAATAAGGCACATCCACTCTCATAGGCATGTATCTTCTCATAGGGCATCTTAAGTACACGGAGGATTTTGTCTGACTGGTACAGGTTTGCAGGAGTACATGGCCTTTGGGTAGAAAGCGTCCAAATATCGTCATCATCGTGTCGTAGCATTCTCTGCCTAGGTTGAATTGAGCCTTTAGAGCTATTACTTACGCGATGACATCCAACTCACAAAGCTCACTATGCTCGTGGAGAGGACATTTTGAAGACTCCAACATTTCATAGAAGGCCTTTGCAGATTCCTCCATCTCATCGTCTGAATCTCGAGCATCATCAAATTCTTGCACCATGTCTTCGATCCCGGTACCATGCTTGTCGGTGCAACGACGGACCACCTTAGCTCTGGCATGTTGGGCAGACTCACCATGAAAAGTCCACACCATATAATTAGGTGTAAAACCCCGCTTCTACAGGTGTTTACCCATTTCAAACTCTGTCTGCCTATTAATGTTGTCGCATTTGGGACAGGGGCACCATGTTTTTTGCTGGCCATTTGCAAATGTGGCTCTCAAACCCCCCTGGTTTTTGTTAACCATGCATTGGTCATGTCTTTCTGACTAGGGTGACCAGTGTACATCCAAGCATGGACACTCATCTTGCCTACCTACTAAACACAGAAGAAATATATATATATATATATAATTCATCATCTATATTCATCGGGTAATCAAGTTTGTCAGTTTTATTATGTCCATGCAACCTACATGCTAATAGGTAGAGATAGGTCCTAATCCCACTCGGGTATGTGTAGATTGGGTTCGTTTTCCCATGCTCTGCTCCGGATCCGACATAGATTTTGGCAGCACCTCCCCGCTATTCTCCTGATACATGTCCCGGCAATAAGCAGAGAGGATATGTACCCGGAGAACAACAAGGAGGCACTGATGAAATTCTGCATTGGATCTGGAGCAGAGCATATGGGAAAACAAACCCAATCTACACATACTCGGGCTGTCCATGGATAACTTTGGACAATTTTCTAAAGAATCATGGTTATATATATGCAAATGCATGCATATTTATAGATGCAATCCTTTCGAATAGGAAACGCATACTGATAATTTAAGGCACCTATAGCTAGCAAGTTTCATCGGCACAAAGACCGGAAAAGAGCAATTTTTTAAGGGGGGCAGGGCAGGAGATGTCATTTGTGCTCACCAACGAATGCAGCAGGGGAGCTCGTCAAATGCATGAGGAGGTCGTCGAACAACAGACCCTCGCAACGACAAAATAACATCACATTGAAATGAAACTCGATCAACACAAATATGATGTTTTTCATAACAGCTAGAATCGGAATATATATATGTGTCTATATATATGTCTATATCTATCTATATATATGTATATATATATGACCTAATTCATAATTTACATCGGGCATCGGGGTTCAATGGCATCGGGGGTTGGGGGTCAATGGCGTCGAGGGTCGGGGGTCAGTGGTGTCGGGGGTCGGGGTCAGTGGCTTCTTCTTCCTCTTCTTCTTTTTTCCTTTTCTTCTTCTTCTTCTTCTTCTTCTTCCTCTTCTTCTCTTCCTTCTCCTCCTCCTCCTCCTCCTCCTCTCTTCTTCTTCTTCTTCTTCTTCTTCTTCTTCTTCTTATTATTATTATTATTATTTCCCTTTTTCCTCCTCTTCTTCTCCTCCTCTCTTCTTTTTCTTTTTCTTTTTCTTCTTCTTCTTCCTCTTCTTCTTCTTCCTTTTCTCCTCCTCCTCTCCTTCTTCTTCTTCTTATTATTATTATTATTATTATTTTCCTTCTTCTTTTCCTTCTTCTTCTTCTTCTTTTCTTCTTTTCCATTTACCTTTTTCAAAATTTCCTTCATCTTTTCTTCTTTTTTCTTCTAACCTAACTAACTAACCTAATTAACCTAATAAATAACTTACTAAACTAATAACACTAGCCTAATTATTCTAAAAAAACTAAACTAATAACATAACAAAACTAACCTAATAAACTAACTAAACTGAAAAAAGGAAAAAAAAGGAAAAAAGGGTGGCCGATAGTGGTACTGACCGGTGGTGGGTGGCGGGGCAGCGGTGGACGGGGGCAGCGCAGGGACGCCGGGGGCCGCAGTGGCCGACGGGGGCGCGGCGGGTGCTATGGAGGCCTGGCGACGGGGGGCAGGGGCGGCTGAGGACGTCGCGGCTGCAAGGGCGCCGGAGGCGGGGCGGTGGCGGGGGACAGGGGCACTAGGGGCGTCGGGGAGGCTCGGGGGTCGCCGGGGCGGCTGGGGGCGCCAGGGCGGCGGGGGCGGCCGGCGGTGGGGGAAGGGGCAGTGGGGTGTAGGGGCGTCGGTGTGGCGGTTACGGCGGTGGGCAGGGGTGCAGGGTCGTCGGGGCGGCTTTGGTGGCCAGCGGCGAGGGGCAAAGGCGGCGGGGGCGGCCGAGCGGCAGGGAAGCGGCGGGGCGGGGGAGGCGCAGCGGGAGGGGTGAGAGGAAGAGAGGGAGAATGAAAGACAGGAGGGTGGTGGTGGCCGTGATGCTGTTAGGTATATGGCCTCTTTGTCGTCTGCTGGCGGATGACAAACAGCCCCAGGCAGACGGTAAAGAGCCCGCATACAGCCCGCTACCCCCATGGGGCCAGTGGGTCCTAGGTGGGTTCTTTGTCGTCTGCCTTACATCTCTTTGCCGTCCGCTAGCAGACGGCAAAGACTTGACAGATGGCAAGTAGAATCTTTGCCATAAGTCAGCTCTTTGTCGTCTGCTTTGTTGCAGCTGGCGGCAAAGACACTCTTTGCCATCTACCAGCAGACGACAAAGATCTGACAGATGGCAAATAACTGAATTCCAGTAGTGCATGTAATCCGTGGGGATAACAATCTAGTCCTCCAAGTATCACATAAACACTTTATTCATGGGGTATGTGAGAGAAGCGGTCAGTTGTTCTGGGTGGTCACTTGTCTAGGGGTTTGTTTGTCTAAATTTAGTTACAGCATAATGTAGTTGTTCGCGTCCACTTTCCTCATGGACATGATTGATAGTGGTCAAGGTGGAGTATTGGTCATAGTCCTTTGACGGTAGAGTCAAAGTTTATGGTCATATTCCGACCATATTATGGCTTGGTAAAGCTTTGCAGTTTTAAGGAGCTTAGGATGTGAGTGAATGTCTATCATCTTATCCTTGAGCATGGTTCTTAGATGCGAATAGTCCTATCTATTACTCTAGACAAAACCACCCAATATCACCGAGGGTATCATCTCATATAGGTCAACTCCATTGTCACTCATGATATTCGACTCCAAGGTTTAGAGAGGAGGACTAAAGCAAGATCTCATATGTATACTATAGCTAATTCATGTATATCCCTATGTAAAAATCCCCGGGTAAGCATACAAGCTCCTAAGCTTGATTGTGACACTACAAATCCAAGTGCTCAGTTAATTTATCCAAGGTCTAAGGTGTTGCATCTCTATGCTAAGGAAACACGTAATATACCAATCCAAGATCTTGTTTCCTTCCTATGAATGCAATTAATAGATCCACGAATACCATCAACGATTACATGATCCATTACAGCTAGAAATCCAACAACGGTGATGTTCCATATGTCTCCTAGAGTTCCTAAAATCCCCAAATTCTAGAGAGATCTATCTCATCATAGTATATCCACAAACCTCCATTCTCATGACCAACTAAACTCCAAGGTCAAGCTTATATAGTTCTTAATTCAACTCCGATGACTCCAATTTTACCTATCCTACCATCCATCAATAAACATGGCATCAAGGTTCTGGTGCTAGCTTAAGAATGAAAGACGCTCGTTCATTATGATCACTAGCTCCATAATGATCCTAGTGCTAAGGCAGGGTTATTGAAGCTCAACAGGTGTTATGGAAAATCCGTATATTAAACACGTGATCAGAGGATTCAGTTGGGGGAGCTTGTGAGGTCTAGGTGGGTCTAGGGAAGGGTTTCCAATCTTGAGGGAAAAGCATAACTCTATGGTGTTGCGTTTGGTTGAATACATTGTAGTCATGGTCATCAATGCTAGCTGTCCGTCGAGGTAGATTCTTTGCGCACCTTGTCTTGCTGGCCTTTAGTTGATGAGAAGGGGAAGAGGGAAAGTAGTATAGAGGGGAGGTGACTAAAGGGGTGCCATAGTGCAAGTGTAATCAATCAAGTGCTGAAAAGGCCAAGCACACATTTAGATAAGGCAGGTGATATAGTCACGTACTCGTTGCCTAGGGAAATAGTGCGACTTATATCAAAACACAAACAGATAAAACAATAAACAAACAATCATGGTTCTATCTGAACCATCGCACGGACTCGATTTCGCATGGGGGACACACGTCTCATCCTACCCTAAGGGTTCTCGCATTAAGTAGTCATGTTTGCTTCGTGTGTCGGAGAGAAGAACATTCAATCTTTTGGGTCTTCCTTAGTTGTCGCTACTTCTCTAGTCGTTGTTCGTCGAAACGATACTGGTTGGGGCCTAGAGAATCTTCGACATCTTCTCATCTGGTAAGCTGACAAGGCGAAGGTTGTTCCTCATGGGGGCTGTTGGCTCGGTCTTCTGTCGTCATCTTCATCATGACCAGTCCTTCGTGTCTTCTAAAGCGTCGGGGTATTTAGGTAGGCAATCCTTTTATGCAACTACATTAGCAAGGCATGGTAGAGGTCCAACCTATCAGTTACGTTGATGACAACATCGACACCAAGAGCGCGGGATGAAGAAAACCGTTTTCCTGCTCACTATAGTGAGGCGGACCTAATGTCGAGGTTCTCATCCACCGGTGGTTGCCAATACAACAACAATAATGAAGGGGTTTCTCTATTAGTGATGCTTATCATGATCTTGCATATCTTTTGGATCTAATCATCGCAGGCCAAGGTTGCACTATCCTGGGGCAGTGTCGAGGGTGTCACCATCTTCCAAGTCTTGATATCCTCATTCCTACCGACGGTATCTTCTATATGTATCATCTGGTCGTGCTATCACCAACTTGTGTTTCAGACATGTGGGAAAATGTCCAACAAGGTGGATTCCTTCTGGCTTACTGATACGTCTCCAACATATCTACTTTTCCAAACTCTTTTGCTCTTGTTTTGAACTCTAATTTGCATTATTTGAATGGAAGTAACCCGGACTGACGATATTTTCAGCAAAATTGCCTTGGTGTTATTTTTGTGCACAAATAAAAGTTCACGGATCGTCCTGAAAATTTACGGAGAATATTTTTGGAATTAATAAAAAATATTGGCGCAACAAGTAACCAGAGGGGGGCCACCTGCAGGCCACAAGCCTGCTAGGCGCGGTCACCCCTAGCCACACCTAGCAGGCTTGTGGGGCCCTCGTGGCTCCTCCAACCTCGTCTCTAGCTCCATATAACCCTATTTATCGAGAAAAAAATCAGAGAGAAGAGTTCATCACGTTTTCATGATATGGAGCCATCGCCATCGCCTGTTCTTCCTCGGGAGACTAGATCTGGAGTCCGTTTTGGGCACCGGAGAGGGGAAATCGACGCCATCGTCATCACCAACCATCCTTCATCACCAATTCCATGATGCTCCCCACCGTTCGTGAGTAATATCATCATAGGCTTGCTGGATGGTGATGGGTTGGATGAGATTTATCATGTAATCGAGTTAGTTTGGTTAGGGTTTGATCCCTAGTATCCACTATGTTGTGAGATTGATGTTGCTATGACTTTGCTATGCTTAATGGTTGTCACTAGGTCCTGAGTGCCATGATTTCAGATCTGAACCTATTATGCTTTCATGAATATATGTGTGTTCTTGATCCTATCTTGCAAATTGTGGACACCTATTACGAGTTATGATCCGCATCCCCCAGGGTGTCAATAACTAGGATTCTTTCCGGTGATTACCGTAGAGTTCGTGTATTCACTAAGTGCTAATGCTTTGGTCCGGTTCTCTATTAAAAGGAGGCCTTAATATCCCTTAGTTTCCAATAGGACCTCGCTTCCATGGGAGGGTAGGACAAAAGATGTCATGCAAGTTCTTTTCCATAAGCACGTATGACTATATATGGAATACATACCTACATTACATTGATGAATTGGAGCTAGTTCTGTGTCACCCTATGTTATAACTGTTGCATGATGAATGCCATCCGACATAATTATCCATCACTGGTCCATTTCCTACGAGCTTTCCAAATATTGATATTTGCTTAGTTACTTTTCTGTTGCTACTTTTACAAACACTATAAACTGCTACTATCACTTGCCGCCGTTACCGTTACTACCATATTACTTTGCTACTGAATACTTTGCTGTAGATATTAAGTCTTTTAGGTGTGATTGAATTGACAAGTCAGCTGCTAATACTCGAGAATATTCCTTGGCTCCCCTTATGTCGAATTAATAAATTTGGGTTGAATACTCTACCCTCGAAAACTTTTGCGATCCCCTATACTTGTGGGTTATAAAGACCTTTTTCTGGTGCCGTTGTCGGGGAACATAGATTTATTCTCTCAGTCACTTGGGATATATATCTGTCGATCACTATGAAGAATCTGAAAGATCCAAAAACCAATATATATCCCTCTACCATGAGGGGAGGTAAGGAACTACCATCTAGCTCTGCACTTGATTCACCTTCTGTTATGAGTAAGTTTGCGACACCACCACCTGCTAGTAATTCTGATATGTCGCAAGTAATTGATGATGCTACTTCTACTATGCATGATGCTTATGATAATACTTTGCTTGATGATACTATGCCACTGAGTGAATTTCTTGATGAACAAATTGCTAGAGGCAATGCTGAAACTGGTAATATTTCTAAATCTGATGAAATTATTGAAACTAAACACTATGATTCACCTACTAGATCTAGCTCTCCAAGATATGAATTGCTTGATTAATTGAGGGTTATGTTATGGAAGGAGAGGTAGCTAGGGACTTTCTTTCTTGTCAGGATAGAGATGATCTTAAGAAATTTCTTCGCAAGTGGAAGGAAAAATCTTTGAATGCTAGAATGCAATATGATCGTAAGTTTGCTACTTCACCTATCTTTGTTACTGATAAGGATTGTGACTTCTCTACCGATTCCGAGTTAATTACTTTGGTTGAATCTGATCCTTTCCATGGTTATGAATTTGAAACTGTTGTGGCACATATTACCAAATTGAATGATATAGCCACCCTATTTACTCATGAGGAAAAAAATCGCTATTACTATATTCTGAAGTTGTTTCCTTTCTCGTTAAAGGGTGATGCTAAGATATGGTTTAATTCTCTTGCTCCTAGTTGTGTGCATAGTCCCCAGGATATGATTTATTACTTCTCTAAAAAATATTTTCCTACCCATAAGAAACAAGCTGCTTTACAGGAAATATTTAACTTTGTGCAAATTGAAGAAGAGAGTCTCCCACAAGCTTGGGGAGGCTTCTCCAATTACTTAGAGGTTTCCCTGATCATCCTCTCAAGAAAAAAGAAATACTTGATATCTTTTATAATGGACTAACTGATACTTCTAGGGACCACCTAGATAGTTGTGCTGGTTGTGTTTTCAGGGAATGAATTGTTGAACAAGCTGAATTACTATTGAATAATATATTGAGCAATGATAATGATTGGACTATTCCCGAAACACCTCCAATGCCAACTCCGAAGAAAAGAGGTATTCTATTCCTCAGTTCTGAAGATATGCAAGAGGCAAAGAAATCTCTGAAAGAAAAGGTATTAAAGCTGAAGATGTTAAGAAGCTACCACCTATTGAAGAAATACATGGTCTCGATAACCCGACACAGGTAGTAGAGGTAAATCCTCTCAGTAGATTCAATGAAGGAGATATCCCTTATAATAAGTCTGCTAGCCAATGCTTGGATGAATTTGATAATTTTATTATGAAGCAAGAAAATTTCAATGCCCATGTTAGTAGACAATTGAAACATAATGCTTATATGCTTGATTGCCTAGGTGATTATTTGAGTAGAACTATCAATGATCTGAAGCTCATTAGTAAACATGCTTCCATGGTAACCACTCAAGTAGAACAAGTACTTAAGGCTCAGAATGATTTCCTTAATGAGATGAATAGTAAAGACAATGATCATTCTATAAAATTGTGACTAGAGGTGGCAGAATGACTCAGGAACCTTTGTATCCGGAGGGCCATCCTAGGAGAATTGAGCAAGATTCCCAGAGTGTTAATACTGATGAACCTATTCGTTCCAATAAGAGTAGGAAAAAGAATGATGATAGTACTTTGGATGCTACTAGTGAACCTGTTATAGATACGTCTGAGAATCCAAATGATATTTCTATTTCCGATGCTGAGACACAATCTAGTGATGAACATGAGCCTAATGATAACATTAATAATGATGTTCATCTCGATGCTCAACCTAGTAATGATAATGATGTGGAGATTGAACCTGCTCATGATCTTGATAACCCACAACCTAAGAATAAAAGATAAGATCAAAAAGACTTCATTTCTAGGAAACATGGTAGAGAAAGAGAACCATGGGTTTACAAACTCATGCCCTTTCCTCCTAAACCATCCAAGAAAAAGGATGATGAGGACTTTGAGCGCTTTGCTGAAATGCTTAGACCTGTCTTTTTAAGCATGTCCTTGACTGATATTTTGAAAATGTCTCCTTATGCTAAGTATATGAAAGATATTGTGACAAATAAAAGAAAGATACTAGAAGCTAAGATTTCCACCATGCTTGCTGTAACATCCCAAATCTTGGAATGTTATAATAAATATTAGAGTGATTGTTTGATTGAGTGAGTGATTGAAATTGAGTGAAAATTGAAACTTTCAAAAAAAACTTTTGAATGAGAGGGAATGACATGACTTTCCCTTATGCTTTTGGAATTCAAATTCCTACATTTCAAATCAGTGAGAGAAGATAACATGACTTCTTCATAAACAAGGAATTTGAAAAGTGGATTTCAATAATCTCTGAATTATTCTTTTTGGAATTCATTTCATATTTGGTTCCATTTTAAATTTTAAAAGAATTCAAATACCCTTGACAAGATTTTGAGAGGAGTAACATGACACTCCACACCAGGTTTTTTTTGAAGTATTTGAACAATAAAACCCAGGGGGTTATTTGAAAATCGTTTGCAAAAGGAATTAAAAGCCATTTAGGCATTTTCTAAAAAATATTTTCTTAGAATATTAGTTTGGCCGTGGAAAAATGTCCATCTTTATGCATTTATTCTCCTGATCATTTTGATATATAGGAATTTAAATGTTGGATTTTATTTGATCCTAAAAATCATTATTTTCCTTCTCTGTTTCTATTAAATAGGAAAATCTTCTTTTATTAGGAAACCCCAAAGCCCATTAGGAAAGATCTGGCCCGTGTCTCCCTCTCGCCAGATCCGAAAAGATTGGGATCGGCTGCCCGATCCTCTCGCTCCTCCTCCTCTCTCTCTATCACGTGGACCCACCCGACCGATCGAGCCCACGCCGCGGTCACCTTCCTCCTTTGCTCCCTCCTTTCCAACCTCGCCAGAGCCGATTGGATCCACGGTGGATCCATTGATTCCCTTCCTCCCCGAGCCCCTGACTCCTCCTATAAGTAGCGAAGCATCTCCGCTACTCATTTTATTCAAACCCCCTCGAGCACCGCACTAGAAATGCCGCCCCGACCTCACCGGAGTAGAGCCGAGCCGCCCCGCCATTGCTAAGCTACTACTCACCTCCGACCACCCTAAGCTCTCCTGAGCCCACCAACCGCTCGGCCACCCTCGCCCACCCTCACTACACACCCGCCCGAGCTCCAGAGCCATTGGACCGACCTCCCTGTCGACACCCGAGCGCCACCTCCGCCTCTGAGCTCGCCGCCGACGCGTACGACCACCTCCGTTGACGCCAAGACCACCATCTTCATCGCCGTGCTCGTCCGCATCACCTGGTGCTGGCGCCGTCGCCAGAGGACCACCGGAGCGACGTCCCCGTCAACCTTGCCGCCTTGGCCTAGCCGGAATCACAACGGAGTTGACCTCCACCGCAGTAAGTAACCCGCATCACCCACATTCGTCCGATCCTAGCTCAACGGAGTAGATTAGAACTACTTACCCCCTTAGTTTAGATCCAGTTTAGTTTAAGTGGACCGCCTGGTTTTTCTTTTCTATTTTAGACCGAACCATTTTATTTTAAGTTATGGCCGTTCGCTCGTTTAACACACGCACACACACCCATCAGCCAATAAGAAACTGCCACGTCATCCCCTGTTCGTTAGAGTAGTTTTTTCTTTTTTCTATTTTAGTTTCTTTTACAGAATTAGTTCTGATTTTGCTTTATACATATCTTTTATGTTTTCAATTATTTTAATTTGATTCTTTTTGCATCATGTCACAAATTTTATGTAGTTTCTATAGATATAAAGTTTGACCATATTTGAATAATTTAATTTTGAATTCAAACAGATTTGATTCAAATCTTATTTTCTAAATATCTTCAGTTTAAAAATAGATTTTAAGTTGATTCTTGTTGCTAATTGTCACTAGTGACTTTATTTAACAGTAGGTATAATTTGAGAATTTTGTAAAATATTCTAAATTAATAGTTTTAACAAAACATATTCTGCTTTAGTTCTTTTAGGTTTATTTCTATTTCTTTTGTTTTACTTTTTTTAATTTGTTTTCTTTTATATTAATAGACAAGTTTTACTTTGTGTTATGTTAGTTAGCAGAAGTACTTCAACCAAATTTATTTTTATGTTATTTATTATATTTTGATAGCATGAAATCAATCCTAGTTTCATAGTAACTTGCAGATTTATTTCATTGCTAGTTTGACTTCATAATTGAAAATATCTTTATAAACTTTTTTATAATTTTTAATTTCTATTAACTTAGTTGTTTTATAATTTGTTTTCTCTTATTTTATCAGTTCGTTTGTTTTTCTTGTTGTTAAGTTTGTTAGGCAAAAACTTATGTTGTTTAGAGTATTGTTCTCTTAGTTCTTAGTTGTTCTTTACAAGTAATCCATTTGCTAGTAAAATATTTACAAAAATAATTTTGTTATATTTTAATTTGTTTTTGTGTTTTTTACTTTTGAAAATAGGATTTATTTGTAGAGAAAACCAACCTTAGTTGTGTTGATGAAACTTTGTTGTTTTGAGTTTTGTCTTAAGTATTTCCTTCATCACAACCTTGTTGCTTTTGGTTTTGTGTTACTTTTTGATTGTTAGAATTGATTGCTAGTATGATTGCTTATATGAATGCAATCTTTGATTATTATAGTTTTTTATCGGAGAGTGACAAATAGTCTATCAAGTTATTTCTGAGAGCGATATTATTCTTCATCAACAGTCCAGGCAAGTTCACTTTGACCATCTATTTCATACCTATGTTTTATTGCATGTAGTGATATCATTCAACTAATCCCTCTAGTAGTGTTATTGAAAATTCTAGTAGTCAAGTAGAATGCATGAGGTAGGAACCCACCACTTGTTACTAAATCCCCGGGAACGTTAGTTATTTTAATGTTATGCTAAAGTAGACGGGGTCTGGTATGAGTGTTCGTGAGTGGTGTGAGAAGGAGGACTCTACGTCAAGACGACAACTTCATGAAGGCATCTTCAAGACCTCAAGACTTCGAGACTCAGGAAACAAGTTTTCAGTACACACTACTGGGTGAAGGATGGCATTGATGGGCATCCCTAGAGTAACCAGTGGATGGCCGGGATGCATGGAGAAGCGCCATGACATCTTGCGGAAAGCTACACCCAGACTCAAAGATACGGATGAATACTTCATGCCCGGAAGCTTACCTGTGTAGCCACAAGTCATTATGGGTTATAGCTTGGTTGATCTTTGTTGTGACTCTGGTTGGGCAGTGCTACGAGATGTAGTCGATGTTAGGATTGAATGGGCACTGACAGTAGTCAGGGAAACACTCTGAAAGACCATGTTTCGTTCGTCCTGTTCTCAAACATCCGGCAGTGCGAGAACTTACCAGGAGGGAATGAATCTTGTGGGTAAAGTACACAACACTCTGCAGAGTTAAAACCTAATCCATTAGTCATGTCCACGGTTACAGACAATTTGAGCCTCTGGACATGGATCTATCTCTGAACTCTCAACACTGGACTGGCAATTAATTGTGGAAAACATATGATACTGGTGGGCATTAAGACATCGGTTGGCGGAACCATGTCGTGTTAGGTAACTCTGTAGTCATAACTCTTGACATTCCTTTGTTGTAGGAAAAGAAAAAGAAAATTAGCTTTTATGCAAAAACTCACACACAGAGCCACAAAACCTTACTGCATATAGAATAGTTTTTATCTTCTGTTCTACTATGGTGATCTTGCCGGTACATTCAATGTACTGACCTACATGGATGCAACGTCTTATGTTGCAGATAAGCTCTACGACGGGTAAGAGTACGATTCAGGGTTACGGTCTACACTGATCCTGCCATTGGTGTTTATTGGGACTCCACTCCCATTGACTGTTTCCGCTATGAATTAAGAGGTATATATCAACTTTACACCATTTACATGTGATTGAACTTTGATATATACGTTAATGTACTGTGTGCGCCAGCATACTGATCCAGGGATGGCACTAACACAGAGAGGCTTGATTCATTTTGAGTCGGGTCGCTACAGAAATGTTATCAGAGCACATGTTGTCTATAGGACGTGACCCTAGGAAATGGATTAGAAAAAGGAAGACCTTAATAGGAACAACTTTTTTTTCACTACTCTCGTAACTTCTAAATTCTATTGCTGAACCCTCCCTATTTCAAACCAAATATGGAGAACTACACCCTAAATAAAAGAGAGGACTATGAGGATGTTCTCGAAGGCTCATTCGTCATGGAGCTAGTGCAGATGATGAAGCTGCCGATACCTGAGATCAAGGTGACTAAGAGGAAGTCTGGATTCTGGGGCATCAAAACTAAAGTTTTTGAACATACAGAAGACCCCAAGACTAAAGACATCAACTATGGCACATTGAGCCAGGAATGTGAGATGGGCATGAATACCGCCGTCGATGATGCCATTGCACGTTTGAGCTATCGTCATCGTGCTGAGTTGTGCAACCAGTACTTTGCAAGGCTTGGATGGCAGAAGCATGATGGAGCACTCATCAACCTGACCGACGAACAGAAGATGAAGTTTTCACCTGTACTTGTGTACAATCAAGAACTAGAGCACTACATCAAGAACC
The DNA here is from genome assembly GCA_022496015.1 of Hordeum marinum. Taxonomy (NCBI): domain Eukaryota; kingdom Viridiplantae; phylum Streptophyta; class Magnoliopsida; order Poales; family Poaceae; genus Hordeum; species Hordeum marinum. The sequence continues at coordinate 164,715,528 of CM039673.1, forward strand.
TTCAAGTGGACCTTCTCTCAGAGTTATTTGAGAATGAAACACTTCGTGAGAACCTCAAGGTTGAGAAGCTGAAGGTAGCCTATCTGAAGAAACATGATCCCGAGATTTAGAAGCTTTGTCAAGACTTGAAGAATAGTCAGGCCATGGCACATGTTGGAGATGTTGAAATTCAGAAGCTCAAGAACCAACTCCTCAAACTACAGGGACGACACCGGAAACTCCACATAAACAGGGAAAATCTGGTAGAAGAACTTGAGAATATCAAGCATGACCAGAAGAAGCGCACTGAAGACGAAGACATGATATAGACTAGCTTAGTAGTAGCCCCACCATGAGAGAATAAAGGATAAACGTTTTACGATTTGAGTGATCGACCATACCAACCTTATGTGGGTGGCGATATTATAGTCTGTTTGAACTTTAGGAATGTGTGGACTTGAGTTTGATGTTTTGTATCTTTGAGTTTTTTGTATTTTCTCTCTCTCTCTCTCTGTCTCTCTCTCTCACGCATCTCATCCTAAACCCAATAGATGATAAATAAAGCTAGACTTGTGTATTCTGGATCGATGACTCGGTTAGAGATAGAAGAATGGATTCAGAACATGGAGGATCATCTAAGGAGTAACCATGTTGCAAGAAAGTAGATGGTCCAGTATGCTTTTCGGTACTTTGCACAAGGTGCTACAAATTGGTGGAAGATTCATGAAGCTATCCATGATAGGCAAGCATCCATCTCTTGGGAAGAATTCAAGATGACTCTGCAAAGATCTCATGTTGTTACCAACACCCAGAAGCCCCGTTGCAAAGATGTGAAGAAGATTTGTGCATGTCGGATATGTGGAGAAATAGGACACACCTAGGAAGAGCACAAGGATGGATTCCCTCATTGTGAAGAAAATCACCGAGCTGAGGAATGCCCAACTGGGCAGGTGACATGTTTCTAGTGTGAAGGAACCACGCACTATCCGACACAATGTCAAATATAACCCAAGGTACAAGAAGTCATGAAGCAGCAAAAGGAAGCAATGAAAGAAGCCCTCGGGAATAAGTTAGAAGAACCCATGATGATGGGAGATGTACCAGACCCAAACGTAAGTACAAAGTCATGTTATTCATGTCGAGAAGAAGGACATATCTCTCAGGATTGTCTGAACGAGTATCTGGGAGACTTCCCGACCGAAGAAGTGCAATATGATCCTAAGGAGATAGAAGAAATGATCGACCTGGACAAGAAGAAAGGCCAAGTAAGCGGAGGCATCAGATGTTTGCATTGTAGCTTGGTGAGGCCACACTATTTTTGCAAGAGGTATGAGACAAGCATCAGGAAAGGAACCCAACCCAAGAAGAAGAAGAAGACTCCATGGTTTTCTACACGTAAGGATCTGAGCCACATCACTTGTCATTGGTGTAACAAGACATGACACTACTCCTATACCTGCCTGGAGAAGAAGAAGGCTAAACATGAGTAGTTTAAGTTTTGGATTTTGGAAGTAATAAATGTAATGGGTAGCACTCTTATCATTTGGAAGTTATGTAATGGAAGCCTCAGAGTTTGTAATAAATTCATGAGACAATGGAATTTATGGTGTCACGATTGTCCTATGTTGAATTATATGAACTGTTACTCTATGAACAAAGATCACTGACCATTTTCGAGGATATGAGAAAATATGGTTTATGCAGGCATGTGTGGTAGTAACCACAGGTACAAATGAATGAAGAAAATACCATTCATGTTAAGGAGTTTGGATAACTGAATACAGGTGAAGAGAATGTGGAAACATATCCAACTATGTGGATGACACCACCTGAAATATTATACCTTGGATTTGAATATGATGAACCAAAACCTCTATTGGTAAACAGACCAATGGAAAGGAAAAATATATTCAAGGAATAGAACCTATATCAAGGATGGATCTCATGGTTTCATGAAGGTTGCCTAGAGATCATGAAACAAGAAGTTGTGATTGGATCAGCAAACATTTTCTTAGAAGTATATGATAACGTGAGAATTGTGAAGGAATGCTAGATCTTTTGTTCACCTTGCAGAATCAATGGATTTATCCGAACTTCGTTTGTTGACAAGAGGAATTTCTGCAACGCTTGTGAGGAAGCCCAAGTGTTAGAATACGAGATTCACTAAACCTTATACAAGGTAATGATTTCAGTGCGACATGGCTTGGCCACCATGACGACTTACTCTTATCATTCTCTTGCTATTCGGAATGGTAAATCTGAGTGACTTACCCATAGTGAAGAGATGACGTTTCTTTTGAAGCTTTTGTTTAAGGCTTAGAATGGTATGATGAAAAACCCTTTTACATGACAGTTGCTGTCACATGTAGGAATTTTACGGTGAAGAATGAAGCCAAGGCCCATTTCACTTCAGGATAATCACTAATGGTAGACCCCCATGAGATCTTCGATAGGTCATTTAGAATGATCACGTGACTTGTCAGTTAAGAAGATCTAGTAATGGGAGAGTTTTGTATTGGCCAATGAAACATTGGATTATCAAGGAAACGTTATGATTATATCAGAAGAGCATCAGCAAAGAAGTTATTGTGAAGAATGTGAGGAGACAAACATTACCAAGAACCCCGAGGATTGTTATGATTTTTGAGGGACCAGTAACGCTCATTCTACGTGTGGTAGCCCCACACTCCCAGGATAATGGATTTGTTAGAAGACCCCAAACCCTAACCTTTTCTTTCTAGCCTCTTCAAATCTCGAGGACGAGATTCAGTTTAAGTGTGGTAGGCTTGTAACATTCCAAATCTTGAAATGTTATAATAAATATTAGAATGATTGTTTGATTGAGTGAGTGATTGAAATTGAGTAAAAATTGAAACTTTCAAAAAAAAACTTTTGAATGAGAGGGAATGACATGACTTTCCCATATGCTTTTGGAATTCAAATTCCTACATTTCAAATTAGTGAGGGAAGATAACATGACCTATTCATAAACAAGGAATTTGAAAAGTGGATTTGAAAATCTCGAATTATTCTTTTTGGAATTCATTTCATATTTGGTTCCATTTTAAATTTTGAAAGAATTCAAATACCGTTGACAAGATTTTGAGAGGAGTAACATGACACTCCACACCAGGGTTATTTTTTTAAAGTATTTGAACCATAAAACCCAGGGGGTTGCTTGAAAATCGTTTGCAAAAGAAATTAAAAGCCATCTAGGCATTTTGTGAAAATAATTTTTTTAAACTATTTATTTTGGCCGTGAAAAAATGTCCATCTTTTTGCATTTATTCTCCTGGTCATTTTGATATATAGGACTTTAATTTTTGGATTCTATTTGATCCTCCAAATAATTATTTTGCTTCTCTGTTTCTATTAAATAGGGAAATCTTCTTTTATTAGGAAACCCCGAAGCCCAATAGGAAAGACCCGGCCCGTGTGTCCCTCTCGCCAGATCCAAAAAGATTCGGATAGGCCGCCCGATCCTCTCGCTCCTCCTCCTCTCTCTCTGTCATGTAGACCTAGCCGACCAATCGAGCCCACGCTATGGTCACCTTCCTCCTTTGCTCCCTCCTTTCCAGCCTCGCCGGAGCCGCTCGGATCCGCGGCGGATCCGTTGATTCCCTTCCTCCCCGAGCCCCTGACTCCTCCTATAAGTAGCGGAGCATCTGCGCTACTCATTTTTTTCAAACCCCCTCGATCCCCGCACCAGAGATGTCGCCCCGACCTCACCGGAGTAGAGCCGAGCCGCCCCGCCATTGCTAAGCTCTTGCTCACCTCCGACCGCCCCAAGCTCTCCTGAGCTCCCCAACCGCTCTGCCACCCTCGCCCGCACCTCACCGCGCACCTACCCGATCTCCAGAGCCATTGGACTAACCTCCCCATCGATACCCGAGCATCGCCGCCGCCTCCGAGCTCGCCGCCGACGTGTACAACCACCTCCATTGACGCCAAGACCATCATCTTCATCGCTGTGCTCGTCCGCATCACCTGGTGCTGACGCCATCGTCGGAGGACAACCGGAGCAACGTCTCCGTCAACCTTGCCGCCTCGGTCTAGCCGGAATCTCGACGGTGTTGGCCTCCACCGTAGTATGTCACCCGCATCACCCACATCCGTCCGATCCTAGCTCAACGGAGTAGATTAGATCTACTTACCCCTTCAGTTTAGATCCGATTAAGTTTAAGTGGACCGCCTGGTTTTTCTTTTCTATTTTAGACCGAACCATTTTCTTTTAAGTTATAGCCGTTTGCTCGTTTAACACACGCACACACACCCATCAGCCAATAAGAAACTGCCACGTCACCCCCTGTTCGTTAGAGTAGTTTTTTTCTTTTTTCTATTTTAGTTTCTTTTACAGAATTAGTTCTGTTTTTGTTTTATTCATATCTTTTATGTTTTTAGTTACTGTAATTTGATTATTTTTTCATCGTGTCAAAAATTTTGTGTAGTTTCTGTAGATATAAAGTTTGACCATATTTGAATAATTTAAATTTGAATTCAAACAGAGTTCATTAGAATTTGAATTTCTGAATATCTTGAGTTTAAAAATAGATTTTCAGTTTATTATTTTTGCTACTTGTCACTTGTGACTTCATTAAACAGTAGGTATAATTTGAGAATTTTTTAGAATATTTAAATTAGTATTTTTAACAAAACAGTTTCTATTTTAGTTCTTTTAGGTTTATTTCTATTTCTTTCGTTTTAATTATTTTTATTTTGTTTTCTTTTATATTAGTAGACTAGTTTCACTTTGTTTTATGTTAGTTAGCCGAAGTTATTCAACCAAATTTATTTTTATGTTATTTATTATATTTTGATAGCATGAAATCAATCCTAGTTTCATAGTAACTTGCAAATTGATTTCATTGCTAGTTTGACTTCTTATTTGAAAATATTTTTATAAATTGTTTTATAAGTTTTACTTTCTGTTAACTTAGTTGTTTTATAATTTGTTTTTCTCTTATTTTATTATTTAATTTTTTTTCTTGTTGTTAAGTTTGTTAGGCAAAAACTTATGTTATTTAGAGTATTGTTCTCTTAGTTCTTAGTTGTTCTTTACAAGTAATCCTTTTGGTAGTAAAATATTTGCAAAAATACTTTTGTTATATGTTACTTTGTTTTTGTGTTTTTAATTTGAAAACAAGATTTATTTGTAGAGAAAACCAACCTTAGTTGTGTTGATGAAACTTTGTTGTTTTGAGTTTTGTCTTAAGTATTTCCTTCATCACAACAATGTTGCTTTTGGTTTTGTGTTACTTTTTGAGTGTTAGAATTGATTGCTAGTATGATTGCTTATATCAATGCAATGTTTGATTATTATAGATTTTTATCGGAGAGTGAGAAATAGTCTATCAAGTTATTTCTGAGAGCGATATTATTCTTCATCAATAGTCCAGGCAAGTTCACTTTGACCATCTATTTCATACCTATGTTTTATTGCATGTAGTGATATCATTCAACTAATCCCTCCATTAGTGTTATTGAAAATTCCGGTAGTCAAGTAGAATGCATGAGGTAGGAACCCACCACTTGTTACTAAAGCCCCGGGAACGTTAGTGATTTTAATGCTATGCTAAAGTAGACGGGGTCTGGTATGAGTGTTCGTGAGTGGTGTGAGAAGGAGGACTCTATGTCAAGACGACAACTTCATGAAGGCATCTTCAAGTCCTGGATCTTCAAGACCTCAAGACTTCGAGACTCGACAAACAAGTTTTCAATACACACTACTAGGTGAAGGATGGAATTGATGGGCATCCCTGGAGTAACCAGTGGATGGCCGGGATGCATGGAGAAGCGCCATGACATCTTGTGGAAAGCTTCACCCAGACTCAAAGAGACGGATGAATACTTCATGCCCGGAAGCTTACCTGTGTAGCCACAAGTCATTATGGGCTCTGGCTTGGTTGATCTTTGTTGTGTCTCTGGCTGGGAAGTGCTACGAGATGTTGTCGACGTTAGGATTGGATGGGCACTGACAGTAGTCAGGGAAACACTCTGAAAGACCATGTTTCGTTCGTCCTGTTCTCAAACATACGGCAGTGCGAGGACTTACCAAGAGGGAACAAATCTTGTGGGTAAAGTACATAACACTCTACAGTGTTAAAACCTAACTGATGAGCCGTGTCCACGGTTACGGACAGTTTGAGCCTCTGGACTTGGATCTATCTCTGAACTCTCAACACTGGACTGATAATTAATTGTGGGCAACTTATGATACTGGTGGGCATTAAGACATCGGTTGGCGGAACCATGTCATGTTTGGTAACTCTGTAGTGAAAACTCTTGACATTCCTTTGTTGTAGGAAAATAAAATAAAATCAGCTTTTATGCAAAAACTCCGACATAGAGCCACAAAGCCTTACTGCATGTAGAATAGTTTTTATCTTTTGTTCTACTATGGTGATCTTGCCGGTACATACAATGTACTGACCTACATGACTGCAACGTCTTATGTTGCAGATAAGCTCTACGATGGGTAAGAGTACGATTTAGGGTTACGGTCTACACTCAACCTGCCGTTGGCGTTTATTAGGACTCCACTCCCGTTGTCAGTTTCCGCTGTGAATTTAGAGGTATATATCAACTTTACGCTATTTACATGTGATTGCCCTTTGATATTGTAACAGCCCAGGACCGACGTTCCAGAAGATTCCAGAAGATTCCCCTTTTATTTTCGTTCTCGTCTCTGTTTGTCTGGTTGTCGCATTCATTTGCATAGCATCGTCACTCGTTTTCAAAACTTGCATTCGTTCGTAATTGCCGGTTCTCTCTGTTCTCGCCGTTCCCCGTTTCGGACGAACCACACACGCACGCGCCCGCTGCATCATTTAAATAAAACCGTTTTTAAGGCGTGCGAAAAATATTCTTGGATTCGGTCGAAACTTGGCATGCGGTCTTGTTATATTGTAGGTAGACCACGCGTCGAATTTCATCGCATTCCGAGTTCGTTTGGTACCCCGTCGGACAGTCGTAGCAGTGAGGTTATCGGTATTCCGTCAGATGTTTTCTCGGTGTTTTAAAAAATCATGTCAAGGGCCACCATTCTCTCTCTCTTCCCCCTAGCCCATCTGCATAGCCGCTGTAGCCCGCTCCGCTTCGGTTCCGTCGAAACGACATTCAGCGGTCCGAAAACAGATAGGAACTGCTAACCCTAGCCCCGAAACTATATATAGACCCCCTTCGCTTCCTAATTGGGTAGCTAACCCTAATCTCCCTCGTTCCCCGTGCCAAACTAGCCCCAGCAGCCCCTTCTCTCTCCTCTAGCCGCGAAAGCTCATCTGGGCCCGCCCGGGCCCGAATCAGGCCATCCCTGAGCTCCTGCAGCTCCTCCATGGCTGCCCGAGCTTCCTTGCCCGCAGCTCCCCTTGCCAGCGCCGCCGGCCACTGGAGCACGCCATCACCGGTCGCCGGAACCACCCCGGGCGGACCGCCGCTTTCCTCCCTCCCTTTCTCTCTTCCCTTCTCCTTCCTCTCCTTCTCACCTCTCTCCCTTACCTTGTCGGAGGTGCATCAGCATGGTGAGCTCCGCCGCCGACCGCCGCAGCTTGCCGCAGCCGGGAACCGGCCTCCCTTGGTCGCATCCGCCCGGCCGCCGCCGGATCCGCCCTCCCCCGCATCGTCCCTCGCCGTGGCAGCGCCGCCCTTGCCATGGCTGCCGCTGCTGCGCGTGCGGGAGGACAGGGACGAGAGCGCCCGCACATTGACCTCCCCGCTCGCCCCGCATGGGCCAGCACCAGCCCAGTCGGCCCACCAGCACAGCTCCTCCAACCACAGTTGCCATTGGATGGCCCATGTTGGCCCATGGTGAGCCAGCCCCTCCCCCGCGTTTTGTTATTTTTTAGGCCATTGCATTGTTATATCCTCATATCTAATTAAACTTGCACCGTATCAAAAGAGTTTTAATATGTGATATGACTAAAATTTCGTGTAGAATATCTATAGCCCATTTTCGCAAGATGCTAAAATAGTTAACATGCTATTTTTTCTGATATTTTGCATAATTTCCATTAATTGCATTGTCATATTATTTAACCGTGCACCGTTTCCAAAAAATTTAAATATGTAAAATGTGTAGAAAAACGTGTAGATTACTTAGGTGTCAATATCATCCATGTTTAAATATTTAACATGTCATTTTCTGTCATTTTACATATTTGACATGATTTTGCATTTTCGCATAATTATTTGACGTGCATTGGAATTAATAAAACCATATATTAAAAATGTTCATATCATCGGCATCGCATTTTCATGCATGAGAAAAATGTTGGAAGGGTGTTTGCATTTAATTTGCATTAATGAATTGCTATAAGATGTTTAGGCCATAGTGATTGTATAATTAATTGTGATTAATTTTCCACATGAACCTATGCATATTATATATGTTTTCGGGGTAGAAAAATTCATAGGAATTATCAGTGCATTTAGTTTTGCTATGATGCCCTTTTGTTATTTTCGTGTGATTTAATACATGCATGATATGTAATAAGTTTGAACATGAGATGTGCCCTTTGATATGTGTCCTAGCCCCTAGGCATTTTGCTTGTCATAGAAATGCATGTTTAGGTGTTGTTTTTTTGTTGTCAACTTTCTATATAATTCTGCTATTTTGAGGGTCCAAAATATTTCTAAGTTTGGAATCTGTAATATTTCTTTGCTATCTTGCCATGTGTTTTGCTAGTGTTCTAGAACCCTTTTCTGATAGGTGTAATGGAGTTATTTGTAGTTGATATTGTCCTTTAGTATGCTATTAAGTTTCATGCCATAATACTACCTGTAGCATATATTTTTACTGCTGTCAATATGCCTTCGTGATAAAACAGCACTGTCAAAACTGCTATTTTCACCAAGTCTGAAACTGTTTTCAAGTAGCTACCTTGTGAGATTCCTACCATGTGATCCATGCATGTTTTGTTTATGACATGTGAAGATGAAATGAAGTATGTGTTGTATACTACTGCCCCATGCTAAGTTTGTGCCTTTTAAGATCTTGTAGCTTGTTGTTTTCATGTGTGCAAAATGCTAAGTCGTTGTCTTGGGCAGATTTCAACTAAAACTTGTTTTGCTGTTTGTGGTTGAACCGTAGCTCCGTTTTGGACATGTCATATATGAAACTTGCTTAGAATCTCGTGTAGTTTCATAATAAATTGCTGAATTCATGATTTGAGATGTTTGTGATTGAAATTTTTCATGCATTTGCATTCATGACATGTGCATCTTGTGTTGCTCATATCTTTTAGACCGTAGCTCCATTTGAGATGTTCCTTATATGTATATCGCCTAGAATGGCGCGTAGAATTACAAGGTATGCTTTATTCTGTTGTTTAAAAAATATAAAATATGATTAGTTCAGATCTGGACCAGTTTCGAAATTAACATATCAGGTCGTTTCGGAAATGCTATAAGTTGTTTCCGACCTCATTTAAGATGCCTAGATAATTAGTTTAATTATGCTTCACCTCTTGCCTTGTTTAACAACATTTAACATTGATGTGTACCTAAACGAGAATGAACTAATAATTCAAATGTGAAGTTTCGTCAATATGCAACTCGTTGCATATTGAGCTTCACTTTAATGTGTAGTAGTTATATGATATGAATTGTCATGCCGTGCATATTAGACCGAACATGAATCATATTTGTTTGCGCATCATGTCATGCATATGTTGTTGTGTATCCCGTGTTGCTTGTTTGTTTCGGATTGCTTCTTCTTGATAGAGTTCCGAAAGCGTTTGGAGTGTGAGGATTCGTTCGACCACGTTGGCTCGTCTTATTCGTGGATTCGTTCTTCTTCCGAGCGGGATCTCACGCAAAATGACTCATTGCCTTGGATACCATTAGTATCATTGCCATGCCAGTTGTCTCGTCTTTATATCGCTATGTTACCGCTTCCTCGGCCCTTCTTATAGCGTTTTTAGCTGCAGGTGCAATTGCTTCCATGTGTCAACATGGACATTCTTTTGTTATATCACAATATTGCTGCTATTTAACTTAATGTACTTATATACTTGGTAAAGGTGGAATGCTTGGCCTTATGCTTGGTGTTTTGTTCCACTCTTGCCGCCCCTAGTTACTTGTGCACCGGTGTTATGTTCCATAAATGAGCGCTCCTAACATGCTCGGCGTTGTTCTGGGGACCCCCTTGATTTTCTGATGAGAATAAAGCTTGTCTGGCAAGGCCCAACATTGGTACTACATTTGCCTAATAATTAATGAACTTGGATAGGGGCTTTCGGACCCCGTGGATAATTAATCAACAACCGAGGCCAGCGCTCCTCATGAGTGTTGGTCCAAACTAGAGCACTGTGCGGGGCCAACCCGGGGCAACTCGGGAGATTTCTATTAGGCCACCGTACACTAGCTTATCCGTCGTGTCCTGAGAACGAGATACGCGGCTCATATCTGGATCGTCGACACGTCGGGAGGCCTTGCTGGATTTGTTTTACCTTTCTCGAACGTCTTGAGTGAGGAACTCTGATCTTCTTCGGGCTATCTCGAGGTGTTGGATTTCCTTTGGAATTGCCTAGGAAGATCACGAGATCTGTGGTTGAGGTTATTCCTGCTGCGTGTGGTTAATTTATGATGGATGAGTTGGAGCACCCCTGTAGGGTTAAATCTTTTCGAGAAGTCGTGCCCGCGGTTATGTGGCAAACTTGGATACTTTGTTTAACACCCAGTCATAGCAAACTTGAAGTAAACTCTAATAAAATACACCAACTGTGTGCGTAACCATGACTGTCTCTTTTCGTGGGTCCTTATCTGAAAGAGAACACGGTGGGGTTATGTTTGACGTAAGTAGGTGTTCAGGATCAGTTAGTGATCATTACTAGTTCACGTCCGTTATGCATAGACCACCATACTTCAATTTCTGCACCCATAAGTTAGCCACTCAAATAAATGCTTAGTCGCTTGCCGCAGCCTCACCACTTAACCATACCTCACCTATTAAGCTTTAATAGTCCTAATACCCTTGGAAATGAGATTGTTGAGTCCCTATGGCTCACATATTACTACAACAACAGTTGCAGGTACAGGTAATGCGATGGTTTGACGTGAGCGTGTTGCTTGTTTGATTTGGAGTTCTTCTTCTTCTTCTTCTCCAATCTTGGATGAGTTCTAGGCGGTAGCCTAGGATAGCAAGGGTGGATGTCATTTTATCGTTTGATTTTGTCCATAGTCGGACCCTGCTCTTGTGTATGATGATTGAGTATGTTGTTGTATTCATGTGACTCTGATGTAGCTTGTAGCGAGTGTAAGCCAATTCCATATACTCATCTCTTCTGTACATGTACTTGTAATGATATCCATTCTTGCAAATGCATCGAGATGTGCTTCTATCCCTGTCAAGGCCCTCGTGCCGAAAGAAGGTTAGGACTGCATCTTGGGCGTGACAGATATATACATTGATGTACTGTGTGTGCCAGCATACTGATCCAGGGATGGCACTAACACATAGAGGCTTGATTCGTTTTGAGTCGGGTCGCTACACTTGTTAATTATACTTTTAAAGGCGGAATACCTAAGAAACTAGGAGATCCAGGAGTACATACTATACCATGCTCTATTAAAGGAAATTATGTTAAAACTTCTTTATGTGATCTTGGAGCTAGTGTTAGTGTGACGCCTTTCTCTTTATGCCATAGAGTTTATTTGAATAAGTTGACACCTACTGAAATCTCTTTGCAAATGGCTGATAAATCAACTGCTCTACCTATTGTTATTTGTGAGGATGTACCTATCGTAGTTGCAAATGGTACTATCATGACAGACTTTGTTATTCTTGATATTCCCGAGGACGAACGTATGTCGATCATCCTTGGTAGACCCTTTTTGAATAATGCAGGGGCTGTTATTGATTGCAACAAGGGCAATGTCACTTTTCATATTAAAGGTAATGAGCATACGATACACTTTCCGAAGAAACAACCTCAAGTTCATAGTACCAACTCTATTGAAAAAATTCTAACGATTTTTATTGGAGACTTTGAGTTCCCTCTTCCTATTGTCAAGAAGAAATATTATATACTTATTGTTGGGGAAATGCATATCCCCATTGAGGTAACTTAGTGTTATTCAAATTTTTTTCGATTTCATGATATTTGAAAGAAGTTTGTTAATAAGACTTGATCAACCTGATTGATGGATTCCTTTTGATAAGCATGAGATAGATGAATTTAGAAAGCACAACTTCCTGCACCTAACTTTTACTTTCTTTTGCCTTGAGGAAATTAAGTAAAATGCTATTATATTTCTGTTTTCTGAGTTTTCCGTGCAATAGAAAAATGACCTAAAAATAAAAGTTCCTAGAATCCCTTGAAAATTTAGTATGATTTTTCTGCAATATTTAAGAATTTTTGGCACTGAGAATGCATAAGGGGGCTGCACCAGTGGGCCACAAGCCTGCATGGCGCGGCCACCCCCCTAGGCGCGCCCTTGTGGCTTGTGGGTCCCACGTGGCCATCCTCCACTTATTCCAGCACCCATTCACTTCATCTTCCTCCAGAAGAAATCCCACCATTTCTCAAACCCGTGTTCTAGCTCATCTTGCTGCCATTTTTGATCTCCTTGCTGAAATCTCCATTTGCAAAACTCTGTTAGGGGATTGCTCAACGGTATGTGAATCGTCCAATGGTACAATTAGTTTTTGTTCTAGTGCCTTATATATTGTAAGAAAAATTATCATGACCTTGTTCTTGAGCTTGCATGTCAAATTTGTATGGTCCCAAGTAGTTTTGATGCATGATATAGTCTGTAGGCACCTGAGGGAGTAGTTGTGATGAGTTTTGTTCACCTTTATTTTCACTCACTACAAATTTCAGAAATTTTCTAGAGAAATAAAAGATGTTGAGGAGAATGTACCAAGGTGGTTCCTCGAGAAAGAAAGCTCCAAGACTCATGCTACGTGAGCCCGATTTTGAACAACCCAGGGAAGCTCGAGTACTGCCTTGTGAATGGCCGTCGAATCAACTCATGGACAATGTCGTATTGAAGGAAGATTTTTATGCGTACATAAGGAATGTTGGCCTTGAGGATTTCATTTCAGATCGATGCAAGGAATATTATCAACTCACAGATTCTTTTGTGCAGAAATTTGAATTTTCATCTAGGAGTAATTCTCATTTTGATCTACTTGATCATTATGATAAGACCTATACCATGGACCTAGAAGATTTTAATGATGCATGCAAAATTCCACAATGGGGTAGCCATAGCGATCCTCATAAAAATGAATATAATGATTTCTTTGCTAGCATCACGGTGGGAGAAACTAGAATCATTACACAAGCTACTTTGGGGAGCATTCACTTTCCGGCTATACATTATTTTGCTCTCTTCATAGGTAGATGTATTGACGGTAACTTGAGCATAGTCACCTTTTCGTGCCAGATCCGAGTATTCTTAAGTGTGTGTTAATGGTAGATAGATGATACAGCTTGGGGGCTATTATTGTTAGGAGGTTACATCATAATGCTAAGGATGGAGATTTCTTTGGTGGAATTTATGCCACCCGTGTAGCTAAGTATCTTAGGGTACCCATAAGAGGGGATGGCATTGAGTTACCCCCTGATTTCCTTGGTTATGAGGCTGTGGTGCGCTATCAGTTTCTCGAAAGAAATGAACAACCCCTCAAGTACCGACTAATTTTTGAAAGGCAACGTGTTGTCCATGTTAGCCTTCCTGGTCCTGCCTTCTTTAACATTCATGAAAAGCAGAGATATTTTATAACCAGAGAGGAGGCAAGCGAGTACGAACGAAATGTAGAAATCACTCGCCTTCACGCTGCAGTGGTTTAGGTGGTAGCCGCCGCAGCCCAATACAACCCCAACTTTGACTTTGGATATTATCCAGGCCAGCCATCACCCTAGACAAATTTAGGCCAAAACCCTAAGCTTGAGGGAGTACGTATTTCTCACTGACATTACATTCATGTTCACACACTTATTTCAGTTGTCGGTGTTCATACTTTGTCATTGTACTATCCCTGGTAGTTTATTTTCTTCTTTATGCTTTCTTGTGTGTTTAATTAACTTTGAGAAAAATACAAAATAATTAGTTCTACATTTATTTCCTAGTTGCTTAGTTGAAGCATTAAAGAGAAAACCCAAAAATATTTCTCGTTCTTGCTTTTGCTTGTTGGGAGCTTTCCCATGTAAATAATTTTCCTTTCTTTTCTTTAGGTCGTAAGGAGAAGACCACGATGACATGTTGAGTGGCTCTCATATGCATTATTGTTTATCTTACAAAGAGCCCATATTGCCTTCTCTTCTCCTTTGGATTATTGTTTGCAGATTCTAGCTTAGTCCAATGCACGAGCACTCTTATTATTATTCACATCGTTCGGTCGTGCAAGTGAAAGGCAATAATGAAGATACATGAAAAGATTGAGATGGAGAAAAGCTGATATGAACTCGACCTATCTTGCTTTTGTAAATATGATTAGCTCCTCGTTCCAAATTCAGTACATTATGGGTTAAACATGTTTGCAATAACAATTAGAGATTATAGTTATTCATGCCATGCTTAATTAGCTAAGAGTGGATAATGGTTCGTCTTGAGTGCCAACATGCGCATTAAAATGGTTGTGATGTAGTATGATAGAATGGTATCCTCCTCTGGATGATTCAAGTGGCTTGACTTGGCACATGTTCACACATGTAGTTGAAACAAATCAACATAGCCTCCACAATATTTATGTTCATAGTGAATTATATCCTACTCATGCTTGCATTCAATGTTGGTTAATCTCAAAGCATATTGATGACTGTGTCGCTCTCTAGTTGGTCGCTCCCTAGTCTTTTGCTAGCCTTCACTTGTACTAAGCGGGAATACTACTTGTGCATCCATCTCAATAAAACCTAAGTTGTTCCATATGAGTCCACCATATCTACCAATATGCAGTATTTACCTGCCGTTCCAAGTAAATTTGCATGTGCTAAACTTTAAACCTTCAAATAAACTTTCTGTTTTGCATGCCCAAATTGCTCATGTGGCGACTGGGGCTGTGAGTATCTTCCATGCTAGGTGTGTTATTCTCACGATACGTGTTGATTCACTATCATTCAAGAGAAAGTTGCTGGTGATTGTGGTGCCCAGTTCCATCCTCGAAATAAAAAGCAAACAATAATTAAACAAAACTCCCCTAGAATTGTGTTTGTATGGACGGTACCCGTGAATTCGGCCCGCCGTGGAGTGTGACTTATTGGTGGAGGGCAAGTAAAAACTTTACCATTCTGTTTGGGAACCGCATATAATGTATTTAGCATGGGAGATATTGAACACCTCTTGGTCGTTACGTGAGCAATGAAAGCATACCGCTCCAAAATCATTACCAATATTTCTTTTAAAAGCTGGAGCTCTAGCACCTCTACAAAATTAATGCTTCCCTCTACGAAGGGTCTTTCCATTTACTTTATTATTGAGTCATCATCCTGTTCTAAAAAGCACCAGTTAGAGAGCACCATTGTCATTTCTATGCCTTGCTATTAATTTATATTGAGTGTGAGCATGACTGGATCTCTCTCACCATGAATTACAATGTTTAGACAGTCCTTGTTCTCCAGAGGTGCTCTGCATTTATGTTTCGCGGTCTCCGAAAGGGCTAGCGAGATACCATTATGTCATATTGTATCATGATTGTTTTCATAAAATTGTTGTCATCCGAGACTTGTTATTATTGCTCGCTAGCTGATTATGTTATTGCTATGAGTGAATGTGAGACCTAAGTGTTATTGTGAATGTGGTTAGTTTATAATCTTCGCTGAAAATCTAAACATAAGTTAGACATATTTACAACAACAAGATCAAACAGAGTTTGTAAAAGATTTCCCTGATCACTTTCAGCTTATCAACTGAAGTGCTTGAGGACAAGCAAAGGTTTAAGCTTGGGGGAGTTCATACGTCTCCAATGTATCTACTTTTCTAAACTCTTTTGCCCTTGTTTTGGACTCTAATTTGCATGATTTGAATGGAACAAACCCAGCCTGATGTTATTTTCAGTAGAATTGCCTTGGTGTTATTTTGTGCAGAAATAAAAGTTCTCGGATCGTCCTGAAAATTTACGGAGAATATTTTTGTAACTAATAAAAAATACTGGCACAAGAAGTAACCATAGGGGGCCACCTGCAGGCCACAAGACTGCTAGGCGTGGCCACCCCCCTGGCCGTGCCTAGCAGGCTTGTGGGGCCCTCGCGGCTCCTCCGACCTCCTCTTCAGCTCCATATAACCCTATTTGTCGAGGAAAAAATCAGAGAGAAGAGTTCATCACGTTTCACGATACGGAGCTGCCGCATCACCTGTTCTTCCTCGGGAGACCAGATCTGGAGTCCGTTTTGGGCTATAGAGAGGGGAAATCGATGCCTTTATCATCACCAGCCATCCTTCATCACCAATTCCATGATGATCCCCACCGTTCGTGAGTAATCTCATCGTAGGCTTGCTGGACGGTGATGGGTTGCATGAGATTTATCATGTAATCGAGTTAGTTTGGTTAGGATTTGATCCCTAGTATCCACTATGTTTTGAGATAGATGTTTCTATGACTTTGCTATGCTTAATGCTTCTCACTAGGGCCCGAGTGCCATGATTTCAGATCTGAACCTATTATGTTTTCACGAATATATGTGTGTTCTTGATCCTATCTTGCAAGTTGTAGACACCTATTACGAGTTATGATCTGCATCCCCCAGGGTGACAATAACTGGGATTCTTTTCGGTGATTACCGTAGTTTGAGGAGTTCATGTATTCACTAAGTGCTAATGCTTTGGTCCGGTTCTCTATTAAAAGGCGACCTTAATATCCCTTAGTTTGCAATAGGACCCCGCTGCCACGGGAGAGTAGGACAAAAGATGTCATGCAAGTTCTTTTCCATAAGCATGTATGACTATATATGGAATACATGCCTAAATTACATTGATGAATTGGAGCTAGTTTTGTGTCATCCTATGTTATAATTTTTGCAGGATGAATGCCATCCGGCATAATTATCCATCACTGGTCCATTGCCTACGAGCTTTCCATATATTTATCTTCGCTCGGTTACTTTTCCATTGCTACTGTCACAAACACTACAAACTGCTACTATCACTTGCCACCGTTATCGTTACTACCATATTACTTTGATACTGAATACTTTTCTATAGGTATTAAGTCTTTTAGGTGTGGTTGAATTGACAACTCATCTGCTAATACTCAAGAATATTCTTTGGCTCCCCTTGTGCCAAATCAATAAATTTGGGTTGAATACTCTACCCTCAAAAACTATTGCGATCCCCTATACTTGTGGGTTATCACTTACCCACGAGGATTTCAAGGAACACAATGGTCAGGGGCATAGGGGTACTAGAGACCGTTGGCAAGGTTTTCATAGTAGATGAGGAGAGCCAAGAGAAAGATGGTGGATGTGCTAGGGCACAATCCTTTGGTTTCTTTTGAAAACTTGGAAGAGGTCAGAAATATAGAAGTTTTTCAAGTGTTTGGAAGGGTCTGGAAATATAGTTTGTTCCTAACTAACGTCGATGCTAACTAAGGGCTTCCTACTATCAGGATGGCTTTGATACCAGTTCTGTGGGGACCCCGACTCATAAGTCATGATCACCACATGTACGTGCGTAGTGATCCCAGAGATCAATGCTCACTGAACATACATAAATTGAATAACAAGAGTCTTACATCCATTACGTACCGTTTAACTCAAATCTGGTCTTTATGACTAAGTCTTCATGAACTCGTAGCAAAAATCTTCAATGATAGCATGAACCCATGCCATCTTCCTTAAACCTACAGGCACTCTAACTGGGAAGTGTCCTACCTCGCATCTTCATCGCCTTGATATTCTTGATTGTATCCCGTTATTTCATGCCTGGCTAATAAAATAACTTGTGGCAAGCCAATGAGTACTTTGAATGTACTCGCAAGTAACCCTTGTTTGGAACAAGGAAATAACAATGCATGATATAGCACCAAGTAGGTAAGTTGGAGAAAACTAATTTTGAGTGCAATGACATGATAAAATAACTTGTGTAAGCCTCCATCAAAATGGGGCTGATATCCATATGAAGAAGTTATAGATATCATCATAAGCAGGGGGTTGAACATCCCATGTTCTGTCATCATGCCAACTCATCTGACTTAGCTCAAGTACCAGCTTCTATTCCACACACACACACACCAAGTTTGTAAACAACGAATGTATCCCAAGAGCCATCATCCGACTATCCTTGACCATGGACACAACTATTCGAATAGTTTTACACTCTACAGAGGTTGCACACTTTACCCACAAGACTTGGGAAACTTCCGTGTCAAGTCACGACTCGCGCTATTGTTCATACCCGAGGTAAGTACCTAGACAAAGCCTTTCCCCTAGCAATACTAAACAAAGAGTCCACTCATTGGTTCCATCCCTCATGATATACATCGCACATATCATCCATGAGGGCACACAATGGTGGGCCGCGTGTGTGTGAAAACAACCCATGATCGTCCTTTCCGACACGACCCCCTATCGAGAGTGACCACATGACTCCTGCCACTTGTAATGCGGGCACTCTGCTAGTACCCACCAAAGTAATCTACAAAGCCCTGTCCCATAAGGGGTGTCGTGGTTGTACATGTTAGGTTGTAATAACAGTCGCAACTTACACCAATCCGTTCTCAAAAAACCACACACTCACTTGCTCCGGTACGCCACTTCTTTATCAAGCGGTTACCTAGCCCAACAGAGTTTTTGAAAAATATTTGAAAAGCTTTTGTTTCCATCATCATGCATATCCCCATCCATTTTTTGCATAGCATCTATCTAGCAACCTAACTACTTCCCACCCACACAACTCCAAGTACACGGTAGAGTTGTGGCATGCAAGTATCTATGGTAAAGCATTGGAGGCAACCCATAATGGTGGTCACTATAGCATCATGATCAACACAAAAAATGAAGTTCTATATGACATGCAATAAAATGGTTTCTTAGCATGGTCAAAGGGTTGCTTGCCTGGCTCGGCAAAGTCTTCGAGGTCTTCACAAGATTCTCGTCCAACTCCGAGCACTTCATCTATTTCGTCAACTATTGCCGGAAACAACCGCAATAACCAACACAACAAGCAGGGAAATAAAAGTGCTATATAAATAGGGGTTTTATTTTTCTTGGACATCTCTGGTCATAACAAAAATACCTAAAATGGCTCTGCAAGAATTGGATCACTAAAGATTTTTGAATGATGGAAATGGAGGCATTATTGGTCCCATAGGAAGTCTACAAAAAATATTTTATAAAAAGGATTGGATGAACTCATCAAGTAGGGCATGATTGTACAAGAATTTAGAAATTGGTTTCACTGGATTTGGAGTTGGGATGAATTTCCTATGATTTTTCTAAGATGTAATAATTGTAAAATGGGCTATCTAATAGGTATAATAGATATACGACATGGAAAAAATGTTAACCTTGGATAAAAAAATAGGGCATGATATTTAGAGCCTCTGTAATTTGAATCACTCCATTTGGAGTTGAATAGAATCCTATATGGATTTTGCAAGGTGGTGTTTAAAATAAAAGAAATTACAAAATTATTGGTAGTGTCGAGAATATAGTATCAAAAAATGTGCAAAGAACATATATGGTTAGGCCATTATTTTAGAAGCTTGTAGGAATTTCAATCACCAAATTTGGAGCCCTAATTAATTTACTATGAATTTATGAATCTACCTGGTAAAACAAAAGGGACAAAGAAATTACCAAATAGGCCACGCGAAGTCATACTCCTTGGAGTATGCTTTCGTAGTGGGGATGCAGAGCTGGCGAGGGTCGTCTTCACTTAAATGGCGAGCCCTGCCTGTTTGGTCCGTCCTCTACCTCCCTCCCAAATAGGGGAGAGCAGGGGAGGCGAGGCCGATCGGGCACCGATGCCGTTACGGGGGCTCAAGCCGCCTCCAACGATGGTTCGACTACTAGTGTGCTCGGGAGGGAGGCTCGTGTCTTCCTGGTTGTCCCATGCCCCTAGGGGAGCGTCAGAGTGAGCAGGATTTCGGCCCCGGTGGGAGCCGGCAGCGTACGATCATGGGGGCAGTGCGCCGGTTGCCAGGATGAGGAAATGGAGTATGGGGAGGAGCTTGGCGATGCAGGGAGGCTCTAGCGAAGCTCCAAAGAGAGGGGGAGCTTGGGGGAGCTTGAATCCAAGAGAGGTCGTGGCGGGAGAGATCCGACCATGGAAATGGATGGAGGTCATGGGAGGACAAAGGGGTCGGTCCAGGGGAGCTATGAGAGGGAGGGAGCTAGAGGGGACAAGTGGGGGGCTCCGGGAGAGGTATATGCAAGAGGGGAACGAGGGGGAAGCCCGGATCCGCCTCAAATGCTCTCGGGCGTGACGAGCATGCGTGTAAAAGGGGACTTGGAGGTTCCTTAGTGTCGTGGAGGGGCGTGGGAGGCAAGGAGAGATTCGCTGGCATGTCGGGGTGCTGTGCTGAAGTCGGACAAAAGCTACTGGAAAAGCTCAAGTGGTAGTGCACCATTTCTATAGGCCAACGGCATGGACACCACACCAACTTGTGTCCAGGGAGACTTTTGGGTCAACCAGAGATGTCTAGCATGGAAGGCACACATGGTAAATGGCTCTGGTGAAGTTTCAAAGGCAATGGAGCTTTGCAGAGGGGTTTTCACTGATGGTAAGTTTCCAGCAACGACTTTTGGAGCCAGGTCAGGGTTTCTTACTTGACTGCATTAGGGGTAAGAAGTTGTCTCGGTGGCTTTGGTATGGAAGGACTACATGTCCACCAAGTTTCAGATCAGGGAGATAAGTGGGCAAGGTACTTGTAGTACAAGGCTACATTTACTGCCATAATCTGGTTTCAGATGGTTTTCTCATATTTACCACATGAGCATCCATGTTTGGACGTGTAAGGATGCATTGGCATGCCATAGGTGTTGTGGTGAAACTTGGGTGCAGTTGCATGCATGGTTTACCCCCCCCCCCCGCGTCAATCATGGAGCTGGTGTTGGTTTTGTTACTGGAGCGGGGGAGAGGTATTATAAAGCTGTGGGAAAAATTTGCGCTCAAGGAGAGCACCTCGTGAGGGAGTCCCGGACAAGGGGGTCCTCGGATAGCCAACCTGTTGTTTATGGGCCAGACTATATGGGCTACTTGACGAACACTGGAT
This sequence comes from Hordeum marinum, assembly GCA_022496015.1. Lineage (NCBI taxonomy): Eukaryota > Viridiplantae > Streptophyta > Magnoliopsida > Poales > Poaceae > Hordeum > Hordeum marinum. The sequence continues at coordinate 164,736,658 of CM039673.1, forward strand.
GATTTGAAGGCTTGGTTTCCAGGATGGAAGCTTCGAGGAGCACGGCTTGTGCTCCATGATTGATATAGTAAATAGGCATGTTTATCTCTTCGGCATGTAACCGACCATGTGTAAACCTTAGGCCTCCTCGGCATCTATAAAATCCGGAGGGTTTTAGGGTATTGATATAGAACAACTCATCTAGGGTTAGACATATGATCTCGAGGTAGATCAACTCTGTAACCCCTTACACCATCGATACAATCAAGTAGGACGTAGGGTATTACCTCCATTGGAGGTCCCGAACCTGGGTAAACTCGTGTCCCCTCTATCTCCCATTACCGTCGATCCTAGTCTCATAGTTTGGGACCCCCTACCTGAGATCCGCCGGTTTTGACACCGACATTGGTGCTTTCATTGAGAGTTCCTCTGTGAGCGAGATGGGATCGACACCTCGCCTTGTCATTAGCGAAGAGGTCCGCAACATGGACGTTTTCGTTCCCAGGCAGATCTTCGCCTTCGGTAGCATTGTGCTGCATGCTGATTCCACGAGTCATCTAGGTCGTGTGGAGAACTTCGCCCCTGATCAGGAGGTTAGATTCGGAAACCTAGAGTTTTCCGTTGACTCTCGAGGCGATTTGTTACTAACCAGGCTCATGGCTTTGCTCGTTGCCCCCGAGGGCTCTGAGGCTTTAACTTCGAGCCCCTTCTTCGGACACGCCGATGGGGTCACCCACGGTGATGCTCTAATCTGTCATCTCGGTCTGGCTATCAAACCATGTGACCGGATATACGTTCCTTCCGAACAATCTCCATGGGTGGACTTCATGGGGATAAAACCCACGAGTTCCGAATAGCTGGATCAGACCGGGCCCTCAACGGTTGACGAGGCCTTGGAGCAACTCTCGTCGATGAAGATCACCGATGATCCATCCCCGATCTATGTCCGGCCCAATTACAGTTCGGGCTGGGACGGTTTTTGCGAAGAAGTTTCCTGCCACAATTCGACGGTGAGCTCACTGACACTCCGTCTATGCATCATACCCCATATGACAAGCGGGACCGCCCTCCTTGTGGGCGTGACAGAGCGACCAATGACACCGGGTATATACCAGCGATGCCCCGAAGACGGGGTAAGGAACCCTTTGAACCCAATGACAGGTTCGACCTGTGCGATGACCTAGATCATAGAGCAGGCCCTACAAGATCCATCTACGGATCCAGAGATTACTCACTGAATAGTCGGGGAGAGTATAGACCACGGTTCGACCAAAACCACAAAGTCCAGGAACGCAACCAGACCCATACAATTAATGCGTCAGCAATACGTCAACCTGACATCAGTAGGTCAACCGTGCCGGGCCCAGGTCAAACCTGACAAGTGGGGTCCACTAGTCAGTGACCCAGGGGTTAATCCCTAGGGTTTGACCAGCGCCTGGCGCCCGCTGGTCAGTGCGTGGGGCCTAATTAAGCGGGGGGGGGGGGCTAGGCCTTAATGGCCGGCCACAGCGGTGCTCGTCGGAGTTGGGCCGACAGCAACCAAAACAGTGGCGGGGCTTGCCGGAGCTATGTGAACGGCGGCGGTTTGGTGCGCGAAGGGCACCAGGAGGTAGCCCACGCACGCGCGCATCCAGCGGGGGCAATAGGGGGGCTTGGGGCCACCGAAGTTGAGGCCGGCACTGAGCTGAGCGGCGGCCGGAGCTCGGGCAGCAAGGGGGCGATGACTACGGCGAGGTACATGCCACGGGGTTAGGGGATTCGACGTAGGAGCTCACGGCGGGTCGGTTGAGGTAGACGGCCAACTCGGAGACGGTCTGGAGACGGCGAACGACGGCGACAATCTCCGGCGGCTGAGGCTTGAAGAAGAGCTCGGGGCGGTGATTGGAGACGTCTGGCGTCGCATGGCTCAACAAGGAGCGGCAGCAGGTCAGGGCAGAGCTTCTGGCTGGTCGGGGCGAGAGGGAGGGGCAGGCCTAGGATAGCAATGGCGAGCTCGAGCGACGGCCATGGCGGAGTAGAGAGTGAGGGAGAGAGCGAGGAGGGGGGAAATGGGTAGATGGGCCGATCCATACGGTGGTCTGGGTTCTATCCCCTCGCCAACGCGATGAGGAGGAGGCCAGGCAGGCAGGAGGCATGGCTCCCTGGCCTCCATCACTGTACCTCTTCTCCTCTACCTACTAGCAGAGGTAGACGATGACTAGTAGATGGGCCGGTTGGTCTAGCCTGTTGTTGGGCCTCAGGTGATCTCTCTCTCTCTATTATCTTTCTATCTGTTTCTAATTTCCAACATATGTTTTATTTTTGTGTAGGCACAAATACCTGGCACAAAATTATGAAAATATTTTGTAGAGCTTAGTTTGAATATTTCAAACCTCCACAAAAAGTTTCAGCAATTTTGAATAGCTATAATAATTATAGTGCATTATTTGTCCTTTTCAGAAACTTTGTTGAACTATTAAAAATCCCAAAATTGTTTGGGTAATATAAAATGCATCTCTGAATATTGTTACCAATATTTATCAGGATAGATGCACATTTTTGAAGGCCATTTTGGGTTCATTGAAAACCACAAAGATTTGATTTGGTTTATTTCACGTGAGGTGCTAGGGTTTGTGATAATCCCCATTTCATGGTGAAGAAAATTAAACATGATGCCACATTAGCTAGCACAATGCAAAGGGGGTTACTAGGGATGTGAAAACTCACCCCCACTAAACAATAATCCCGTCCCAAGATTCAGGTGTAGGGTAAGAGGACAAAGGGGACACTAACTACCACAATCTTCAAGATCCAAGTGCCCTCCTTGAAGATGTTGATTCATTACGTCATGCTGATCTTGACATCTTTGTGTTCGGGCTCTTCGTCCAACAGAAATACAAAAGGGATAGAAATCTCTACAAGAATCAGGCTTTAAGAAGATCGATCGATTCATGTTAAACCCATGGAATGAGACATGATAACATCTCCCGAGTTGAGACACAAAACACACATTGAGGACATTGGAATGAGGCAGATGATGGAGGTTCAATTGGTAGGCAACAATTCTGCACTAAAATAGATGGTGACGGGGTTTCAAGGTAGCGAGGAGTTAGTTGCCCTTCATACCATAACGGGCACCTTAGGGAAGGTGACTTGTAGGATTACCCCTTAAGTGGCAAAAAGAATTACTTTTGATACCGAGATCATTGAAACTCTTCATACCAGCCTAAGGCAATTCAGAATGATTGGTTGAAGGAATCCGAAAGAAATGGCATACTCAGATTGGAAAGGAAACTAGAGTTATAAAACAACTCGTCAACGGAAGGCACATTCCAATTGATACCGAGGGTATAACCTAGGGTCTGAGCATGATCTCAAGAACTTGAGCATTTCCATATTCACCAAGGTTTTACCAACATCCATGCTAAGGATCCTGGTGACACATCACACTACCATGATGACTAACAATGAAGGATGCAGATGCAAAGGAAGACAACACAATCTCAGATTTCACCTTAGCTATGCCAAGGGAGCGAAATCTGGACGATCGACCGAGAGACAATTAGCACTCCGCTTCTAATGTTCTCCTTGAGGAAATAGCGTAACCCAATTATAGGCAACGTTTGGTATCTAGAACATCAAGTAAAAAGGTCGGACTTCGGGGTCAAGTTTTCCATAAGGATAAACTTCTAGAATAAGTCATATGAAATCTTCATGGGGAAGTGGTGAAATTGCTGATACAAGATATCATAATTTTAGATCTTCTAGCAAAGTGTGTTGGCCAGAACATTCACTTCACCAGTTTGGTAAGACCAATATTATAATTCTTGGGCAACTTTCCAACCATCATATGTGCCGAGATTCAGATATGGATGGTGTCAGGATATTCCAGACATAGCATGTCTAAAAGTGAAATATCGCAACACAAATCAAAGAGATGACATTGCGAAATTCTTTGGAAGTGAATTGTGGAAGCCAACTCCAAAACATGAGTTGGATTGTAAGACACATGTGAACATGATGTCCAGGACAAGCATGACTACATGGTCTTTCAACAAAACACTACCGAGTTCGGGTTGGGAACCATCATTAGGGTAACAAAGTCCTTGCATAAACCGTATGAATAGGTGTTAAGAAGGAACTTGTATGCCTTGAACAAGTCAACCAGTGGCTTGGTGTGCTAGGGATTGCATATGGAATGGAGATGATCAGTCTATCAAACCATAGAATACTTTGCATGTGCATGACTGACTTGGGATGATTCCAACGAAAACAAGATGACCTTTCTCAAGTTCATGGCGGCAACTTGCACCATATGCACGTGAACTAAGAGTAAGTCACTTCTTACACCAAGCATATGCTTCATGTACAGGGACACGAAGATATTGCCTACAAAAGTTTCCAACACCAGCTTAATGTTCATCATGAATCATGGAACGGATGAAAATGTTGTCGATGGGCTTAACAACAATTCATCAAGATATCCATATAGATGGAATTCCATAACTATGGAAACAAGGTGATAGCATTGGTCAGACTAGAAGATATAATGGTGTATGCTCGAGGATAGATCCACGAGTAAAAACAACATCAGGAACATCTTTGGTTCTGATTTTGATTTGGCAATAGCTCACACTCAGACCAAAAGTTGGACAAGAAAATAGGTGCAACAATTGATCACATGGATCAATTGATGAAGATATCGTCTTTCTTCAACACACACACAATATATCCCTTTGGAAATACTAAGTCAGGCAAAGCTTTTATCTTCCAACTCTCCAAGTTGTTTTTTAGCTTAACCAACTAGTTCAGGGGGTATCCAACACGAATTCTTGGAGAAGGGATGGTTTATTGAAAAACCATCTTGATCATGAACTGAACATAACGGTTAAGGAACACCTTGGTAATACTTCCGAGAAGATATTCGGAAAATTAGGATCCACCGATATGTTACCACGCTCGAGAATAATCTTGCTTTTCAAGGCAAGACGATATGATCAACAGAGCAAAGGATTGACATAATCCTAACTCATTGATCAAAGAGTGCACCATGAAAGATGTACTAGGTAGCACGATCAATCTTAGAATGGTGATTCTATAACCAACCCACTAAGAATGAGATTAGTGTCCATTAACTACCAAGTAACAAAGTTGCTAGGAGTATTGATTACGCACATTACGATTCACTTGTCGTTCTGGTTACAGACAACACAGGGACCGGGAAATGAATGATGATGGCGAGAAGTATCACTACATCAATATTTCATAAGAGGGAGTGCAGTGCTCATAATAACCTTGACATGAAGAGGGTAATACCTCAAGGTAGAACAGAGCAAAAGCTAGATTGGCATTTTGATCTGTAGAATACAACTGCTTTCACCCAATCAAAGAAACGGATGAGGTACGTGAGTTTGCTTCTCCTAGTCATTTTGAAATAGAATGGCTTAACATACCACAAGAATAGTCTACATCGATAACATAATGCATGGCATACTCTTGACTATCAATTGATAGATAAAGGTCGGACTACAGATGAAGAGGGGCAACTCAAGAGCACATGATTTTTCCTGAGTTGTAGATGCATAGGTTAACATGTTAAACATGGTTCAACATAGTTCTTCCGGATAACCCATGCAGAAGGGTAGGATTGGCAGAGTGACAGCTATGGAATGGAGAACTCACCACGAGCACTCATATTGCAATCTTTTATTCACGAAGAACCTCTGCCGGGGTTGGTTCATGGTATTTGAAGAATGACGTACCACAAACCATGAAGACTAGAACAAGGTTACTAATATCCTGAAGGAACGAGCAAAATACTATCAACAAGAGGGAGCAGAATGATTCTTGGGTTCAAGAACCGAGATATGAAATACCTATTGACTAAGTAGCATCACAACATGCTTTTTGATGACGATGGCCAGATTATCACACTAGGAATAAAGGACACAACTAGACTCTTGGGTGGTTCACTTGAATAACATGGTTTCCTAAACACCTTCATCAAACACGTCAAGGTAATAGAGTACCTCAACTCAACAATTAGTGTGCTTTGTTTGGCCTGGAAGACATTGACTCAAGATGAAAGAGTTTTGCGATTGCATTAGATAATTTAGAAACCTTGGATAACTCTGACAGCATAACGGCTGTACGGGCATGAAATATGAGGCAATCTACACAAGGAAACTTACAACATAACATTGAATTCATATGGAGACATCGATCCAGGAAGACAACAACTTTCCTATAGGTCTCAAACATAGTAACTTGTCATCCTGATAGATAGATGAGAAAGCCTAGTGCTTAATCTCCACAGAAAAGGAGAGGGTGACTCAGAATTAGAATGACACGAGGAAAGGAGTAAAAAGAGCCTTACGGTCCCTTCCACAATCAATTCCCTTATATAACTAAAGCAGTTCTAGACTCAACATCGACCAGTTCGGCTTGGTAATCCTACAGGTAGTCAAGCTCTGATACCAAAGTTGTCGGGACCCCGATCCTAAGCCATAAGAATCTAGCCAGTAACACATCAAATCACTTTGCGGCCTCACACACAGTTATCTCCATGGCTACCACCTTTCCTGGGCTGGGACCGTTTGTGTCTTTTGGCTCACATATGTGAAATTGTCGCTAGCATTCAAATGTCAAAGAACCCGAGCCAACATTACTAGTCGTAGAAGCCAAGTGGCACATTCGTAAAGGGACAAACATACATAACCCAACAATGCAGGTGTCGATCTCTAACGTGTGTAGACGAGTCATAGCAAGCTACAAGGACTCCATTACGCCATGGGACATAAATGTCATCACTGCACGTAGACGAGTCGTAGCAGGCTACATGGACTCCATTACACTCCAAGACATTTCCCCGAAGGGACAGACACAACAGCAGAGAAGGATACACGCTGGTCAATCAATGTGTCCGGAGCAGTAGCAAGCTACCAAGGCTCGGTGGAAGCACAAAGAGGCATTTCCCCGTAAAGAGTACTACTAAAGGAACACAACTAGGTGTTGAATCCCATACATACCGTTGTACGTCACACGTATGCACGACATGCCCGATATGCAGGGATACAACTATGGTATCACAACATAACCATACAACATTAGAACATTTATTTACAAGGCTCGAAGGAGCCAACACAATAAGATGTTACAGGCAGGGGTCACTAGACCCAACATTCAGAGCATCCAAACAAACAAGCGGAAGTTAAACATGTTTGGGTACAGACATCTACAAAAGTGGCTGGAGGAGCCTGAAAAGCTACAACGACCCTACCACAGGAACCAGACCTCTGTCTGGGATTCCCAAGCTAATCCGGTCAACATCGCATGTCATAAGGGTCACTAATGAGACTGACGTCTCATCTGCAAAAACATAAATTAAGCAACCGTGAGTACAAAGGTACTCAGCAAGACTTACATCAGAACTATCTACATATGCATCATTGTCAAGAAAGGGGGTTGTGGAGTTTATTGGAGCAAGCCATCCTTGACTCTTGGCTAACCTACACTACGACTACAAGTACTTTCTTTTGAGGTGGGATAGCGCACATGAGTCCACATATTCAACATATCAATATACCACTATGGATCCACTCCCGTCTCCCTACGAGAAGGCCATCCATAGCACTCATGCTTATCTTGTGTATTTGAGAGGTATCCATTGCACTTGTCTATGTACCACATAAGTTCTCCAAGTAGTCAATATTCGAGGACGTGGCTATTCGAACAGCTTCGTAACCCTGCACATGCTCGCGCCACTTATCGCCATGTGCACATAAAAGGCACCTCGGCAACCTTCAAGCAAAAGCCCGGCGAGGGAGTCGGCCACGACCATCAATCACGCAAGACCCTAGTCCAGGTTTATCGCCTATTTGAGACTGAACCCGGACGAAAGTCCAGCCGAAGTTTCTGCTATGGCCTCAAACGATGTATGCAGGGTTCCCAAGCCCACTATTCAGGTGCCACTTGGTACACCGTGCCACTGTGCATCTACCGCATTGAATCCCACCCCGTCGGGAAGTGCTAAGCACGGCTGCCAACACTTCTACTAAAACCAAGAAACTAGTTGCAACTACTCAAGGGAGATCTAGGCGATTAATAAGTCGAGCGGGGTCATACTTCAGGGCCCAACGTGTGGTGGTAACTGTCTTGGATCACATACACATAACTCGGTACTTAAGGACGGTCCCAATGAGACAACCCGCCATGTACTCCTACATGGCATCTCATCTCTACCTTTAACAAATCGTGTTCACACACTTAGCTCTCACACAATAGGACATGATCATTGCCATTCCGATTCATATCCCAGATGGATCAGACCCGACACAACACGACTCTAAGCATAGCAGGCTCAGTAGGTAAGCAAGCATGGATGAGTTGTTAGTGCATCTAGTGCCCCTTAGTGATTATGGTATTGAAGACTTATAGGTTAAGGAACTAATGTGTTTGTGAGTGTACACAGGCTCTATAAGTCGATGATGAGTTTGATATATTCAGAGATTATCGACCCCTAAAATTGTATGTCTTCAACTGAAGACTTTGGTGAATACTTTGCTGAAGACTTTGGTATTCCCTGAAGACTTTGAAAATGATGAAGTTGGTGTGACCTTGAAGATATGAATGAGGACTATGAAGCGTGAAGACTTTTGTTTTCACAGTTTCATTTCCTTTATTTGAGTCATAGGAAACACCATACTATTAAAGGGGGCCGAGGTAATATCAAGGAAATTTCCAACTGATGCTCAACTCCAAAATTATCAACCTATCCAATCCTTCGAGTGAAGCCTTTGCAAATCTCATACAGTTCAGTCAAGTTCTTCAGTGCCAGAGACGATGTTCTTCTGGTCTCTGAGGAAATTTATATGACTAAGGAGTTAGGATTTCGCCAGTGCGAATTGCCTACAATTGAGGAACATGATATGTCTGAGGACTTTCATAGTTCGAAAATCTGACCGTTGCTGTGCTAAGCGCCAGCTGTCCCCAATCACAAAAATCCACATCATGGTCATATCATTGGGGGCATTTATGTCTTATCATGTCAGGTTGCACCCTGGCTATAAATAGCCACTCCCACAACCACTGGTTGGTTGGCTGCTCCGAGAGAGAACTGACACTTGTCATTTGAGAGCAACCCATCCTCCGAGGACATTGAGAGAAAATCATCAGTGAGGAAAAACCCACAACCAAACCACCAAACCCATAGTGATTGAGCATCACTGAAGAAATTCCTGTGTGGAACCAACACTTGTTACCTTTGAGGATTGTGTATCCTCTAGAGGATTAGGCATCATGGTCTAGTGCTCCTGCAGTCAATTGGGGATCATGAAGTGACCTTGGTCTAGAGCATCCAACAGTAAATTGTGGATCGCCGGGCGACCAGTTTGTGAGGGTTTTGGATGTCTACCCTGAAGACTTACCATGAGTGTTGGGTGAGGACTGTGTGACCTTAGCTCAAGGAGAATACGGTAAGGACTGATTGTCCTAGGACTGTGTGTCCTTTGGTTTAAATACCAGGCCTCTCCAAACGAGACGTACGACTGTCAGAGCAGTTGGAACTGGGTCACCAAAGCATTGTCCTCATCGAGCTACCTGGTTCTATTTCCTCAACCCCTCTATTCCTCGTATACTTGTTAATGAAATTGATCTTTACTGTTTGAAGAATTTGACTGAGACTTTCACAATTTCTTGACCTCAAATTATTCAAGTTACCTTGTTCCTCACCTTCTTATCCTGTATCATGCTACTTGTAATCTATGCATGTTTCATTTCATCATGATGACTATGTTGTTGCTATGTTTCATGTGCACTTGAGTACTTATTCCGCTGCTAGTTCTTCATCACATTTCAAATTCCTCAAGTAGAAATTCCTCAAGTGATGAATTTCTAAAAATCATCTATTCACCCCCCCTCTAGACGATATAACTCACTTTCAATTGGTATTAGAGCAGGTACTCCCTCGCTTTGTGTGATTTTGGTTTAACCACCTGGAGTTCTAGTTATGTCGACTGCAGGTATGATCAAGGTTTCCACGGGATGTCCTACCTTCGATGGGATGGACTACCCCTACTCGAAGAACAAGATGTGTATGCACCTTGAAGCTATTGACAACGATCTCTATTATGTTTTGGAAAATGGTGTTCCCTCTGTCACCCCCACCGTTACTGCTGCCGATGTGAAGAGATTCAGGTGAATCAACTCTCAAGCGAAGAATATCATCTGTGGCCATCTGAGCAAAGGTCGGTATGGCAGAGTGAGTGCTTTGGGGACTGCTAAGCTTATCTGGGATAGGATGTCCAAAGTCAACGAAGGTGTTTCCACTCAATGTGACTCTTGTGTTGATGTTCTTCGCTATCTCTTCAACCACTTCAAGAGACTTGACAATGAAAATGTTCAGCAAACTTTTGATTGCCTCACTGATATCCCCAATGAGCTTAAAGCACTGGGTGCCACTGATATCACAGACCATGAAGTGGTGAACAAACTGCTAAGATCTCTCGATTCCTCATTCGATACTCTGGCTTTGATGATTCAAGAATGTGGAGACTACAAAGCACTTGATCCTTCTGATATTCTTGAGAGACTCAATACTCATGTATTCCAACAAGATGAAAAGAGAGACCTCTACGGGACAAGCTATGGACGACTCGTGCTCTGAAGGCAAAAGCAATTTCCTCATCTGAAGACGAAGATTCTGATAGTAGCATTGGTGATCCTGAAGAACTAAGTCAGGAGCTAGAATGCTTGTGAGGAAATTCCAGAAGTTCTCAAGAAGTGGTGGATTTGGAAGGTCATCGAAGAATGGTTCGAGGAAATCAGGTTCCTCAAATGAGTACAAGAAAATAACCTGTCACCATTGCAAGAAACCTGGTCACTTCATCTCTGAATGTGCTCTCTGGGAAAAATATTCAAAGTAGAAGAAGTACAAGGATGACAATTCTGATGACTCGAAGAAAAAGAAGAAGTCTTCAAAGTCCTCATCTTCAAAGTCCTCAAAGCGCAAGAGGAATGGTTCCAGAAAGGCCTGAGCATTCATTGGCAAGGAAATGGATTGTGAGGAAGAATCTGAAGAACATGAAGAAGAAGAAGAATCTGAGGAGGACTCGAAATCTGATGTTGCAAGCCTTGCTCTCGCCACTGCTTTCGTCAGCAAGTCAATCTTCAATGATGAAGAAAATGACTACTCCAATGACTCTAACGTCAGCAATGATGATTTTTCTCCCACCTATTGCTTCATGGCAAAAGGCTCAAAGGTACAAAAACATCATTCCTCATACGAATCAAGTGAAGGTGAATCAGATGAATATTTGAAACCTAGCTATGCTAAACTTGTTAAACTTTCCAGTAAGCAACAAAGTGCACTTGAAAAAGTTCAAAAAATACTAGAAAAAGCGATGATCTGTTGAACGGTGAAGTGGATCAGTCTCAAACTCTGTATGACGATCTCGAAAGTCTTCAGACAAAGTATGATAACCTTCAGAGTCATCATAACGACCTCTTAGCCGATCATGAGAAGATTTCTTATGAATTTCTTCAAAGAAAGAAATATCTTGAGAAATTGAGGGTGTCACATGAGGATCTCCAAAGGGAAAACAATTCCTTACTGGCTCAACAGATCAGTACCGCTCAGGAAGAATTTGTTCCACCTTGTTTGAAATGCATCGAATGTGAAACTGCTAATTCTTCACCTGAATGTTCAAATGCTTCTATTGCGGCAATTTCTTCAACTATTCCAGTGGTCTCAAATTCCTCATCTGAGGATACCACAAGTATCACTGACAACAATGTAGGGTTGAAGGAATTGTATGTGACAGGCATGTACAAAAGTCTCAAAGGGCATCAAACCCTTTGTGATGTCCTCAAAAAGCAGATTCTGAACAGGAACCCTAGGAAAGAGGGTATTCCCTTTGTGAGGAAACTCAATGTTGATGGATCTTACTGGACACCTGAGCAGTACCCCAAAACCTCATGGGTTGCTGCAAAAGGACCTCCTGTATATGCATCCACTTTATCTAGCTTTACCTGTGAAACTTCATATTCCTCTGATGAGTCACTTGACTACAACTACAAATTCTTCAAAACTCAAAAAGGTGAAGTATTTGCTAGATTTGTTGGAACTAACTGTAGGAATGGTTCACCTACGAAGAAAATTTGGGTTCCCAAGAGCTACCTACAAAAATCTTCAAGTGAATGTGCTCACGAAATCACGCATGAAGAGCAGGAACCCTAGATCAAATTCCTCATATGGACAAAAGTCTTCACTTGGATCAAATACCTCAAATGGTCACAAATGTCTTTCTGATGCTAATGCATCTATTTCACAGGGAAAATCTAAGAGTACTGAATATGTGCATTATTCTTCAAATCATTATGTTCATAAGTCCTCGAATAATTTCTCTGCTTATTCATATGAGTACTCTAACCCTCATCCTATGAAACGAAGCGCACTTGCTTCAATGCCTCCCTTTTCATATGGTGCTTCCAGAATGATGAACTCATTGCCACCCCTCCAGATGTGGGTGGTGAAGAAATTGAACTAATCTCTTATGCAGGGTCAGGTCACCAGATGAAATTGAACATCTGATGAATTTGCTAGAGACCCGAGGAAAAGCTTAAAAGGATGCAAGCTAATCATCAAGAAATGAATTCCCCATTTCTCACATCCTCACACTACTTGCTTACTATCTTGTGTCATGAAATTCTGTCTGATGAAATAGATGTCATATTCTTCACTCTGAAGCATATGACTTCGTAAGTCGTACTAATTCATCTGCAGGATGATACTCCAAAAGCTACTGAGTGGGTTCTCGATAGTAGATGCACAAACCACATGACTGGTGACAAGAATCTACTGATTAATTTGCCACTTGCTCCATCTCCTCTGAAGCATATCACCTATGCAGATAAAGGAAAAAAGCAAGGTATTGGGACTTGGTAACGTTGCAATCTAAAAGAACCGAACCATGGACAAGGTGATGTTAGTCGAATCCCTCGGGTTCAACCTTATGTCTGTCTCAATGCTTTGTGACCTTGATATGGTAGTAGTGTTTGGAAAATATCATTGTGTTGTCATCATGGAATCTAACAATTCCAAAGTCTTCGAAGGCTTTAGGAGAGGAGACTTGTATATTTTTGATTTCTCTACAGGTCCTCAGCCTACCACATGCCTACTTGCAAAGTCCTCAGAAGGCTGGCTGTGGCATCGACAACTTTGACATGCTGGTATGAGGAACTTGCACACGCTCGTGAAGAAAAAGCACGTCATAGGCATCGAAGGTGTCAAATTCCTCCAGGACCACCTCTATGGTGCATGTGAGTCTGGAAAGATGACCAGATCCAAGCATCCCTCGAAGACAATCATGACCACGACTCGACCTTTTGAATTGCTTCACATGGATCTCTTTGGTACCACTCATTACTCTACACTAACAAATTCTTCAAGTTTGTATGGATTTGTCATTGTTGATGATTATTCTCGTTACACTTGGTTGCATATTATTCTGTACAAGACTGAAGTGCAGGATGTCTTCAGACAATTTGCTTCAAGGGCCTCCACGAACTTCGGCATCAAGATAAAGCATATCAGGAGTGATAATCATACTGAGTTCAAGAAAACAAATTTTGATGAATATCTTGATGAACTTGGTATTACTCATGAGTTATCTGCCCCTTATACTCCTCATCAGAATGGCGTCATGGAGCGCAAGAACAGGACTCTTGTTGAGATGGCTCGCACCATGCTTGATGAATACAAGACTCCTCGTCGCTTCTGTCCTGAGGCAATTGATACTGCATGCCACATCATCAACAGGGTATATCTTCACAAATTCTTCAAGAAGACTTCATATGAACTTATGACTGGCAAGAAACCCAATGTAATTTATCTCAATGTCTTCGGTGGAAAATGATGGATTAGAGATCATCACCATAGTTCTAAATTTGCACCGAAAGCACATGAAGGTTTTATGCTCTGTTATGGAAAGGACTCGCACACCTACAGAGTCTTCAACACCCCTCACCAGAAGGTTGTTGAAACTGTAGATGTGCGGTTTGATGAAACTGATGGCTCGCAAAGAGAGCACCTGCCTTCTGTGTTACATGAACAGTCTCGTGAGGAATCCATTAAGTTGAAGGCTACTGAAACATCATACCCACTAAGGAAGTCATTCCAACAAATCAAAACATTCATGCTGATACACCTGAAGAAAATGGTGCTGATGAAAATCATCTGCCACGTCAACCTGCTCACCCAAGAGTTGCAAATGAAGTGCAGATTGACAAAATCATTGATGACATCAATGCACCAAGTCCCCTCACTCGCTCAAAAGCTTCACATTTGACTAACTTTTGTGGGCACTTTACTTTTGTCTCTATCATAGAGCCCACAAAAGTAGATGAAGCATTCAAGGAGCCTGACTGGATTCAAACCATGCAAGAGTAATTGCATCAATTCAAGCACAACAACGTGTGGGAACTTGTCAAGTGGCCAAATCCTCGCAAGCATAACATCATAGGTACCAAGTGGATCTACGGCAACAAGCAAGATGAAAATGGCCTTGTGGTGAGGAATAAGGCTCGTCTTGTAGCTCAAGGCTACACATAGGTTGAGGGAATTGACTTCGATGAAACTTTTGCACCTGTTGCTAGACTTGAAGCTATTCGCATATTGCTTGCTTATGCTAACCATCATGATATCATCTTATATCAAATGGATGTGAAAAGTGCATTCCTCAATGGTAAGCTTGAGGAAGAAGTATATGTTTCTCAACTTCCAGGTTTTGAAGACCCTATGCATCCTGACAAAGTCTTCAGACTCAACAAGGCCCTCTATGGCCTCAAGTAGGCCCCTCGGGCATGGTACGACACTCTGAAGGAATTCCTCATGAAGAAAGGCTTCAAACCCGGTTCACTCGACCCAACTCTTTTCACAAAATCCTATGACAATGAACTGTTTGTTTGCCAAATATATGTAGACGATATTATCTTTGGTTGTACTGACAAATGTTATAGTGATGAATTTGCCTATATGATGAGTGAAGAATATCAAATGTCTATGATGGGGGAGTTGAAAGTCTTCTTAGGTATTTCCAATTCGTTAGCAAGAAAATGACATCTTCATCTCCCAAGAGAAGTACCTCAAGGATGTTCTGAGGAAATTCGACATGCAAGATTGCAAAGGTGTCAAAACTCCAATGCCTTCAAAAGGCCACCTCTACACTGACGAAAATGGTAAAGATTTCGATCAAAAGGTATACCGCTCCATGATTGGCTCATTATTGTATCTATGTGCATCTAGGCCCGATATTATCCCGAGTGTTTCCATGTGTGCCCAATTTCAAGCAACACCAAAGGACTCACATCATAACACTGTGAAACATATTCTTCGATACTTAGCTCACACACCAACGCTATGATTATGGTATCCCAAGGGCTCAAATCTCCACCTCGTGGGATATTCTGATGCTGACTATGCTAGAGATAATGTGGATCGCAAGTCAACCTCAGGCACATGTCATTTCCTTGGAGGATCCTTAGTTTGTTGGTCCTCAAAGAAGCAGAACGTCGTGTCACTATGTACTGCTGAAGCTGAGTACACTACTGCCGGTTCATGTTGCGCTCAACTGTTGTGGATGAAGGAAACCCTCAAGGACTATGGCATCAAGTTGAAGAATGTGCCTCTCTATTGCGACAATGAGAGTGCCATCAAGATTGCTTACAACCCAGTTCAGCATTCCAAGACCAAGCACAACCAGATTCGTCATGACTTTCTTTGAGGTCATGTACTCAAGGGCGACATCTCCATCGACCACATCCCCACTAAAGAACAAATGGCCGATATCTTGTCAAAGACCTTGGATGAAAAGAGATTTTGCAAGTTGCGGTGTGAGCTAAATATCTTAGAATCTTCGAATGTTCTTTGAGAAAGGACACACATCCTAACACTTATGCAAAATTGATGACTTAGATGTGCAATACACGAAGTAATGTTTTTCTTCAAATCAATGAAGAATAACCCAATAAGTGTGAAGAAATTAATGAAGAATTTGATTCTCATAGCCCTACGACAATTGTACGCGGTGTATGAAGTCATCATTCTTAGACGGTGGGACACGCCACCAACCAAAGTTGAAATTCTTCAAAGTTGAGTTTTTCTGTCATTTTGCAAATTCTTCAAATTTTCAAATTCCTCAAGTTTGCAAATTACTCAACTTTTCAAATTCTTCAAAGTTTGAACTCATGTTCTTCACTGACTATTTACATATATATATTTGAGTTTTTGATGTCCTCAATAACATTCACTTATTGCTAATTCTTCAAGTTGTTTTTCTTCTAAGTGAATGTGATCGGACCCTTTCCCCTCTGTGCTAAACTCAACCAAGTCTATTCACAAATTCTTCATATGCATTCTACTTTGAAACTCGTTCAAAGTATTCACTGTGTCCTTGACGGCTGAAGAATTTGCGATCGGACAAATTTAAAATTTTCGCTAGCAAAATTTCAGCATTTGATGCTCAACCATTTCCAATTCCCTCGACTGGATAACCCACGATCCCCCACAATCTCCACTACTCCGAACATGGGTGACACATGTCGCAAGGAGAGCAAGGGTCAGGGGCAATCTTGTCCAACATCTTCGGACATATCCGTTTTCACCTCTGCTATAAATAACCCATCCCCTTTCACTGTGCTTGGTTACTCCTCACTTCTTCTCTCGCCCAAGATCCAACCCAGCGTTGCTGCTGAAATCATCACTGCCGG
This sequence comes from Hordeum marinum, assembly GCA_022496015.1. NCBI lineage: Eukaryota > Viridiplantae > Streptophyta > Magnoliopsida > Poales > Poaceae > Hordeum > Hordeum marinum. Next base: position 164,753,380 of record CM039673.1, read on the forward strand.
TGTGGAAGGGCCTCACTTCTTCGACCTCGCCGTCGTCGTACTCGCATCGGCCGCAGAAGTCTTCATCCCGCCGCCGCTGTAGCTATCTCCCTCTGCCAAGCTAGGGCGTGGGAGATCTGGACTGAGGAACTTCCCAATCTCATCTCTTAGTCCATCGTGTTCTTCACCAGGGTAAATAAAATTTATTTTTAATGCCCTTGTTTGATCATCAAGTGTTCTTCATATTCCTCAAAAGGTGTTTATTCTTCATGAATCTCACTCTAAATCACCATACATCTTCATACACTTGATGATTTTCCCTAAGTTATGATTTTCTTCAAGATTCCTCAATTGTGCGAATCCTCGGAATTTGCACAACTCTAGAACCTAAGACAAAGGACACTTAGTGAAATTCCTCAAGACACCCATGGTCAAATTCCTCACTCTTGATTTATTGAAAAAATTCTGAGAACGCATATGACCTCTTCAAATTCCTCGCACCTATACTCTGTTCACAGGTACAAACATGTCAGCTGATGAATCACTAGGTTCTCATCAACTTAACTCATTTGCAGCGTTTCTTGAAGAAAAACTGTGCACTTCTTCAGAATCCTCAAGAAATCAAATTCCTCAGCTGAGGAAAATGGCTGATGGAAAGAAACCTTAGAAAGGTGGAAAGAAGCGAGATGTGCACACTGCTTTTGAGATTCAAGATGACTTGTACGAGGAATACTACACACCCGATGAAGAAACTCATGGCAAAGAAACGACCAAGTAGAGAAAAAAATCGTCTGCAGAAAATTGAGAGGAGATGGGCAAGGGAATGGAAGGAATATCGTTATGTAACTCCTAAATACATGATGAAATTCACGGTGAAACCTCCCTGCAGTAGGCCACCCCTGGCTCAAAATCAAATTGCCGATCCCACTAGTCTCAACTCTGGTGAGGACTTTCCTCATATGTGGGAGAAACAGCAAGCCAAGCTGGCAAGGAAAGCCAAAGAGGCAGTGAAGAAATTCAATGAAGATTCTGCTGCTGTTGCCTCTGTCGGAGCCTCTGCAAGTGCTCCGAAGAAATCAATGATGAAGAAATCAGCTGTGAAGTCAACTTCTTCAACCTCAAAGTTATCACAGCAGATTCCTCAAGACCAAAGGCCTCAACTTTCAAAGGCCTCAGCCGCTGGTACTGTTGCTGCTCAGTCTTCTATTGCTGCTGCAAAGTCCTCAACTCCTGTGCACCTTGCATCATGTGAGAGGGTGGATGGATTCACAAAAGTTCCAAAGATCTTAGCAAGCCCCTGTACTACAGCAAAGTCTTCAACAAGCCCAGCTGTGTTTAAACTAAAGAAAACTGATGGACGAGGTCAAATACCAAGTCCTCACACAAGCAAGGCTATGGTAACCATAACCTCAGGGTATGATAATGATGATGATGAAGCTGATGATGAAGAATTGGAAGAAATCATCAGACAAAGTCAGCACGAGGCTGCAACAGTGAAAGCCATCTTTGTTCCTCTCATGCTGGATCCCAAGATGATCCTCAACTTCATTGATATATGACATGAAGATCCAAACGCCCCACTTTCTTCACTGAACCTGCCTCTTGGTGTGGATCATGTCCTCACCCACTTCATCTCTGAAGAAAAATGGAAAAGAGAACAAGCTCAGAGAGCTAAGAGGAACGGGGCTTGGAAAGAAAAAATTCTGAGGGATAACATGATGAACTTGACCCCAACTCAACTCGTCACAGTTCAGTCTGAAATTCAAACACTCTTTGAGGATCAAGATATGTATGATGCTGAATGGAAAGGCACCAAGGTGAGATTCGTCAGGGCTGCTCAAGCTGCTGTGAAGGACCACAACACAAGGGTTGCAGCTCGATCGCAACCACAAAATCCTCAGGCTGATGAGATTCCTCAGGCTGCTGATGAAACTGCTCAGCCTGATGAAACTACTCAGGCTAATGTGAATGCTGATGAAAATGCTTCTGCACCAGAAGCGACAGCCAGCACGGCTTAAGAAATTCAGACCACTGATGGCCATGCCAGGACAACCTCCACTATTGTGCCTGAAGAAACCGAAAGGCCAGCTGAAGCTTTTGCCGCGCCTGAAGAACCTGAACCCACCAGGGCAACTGCATCAGTCATGCCTGGAGAAGCTATGGCTGTAGAGGAAAAGACTCTAAAGAGAAGATCATCAGATCCAGAATCCTTAGTTGTGAAGAAGTTGAAGACTATGCCAAGTTCTTCAATTGGACCCATTGATTCTACACCAATCTCCTCCACACCTGCCTATGAACTTGTACCATTTGGGGTTGACTATGTCATCCCAGATGAAGAAGATGAAGATCATTCTGGTGCTTTGATAGAGCAGATTGATGAATAAACTAAGGTTGAAGACATTGCTTCAACTACAAAAGTATCATCGCCGCAGCCTCAGTTCACCGCTGAAGAGGCTGGAGTTGAACAAATTGATGAGGATGTAGACATTGGCAATACAACTCCTGTCATCAATGATGAATATTGGGAATCAGCACACCCAAATTCACCAATGACTACTCCTCTGACACAGATTCCTCACTCCCCTGTCCAGGCCGAAGAAGTTCATGAAGAATCAGCTGACCTGACCGCACAAGTCACTGAAGAAATTCCTTCTGCAACAGCTGATGACTTTGCTGCTCCACCAGCAACTTAGGAACCAGCTCTACAAACTGTTCCATTTGAAGAAACTCCTCCTATGCCAAAGGAAATCAAGGGCTGCTTCAAGACAAATCTTCAACTGAAGCCAAGAATGCCATTCAAAGGCTCAGCGTGCCACAAATTCCTCAAGAGCAATTTCTTCAATGAGCGCATGTTCTTCACAGGCCCAAATCCTTATGACTTAGCAAGAGCCGGACGAAGTAGATTCTGGACTGCTAGACAGCTGAACTACTATGCCTCAGTATTGTTCGAGAAGAAGAAAGTCTTCGAGCACCACCAGATTTCTCATGCTGACATGGAAACACTTCCATCATTCACACCGGTGCTCCAAGTTCTTCATGATGTAGGCATTCTTCCTTTCTGCAACGACATCTACGATTGTACTAAAGAACTCATCCTTTAGTTCTATGCAACACTCCACGTTAGTGGAAATGCTTCAGACATCAACTCCTGGGTTTTGGACTGGATGACAGTATCAACTCACTTCACTGCTCAAGCATCTGAATTGCTTCAGTGTGTACCAGTTCCAATTCCCTCAGATGAAGCTTGTTGACGGTTTGATGAACCTGTAGTTCTGAATCAGCTGATGCAAGTGCTGATGAAGACATTGGCTCCTAGAAAGCCTCAACGGAAAACCTTCCTTGTGAAGGATTTTCTATATGTGCCCAGGACGGTCTATTGCATACTCACAAATACTCTATGTCCTCAGAAGGGCGATGATTCTGAAGAAGAAGAAGTAGAGGGAGTCATAAAGAATATGCTCTTCAACATCATTCATGGAATCCCCATTGAGTTCCATGATTTCTTCATGAGGACATTGGCCAATGCTGCTCTAGCCCCATTCGAATAGAGAGCCTTATGTGCCTTGGATCATGAAATTCATCAGGGCAAAGTCCTCAGGTCCCTTCAAGGCTGATTTCCAGAATCACTTGGGCTTCCTGCCTCCAATCGAAGTCATCAAGAGTGCAATTGAGTCAGTAGAAGGAAAAAAGCAAGGTCGACATTGATGAAGGCACTCGTCCTTTGGATGGACAGTTTCGCAAAGCTGCTTCCTTCTCCACCAATGATGTCACTTCAACTCAGGACTCAGAAGCAAAGGCCTCAGCGCGAAAACCTCAAGATTCTGCCCCACGTGTGATGACTGATCGTGAACTTCTAATAAGTCTTCATCAGAAAGTCGATCGCAATCAAAAGTGCGTAAAGCATCAACTTGGTTACAATTTACAAAACATGACAGTGACGTAGAACTCTATGAAGAGGAATCACTACTATGTACATAAACCCTCAAGCGCACTTGGGCTATATTGTCTCACCTCACTACTCTTGAAGAATTGAACGAGCTGGACCTGGAGGAACATCCTGGCTGGGCTCGTCGACCATATAAGAAATTCAAGAAGGTTCAAGTTCTCCTAATGGTCACAAGTTCATATTCTTCATCACATGAGCGCGATGAAGATGAAGACATTGACAACACTGCGATAGGCCCTGCATCGACAAACGACCCCGACAACGCTGGCACTCCTTCACCAACACGTTGAAAATTCTTCAAGGGGCGTTAGTCCTCAGTTTTTCATCCCTTTTGGTCTTCGATGACAAAGGGGGAGAAAATTTGAGTTAGTCTTCAAGCGGGTCTATTTATATGGGCTATTTTTGTTTAAGTTACAACTCTCGCTCTTCTGATGCTTTTGTTGGTTGAGTTGTAAACCCAAGTCCTATGGTGGTCTGACTCTTTTGAACTATTTCATCGCATGCTTATTTCCTCATGCACCTTAAAGCACGCATGCTAAATTTCGTCAGACACCATTTTCATCATGCATTTCAAAATTTTCATATCATATGATCAAATGTGTGTATGAATTAGAAGATATAGGGGGAGTTCTCCATGATTTAACCTGTCATGTGCATTTGCAGTCCAAAGCAAATTCCTCAAATATGCATATCTTCAGGGGGAGTTCTTCTAAATCTTGCAATCAAATTCCTCAAACTTAGTACTTGCACTTCATATTATTATCCCCATTGAAAACTTAACCTATTTGTCATCAATCACCAAAAGGGGAGAGATTGTTAGTGCATCTAGTGCCCCTTAGTTATTTTGGTGTATTTAAGACTTATAGGTTAAGGTACTAATGTGTTTGTTAGTGTACACAAGCTCTATAAGCCGATGAGGAGTTTGTTATATTCAGAGATTATCGACCCCTAAAATTGTATGTCTTCAACTAAAGACTTTGGTGAAGACTTTGCTGAAGACTTTGGTATTCCCTGAAAACTTTGAAAATGATGAAGTTGGTGTGACCTTCAAGATATGAACGAGGACTATGAAGCCTGAAGACTTTTGTTTTCATAGTTTAATTTCCGTTATTTGAGTCATAGGCAACACCGTACTATTAAAGGGTGCCGAGGTAATACCAAGGAAAATTTCCAACTAATGCTCAACTCCAAAATTCTCAACCTAAACAATCCTTCGAGTGAAGCCTTTGGAAATCTCATACAGTTCAGTCAAGTTCTTCACTGACAAAGACAATGTTCTTCTGGTCTCTGAGGAAATTGATCTGACTAAGGAGTTAGGATTTCGCTAGTGTGAATTGCCTACAATTGAGGAACATGATATGTCTGAGGACTTTCATAGTTCGAAAATCCAACCGTTGTTTTGCTAAGCGCCAACTATCCCCAATCACAAATATCCACATAATGGTCATATCATTGGGGGCATTTATGTCATATTATGTCAGGTTGCACCCTGGCTATAAGTAGCCACCCCCCACATCCACTAGTTTGTTGGCTGCTCCGAGAGAGAACTGACACTTGTCATTTGAGAGCAACCCATCCTCCGAGGACTTCGAGAGAAAATCATCAGTGAGGAAAAACCCACAACCACACCACCAAAGCCATAGTGATTGAGCATCACTGAAGAAATTCCTGTGTGGAATCGATGCTTGTTACCTTTGAGGACTGTGTATCCTCCACATAGTTAGGCGTCATGGTCTAGTGCTCCTGCAGTCAAATGGGGATCATGAAGTGACCTTGGTCTAGAGCATCCAGCAGTAAATTGTGGATCGCCGGGTGAACAGTTTGTGAGGGTTTTGGAAGTCTACCTTAAAGACTTACCACGAGTGTTGGGCGAGGACTCTATGACCTTAGCTCAAGGAGAATATGGTAAGGACTGTGTGTCCTTTGGTTTAAATACCAGGCCGCTCCAAAGCAGACGTACGACTATCACAACAGTTGGAACTGGCTCATCAAACCGTTGTCTTCATCGAGCTACTTGGTTCTATTTCCTCAACCCATCCATTCCTCGTATACTTGTTGATGAAATTGAACTTTACTGTTTGAAGAATTTGACTGAAGACTTTCACAATTTCCTCACCTCAAATTCTTCAAGTTACCTTGTTCCTCACCTACTTATCCTGTATCATGCTACTTGTAATCTGTGGATGTTTCATTTCATCATGATGACTATGCTATTGCTATGTTTCCCATGCACTTGAGTACTTATTCCTTTGCTAGTTATTCATCACATTTTAAATTCCTCAAGCGATGAATTTCTAAAAATCGCCTATTCACCCCCCTCTAGTTGATATAACGCACTTTCATGAGTAATCACAACAAGGCTCAAGTAGTCGCTACTCATGCTAAATGGTTTCAACTATTTACTGTGGTAAAGATAGGTCATGCAAAAGAATGGGTTCAACTACCGATGACATGTAACCGTTGAATCGTTATTGTCCTAATGTAGTAAGAGAGAGCAGGAGCGAGGGAGTGGGTTCATATCAATATATTCAAGGGGGGTTGCTTGCCTGACACTTCTGAAGGTATTACTTCTCTTCATTGGTGTTATTGATCACAACGTCGGAACCACGTCTATCGAGAAGGAAGAAACACCATCAAACAAGAAAGGAATACATTCAATGCAATGCAATAAACATGATGCATGATATTACAAGTTAATGTACTGAATTGACCTAGAGGAATAATTAGCCAAGTTAATTGAAGTGGAATTCAAACAAGTTTGAACTCCAACTCCAAATGATATTTCATATATTGCCCTAATCATTAAATGTCCTACTTGGTGATGTTAACTTGTTCAAAGAATGCATGATCATGGCATAAACAGATTCGCTGGATTTTTTTGATAATTTTTCATATATATATATATATTATTTTCATCTGAGCAACGGTTGAATTTCTATGATTTTTGGAAGTTTCAAACATTTTCTGGAATTTCCTGAATTGTTTTATTACCAGAAATCAATTAATGCGTCAGCAATACGTCAGCCTGACGTCAGCGGGTCAACCACGTCGGGCCCAGGTCAAACCTAACCAATGGGGTCCACTGGTCAGTGACCCAGGGGTTAATCTCGCGCTAACCGGGGTTTGACCTGCTCCTGGGGCCTGCTGGTCAGTGACTGGGGCCTAATTAAGCAGGGGGGATTAGGCCCTAATGGCCGGCCACGTCGGGGCTCGCCGGAGTTGGGCTGGTGGTGACCAAAACAGTGGCGGGGCTCGCCGGAGCTATGCGAACAGCGGCGGTTGGGCACGCTGAGGACACCGGGAGGTAGCCCGTGCACGCGCGTATCCAGAAGGACAACAGGAGGGCTCGGGGCCACTGGAATTGAGGCCGGCGACGAGCTGAGCGGCGGCCGGAGCTCGGGCAGCAAGGGGTGACTACTAAGGCGGGGGACAAGCCACGACATAAGGAGGATTCGACGCAGGAGCTCATAGCGGGTCGGTTGAGGCATACGGCGAACTCGGGGACGGTCTGGAGACAGCAAACGGCGGCGGCGATCTCCGGCAGCCGAGTCTTGAAGAAGAGCTCAGGGCGGTGATTGGAGACGTCTAGCGTCGAGTGGCTCAGTGAGGAGCGGCAATAGGTCGGGGCGGAGCTTCTACGCTGCTCGGGGCGAGAGGGAGCGGTGGGGCTAGGCTAGCGACGGCGAGCTCGAGCGGCGGCCATGGTGGAGCAGAGAGCGAGGGACAGAGCGGGGAGGGGTAAATGGGGAGAGAGTCCAATCTGGACGGCGCTCTAGGGTCTATCCCCTTGCCATCGCGATGAGGAGGAGGCCAGGCAGGCAGGAGGCGTGTCACCCTGGCCTCCATCGTCGTGTCCTCTTCTCCTCTGCCTACTGGCAAAGGTAGACGATGACTGGTATATGGGCTAGTTGGGCCAGCCTGTTGCTGGGCCCCAGGTGAGATCTCTCTCTCTCTCTCTCTCTCTCTCTTATATTTCTATTTGTTTCTCATTTCTAACATATGTTTTCTTTTTGTGTAGGCACAAAATTACTAAAATACTTTGTAGAGCTTAGTTTGAATATTTCAAACCTCCACAAAAAGTTTCAGCAATTTTGAATAGCTATAATAATTATAGTGCATTATTTGTCCTTTTCAGAAACTTTGTTGAACTATTAAAAATGCAAAAAGTGGTTGGGTAAAATAAAAGGCATCTCTGGATATTGTTACAAATATTTATCAAGAAAGATGAACATTTCTAAGGCCATTTTGGGTTCACTGAAAATCACAAAGATTTGATTTGGTTTATTTTAGGTGAGATGCTAGGCTTTGTGATAATCCCCATTTAATGTTGAAGAAAATCAAACATGATGCCACATTAGCTAGCACAATGCAAAGGGGGTTACTAGGGATGTGATAGAAGTGAAATGCATGCCTAGATCTACAGAAATCTGAATCTGTTGATTTCTAGGGTTTCACAAAGTTACATTGTGAACTTTCTTTAAAACTCCTCAAACTTGGTGATCAACCCTATTTCTAATCACCATTTCCCTCTGCCAAATTTCTTGGCAAGCAAACTCTATTTTCTTAGCCAAACTATCATCAAACACTTTTGCTAATTTTTTGAAAGCGTTGTTTGACCCCCTTCTGCCATTCTGCTTGCTCCCAACATTTTACAACAATCACTCACATACCTATTTTTTCTCTAGTAAGAAATCCAGGGCCTTAGATCAATTATTGGTGGGTAAAACCCCTCATTTTTACTATTTGGACAACCTTGGCATGCCCTTTGTTGCTCTCTACCATTATTCTATGCATGAAACTGCCCCCAAGTTTTACCACAACACCTCTGGCATGTTAATGCACATTTACAAACACAAATATGGCATGCTAATGTGGAAAATATGAGCAGTACCTCTAAAAATAATTTTTGGCAGAAATTGTGGCCATGAACTACAAGTACCGTAATTTACTTGTCTCCCTGAGATGATAATTGGTGTGCATGCAGTCCTTCCATATCTAGGGCCATTAGACGAGGTTTTATCCGAAATTCCCTCCAATATAAACCCCTTAGGTGAGTCTCTACTTTCCTGCTGCAAGCTTTCCCTCTATAGAAACCCCAACTACACAGCTCCTACTCCTTCAAAATTTTACCATTACCCTTTACATTGCATGCCTTGGGTACTAGACATTTTTGGCCGACCAAGCTAGCGTCCTGGACATCACTTGGCGTGGTGACCAAGCTATTGGCATGCAGGAATGGCGCCCTGCAGTGAAACCTTGTCCTGTAGCTCATGTCCGGTTGCGGTAGCGTGCCCCCAACATGCCAAGAATCCCCCCTCAGCTACTCATGCCTCTCCCCGACGCTAGCAAGGGTCCAAGGGTGCTCCGGCTCGTGTGCTCCCCACGCCAAGAGGGCATCTGAGGCGCTCCCGAGCTTCCCCTTGTCGCCCCTCTACTTTTGCCCCTCCCCGAGCTCCCTACCGTGCCCGAAGCTACTCCTCCCACTCCCAAAAACCCTCTGGACAGAGACATTGGAGATCTCGAGCACCACTTTACCCTCCATGGCCGTCATGTCGCCGCTCAGGCCTCGATCGTATTGGCGATACCCCGGCCTTTCCCTTTCCCTTGGACCTCTCCAAACAACCCCTAGACTGCCACAAGAACCCACTTCGCACACCATCCCCTCCTCTCCACAACTGTGGCGTTGTGCCCACCTTGGCCGACGACCCCCCCGTCTTGATGGATGCAGCGCGCAGCCCCGATCTCCCCAGGGCCCGGGGACAGCCTAGGCGAGTGCAGGTCAGGATTCTGCCGCGGATGCCCTGTGCCATCTGAACGGGGTACTAGCGCGAGCGCTGCCGGCTTTCCCTGCCTCCTCCTGTTCTAGCAGGAGGAGGGAGATAGACCTGATGGGCGGGCCCTGCCTGTAAGCCACCCCCCCGTTTAAGTGGAAGCGGTTTCCTGGGAGGCGCTTCCCGCTAGGGAAGGCGTCGTCTACGCAATGCACCATCCATGCCACCGCTACTACTTCTGGCTGGGCCACCGGGCCGGCCCATTTTCTATCTTGCGCCAGGAGCACACTTTGGCCAATATATATTTGGTAAATCCTTTAGCCTTTTTCTTTTTTTAGAGACTTGTAAATTCCATATTAAATTCATTTGGAAACCAAATTTAGCGATTCAAATTTCTACAGATTCCTAAAATCATGACCTATAAAAACATGTGCATTGCATAATTTTTTCATATAGAATATTCGGATCCCCCATATTTTTAGTATAACTTGTATTATGGAACCACCTTGCCAAAAATCCTAGAGCCTTCATATCAACTCCAAATGGAGTGTTTCAAAATTCTTAGGTGTATCTGGATTCATGCTCCAATTGATGATCATTTTTCCTTGCACCCAATATGCAATCTAGATTATTGAGATAATTCTTCATATATGGACCAATTTTTAAATCTCTAGAATATTCATGCTAACTCCAAATCGAGTGAAACCACTTCCCGCATGTTTCTAAAATCATGCCCTATTTGTTTGGTCTATCCACTTATTTTACAAGAATATTTTCTATGGACATCTTATACGATCATAATTCCCTTCATTTCCACCGTTCAAAAACCCCCCCATGATCCACATCCTATGAAACCTCCTTGGTTATTTTTCTTATGACTAGAGGTGTCCAAGAAAAATAAAAGTCACATTGATATAGCACTTTTTTATGCTTGTTGTGTTCCTTATTGTGGTTGTTTACCGACGGTAGTTGACGAGATAAATGGAGTGCTCGGAGTGGACAAGAAGCGTGTGAAGACCTCGAAGACGTTGGCATGTTGCTAAGCCAGGCAAGCAGCCCTTTGACCATGACTATGAAACCCTTTTATTGCATGGCATATAGCACTTATGTTCTTAATGTTGATCATGTTGATGTGGTGACCACTACGGTGGGATGCCACCTATACCTTACCATTGATACTTGCATAGTGCATGACCCTACCATCCTTATGAGGGTTGTGCGGGTGGGAGTAGTTAGGTTGCTACTAGTAGTGCTACACAAGTGGGATGGGAATATGCATGGTGATCGAAACAAAATGATTTCAAAGACTTTTTTTCAAAAGCCCCGTCAGGTGCCACTAATGCCCGAGGGAGATGGTGTTGAGCTGGGTAACCACTTGAGAAAGAAGTGGTGTAGCAGAGCAAGTGAGTGTGTGTTTTCGAAAACGGATTAGACTTAAGATTTGTCGACCATCCCAACCTTACATGCACAACCACTATACCCCTTATGGGATGGGGATTTGTTGATTACTTTGGTGGGTACTAGCATGGAGCCCGCATTACTAGTGGCGGGAGTGACATGGTCGCTCTCGATATGGGGTCATGCGGGTATGGACGATCATGTGTTGTCTTCACAGGCACCGGGCAAACCGTTGGTCCCTGCATGGATGCTATGTACAATGTACATCATGTGGGCTATGTACCAATCGAGTGGACACTTTGTTTAGTATCACCACGGGAAAGGCATTGTTCAGGTGCTTACCTCGGGTATGTTAAATATCGCGAGTCGTGGATGACAGGGAAGTTCCCCGAGTCTTGTGGGTAAAGTGTGCAACCTCTGCAGAGTGTAAAACTATTCGAATAGCCGTGTCCACGGTCAAGGACAGTTGGGTCGTGCTGCTTAAACTATTTCCAGTTGTTTTTCACAAAACTTGGTGTGTGTGTGGATGACACAGAGACGATACTTGAGATAAGTCAGATGACTTGACGTGATGACTGAACATGAGATGTTCAACCCCTTGCTTATGATGATGTCTATAATTTGTTCATATGTATATGTGCCAACTATTGATGCATGCTTGAAGAAGTTAGTTGATTATGTCACTGCACTCAAAATTAGCTTTTTGCAAAATTACCTACTTAGTGCTATATCATGCTATGTTGAACCTTGTTCCAAATATGGGTTGCTTGCGAGTACATTCAAAGTACTCATTGGCTTGCCACTGGTTATTTAATTGGCCAAGCATGGAAGAACATGAGTATGGTGAAGAGTTCGTTGGTGACGAACATGCGAACTAGGACGCTTCCCAGTCAGAATGCCTGTAGGGTTAAGGCAGACGACATGGGTTCACACTATCGTTGAAGATTTCCGCTGCAGATTATGAAGACTTGGCCATAAAGGCCATATTTGAGTACAAACGGTATGTAATGGATGTAAGACTCTTGTTATTCATTCTCTGTGTGTTCAGTGAGCATTGATCTCTAGAATCACTGTACACGTACATTCGGTGATCACGACTTATGAGTTGGGGTTCCCACAGAGCTGGTATCAGAGCCATCGTGACTGTAGGAAGCCCTTAGTTAGCATAAACGTTAGTTAGGACAAAAATATTTTTCTAGACCCTTCAAAATTACTTACAAAACAACTATAATTCTCACCTCTCCTAAAAATTACAAAGAAAGCAAATGTTTTTGCCTTAGCACTTTCACCACTTTTCTCTTGGCTCTCCTCGTGTACTTTTCAAAGCCTAGCAAATGGCCGTTAGTACCTTTGTGCCCCTGACCACTGGATTCCTTGAAATCCTAGTGGGTAACAAGCAAGCCACCTTGCCAGACATTCACACAAGTTTGACGACATCACGACAAGACGATATCAATAGAAGATACCCTCTAAAAGGGTGACAATATCAAGACGCAGAAGATGGTGACCCCCTCGACCCCGCCCCAGGATGATGCCACCTTGGACTTCGATGACTAGGGCACAAGACATGCAATGTCATGATATGCATCACTAATAGATCAACCCTGTCCTTTTCTTTGTTGAGTCGGCAACCACCGTTTGTTGAGAACCTCGCAATTTGATCCGCCTCACCATAGTGAGAAGGAAAATGGTTCTCTTCATCCCCTGCTCTTGGTGTCTATATTATGAACATGACAAACAAGTTGGAACTCTATCATGCCTTGTTGATGTCATTTTATAAAAGGATTGACCACTTGGATCTCTCGACGCCCCAAAGGACAGAAGGCATTGTCACGATTATGAACACACCAAAAGACCCTATCAACAACAGCCGTGAAGAATCACCTTCGTCATCAACTCAACAGACCTGAAGTCATCAAGGACTCTTCGGGTGCAACAAGGATCGTTTTGATAAACAACAACAAGAGAAATAGCAACACATGAAGAAGACCTAGAAGACCGAGCGGACTCATCTCCAACACACAAAGCAAGCACAACTAATGAGTCCGAGAACCCCTAGGGTAGGATAGGTCGTGTGTCCCCTATGCGAGGTCGAGTCCGTATTATATTTCAAATGGAACCATGATGTGTGTTGCTTATTTTGCTTGTTTGTGCTTTGGTGTAAGTCACACTTTGTCCCTAGGCAACAAGTGCACGACTATATCGCCTGACTTACCTTGATGTTTGTGTTTGGCCTTTTCGGCACTTGTTTGATTACACTTGCACTATACCACCCCCTTAGGCACGCTCCTCTATGATACTTTCCCTCTCCCCACTCTCGTTAACTAAAGACCGGCAAGACCAGATGCACCACGGATCCACCTCGACAAACAATTGACACCGAAGACTTCGACTACAATGTACTCAACCAAACACAACCTCGTAGAGTTATGCTTTTCCCTCAAGATTGGAAAACCCTCCCTAGACAAACCTAGACATCACAAGCTACCCCGGCTCAAACGTCTGATCACGTGTTTAATACACGGTTTTGCTAGATCACCTGATGAGCATCAATAACCCCTGCCTAGGACTGGGTTCATTATGGGGCTAGTGATCATAGTGAACATGCATCCTTCATTCTTACTAGCACTAGAACCTTAATGCCATAGGAAGGATCATTCTAAGGGTATACGAATTATGGACACTCATTTGATTTAGCCATTATAGATGTCTTGAGGAAGTAGTTGAGACCCTTTGGTGGATTACGAGACTTTTATGTTGGTGAGTTGACTTGGTGGATCGAGTTGATAGAGTAGCATAACTTAATTCTCCCTTGAGTAATTTGGATTTAGTCTAATGATCTTGATCATGATACCATGTTTCTCGGTGGACAATAAGTAGAAGGAATAGGGTGATGTTAGGAATAATTTAGGGATCTGTATAAGCTCAAACTTGGAATTTAGTTGGTCATGAGATTGGAAGTTCGTGGATATACTGTAATAATAGTCCTTACAATGATATATGGATTATATGAACTCGAGGAGATTATGTTGGACACCCTCGATGCTGGATTACAGTAGTAATGGATCATGTGCGGATGATATTCGTGGATCTATTAAGTTGGATTCGTAGGAAGGAAACAAGATCTTGGATTGGTATATTACGAGTTTCCTTAGCATAGTAGTGCAGTACCTTAGACCTTGGATAGGTTAGTAGGACACTTGGGTTGGTAGTGTCATGATCAAGCTCAGCGGCTTGTAAATTATCCCGAGGATTTTTTATAGGGATATATGTGAGTTAGCTATAGTATGCATATGAGATTTTTGGTATAGTCCTGCTCTCAAAACCTTGGAGATATGTGGGGACCCCAACTCATAAGTCGTGATCACCGAATGCACGTGTACAGTGATCCCAAAGATCAATGCTCGCTGAACACACAAAAGCTGAATAACAAGAGTCTTACATCCACACTTAACGCCTTACACAAAGAATGACCAGGAAGGTCTTAGTCTTACATAGATAGGGACACATGGGACAAACACTTAAAATAGAACAAGCAGCGGAAATGTTGGTCGAAAGTGTGAACCCATGCCATCTGCCTTAGCCTACATGCATTCTGACTGGGAAGCGTCTTAGTTCACATGTTCGTCACCAACGAACTCTTCGACAAACTCCTGTTCTTCCATGCCGGCCAATTAAATAACCAGTGGCAAGCCAATGAGTACTTTGAATGTACTCGCAAGCAACCCAAGTTGTGGAACAAGGTAATAATGATGCATGGTATAGCACTAAGTAGGTAACTTTGCAGAAAGCTAATTTTGAATGCAAATGTCATGATCAAGTAACTTATAAGCATGTATCAACAATAACTTGGTATCCATATGATCAAGATATAGATAATATCATAAGTATTGGTTGAACATTTCATGTTCACTCATCACGCTAAGTCATCAGACTTAGTTCAATCCTCACGCTAAGTCATCGGACTTAGCTGATGTGACCTCTCATCACCATCACATCCATACTCACACCAAGTTTCACGAAAACATCCAGACATAGTCTAAGAAGGACCTCCAACTGTCCATGACCGCGGATGCGGATATTCGAATAGTTTTACACTCCGCATAGGTTGCACACTTTACCCACAAGACTCGGGGAACTTTCGTGTCATCCATGACTCGCGGTATATAACATTCCCAAGGTAATCACCTGAACAATGTCCTTCCCCAAGCGATACTAAACAAAGAGTCCACTCGATTGGTACCTAGCCCTCATGATGTACTTCACACGAGCCTCGCTCTAAACCGTACCATCCATGAGGGGACCAACGGTGTGCCCGGTGCCTGTGACGACAACGTATGATCGTACATATCGATACGACCCCGTATCGAGAGTGACCACGCCACTCTCGCCACTAGTAATGCGGGGTCCTTGCTAGTACCCACCAAGGTAATCAACAAAGCCCCATCCCATAAGGGGTATCATGGTTACGCATGTAATGTTGGGATGGTCAGCAGACCTTAGAAATCTCCATTTTCAAAAACACATACTCACTTGCCCCGGCACACCACTTCTTTCTCAAGTGGCCGCCCATCTCATCAATATCTCCCTCGGGCATCAGTGGCACCTGATGGGGTTTTCGAAAGTTCTTGAATCATTTCTCTCTTTCCATCACTATGCGTGGCATCTACTAGCATCCTAACTACACCCACCCGCACAACCCTCATAAGGTGGTAGGGTCATGTACGATGCAAGTGTCAATGGAGAGTTCCGGAGGCATTCCACCGAAAGGGGAACACCACAACACATGATCAAATATGATGAAAGTAAAGTGCTATATGACATGCAATAAAAATGGTTTCTCGTCATGGTCAAAGGGCTACTTGCCTGGCTCAACAAAGTCTCCGAGGTCTTCAAAGTCTTCGGGTCCAACTTCTTCGGCAACCGCGCAATCTACCGTCACGAAATAAAGCGATAATAATAAGGAATCACACACAGAGCAATCAAACAACTACCAAAAATGTTAACCTACACTGATGAATACTAAATGTCATACTAAAAATATTATCCTAGAGTTTTGTTGTCAAAAACAATTTAGAAATTAAATAACGGAGGCAAAAAGGTGCCTAAATATAGGTTTTAAAATAAAACAGTACAAAAAATAATTTCCAACATTTTTACAAATGGCACTAATAAATTCTATAGATTAATCCAAGAATTTAGGTGGAAGAATTATTGGCATTGGACTAATATTTATTTAAGTGGAATTTTTGGAATATAATAGAATAAATGTAAAAGGAAAAAGGGGTCATGTGCCCTTATGGGCCAGAACCACCCAGGCGAGGATCCGCGCGCGGAAGGTTTAGTTTTAAACCTGCCCGCAGGCCCGGCCTGCTAGCAAGAGGGGGAGGGGCGAGGGGATGACAGCTGGGCCCCACCAGTCATCCCTCTCCTCGTGACAGGGACAGAGGAGGAGCTCACCGGAGGCTACGACCCATACCGGCCAGAGTGGAGGGCACCGGCATGCTCCTGGCGGCGTCACGCATTGGAGGGAGGTCACGGGGTCGCCGGGGAGAGAGGGGAACACCGACGAGGTTGAAACCCGACGGCGGCGGCGAGGTTTGGGTCGGGAGAGGGCTCCTGACCACAGGGAAGAGCGCTCTGGGCACGGGGAGGACGCGGAGGGAGAGGGAGAGCGAGGAGAGAGGGTCAGGGGAGTGGGTAGGCCTATTTATAGGCGGCCGCCGGTCCACCATGGGCGCGGTGCGCCGACGAGCACGAGGCGTTCACCACAAGCCACGGGGGCGGGCGAGGCCGTGTCTGGGGACTACCCGGACGCGGTCTGCGCGCGAGAGGAGAGAAGGCAGCCAGGAGGGGGGTCCCGAAGGTGCGCGCGTGCGAGCGCGGCCACTGGCTGGTTCGGGCGGTGTCGTGCACACGAGAGAGAGAGAGAGGGGAGCGAGGGGGGCGACTAGGCGGCGTGTTGCAGACGCAGAGTGGGGCAGAGGGGACATGCTGGGGCGGCCCGAGGTGGTCGAGGCTGTCTGTTGGCCAGCGGCTATAGTGTAGGTGTGCACTATAGCATGCTCCAAAGCGCGAGCATTGCGTGCCAGGGCATTATTTTAGCCCCCTTGCATGTCCTCTCGTGCCTTGGGGCTTTAGAAGCTGCCCAACGGCTAGGAGGATCTAGGGAGAGCTATAGAGGAGCCTTAGGGTAGAAGGAAATGGGGAGAGGGGTAGAAATGGGGCTGTCCAGGGGTAGAAATAGGGGTTTTACCCCACCTTGTAGTGGCCTGATGGCTTGGGACTTTTACTAGTGGTGAAATGTGACTACAAGAGGCTCTGGTAAAATTTTGGAGGCAAGGGTAAAAGGGAATGGGGTGAAAATGCTCGTTTTACAAAATCACCAGAAGGTGTTTGATGGAGTTTTGGGCAAGAAATATTTACGAGATTGCTAAGATATTTACCAGGGTCAAGGGCTAGGTAGAAATGCGGGGATTCACCAAGTTTGAGCTTAGGAGGAAAAAGTTGACAATGGCAATTTGTTAAACCCTAGAAGTTTGCAGAATCAGGTTTCTATAGATCCATTGATGCTAGGCTTTTACCCTTGATGTAACACTTAGTGTATCATTACTATTTGACCATTAGAGCATGCCCACAAAATTTGAGGCCAAGGGGGACACTTCACAATGTAAAGTTGCTCAAATTTGATTCTGGACAGGAATGGTTTTGGGATGGTTTGATGAACCAAATCAACTTGGATTAAGATGAAACTTTGCATGATCATGACCTATGATAGTGGTGACTTGCTGGAATGTTCCTGGAATTTATTGAGAATATTTCTTATAGAAATATTCCAAAAGTTTGATTTGAACAGAAAGGGTTTGAGGGATTTTGTCCCTGATTTGATCACTCCCTTGTGTTGAAACTCATATATAGGGAAAATATATGTCCACTGAGTTTCTCTAAATAATCTCAAATATTTTCAAAGCTTTTAAATAATTTTTCCCTAAGAAAAAACATTTTTGGCCTTACGAAAAAAGCCTTTAAATGAAATGTGAAAATAATCTTTAAAAATAATATTTGGTGGTTTTGGGAAGCCATATATATAGTAGGTTTGAAATAAAGATTTTGGGAAGGAAGGGTCCACCTAATTTGAGGACTTGAAGTGCAAACCTCATTTTAGGGGGTTTTGAAAACCTAATTTGAATAAATCATTTTGGTTAAAAGCAAAAATTTATAAAAATAGTTTTGGGCACTATTCACATGGCATGATCATTGGGCAAGAGGTTTGGGACATGGAGGATGAATATGAAGTGGAATAGAACCTAGTATTGCCATAAAACACAATAAACAAGCAAGCAAACAACATAGCAAGCAAGCACAAGCACATAGAAAAAGTTTTAGTTAGCTCCAAATTTTATAAACCCAATCATAACAATGTGCTACAAACACAGGGCGTGACAGACCTTCCCCCCTTACAAGAATCTCGTCCCGAGATTCCTAGGCTAAGCGCTAAAAAGATACGGGAACTCCGATTTAAGATAGTCTTCACGCTCCCAGGTTGCTTCAGCTTGAGTGTGGTTGCTCCACTTGATCTTGAAGTACTTGATGGTGTGGCTTTGGGTGCAATGTCGGCTTCATCCAAAATGCAAACTGGCCTCCCACAAGAAGTGAGGTCTGGTTGAAGATCGATGGCTTGATGGTCGATGTCGTTGTAGAGGTCTGGGCGGTCGGGAACTTGTAGACACTTACGGAGTTGTGACACATGGAAGACATTGTGAACATCCCACATCTTGGCAGGTAGCTCTAACTGGTAGGCAACTTCTCCACGTGTATCGGTGATCTTGAAGGGGCCGATGTATCTTGGTGCGAGCTTTCCTTTGACGTGGAAGCGTTTGGTTCCCTTGAGAGGCGTGACCCGGAGGTAGACATGGTCACCGACAAAGAGATTCACTTCTCAGCTGTGGGAGTCGGCGTGGCTCTTCTGTCTTGACTTAGCGGTCTTGAGGCGCTCTCAGACAAGTTGAACTTGCTCTACGGCTTCGCAGAGGATGTCTGGTCCAAAAATTAGTCCTTCTCCGGTCTCTGACCAGTTGAGGGGAGTACGACACTTGCATCAATACAACACCTCAAATGGTGCCATCTAAAGACTCGACTGATAGTTGTTGTTGTATGAGAACTCGACTAAGGGAAGGCAATTCTCCCACTTGGATCCGTACGCCAAAACACAAGCGCGGAGCATATCTTCGAGTATCTGATTTACTCATTCTCTTTACCCGCCGGTCTGGGGGTGAAAACTAGTGTTGAAGGAGTGCTTAGTTCGCATGGCTTCTTGAAACATCTTCTAGAATCTTGAGGTGAACTGGGTGCCTCGACCCGATACGGTCTCCTTTGGAACTCCGTGGAGGCTCACGATACGCTCGATGTAGAGGCTGGCTAACTAATTACCCTCATAGGTGGTCTTGACGGGAATAAAATGGGCTACCTTGGTCAGGTGGTTGACAATGACCCAAATTGAGTCATGTCCCTTGCTTGACCTTGGTAAACCGGTGATGAAATCCATCCCGACTTTATCCGATTTCCATTCAGGCACTTTGAGAGGTTGCAATAGCCCAGCGGGTCGCTGATGCTCAGCTTTAACTCTCTGGCATATGTCACAATTGGCAACGAATTTGCTTATCTCCCGCTTCATGCCATGCCACCAGAATCATGACTTGAGGTCAAGATACATCTTGGTTCCTCCAGGGTGAATGGAGTAGGGAGTTTCATGAGCTTCTTGCAATATCAAGTTCTTGAGCTCCTCCTTGTTGGATACACAAACGCGATTCCCGAACCACACAACTCTTTGTTCATCCACCGAGAATCCTTGTGCTTTGCCTGCCTTGATCTTCCTCTGGATGCCTTCAATGCTCTCGTGTCCCTTCTGGGCCTCCTTGATATCATCCATCAAGGTAGGCTTTGCTTTGAGTTGGCAAGGAACCCTGGTGCAACCAATTCCAAGCCGAAGCTCTCAAGTTCTTCATACAGGGCGGGTAGTCTTTCCTTAATCATAGCATTCTATTAGTGCATCTAGTGCCCCTTAGTGATTTTGGTGTATTGAATACTTATAGGTTAAGGCACTAATGTGTTTGTGAGTGTACACAGGCTCTATAAGTCGATGAGGAGTTTGATATATTCGTAGATTATCGACCCCTAAAAATGAATGTCTTCAAGTGAAGACTTTGCTAAAGACTTTCTGAAGACTTTGGTGAAGACTTTGTGAAGACTTTGAAAATGAAGAAGTTAGTGTGACCTTGAAGATATGAATGAGGAATATGTAGCGTGAAGACTTGTTTTCGTAGTTTCATTTCCTTTATTTGAGTCATAGGAAACACCGTACAGTTAAAGGGGGTCGAGGTAATACTAAGGAAAATTTCCAACTGATGCTCAACTAGAAGATCCTCAACCCATACAATCCTTCGAGTGAAACCTTTGAAAATCTCTTACAATTCAGACACGTTTTCCAAAGACAGAGACGAAGTTCTTCTGGTCTCTAAGGAAATTGATCCGACTGAGGAGTTAGGATTTTGCTAGTGCGAATTGCCTACAAGTGAGGATCATGATAAGCTAAGGACTTTCATAGTTCGAAATTCCGACCGTTGTTGTGCTTAGCGCCAGCTGTCCCAATCATTATTATCCACATAACGGTCATATCATTGGGGGCATTTATGTCTTATCATGTTAGGTTGCACCCTGGCTATAAATAGCCAACCCCCACAACCACTAGCTGGTTGGCTGCTGTGAGAGAGAACTGACACTTGTCATTTGAGAGCAACCCATCCTCTGAGGACTCTGTGAGAAAATCATCAGTGAGGAAAAACCCACAAACCAAACTATAAAACCCATTGTGATTGAGCATCACTGAAGAAATTCCTGTGTGGAACCGACGCTTGTTACCTTTGAGGACTGTATATCCTCCAGACGGTTAGGCGTCATGGTCTAGTGCTCCTGCAGTCAATTGGGGACCACGAAGTGACCTTGGTCTAGAGCATCCAGTAGTAAATTGTGGATCGCCGGGTGATTAATTTGTGAGGGTTTTGGAAGTCTACCCTAAAGACTTACCATGAGTGTAGGGCGACGATTGTGTGACCTTAGCTCAAGGAGAATACAGTAAGGACTATGTGTCCTGGGACTGTGTGTCCTCTGGTTTAAATACCAGGCCGCTCAAAACCAGACGTACGACTGTCATAGCAGTTGGAACTGGGTCATCAAACCAAAGTCTTCATCAAGCTATCTGGTTCTATTTCCTCAACCCCTCTATTCCTCATATATCTGTTGATGAAATTGATTGTTACAGTTGGAAGAATTTGGCTGAAGACTTTCACAAATTCCTCACCTCAAATTCTACAAGTTACCTTGTTCATCACTGCTTATCCTGTATCACGCTACTCTCTATGTGTGCATGTTTCATTTAATCATGAAGACTCTACTGTCACCATGTTCCTCATGCACTTGAGTACTTATTCCGCTGCTAGTTATTCATCACATTTCAAATTCCTCAAAGTTGAAATTCCTCAAATGATGAATTTGTAAAAATCGCCTATTCACCCCCCCTCTAGCCGATATAAAACACTTTCAATTGGTATCAGAGCAGGTACTCCCTCGCTCTGTCTGATTTTGGTTTAACCACCTGGATTTTTAGTTATGTTGACTTCAGGTATGATCAAGGTTTCTGCGGGCTGTCCCACCTTCGATGGGACAGACTACCCCTACTGGAAGAACAAGATGCGTATGCACCTTGAAGCTATTGACAACGATCTGTGGTACGTTGTGGGAAATGGTGTGCCCTCTGTCGCTCCCACTATTACTGCTACTGATGTGAAGAGATTCAAGCAACTAGATTCTCAAGCGGAGAATATCATATGTGGTCATCTAAGCAAAGGACAGTATGGTATTGTGAGTGCTTTGGAATCTGCTAAGCTTATCTGGGATAGGCTGTCCAAAGTCAACGAAGGTGTTTCCACTCAATGTGAATCTCGTGTTGATGTTCTTCGCAATCTCTTCAACCACTTCAAGAGGCTTGACAATGAAAATGTTCAGCAAATATCTGATCGCCTCACTGATATATCAAATGAACTTCAAGCACTGGGTGCCACTGATATCACTGACCATGAAGTGGTGAAGAAACTGCTTGGATCTCTCGATTTCTCATTTGATACTCTAGTGTTGATGATACAAGAACGTGGAGACTACAAAGCTCTTGATCCTGCTAATATTCTTGAGGGTCTCAATACTCATGAATTCCAACAAGCTGAGAAAAGAGACCTCTACGGGCCAAGCTATGGAAGATCTCGTGCTCTGAAGGCAAAAGCAATTTCCTCACCTGAAGAAGAAGATTCTGACAGCAGCGTTGGTGATCCTGAAGAACTAGGTCAGGAACTAGCGATGCTTGTGAGGAAATTCCAGAAGTTCTCAAGACGAGGTGGATTTGGAAAGTCATCAAATATTGGCTTGAGGAAATCAGATTCCTCAGAAGATTACAAAAAGAGAACATGTCATCGTTGCAAGAATCCTGGCCACTTTATCTTTGATTGTCCTCTTTGGGAAAAAGAATCAAAGAAGAAGAACAAATACAAGGATGATAGTTCTGATGACTCGAAGAAAAAGAAGAAATCTTCAAAGTCCTCATCTGCAAAGTCCTCATCTGCAAAATCCTCATCTTCAAAGTCCTCAAAGCATAAGAAGAATGGTTCCAGAAAGGCTCGAGCATTCATCGGCAAGGAAATGGATTCTGAGGAAGAATCTGAAGAATATGAAGAACAGGAAGAATCAGAGGAGGAATCAGAATCAGGTGTCGCTAGCCTTACTCTCGCTACTATGTTCGTCAGCAAGTCCATCTTTGATGAAGAATATGACCACTCCAATGACTCTGACGTTAGCAATGATGATTATGCTCCCACTTATTGCTTTATGGAAAAAGGCTCAAAGGTACACAAACATCATTCCTCATCTGAATCAAGTGAAGGTGAATCTGATGCTTATGTGAAACCTAGCTATGCTAAAATTGTTAAAATTGCCACTAAGCAACAAAGTGCACTTGAAAAGCTTCAAAAAGTGATAGACAAAAGCGATGATCTGTTAAACCGTGAAGTGGATCGGACTCAAACTCTGTCTATTGATCTTAAAAGTCTTCAGGCAAAGTATGATAACCTTGAAAGTCATCATAACAACCTCTTAGCCGATCATGAGAAGCTTTCATATGAATTTCTTCAGAGAAAGGAAGATCTTGAAATGCTGAGGGTGTCACATGAGGATCTCCAAAGGGAAAATGATTCCTTACTGGCTCAATAGATCAGTACCGCTCAGGAAGAATTTCTTCCACCTTGTTTGAAATGCATCGAACGTGAAACTGCTAATTCTTCACCTGAATGTTCAAATGCTTCTATTCCTGCAATTTCTTCAACTATTCCCATGGTCTTAAATTCCTCATCTGAGGATACCACTAGTATCACTGATGACAATGCAGGGTTGAAGGAATTGTATGTGACAGGCATATACAAAAGTCTCAAAGGGCATCAAACCCTTTGTGATGTCCTCAAAAAGCAGATTCTGAACAAGAACCCTAGGAAAGAGGGTATTGCCTTTGTGAGGAAACTCAACGCTGATGGATCCTACTGGACACCTGAGCAATACCCCAAAACCTCATGGGTTACTGCAAAAGGATCTCCTGTGGATCCATCCACTTTATCTGGCTTTACTTGTGAAACATCATATTCCTAAGTTGAGTCACTTGACTCCAATTACAGATTCTTCAAAAATAAGTCAAGTGAAGTATTTGCTAGATATGTTGGAACTAATTGCAGGAACGGTTCTCCTATGAAGAAAATCTGGGTTCCCAAGAGCTACCTACGAAATCTTCAAGAGAATGTCCTCACGACACCACTCATGAAGAATCGGAACCCAGACCAAATTCCTCAAATGGTCAAAATCATCATTCGTGCTAATGCCTCCGTTTCGCAGGGAAAACCTAAGAGTTATGAGTATGTGCATTATTCTTCAGACCATTATGTTCATAAGTCCTCGAAGAATTTCTCTGCTTATTCATTTGAATACTCTAACCCTCCCCCTATGAAACAAAGCGCACTTGCTTCAATGCCTCCCCTTCTCACATGGTGCTCGTAGAATGATGAATTCTTTGCCACCCCTCCAAATGTGGGTGGTGAAGAAAACAAACTGACATCTTATGCAGGGTCAGGTCTCCAGATGAATTTGAACATCTGATGAATTTACTGGAGACCTAAGGAAATGCTTGAAAGGACGCAAGTTAACCATGATGAAAGGAATTCCTCATTTATTACGTCCTCACTCTACTTGCTTACTATATTGTGTTATGAAATTCTGTTTGATGAAATTGATATCATATTCTTCTCTCTGAAGCAAATGAGTTCGTAAGTTGTAATGATTCATCTGTAGGATGATAATTTAAAAGCTACTAAGTGGGTTCTCGATAGTGGATGCACAAACCACATGACAGGTGACAAGAATCTACTGATGAATTTGCCACTCACTCCATCTCCTCTGAAGCATATCACCTACGCAGACAAACGAAAAAGCAAGGTATTGGGACTTGGTAAGGTTGTTATCTCAAAGGACCGAACCATGGACAAGGTGATGCTTTTTGAATCCCTCGGGTTCAACCTTATGTCTGTCTCAATGCTTTGTGATCTTGATATGGTTGTCATATTTGGAAAATATCATTGTGTTGTCATCATGGAATCTAACAATTCCAAAGTCTTCGAAGGCTTTAGGAGAGGAGACCTGTATATGTTGATTTCTCTACAGCTCGTCAACCTGCCACTTGCTTACTTGCAAAGTCTTCAAAAGGCTGGTTGTGGCATCGATGACTTGGACATGCTGGTATGAGGAATCTGCACACACTCGTGACGAAAAAGCACGTCATTGGCATCGAGGGTGTCAAATTCCACAAGGACCACCATTGTGGTGCATGTGAATCTGGAAAAATGACCAGATCCAAGCATCGCTCAAAGATAATCATGACCACTACGCGACCTTTTGAATTGCTTCATATGGATCTCGTTGGTCCCACTCACTACTCCGTACTAACAAATTCTTCAAGTTTGTATGGATTTTTCATTGTTGGTGATTACACTCGTTATACATGGGTGCATATTATTCTGTACAAAAATGAAGTGCGGGATATCTTCAGACGTTTGCTTCAAGGGCCTCCACCAACTTTGGTGTCAAGATCAAACATATCAGGAGTGATAATGGGAATGAATTCAAGAACACTAACGTTGATGAATATCTTGATGAATTTGGTATTACTCATGAGTTATCTGCTCCTTACACTCCTCAGCAGAATGGCATCATGGAGCGCAAGAACAGGACTCTTGTTGAGATGGCTCGAACCATGATTGACAAATAGAAAACCCCTCGTCGCTTCTGGCCTGAAGCAATTGATACTGCATGCCACATCATCAACAGGGTATATCTTCACAAATTCCTCAAGAAGACTTCATATGAGCTCATGACAAGCAAGAAACCCAATGTAAGCTATCTCAAAGTCTTCGGTGCAAAATGTTGTATCAGAGATCCTCACCACAGTTCTAAGTTTGCACCGAAAGCACATGAAGGTTTTATGCTTGGTACTCTTGGAAAGGACTCACCACAGTTCTAAGTGTGCTACTCTTGGAAAGGACTCGCACACCTACAAAGTCTTCAACACCTACCATCACAAGGTGGTTGAAACCGTAGATGTGCGGTTCGATGAAACTAATGGCTCGCAAAGAGAGCACCTGCCTTCTGTGTTAGATGAACAATCTCCTGATGAATCCATCAAGCTAAAGGCAACTGAAGATGTCATACCCACTGAGGAAATCATTTCAATAAATGAATACTCTCATGCTGATATACCTAAAGAAAATGGTGTTGATGAAACTCCTCAGCCTCGTCAACCTGCTCATCCAAGAGTAGCAAATGAAGTGCATATTGACAAAAACATCGATGACATCAATGCACTAGGTCCTCTCACACGCTCAAAAGCTTCACATCTAACTAACTTTTGTGGGCACTTTGCCTTTGTGTCTATCTTAGAGCCCACCAAAGTTGATGAAGCATTCAAGGAGCCCGAATGGATTCAAGCCATGCAAGAGGAATTGCATCAATTCAAACTCAACAACGTGTGTGAACTTGTCAATCGGCTAGATCCTTGCAAGCATATCATCATAGGCACCAAGTGGATCTACCGCAACAAGCAAGATGAAAATGGTCTTGTGGTGAGGAATAAGGCTTGACTTGTAGCTCAAGGCTATACACAAGTTGAGGGAATTGACTTTGATGAAACTTTTGCACCTGCTGCTAGACTTGAAGCTATTCGCATATTACTGGCTTACGGTAACCATCATAATATCATCTTATATCAAATGGATGTGAAAAGTTCATTCCTCAATGGTAAGCTTGAGGGAGAAGTATATGTTGCTCAACCCCCAGGTTTTGAAGATCCTAAGCATCCTGACAAAGTCTTCAGACTAAACAAGGCCCTCTATGGCCTCAAGTAGGCCCCTCGGGCGTGCTACGACACTCTAAAGGAATTCCTCATGAAGAAAGGCTTCAATCCCGGTTCACTCGACCTACCCTTTTCACGAAATCCTATGATAATGAACTGTTCAGATGCCGAATATATGTTGATGATATTATCTTTGGATCTACTAACAAACGTTACAGTGATGAATTTGCCTATATGATGAGTGAAGAATATCAAATGTCTATGATGGGAGAGTTGAAATTCTTATTAGGTCTTCAAATTCATGAGCAAGGCAATGGCATCTTCATCTCACAAGATAAATACCTCAAAGATGTTCTGAGGAAATTCGACATGCAAGATTGAAAAGGCATCAAAACTCCAATGCCATCAAAAGACCATCTCTGCACTTATGAAAATGGTAAAGACTTCGATCAGAAGGTATACCGCTCCATGATTGGCTCCTTATTGTATATAATGCTAAGTGTCTGTATGTGTGCTCGATTCCAAGCTACTCCGAAGGAATCACACCATAAGGCTGTGAAATACATTCTTTGATACTTAGCTCACACACCAGCACTTGGATTGTGGTATCCCAAGGGCTCAAATCTTCATCTCATCGGATACTCTGATGCTGACTATGCTGGAGATCGCGTGGATCGCAAGTTAACCTCAGGCACATGTCATTTCCTCGGACGATCCTTAGTATGTTGGTCCTCGAAGAAGCAGAACTGCGTTTCACTCTCTACTGCAGAAGCTGAGTACATTGCTGCTGGCTCTTGTTGTGCTCAGTTACTATGGATGAAACAAACACTCAAGGACTATGGAATCAAGCTGAAGAATGTGCCTCTTTTCTGCGACAATGAGAGTGCCATCAAGATTGCGTACAACCCTGTTCAACACTCCAAGACCAATCACATCCAGATTCGTCATCACTTTCTTTGAGATCATGTACTCAAGTGCGACATATCCATCAATCACATTCCTACTGAAGAAGAACTCGCCAATATCTTCACAAAACCCTTGGATGAAAAGAGATTTTGCAAGTTGCGGTGTGAGCTAAATATCTTAGAATCTTCGAATGTTCTTTGATGAAGAACACACATCCTAACACGTATGCAAAATTGATGACTTAGATGTGAAACACACGAAGTAACGTTTTTTCTTCAATCAATGAAGAATAACTATCTAAGTGTGAGGAAATTAACGAAGAATTTGATTCTCAGAACTCTACGACAATTGTAAGCGGTGTCTGAAATCATCATTCTTATACGGTGGGTGAAGCCACCAACCAAAAGTTGAAGTTCTTCAAAATTGAGTACTATTGCAAATTCTTCAAATTATCAAATTCCTCAAATTTGCAAATTCCTCAAGTTTTTCAAATTCATCAAATTTTCAAATTCTTCAAAACTTTTGAGACTCATATTCTTCATTGACTATATATATATATATACTTTTGGGTTTTTCAATGTCCTCAACAACATTCACTTATTGCTAATTCTTCAAGTTGATTTTCATCTAAGTGAATGTGATCGGACCCTTTCCCCGACTATGCTAAACTCAACAAAGACTGTTCACAAATTCCTCATATGCGTTCTACTTTGAAACTTGTTCAAAGTCTTCACTGTGTCCTTGATAGCTGAAGAATTTGCGAACGAAAACTTTGAAATCTTCACTACCAAAATTTTCAGCGGTTCCTACTCAAACTGTTCTGATTCCCGCGCCTGGATAACCCACGATCCTCCACAATCTTCACTACCCAGATCGTGGGTGACACCTGTCGCGTGGAGAGCACGGGTCAGCGGCAATCCTGTCCAAAATCTTCGGGAGGATCCGTTTTTACTTCCTCTATAAATTCCCCCTTCCCATCTACTGCGCTTGGTTACTCCGTATCTCATCTCTCTCCCGAGCTCCATCCAAGCGCCAACGCTAAAGTCATCGTCGCCGGTGAGGAAGAGCTTCGCTGCCTCAACCTCGTTGTCGCCGTACTCGCATCGGCCGTGGAAATCTTTATCCCGCCGCCACTATAGCTGTCTCCTTCTGCCAAGCTATGGCGTGGGCGATCTGAACCGACGAACCTCCTGAGTTCATCTCAGTGTTCGTCGTGTTCTTCACCAGGGTAATTAAAATTTATTTTTACTACCCATGTTTGATCCTCAACTACAACTACTATTCCTCAGGTATGTGTTTAAACGTTATAAATCAAATACACAAGCACCTTCATCTCCTCATACTTGATACTTGATGACTTTTCCTAAGTAATGACTTTCTTCAAGATTCCTCAATTGTGCGAATTCTCAAATCTGCACAACTTTGGAACCTGAGGCTAAGAACACTTAGTAAAAATCCTCACACCTATCTCTCTTAAAATTTCTGAGAACGCATATGACCTCTTCAAATTCCTCGCACCTATACTCTATTCACAGGTACAACATGTCCGCTGATGAATCACTAGGTTCTCATCAACTTAACTCATTTGCAGCGCTACTTGAAGAAAAATTGTGTACCTCTTCAGAATCTTCAAGAGTTCACATTCCTCAAGTGAAGAAAATGTCTGATGGAAAGAAACCTCAGAAAGGAGGGAAAATGCCAGATGTGCACACTGCATTTGAGATCCCTGAGGATCTATATGATGAATATTGCACACCTGACGAAGAAACTCATGGAAAAGAGACGACTAAGCAGAGGAAGATTCGTCTGCAAAAGATTGAGAGGAGATGGGCCAAAGAATGGAGAGATTATCGTTATGTAACTGCAAAATACATGATGAAATTCGCTGTGAAACCACCTTGCAGTAGGCCTCCTCTAGCTCCTAACCAAATTACAGATCCTTCTAGCATCAAAACTAGTGAGGACTTTCCTACCAAGTGGGAAAAGCAACAAGCCAAATTGGCAAGCAAGGCCAAAGAGGCTGTGAAGAAATTCAACGAGAATTCTACTACTGCTGCCTCTGCAGGAGCATCTGCTAGTGCACCGAAGAAGATGTTAAAGAGATCTTCTCTGAAAATTGACTCTTCAAAATCTTTAGTGCAAATTCCTCAAGTTCAAAGGCCTCAGCCTAGAAAACCTTCAGCTCCTGGAACTGTTGCTGCTCTGTCATCTGCAACTGTCAAAAAGTCCTCAACTCCAGTGCATCTGGTAACATGCAAAAGGACAGATGGTTTCGCATTAGTGACAAAGCTCGCTGCAAGCCCCTCCACTACTACAAAGTCTTCAACCAGCCCCTCTACACTTAAACTGAAGAAGACAGCCGGACGTGAAAAACCAAGCTCTCATACCAGCAAGGCTCTAGTTACAATTCCCTCAGATTCTTCGTCTGATGATGATGCTGATGCCGATGATGAGGAATTGGTAAGAATCATCAGACAGAGTCAGCATAGGGCAGCTAAAGCAAAGGGGAGCTCTTTTCCTCTCATGTTGGATCCCAAGTAGATCCTCAACTTCATTGATATATGGCATGAGGACCCAAGTACTCCACTTTCCTCACTAAATCTGCCTCCTGAAGTAGATCATGTCCTCACCCATTTCATCTCTGAAGAACAATGGAAAAGAGAGCAAGCTCAGAGGGCTAAGAGGAACAAGACTCGCAAAGAAAAGTTTCTGTGCGAAAATGTGATGAACTTGACCCAAAATCAACTGGTCACAGTTCAGTCAGAGCTTCGCACTCTCTCCTTGGATCAACAATGATATGATGCTGAATGGCAGGGCACCAAGGTTAGACTCGTCGAGGCTGCTAATGCTGCTGTAAAGGATCACAACACCAGGGTTGCAGCCCGATCGCAACCATAAAAGACTCACTCTGAAGAAAATGCTTAGACTGAATATGAAATTCCTCACGCTGGTGATGAAAATGCTCAGCCTGAAGAAACTGCTGAAGAAAGAGCTTTTGCATCAAAATCATCTGCCAGTGCTGCTGAGGAAACTCAGACCACTGATGAACATGCCAGGGCAACCCCCAATGTTTTGCCTGAAGAATCTGATAGGCCAGCTGTAGAATCCATTGTGCCTCAAGAAACTGAACCACCCAGGGTGGCTGCACCAGTCGTTCCTGAAGAAACTGCTCAAGCTGAGGAAAATCTCCTCAAAAGAAAAGCATAAACTTCTAGAGCCCCTATGTTGAAGAAGTTGAAACTTTGACAAGTTCCTCAGCTACACCTCTTGATGCAACTCCAATTTCCTCAGCACCAGCCTATGCTATTGTGCCAACTGGAGAAGCATATGACATTCCTCACAAAGAAGAGAATCATTCGGCTGCTTCCTCAGAGCCTCTTGATAAGGAAATTGTCATTGATGACACTGCATCAACTCCCAAGGTATCATCACCCCAGCTTCTGCTAACTGCTGGCGTTGAAGAAATTGATGAAGAAGTTGACATTGGTGACACTACTCCTGTCATCAATGATGAATATTGGGAATCTGCACACCCCAACTCACCTATGGCAACTCCTTTGATGCTGCTTCCTCAGTCACCGGCACAAACTTAGGAAATACTTGAAGATTCTGAACACCTGTATCTTCCAGACCCTGAAGAAATTCGAGCTGCAACAGCTGATGAAATTGATGCTTCGGCCACTACTGAGGAACCTCTTCTACAAATCACTCAGTCTGTAGTTCCTCCTATGCCAACCGAGATCAAAGGGCGCAATCGATCAAATCTTCAACCTAAGCAACGAATGCCATTCAAAGGTTTGGTCCGCCCCAAATTCCTCAGGACAAATTTCTTCAATGAATACATGTTCTTCACAGGGCCAAATCCATATGATTCTGCTCTAAGTTGTCGCGCAAGTTTCTAGACTCCTACTCAAATGAACTACTATGCCACTATTCTATGAGACAAGAAGAAAATCTTCGAGCACCACAACATTCCTCATGTGGACATGGAGTCAATTCCATCATTCACGCCGGTGCTCCAAGTTCTTCATGATGCTGGGCTTCTTCCCTTTTGCGTAGATGTCTGTGACTGGAACAAGGAGTTGATTCTTCAAATCTATGCCACTCTATACATTAGTGGAAATTCCTCACACATCAACTCCTAGGTCTTGGACTGGATGACCGGAACAACTCATTTCACTGCAAGCTCTTCTGAATTGCTTCAGTCTGTCCCAGTTCCAATTCCTTCAGATGAAGCCCGCTGCCTGTTCAATGATCCACCACTGCCAAATAAGATGATGAATGTGATGATGAAGAAATTAGCACCTGGAAAGCCTCAAAGAACAACCTTTCTTGTGAAGGATTTGCTGTATGTACCTAGAACAGTCTATCGCATCCTCACTCACACCCTATGTCCTCAGAAGGGGCACAACTCTGAAGAAGAAGTTGAAGGAATCATGAAGAATATGCTTTTCAACATCATTCATGGGATTCCCATCAATTTTCACGATTTCTTCATGAGAACTCTGGCCGATGCTGCTATGTCACCATTTGAGTTGAAGCCCTTTGCTCCCTGGATTATGCATTTCCTTAGAACAAAGTATTCAATGCACTTTGAGGCGGACTTCCAAAATCATTTTAGTTTTCTGCCCCCGATTGAAGTCCTCAACAACACAATTGATGAAGGAAAAGGCAAGGATGTCATTGATCAAGGCAATCGTCCATTGGATGGTCAGTTTCGTCAAGCAGTATCCTACTCCACCAATGATGACTCTGCAACATAGGACTCCTCTGCCAAAACCTCTACACAAAAGCCTTATGCAACCGCATCTCGTGTGATGACTGATCGTTAGCTTCTCTTAATTCTTCATCAGAAGGTCGATCGAAATCACAAGTGCGTCCAGCGTCAACTTTGGTATATTGTGCAGAATATGACTGTGACAGAGAACACTGTCAAGAGGAACCACTACTATGCTCATGAAAACCTCAAGCGCTCTTGGGCTATGCTAAATCACATCATGTCTTCAGAAGAATTGGATGAGCTGAACTTTCAAGAATATCCAGACTTTGCTCGCTGTCCTCAGAAGAAGTTCAAGAAAGTCCAAGTTCCTCTGATGGCCACCAGTTCCTGTTCTTCATCTCGCGAGCGCAAGGAAGATGAAGACATTGATGATACTACTGATGGACCTGCATCAACAATCGACCCCGACAAAACTGGCGCTCCTTCTTCACCAACAAAATGAAATTCCTCATGGTAGGTTAGTCAGCATTTTTTCTTCCCTTTTGGTCCTCAATGACAAAGGGGGAGAAAATTTGAGTTAGTCTTCAAGCGGGTCTACATATATGGGCTATTTTTTTGAGTTGCAATACTCGCTCTTCTGAAGTTTTTGGTTATTGAGTTGTAAACTTAAGTACGATGGTGGTCTGACACTTTTGAACTATTTCGTTGCATGTTTATTACCTCAATGAATGCATGCTGAATTTCATCAGACACCATTTCCTTCACGCATTGCAATTTCTTTATGTCATATATTCAAACGCGTGTATGAATTACAAGATATAGGGGGGTTCTTCATGTTTTTAACCTGCCATGTGCATTTGCAGCCCAAAGAAAATTCCTCAAATATGCACATCTTCAGGGGGAGTTCTTCTATATCTTGCAATTAAATTCCTCAAAATATGTACTTTCACTTCATATGTTTATCCCCGTTGAAAACTTAACCTATTTGTCATCAATCTCGAAAAAGGGGGAGATTATTAGTGCATCTAGTGCCCCTTAGTGATTTTGGTGTATTGAAGACTTATAGGTTAAGGCACTAATGTTTTTGTGAGTGTACACAGGCTCTATAAGTCGATGAGGAGTTTGATATATTCGGAGATTATCGACCCCTAAAAATTAATGTCTTCAAGTGAAGACTTTGCTGAAGACTTTCTGAAGACTTTGGTGAAGACTTTGTGAAGACTCTGAAAATGAAGAAGTTAGTGTGACCTTAAAGATATGAATGAGGAATATGAAGCGTGAAGACTTGTTTACATAGTTTCATTTCCTTTATTTGAGTCATAGGAAACATCGTACTGTTAAAGGGGTCGAGGTAATACTAAGGAAACTTTCCAATTGATGCTCAACTCAAAGCTCCTCAACCCATACAATCCTTCGAGTGAAGCCTTTGACAATCTCTTACAATTCAGACACGTTTTTCAGAGACAGAGACGAAGTTCTTCTGGTCTCTGAGGAAATTGATCTGACTAAGGAGTTAGGATTTCGCCAGTGCGAATTGCATAAAATTGAGGATCATGATAAGTTGAGGACTTTCATAGTTTGAAATTCCGACCGTTGCTGTGCTTAGCGCCAGATGTCCCCAATCGTTCTTATCCACATAACGGTCATATCATTGGGGGCATTTATGTCTTATCATGTCAGGTTGCACCCTGGCTATAAATAGCCAACCCCCACAACCACTAGCTGGTTGGCTGCTCTGAGAGAGAACTGACACTTGTCATTTGAGAGCAACCCATCCTCTAAGGACTCTGTGAGAAAATCATCAGTGAGGAAAACCCACAAACCAAACCATAAAACCCATTGTGATTGAGCATCACTGAAGAAATTCCTGTGTGGAACCGACGCTTGTTACCTTTAAGGACTGTGTATCCTCCAGACGGTTAGGCGTCATGGTCTAGTGCTCCTGCAGTCAATTGGGGACCACGAAGTGACCTTGGTCTAGAGCATCCAGCAGTAAATTGTGGATCGCCGGGTGACCAGTTTGTGAGGGTTTTTGAAGTCTACCCTGAACACTTACCACGAGTGTTGGGCGAGGACTGTGTGACCTTAGCTCAAGAAGAATAGGGTAAGGATTGTGTGTCCTAGGACTGTGTGTCCTCTGGTTTAAATACCAGGACACTCCAAACCAGACGTACGACTGTCACAGCAGTTGGAACTGGGTCATCAAACCATTGTCTTCATAAAGCTATTTGGTTCTATTTCCTCAACCCCTCTATTCCTCATATATCTGTTGATGAAATTCATTGTTATAGTTGGAAGAATTTGACTGAAGACTTTCACAAATTCCTCACCTCAAATTCTACAAGTTACCTTGTTCATCACTGCTTATCCTGTATCACGCTACTCTCTATGTGTGCATGTATCATTTAATCATGAAGACTATGCTGTCACCATGTTCCTCATGCACTTGAGTACTTATTCCGCTGCTAGTTATTCATCACATTTCAAATTCCTCAAAGTTGAAACTCATTAAGTGATGAATTTGTAAAAATCGCCTATTCACCCCCCTCTAGCCGATATAATGCACTTTCACATTCAAGGAACAAGCCTTTGTGCTCAAGGCGCCTGCTACCACGTTGGCCTTTTCGGGGTGGTATTGAAATCAATTCCAATGATCTTCGTTGCCTCATGTTCAATTCCCTTTGCGTGAAGATATACTTCAAACTCTTGTGGTCTGTGAATATCTCACATCGCTTCCCTAGAAGGTAATGTCGCCATGTCTTCAAGGCATGAACCATGACGACTAACTCAAGGTCATGAGTTGTGTAGTTCTCTTCATGGGGTCGTAGCTATCTTGATAGATATGCTATAACTCTGTCTTCTTGCATCAGAACTCCTCCAATCCCGGTTCTTGATGCATCACAATAAATCACAAACTCCTTGTGAATGTCGGGGGTGGCTAAAACAAGGGTTGTGATCAATCTCTTCTTGAGTTCCTGGAAGCTTTCCTCGTACTTAGCTGTCCATTCGAACTTCTTGTCCTTTTTCAAAAGTTGGGTCATGGGTCAGGCAATGCTTGAGAACCCTTCCACGAACTTGCGGTAATAACCCTCGAGTCTAAGGAAGCTCATGACTTCCTTCATGGTGGTTGGGGTTTGCCACTCAGTCACGGCTTCAATCTTGGCAGGATCCACTGATAATCCTTCTGTAGTCAACACATGACCCAAGAATCCAACTTCATGCAGCCAAACTTCACACTTGCTGAACTTGGCATAAAGCATGTGCTCTTGAAGCTTCTCTAGGATCAATCTCAAGTGCTCTTCATATTCTTCTTCAGACTTGGAGAAGACAAGTATGTCATCAATGAAGACGACAACGAACTTGTCCAAATACTCCATCAAGACTTTATTCATGAGGTACATGAAATAGGCAAGGGCATTACTTAACCCAAATGGCATGACCGTGTATTCATACAGGCCATACCGGGTTACAAACGCCATCTTCGGAATGTCTTGGCATCTGATCTTCAGCTGATAGTACCCGGACCTGAGGTCGATCTTGGAGAACACCTTGGCTCCGTTCAACTGATCAAACATGTCTTCAATCTTGGGGAGTGGGTACTTGTTCTTTATCATGACCTCATTGAGAGACCTGTAATCGACACAAAGTCTGATAGTTTCGTCGCTCTTTGACACAAATAGAATAGGCGATCCCCAAGGAGAGGCACTAGGGCGAATAAATCCTTTTCTGAGCTACTCTGCCAGTTGCTCCTTCAATTCAGCCAACTCTTCGGATCCCATCCTATAGGCCTTCTTATAGATGGGCCTTGATCCGGGCATAAGCTCAATGATGAACTCAATGTCGCGGTCAGGAGGCATCCCAGGAAGCTCATCAGGAAACACATCCGGGTATTCACATAGCACTGGTACTTGATCCAACTCAACTCCCGATAGGAAGTTAGCCTGAGGGGCTTGAGTGGAGCTAGGGTTGGGAACAAACTTGACTTCCACTCCCTGGCTATTTGTCATGGTGACGATCCTCTTGGCATAGTCCATCATGCCTTGGTGCTTGGTTAACTAGTCCATGCCTAGGACCACATCCAACTCTTCTGACTTCAGGATGATAAGATGCGCTAGGAAGTCTACCGCGTTGATGTTAATCTCAACTCCCTTACAACCTATCCCAGACTTCATAACTGAACCGGGGGTTTGTAACAACATACGGCTACCCAGTGGTGTAGGCTTCATGCCACTCTCTAGTGTAAACCTTTGGGTAACAAAATAATGCAAAGCTCCACAATCAAACAATACTATTGCTGGGGTTGAGTTGATGAGGAACGTACCCAGTATGACGTCCGGGTCTTCCTGGGCTTCCTCTGCGGTGACCTGATTCACACGACCCTTGCCATTGTTGGGATGGTTGTGGGGAAGGGGGCTTCCTTGGTGGTGCTCCATGGGCTTGACTATGAGCTGGCGCATTGGGGCACAGTGCATCTGGCTTCTTGTTTGGACACAACCTAGAGATGTGCCCTGGCTGGCCACATCCAAAGCAAGTGACTTGTCCAAGGTTGTTGTTGAAGATCCTGCCACCGTTGTTATTATGGGGGTTGTTGTTGTAGGCTGGCCTGGGATTGGCATACTGCTGAGGCTAGTAGCTCGGACGAGGCGCAGGAGGTCTAGCCTGCTGCGGCTAATAGGTTGGCTTCGCTGGGGCTGGCTGCCAGGGCGAGGCTTTTGGTTGTTGGGACTACCCTTGCTGATCATCTTGCGCTTGCGAGTGTCATCGATGGCACAATGCTTGTGTTCCAGCATGAGGGCCATGTTCACCAAGTCGAAGAAGGTACGACAGTCGTAGATGATGAGCTGATACTGCAGGACCTGTTGGAGTCCTTCCATGAAGTGTTCCTTCTTGGCAGCCTCTGTGCTGACATCTTCAGGTGCATATCTCGACAGCAGGTTGAACTTCTGCTGGTACTCCTTGACGGAGCCACTTCCTTGCTTCAGCGCTCGGAATTCTCTCTTCTTGATAGCCATGATCCCAGAACGAATGTGAGTAGTGTGGAATCCTTCCTTGAAGTCACTCCACATGATCACACGTTCTCCTTGCATGACCTTGAATCCATCCCACCAAGCTCGGGCTGTACCTCCGAGACAGTGAGAGGCATAAAGCACCTTCTCATGATCCTAATTTCTGTTGACCAATGCAAGGAGGTCCTGGATGGTGCAGATCCGGTCATCAGCATCCAATGGTTCTGCAGTCTCGGTGAAGGTTGGGGGTGAGTTCCTCATGAACTCAGACATCGTGGAGGGGCCATTGCCGTTCCTTCCTTGCGGCTGGTGGTTCACAAGGGCCTGGGACATCTGCTGGATAGCAGCATTGTTGGCTTGGCGCTACTCCCGAAGAACTTGGAGAAACTGAGCTATGGTCATGTTCTCCGGTGGAGGTGGTGGCGGGGGAATATCGCCGTGTGGCTGCTCCTGGTGTCCTCCAGCATGAGCAGCCCCACTAGCTCCCTGCTGCTGACTGGAGTTGCCGGCTTCAGAGTTGGTGAAGGAGTTGTTGCGGGTAGCAGTCACCATCCTGTTTGGAGCAGCCAAGTCAAACAACTGGGATTGACAAGAGGATAAGCAATAACGGAAAAGCGCGCTAAGGGGGTCGGTCAAGTGCAAGTGTGTTGAAACAAAGGTTGAAAGACCAACAACATATTTTAAGATAGACGATGGAGTCGCTTACATGTTGCCTAAGGCAAAAGCACGACTTGCATCGAAACACAAACAACAAAACAAACAACAAGAACACATGATTTTTCATATGAACCATTATGCGGACTCGACTTCGCATGAGGGATACATGACTGATCCTACCCTAGGGGTTCTCGGACTCAGGTGGTGGAGTGCTCGGTCTCGTAGTCACGCTCCTCTAGGTCTTCCTCCTGTTCATCATCAGAACGAGCATCGTCCCCGGTTGAAGGGGTTGGGGAACAAGGAGGTCCATCCGGACGATGCTTTGCAGGTGGGTCGGTTAAGAGCTCACGGTACTCCTTCGCGCTCATGCGATGACGACGTGTGGGTGCATCACTAGCTGGGGGTACTCGATAGGCGACAGCTGGTCGTCCCTCGGTGGCTCCATGTTGGGAGATGTAGTAGTAAATCAAAAAAATCCTACGTGTCACCAAGATCTATATATGGAGAAACTAGAAACGAGTGGGGAGAGATTGCATCTTCATACATTTGAAGATCGCTAAGCGGAAGCGTTACAAGAACGCGGTTGGTGGAGTCATACTCGTAGCGATTCAGATCGCGATGGACTCCGATCACAGCAGCGAACAACGGCGCCTCCACGCTCAACACACGTACAGCCCGGTGGCGTCTCCCACACCTTGATCCCGCAATGAAGAGGGAGAGGTTGGAGAAGAGCTCCAACAGCAGCACGACGGCATGGTGGTGGTGGAGCAGCAAGGTATTCCGGCAGGGCTTCGCCTAAGCACTGCGTAGGAGGAAGAACAGAGGTAGGGCTGCGCCGTGGGAGAGAGAGATCAAATCTTGTCTCAAAACATCCAAAACCTCAAGTATATATAGGAGGAGGGAGAGGGAGGGCTTCCTTGTCCCCTCCTCCAAGGAGGAGAGCTTCGGCCGAAGCTAGGGAGGAGTCCACCTCCCACAAGGGAGGTGGATCTCTTCTTTTTGAATCTCCTTTAGCCTTATCTCTTTATCCCTAAGCACATGGGCCTTTTCGGAAGGACTTGGCCAGCCCAATAAGGGATGGTACACCTCCTCTAACATCCCACAAAGTCCTTTGGTCATCACACCCCTCTCGGGGTCCTCCGGTACCCTCCCGACACTCCCGGTACACTACCGATGAGCCCGAAAACTTTCCGGTGAACAAAACTGGACTTGCTATATATCAATCTTTACCTCCGGACCATTCCGGAGCTCCTCGTGACGTCCGGGATATCAAAAGAGACTCAGAACAACCTTCGGTAATCACATATACCATTTCCCTATAACCCTAGCGTCATCGAACCTTAAGTGTGTAGACCCTACGGGTTCGGGAGACACGTAGACATGACTGAGACACCTCTCAGGTCAATAACCAACAGCGGGATCTGGATAACCATGTTGGCTCCCGCATGCTCCATGATGATCTCATCGGATGAACCACAATGTCGGGGATTCAGTCAATCCCGTATACAATTCCCTTTGTCTATCGGTAATGTACTTGCCCGAGATTCGATCGTTGGTATCTCTATACCTTGTTCAATCTTGTTATCGGCAAGCCTCCTTACTCGTTCTGTAATACATGATCCCGTGGCTAACTCCTTAGTCACATTGAGTTCATTATGATGATGTCTTACCGAGTGGGAACAGAGATACCTCTCCGTCACACGGAGTGACAAATCCTAGTCTCGATTCGTGCCAACCCAACAGACACTTTCGGAGATACCCGTAGTGCACCTTTATAGCCACCCAGTTACGTTGTGTCATTTGGCACACCCAAAGCATTCCTACGGTATCCGGGAGTTGCACAATCTCATGGTCTAAGGAAACGATACTTGACATTGAAAAGCTTTAGCAGACGAACTACACGATCTTGTGCTATGCTTACGATTGGGTCTTGTCCATCACATCATTCTCCTAATGATGTGATGCCGTTATCAATGACATCCAATGTCCATGGTCATGAAACCATGACCATCTATTGATCAACGAGCTAGACAACTAGAGGCTCACTAGGGACATGTTGTGGTCTATGTATTCACACATGTATTATGGTTTCCGGTTAACACAATTATAGCATGAACAATAGACAATTATCATGAACAAGGAAATACAATAATAACCATTTTATTATTGCCTCTAGGGAATATTTCCAACAGTCTCCCACTTGCACTAGAGTCAATAATCTAGTTATATTGTGATGAATCGAACACCCATAACATTCTGGTGTTGATCATGTTTTGCTCGTGAGAGAGGTTTAGTCAACGGATCTACGACATTCAGATCCGGATGCACTTTACAAATATCTATATCTCCCTCCTGAATGTAATCACGAAGGGAGTTGAAGCGGCACTTGATGTGTCTTGTCTTCTTGTGAAACTTGGGCTCCTTCGCAAGGGCAATAGCTCCAGTGTTGTCACAGAATAGAGTCATCAGGCCCGACGCACTTGGAATTACTCCTAGGTCGGTGATGAACTCCTTCATCCAGACTCCTTCCTTTGTTGCTTCTGAAGTAGCTATGTACTCCGCTTCACATGTAGATGCCGCCACGACGCTTTGCTTGCTGCTGCACTAGCTGACTGCCCCTCCATTCAAAATATACACGTATCCGGTTTGCGACTTGGAGTCGTCCGGATCTATGTCGAAGCTAGCATCGACGTAACCCTTTACGACGAGCTCTTCGGCACCTCCATATACGAGAAACATGTCCTTTGTCCTTTTCAGGTACTTCAGGATATTCTTGACCGCTGTCCAGTGTTCTGCTCCGGGATCACTTTGGTACCTCCCTACCAAACTTATGGCAAGGTTCACATCGGGTCTGGTACACAGCATGGCATACATAATAGATCCTATGGCTGAAGCATAGGGGATGGCACTCATCACTTCTCTATCCTTTGTCGTAGTCGGGCATTGAGTCATACTCAATCTCACACGTTGTAACGTAGGCAAGAAGCCCTTCTTGGACTGATCCATATTGAACTTCTTCAATATCTTTTCAAGGTATGTGCTTTGTGAAAGACCTATGAGGCGTCTCTATCTATCTCTATAGATCTGAATACCTAATATGTAAGCAGCTTCTCCAAGGTCCTTCGTTGAAAAACTTTTATTCAAGTAGGCCTTTACACTTTCCAAAAGTTCTATATCATTTCCCATTATCAGTATGTCATCCACATATAATATGAGAAATGCTACAGAGCTCCCACTCACTTTCTTGTAAATACAGGGTTCTCCATAAACCTGTACAAACCCAAATGCTTTAATCACCTCATTAAAGCGAATGATCCAACTCCGAGATGCTTGCACCATCCCATAGATGGAGCGCTAGAGCTTTCATACTTTGTTAGCATCTTTAGGATCGACAAAACCTTCCGGCTGTATCATATACAGTTTTTCCTTAAGGAAGCCATTAAGGAATGCCGTTTTGACGTCCATTTGCCAGATCTCATAATCTTAAAATGCAGCAATTGCTAACATGATTCGGACAGACTTTAGCATCACTACGGGTGAGAAAGTCTCATCGTAGTCAACTCCTTGAATTTGTCGATAACCCTTAGCAACAAGCCGAGCCTTATAGGCGGTCACATTACCATCCGCGTCAGTCTTCTTAAAGATCCATTTATTTTCAATGGCACGCTTATCATCAGGCAAGTCCACCAAAGTCCTCACTTTGTTCTCATACATGGATCCTATCTCGGATTTCATGGCTTCAAGCCATTTGTTGGAATCCGGGCCCGCCATTGCTTCTTCATAGTTCGAAGGTTCACCGTTGTCTAACAACATGATCTCCAGGACAAGGTTGCCGTACCACTCCGGTGCGGAACGTGTCCTAGTGGACCTTCGACGTTTAATAGTAACTTGATCTGAAGTTTCATGATCATCATCATTAACTTCCTCTCTAGCCGGTGCAGGCTCCATAGAAACAACTTCCTGTGTTGCGCTACTCTCCCGTTCGAGCAGAGGTACAATTACCTCATCAAGTTCTATTTTCCTCCCACTTACTTCTTTTGAGAGAAACTCTTTCTCGAGAAAGGATCCATTCTTAGCAACAAAGAATTTGCCTTCGGATCTAAGGTAGAAGGTATACCCAATAGTCTCTTTGGGATATCCTATGAAGACGCACTTTTCTGCTTTGGGTTCGAGCTTCTCAGGTTGAAGTTTCTTCACATAAGCATCGCATCCCCAAACTCTTAGAAATGACAGCTTAGGTTTCTTTCCAAACCATAATTCATACGGTGTCGTCTCAACGGATTTTGACGGTGCCCTATTTAAAGT
The DNA here is from genome assembly GCA_022496015.1 of Hordeum marinum. Lineage (NCBI taxonomy): Eukaryota > Viridiplantae > Streptophyta > Magnoliopsida > Poales > Poaceae > Hordeum > Hordeum marinum. The sequence continues at coordinate 164,795,555 of CM039673.1, forward strand.
GAATGCGGCAACCTCTAATGCATATCCCCAAAATGATAGCGGTAAGTCAGCAAGAGACATCATAGATCGCGTCATATCCAATAGAGTGCGATTATGACGTTCAGACACACCATTTCGCTGAGGTGTGCCAGGCGGTGTGAGTTGTGAAACAATTTCACATTTCCTTAGGTGCGTACCAAACTCGTGACTTAAATGTTCTCCGCCATGATCAGATCGTAGGCACTTTATTTTCCTGTCACGTTGATTCTCTACCTCACTCTGAAATTCCTTGAACCTTTCAAAGGTTTCAGACTTGTGTTTCATTAAGTAGACATACCCATATCTGCTCAAGTCATCAGTGAGGGTGAGAACATAACGGTAGCCACCATGAGCCTCGACGCTTATTGGACCGCATACATCGATATGTATTATTTCCAACAAGTCAGTTGCTCGCTCCATTGTTCCGGAGAATGGAGTCTTGCTCATCTTTCCCATGAGGCATGGTTCGCATGTGTCAAATGATTCAAAATCAAGAGACTCCAAAAGTCCATCAGCATGGAGCTTCTTCATGCATTTGACACCAATATGACCAATGCGGCAGTGCCACATGTAAGTGGGACTATCGTTATCAACCTTACACTTTTTGGTACTCACACTATGGACATGTGTAACATCACGTTTGAGATTCATCAAGAATAAAACATTGACCAGCGGGGCATGACCATAAAACATTTCTCTCATATAAATAGAACAACCATTATTCTCAGATTTAAATGAGTAGCCATCTCGTATCAAGCGAGATCCAGATACAATGTTCATGCTCAAAGCTGGTACTAAATAACAATTATTAAGGTTTAAAACTAATCCTGAAGGTAGATGCAGAGGTAGCATGCCGACGGCAATCACATCGACCTTGGAACCATTCCTCACGTGCATCGTCACCTAATCCTTTGCCAGTCTCCGCTTATTCCATAGCTCCTGCTTGGAGTTGCAAATGTGAGCAATTGCACCGGTATCAAATACCTAGGAGCTACTACGAGCACTGGTTAGGTACACATTAGTAACAAGTATATCACATATACCTTTAACGTTGCCGGCCTTCTTATCTGCTGAGTACTTGGGGCAGTTTCGCTTCCAGTGACCAGTACGCTTGCAACAAAAGCACTCAGTCTCAGGCTTGGGTCCATTCTTGTTCTTCTTCCCAGCAACTTGCTTACCGGGCGCGGCAACAACTTTGCTGTCCTTCTGAAGTTCTTACCCTTGCCTTTCTTGAAACTAGTGGTCTTATTTACCATCAACACTTGATGCTCCTTTTTGATCTCGACCTCCGCTGATTTCAACATCGAGTACAACTCAGGAATGGACTTCTCCATCCCTTGCATGTTGTAGTTCATCACAAAGCTCTTGTAGCTAGGTGGAAGCGACTGGAGGATTCTGTCAATGACCGAGTCATCCGGGAGATTAACTCCCAGTTGAGTCAAGCGGTTGTGTAGCCCAGACATCTTAAGGATGTGCTCACTGACAGAACTGTTCTCCTCCATCTTACAGCTGAAGAACTTGTCGGAGACGTCATATCTCTCAACCCGGGCATGATCTTGGAAAACTAGTTTCAGCTCTTGGAACATCTCATATGCTTCGTATTGCTCAAAACGCTTTTGGAATCCTGGTTCTAAACTGTAAAGCATGCCGCACTAAACAAGGGAGTAATCATCAGCGTGAATGCTAAGCATTCACAACGTCTTGCTCTGTTGGGAGAATGGGTGCGTCACCTAGCGGTGCATCAAGGACATAGAATCTTTTGGAAGCTATGAGGATGATCCTCAAGCTACGGACCTAGTCCGCATAGTTGCTTCCATCATCTTTCAGCTTGGTTTTCTCTAGGAACGCGTTGAAGTTGAGGTTGGCATTAGCGTTGTCCATTGGATCTACAATATAGATTGTAAAGACAATTTTAGACTTAGTTCATGATAATTAAGTTCACATAATCAAATTATTTAATGAACTCCCACTTAGATAGACATCTCTCTAGTCATCCAAGTGACACCTGATCCATGTCAACTAGCCTGTGTCCGATCATCACGTGAGACAGACTAGTCATCCATGGTGAACATCTCCATGTTGATCATATCTTCTATACGACTCATGTTCGACCTTTCGGTCTTCTGTGTTCTGAGGCCATGTCTGTACATGCTAGGCTCGTCAAGTCAACCTAAGTGTTTCACGTGTGTAAATCTGGCTTACACCTGTTGTATGCAAACGTTAGAACCTATCACACCCGATCATCACGTGGTGCTTCGGAACAACGATCCTTAGCAATGGTGCACAGTTAGGGTGAACACCTTTCTTGAAATTTTATTGAGAGATCATCTTATTTACTACTATCGTTCTAAGCAAATAAGATGTGAACATGATAAACATCACATGCAATCAATATAGTGACATGATATGGCCAATATCATCTTGCTCCTTTGATCTCCATGTTCGGGGCACCCTGATCATCACTGTCACCGGCACGACACCATGATCTCCATCATCATGATCTCCATCATTGTGTCTTCATGAAGTTGTCTCGCCAACTATTACTTCTACTACTATGGCTAACGTTTAGCAATAAAGTAAAGTAATTACATGGCATTTATGATTGACACGCAGGTCATACAATAAAATAAGACAACTCCTATGGCTCCTGCCGGTTGTCATACTCACCGACATGCAAGTTGTGAATCCTATTACAAGAACATGATCAATCTCATACATCACAATGCATCACATCACATCCTTTTGGACATGTCACATCACAAGGCACATGCTGCAAAAACAAGTTAGACGTCCTCTAATTTGTAGTTGCAAGTTTTTACGTGGCTGCTATAGGTTTCTAGCAAGAACGTTTCTTACCTATGCCAAAACCACAAAGTGATATGCCAATTGCTATTTACCCTTCATAAGGACCCTTTTCATCGAATCCAATCCGACTAAGGTGGAACAGACAGACACCCGCTAGCCACCTTATGCAACAAGTGCATGTCAGGCGGTGGAACCGGTCTCACGTAAGCGTACGTGTAAAGTTGGTCTAGGCCGCTTCATCCCACAATAACGCCGAATGAAGATAAGACTAGTAGTGGTAAGCAAATTAAAAAGATCGATGCCCACAACTGCTTTCTGTTCTACTCGTGCATAGATTATACGCATAGACCTAGCTCATGATGCCACTGTTGGGAGACGTAGTAGTAAATCAAAAAAATTCCTACGTGTCACCAAGATCTATCTATGGAGAAACCAGCAACGAGTGGGGAGAGATTGCATCATCATACCTTTGAAGATCGCTAAGCGGAAGCGTTACAAGAACGCGGTTGGTGGAGTTGTACTCGTAGCGATTCAGATCGCGATGGACTCCGATCTCAGCGCCAAACAACAGTGCCTCCGCGTTCATCAAACATACAACCCGGTGACCCCTCCTGCGCCTTGATCTAGAAAGGAGGAGGGAGAGGTTTGGGAAAAGCTCCAACAGAAGCAGGACGGTGTGGTGGTGGTGGAGTAGCAAGGTATTCCGGCAGGGCTTCGCCTAAGCACTGCGGAGGAGGAAGAACAGAGGTAGGGCTGCGCCGTGGGAGAGAGAGATCAAATCTTGTCTCAAACTAGCCAAAACCTCGAGTATATATAGTAGGAGGGAGAGGTAGGGCTGCCTTGGCCCCTCCTCCAAGGAGGAGAGCTTTGGCCGAAGCTAGGGAGGAGTCCACCTCCCACAAGGGAGGTGGATCTCTTCCTTTTGAATCACCTTTAGCCTTATCTCTTTATCCCTAGCCACATGGGCCTTTCGGGAAGGATTTGGCCAGCCAAATAAGGGCTGGTACACCTCCTCTAACATCCCAGGAAGTCCTTTGGTCGTCACACCCCTCCCAGGGGTCCTCCGGCACCCTCCCAGCACTCCCGGTACACTACCGATGAGCCCGAAAACATTCCGGTGACCAAAACTGGACTTCCTATATATCAATCTTTACCTCTGGATCATTCCGGAGCTCCTTGTGACGTCCGATCTCATCTAAGACTCCGAACAACCTTCGGTAATCACGTATATCATTTCCCTATAACCCTAGCATCATCGAACCTTAAGTGTGTAGACCCTACGGGTTCGGGAGACACGTAGACATGACCGAGACACCTCTCCGGTCAATAACCAACAGCGGGATCTGGATATCCATGTTGTCTCCTGCATGCTCCACGATGATCTCATCGGATGAACCACGATTTCGGGGATTCAGTCAATCCCGTATACAATTACCTTTGTCTATCGGTATGATACTTGCCCGAGATTCGGTCGTCGGTATCTCTATACCTTGTTCAATCTCGTTACCGGCAAGTCTCTTTACTCATTCCGTAATACATCTTCTCGTGGCTAACTCGTTAGTCATGCTGAGCTCATTATGACGATGTCTTACCGAGTGGGCCCAGAGATACCTCTCCGACACACGGAGTGACAAATCCCAGTCTCGATTCGTGCCAACCCAACAGACACTTTCAGAGACACTTTCCAACACTCTCAGGTGTGGTGAAGTCATCCTTTCTGAAGGGAAGGTAGCTAGTAGCTGGCTCGTCAGCCATCTCGGGAATGATGTCTTGAAGGTGTAGGAGTGTCTTGCGTGCAGCTATCTCGACTGCGAGTATCATGGTCTCCATCCGTGGTCCTTCAAAGAACCAACTAGTCGGGGAGTCATTTGCCTTCACAACCACATGCACGTGGTACTCCTTCATGAAGGCATCGATCCAGTGCTCGTGGTAGAGGAAAATGGGTTGTTGGCAAAACTGGCACTTCTCCAGGCTATCCCCAAGGAGTAAGGGAAAGCCAGATATCAGGAAGGGTTCGGGTACAATGGCCATCTACAAAGGTTTGAAAGGAGGATAGTCAGCAAAGTGTTGTGTGAAGCATAGGAGAGGTAAATAGTGCAGAATTCCTAAGTACAAAGGCTAGGTGTAGGTTTGAAAGTCGGTCTTATCCTAACTAACGTCCATGCTAACTAAGGGCTTCCTATAGTCAGGATGGATCTTATACAAGCTTTGTGGGGACCTCGACTCATAAGTCGTGGTCACCAAATGCACGTGTACAATGATCCCAAAGATCAATGCTCACTAAACACATAGAAGCTGAGTAACAAGAGTCTTACATCCACACTTAATGCCTTACACAAATAATGACCATGAAGGTCTTAGTCTTACATAGATAGGGCCACACGGGCCAAACACTTAAAATAGAATAAGCAGCGGAAATGTTGGTCAAAGGCGTGAACCCATGCCATCTGCCTTAACCTATAGGCATTCTGACTGGAAAGCGTCCTAGTTCGCATGTTCGTCACCAACGAACTCTTCAACAAACTCCTGTTCTTCCATGCCTGGCCAATTAAATAGCCAGTGGCAAGCCAATGAGTACTTTGAATGTACTCGCTAGCAACCCAAGTTGTGGAACAAGGTAATAATTATGCATGGTATAGCACTAAGTAGGTAACTTTGCGGAAAGCTAATTTTGAATGCAAATGTCATGATCAAGTAACTTGTAAGCATGTATCAACAATAAGCAGGTATCCATATGATCAAGATACAGATAATATCATAAGTATTGGTTGAACATTTCATTTTCACTCATCACGCTAAGTCATCGGACTTAGTTCAATCCTCATGCTAAGTCATTAGACTTAGGTCATGTGACCTCTTGTCACCATCACATCCATACTCACACCAAGTTTCACAAAAACATTCGGACGTAGTCTAAGAAGGACCTCCAACTTTCCATGACCATGTACGCGGCTATTCGAATAGTTTTACACTCTGTAGAGGTTGCACACTTTACCAACAAGACATGGGGAACTTCCGTGTCATCCACGACTCGCGGTATATAACATTCCCAAGGTAAGAACCCGAACTATGTCCTTCCCCTAGCGATACTAAACAAAGATTCCACTCGATTGATACCCAGACCTCATGATGTACTTCATGAGCCTCACTCTAAACCGTACCATCCATGAGGGGACCAACGATGTGCGAGTGCCTGTGAAGACAGCGCATGATCGTATATATCAATACGACCCCATATCGAGAGTGACCACGCCACACTCGCCACTAGTAATGTGGGCTCTTTGCCAGTACCCACCAAGCTAATCAACAAATCCCCATCGCATAAGGGGTATAGTGATTGCGCGTGTAATGTTGGGATGGTCAACAAACCTTAGAACTCTCCATTTTCGAAAACACATACTCACTTGTCCCGGCACACCACTTCTTTCTCAAGTGGTCGCCCATCTCATCAATATCTACCTGGGGCATTAGTGGCACCCGATGGGTTTTTTGAAAGTTCTTGAAATCATTTCTTTCTTTCCATCACTATGGATAGTTCTCGATCCCACTTGCGTGGCATCTACTAGAATCCTAACTACACCCACCCGCACAACCCTCATAACGTGGTAGGGTAATGTGCGATGCAAGTATCAATGGACAGTTCCGAAGGCATTCCACCGAAAGGGGAACAACACAACACATGCTCAAATATGATGAAAGTAAAGTGCTATATGACATGCAATAAAATGGTTTCTCATCATGGTCAAAGGGCTTCTTGCCTGGCTCAACAAAGTCTCCGGGGTCTTTGCAGTCTTCGGGACCAACTTCTTCGTCAACCGCGCAATCTATCATCGCGAAATACAGCAATAAAAATAAGCAATCACACAAAACAGAACACTCAAACAACTACCAAAAATGTTAACCTACTCTGATAAAAATTAAATGTCATACTAAAAATATTCTCCTAGAGTTTTGTTGTGAAAAACATTTTAGAAATTAAATAATAGAGGCAAAAAGGTCCCTAAATATAGGTTTTAAAATAAAACAGTACCAAAAATAATTTCCAACATTTTTATAAATGTCACAAATAAATTCTATAGATTATCTAGGAATTTCGATGGAAGAATTATTGGCATTGGACTAATATTTATTTCTGTGGAATTTTTGGAATATAACAGAATCAAAGAAAAAGGCAAAAGGGGTCCTGTGGCCTTATGGGACAGAACCACCCAGCCGGAACCGGCCCAAGAAAGAAGTCGGCCCATGTGAGGAGCCGCACGTGGAAGGTTTAGTTTTAAACTTGCCCGTGGGCCCGGCCTGCCAGCGAGAGGGGGAGGGGGTGAGGGGATGACAGGTGGGCCCCACCTATCATCCCTCTCCTCGTGACAAGGGCAGAGGCGGAGCTCATCGGAGGCTACGATCTGCGGCGGACGGAGTGGAGGGCACCGACGTGCTCCTGGGGGCGTCGCGCGTTGGAGGGAGGTCACTGGGTCACCGGGGAGAGAAGGTAACGTCGGCGAGGGGAGAGAAGGGAACGCCGCCGGCGGCGGCGAGGGTTTGGGTAGGGAGAGGGCTCCCGACCGTGGGGAAGAGCGCTCTGGGCACGGGGAGGATGCGGAGGGAGAGGGAGAGCAAGGAGATGGTCGGCGGGAGCGAGGAGGCCTATTTATAGGCGGCTGCCGGTCCACCGTGGGCACGGTGCGACGGCAAGCACGGGGTGCTCACCACAAGCCACGGGGGCAGGCGAGGCAGTGTATGGGGCTACCTGGACGCTGCCCACGTGCGGGAGGAGGGAAGCCAGCCATGAGGGGGGCCCTAGAGGTGCGCGCATGCAAGTGAGGCCACTGGCCGGTTCGGGTGGTGCCGTGCGCGCGAGAGAGAGAGGGGAGAGAGGGGGCCGACCGGGCCGCGTGCTTTGCACGCCGAGGGGGCAGAGGGCACATGCTGGGGCGGCCCGAGGTGGTCGGGGCTGGCCGTTGGCCAGCGGCTACAGTGCGGGTGCGCACAGTAGCACGCTCCAGAGTGCGAGCTCTCCATGCCAGGGCATTATTTTAGCCCCCTGCGTGTCCTCTTGTGCCTTGGGGCTTGAGAAGATGCCCAGCGGCTAGGAGGAGCTAGGGAGAGCTATAGAGGAGCCTTAGGGTAGAAGGAAATGGGGAGAGGGGTTTAAATCCAGATGTCTAGGGTTAGAAATAGGGGTTTTACCCCACCTTGTAGTGGCCTGATGGATTGGGACTGTTACTAGGGGTGAAATGTGACTACAAGAGGCTCTGGTAAAATTTTGGATGCAAGGGTAAAAGGGAATGGGGTGAAAATGCTGGTTTTACAAAATCACCAGAAGGTGTTTGATGGAGTTTTGGGCAAGAAATATTTACCATCTTGCTAAGATATTTACCAAGGTCAAGGGCTAGGTAGAAATTAGGGGATTCACCAAGTTTGAGCTTAAGAGGAAAAAGTTGACAATGGAAATTTGTTAAACGCTAGAAGTTTGCAGAATCAGGTTTCTGTAGATACATTTATGGTAGGCTTTTACCCTTGATGCACCACTTAGTGTATCATCAATATTTGGCCATTAGATCATGCCCACAAAGTTTCAGGCTAAGGGGGAACACTTCACAATGTAAAGTTGCTCAAATTTGATTCTGGACAGGAATGGTTTTGGTATGGTTTGATGAACCAAATAAACTTGGATTGAGATGAAACTTTGCAAGATCATCACCTATGCTAGTGTTGACTTGCTAGAATTTTCCTGGAATTGTTTGAGAATATTTCTTTTAGAAATACTCCAAAAGTTTGATTTGAACAGAAAGGGTTTTGAGGGTTTTTGCCCATGATTTGATCATGCCCTTGTGTTAAAACTCATATATATGGAAAATATATGTCCACTGAGTTTCTCTAAATTTTTCTCAAACATTTTCAAAGCTTTTAAATATATTGTCCCTAAGAAAAACCATTTCTGGCCTTAGGAAAAAGCCTTTAAATAAAATGTGAAAATAATGTTTAAAAATAAAATTTGGTGGTTTGGGGAAGCCATATATATAGTAAGTTTGAAATAAAGCTTTTGGGAAGGAAGGGTCCGCCTAATTTGAGGACTTGTAGTGCAAACCTCATTTCAGGGGGTTTTCAAAACCTAATTTGAGGACTTGTAATTTGGATTTAGTCTGATGATCTTGATCTTGATACCATGTTTCTCAGTGGATGATAAGTAAAAGGAATCAGGAGATGTTAGGGATGATTTAAGGAACTATATAAGCTTGACCTTGGAGTTTAGTTGGTCATGAGATTGGAAGTTCGTGGATATACTATGATGAGATAGTTCCTTCCAGAATTTAAGGATCCAGGAAATCTGGAGATATGTGGGACGACACCGGTATTTGATTTGTAGCAATAATAGGTCATATAATAGTGGATGATATTCGTGGATTGATTAATTGGATTCGTACGAAGGAAACAAGGTATTGGAGTGGTTTATTAAGTGTTTCCTTAGCCTAGGAGTGCAATACCTTGGACCTTGGTTAGGTTAGTGTGGCACTTTGATTATAGTGTCATGTTCAATCTTAGCGGCCTGTACGCTTTCCTGAGGATTTTTACATAGGAAAATATATGAGTTAGCTATGGGATACATATGAGATTCTGGTTTAGTCCTTCTCTGAAAACCTTGGAGTTGAATAGCATGAGTGATGTTGGATTTGACTTTTATAAGATGGTACCTTCGATAAAAGGATGAGTTATTTGGAGTAATAGGTAGGACTATCGGCATATAAGAAATGTGCTTAAGGATAAGATGATAGACATTCACTCACATCCTAAGCTCCCTGAAACCCTGAAGCTTTACCGAGCCATAATATGTTCGGATTATGACCATAGGTCAAAAGACTATGGTGGATACCTCACCTCGACCGCCACCAACCCCTTCCATGAGGAGGGTGGACGCGCAGAACTAGATTTTGATGGAGCACAAACCCCTTGACAAGTTACCATCAGGAGCAAATGCCCGCTCCTCTTACATATACCACGAGCAATGAGCTTGTGTGATACTTGGGAAAAAAGTTCTTGTTCTCATGGATGACATACTTATTTACCCAATAAGAGGAGGAACACATTAGTCTTGTTTGGACCAGCCCCAGGAACACGAATTCCCATGCCTCTCAAGTATAAGGTTTCACCCTGAAAAAGTTGGACTCCTTGAAGTACCCTCCCTACCGCAGAAGACATTCTCACCCAAGCAAGACGAAGAACCACTATGGTCGAAAGACCATGACGAAGAAGAAGAAGCAAGAGAAGTCAACCATCGCTTCTCTAACGGCTACATCCACTAGAGTATATCAAGAAGCACTGGTGTCCAAGCACGACAAAGCCCTTGGACATAAAGAGGATTAAAGAGCCCCTTGATTTAACTGGTCCTCCATCAATTCCTGACTAGGAAGGAACCTAGAACTGTATAGCACCCCTCAGTCCACCACTTTGATGGTGTATGATGAGCATGATGTCCCTACCCCCCTTCAGATGCCTGGAATGGAGTGGGCGACTGTCATGACTTTGTTACTAGCCCCTTATGGGTCCAAACTAGGGCGTAAACCCTGATTTGATCATGATAACCACCTCTCAAAGATGGTTCACCCCACTTTCCAAGCCGCGGACCTTGGGGATTGGATGGATGGTCTATACTTTTGCGTAGCCAGCTCATCTAGGACCCCCTCAGAAGCTTTCCTAAGTGGTAGAACCTGTTTTGACACTAGATCTCTAAGTTCATTATTAGGGACGAGACTCGACACAGACCTCAGCACGGAGATACGAGTAGACTAAACACTCAAAGACCCTTCAGAAAATGTGTGTCCATGTCGATGAAGCCAAACGACCAAAGAAGAATGAAGAGTCTACCTGGGCAACCTACTTAAGCAAAAAGGTCTCGACGAGAAGCCCATGATGCGCGTCAACACTCTCGAGGATGAAGACCCGCTGCGACTGAACATCTCTAGTTTAAGGAAGATAAAACTTCCCCATCGATGAGGAGCTACACCAAGAGTCGACCCTCCTATTCTAACGCGAGATGTATAGATGTCACTAACGAACGTGAAAAACCCCAGGACCAGCACACAAACACACTATTTGGCCATATACTCCAACTTTGGGATACACACTCAAGCCAGGCCCTTGCCAAAACTTCGTCCGCCAAACCCTTGACCTTTAGGCAAGCCTAGCATTTTGCGAGAACCCCGTTCACCCTTAGACAAAGTCAACGATGCACTCGAAGAAATATCACTAGGCACTTCAAGATCCAGAAGGACAACCACGTCAAAGTAGAAAGAACATGGAACGTGAAGACTACCTCACCTATGAATTCCCACACCTTTTTCTATGCCTAGCCTAGGAATCTCGGGGATGAGATTCTTCTAAGGGGGTAGGTCTGTCACACCCTGTGATTTGCCTCATGACTAAGCTAACATGACTCAAATATTAGGGCCAATTAAAACTTTTTGAGTGCATATGAATGCTTGACTTGTGTGCTATTTGCTTGCTTGATTGCTTGCTAGTGCTCTATATTCAAAAAACTCCCTCCTACTCTCAAAACCCTTTTCCTTGATTTAAAACTCTTGTCCAATGATCATGCCATGTGAATAGTATCCAAAACTGTTTTTATCAAAATTTATTTTGGCGAAAAAGCATTTATTTAAATTAGGTTTTCAAAACACCCTGATTTAAGATTTGCAGAGCAAGTCCCCAAATTGGGTGGATCTTTTCCCCCACGTGCTTTATTTCAAACCCACTATATATAAGACTTCCCAAAACCACCAAATATTTATTTTAAAGATTATTTTACTACTTTATTTAAAGGCTTATTGTTAAGGATAGAAATGGTCTTTTATAGGGAAAAATTATTTAAATGCTTTAAAAATATTTGGAAAAAAATAAGAAAACTCAGTGGACATATATTGTCCATATATAAGAGTTTCAACACATGGTCATGTTCAAAATCATGGGCAAAACCCCTCAAAACCCTTTCTGTCCAAATACAGCTTTTGAAATATTTCTATAAGAAATATTCTTAATAAATTCCTAGAAACTTATAGCAAGTCAAAATTGTCATATTCGATGATATTACAAAGTTTAACCTGAATTTCAATTGATTTGATCCATCAAAATATTCCAAAGCCATTCCTGTCCAGATTCAAATTTGAATAACTTTACATTGTGAAGTTTCTTCCTTTGACCCCAAACTTTGTGGGAACGTTCCAATACCCAAATCAGGGTGCCAAATCAAGTGGTGGAATTGTGGGAAGTGAAATGCATGCCTAGCTCTACGGAAATAAGATTCTGTTAATTTCTAGGGTTTCACAAAGTTACATTGTGAACTTTCTTAAAAACTCCTCAAACTTGGTGATCAACCTTTTTCTAATCAGCCTTTTCCCTGACAAATTTCTTGGAAAGCAAACTCCATTTTCTTAGCCAAACCATCATCAAAAGCTTTTGCTTATTTTTTTAAAAGCCTTGTTTGACCCACTTCTGCCATTATCCTTGCTCTCAATATTTTACCACAGTCACTCACATACCTATTTTACCTCCAATAAGAAACTCAGGGCCTCAGATCAATTACCGGGGGGTAAACCCCTCATTTTTACTGTTTGGACAGCCTTGGCATGCCCTTTCTTCCTCTCTACCATTATTCTATGGATGAAACTGCCCCCAAGTTTTACCACAACACCTCTGGCATGTTAATGCACATTTACAAACACAAATATGGCATGCTAATGTGGAAAATATGAGCAGTACCTCTAAAAATAGATTTTGGCAGAAATTGTGGCCATGAACTACAAGTATCGTAATTTACTTGTCTCCCTAAGATGATAATTGGTGTACATGCAGTCCTTCCATATCTAGGGCCATTAGACAAGGTTTTATCCAAAGTTCCCTCCAATATAAACCCCTTAGGTGAGTCTCTACTTTCCTGCTGCAAGCTTTCCCTCTGTAGAAACCCCAACTACACAACTCCTACTCCTTCCAAATTTTACCATTACCCTTTACATTTTTGGCCGACCAACCTAGCATCTTGGACATCACTTGGCGTGGTGACCAAGCTATTGGCATGCAGGAATGGCACCCTGTAGTGAAACCTTGTCCTGTAGCTCATGTACGGTAGCGGTAGCATGCCCCAGCATGCCAAGAATCTCCTACTCGGCTACCCACGCCTCTCCTTGATGCTAGCAAGGTTCCAAGGGCACTCTGGCTCGCATGCTCCCCATGACCAGAGGGCATCCGAGGCGCTCCCGAGCTTCCCTTCATCGCCCCTCTACTTCTGCCCCTCCCCGAGCTCCCTATCGCACCCTAAGCTACTCCTTCCACTTCCAGAAGCCCTCCGGACAGAGACATTGGAGCTCCCGAACTCCACTTCCCCCTCCGGACAGAGACATTGGAGCTCGGGCCTCGACCGAAAATTGGTGATACCCCGACCTTTCCCTTTCCCTTGGACCTCTCCAAACCACCCCTAGACTGCCACTAGAACCCCCTTCGCACCCCATCCCCTCCTCTCCGCAACTTTGGCGTCGTGCCCACCTTGGCCGACGACCCTTCCCCCCCCCCCCCGTGATGGAAGCAGCGCACAACCCCAATCTCCTAGGGCTCGGGGACCGCCCAGGCGAGTGCGGCTCACCATCTCGAGCTCGCCGATGGTCGGGATTCTGCCAAAGATGGTGTGTGCCGTCGGAACGGGGTACAGGCGCGAGCGCGGCCGGCCTTCCCTGCCTCATCCTGTTCTAGCGAGAGGAGGGAGATAGACCTGATGGGAAGGCCCCGCCTGTAAGACACCCCCCTGTTTCAGTGGAAGCGGTTTCCTGGGAGGTGCTTCCTGCTAGCGAAGGCGTCTCATATGCAATGCGCCATCCACGTCACCACTGCTCCTCCTGGCTGGGCCACCGGGCTGGCCCATTTCCTATGTTGCGCCCAGGAGCGCACTTTAGCCAATATATATTTGGTAAATCCTTTAGCTTTTTTATTTTTCCAGAAACTTGTAAGTTCCATATTAAATTGATTTGGACTCCAAATTTAGCGATTCAAGTTTCTAGAGATTCCTAAAATCATGACCTATCCAAACATGTGCATTGCATAATTTTGACATCTAGAATATTTTGATCCCCCCATATTTTTGTTATAACTTGTATTATGGAACCACCTTGCCAAAAATCCTAGAGCCTTCATATCAACTCCAAGAGTGTTTCAAAATCCTAGGTGTATCTAGATTCATGCTCTAATTGATGAACCTTTTTCCTTGCACCCCTTCACCAATCTAGATTATTGAGATAATTCTTCATATATGGACTACTTGTTAAATCTCTAGAATATTCATGCTAACTCCAAATCCAGTGAAACCACTTCCTGCATGTTTCTAAAATCATGCCCTATTTGTTTGTTCCATCCAATTATTTTACAAAAATATTTTCTGTGGACATCTTATAGAATCATCATTCCCTTCATTTCCACCATTCAAAAATCCCCCTTCATCCACATCCTATGAATCCTCCTTGGTTATTTTTCTTATGACAAGAGGTGTCCAAGAAAAATAAAAGTCCTATTTATAGAGCACTTTTTTCTTCTTGGTGTGTTGCTTATTGTGGTTGTTTACCGACGGTAGTTGACGAGATAAATAGAGTGCTCGGAGTGGAAAAGAAGCGTGTGAAGACCTCGAAGACGTTGCTAAGCTAGGAAAGCAGCCCATTGACCATGACTATGAAACCCTTTTATTGCATGGCATATAGCACTTATGTTCTTAATGTTGATCATGTTGATGGGGTGACCACTATGGTCGGATGCCACCGATACCTTACCATTGATACTTGCATGGTGCACGACCCTACAATCCTTATGAGGGTTGTGCGGGTGGGAGTAGTTAGGTTGCTACTAGTAGTGCTACACAAGTGGGATGGGAGTATGCATGGTGATGGAAACAAAATGATTTCAAAGACTTTTTCTCAAAAACCCCGTCAGGTGCCACTAATGCCTGAGGGGGATGGTGTTGAGCTGGGTAACCACTTGCGAAAGAAGTGGTGTACCAGAACAAGTTAGTGTGTGTTTTCAAAAACGAATTAGATTTAAGATTTGTCGACCGTCACAACTTTACATGCACAACCACGATACCCCTTATGGGATTGGGCTTTGTTGATTACGTTGGTGGGTACTAGCATGGATCCCGCATTACTAGTGGCGGGAGTGACGTGGTCGCTCTCGATATGGGGTCATGCCAGTATGGACGATCATGCGATGACTTCACAGACATTGGGCACATCGTTGGTCCTTGCATGGATGCTACGTGTGATCTACATCATGTGGGCTATGTACCAATCGAGTGGACTATTTGTTTAGTATCGCCAGGGGTAAGGCATTGTTCAGGTTCTTAGCTCGGGTATGTTAAATATCGCGAGTCGTGGATGACATGGAAGTTCCCCGAGTCTTGTGGGTAAAGTGTGCAACCTCTGCAAAGTATAAAACTATTCGAATAGCCGTGTCCACGGTCAATGAAAGTTGGGTGGTGCTACTTAAATAATGTCCAGTTTTTTCACAAAACTTGGTGTGTGTTTGTGTGGATGACATAGAGATGATACTTGAGATAAGTCAAATGACTTGACGTGATGACTGAACATGAGATGTTCAACCACTTGCTTATGATGATATCTATAACCTGTTCATTTGGATATGTGCCAACTGTTGATGCATGCTTCTAGAACTTAGTTGATCATGTCACTGCACTCAAAATTGGCTTTCCACAAAATTACCTACTTAGTGCTATATCATGCTCTGTTCAACCTTGTTCCAAATATGGGTTGCTTGCGATACATTCAAAGTACTCATTGGCTTGCCACTGGTTATTTAATTGGCCAGGCATGGAAGAACAGGAGTATGGTGAAGAGTTCGTTGGTGACGAACATGCGAACTAGGATGCTTCCGAGTCAGAATGCCTGTAGGGTTAAGGCAGACGACATGGGTTCATGCTATCATTGAAGATTTCCGCTGTAGATTATGAAGACTTGGCCATAAAGGACATATTTGAGTACAAACAGTATGTAATGGATGTAAGCCTCTTGTTATTCAGTTTCTATGTGTTCAGTGAGCATTGATCTCTGGGATCATGGTGCACGTACATTCGGTGATAACGACTTATGAGTCGGGGTCCCCGCAATCTTATAATGGGAACAAACCTTGCAATTATGTGGGGGCACTTAAAGCACCTTGTCCTCAGCACAGCACTCCAGATAAGACCGCCAGTCACTTTTTGGAGAATTGCTATATCATGCAAGAGTTCCGTAGCCAGGCTTTCCAAAATAACCCAGGAAGTAATCGTGGGGGACACCTAGGTCATCATGGACCTGACAGGTCGCAAGGTGGCCCAGGGACTGGTTTTCAACATCAAGGAAATCATGGCAACGGGAAACATCCCAACCAGGGCAATCAACATAATAACCAAGGAGGATTTCAAAGTAATCCCAAGCAGTTGAATAGCAGTCAGTACCACTAGCACCTTAATCTCTGAATAAAATTCATACCCTAAAGGATGTTAAGGAAGAAATGTCTCCATGAGAAAAATAAACCGGCCCTGGAACACCAATAGACCTTATTATAATTAGCTTTGTTGACTCCTTTTTGTAATTTCTTCCCACTTGCAGACTTCTGTATATACTTCTTTATGTTTCAAGTATTAATAAAGCCGACATGATTTTGTCATTTCAACCTACAAATTAAGTTTGAGTCTTTAGTTCCTGAAACAAAGGTCACATGGGGGCTTCTAGCCCATTGGGCTTAGCTTTCTCACCCTTGTGACCCGGCATAATGATACCACATTATTCAGGGCATTAGGTGGCTTCCAGCGCACCGGGCTTAGCTTTCTCACCCACTTGACTCGGTAAAAATAAATGCCATATATGGTTAAGCCTGCCTATATGCTTGATGCAACTCCGATTAGATGACCTCGTGCACTCTTGACAGGTCAATCCTTTTGGACCCTGAACCTGTTAAGGTAAAACACCAGCTTGAGTCATGAGACAGCCGACATACGGAAAGATAGGATAAACCATGGGTTACCATACCCACTTCATTGTGCAAGACCCGAGCCTCGAAAGTCACACTTTCCCTGTTGAGCCTCGAAAGCCGACAGATTATCTTGATATTATGATCAAATCCTTTGAACCATGGGAAAGACCTTCAAACCCGCCTTCGAAGGGTACTACTGTATGCTTATAAAAGCTTCGAGAAGCAGTTCCCGAAACAAGTACTGTGTGGTGGAACTCATCACATAAAATATTTCTGGACGCACCTTTGAGATGGTTTGTTTTTAGCATTGGTGATAGAAAAATAGATTGATATAATCTGGAAGATCAAGACTTTCTACCGACCCATTTTTCCAACGCATCTTATCAAAAGTATTCATTAATGGAAGGGTTAAGTAAATAACAGGGTAATGGATCGGCAGAATGCGGGACAAGCCTAGAAAAATAAGTACCTTGCACCAACAATGGTTCAATCGTGCATGATGACGCGACAAAGTTTTTGGCTATCCCTATTACAAAGCTCAAGGGAGCCACGAATTGTTTCTCCACCCATACTTGGGGGTTTAAGTGATGATTGGTTAAGTACGGATCACCAACTACGTCATACGAGTCAACAACGGCTAATCCTACACGTGAGATGCTTCCGGGTTGTCCACCATTTGGTCCTCGGGCTCCTGTATTTGAAGGTTATCCATGTCCGAGTTGCGGTGGGATAAGGCTTGGAACATATCTTCATCATCAAAGATGGGGGATAGGTCAACTATGGAGTCAAATATATATTCACACCTTTGAGGAGCTAGGTTATTTGACACTAAAAAACGCGGAGGTATCAGGATATGATTGGTGTCATAAGTCGCTTGATCGCTCCTCGGTTTCATCCCAGATACTAGCAGAGTTGACAGTATCCGGGCATTCTTGAGACAAATGTCATAATCCTCCGGGGAAATTTATGACCCATCATTTTTGAATTTGGTAAAGCCCTTGACAAGTTGAGCTGGTGTGAGCTCCTCTCCATAAAAAAAAGCCCGGCTCAATGAAAATATCGCGCCAGACCTGGTGGCTCATCTCTTTAGCTCTGGAATATGTCGAGGAATGGTGTAAAGACTATCCAACACACTCTTAATAAACTTTACGGCCTGCTTATCCCCATCGTGTCCTTGATTGCGAGATAACTCCCAGCATAGAGTTGCTTCGTCACGGAATGAACAGTCTTAAGCATTGACAAGCTATTGTCATAAAATCTGCTAGTCTGAGGGCCTGCAAAATAACGTCAATACATGAGCCATCGAGAGCCTTGTGTTTGTATCTCAAATAGACAAGATTATATACTTACCGAAAACAAATTGGGTCATTTTGGCAATATGTCGTTTTAACCCGGTTTCGGAAGAGCTGACTTTTCATCCTCAAAGGATTTCATCTCTTTCAAGAATCTAACCTTGGTGTTTTCTAGCTCGATCAAAGCGAGGAGAAGTTTTTCTTCAACTTCTGCTTGGGAGATTTTCTTTTTCTCCTGTTATTTTTTCAAGTTGGCCATGCTCGATTCAGCTGTCTTTAAAGCTTCCTGTGTAGTAAATAAACTCTATGACAAGTTCCAAGAAAATTGCAAGCAATATATTTGGCACTTGGGGGCTAATGTATCTCAGCTCTTTTTTACATTGAAGATGTGGAAAAGACCCGACTCCTATCAAGGAGATGAGCCGGCCCTTGGGGGCTACAGGTCAGACCTCATGATTATTACAAAAACTTGACTCATCTCAAGGAGATGAGATGAACCCTCGGGGCTACAGGTGGATACATAATGGGAGCATATAAAGAACATACCTCGTATTTATTCTTCGTCATACTTACGAGGCCAGTTTCCATTTCACGGCTCATTGTTAGGCGGTCCAAACAGGCAGCATGAAGATCTTCAACACTAAAGTTTTCATAATTTGGAAGCTCCAACTTGGTATTCCCCTTTTCTTGGATTACCACTTCATCCTTAGCAACAATCTTTGTTAGCACCCTAGAGATTTCAGGAGCGGTATAACCCGTCCTAGTGATGACAGCTTCAAAGGAATCTTTGTTTGTTACTAAATTATTGGGTGGGTCAAGGTTAACACCAGCTATAGTTTCAATAATTATGGCGTCAATACTGGATGGTTCATATGAAGGAGGTAGATCGGTTTGGATCTCCTGAGGCTCTTCAGGTTGATCAACATGGACTTCAAGAGTTGCCGGATCAGGAATCTCCACCTCAAGGGCCTCGGGATTAATAAGAGACCCGTCAGTTTTCCTTTTCTTAGCTCTAGCCCTCTCAAGTCAAGGAATATAGTATCAAGTGTGGGAAAGAGATAATGGTCTACTACGAGCAAGCAAAATAATGAGGATTTACCCATGATTGATAACAAATGGTACCATTTTGGATGAGGTTGAGTCGTCCGACGAAGTTGGCAACTCCTGGTAAACCAAGGCATAGGAGTCAAAACTTGACATAAAGTTAGAATTTCATTGAAAGATTAGAGTGTTAATACCTTGTTTGATCGTTTCTGGGCAGGTGATCTCTCAGGTATGCCCTCAAAAAGATCACCACTTCCACTTCGGGTCTGACGCCTAGACTGGTGCTGAGTCTTCTTCAAAATAAAGTGAGTGTCTAGATGAGCGTCCGGGTGAGAAAAGCCTACTTCCGAGCAACCCGCCTTGTTTTCAAAGGTTCTGAGTCTAATGGGATGGAAATTACCTCAAAAGTGCATGCATGGCTTGTTTCAATGTCGCCCTAAGAGGAAAAGGCATCAGATAGATACAATGAAGTACAAACAAAAGAGTAAATTTACCTCTGATTGGGTATCGATAATAAGTGCTTCGCCCATATGAGACGACCCTTCTATAGTCGCCTTATTAATTTTCTTGCTCGGGGAAGCTTTGGGTTTGTTAGCCCCAGTCTTGCTATGTATCCGACTATCGGATTTCGGGCTCCCCAAAACCCTTAAGATTCGAACACAGGGGCGTGTGCGAACATCCCCAGCAGCCTCGCCCAACCTAACTTGCTAATCGATGAACACAACAACAAACTCGCACGATGACGAGAAGAGGATGAACACGCCAGTTTACCTAGGTTCGGGCCGATGCGAAGCGTAATACCATACTCTTGCTTTGTTGGATTGCCTCTCGAGGAGGTGGTGTGGATGAACTAGTATAGTGTTTTAGGCCCTCAAGGGGGCACCCTTCGAGGTGTTTGAGGCCCTCTGTGGCTCGGTGACGGGTGAGTGGTGGAATGGATTTGGATCCTTCTCTATGGTGCAGCCTACCCTTTATAAGTAGCGGTGGTTCGGGTCCTTTTCCCTTATCGCAATAGCGGGAAGGGATCCCACAACGGCCAATTTTGAAGGGGGACAGGAGTACGTGTCCACTCTGCCCAAAGGATTTTTTTGCCTGCAAAGTAGCTGTCGACGGTGCACGAATGGGCTCAACGATGACATCCACCCCGCGTGGCGGGTGGTTGCCGTCTTGTTACACCGGAATGGAAACCTTTCGGGGATCCTTTGTGAACCTGCATACGTCCCTGCTCCCTTTGCACCAAAGGGGAAACTACGCCATCTGGTGCGTTGGTGCCCGCTTGTCCTTCGTTGCTTCACCCTTGACTCCCGAGGTCGGGCCTTGCATAGAGATCTCCGCCGCTCCAGAGGGGGCCTGGGGAGGCCTGCCCTTTGTCGGTCCTGACGATGTTCCTCCTCGCGAGGACAGGGCCCTCGCGAGGGCCTTGTCTTGAGTGAGGCCACGCCCGGACGTGCTTGGTCAATGAAGTGGGCCATGCCCTAGGCCGTAGGCACGCAGGTCTGGGTACCCCCATTCCTAGAACGCTGACAGTAGCCCCCGGTCCCAAGGTGCACTCAAGATGGCATCGGGGTGAAGCCTCGAGGATGGCCCGAAGCGTCGCTGGCCCAAAACGCCTGTGGGCCAGGCTCGGCATGCGTGGAACGCCCCAGCATGTGTGGAACGCCTCGGTGGCGTCGCCTCCGCTCCCCAAGGGCGTCTAGAACCGCTCCTAGTCAAACTGACACGATGACCGGGTGCAGCGCCGGCCATCATTGCTTTTCATTGAATGTTGTTGTTGCTTCAGGCCTCGCGGATGCGACCCTTCAGAGGGCCACACGCCCCTGGAACGAGAGGGGGTGCCGGGCGGTCCTTGGCTATATATAAACGGGCATGGGTGAGAAAACCCTCACTAATCTTCATCTTCTTTGTCTCCACACCCCTTGAACCGTCGCCTCCTAGCAATGTCGCCAGTGAGGAGGTTCTCTGCTGACGAGAAGGGAAAGGCTCCCGGGGAGGATCCTGCCACTCTGCCGCCCCGGAGGGGCCGCGGTCGCCCCCGGAAGTATGTCGTGACGTCGGCGGTGGCTCTCGACGAGCACGGCCGTGTTCCAGCACGCCGCGGCAGAACTCCATCCAACATGGGTGGCCGCAGCGGCCAAGGCAGTGGAGGACGAGGTGGGAAGTCGGCGATGGCCACCCGGCTGCCGCGCCCACGTCTCCATACGGATCACTCGGCCCAAGAGTTCGTGATGTGGGCAGAAAGGCCGGAGGCCTCTTGGTTCCAGCTCCCGAATTTTTTTGTGAAGGCGCTGCCGGCTGGAGGGCCTACCAGCCTGTGGCTGCAGGCCAACGGCTGCTGCAACGCGGAGTCCTAGGTGGAGGTCGTGGTCTCCCCAAAGGCTACGTGTACCTAAACAGCGGATGGCAATCATTCGACCGCCCTCGTGGCCTGAAGGGGAGGTGCACCCTCCACTTCAATTATGACGGGGAGGCGACGCTCTTCGTCAAGAGCTTCTGGGATGAGGGCGAGCGCCTGGGGTGCTAGCCAGAGGACGTTGGCCGTGACAATCCTGGAGATGAGCTTTCCCTTCGTGACGGGCACCGCGCCTCTAGCAACAACGACACCCCCTCCAAAAAGAGCCCGAGGGACAGCAACGACAGCAGCTACGAGGCGTTGCCACGCTAGCGCACCCGGGTCTCAGTGGGTAGCCAGCCGCCACGGCACTGCTATTCTGCTCCGGGGGCGTTCGTCCCGACGCGCTGCCACGGGGCCATGAAGGAAGAGGAGGACACCGACTGAGCGCTGGTGCGCCGACGTCGAGGTCCCCGAGGCGACAACCCCAATGCGGATTTTCACTTTGTTTCTCCTCCTCTTTCTTATGTACCTGCAATCCAAGAACTAAGGGAGGGACGGTGGGCATGTAACGCACTCGAGCGCCTGGCCCTCTTTATCAGTACCTTTTGCATTCTATCAATTGGAGTTGTCTTCCAATCGCAGTTAGGATACTTAGCTTGACAGGCCCGCGGTAGGTTTTCGGGCTGCGGGGGCACGACTATGGCACTCGGAGGGTCCATTCGCTCGGCAGGCTTCTTCTTCTTATGATTGAGGTGAGTTGGGAGCTCTGTTGGCGCTCTGTGTCTGCAGGTCCTAGTCCGCGCATTTCCCCACCATTGTTAGGTAAGACCGGAAACCAAGGACGTACTTCACGGGGCGAGGCCTCGAAATACCTGATGCCGACCGGAATCAAAGGACGACACCAGGGGGTTGTGTGGCCTTATGGCCGGTAAGGCTCCTAAGGCACGATGCTCAGGAGCCCCGTTCGAAACTCAAGTAGCTCTACATCGGCAGGTCCCGGTCCTGCGCATTTCCCCACCACCATTAGGTACGACCGAAAACCAAGGACGCACTTCACGAGGCAAGGCCCCAACACTCCTGATGCCAATCGGAAACCAAGGACAATATCAGGGGGTCAAGTGGCCTTATGACCAGTAAGGGTCCTGAGGTGCGATACTCAGGAGCCCCCTTAGACACTCTAGCGGCTCTCGAAAATTCTGCTTCCGGAGGCTTCCAGAGGCTTCGAGTTGTCGTCCGAGTATCCCTACATCGATAGGTCCAAGTCTCGCGCATTTCCACACCACCGTTCGATATGAAGGAAAACCAAGGATGCACTTCATGGGCGAGGCCCTGACACTCCTGACACCGACCGGAAACCAAGGACGACATCAGGGGGTCGAGTAGCCTTATGACCGGTAAGACTCCTGCGGTACGATGCTCAGGAGGCCCCATAGACGCTCAAGCTGTCTAAAGAATAAAAATTGTTTCCATTCCAAGATGGAGCGTCGGGCTGAGAATGGAGCCTCTGGGTGAGTACAAGGAGGCATGCGCATACTACCCCACCCATGAGTTCCATGCGAGGATCCGGGCGCTAAGGCCTTGGCGAGGTGTAAGCACCGTGCCCCCCAGCCCCCGCTCGCGTGGTACGAGGGGGAGGGGAGCAGGCGAGTGCTTTACTCAGAGAAAGATAAAGAAACATAAGGAATTGCAATGAAAACAAATATTTGACCCTTCCCTTTTAAAACGGGATTTGAAAAAATCCCGAGTTTAATTTCATAAAGGCTGAAAAATCCAAAAGGGAGAAAGGGAAATAAAGGCCGCATCCGGCACCTAGATTAGTCTTCGTCTTCTCCCAGCGCTGAGCATAGGGCATCCACATTGCATGGGCATAGCCATTGATGGGTAGTGTTGTCTTCTCTGCCAGCTCTGGGCTATGGCTGCGAAAGCACAACATGCTCCCTTGTTGGTTTCGATAATTCATTACAACATACATTCTCTCTTGGACTAACACCTCTATCTAGTGTATTTCAGATAATAGTCCATGGAGAGTTGGGTTGGAAAAAGGATTGTGGAGATTGTGGAATTACCCCAAGATGCAAGGAAATAGGTTATCCAGGCTTCAAGCAAGAGGACTCTACATTTTACATTTGTGAGAAATCACTTTGAGTCCATAGGAAAGCCAATACTATTAAAAGGGGGTAAGGTTTTGTTGGTCAACAAAATGCTCATACGTGCACAAGTGATAGTCACCAAAAACAATCCACAAACTCTCCCACAAAAGTCAGTCTATAGCCTAATATGAACAATCGGTGCAACCAACATTTCTATCCCGGTGCCACCGATTCCAGAACCTAGATAGACTCAGCCAAACCCTAGCCACTTCGGTGCAATTGATTCCATACCGGTGCCATCGAGTTTAGGTTGCCAACTTTCTGCTATGCAAATTCACATTTTTTGTCCCATCGAGATTGTTGAGTCGGCATCACCGAGATTAGAAATCTTATAATTGGTCACCTTATTGGTGCAACCGAGATTCGTATATCAGTCCCTCCGAGATTCAAAAGTTTCCACGTTTTGGTCACTTGGGTACCACTGATATTAACACATCAGTGTCACCGAGTTGGTCATTTTGTGTGTAACGGTTGATTTTTGGGGATGCCTATATATACCCCTTCACCACCACCTACTCGACAGAGAAGCACTCAGAACTATTCCATACCTATCCTACTTAGCTTTATGAGAGAACCACCTACCCTTGTGTTGAGATCAAGATCTTCCACTCCAACCATATGGATCTTGATTTCTAGCCTCCCCATGTTGCTTTCCACCAATCCCATCTCTTCTACCTAGCCCAAATCTGTGAGAGAGTGATTGTGTGTTGAGGAGTCTATCATCTTAAAGCACAAGATCAAGGAGTTCATCGTCATTATCGAGCCTATTACCTTTTGGAGGGTGGTGCCTCCTAGATTGGTTAGGTGTCGCTTGGGAGCCTCCTACTTCCTGTTGTGGAGTGAACCAAGAACTTTGTAAGGGAAAGGAGATCGCCTACTTCGTGAAGACCTACCCATAGTGAGGCTAGTCCTTCGTGGACGGAAGCCATATGGAATAGTCAAGGTTGCTACTTCGTGGACCGTTATGGGTGCAGCCCTCCATGGAGCCTCGCGACCGTTACCCTCCATGGGTTGAAGACTCCATAAACATGGATGTACCATAGCACCACCTATCGGAACCATGGGAAAAATCCTTGCGTCTGCTATTGCATTTGATCTTCCTATACCATCTCTTTATTTCATGTGCTATGTATTTACTTTCCGCTGCCATATTTGTACACATGCATGTGTAGGGATGTTAGACTTGCTAGACTTTCTAAAATTGTTAAAATCTGCCAACCAATTAACTTGGGTAAATGTTAGGTTTGAAATTCCTGCTAGTAGTCCATTCACCCCCCTCTAGACACTCTTCTAACGATCCTACTAGTGGTATCAGAGCATTGGTCTCCATTGCTTTGATTTAATCACCATGGAGGAAGATGGATGTGTATAGTATAGAGAGTTTGAGTTGTAGAGTGCCCATTCTTGATGGAGAATACTATCGTCAATGGAAGAATGCCATGATTGATCTATTTGATAAAGTCCATTTGACAAAATATATTGAAAACCCCTATGTGCTCCCTATTGATGAATTGCATCCCACACATGAAGAGGAAATTAACATGCTTGGTAACCTAAGAACTGTCAATCTTATTGTTAGAGGCTTACCAAGATTCGTGCTTTCTCAATTGAAGAACTTTGCATTTTCCTATACCTTGTGGACTGATTTAGAGAAACGATATCCAAATCTTTCATTAGGAAATCTTGATGAAATTCTTCATAAAGTTGTTGCTTTTCACAAAATGAAGCCTAGTGATCCAAACTTTGATAAATGCCTATTTGAGCTCTGTGATCTTATGTGTGCTAAAGGAGATGTCACCACTATCAATAACATTATCTTTGAAGCCATTAGCATTCATAAACTTGAACATTGTCATGATCACAATTCTAACGAATCTCTTGTTCTTTATGACAAGGATTTCCCACTTGATGATGACAATGTGGAACATGGATACTATGATGAAGATGAGTAGTTCGACATCGAGCATGAGAAGATCATGAAGAATCTGAGTCTTATGGCAAACTTTAAGGATTACATGTTCGGAGGAAAATAGTGGATTCTCGACAGTGGATGTACAGATCATATGACTGGTGATAAAGACATGTCCCAAGAGATCACACCTAATCAAGGTCCTCGACGATACTTGACCTAATCAAGGGTAAGGTACTTGGCCTTGGTGAGATGTTCATATCCCATGATAGCTCTATTCAAAATGTTATGCTTGTTGAATCCCTTGGCTACAATCTTCTTTCTGTATCTAGACTTGCCGACTTCGGTTTCACTGTGCTATTCATGAAAGTAGATTGCCAAGTGTTTCGTCAAGATAATCATAAAATGGTCTTTAACGGTTTCCGTAGAGGTGATCTATACATTGTTGATTTCACTAAGAGATCCAAACCTTGTACTTGTCTTATTGCAAAATATTAGAAAGGGTGGCTTTGGCATAGAAGACTAGGACATGTTGGCATGCGTAATTTAGATAGGCTTATCAAAGGTGATCATATACTTGGTGTTAAAGATGTTATCTTTGACATAGATGGACTTTGTAGTGCTTGTCAAGCTGGAAAGCAAGTAGGTGGAAGTCATCCCGCTAAGAATATCATGACTACTAGGAGACCACTCGAGTTACTTCACATGGATATTTTTGGTCCTAATGCTTACAAGAGTCTCGGCGGAAATTCCTATGGTCTAGTTATAGTTGATGATTTTTCCAGATTTACATGGGTATTCATTCTTGATGATAAGTTGCAGGTTCAAAAGATCTTCAAGAACTTTGCTCGCAAAGCGCAAAAACAGTTTGAAGTGAAGATGAAGAAGGTTCAGAGCGATAAAGGATCGGAGTTCAAGAACACCCATGTGGATACCTTTCTTGACGAAGAAGGTGTCTCACATGAGTTCTCGGCTACGTACACACCTCAACAATATGGAGTTGTTGAGAGGAAGAACCGGACGCTCATTGAGATGGCAAGAACGATGCTTGACGAATACAAGATGCCAAGACACTTTTGGGTAGAAGCCGTTGAAACAGCATGTCATGCCACAAACCAACTTTACTTGCACACGCTTCTCAATAAATGGCATACGAGCTACACACCGGTAACAAACCCCAAGTCGGATACTTTTGGGTATTTGGCTCAAAGTGCTACATTCTTGATAAGCATCGTCGTACTAAATTTGCTCCTAAATCTCATGAAGGATTCCTACTTGGTTAGGGATCGAACTCTCACACTTACCGTTTCTACAACAACTTCACTCGAAAAGTTGAAGAGACAGTAGATGTGAAGTTTGATGAATCTAATTGTTCGCAAGCCGAACAATTACCATATGATGTAGGTGATAAGGACCCTTTAGAATCTATTCTAGATCTACCCATTGGCAAGATTCATCCCATGGAGGTGAAGGAAAGTACTTCATCAACTCAAGTGGAAGCCCCTACTTCATGTGAAGGTGAACATCAACACGACATGGAGGCATCGACAAGCGGTACACGACGAGATGATGAAGAGGAGGAAGGGCATCATGAAGATCCACCACAACCACCTTCACCACCACCTCAAGGGAACGACAACTTCAACAACAACGAAGATGAAGGAGATGATGAAGAAGAAGAAGAAGCTCCACCATCTAACAATCGGAAGTTGACCCGAGGTCGAGAACAAGTGACCAAGAACCATCCTCTAAACCAAATCTTTGGTGATATACAAACAGGGAGAATCACTCGCTCTAAAACCCGTCTAGCTAACTTTTGTGAGCATTATTCCTTCATATATAGCATTGAGACATTGAAGGTAGAACAAGCTCTTGAAGACGCAGATTGGGTGAACGCTATGCATGAAGAGCATCACAACTTTGAAAGGAACGAAGTGTGGACACTCGTGGAAAAGCCCGAAGATGACAAAACATCATCGGAACCAAATGGGTGTTTTGTAACAAACAAGACGAAGACATCCAAGTTGTGCGCAACAAGCCTCGTCTCGTAGCCGAAGGATATACGCAAGTCGAAGGTATGGACTACGGTGAGACTTATGCCCTAGTCGCTAGACTTGAAGCTATTCGTATTCTTCTTGCTTATGCTAATGACCACCATATCACGCTTTATCAAATGGATATCAAAAGTGCATTTTTAAATGGAGAAATTGAAGAGGAGGTTTATGTTAAGCAACCACCTGGCTTTGTGTATCCTAAGAAACCTAATCATGTTTACAAGCTTCGTAAAGCTCTTTATGGTCTTAAGCAAGCCCCTCGTGCTTGGTATAAATGTTTAACAAAGTTTCTCATTGAAAAAGGCTTTGAAATTGGTAAAATTAATGCAACCTTGTTCACTAAGAGAGTTAATGGTGACTTATTTGTGTGCCAAATCTATGTGGATGATATTATCTTTGGTTCCACTTACCCTCAATTTAGTGAAAGGTTTGGAGGTTGATGTCCAAGAAGTATGAGACGTCTATGATGTGTGAGCTGAAATTCTTTCTTGGTTTGCAAATAAAGCAATCAAGAGAAGGAACTTTTATATCTCAAACTAAGTATACCAAGTACTTGATCAAGAAGTTCAACATGCACGAGTGCAAAGGTATGAAAACTCCAATGCCCACTAGTGGCACGTTGGCCTTACAAGGGAGGATGAACAGGTTGATCAAAAGGTTTATCGCTCTATGATTGGTTCATTGCTATATCTATGTGCATATTGTCCCGATATTATGCTTAGTGTTTGCATGTGTGCTAGATATCAAGCTGCACCTAAAGAGTGTCATCTTTTGGCTGTAAAACGTATTGTGAGATACTTGATACAAACACCAAACTTTGGCATTTGGTATCCCAAGGGATCTTCTTTAATCTTGTTGGCTATTCTGATTCGTACTATGCCGGTGACAAGGTTGATAGAAAATCCACCTCGGGTAATTGTCAATTTTTAGGTAGATCTCTTGTGTCTTGGTCCCCCAAGAAACAAAACTCAGTATCTCTATCTACTTCCGAAGCTGAGTATATTGCTGCTGGATCTTGTTGTGTGCAATTGCTATGGATTACACAAATGCTTAAGGATTATGGAATTTATGTTAAAAATGTCCCATTACTTTGTGACAATGAAAGTGGTATTAAAATTTGACATAGTCATGTGCAACATTCTCGAAGTAAGCATATTCAAGTTTGACATCATTTCATTCACGATCATGTTGCCAAAGGAGATATCAAGCTTAAGTATGTTCGTATTAACAAGCAATTGGATGATATCTTTACCAAACCACTTGATGAAAAAACATTTTGTCACTTGAGGAGTGAGTTGAACATCATTGATGCTTCAAACTTGAGCTAGACTCACTCGGATGCTAACAAGGGCATGAGCTATCTCGTTATTTCCATGTTACCGTAACTCGTTATCATATGCCATGGAATTATATGCTCCCTTGTATTGCATGTAACCTTTTATAGGTACTTGGAAGAACTTCATTCCACAAGATTGCCATCAACTCCAATCATAAGAATTCTTGTCATTACCAAGTATCCACAACACCTTTTGATGATGGAAGGAAGAAGACGACAAAAACATATCCTTGACATACACTTGATCTTACATGCAAAATCTTAAATGGTATCATGTCAATTGGATATATCCATTGTTCTTCCTTACATGACTAACCTTTGTAGGTGACTAGCGTGCTAGAACGAGAAAGATTGCTCCCAATTCAACATGATCTTCATCAACCTCGAGCATCCTCAATAAGTTCACCTACGAGCAACATCATCAATATCACTCAAAGGTGTGTACTCATATCCTTGAAAAGGCTTTACTCCAAGTCATGGGCTAAACCAGCTCAAGTGATATGACGACATTAAAATGCTTAATCGAAAAATGGTAACCCCATTTTGAGCTTAACGTAGAGTATGGCCTAAGATCAAGTATTCTTGCCTGGCTCCTAAGTTAATATACTCTAATATAGGTGACCTAGTCACCGCCCATCATCTAGTTAAGAATCTTGTGTGGTTTGCTCTCTATTTGCATGATCTCTCGTAACCACTCAAATCTTATCTAATTGATGTCCTTTGTAAAAAAATCACATTCTTTCTTTTTGAAACTATTTCTTTTGTCTCTGTGAAAACATAAACTTGGTCTCTCATTCGGAGCCACCGATATAAATAACTCGGTTCTTCTGAATTTGCAGATGAGCTGCACTACACAATCTTGGTACCATCGATTTATTTATCCCGGAGTCACCAATTTTCTTTCTTTTCTAAATCTGTGTTTCTAAAAAAAATTGGGTATCTATACTTGTGATGATCTTGTTCCTTTGATGACCCCTTTATTAATAAAAAGTAAGGGGAGAAGAACAAACAACACTTCGGGGGAGAAAATCTTTATTCAAGGGTCTCTAACTCCAAGGAGAAGAAGGCTAAAATTTGCAAAAGGGAGAGAAGATACATTCAATGATTCCCTTAGTTCTTTTCCATGAACCCTACTTTCAATGACCCTTGTTCTAGAGGATCCCTTCCTTGTCAATGATCCCTGTCACTACTCCTAGGCTTTACCTTTTTGGTAATTTATGCGAAAGGGGGAGAATATCAAAGCTTCATGCTAAATGGGGAGTTACATGATTATACAAAGGGGGATATGATTTGGGGGGAGAGAAAAATATCAAAAGTTCACACTTATATAAACAAGGGGAGAATAACAATGTAGGGGGGGCTATATTTTGGAGAAAAGTCTAAAGTGAACAAAGGATTTCTTTTCTCACCCTATCCAATCCCAATATCTAAATGCTGAGATTCAGGGGGAGAGGATGTACTACCACTTTCATATCTAAGGGGAGAAAAACTCTAAAGGATTAGTGCCAATGGGATACCAATATATTGTGTTTTACCCTTTGAGTTCTATTTCTTTTGTTTAGTAGAATACTCTTGTGTTTCCTAACATTGTTCTCTCAAGTGTGTCTCTACTACTAGAATGCTCAAGAACTCAAGGTAAGTATATGCATCATATCTTTGGCCAATATGATCTCTTGCTTCTTGCACATATTGTTTGCAAGAGTGATGTATTGATCAAGGATATACATTTCATTCATGTATATTGATGCATATAGCCAAGATACACATGCCTTCCTATATACCTTCATCTATATGTGTGTGCATGCATTCCAAAGCAACTATCCTTTAAAGGGTTGCACACATTTAGGGGGAGCAAATCTAAGTCATGTGTTTCTCAAAGTCTTCATTACATCCATGCATTTCTTTATTTGAAGCTTTGATTGTATGTTGTCATCAATTACCAAAAAGGGGTAGATTGAAAGCACAACATGCTCCCTTGGTGGTTTTGGTAATTCATGACAACATACATTGTCTCTTGGACTAACACCTCTATCTAGTGTATTTCAGATAATAGTCCATGGAGAGTTGGGTTGGCAAAACGATTGTGGCGATTTTGGAATTACCCCAAGATGCAAGGAAATAGGTTGGCCAAGTTTGAAGCAAGAGGACTCTACATTTTACATTTGTGATAAATCACTTTGAATCCATAGGAAAGCCAATACTATGAAAAGGGGGTAAGGTTTTGTTGGTAAACAAAATGCTCATACGTGCACAAGTGATAGTCACAAAAAACATCCACAAACTCTCCCACCAAAGTCAGTCTATAGCCAAATATTCAAAATTGGTGCAACCAACATTTCTATCCCAGTTCCACCGATTCCAGAACCTAGACAGACTCAGCCAAACCCTAGGCACTTCGGTGCAACCGATTCCATACTCGTGCCACCGAGTTTAAGTTGCCAACTTTCTGTTACGCAAATTCACATTTTTGGTCCCACCAAGATTGT
The DNA here is from genome assembly GCA_022496015.1 of Hordeum marinum. Lineage (NCBI taxonomy): Eukaryota > Viridiplantae > Streptophyta > Magnoliopsida > Poales > Poaceae > Hordeum > Hordeum marinum. The sequence goes on from CM039673.1 coordinate 164,826,976, forward strand.
TCATTCGGCATCACCAAGATTGGAAATCTGACCGTTGGTCACCTTATCGATGCAACTGGGATTCGTATATCGCTCCCTCCGAGATTCAAAAGTTGCCACCTTTTGGTCACTTCGGTACCACTGATATTAACACATCGGTGTCACCGAGTTGGTCATTTTGTGTGTAACGGTTGGATTTTTGTGTATGCCTATATATACCCCTTCACCACCACCTACACGACACATAAGCACTCAAAACTATTCCATACCCATCCTACTCAGTTTTCTGAGAGAGAACCACCTACCCATGTGTTGAGCTCAAGATCTTGCATCCAACCATATGGATATTGATTTCTAGCCTCCCCAAGTTGCTTTACACCAATCCCATCTCTTCTACCAAGCCAAAATCTGTGAGAGAGTGATTCTGTGTTGAGGAGTCTATCATCTTGAAGCATAAGAGCAAAGATTTCATCGTCATTACCAAGCCTATTGCCTTTTGGATGGTGGTGCCTCCTAGATTGGTTAGGTGTCGCTTGGGAGCCTCCTACTTCATTCTGTGGAGTGAACCAAAAAGTTTGCAAGGGCAACGAGATCGCCTACTTCGTGAAGATCTACCCATAGTGAGGCTAGTACTTCGTGGACGGAAGCCATATGGAATAGTCAAGGTTTGTACTTCGTGGACCCTTATGGGTGGAGCTCTCCGTAGACTCTCGCGACCGTTAACCTCCATGGGTTGAAGACTCCATAAATGTGGATGTACCATAGCACCACCTATCGGAACCATGGGAAAAATCCTTGCGTCTCCTATTGTGTTTGATCTTCCTATCCCATCACTTTACTTCATGTGCTATGTCTTTACTTTCCGCTGCCATATTTCTAGACATGCATGTGGAGGGTTTTTAAACTTGCTAGAGTTGCTAAAACTGTTAAAATCTGCCAACCAATTAACTTGGGTAAAGGTTAGGTTTTAAATTCTTGCTAGTAGTCTATTCACCCCCCAGGACACTCTTCTAACGATCCTACAGGCTGCCACATTGCTTGGCAGGAAACCCTCCGCGTCCTCGGGGGCCTCTGGGCGTACACAGCCTGCTCGTTATTACGTGAGAGTGTCATGGGTAGAAATTCCGGAGCTGATGGATGTTCTAGGCATTCTGGATGGGGACCCCGTCCTGAGTCTCCAGGCGCACGGTGCCAGGCCTAGAGACATGAACGACCTTGAACGGGCCCTCCCACATGGGTGAGAGATTATGCAAGCCCTCGCTAGAGAGAACCACCTCGGGACGAGGTCTCTAACTTCGAGGGTCTTGGAGTGAATGTTGCGGCAGTGGTAGCACCGTAGCGCTTGCTGATACTGCGCAGCTCTGAGTGAGGCCGGACGACGCGCCTCCTCTCCGAGCACGAGGATTGTTCCCCACTCTGCATCCTGATGCTCCACGTCAAATGGCAAGACCCGCGGGGATCGGTGCTTCATCTCGTGGGGGAGGAAAGCTCTGGCTCCATAGACGAGGAAGAACGGAGTCTCGTGGGTGGGCTTAGTCGGGGTGGTGCGGATGGACCATAACACTGACTGAAGCTCATCAAGCCAACCCCTACCGCAAGCTTCAAGCTTCTTCTTGAAGCTCCTTGCCTTGAGGCCCCATAGGACTTCCGCATTGGCGCGCTCCACCTGTCCGTTGCTCGGTGTGTGGGCCACCGAGGCGTAATCTATTTGCGTTCCAAGGTTAGCACAATAGGTCTTGAAAAGATTACTTGTGAATTGCGAACCATTGTCGATGATGATGTGGTTTGGGACGCTGAAGCGGCTCATGAGGCCCTTGATGAACTTGACGGCCGACCCGGGCGGGATGGTGCGGATGGGCTCCACCTATGCCCATTTGGTGAACTTGTCGATGGCGACGCCGCTGCTTGCGAGAAGGGCCTAGAATGTCCAGCCCCCAGACCACAAAGGGCCACGAGAGCGGAATGGTCTGGAGGCCCTGCATGGGTTGGTGGATCTGCTTGGCATGAAACTGGCAGGCCTCACAAGACCGGACCAGCTCAATGGCATCATCAACCACCAACGGCCAGTAGAAGCCCGATCGAAATGCCTTCCCTGCAAGCGTGCGCAAAGAGGAGTGATGCCCGCAGTCTCCTTCGTGGATGTTGGCTAGTAGTTCGCATCCTTGCTCCTTGGAGATTCACCGCAGCACGACGTCGTTCGTGTGCCTGTGGTATAAGTTGCCGTTTTGCAAGCAGTAGGTCGTGGCCTGTCGGGCCAGTCGCTCCGTGTCTTCCTCCTTTTCCGGCCGTGTGTCGTGAAGTAGATATGCCCTGAACTCTTGCATTCAGTTGTCGGCCTGAGGCTCCAGGGCCAGGAGCGGTCGGGCTCCTGAGGCCAGGACAAAGTCCGGAGCTCCCAAGGATAGCGCTTGGGGGAGCTCCTCACCTCACGGCGCCAGGTCCTTAGCATGCGGTGCCATGGAGGGCTTGAAGAGCAGCTCCTCGAAGGCGTGTGGCTCCTGGGGCTCGCGGCGCGAGGCCCTCTTGGCGATGTCATCGGCTTCCTTGTTCGCACTGCGCGGGATATGTTGCAGCTCCAAGCCCTGAGAACATTTTTCGATCTTACGTACCTCCTCCAAATATGCCTCCATGTGCTCGTCCCTCGGCATATATTCCTTGTTGGAGAAGTTGACGAGGAGCTGGGAGTAGCCCATGACAGTGAGGCACTGGATTCCCATATCCATCGCCGCCTTGAGGCCGGTGATGAGGCCCTCGTACTCCGTGATATTGTTGGAGACCTTCTTTCCAGGCTGGAAGTAGAGCTGCACAACATAACTCAGCTTCTCTCCCGTCGAGGAAGTGAGCATGACCCCAGCTCCAGCCCCCTTGCGGGTGAAGGCTTCGTCGAAATGCATGATCCATCCTTCTGGTGCCTCATCGCCAGGGACGAGGGACAGGCAACCGCCTAGGCCCCTGTTCGGGGCGTCTGTCCATTCTGCCACAAAATCCGCTAGGGATGCCCCTTTGATGACCCTGGTTGTGCTGAACTCGATGTTGAAGGCCTGCAGCTCGATGTTCCATTCGGCGACTCATCTAGCCGCATTGGGTTACGCAGGATTTTCTCCAAGGGGTTAGCAGAGACGACCTTGATGGGATGCCCTTGGAAGTAATGGCATAGTTTCCTTGAAGCGACGAGGAGTGCTAGGAGGAGCTTCTATTGCATGGGGTAGCGCAAGCGCGCGTCTCGCAACACTGTGCTGACATAATACACTGGGTGCTCGATGAGAGTGAGGCCCTCTGCGGTGTCCTACCCTGTTGTGGGCCCAAGATGCCTGGGCGCCTCGGGAGCCATCGGTGCAGGGGAAGCTTCATGAGGGCCGAGCGCTTCAGTGGTCGTTGGAGCGGCTTGGGGCTCAGGAGGGTAGAGTGATTCTAGGACTTTTGGAGAAGCTTGGGGCTCAGGAGGGTAGAGCGCTTCAGGGACGGTTGGAGCAGCTTGGGGCTCATGCACTTCATCTTGGGGGGAAACAAGCTCTTGAGGATCCTGCGAGCCCCCTGGCTCCGTGCTTGACGGGACGCTAGTGGCTGTTAACTTGGCGCATGCGCCAACCCGCTCCTCCGTGACTACCACCAGTGCGGCGTTGGCGGAGTCGGGGGTGCAGCCAGATACAGCAGCATGGGTTCCTGAGGGCGAGGAGCTACCATCACCGGCGGGCTCATGAGGTATCGCTTGAGTTCCTCGAAGGCCGCGTCCGCCTCAGGGGTCCATTCGAAAGGGCCTTTCCTTTTCATGATCTTGAAGAACGGCAAGGCTTGATCGCCAAGCTTGGAGATGAAACGCCCCAAGGAGGTCACACGTCCTGCCAGTTTTTACATGTCCTTGAGGGTCCGGGTGCACTCATCTTGATTATGGCCTTGACCTTCTCTGGGTTAACCTCAATCCCCCGGTGCGACACCAGGAAACTGAGTAGTTTGCCCAAGGGGACCTCAAAGACACATTTTTCAGGATTGAGCTTTAGGTTCACTTCCCTAAGGCTGGAGAATGTCTCCTCCAAGTCTTCGAGCAGGGTCTTGGCCGCTCTGGACTTGACCACAATGTCGTCGACATATGCTTCCACATTTCTCCCGAGCTGTGGCCCTAGGATGATGTGCATCGGCCGCTGGAAGGTCGCCCCGGTGGTACGCATCACGAAGGGCATGCACGTGTAGCAGAAAACCCCACATGAACTAAGGAAACACGTCTTCTCAGTGTCCTCCACCGCCGTTTTGATCTAGTGGTAACCCGAGAAGGCATCCAGGAAGCATCGGTGGTCACACTCTGTGTTGGAGTCCATGATCTGGTCGATGAGCGACAGTAGGAACGGGTCCTGAGGGCAAGCCTTGTTGAGGCTCGTGAAGTCAATGCACATACACTCCTTCCCACACTTCTTTGGGACGACCACCCGGTTGGCCACCCACTCTGGGCAGCGCACCTCCCGGATGACCCCTGGCTTCTTGAGTTTGCCGACCTCCTGGGCAATGAACGCCCGCTTCTCTGGAGCTTGCCTTCTTGCGTTTTGCTTCATTAGACGTGCGTTCAGGAACACCATGAGGTGGTGCTCGATCACGTCCCTTGGGACTCCCGCCAGGTCGAAGGCGCTCCATGCAAACGCATCCTTGTTCGCCCAGAGGAAGGCCACTAACACCTCCTCTTGATCTTGAGGCAAGTTGGCACCAATGGTGAACATGGCGCCGGGCTTTCCTTCGTCCATCAGCACCTGCTTCGTCTCCGCCTGAATCTGGGAGAATAGCTGCCTCTTCTTCACTAGCGCGACATCTGGGAGGACGGCCCCGGGGTCCTCTGCGGCTTGCCCGGCGCCCCCGGCACAGGTGTGCGCCACAGCCATAGCTTTGTAGGAGAGCTTGAGCGCGTGGGACGCATCCTTGTCATCCCCCACAATGGTCAAGACGCTGCCACTCCTGGGAATCTTAATGACGTTGTAACCCGGGTGCGTTGCCACCATGAACTGAGCGAGCGCGGGGTAGCCGAGTACTGCGTTGTATGGGAGGTGGATGTGGGCGACATCGAAGTCGATCTGTTTGGTGTGGAAGTTGGAGCGGGTGCCGAAGGTGACGGGGAGGCGCACCCACCCCACGGGGACGAAGGACCTGTTGATCACCCCAGAGAAGGGCCTTGAAGGCACGAGCTGGTCACGGGGTAGCTGCAGCGCGTCGAAGGTGTCCAAGGAGATGACGTTCAGGCCAGCGCCACCGTCTATGAGGGTCCTGGAGATGGCGACGCCGCATATTGTCAGCATGCATATCAGAAAGTGTTCTAGCGGCTGCCGTCATCTTGGGTGGTCGCCGGGGCCGAAGGTGATGTCAATCTCCGGCGATGTGCGGTGATACGCGAGCTCAGGGTGTGGCCGAACCGGTCCTACGTGGCATAGGAAACGCTTGATGTGGCAGTCGAGGGTGGTGCCTACGACCCGCCAAGGATGTAGGCGACTACGGGGGCGGCCCCATGCAAAAAAGTGCCGTCACTTGTCGGAAAACAGCCGTTGCCGTGGGTCTTACCCGCCATGGAGCTGTCAAACTAGAGCCTGACCATCGCCGCGAGCAGGGAAGCTCCGACATGCCCCCTACCTGGCGCGCCAAATGTCGGATTTCTGGCTCCGCAAAACCCTTAAGATTCGAACACAGGGGCGTGTGCGAAGATCCCTAGGAACATGAGGGCACCCTTCGAGGTTTTCGAGGCCCTCTGTGGCTCGGTGATGGGCGAGTGGTGGAATGGATTCGGATCCTTCTCTATGGTGCAGCCTACCCTCTATAAAGAGCGGCTCAGGTCCTCTTTCTTTATCGCAATGGCAGAAAGGGATCCCACAATGGCCAATTTTGAAGGGGGACAGGAGTATGCGCCTGCTTTGCCCAAAGGCGGTCTTCGCCTGCAAAGGAGCTATCGATGGTGCAGGGATGGGATCAGCGATGACATCGGCACTGCGGGGCGGGTGGTTGCAGTCTTGTTACACCAGAATGGAAACCTTTGGAGGTGAATTGGGAACCCGTGTAGGTCCCTGCTCCCTTTGCACCAAAGGGGAAATTGCGCCGTCTGGCACATTGGCGCATGCCTGTCCTTCGTTGCGTCACCCTTGACTCCCAAGGCCGGGCCTTGCATAGGGATCTTTGCCGCTCCGGAGGGGGGATGAGGAGGCCCACCCCATGCATGTCTTGACGTTATTCCTCCTCATGAGGCCAGGGCCCTCGCGAGGGCCTTGTCTTGAGTGAGTCCACGCCCGACCATGCTTGGTCGATGAAGTGGGTCATCCCTAGGCCGCAGGCAGGCAGGTCTGGGTACCCCCATTCCTAGAACGCCGACACCTACCCCAAAAAGGGGATGAAGCTTGCAAATTTAAGCAATCATAGAAAGTAGGCCAATTACTCAAGGTTTGATCGAAAGGCCGGAGGAGCCGGGTTACAGGTGTAGAATAGTTTCAAGCCGTCTTTGCTACAAGTCTCCAGGTGTAACACCCCGTTACACCCAGTGGGATCTAGACTGGCCCCACAAACCAACACTAGTCTTTCCTGCGCACTTTGTCCTCACTCGTGCGCACCCGGGACCAACTTTCCAATCGGTCACCCATCCTAGAATCGCTCCAAGCCAAGCATGCTTAACTTTGGAGTTCTTTTCAAATGGGCTCTCGGAAAAGAAGGAATTCCTTATTTGATATGAGTAGTCTATCATTCCTATTAAGCCAAGCTCTCACATACACCCCCACTCAAAGGAACTGACATCCTCATTGGCGCATCAGGAACGTTCCCTTTTGGCACACGTATGCGCGTCCAGTCCAGCACATGTGCCATGCTATGTGCCACGACGGGCCACACACACCATGCGCCACATGCCCATGCACCTAACCCGTGCATGCCCGTGTAACCGCAAGGGTCGGCTCTGATACCAATTGTAACACCTTGTTACGCCTAGTGGGATCTAGATTGGTTCCACAAACCAACACTAGTCTTTCCTGCGCACTTTGTCCTCACTCGTGCGCACACGGGACCAACTTTCCAGTCGGTCACCCATCCTAAAATCGCTCCAAGCCAAGCACGCTTAACTTCGGAGTTCTTTTCGAATGGGCTCCCGGAAAAGAAGGAATTCCTTGTTGATATGAGTAGTCTATCATTCCTATTAAGCGAGGCTCTCACACCAGGCTCTCACACAGAAATTTCTTCATCATCTGGTTTATCTCGTCGGCCTACAAGGAAAAGTCGCTATACGGTTGGGCATCATTCAACTCGCCTGAATAAGCACACATTAAATCATTGTGCATACTTAACAGTAGAATCATCCAAGATACCCAACACCGGGTCAGATCGACCCCAACCAGACTGTTGGCTAGTAGAGCCATCAACTTTGGATAACTATGGGAGTGTTGGGCACGCTCCCCTTGAGGAGCCCAACTAGGAAGCTCGAGATCCATGGGAAGGCGGTTAGGCCTATAACCCGATAAGCGATTTTCACCAGCAGGAGCGGTATTTTGACAATAACACAAAGTCTTGTTCCACCCCTTAGGGTGTCTTGGTTGAGTGAAAGTAGGAAAAATGACATCTTTTCTCCTCTTAATCAAAACCCCATCGAGTTCTAAGCCGAGGCCGTCCGCGCACTCTGTTTGCCGGTTTAAATAAAAGAACTTACTGAAGAGGGAGAAAGTGGGCACCGTATGAAGATACACTTCGCAAAATACTTGGAATTGGCAGAGGTTCGATATAGAGTTAGGGGCCAGGTCTTGAGGATCAAGGCTAAAAAAGTGTAAGATGTCTCGGAAGAATTTTGATGCGGGAGGTGAAAAAACCCTTTGAACATGATCCAGGAATATCATCACTTCTCCTTCCTTCGGGTTTGGGTTTTCTTCTCCGAGGATGACTGGCCAACCAATCACATCTTGATGCGGTAGAAACCCATGTTCCTCATAGTCTTTGAAATGAACGTCGGAAACTTGAGTGGCCACCCAGTTGTAGGCTTTTGACTCCGACATAATGAGTCGCCTGGATAAAGCAAAGAGGGCATATTAAGTAAATGGTTCAAATAAAATGGTCTAAATACCTGTGATGGAAAGTACGCTTAAGCAAGGAAATGGAGCCTCTAAAGTATCTCAACGCATGACGGGTTACGATTATTGAGCCAGCAGGAGTAAGGGAGATTTGTACTAAAGATCAAGGTTTCCCGGAATTTCTCTAAGTGTAAAGGCAAACAAGTTTCTCTCGGAATATCAATAATTTTGGATCTAAGAACATCTCACAAATATGAAGTATTTGTTCACCTTAGCAGAAGAGCTAAAATGCAGTGACAATGTAGTTCATCTAAATTCTAAGAGGGGTTAAAGCACGGTATATACGAAACGAGATTAGTGTTTCTACCCCTCTGCTTCGGTGAGTGCACTTACGAGATCTTCTCACGAGATTAATGAAATTGATGAACTGGAGGAAAGCCATCGAAGAACTCGAGGAACTTCAGTGTACGGACATGGATCTAGGTCAAAAGAAAATTGCTTACTTGAGTGATCATCGGCGGTGGCGGAAGCGCGTGGGGCTTTGACTGGTGACGAAGAAGTACCGCTGCGACCTCAAAGGTAGTTGCCGGAGATGAGGAAACATCGATGAAATCACGAGGGGTCTCCGGACTCGAGGAAGAAGAAGAAGCAAGAGGCGGAGTGGGAAGTGGGAAGTGAATTGGGGGCCCCTTGGTGAATATTTAAGGAAGGAGCCCGAAGAGGCAACTAACAGGCACGACAATCGAGGGAATATAGTAATTTCCAGGAAACAAAAAAGCCTCGATTTTTGGGGTAAGCGGAGATGACCCGATTTGCCATGATGACATTATTGCTTTTCTGGACTAATGACAGGTGCCGTCATGATGAATAAACACTAGAGAAATACTAAATGCAAAAACAAATTATGCCTGCATTGTGAAATCCACGAAGGGATGTCAATCCAAGGGAGAGCCGCCAAGGGAAGGAAAGATTCATTGACATGAATAGATTCAAATAAATTTGGGGCCTAATGTCAGGGATATAACTCAATGGTCTAACCCACCCTGATGGGTAGAGTAAACGTATTGGTGGCCTTATGGCCAAGTTCAAGATGGATCGAGTCATTAGGACAACGAGGGCAAGGCTATGGCTGATTAGAATCGCCAGGCGACCCGATACCCGAAGATTGTGGCACAAGGCCACGAAGCTGAAGGCACCAGTCGGGTTTCGTTGGGGCACAGGACAAGTTAGACGCATCGTAGGTTATGGGACATGATATGACCCGAACTCTATTGTAAACCCTAGGGCTTGCCTGTATATAAAGGCAGCCCCCTGGGACCAAAAGACTAAAGTTACAACCTCTCGACAGCTAGGTTTGCAATCCGCACCCTTGTAATCGAGATCTATCCATTGAATATACACAAAGTAGGACATATGCTATTACCTCCATAGGAGGGGCCGAACCTGGGTAAGCCCGACTCTCTCTATCTCTCTCTCGTTATACCCCTTCGAGTCGCCACCTAGCGGCGATGGCCTGACACCTAAGTCCTGTTGCGAGGACAGCTGCCGGGTTGACAAAACCACGAAAACTTGGGTGGTTGGCTTTGGTGCAGGATCTAGGCCTACTGCGGTCGCGGGCCTTGGAGAGCACATGAGATTGGGCCTTGGCTGTGCAAGCTTGAGGCGGTTATGCTCATGCTGGCACGGCCCACGTGCGACGACCAAGCAAGGAGGCACATGCGAGTGGCTCGCCTGGTCAATGCAGGCAGGCAGCACTCGATGCGAACACATATGGTAGTTGACGACGAGGGTGGCGACACTCGTGGTGGATCTCGTCGGCGCGGGGATGGAGGCAAGGATGACAGGGCCTGGATTGGGCGCGAGAGGTCGACGATGTCCAGATCTTGCCAGATCCGGGCATCAAGACGCAAGGCAGGGGTCGGCGTCTGTGGGGACCCCGACTCGTAAGTTGTGATCACCGAATATACGTGCATAGTGATCCCAGAGATCAATGCTCACTGAACACACAGAAACTGAATAACAAGAGTCTTACATCCATTACGTACCATTTTAACCAAATATGGCCTTTATGGTCAAGTCTTCATATGATTGCAGCGAAAATCTTCAACGATAGCGTGAACCCATGCCATTAGCCTTAACCCTACAGTCATTCTGACTAGGAAGCGTCCTAGCTTGCATGTTCGTCACCAAGGTAAACTTAACCTGATCTTTCATGACTGGCAAATAAAATAACCAGTGACAAGCCAATGAATACTTAGAATGTACTCGCAAGCAACCCATGTTTGGAACAAGGCAATAACAAAGCATGATATAGCACTAAGTAGGTAAGTTTTGGAGAAAGCTAGTTTTGAGTGCAATGACATGATCAAGTAACTCGCGTGAGCACGCATCAACAATTGGCGGATATGTATATGGAAAGATACAGATATAGACATAGGCAAGGGGTTGAACATCTCATGTTCAGCTATTTCATTCAAGTCATCCGACTTCGATCAAGTACCACCTAAACACCTTGTGTTCAGTCATCATGGCAAGTCATCCGACTCAACCCGAGTGTCATCTTTGTCACCAACTCACACCAGTTTGTGAAAATACTGGACGTAGTTTAAGAAGGACCTCCAAATGTCCATGACCGTGGAAACGGTTATTCGAATAGTTTTACACTCTGCAGAGGTTGCATGCTTTACCCGCGAGACTTGGGGAACTCCCGTGTCATCCACGACTCGCGGTATATTACATACCCGAGGTAAGCACCCGAACAATGCCTTTCCCTTGGCGACACTAAACAAAGAGTCCACTGGATTGGTACAAAGATCTCATGATGTACATCATACGAGCCTCGCTCCAGATCGTACCATCCATAAAGGGACCAACGGTGTGCCTGGTGCCTATGAAGACAACGCATGATCGTCCTTACCAGCACGACCCCGTATCGAGAGTGACCACGTCACTCCCGCCACTTTTAATGTGTAACAGCCCGGGACCGACGCTCCAGAAGATTTCCCTTTTATTTCCATTCTCGTTTGTGTTCTGTTTGGTTGTTGCATTCATCATCTCATCATTCGCATCATCTGCATAGCATCGTCATTTGTTTTTGAAAACTTGGATCTGTTCGTAGTCACCGGTTCTCTATGTTCTTGCCGTTGCCCATTTCGAGACCAACCACACATGCACGCGCACGCGGCATCGTGAAAAAACCGTTTTTAAAGTGCGCAAAACAATATTCTTGGATTGAGTCAAAACCTGGCGTGCGGTCTTATTATAGTGTAGGTAGCCGCCTGCCAAATTTCATTGCATTCCGAGGTCGTTTGATACCCCATCGGTCATCCATAGCAGTGCAGTCATCGGTTATTCGTCAGACGTTTTTCGGTGTTTTAAAACCTCGTGTCACGGGCCACCAACCTCCCTCTCATGTCCCCATAGCCCTTCTACACAGCCCACCTAGCCCATCCTAGCCTACCCCGTGATCGGAGCCGTCCGATCGCGATCGGAGGGTCCGAAAACGTGCTAAATACCCCTAACCTAGCCCCAGTTTCCTATTTAATCCCCTCCCCTACCTAATTGGGCAACCCTAGCCACACTCCGAAATCCACGCCACCAGCCTCCCACCACCCCGCAGCCGCTAGAAGCCTCCTCCCCGCATAGGGCCCGCCGAGCCCATCTGGCCCCCCAGGCCCGAACCGCCGCCGCCGCCCTAGCGCTCCAAATCGGGAGAGGAGCTCCCGATCCAGAGTTGTGCCCTCGCTGTCCCTTCGTCGGCCGACCACCGTAGGTCCGTCGGGCCCGCGCCGGAGTGCCTTGCTGGCGCCCCCGACCGGACCTCGCCACCCTCTCCTTCTCTCTTCCCTCATCCTCCTCCCTCTCCCATCTCTCCCTCTCCCTTCTGCTGCAGGGAACTGGGCCGCCATGGATCTCACCTCCGAGCTCGGAGGGCTCGCTGCCGTCACCGAGTCTGGCCAAATCCGGACCGGAGCCCCCGCTCCCAGCCTTCATGTCGCCCAGGTGGCCGTGTCCCCGCCAGAGCAGCGGCCTCCTCCACGCTGCCATGGCTGTTGTCGTGCGGGAGGACGGAGGAGGCGAGCTCCTCTTGTTGACCGCTCGCTCCAGCGCCTTGGGCTGTGAAGCAAGCCAAGGCCCAACAGCCCCTCCAAATTCGGCACATGAGGCTTGGTGAGCATCAGCTATCCCGTGCCCCTATGTGTCTTATAGTGTGTTGCGCCCACGTGTTTTGGCCCGTTAGTATTTTTTTCTCTCCAACGAATTTGTTAATAAACAAGTGAATTTCAGAATTTCAGAAAAACCCATATTTTTAAATTGTTAATAACTTTTCACCCGTGCATCACATGTTAAAACATTATATATGAAGCTTGACTAGAATTTCGCGTAGATTAATAATTTGCAACTTTGAACCATGTTTAAAACTGTTTGAACTTTCTGTTTGCTGTAATTTACATTAATGCCATGTTAAAATGAATTGTTTAATAACTTTTAGACCGTAGCTCCGATGTAAATATTTTATATATGTAACTTGACTAAAAAAATGTGTAGAATCTCATGGTGACATTTATTTTGCTGTTTAACAACTCAAAAATTGTGTTAGGACAGATCTGGAAAAAATTCATAATATGCATAATGGGTTATTTCGGAAAGGATATATTGCTTCGGCCTCATTTAAAATGCCTAGATGTTGTAGTTTGTTATTGCTTCACCGTTTGTCATGTTAAACAACATTTAATATTGATGAGTACCTAAACGGGAGTGAGCTAAATAATTTGAACGTGGAGTTTCGTCAATATGCAACTCGTTGCATATTGAGCTTCACTTAATGTGTAGGAGTTGGTTGTTGTTCTTTCCATGTCATGCCTTGCATAAATAAGCCGGACATACATCATATTTGTGTGCACATCATGTCATGCATATGTTGTGGTGTGTCTTGTGTTGATTGCTTGTTCCGGACTATTCCTTCTTGATAGAGTTCCAAAAGCGTTCGGAGTGTGACAATTCGTTCAACTACGTTGGATCGTCTTCTTCATGGACTCGTTCTTCTTCCGAGAGGGATCTCAAGCAAGATTACAAATTTCCCTAGATACCATTACTATCATTGCCATGCTAGATTTCTCGTTTTCTATCGCTATGTCACGCTACCTATCACTTGTTTGTCAAGCCTCCCAACATTGCCATGAAAAGGCTCTAACCCTCCACCTTCCTAGCAAACCATTGTTTGGCTATGTTACCGCTTGCTCAGCCCTTCGTATAGTGTTTCTAGCTGCAGGTGCAATTGCTTCCATGTGACAACATGGACATTCTTTTGTTATCACAATATTATTGCTATTTAATTTAATGCACTTATACACTTGGTAAAGGGTGAAAGGCTTGGCCTTTTGCTCGGTCTTTTTGTTCCACTCTTGCCGCCCTAGTTACTTGTGAACTGGTGTTATGTTCCATAATTGAGCGCTCCTAATATGCTCGGGGTTGTTATGAAGACCCCCTTGATCTTCGTTTTAGGATAAAGCTTGTCTGGCAAGGCCCAACATTGGTGCTATTTGCTTAATGACAACTAAAATTTGCATAGGGCACGATCACCCCGTGGATAATTAATCAACAACCCGGGCCAGTGCTCCTCATGAGTGTTGGTCAAAAACGGGCTGCAGCGGGGCTGCCTCGAAGAAACTCGAGGATTGGTTTTTCCCTGTAGCTAGACCCATCTGTCGTGTCCTGAGAACGAGATACGCGGCTCTTATCGCATTCGTCGACACGTCAGGCGGTCTTGGTGGACCTGTTATACCTTTCTTGAATGTCTTGCATGAGCAATTCCGATCTTCTTTGGGCTATCTCGAGGTTCTGAATTTCCTTTGGAATTGCCTAGGATGATCACGAGATCCGTGGTCGAGGTTATTCCCGTGGCGTGTGATTAATTTGTGATGGACGAGTTGGAGCACCCCTGCAGGATTAAATCTTTCGGAAAGCCGTGCCTGCGGTTATGTGGCAAACTTGGATACTTTTTTTTAACACCCGGTCATGGCAAACTTGAAGTAAACTCTAATAAAATACACCAACTGTGTGTGTAACCATGACTATCTCTTCCTATGAGTCCTTATCCGAGAGAGAACACTGTGGGGTTATATTTAATGTAAGTAGGTGTTTAGGATCAGTTAGTTATCATCACTAGTTCACGTCCATTATTTGTAGACCACCATATTTTAATTTTTGTAGTCGTAAGTTAGCCACTCAAACAAATGCTTAGTCGCTTGCTGCAGCCTCACCACTTAACCATACCTCACCTATTAAGCTTTAATAGTCTTGATACCCTTGGAAATGAGATTGCTGAGTCCATGGGGCTCACAGATTACTACAACAACAGTTGCAGGTACAGGTAATGCAATGAATTGACGTGAGCATGATGCTTGTTTGATTTGGAGTTCTTCTTCTTCATCATCATCAATCTAGGATGGGTTCCAGGCGGCAGCCTGGGATAGCAAGGATGGATGTCATTTTGTTGTTTGTTTTCGTCCGTAGTTAGACCCCGCTCTTATGTATGATGTTTGAGTATGTTGTTGTAATTATGTGATATTGATGTAGCTTGTGGCGAGTGCAGGCCCTTTCCATATACTTATCTCTTCTTTACATGTATTTGTAATGATATCCATTATTGCAACATGATGAGATGCGCTTCTATCCCTGTCGAGGACCTCGTGCCAAAATAAGGATAGGACCGCATCTTGGGCGTGACAAGTTGGTATCAGAGCCTGTACCAATCTAGCAGCCCCCTTGATTGATCGAACGTGGCCGAGTCGAGTCTAGAAAAAAACTATTTTGAGTCTAGTTATATCAGAGAGTAGGATTCTTTTTACTCTTCTTCTATACTCTGGTGACGTATTCGACTTAGGAATTTTGATTCAACTTCTCTTCTCGCTCAAAATTTTTTTAGGATCACACGGGTATTTTGGAAACTATATGATGTAGATGTGATGGAGTTCTGTCTTGGTGCCTCCTGTCTGACTTGATTTCTTCCGGGGTGCAGAGCTCTAGGGAATTCTTGGCACATCGTTATCATTCAGCTTCCTTAGTATCACAGGACGGAGGGTGTTCGGAATTGCTTCAATACTTGTCGTGGTGAGATAAGGTCGGAGTCACCCATTACTGGGGAGGCGTCCGGGGTACCACCATGGTTAGTATCGTTGTGCTTTCGAGGATCTGAGTTAGATGGACTTGCAGAAGCCTCTGGTTACGTGTTGAAGGATGGATACAGTTTTGGTCTAGGTTTGTTAGTTGTGTGAGATATTTCCTCCTTGTATCCCCCACACCGGATTGTGTAACGAGAAAGTTTTCGGAAGTTCTTAGGTGGGAATCAAATAGGTACCTAGGATTATCTTTCCAACAAGTGCATAGTGCGTATGTATTTGTTCTGGCTTGTTTCGTAAGCCTCATCCTTTGTTTTGTTTTCGAAATTGGTAATTCAAGTTGCTTCGATGCCAAGTGGTGATCTTATATCTTTCCGAAGTAGTGTTCTCATATTTTGTGGGATTGCTAATTCTTTTGCTCAATCAAGTTGTCATGAAATTCTTTTTATCCGGTGTGCTTCTCTTCAAGATAATTCAGTAATCTCCAATATTTGCAAGATCAACCCTCATATTTCGTTCCGGAGTTTGTCTCCTCTGTTCCGAGTTTTCTTTGTTTTTCCAACCCTCCCGCCCTTTTTCTTGAGTGATTAAATTCTCTTCCAAGTGCCTTTCTCTTCATCATGACTTCCGCTATCATTTCTTCATTTCTATCCGGTGATTTCTTGTGGAGATTCTCAAGAGTTTCAGTTTCAAGATCTATCCTCATATCCCTTGTTCTTGTTGTTTTTATTCTCCGGTGGATTCAATTCAAGTTCTTGGTGTTCATCATATCATTTTCATTCTCTAATTGCTCTCCCATGTTGGAATCCTTTATTAATCCTCTCTTACTTATTCATCTCTCTCTATTCTATCAGGAGTGCTCAAGATATCTCAGAAGACTTTCATTTCCATTCATATCCTCTTAAATTATTTCGACGTTCTCACCACATCAAGTTCTTAATTGTACCGGTGCAATCACTTGTTCTAAGCAATTGTCTCAACGGTGATTTATTTACAATGGGCCCATAACCCACAGGTTTTACCCAGGATCCTACCTGACTCTTCTAATGTTTCCGGAGATGTCC
The DNA here is from genome assembly GCA_022496015.1 of Hordeum marinum. Taxonomy (NCBI): domain Eukaryota; kingdom Viridiplantae; phylum Streptophyta; class Magnoliopsida; order Poales; family Poaceae; genus Hordeum; species Hordeum marinum. The sequence goes on from CM039673.1 coordinate 164,843,146, forward strand.
TCAAGTTCTTCTCAATATGATGTAAGAATGATTTTCATCAGTCATATTCCTCTTCCAAGATCGCTTCAAATCATTTTCGTCGTTGTCTCAACCGTTCCTCATTCATTATTCTGGTATCTCAGTAATTCATGGTGTTGTTTCTCATCATCATTCACAACATTGAAGATCGAAAGAGAGTTTCTCTTAAATCGTTGTTCGTTCTTCCAAAGATTCATGGTTTCAGTCTCTTGCTATCATCTCAAATTGTTTTGACCATGAGTTATTCCTCCCATATCTATCCAGTGCATTTCATAATTTTTTTCATTGCTCGATCCTCCGAAGGCCATCATTTCAGAAGATTTCTTTGTTCTCAGCTTTCAGCTTTCATTCTCAAATTCTTCTCAATTGTTGTCTCTTCGTTCATCTCTCAAGTATTCCGGTGCGTCGTTCAAGTTTTCTGCCAAGTGGATATTGATCTGTTTGTTCTTAGGTATCTCCATTCATTCATGGGATCCTCTTTCATTTGTGAATTCGTCCCAGTGTTCTCGTCCAAGAATTCTTCAAGCTTATGTTCTATCTCTCTCTTCAATTTTTGAAGAAGAATAAGTGGTGTGCGAAATCCGTTGTTTGTCATCAATTTAACTTGATGAAGGATAGGCATATCATAATTCTTATTCTTGTTTCATCCAAGTGATTTCAATCCATCTTCCAAAGTATTCTTGGCATCAATTCTTGGTTAAGTTGTTCATCCATTCTTTCTGTAGTTCCATGTTTTTTTCTCTCAAGCATCTCTTCACGAAGTTCTAGCTCAATCTTTGCAAGACCTCAATCTTGTTCATTTTGCAACCTTCAATTCTTTTCTATCTTCCTTTCACCCCAGTGTTCTCCAAGAGGTCCTTCGGGGTGGTTTTCTAATGATGTAATTCTTTCTCGAAGTGTTCTTCAAGATTCTTCTTGAAGGTGCTCAAGTGTTCTTTCTATGGGATTTCTAAGTTCAATTCCTTCTCCATGGTCCTTTGAGATGGTGCTTTTAAATTCCTGATTATGAGGAGTCTCGAAGGAAAATTGTCAAGTATAAGATAAGTAAAACCATCTTGTTTTCTCGGAGTTATCTTGGGTTGGATTGCACCTAAAGCATTTCCTAAGGATTGTTGCTATGATGGTGTCATAAATGATTCAAGTTTTATCCTCCTCCTCATGGTGAAAGAAGTTTTGCATATCTTGTTGCTCTCAAGCAATCAATTGTTACTATTGTGGCAGGTTGTCACCTCATAACTTTTAGATGTTTTCCATAAGCCCATATCAAGATATTCTTTCATTGTTGATTCTTCATCAACTCCATTCAACCTATGCTTTCAAATTCAATTGTGCTAGAAATTGTCATTTTCTTACCCGTTCTTTTCCTTCCATCAATCCAGTTTCTATTCTTTTCTTACGGAGGCATTTTCATGTTGCTCTCTTTCAACCAGCATCTTGTTCAATCAATATCATGTTCTTTCTTTGCTTATTCATTTTACCGGAGTGCTGTGAAATCTTTTCATGATCCTTCTATCTTATGAAGTTTTGATTCTAACCCAACCGAAGTTTGGTGCATCTCGTTCAATTTCTTTCCATCATATCTAATTTTTCCTCTTTATCCTACCGAAGTGCTGCCGAAATTTGTTGTGAATTCTTGCATGTTCGCATGTTATTCTTCATCTCTACCAACCTTCATGTTTTCATTGGTTTCACTCATTTGTCAGAGAAGAAACTAAGTTTTACCTCTTGTTCTTTCTCTTCCCCTTATCATTCTAGATCTCGGGACGAGATCCTCGTGTAGTGCAGGAGAGTTGTAATAGCCCGGGACCGACACTCCAGAAGATTCCCATTTTATTTCCATTCTCGTCTGTGTTTCGTTTGGGTATTGCATTCATTATCGCATCATTCGCACCATCTGCATAGCATCGTCACCCGCGGCATCGTTAAAAAACATTGTTAAAGCGCGCAAAAATGTATTCTTGGATTGGGTCGAAACTTGGCGTGCGGTCTTATTATAGTGTAGGTAGCCGCCTGCCACATTTCGTCGCATTCCGAGGTTGTTTGATACCCCATCGGTCAGTCGTAGTAGTGCGGTCATCGGTTATTCGTCACATGTTTTTCGGTGTTTTAAAACCTCGTGTCACGGGCCACCAACCTCCCTCTCATCTCCCCATAGCTCTTCTACATAGCCCACCTAGCCCATCCTAGCCTACCCCGCGACCAGAGCCGTCCGATCGCGATCGGAAGGTCCAAAAATGGGCTAAATAGCCCTAACCTAGCCCCATTTTCCTATTTAATCCCCTCCGCTGCCTAATTGGGCAACCCTAGACCCACCTCGAAATCCACGCCACCTGCCTCCCACCACCCCGTAGCCGCTACATCCCTCCTCCCCGCGCAGGGCCGGTCAAGCCCATCTGGGCCCACCCCAGGCCCGAACCGCCGCTGCCGCCCGAGCGCTCCAGATTGGGAGAGGAGCTCCCGATCCAGAGCTGCGCCCCCGATGCCGCTTGGTCGGCCAGCCACCGGAGGTCCGCTGGGCCCTCGCTGGCCCCCCTGACCGGACCTCGCTGCCCTCTCCTTCTCTCTTCCCTCCTCCTCCTCCCTATCTCATCTCTCCCTCTTCCTTCTGCTGCAGGGAACTGGGCCACCATGGATCTCACCTCCGAGCTCGGAGGGCTCGTCGCCGTCACCGGGTCCGCCCAGATCCGGACTGGAGCCCCCGTTCCCAGCCTCCATGTCGCCCAGGTGGCCGTGTCCACGCCAGAGCAGTGGCCTGCTCCGTGCCGCCATGGCTGTTGTCATGCGGGAGGATGAAGGAGGCGAGCTCCTGCCATTGACTACTCGCTCTAGCGCCTTGGGCTGCCACGCAAGCCAAGGCCCAGCAGCCCCTCCAAATCCGGCCCATGAGGCCTGGTGAGCATCAGCTATCCCGTGCCCCTGTGCGTCTTATAGTGTGTTGCACCCGCATGTTTTGGCCCGTTAGTATTTTTTTCTCTCCAACGAATTTGTTAATAAACCAGTGAATTTCAGAATGTCAGAAAAACTCATATTTTAAAATTGTTAATAACTTTTCACCCGTGCATCACATTTAAAAACTTTATATATGAAACTTGACTAGAATTTCGCGTAGATTAATAATTTACAACTTTCAACCATGTTTAAAACTGTTTGAACTTTTTGTTTGCTGTAATTTACATTAATGCCATGTTAAAATGAATTGTTTAATAACTTTTAGACCGTAGCTCCGATGCAAATGTTTTATATATGTAACTTGAGTAGATAAATGTGTAGAATCTCATGGTGACATTTATTTTGCTGTTTACAAATCTAAAATTGAGTTAGGAGAGATCTGGACCAAATTCATAATATGCATATGGGGTTGTTTTGGAAAGTATATATATTGCTTCCGGCCTCATTTAAAATGCCTAGATGTTGTAGTTTGTTATTGCTTCACCTTTTGCCATGTTAAACAACATTTAATATTGACGTGTACCTAAATTGGAGTGAACTAAATAATTTGAATGTGGAGTTTCGTCAATATGCAATTCATTGCATATTGAGCTTCACTTAATGTGTAGGAGTTGGTTGTTGTTCTTGCCATGCCATGCCTTGCATAAATAAACCGGACATGCATCATATTTGTTTGCGCATCATGTCATGCATATGTTGTGGTGTATCTTGTGTTGATTTTTTGTTCCGGATTGTTCCTTCTCGATAGAGTTCCGAAAGCGTTCGGAGTGCGATGATTCGTTCGACTACCATGGATCGTCTTTTTCATGGACTCATTATTCTTCCGAGCGGGATCTCAGGCAAGATAACACATTTCCCTGGATACCATTACTATCATTGCCATGCTAGATGTCTTGTTTTCTATCGCTATGTCACGCTACCTACCACTTTTTTGTCAAGCCTCCCAACATTGCCATGAAAAGCCTCTAACCCTCCACCTTCCCAGCAAATAGTTGTTTGGCTATGTTACCGCTTGCTCAACCCTTCTTATAGCATTTCTAGCTGCAGGTGCAATTGCTTCCATGTGACAACATGGACACTCTTTTTTTATCACAATATTATTGCTATTTAATTTAATTAACTTATACACTTGGTAAAGGGTGGAAAGTTATTCTCGGTGTTTTGTTCCACTCTTACCACCCTAGTTACTTGTGAACCGGTGTTATGTTCCATAATTGAGCACTCCTAACATGCTCGGGGTTGTTATGGGGACCCCCTTGATCTTTGTTTTAGGATAAAGCTTGTTGGGCAAGGCCCAATATTGGTACTATTTGCTTAATAAAAACTAAAATTTGCGTAGGGCATGATCACCCCGTGGATAATTAATCAACAACCTGGGTTAGTGCTCCTCATGAGTGTTGGTCCAAAATGGGCTGCCTGCGGGGCTGCCTCAAGGAAACTCAGGGATTGATTTTTCCCTGTAGCTAGACCCATTTGGCATGTCCTAAGAACGAGATACGCGGCTCTTATCGGGTTCGTTGACAGGTCGGGCGGTCTTGCTGGACCTGTTTTACCTTTCTCGAATGTCTTGCATGAGGAATTCTTCTTCAGGCTATCTCGAGGTGTCGAATTTCCTTTGGAATTGCCGAGGATGATCACGAGATCCATGGTCGAGGTTATTCTCGCGGCGTGTGGTTAATTTGTGATGGACAAGTTGGAGCACCCCTGCAGGGTTAAATCTTTCGAAAAGTCATGCCCGCAGTTATGTGGCAAACTTGGATACTTTGTTTAACACGCGGTCATACCAAACTCGAGGTAAACTCTAATAAAATACACCAACTATGTGCGTAACCGTGATTGTGTCTTCTCGCGAGTCCTTATCCGAGAGAGAACACGGTGGGGTTATGTTTGACGTAAGTAGGTGTTCAGGATCAGTTAGTGATCATCACAGTTCAGGTCCGTTATTCGTAGACCACCATACTTTAATTTTTGTACTCGTAAGTTAGCCACTCAAACAAATGCTTAGTCGCTTGATCCAGCCTCACCAACTAAGCATACCTCACCTATTAAGATTTAATAGTGTTGATACCCTTGGAAATGAGATTGTTGAGTCCATGTGGCTCATACATTACTACAACAATAGTTGTAGGTACAGGTAATGCGATGAATTGACGTGAGCTTGATGCTTGTTTGATTTGGAGTTCTTCTTCTTCATCATCAATCTAGGATGGGTTCCAGGCGGCAGCCTGGGATAGCAAGGATGGATGTCATTTTGTCGTTTGTTTTCGTCCGTAGTTGGACCCTGCTCTTATGTATGATGTTTGAGTATGTTGTTGTATTGATGTGATATTGATGTAGCTTGTGGCGAGTGTAAGCCAATTCCATATACTCATCTCTTCTATACATTTGCTTGTATTGATATCCATTCTTGCAACACGACGAGATGCGCTTCTATCCCTATCAAGGCCCTCATGCCAAAATAAGGATAGGACCGCATCTTGGGCATGACATAATGCGGGCTCTTTGCCAGCACCACCAGACTAATCAACAAAGCCCCTTATCATATAGGGGTAGAGTGGTCGCACATGTAAGGTTGGGACGGTCAACAGACCTTAAATATACTCCGTTTTTGAAAACACACACACTCACACAACTTGCTCCGGTACACCACTTATTTATCAAGTGGTTACCCACTCAACATCATCTCCCTCTGGCATTAGTGGCACCCGATGGGGTTTTCGAAAAGTCTTCGAAAATACTTTTGTTTCCATCACCATGCATACTCCCGTCCCACTTTGTGTAGCATCTACTAAGCATCCTATGTACCCCCACTCACACAACCCTCGTAGGAAGGTAGGTTTATGCACGATGCAAGTATCAATGGTAAACTATCGGCGGCATCCCGTCGAAGGGGAGTACCACATCAACATGATCATCATCAAGAAATAATGTGCTATATGGATGCAATAAAAGGCTTCATAGTCATGGTCAAAGTGCTACTTGCCTGGGTTAGCAATGTCTTCGAGGTCTTGAAAAGCTTCTCTTCCACTTCGAGCACTTCATCTACTTCATCAACTATCGTCTGAAACAACTACGATAAGCAACACCACAAGCAGAAAAGAAAAGTGCTCTATAAATAGTAGTTTTATTTTTCTTGGACACCTGTGGTCACGAGAAAAATAACTGAGGAGGTTTTATTGGATGTGGGTCAAGGGGGAGTTTTGGATGGTGGAAATAGGGGAATTGGTGGTCCTACAAGAAGTCTACATAAAACCTTTTTATTAAAAAGGGTGGATGCACCCAATAATGAGGGCACGATTTTAGAAGATTTTAGACATTGGTTTCACTGGATTCGGAGTTGGGATGAATTTACCAGGATTTTCCTAAGATGGAATAATGGAAAAGGGGGCTATTTATTTGGTATAACAGAATATTGCATAGGAAAAATGTTGATCATAGCTTGAAAGATTTTATAAGTTTCTGGAAATTTGAAACACTCCAATTGGAGTTGGTATGAAGACTCTAAGTTTTTTGCATGTGGGGCAGTTCATAGTTCAAATTCAAAATTGAATTTCAACTCTCTAGAAAATTTTGTGGGAAAAATGTGTGAACCACATTTTTTGATAGATCATGATTTTTGGAATATGTAGATATTTTAATCACTAATTTTGGAGGTCATATGAATTCTCTATGAACTAATTAGTTCCACTGGAAAAAGAAAAGGGAAAAGGTTTTACCGAAAGGCCAAACTACGCACTGGGCGCAATTTAACAAATGGGTCGGCCTGATAACTTGGCCAGGCGCATGAAGGGCCATGTCGATGGCGCATCGGCAGAGGCCGTCTTCAATGCAGGGAGGTGCACACAGGGGAAACCACGTCCACTTAAAATGGCGGGCCCGGTCGGCGTGCCGCTTACAGGTGGGCCTCGTTTGTCAGGACCTCCTTCCTCCTCCCACTTGAGCAGGGAAGGAGCAGGGAAGGCAGAGCCGACTGGTGCAAGTGCTCGCTCTGACACACATCGGCCATCTCTGGCGGCGCTCCGACCATCGGTGTGATCAGGGCGAGGAGCCGCATCCACCTCGTGGCTCCATTTTTGTCGGGGAGGCCAGAGTGAGCATGGCTTCGGCCGCAATGAACTACAATGATGGCGGCAACAGATTGAGCGCACTGGCCATGGAGATGGCGCAATGAGGGTCGAGGAAGGCCCGTGGAGACGCACGGGTCACTCTAGTGAGGCTCAGGGGAGCAGGGGAGCCACCGTGGCCGAGTTCGAGGTGAGGCCACCAGCGAGGCTTCGGTCATGGGGAGGGAGTAGGGCTTAGGATCTCAAATTGGTTGGTCTTTTAGGATCACCAGAGGGAGGGAGGGCCAAGGGAGACGAGATGGGAGGCTCTAGACCGAGCTTTAAGGCGGGGCGCGAGCTCATCGTGGACAGCATCCACGGTCGCAACGTAGGCGAGGCTAGGGGCCATTGGGGAGCCCCGGGGCATGTCTACGGCCTTCGTGGACGTTCTCCACGTCCAGAGAGAGGAAGAGGGGGAGCGGGGGCATGCCAGGAGCCTACGTGTGCGAGGCTGTCCATTGGATCTCGTGGGCGGCCTGCGCGCATGCAAGGAGGGGACAGAGGAGGGAGAGAGGGGAGGGGGATAGGAACCTTGCATCTCCCGGACGTCGAGGCCGACCAGTTGGCGAGAGGGGGGGCTCGAGGTGGTCGGGGCCATGTATTGGGCGGAGGCTATAGTGCTGTCGGGCATTGTAGCACTCTCTAGAGTGTCTATTTGGCATGCCATGGCATGCCAACAGCATCCTAGGCGCGTCCATCCATGTCCAGTGGGTCCAGGGGGCATAAACAAGGTGGAAACTGCATTGGATGCTCTGGATAGCTGATAGAATAAGAGGGGAAGGGAGAGGGAGATTCCTGCAGTCCAGGGGGTAAAATGGAGTTTTAGCCCCACTTAACCATGGAGCTGAGGCTTGAAATTTTACAGGGGGTGAGGTTAAATGCTAGTAAACCGTGGTAAAAATTTGAAGTGAAGGAGAATATTAGAAGGGGGTCAAACAAGGCTCTTTACAAAATATGAAAAAGTGTTTGATGATCATTTGGCTAAGCAAATGGAGTTTTCTTGCCAAGAAATTTAACAGGGGCAAATGGTGACTAGAAATAGGGTTGATCACGAAGTTTGAGCTTGATTGAATAAAGTTTAACGTAACTTTGTGAAACCCTAGAAATCAACAGAATCTGATTTATGTAGATCTAGGCATGCATTTCACTTCCGAAAAATCCACCACTTGGTGTAGTCTCATTATTTGGGGTTTAGCACATGCCCACAAAGTTTGGGGTCAAGGAAGAAACTTCACAATGTAAAGTTGTTCAAATTTGGCTCTACATAGGAATGGTTTTGGAATATTTAGCTAGACCAAATCAATTGAGATTCATATGAAACTTTACAAGAGCTTCAAATATGACAGTTTTGACTTGCTGGAATTTTCTTGGAATTTATTGAGTATATTTCTTATAGAAATATTTCAAAAGCTTGATTTCGGCAGAAAGGGTTTTGAGGGGTTTTGCACATGATTTTGAACATGACCATGTTTTGAAACCCATATATATGGAAAATATATGTCCAAAGACTTTCCCTGAGTTTTCTCAAATAGTTTTAAAGCATTTAAATATTTTTTCCCTATAAAAGACCATTCCAGGCCTTATGAAAAAGCCTTTACATAAAATAGTAAAATAATCTTTAAAATTAACATTTGGTGGTTTTGGGAATCCATATATGTAGTAGGTTCCAAAAAAGGCATTGGGGAAAAAGGGTCCACCCATTTTGAGGACTTGTAGTGCAAACCTCAACTCAGGGGTTTTGAAAACCTAATTTGAATAAATCCTTTTTGGTCAAAATAAATTTTGGTAAAACTAGTTTTGGGTACTATTCACATGGCATGGTCATTGGTAAAGAAGTTTGGATCAAGTAAAATAGCTTGAGAGTAGGAGGGAGTTTATGAATATAGAGCACTAGCAAACAATCAAACTAGCAAGCACATAGCACACAAGTCAACCATCCATGTGCACTCAAAAAGTTTTAATTAGTTCCAAATTTAGTAAATCCATCATAGCATAGTGATACAAACATAGGGTGTGACAACGTCCATGGAGTTCCTCTCGTTTCTGCTCCATGAGAAGGAAAGAGAGGTCACGAGGGAGTGAGAGAAATGAGGTGAGGCAAGGAGCGACAAGGGGCGACGGGGCATGACCTGGAGGTTGCCAGGGCTGGTGTTGCGGTGGCGACCAATGACAAGCTCGCGATGGGGATCGAGGGCGAGCTCGGGATGGAGGCACCTCAGGTACGGGAGACAATTGCCTCGATGCAATATGGATCGAGAGCTGCGGGAGGCTGGATCGCTGGCTGGTTGCTCCTGGTCGTCCAATTGGGCCATGGACAGCTAGGATGTATAAATCTGAGGGACTGGCTGGATTTGAGGGGGAGCTATGGGATGTAGCAATGGGGAACACGAGGTGGATTTATGGTGCGTTGGCTGGCCCTGAAATCAAGGGGAGACCAGGTGGGTCACGGTGCGGGCAATGGGATGGATGCGACAAGTCCCCTAGATTTTAGGGTTGGACCAGGAGGTGATCTATATATGGTGACTTAAATAGGGTATGGACCCTCCTATTATATTGGACGGTTGAGAATAAGTAGGTTAGGGAGTCCAATTAAAAAAGTGAACTTGGTTGGGGTATTACGGGGTTGATCCGGATCCAATGGTCACGACCACAGGTTTGGGTTTGGAGAAGTTACCGGACACATGAGAGGGGTCGGTGCACTATGCAGAGGGGCTAGGCATACCAAAGATAGAAAACAGCAGATCGACAACATGTTTTTAGAAATATCGAATCGTGTACGGTTTTACCGGCTGTAGTGTTGCAATAGGGTTATCCGTTCGGGTATTAAACGGACTCCGATTACGACGAACATTGGCAGTTGGTCTACCTACCCTATAACAAGACCGCACACCAACTTTTGACCCATTTAGAGAATATTTTATACGCACTCTTACAAACAGTATTTTGCAATGCCGCGGGAGCATGCATGTGTGGTTGGTCACGAAACGGTCATCGATGAGGATGGGGAGAACCGACAACTACAATGGATGCAAGTTTTTTTGAAAACTCGCAACAACAGAGTGCCGATACAATGGGGATGATGCGATGATGAATGCGACAACCAAATAAAACACACGGCGATAGCAAAAATAAAATGGGAATCTTCTAGAGTGTTAGTCCGAAGTTGTTACAATAAGGTTGAAGCTGCTACCTCCGTCCATCAGGACCCTTGATAAATGGTATTGATGAAACTAGAATCAATGGGAGATGGGCGGAACTAGCTAGTAGTACTTACTTTCGGGTGTGTAAATCGCAGGTCCCTCGGTAGTGCTGGAACAATTGCGGTGAACTCTTTCCAAACCCTGCCAGACAAAGAAAATAATTACTTGATATCAGGAAATGAACAAAGTTGCCGATATGATGCGATAATGATCGATTGAACTTACTTCTGGAGCATTTCAGTCATGTCCACATATTCCTAGGGATCTTTTTGTTTCGAGTCTAACATGGTTACTACTCCCCACTCAACCTTAATCTCTATCAGAATAAAGTGGAACCTGCACACGCATGCATAACTCATCAATTAGATTACTATAACCTCAAGTAATAAGGGAAACCGAATATGCACAAGATAGTAACACTCACTTGAAGTAGTCAGGAAAGAGTATTGTCCCTTTGTTTTGATTTGCAAGCAATGATTGTAGCAAGTTGTCCTCGGTTTCTGTGGCATTGTATTTAACTATAAACTCGTGTATGATATTTGGGTTAATGAACCCAATGTCATACATTTGTGCTTTTCTGCATTCGATTATCCTCAATCTGCATAATATAGTGAGGATAATTATATTTACATCCAATGAAAGAGCTGAGCTATATACAGAGACTTAATTACAGAAGTAGTACTTACAGACAGTAGCAAGTCACGATTGTTTTTTCGATGGCCTTTTGATTGTATAATTGGAATAACTTGTCAAATTCAACAGACAACTCCTCCATTCCAACGAGGTCGTGATCCTCTTTAATTCCCATTGTCACAGTATCCTTCCTAGATTCGCAACAGGTTTTCAGGTACCAATCATGGAATCTTCATGATCAGGTTTGACAAGAGGCTGCCCGCACCAGTATCCGAATTCATCCACCTTCAACGGCTCAAACAGTACATTACCGCTCATGTAATTAGTAGGATTGGTACCGGGAACAACCCCCAGATGATTAGCGGTGATATCACTAGACACCTTGAGCAGGGGGCCATGCTTGGTTCACCTGTTCGCCGAGCTGGGGAATTTTTCCCACTTCTTCGTTCCGCTAACCTTGCATCAATGGAAGTACTTCCCGACCACCGCGCATCTTGATATGTCTTTTTAAGACAACTGACACAGTTGGAATCTGGCGGAGGCGGTGGTGGTCGCTTTAGGGCTTCGATAGTGCGCTTCACTTTCACCTTCGGAGGAGAGTTTTCTTTGCAAAATGGTCCCTCACTTGGACACAACATATGTCCTCATTTTCCTTCTCGGTCCTTTCATATGGTAACTTTTCTGGGGCCTTGAGAGATGGACTGTATCTGAATTGCCTCCCACCTTTGCTTGTACTGCTAGCCATCGGAGTGGCAACGTCTCTCTTCCGTCGTTGCTTACAAGGAGGAGAAGGAGGCGGAGTGCTCCGACGCGCCGGAGGAGCCAGAGCGGAAGCGTCTGTCTTCCACCGTTGCTGACGAGGCGGAGGAGGAGGTGGACTGCTCCGACGCGCCGGAATAGGCGAACGAGGAGGTAGAGTGCCCTCACGCGCCGGAGTAGCCGTAGAAGGAGGTGGAGTGCCCTGATCACTCGCCGGAGCAGGAGTAGGAGGAGGCGGAGTGCCTTGACTCACCAGAGGAGGAGGAGGAGGCAGAGGCATCCAGTGGAAGCTTGATGTACTCCTTCCGCCATAGACATGTACTCCTTAGAGCATGAACCAGTTGTTTCTCCCATTCACATGTATGGTGTTCAAGATCGAGCTCCTCAAATCCCTGCATTACTTCATCCACAATCACAACAGCATAGCCATGTGGAATCGGATTGTAGTGAAAAGTTACGTTGGGTTCAGGAGGTGCAACAGAGCCGACAGCCGCCTTAAAAGTGAGGTTCCGGAATTTCGTCATAAGCTCGCATTGTTGAACCTCCGTGATAGTATCCACGGGGTAGCTAGGAGCTGTGAAGTCAGGCTAAACGAGCTCCGTGGAAGCCATGCTGCTTCTTCACTGAGATGGCGGGGTAGCTTCGTGCCGCTGAGATGGTTCGCCGGCAGCTCGCTGGCTCTCAAGTTCCTCTAGCTTTTCTAGTCTTGCATTAAGCTTCTGCATGTCGCTCAGCTTCGCTTTCCTCTTTCTCTGCCAAATTCTGTAACCGCCTACTTCGAGAAACTCAACCTTCTACAAAACGGAGCTTGGTGTCCCTCGTGTTCGTCCAGGGTGCTCAGGATTCCTGAGGGCCTCAATCAGCTTGTCCTTCTCTCTGTCGGGAATGAACGTCCCTTCCTCTCTGCGTCGATATACTTCTGAAGCCTCTTGATGGGTATTGCAAGTTGCTCATTCATCCAACGGCACTTCCCTGTTTCAGTGTCCAAAGTCCCCCCAACCCCGAAGAACCATGTCCTTGAACGGTCTGGGCAGTTCAGTGTTTGTGGTTTGACCCCTTTAGCTATCAGGTCATTCTCAGCTTTGTACCACAATAGCCGGGCTTTGAGGTAGCCACCTGACCCTGTGTGATGGTGATACTGCTTCTTTGCAGCATTGTTCTTGTTTGTCTCAAACATTTTCTTGCTCTTGTCCGATGTCTTGTAGGCCACAAATTCGGGCCAGTAATCTCTTATCTTCTCAAATCGGCCGATGAATTCTAGAGTCATCCCTTTGTCGACAAACTTTGATTTCAACTTTTTCTTCCACCTCCTGGATAGATCTGCCATCTTCTTAAGAGCACACGCCTTGACCAGTGGCTTTATAACTAGGTTATTCGGATCCTCCTCTGGCGGTAGGGTGAAATTTGCCTTCAGCAAGGTCCAAAGATCATCTTTCTGTCTATCGGTGACATAAGAAATTTCAGGGTTCTTGTCCTTAGGCTTATTCCATTGGCTGATTTTGATGGGGATGATGTCCTTAACAATAGCTCTGCACTGAGCAGCAAATGCGTCCTTGGTCTGCTTTGGTTTAATCGGTAGGCCATCGTCCACGAGTGCTATGATCGTGAACCTTTCTTCCTTGGCCAACCTTCTCTACGGGCCTCATGTCGTTACCGAAGTTTGGCTCAATTTGGAGGGGTAAGAGTTAATATATGTACATACCAAAACAATTAATGCATCAATTATCTAGTCAGCACATTCTTAATTAATATATATACCTCACCGGACTTTGCAACATCTCCCTCCTCCGTTCGGTCACTGGAGCCATCATGATCATGTCCTTCCTCCTCCATTGGTCGATCACCGGAGCAGCAATCCTCTCCTTCAATACCCTCGGTGTCATATAGAAATGACAAGACAGCATCAGGATCACCTCGGATTATGTCCCCCAACAACTGTTCTTGTTCGAAGTCTCTTTGATCCATAGTTTCTACAAATATTAAAACATGGCAATTAATATACAAAAATGAGACATGGATATATTAGTGGCAAACATAGACCTAGATAGCTAATCACAACAAAGAATCATATAACTGGCCTCGATGCTTCTACGGTTTGTGTGGCCTCGACAACGCTTCTAGAGTTATGGGTGGCCTCGACGCTTCTAGGGTTTGGTTGGGCGAGAGGGGGTTGATCAACGTCCCCCTCATGTTGAAGAGTTACCAGAGTTTTCTATGAACAAAAAAAACTACCTATCACATGACTATCAGACATCTGGATCGCCTATCTCATGAATGTCAAAAAAGGGATTCTCTTAACCTTTAAGGGATTTAACAAAATGAGGCCATTCTGGATGTGCAGAAAATGGTCCATATTTTTCCTTATCTCATCTACCCTTCTATATGTCATGTTGTCTAGTGTCAAAGGATTCAAGAAATCTATGTTACCAGAGTTTTCTATATGAACAAAAACATCCACATGACTTGTCCGACGTCCCCCCTCATGTAGAAGATATCAGGGAGGGGGTAGAGCAACACCAACACTCTTTCTTCTAGGGTTTGGGCGGCCTCGATTGTTGGTCAGGCAAGCGGACCGCCTCTCTCTCATGCATGTCCGACGTCCCTCCTCATGTCGAAGTTATCGAAGAGGGACAGATCCACAACGATGCTCTTTCTTCTAGGATTTGGGTGGCCTCGGTAGTTGGTCGGGCGAGCGGACCGCCTCTCTCACTCATGCATGTCCGACGTCCCCCCTCATGTGTAAGTTATCGGGGAAAGGGTAGATCGACAATGATGCTCTTTCTTCTAGGGTTTGGGTGGTGTTGATAGTTGGTCGGGCGAGCGGACCACCTCTCTCACTCAAGCATGTCTGAAGTCCCCCCTCATGTCGAAGTTATCAGGGAGGGGGTAGACCGACAACGACGCTCTTTCTTCTAGGGGTTGGGTGGCTTTGATAGTTGGTAGGGAGAGTGGACTGCCTCTCTCTCATGCATGTACGACGTCCCCTCTCATGTTGAAGTTTTCGGGGACGGGGTCAGTCGACAACTACACTCTTTCTTCTAGGGTTTTGGTTGCCTCGATAGTTGGTCGGGTGAGCGGACCGCCTCTCTCACTCATGCATGTCGGACGTCCCCCCGCATGTCGAAGTTATCGGTGAGTCTTTTAATTAACTCATTTTTAATATATGAACATTTTCACTTAGTAACTCAGTAACTTGCTAAATTTTAACTAATTTCTATCAACAAAAAATTGACCAAGTTTTCATAAAATGAAACAACTCTATATATATTATATCATCATCATCATCAAAAAACTATATATATATCATATCATCATTTCATCAAAGAACCCATATCATCAATAACAACATCATTGCTCATATATCCATGGAGCACATATAAAAACTTTCTATGAACGAAAAAAAGTTCTATGAACAAAAAAATTCTATGAACAAAAAAAGTTATATGAACAAAAAAATTATACATCATTGCATACATATCCATGGATCAACCACATACATATGCATATGCATCTGCATACATATACATCAATGCATAAATATGAACAAAAAAGGCAGAGGCGGCGGCAAGCAGAGCGCGGGCGGGGCGGTGGCGGTGGCGCGACAAGTAGATTGCGGGCAGTCAGAGCGCGGGCGACGTCGGCATCACGGCGGGCGGCGGCATCGGGGAGCAAGGGGGAGGAGAGGAGGGGAACGGCGCAATGGCTCACAATGGGAGTGGGGACGGCGTCGGGGCAGCTCTGCGACGGCGACAACGGCGCGGTGGAGCAGCCTGACAGCGTCGGAGCAGGGCTCCATGGCGACGGTGGGGGCGGCGGGCAGTGCCTGGGCAGCCTGGCGGCATCGTTTTCGTCGGCGTCATCGGGGGCGGGGGCGAGATGAGAACTAAAAAATCTGGGAAGTGCTACTTAGATACCCAGAGCATTGGTCCTGGTTGGTGGCACCAACCGGGACCAATGCCCCCCTTTAGTCCCGGTTGTTGCAACCAACTGGGATGAAAGGTAAGTTTTTAGGAGCCCAAAGGGCAGGAAACAGGGACCTTTGGTCCCGGTTGGTGGGACCAACCGGGACCAAGGGACCAAAGGGTGGTGCTGCCCGGGGCCAAATTTTTAGTCCCACCTCGCTAGCTGAGAGAGCACGAGAGTGGTTTATAAGCGTTGTTGTGCACAACCTCTCGAGCTGCTCTCAACTGCAGGCTTCCGGGCCTAATCTGTCACTACCTATGGGCCTATTGGGCCTTCTATGGGCCTGAATCCTGGCCCAACAAGCTGGTTGGGTTTGTAGTCGTATTCAGGCCGTGGTGGCCCAATAGGTGACATTTTTTAAAACAAAAGCCAGTTTTTTTGTTTTGTTTTTTGTTTTTTCTTTATTTATTTTATTTTGTTCCCACTTACTATTTTTTAGTGATTCTTTTTGCTTTTAGGTCACAAGAATTATAAACTTTCTGTTAGTGCCATTAGTTTGCACATTTGAATAGTTTAAATTTGATTTTTTTAAAAATTTGTGTGAATCACTAGTTTGTGAATAACTTTACTACAAAATAGATTCTTAAGTGATTCTTTTTCCTGCTATTTAATAGTACTGTGGTTTATCATTATATTCAATATGGTGAGTTTTAGGTTATTTTAAATTTTTGTTTAAATCAAAAACAGAATTGGTTCGTTTAGTTTGCTATTAAAGTTTCTAACAAAAACATTCATTATGAAAATTCATTTTGCTATTAATGCTGTGAACAAAAAATACTTTGATAATTTTAATTGCATAAATTTTATATAATTTTAGTTTAAAAAATACTAGAGGTTTATAAAAGATTTTTAGTTGATTCCTTTTACTATTAATGATTTATAAAAGCTTTTTAGTGGATTCTTTTTGCTATTGAAGAATATTATAGTTTTGTTTTAGTTGATCATAAAATAATTTTTTAATTGATTATTTCTAGTTCATTCTTTTTGCTATTAGAGTTTCATAAAAGTTTTATAGTTCATTCTTTTTGCTATTAGTTCATTCTTTGCGCTAAATGGCCCTGAAATTCAAAAGCACTAAAAATGAACTCTGAAAGGGTTGAAAGTTCGCATGGTATCATAATTTTACCCACATAGCATGTGCTAAAAAGTTTAGAGGGTCACGACAAAAACTGGATGCACTTCATGTGGAAAATGGACAATCTCTTTCGAAGTATTAGGGTTTCAAACGAAAAGTCATCTGTTAAAGGGATTTCATTTTTTTGAACTTATTTGAAATCCTCACTTTTTGTGTTTTCAAAATGAACCATTCAAAGCCACATCATAAATTTTCAACCCTTTTTGACTTCATTTGGTATTTTTCATGCATTTACTGATTTTTCTTGAGCTAAATGACCCTGAAATTGAAAAGCACTACAAATGAACTCTGAAAAGGTTGAAAGTTGGCATGGTATCATCATTTGACCCACATAGCATGTGCTAAAAAGCTGAGAGGGTTACGGCAAAAGCTAGATGCACTTCGTGTGCAAATTGGACAATCTCTTTCGAAGTATCACGGTTTCAAACGAAAACGCATCTGTTAAAATGGGATTTCATTTTTTTGAACTTATTTGAAATCCTAACTTTTTGTGTTTTCAAAATGAACCATTCAAAGCCACATCATCAATTTTTCAACCCCTTCTGACTTCATTTCGTATTTTTCATGCATTTACTGAGTTTTTTCAGCTAAATGACCCTCAAATTGAAAAGCAATACAAATGAACTCTGAAAAGGTCTAAAGTTGGCATGGTAAAATAATTTCACCCACATAGCATGTGATAAAAAGTTGAGAGGGTTACGGCAATAGCTGGACGCACTTCGTGTGCAAGATGGACAATGTCTTTCGAATTATCAAGTTTCGGACGAAAACTCATCTATTACAAAGGGATTTCATTTTTTAGAACTTATTTGAACTCTTAAATTTTTGTGTTTTCAAAATAAACCATTCAAATCTACATCATCAATTTTTAACCCTTTCCGACTTCATTTGGTATTTTTCATGCATTTACTGACTATTTGAGCTAAATGACCTTGAAATTGAAAAGTACTACAAATGAACTCTGAAAAGGTTAAAATTCGGCATGGTATCATAATTTCACCCACATATCATGTGCTAAAAAGTTTAGAGGGTTACGGCAAAATTGGAAGCACTTCGTGTGCAATATAGACAATCTCTTTCGAACTATCAGGGTTTCAGACGAAAACTCATCTATTAGAAAGGGATTTCATTTTTGAACTTAATTGCACTCCAGAGTTTTTGTGTGTTCAAAATGAACCATTCAAAGCCACATCATAAATTTTCAACCCTTTGTGACTTCATTTGCTATTTTTCATGCATTTACTGATTTTATTGAGCTGAATGACCCTGAAATTGACAAGCACTACAGACGAACTCTGAAACGGTTCAAAGTGGGCATGCTATCATCATTTTACCCACATATCATGTGCTAAAACGTTTAGAGGGTTACGACAAAACTGGATGAACTTCACGTGTAAAATGGACAATCTCTTTCGGAGTATCAGGGTTTCGGACGAAAACTCATCTATTACAAAGGGATTTCATTTTTTTGAACTTATTTGAACTCCTGACTTTTTGTGTTTTTAAGATGAATCATTCAAAGCCGCATCACCAATTTTCAACCCTTGCTGACTTCATTTGTTATTTTTCATGCATTTACTGATTTTTTTGAGCTAAATGACCCTGAAATTGAAAAGAACTACAAATGAACTCTGAAAAGATTGAAAGTTGGTGTGGTATCATCATTTGACCCACATAGTATGTGCTAAAAAGTTGAGAGGGTTACGGCAAAAACTGGATGCACTTCGTGTGCAAATTGGACAATCTCTTTCGGAGTATCAGGGTTTGGACGTAAAATCATCTGTTAAAAAGGGATTTCATGGTTTAGAACTTTTTCGAACTCCTGATTTTTTGTGTTTTTAAAATTAATGATGCAAAGCCACATCATCAATTTTCAACCCTTTCTGATTTATTTACTATTTTTCATGCATTTACTGATTTTTTTGAGGTAAATGACCCTGAAATTGAAAAGCTCTACAAATGAACTCTGAAAATGTTGAAAGTTGGCATGGTATAATCATTTCACCCACATAGCATGTGCTAAAAAGTTGAGAGGGTTACGGCAAAACTGGAAGCAATTTGTGTCCAAAATGGACAATCTCTTTCGAAGTATCATGGTTTCTGACGAAAACTCATCTGTTACAAAGGGATTTTATTTTATTAAACTTATTTGGACTCTAAAGTTATTTTGTGTTCAAAATAAACCGTTAAAAGACACATCATAAATTTTCAACTCTTTCTGACTTCATTTGCTATTTTTCATGCATTTACTGATATTTTTAGCTAAATGACCCTGAAATTGACAAGCACTACAAATGAACTCCGAAAAGGTTGAAAGTGGGAATGGTATCATAATTTGTCCCACATAGCATGTGCTAAACTTTTAGAGGGTTATGGCAAAACTGGATGCACTTCGTGTGCACAATGGACAATCTCTTTCAAAGTATTAGTGTTTTGGACGGAAACTCATTTGTTGCAAATGGATTTCATTTTTTTGAACTTATTTGAACTCCTCACTTTTTGAGTTTTCAAAATGAACCATTCAAAGCCGCATCATCAATTTTCAACCCTTTTTGAATTAATTTGGCATTTTCCATGCATTTACTGATTTGTTCGAGCTAAATGACCCTAAAATTTAAAAGCACTACACATGAACTCTGAAAAGGTTGAAAGTGGGAATGGTATCATAATTTGACAAACATAGCTTAGGCTAAAACTTTTAGAGGGTTACGGCAAAACTGGATGCACTTCGTGTGCAAAATGGACAACCTCTTTCGAAGTATCATGGTTTTGGACGAAAACTCATCTGTTGCAAAGGGATTTCATTTTTTTGAACTTATTTGAACTCCTCACTTTTTGAGTTTTGAAAATGAACCATTCAAAGCCGCGTCATCAATTTTCAACCCTTTTTGAATTAATTAGGTATTTTCCATGCATTTACTGATTTGTTCGAGCTACATGACCCTAAAATTGAAAAGCACTACAAATGAACTTTAAAAGGTTGATAGTGGGCATGCTATCATCATTTGACCCACATAGTATGTGCTAAAAAGTTGAGAGGGTTACGGATAAAACTGGATGCACTTCGTGTGCAAATTGGACTCTCTTTCGAAGTATCAGGGTTTCGAAAGAAAACTCATCTGTTACAAAGGGATTTCATTTTTTAAAACTTATTTGAACTCGCGACTTTTTGTGTTTTCAAGATGAAAAATTGAAATTCGCATCATCAATTTTAAACCCTTTTTGTCTTCATTTGGTATTTTCCACGCATTTACTGATTTGTTTGAGCTAAATGACCCTGAAATTGAAAAGCACTACAAATGAACTCTGAAAAGGTTGAAAGTTGGCATGGTATCATCAATTGACACACATAGCATGTTCTAAAAAGTTGAGAGGGTTACGGAAAAAACTGGATGTACTTCGTGTGCAAATTGGACAATCTCTTTCGAAGTATCAGGGTTTTGGACGAAAACTCATCTATTAAAAAGGGATTTCATTTTTTGAAATTATTTGAACTTCTGAATTTTTGTGTTTTCAAAATGAACCATTCAAAGCCACATCATCAATTTTCAACCCTTTCTGACTTCATTTGGTATTTTTCATGCATTTACTGATTTGTTTGAGCTAAATGAACCTGAAATTGAAAAGCACTACAAATGAACTCTAAAAAGGTTGAAAGTTGGCATGGTATCATCATTTCACCCACATATCATGTGCTAAAAAGGTGAGAGGGTGACGGCAAAACTGGAAGCACTTCGTGTGCAAATGGACAATCTCTTTCGAAGTATCATCGTTTCGAACGAAAACTCATCTATTACGAAGGGATTTTATTTTTTGAACTTATTTGGACTCGAGAGTTTTTATGTGTACAAAACGAACCATTGAAAGCCACATCATAAATTTTCATCTCTTTCTAACTTCATTTGCTATTTTCATGCATTTATTGAATTTTTTTTGAGCTAAACGACCTTGAAATTGAAAAGCACTACGAATGAAGTCTAAAAATGTTGAAAGTGGGTATGGTTTCATCATTTGACCCACATAGCATGTGCTACAAAGTTCAAATGGTTACAGCAAAATAGGATGCACTTCATGTGCAAAACGGACAATCTCTTTCGAAGTATCAAGGTTTCAGAAAAAACTCATCTGTTACAAAGGGATTTCATTTTTTTGAACTTATTTGAACTCTTGACTTTTTGTGTTTTCAAGATGAACAATTCAAAGACGCATCATCAATTTTAAACACTTTCTGACTTCATTTGGTATTTTCCAAGCATTTACTGATTTGTTCGAGCTAAATGACCCCGAAATTGAAAAGCACTAACAATGAAATCTGAAAAGGTGGAAAGTTGGTATGGTATCATCAATTGACACACATAGCATGTGCTAAAAAGTTGAGAGGGTAACGGCAAAAACTGGATGTACTTCGTCTGCAAATTGGACAATCTCTTTTGAAGTATCAGGGTTTTGGACGAAAACTCATCTATTGAAAAGGGATTTCAGTTTTCGAAATTATTTGAACTTCTGAATTTTTTTGTTTTCAAAATGAACCATTCAAAGCCACATCATAAATTTTCAACCCTTTCTGACATTATTTGGAATTTTCCATGCATTTACTGATTTGTTTGAGCTAAATGAACCTGAAATTGAAAAGCACTACAAATGAACTTTGAAGAGGTTGCAAGTTGGCATGGTATCATCACTTGACCCACATAGTATGTGCTAAAAATTTGAGAGGGTTACGGCAAAAACTGGATGCACTTCGTGTGCAAGATGGACAATCTTTTTCGAAGTATCAGGGTTTTGGATCAAAACTCATTTGTTAAAAATTGATTTCATTTTTTGAACTTATTTGAAATCATTACTTTTTGTGTTTTAAAAATGAACCATTCAAATCCACATCATAAATTTTCAACCCTTTCTGACTTCATTTGGTATTTTTCATGCATTTACTCATTTTTTTGAGCTAAATGACCCTGAAATTTAAAAGCACTACAAATAAACTCTAAAATGATTGAATGTTGGTATGGTATCATCATTTGATCCACATAGTATGTGATAAAAAGTTGAGAGGGTTACGGCAATAACTCGACGCACTTCGTGTGCAAGATGGACAATCTCTTTCGAAGTATCAAGGTTTCGGGCGAAAGCTCATCTATTACAAAGGGTTTCATTTTTTGACCTTATTTGGACTCCAGACTTTTTGTGTGTTCAAAATGAACCATTCAAAGCCACATGAGAAATTTTCAACCCTTTCTGACTTCCTTTCATATTTTTCATGCATTTACTGATTTTTTTTGAGCTAAATGACCCTGAAATTGAAAAGCACTACAAATGAACTCTGAAAAGGTTGAAAGTTTGCATGGTATCATCATTTTACCCACATATCATGTGCTAAAAAGTTGAGAGGGTTACGGCAAAACTGGAAGCAATTCATGTGCAAAATGGACAATCTCTTTCGAAGTATCCTAGTTTCGGATGAAAACTCATCTGTTACAAAGGGATTTTAGTTTTTTGAACTTATTTGGACATTAAATTTTTTGTGTGTTCAAAATAAACCGTTGAAAGCCACATCATAATTTTCAAGTCTTTCTGACTTCATTTGGCATTTTTCATGCATTTAGTAATTTTTTTGAGCTAAATGACCCTGAAATTGAAAAGCACTACAAATGAACTCTGAAAAGGTCTAAAGTTGGCATGGTAAAACCATTTCACCCACATAGCATGTGATACAAAGTCGAGAGGGTTACGGCAATAACTGGACGCACTTCGTGTGCAAGATGGACAATCTCTTTCGAAGTATCAAGGTTTCGGGCGAAAACTCATCTGTTACAAAGGGATTTCATTTTGTAGAACTTATTTGAACTCTTAAATTTTTTGTGTTTTCAAAACAAAGCATTCAAACCTACATCATCAATTTTCAACCCTTTCCGACTTCATTTGGTATTTTTCATGCATTTACTAATTTTTGAGCTAAATGACCCTGAAATTGAAAAGCACTACAAATGAACTCTAAAAAGGTTGAAAGTCGGCATGGTATCATCATTTCACCCACATATCATGTGCTAAAAAATTTAGAGGGTTATGGCAAAATTGGAAGCACTTCGTGTGCAATATAGACAATCTCTTTCGAAGTATCAGGGTTTCAGACGAAAACTCATCTGTTAGAAAGGGATTTTATTTTTGAACTTATTTGGACTCCAGAGTTTTTGTGTGTTCAAAATGATCCATTGAAATCCACATCATAAGTTTTCAACCCTGTCTCACTTCATTTGCTATTTTCATTCATTTACTGATTTTATTGAGCTAAATGACCCTGAATTTGACAAGCACTACAGACGAACACTGAAAAGGTTGAAAGTGGGCATGCTATCATAATTTGACCCACATATCCTGTGCTAAAAAGTTTAGAGGGTTACGACAAAACTGGATACACCTCATTTGTAAAATGGATAATCTCTTTCGAAGTATCAGGGTTTCGGACGAAAACTCATCTGTTACAAAGGGATTTCATTTTTTGAACTTATTCGAACTCCTGACTTTTTTTGTTTTCAAAATGAACCATTAAACACCGCATCACCAATTTTCAACCCTTTCTGACTTCATTTGGTATTTTTCATGCATATACTGATTTTTTGAGCTAAATGACCCTGAAATTGAAAAGCATTACAAATTAACTCTGAAAAGATTGAAAGTTGGTATGGTATCATCATTTGACCCACATAGTATGTGCTAAAAAGTTGAGAGGGTTACGACAAAAACTGGATGCACTTCATGTGCAAATTGGACAATCTCTTTCGGAGTATCAAGGTTTTGGACCAAAACTCATCTGTTAAAAAGGGATTTCATTTTTTAGAACTTTTTCGAACTCCTGAATTTTTGTGTTTTCAAAATGAACGATGCAAAGCCATATCATCAATTTTTAACCCTTTCTGATTTATTTAGTATTTTTCATGCATTTACTGATTTTTTTGAGCTAAATGACCCTGAAATTGAAAAGCACTACAAATGAACTCAGAAATTTTTAAAGTTGGCTTGGTATAATCATTTCACCCACATAGGATGTGCTGAAAAGTTGAGAGGGTTACGGAAACAACTTATTTGGACTCTAAAGTTTTTGTGTGTTCAAAATAAACCGGTGAAAGCCACATCATAAATTTTCAACACTTTCTGACTTGATTTGCTATTTTTCATGCATTTACTGAGATTTTTAGCTAAATGACCCTGAAATTGACAAGCACTACAAATGAAGTGTGAGAAGGTTGGAAGTGGGAATGGTATCATATTGACCCACATAGCATGTGCTAAAACTTTTAGAGGGTTATGGCAAAACTGGATGCACTTCGTGTGCAAAATGGACAATCTCTTTCGAAGTATTAGGGTTTCGGACGGAAACTCACCTGTTGCAAAGGGATTTCATTTTTTTGAACTTATTTGAACTCCTGACTTTTTGTGCTTCCAAAGTGAACCATTCAAAGCCGCATCATCAATTTTCAACCCTTTCTGACTTAATTTGGAATTTTCCATGCATTTACTTATTTGTTTGAGCTAAATAACCCTGAAATTGAAAAGCACTACAAATGAACTCTGAAAAGGTTGAAAGTTGGCATGAGATCATCATTTGACCCACATAGTATGAGCTAAAAAGTTGAGAGGGTTACGGAAAAAACTGGATGCACTTCGTGTGCAAATTGGACTCTCTTTCGAAGTATCAGGGTTTCAAAAGAAAACTCATCTGTTACAAAGGGATTTCATTTTTTTAAACTTATTTGAACTCGTGACTTTTTGTGTTTTCAAGATAAAAAATTCAAATCCGCATCATCAATTTTAAACCCTTTTTGTCTTCATTTGGTATTTTCCACGCATTTACTGATTTGTTTGAGCTAAATGACCCTGAAATTGAAAAGCACTACAAATGAACTCTGAAAAGGTTGAAAGTTGGCATGGTATCATCAATTGACACACATAGCATATTCTAAAAAGTTGAGAGGGTTACGGCAAAAACTGGATGTACTTCGTGTGCAAATTGGACAATCTCTTTCGAAGTATCAAGGTTTTGGACGAAAACTCATCTATTAAAAAGGGATTTCATTTTTTGAAATTATTTGAACTTCTGAATTTTTGTGTTTTCAAAATGAACCATTCAAAGCCACATCATCAATTTTCAACCCTTTCTGACATTATTTGGTATTTTCCATGCATTTACTGATTTGATTGAGCTAAATGAACCTGAAATTGAAAAGCACTACAAATGAACTTTGAAAAGGTTGAAAGTTGGCATGGTATCATCACTTGACCCACATAGTATGTGCTAAAAAGTTGAGAGGGTTACGGAAAAAAGGGCAGCACTTCGTGTGCAAGTGGACAATCTCTTTTGAAGTATCATGGTTTTGGACGAAAACTCATCTGTTACAAAGGGATTATATATTTTTTGAACTTATTTGGACTCCAGAGTTTTTATGTGTTCAAAACAAACCTTTGAAAGCCACATCATAAGTTTTCAACTCTTTCTGACTTCATTTGCTATTTTCATGCATTTATTGAATTTTTTTTTGAGCTAAGAGACACTGAAATTGATAAGCACTACAAATAAACTCTGTAAATGTTGAAAGTGGGTATGGTATCGTCGGTTGACCCACATATCATGTGCTAAAAAGTTTAGAGGGTTACGGCAAAACAGGATGCACTTCGTGTGCAAAATGGACAATCTCGTTCAAAGTATCAGCATTTCGGAAGAAAACTCATCTGTTACAAAGGGATTTCATTTTTTGAACTTATTTGAACACCTGACTTTTTGTGTTTTCAAGATGAACCATTCAAAGCCGCATCATCAATTTTCAACCCTTTCTATCTTTATTTGGTATTTTCCACGCATTTACTAATTTGTTTGAGCTAAATGACCATGAAATTGAAAAGCACTACAAATGAACTCTGAAAATGTGGAAAGTTGGCATGGTATCATCAATTGAGCCACATTGCATGTGCTAAAAAGTGGAGAGGGTAACGGCAAAACTGGATGTACTTTGTGTGCAGATTGGACAATCTCTTTCAAAGTATCAGGGTTTTGGACGAAAAGCCATCTATTAAAAATGGATTTATTTTTTCAACTTATTTGAACTTCTGATTTTTTGTGTTTTGAAACTGTACCATTCAAAGCCACATCATAGATTTTCAACCCTTTCTGACTTGATTTGGTATTTTCCATGCATTTACTCATTTGTTTGAGCTAAATGACCCTGAAATTGAAAAGCACTACAAATGAACTCTGAAAAGATTGAAAGTTGGTATGGTATCATCATTTGACCCAGATAGTATGCGCTAAAAAGTTGAGAGGGTTGCGGCAAAAATTGGATGCACTTTGTGTGCAAATTGGACAATCTCTTTCGAAGTATCAGGGTCTTGGACGAAAACTCATCTGTTAAAAAGGGATGTCCTTTTTTAGAAATTTTTCGAACTCCTAAATTTTTGTGTTTTCAAAATGAACCATGCAAAGCCACATCATCAATTTTCAACCCTTTCTGATTCATTTAGTATTTTTCATGCATTTACTGATGTTTTGAGCTAAATGACCATGAACTTGAAAAGCACTACAAATGAACTCTGAAGAGGTTGAAAGTTGGCATGGTACCATCATTTCGCCCACATAGAATGTGTTAAAAAGTTTAGAGGGTTACGGAAAAACTGGAAGCACTTCGTGTGCAAAATGGACAATGTCTTTCGAAGTATCAGGGTTTCACACGAAAACTCATCTGTTAGAAAGAGATTTCATTTTATTTGAACTTATTTGAACTCCTGACTTTTTGTGTTTTCAAGATGAACCATTCAAAGCCGCCTCATCAATTTTCAACCCTTTCTGACTTCATTTGGTATTTTCCATGCATTTATTGATTTGTTTGAGCTAAATAACTATGAAATTGAAAATCACTACAAATGAACTCTCAAAAGGTTGAAAGTTGGCATGGTATCATCGATCATTTTACCCACATACTATATGCTAACAAGCTTGGAGGGTTACGGCAAAAACTGGATGCACTTTGTGTGCATAATGGACAATTTCTTTCGAAGTATCAGGGTTTTGGACGAAAACTCATTTGATAAAAAGGTATTTCATTTTTTGAACTTATTTCAACTCCTGACTTTTTGTGCTTTGCAAATGAACCATTCAAAGCCACATCATCAAATTTCAACCCTTTGTGACTTCATTTGGTATTTTTCGTGCATTTACTGATTTTTTTGAGACAAATGACCCTGAAATTGAAAAGCACTCAAAAGGAACTCTGAAAAGGTTGAAAGTTTGCATGGTATAATCATTTCACCCACATAGCATGTGGTAAAAATTGAGAGGGTTACGGCAAAAACTGGACACAGTTCGTGTGCAAGATGGACAATCCCTTTCGAAGTATCAGGGTTTCGAAGCAAAAATCATGTGTTACAAAGGGATTTCATTTTTTTGAACTTATTTGGACTCCAAAATTTTTGTGTGTTCAAAATGAACCATTCAAAGCCACATTATCAATTTTCAACCCTTTCTGACTTCATTTTGTATTTTGCATGCATTTACTGATTTGTTTTGAGCTAAATGACCCTGAACTTGAAAAGCACTACAAATGAACTCTGAAAAGGTTGAAAGTTGGCATGGTTTCATCATTTCACCCACATAGCATGTGCTAAAATGTTGAGAGGGTTACGACAAAAACTGGATGCACTTCATGTGCAATTTGGACAATCTCTTTCGAAGTATCAAGGTTTCGGACGAAAACTCATTTGTTAAAAAGGGATTTCATTTGTTTGAACTTATTTGAACTCCAGACTTTTTGTTTTTTCAAAATTAACCATGCAAATCCACATCATCAATTTTCAATCTTTTGTGACTTCATTTGGTATTTTTTTCATGCATTTACTGATTTTTTTGAGCTAAACGACCCCAAAATTGAAATGCACTCAAAATGAGCTCTAGAAAGGTTGAAAGTTCGCATGGTATAATCATTTCACCCACATAGCATGTGGTAAAAAGTTGAGAGGGTTATGGCAAAAACTAGACGGAGTTCGTGTGCAAGATGGACAATCTCTTTCGAAGTATGAGGCTTTTGAACAAAAACTCATCTGTTACAAAGGGATTTCAGTTTTTTGAACATATGTGGGCTCCTGACTTTTTTGTGTTCAAAATGAACCATTGAAAGCCACATCATCAATTTACAACCCTTTCTGACTTCGTTTGGTATTTTCCATGCATTTCTGGTTTTTTGAGCTAAATGACCCTGAAATTGAAAAGCACTACAAACGAACTCTGAAAAGGTTGAATGATGGCACGGTATCATTATTTGACCCACATAGCATGTGCTAAAAAGTTGAGAGGGTTATGGCAAAACAGGAAGCACTTCGTGTGCAAAATGGACAATCTCTTTTGAAGTATCAGGGTTTCGAACAAAAACTCATCTCTTACAAAGGGATTTCATTTTTTAACTTATTTGAACTCCATAGTTTTTGTGTGTTCAAAATGAACCATTGAAATCCATATCATAAATTTTCAACCCTGTCTCACTTCATTTGCTATTTTCCATGAATTTACGGATTTTTTGAGCTAAATGACCCTGAACTTGAAAAGCACTACAAATGAACTCTGAAAAGGTTGAAAGTTGGCATGGTGTCATCATTTCACCCACATAACATGTGCTAAAATGTTGAGAGGGTTACGACAAAAACTGGATGCACTTCTTATGCAATTTGGACAATCTCTTTCGAAGT
The DNA here is from genome assembly GCA_022496015.1 of Hordeum marinum. Taxonomy (NCBI): domain Eukaryota; kingdom Viridiplantae; phylum Streptophyta; class Magnoliopsida; order Poales; family Poaceae; genus Hordeum; species Hordeum marinum. The sequence goes on from CM039673.1 coordinate 164,871,630, forward strand.
ATCAAGGTTTCGGACGAAAACTCATTTGTTAAAAAGGGATTTCATTTGTTTGAACTTATTTGAACTCCAGACTTTTTGTTTTTTCAAAATGAACCATTCAAATCCACATCATCAATTTTCAATCTTTTGTGACTTCATATGGTATTTTTTTCATGCATTTACTGATTTTTTTGTGCTAAATGCCCCTAAAATTGAAATGCACTCAAAATGAGCTCTGGAAAGGTTGAAAGTTCGCATGGTATAATCATTTCACCCACATAGCATGTGGTAAAAAGTTGAGAGGGTTACGGCAAAAACTAGACGGAGTTCGTGTGCAAGATGGACAATCTCTTTCGAAGTATGAGGCTTTTGAAAAAAAACTCATCTGTTACAAAGGGATTTCAGTTTTTTGAACATATGTGGGCTCCTGACTTTTTTGTGTTCAAAATGAACCATTGAAAGCCACATCATCAATTTACAACCCTTTCTGACTTCATTTGGTATTTTCCATGCATTTCTGGTTTTTTGAGCTAAATGACCCTGAAATTGAAAAGCACTACAAACGAACTCTGAAAAGGTTGAATGGTGGCACGGTATCATTATTTGACCCACATAGCATGTGCTAAAAAGTTGAGAGGGTTATGGCAAAACAGGAAGCACTTCGTGTGCAAAATGGACAATCTCTTTTGAAGTATCAGGGTTTCGAACAAAAACTCATCTCTTACAAAGGGATTTCATTTTTTAACTTATTTGAACTCCATAGTTTTTGTGTGTTCAAAATGAACCATTGAAACCCACATCATAAATTTTCAACCCTGTCTCACTTCATTTGCTATTTTTCATGAATTTACGGATTTTTTTGAGCTAAATGACCCTGAAATTGAAAAGCACTACAAATGAACTCTGAAAAGGTTGAAAGTTGGGATGGTATCATCATTTGACCGAAATAGCATGTCCTCAAATGTTGAGAGGGTTACGACAAAAGCTGGATGCAGTTCGTGTGCAATTTGGACAATCTCTTTCGAAGTATCAAGGTTTCGGACGAAAACTCATTTGTTAAAAAGGGATTTCATTTTTTGAACTTATTTGAACTCCAGACTTTTTGTGTTTTCAAAATGAACCATTCAAGTCCACATCATCAATTTTCAAACTTTTGTGATTTCATTTGGTATTTTTTTCATGCATTTACGGATTTTTTGGAGCTAAATGACCCTGAAATTGAAAATCACTCAAAATAAACACTGAAAAGGTTGAAAGTTCGAATGGTATAATCATTTCACCCACATAGCATGTGGTCAAAAGTTAACTGGGTTACGGTAAAAACTGGACGCACTTCGTGTGCAAGATGGACAATCTCTTTCAAAGTATCAAGGTTTCGAACAAAAACTCATGTGTTTCAACGGGATTTTATTTTTTTGAACTTATGTGGACTCCTGACTTGTTTGTGTTCAAATTGAACCATTGAAAGCCGCATCACCAATTTACAACCCTTTCTTACTTCATTTGGTATTTTCCATGAATTTTTGGTTTTTTGAGCTAAAAGACCCTGAAATTGAAAAGCACTACAAACAAACTCTGAAAAGGTTGAAATATGGCACGGTATTATTATTTAACCCACATAGCATGTGCTAAAAAGTTGAGAGGGTTACGGCAAAACTGGAAGCACTTCGTGTGCAAAATGGACAATCTCTTTTGAAGTATCAGGGTTTCGGACAAAAACTCATCTCTTACAAAGAGATTTCATTTTTTTGACATATTTGAACTCCATAGTTTGTGTGTGTTCAAAATGAACCATTGAAAGCCACATCATAAATTTTCAACCCTGTCTCACTTCATTTGCTATTTTTCATGCATTTATTGATTTTTTTGAGCTAAATGGCCCTAAAAGTGAAAAGCAATGGAAATGAACTCTGAAAATGTTGAATGTTGGCATGGTATCATCATTTGACCCACATAGCATGTGCTAAAAAGTTTAGAGGGTTACTGCAAAACTGGATGCACTTCGTGTGCAAAATGGATAATCTCTTCCGAAGTATGAGAGTTTCGGACGAAAACTCATCTGTTACAAAGGGATTTCATTTTTTTGAACTTATTTGAGCTCCTGACTTTTTGTGTTTTCAAAATGAACCATTCAAAGCCGCATCATCAATTTTCAACCCTTTCTGACTTCATTTGGCATTTTCCATGCATTTACTAATTTGTTTGAGCTAAATAACCCTAAAATTGAAAAGCAGTACAAATGAACTCTGAAAAGGTTGAAAGTTGGCATGGTATGATCATTTGACCCACATAGTATGTGCTACAAAGTTGAGAGGGTTACAGCAAAAACTGGATGCACTTAGTGTGCAAATTGGACCATCTGTTTTGAAGTATCTCGGTTTGGGACGAAAACTCATCTGTTAAAAACGGATTTCATTTTTTTGAACTTATTTGAACTCCTGATTTTTTGTTTTTTCAAAATGAACTTTTCAAAGCAACATCACCAATTTTCAACCATTTCTAACTTCGTTCGGTATTTTTCATGCATTTACTGATTTTTGTGAGCTAAATGACCCTGAAATTGAAAAGCACCACAAATAAACTCTCAAAAGGTTGAAAGTTGGCATGGTATAATCATTTCACCCACATAGCATGTGCTACAAAGTTTAGAGGGTAACGGCAAAAACTGGACGCAGTTCGTGTGCAAGATGGACAATCTCTTTCAAAGTATGAGGGTTTCGGACAAAAATTCATTTGTTACAAAGGGATTTCATTTTGAACCTATTTTGACTCCAAACTTTTTGTGTGTTCAAAATGAACCATTCGAAGCCACCTCCTCAATTTTCAACCCTTTCTGACTTTATTTGGTATTTTTCATGCATTTTCTAATTTTTTGAGCCAAATGACCCAGAAATTGGAAAGCACTACAAATGAACTCTGAAAAGTTCGAAAGTTGGCACGGTATCATCATTTAACTCACATAGCATGTGGTAAAAAGTTGAGAGGGTTACGGCAAAAACTGGACGCACTTCGTGTACAAGATGGACAATCTCTTTCGAAGTATCATGGTTTCGAACAAAAACTCATCTGTTACAAAGGGATTTCATTTTTTTTTCAACTTATGTGGACTCCTGACTTTTTTGTGTTCAAAATGAACCATTGAAAGCCACATCATCAATTTACAACCCTTTCTGACTTCATTTGGTATTTTCCATGCATTTCCGATTTTTTGAGCTAAATGACCCTGAAATTGAAAATCACTACAAACGAACTCTGAAAATGTTGAAAGATGGCACGGTATCATTATTTGACCCACATAGCATGTGCTAAAAACTTGAAAGGGTTGTGGAAAAACAGGAAGCACTTCGTGTGCAAAATGGACAATCTCTTTTGAAGTATCAGGGTTTCGAACAAAAACTCATCTCTTACAAAGGGAGTTCATTTTTTTAACTTATTTGAACTCCATAGTTTTTGTGTGGACAAAATGAACCATTGAAATCCACATCATAAATTTTCAACCCTGTCTCACTTCATTTGCTATTTTTCATGCATTTACTGATTTTTTTAGCTAAATGACCCTGAAATTGAAAAGCACTACAAATGAACTCTTAAAAGGTTGAAAGTTGTCATGGTATCATCATTTGACCCACATAGCATGTGCTAAAAAGTTGAGAGGGTTACGACAAAACTCGATGCACTTCGTGTGCACAATGGATAATCTCTTTCAAAGTATGAGGGTTTCGGACAAAAACTCATCTGTTACAAAGGGATTTCATTTTTTTGAACTTATTTGAACTCCTGACTTTTTGTGTTTTCAAAACGAACCATTCAAAGCCGTCATCAATTCTCAACCCTTTCTGACTTCATATGGTATTTTCCACACATTTACTGATTTTTTTGAGCTAAATAACCCTGAAATTGAAAAGCTCTACAAATGAACTCTGAAAAGGTTGAAAGTTGGCATGGTATCATCATTTGACCCACATAGTATGTGCTAAAAAGTTGAGAGGGTTACGGCAAATATTGGATGTATTTCGTGTGCAAATTGGACAATCTCATTCGAAGTATCACGGTTTTGGACAAAAACTCCTCTTTTACAAAGGGATTTCATTTCTTAAGTTATTTGAACTCCACAGTTTTTGTGTATTCAAAATGAAACATTGAAAGCCACATCATAAATTTCCAACCCTGTCTCACTTCATTTGCTATTTCTCACGCCTTTACTGATTTGTTTTGAGCTAAATGACCCACAAATTGAAAAGCACTACAAATGAACTCTTAAAAGGTTGAAAGTTAGCATGGTATCATCATTTAACCCACATAGCATGTGCTAAAAAGTTGAGAGGGTTACGGCAAAACTGGATGCACTTCGTGTGCAAAATTGATAATCTCTTTCAATGTATCAAGGTTTCGGACGAAAACTCATCTGTTACAAAGGGATTTCAGTTTTTTCAACTTATTTGAACTCTTGAGCTTTTGTGTTTTCAAAATGAACCATTCAAACCGCATCATCAATTTTCAACCCTTTCTGACTTCATTTGGTATTTTCCATGCATTTACTAATTTGTTTGAGCTAAATAACCCAAAAATTCAAAAGCACTACAAATGAACTCGGAATAGGTTGGAAGTTGGCATGGTATCATCATTTGACCCACATAGTATGTGCTAAAAAGTTGATAGGGTTACGACAAAAACTGGATGCACTTCGTGCGCAAATTGGAAAATCTCTTTCGAAGTATCACGGTTTTGGACGAAAACTCATGTGTTAAAAACGGATTTCATTTTTTGAACTTATACGAACTCCTGACTTTTTGTGTTTTCAAAATGAAACATTCAAAAACACATCATCAATTTTCAACCCTTTCTGACTTCATTCGGTATTTTTCACGCATTTACTGATTTTTGTGAGCTAAATGACCCTGAAATTGAAAAGCACTACAAATGAACTCTGAAAAGGTTGAAAGTTGACCTAGTTTAATCATTTCACCCACATAGTATGTGCTAAAAAGTTGAGAGGGTAACGGCAAAAACTGGACGCAGTTCGTGTGCAAGATGGACAACATCTTTCAAAGTATCAGGGTTTCGAACAAAAACTCATCTGTTACGAAGGGATTTCATTTTTTTGAACTTATGTGGACTCCTGACTTTTTTGTACAAAATTAACCATTGAAATCCACATCATAAATTTACATCCCTTTCTAACTTCATTTGGTATTTTCCATGCATTTCTTGTTTTTTGAGCTAAATGACCCTGAAATTGAAAAGCACTACAAACGAACTCTGAAAAGGTTGAAAGATGGCGTGGTATAATTATTTTACCCACATAGCATGTGCTATAAAGTTGAGAGGGTTACGGCAAAACTGGAAACACTTGGTGTGCAAAATGAACAATCTCTTTTGAAGTATGACTGTTTCGGACAAAAACTCATCTCTTACAAAGGGATTTCATTTTTTTTAACTTATTTGAACTCCATAGTTTTTGTGTGTTCAAAATGAATCATTGAAAGCCACATCATAAATTTTCAACCCTGTCTCACTTCATTTTCTATTTTTCATGCATTTACTGATTTGTTTTGAGCTAAATGAACCTAAAATTGAAAAGCACTACAAATGAACTCTGAAAAGGTTGAAAATTGGCGTGGTATCATCATTTCACCCACATAGCATGTGCTAAAAAGTTGAGAGGGTTACGGCAAAAACTAGATGCACTTCAGGTGCAAATTGGACAATCTCTTTCGAAGTATGAGGGTTACGGAAACTCATCTATTACAAAGGGATTTCATCTTTTTGAACTTATTTGAACTCCTCACTTTTTGTGTTTTCAAAATGAACCATTCAAATCCACATCATCAATATTCAACCCTTTGTGACTTCATTTGGTATTTTTTTCATGCATTTACTCATTTATTTTGAGCTGAATGACCCTAAAATTGAAAAGCACTCAAAATTAACTCTGAAAAAGTTGAAAGTTGGCATGGTAACATCATTTCACCCACATAGCATGTTGTTAAAACTTGAGAGAGTTATGGCAAAAACTGGACGACTTCGTGTGCAAGATGGACAATCTCATCTGTTACAAAGGGATGTCATTTTTTTAACTTATTTGGACTCCAGAGTTTTTGTGTGTTCAAAATGAACCATGGAAAGCCACATCACAAATTTTCAACCCTCTCTCACTTCATTTGCTATTTTTCATGCATTTACTGATTTGTTTTGAGCTAAATGACCCTAAAATTGAAAAGCATTACAAATGAACTCTGGAAAGGTTGAAAGTTGGCATGGTATCATCATTTGAACCATATAGCATGTGCTAAATAGTTGAGAGGGTTACGGCAAAAACTGGATGCACTTCGTGTGCAAAGTGGACAATCTCTTTCGAAGTATCAAGGGTTTGGACGAAAACTCTTCTGTTAAAAAGGGATTTCAATTTTTGAACTTATTTGCACTCCTGAATTTTTGGGTTTTCAAATTGAACCATTCAGAGCCACATCATCGATTTTCAACCCTTTCTGACTTCACTTGGTATTTTTCATGCATTTACTGATTTTTTAGCTAAATGATCCTGAACTTGAAAAGCACTACAAATGAACTCTGAAAAGGTTGAAAGTTGGCATGGTATCATCATTTCACCCACATAGGATGTGCTAAAAAGTTGAGAGGGTTACAGAAAAAATGGAAGCACTTCGTGTGCAAAACGGACAATCTTTTTCGAAGTATCATGGTTTCGAACGAAAACTCGTCTGTTACAAAGGGATTTTATATTTTTGAACTTATTTGGACTCGAGACATTTATGTTTTCAAAATGAACCACTGAAAGCCACATCCTCAATTTTCAACTCTTTCTGACTTCATTTGCTATTTTTCAAGCATTTACTGATTTTTTAGCTAAATGATCCAGAAATTGACAAGCACTAAAAATGAACTCTGAAAAGGTTTAAAGTGGGCATGGTATCATGATTTGACCCACATAGTATGTGCTAAACAGTTGAGAGGGTTACGGCAAAAACTGAATGCACTTCATGTGCAAATTGGACAATCTCTTTCGAAGTATCAGGGTTTTGGACGAAAACTCATCTGTTAAAAAGGGATTTCATTTTTTTGAACTCTTTTGAAATCCTGACTTTTTGTTTTTTTAAAATGAACCATTCAAAGCCACATCATCAATTTTCAACCCTTTCTGACTTCATTTGGTAGTTTTCATGCATTTATAGATTTTTTAGCTAAATGACCCTGCAATTGAAAAGCACTACAAGTGAACTCTAAAAAGGTTCAAAGTTGGCATGGTATAATCATTTCACCCACATAGCATGTGCTAAAAAGTTTAGAGGGATACGGCAAAAATTGGATGAACTTTGTGTGCAAGATGGACAATCTCTTTCGAAGTATCAGGGTTTCCGACAAAAAATCATCTATTAAAAAGGGATTTCATTTTTTTAACTTATTTGGACTCCAAACTTTTTGTGTGTGCAGAATGAACCATTCAAAGCCACATCATCAATTTTTAACCCTTTCTGACTTCATTTGGTATTTTCCATGTATTTACTGATTTTTTTTGAGCTAAATGACCCTGAAATTGAAAAGCACTTCATATGAACTCCGAAAATGTTAAAAGTTGGCATGGTCTCATCATTTCATCCACATAGCATCTGCTAAAAAGTTGAGAGGGTTACGACAAAAACTGGATGCACTTTGTGTGCAAATTGGACAATCTCTTTTGAAGAATCAGGGTTTGGGATGAAAACTCATTTGTTAAAAAGGGATTTCATTTTTTTGAACTTATTTGATGTCCTGAATTTTTGTGTTTCCAAAATAAACCATTCAAATCCACTACATCAATTTTCAACCCTTTGTGATTTATTTGGTAGTTTGTCATGCATTTACTGATTTTTTTGAGCTGAATGACCCTGAAATTGAAAAGCACTCAAAATGAACTCTGAAAAGGTTGAAAGTTGGCATGGTATAATCATTTCACCCACATAGCATGTGCTAAATAGTGAAGAGGGTTACGGCAAAAACTGGACACACTTCGTATGCAGGATGGACAATCTCTTTCGAAGTACTAGGGTTTCGAACAAAAACTCATCTGTTATAAAGGGATTTCATTTTTTTGAACTTATGTGAACTACTGACTTTTTTGTGTTCAAAATGAACCATTCAAAGCCACCTCATCAATTTACAACCCTTTCTTACTTCATTTGCTATTTTCCATCCATTTAGTGATTTTTTTAGTTAAATGACCCTGAAATTGAAAAGCACTAAAAATGAACTCTAAAATGGTTCAAAGTTGGCACGGTATCATTATTCTACCCACGTAGCATGTGCTACAAAGTTGAGAGGGTTACAGCAAAACTGGAAGCACTTCGTGTGCAAAATGGGCAATCTCTTTACGAAGTATCAGGGTTTCGGACGAAAACTCATCTGTTACAAAAGGATTTCATTTTTTGAACTTATTTGAACTCCTGACTTTTTGTGTTTTCAAAATAAGCCATTCGAAGCCGCATCATCAATATTCAACCCTTTCTAACTTCATTCGGTATTTTCCATGCATTTACTGATTTGTTTGAGCTAAATAACCCTGAAATTGAAAAGCACTACAAATGAACTCTGAAAAGGTTGAAACTTGGCATGGTATCGTCATTTGACCCACATAGTATGTGCTAAAAAGTTGAGAGGTTTACGGCAAAAACTGGATGCACTTCGTGTGCAAATTGGACAATCTCTTTCGAAGTATCAAGTTTTTGGACGAAAACTCATCTATTAAAAATGGATTTCATTTTTTTAACTTATTTGAACTCCTGACTTTCTGTGTTTTCAAAATTAACCATTCGAAGCCACATCATCAATTTTCAAACCTTTCTGACTTCATTCAGTATTTTTCATGCATTTACTGATTTTTGTGAGCTAAATGACCCTGAAATTGAAAAACACTACAAATGAAGTCTGAAAAGGTTGAAACTTGGCATGGTATTATCCTTTCACCCACATAGCATGTGCTACAAAGTTGAGAGGCTTACAGCAAAAACTGGACGCAGTTCGTGTGCAAATTGGACAATCTCTTTCGAAGTATCAGGGTTTTGGACGAAAACTCATCTGTTAAAAAGGGATTTCATTTGTTGAACTTATTTGAACTCCTGAATTTTTGTGTTTTCGAAATGAACCATTCCAAGCCACATCATCAATTTTGAACCATTTTTGACTTCATTTGGTATTTTGCATGCATTTACTAATTTTTGTGAGCTAAATGACCATGAAATTGAAAAGCACTACAAATGAACTCTGAAAAGGTTGAAAGTTGGCATCGTATAATCATTTCACCCACATAGCATGTGGGAAAAAGTTGAGAGGGTTTGGGTTAATAATGGATGCAGTTCGTGTGCAAGATGGACAATCTCTTTCGAAGTATCAGGGTTTCGAACAAAAACTGGACGCACTTCGTGTGCAAGGGATTTCACCCACATAGAATCTCTTTCGAAGTATTAGGGTTTCAAACAAAAACTCATCTCTTAAAAAGGGATTTCATTTTTTTGAACTTATGTGGACTCTTGAATTTTTTGAGTTCGAAATGAACCATTGAAAGCCACATCATCAATTTACAACCTTTCTGACTTCATTTGGTATTTTCCATGCATTTCTGGTTTTTTGAGGTAAATGTCCCTGAAATTGAAAAGCACTACAAACGAATTCTGAAAAGGTTGAAATTTTGCACGGTATTATTATTTTACCCACATACCATGTGCTAAAAAGTTGAGAGGGTTATGACAAAATTGGAAGCACTTCGTGTGCAAAATGGACAATCTCTTTTGAAGTATCAGGGTTTCGGACAAAAACTCATCTCTTACAAAAGGATTCCATTTTTTAACTTATTTGAACTCTAAAATTTTGTGTGTTCAAAATGAACCATTGAAAGCCACATCATAAATTTCCAACCCTGTCTCAGTTCATTTGCTATTTTTCATGCATTTACTGATTTTTCTGAGCTAAATGACCCTGAAATTGAAAAGCACTGCAAATGAACTCTGAAAGAGGTTGAAAGTTGGCATGGTATCATCATTTGACCCACATAGCATGTGCTAAAAAGTTGAGAGGGTTACGACAAAACTGGATGCAATTCGTGTGCAAAATTGATGATTACGGCAAAAAGTTGAGAGGGTTACGGCAAAAACTAAACGCAGTTCGTGTGCAAGATGGACAATCTCTTTCGAAGTATCAGGGTTTCGAACAAAAACTCATCTTTTACAAAAGGATTTCATTTTGAACTTATTTGAACTCCTGACTTTTCGTGTTTTCAAAATGAACCATTCAAAGCCACATCATCAAATTTCAACCATTTCTGACTTCATTCGGTATTTTTCATGCATTTACTGATTATTGTGAGCTAAATGACCCTGAAATTGAAAAGCACTACAAATGAACTCTAAAAGGTTGAAAGTTAGCACGGTATCATAATTTGATGCACATAGCATGTGCTAAAAAGTTGAGAGGGTTATGGCAAAACTAGATGCACTTCGTGTGCAAAATGGATAATCTCTTTCGAAGTATTAGGGTTTCGGAAGAAAAATCATCTGTTACAAAAGGGTTTCATTTGTTTGAACTTATTGGAACTCCTGACTTTTTGTGTTTTCAAATTGAACCATTCAAAGCCGCATCATAAATTTTCAACCCTTTCGGACTTCATTTGGTATTTTCCATGTATTTACTAATTTGTTTGAGCTAAATAACCTTGAAATTGAAAAGGACTACAAATGAACTCTGAAAAGGTCGAAAGTTGGTATGGTATCATCATTTGACGCACATAGTATGTGCTAAAAGGTTGAGAGGGTTACGCCAAAAACTAGATGCACTTTGTGTGCAAATTGGACAATCTCTTTCTCGAAGTATCAAGGATTCGGACGAAAACTCATCTATTGAAAAGGGATTTGATTTTTTTGAACTTATTTGAACTCCTGGCTTTTTGTGTTTTCAAAATGAACCATTCAAAGCAGCAGCATCAATTTTCAACCCTTTCTGAATTCATTTGGTATTTTCCATGTATTTACTGATTTGTTTGAGCTAAAAAACCCTGAAATTGAAAAGAACAATAAATGAACTCTGACAAGGTTGAAAGTTGGCATCGTATGATCATTTGACCCAAATAGTATGTGCTAAAAAGTTGAGAGTGTTACGGCAAAAACTGGATGCACTTCATGTGCAAATTGGATAATCTCTTTCGAAGTATGACGGTTTTGGACGAAAACTCATCTGTTAAAACAGGATTCAATTTTTTGAACTTATTTGAACTCCTGACTTTTTGTTTTTTAAAAAAGAACCTTTCAAAGCCGCTTCATCAATTTTCAACCCTTTCTGACTTCATTTGATATTTTCCTTGTATTTACTGATTTGTTTGAGCTAAATAACCCTGAAATTTAAAAGCACTATAAGTGAACTCTTAAAAGGTTGAAAGTTTGATGGCTATCATCATTTCACCCACATAGCATGTGCTAAAAAGTTGAGAGGGTTATGGCAAAAACTCGATGCACTTCGTGTGCAATTTGGACAATCTCTTTCGAAGTATCAGGGTTTCGGACGAAAACTCATTTGTTAAAAAGGGATTCCATTTTTTTGAACTTATTTGAACTCCAGACTTTTTGTGTTTTCAAAATGAACCATTCAAATCCACATCATCAATTTTCAACCTTCGGTGACTTCACTTGGTATTTTTCATGCATTTACTGATTTTTGTGAGCTAAATGACCCTGAAATTGAAAAGCACTACAAATGAACTCTGAAAAGGTTGAAAGTTGGCATGGTATAATCATTTCACCCACATAGCATGCGGTAAAAAGTTGAGAGGGTTTCAACAAAAATTGGACGCAGTTCGTGTGCATGATGGACAATCTCTTTCGAAGTATCACGGTCTCGCACAAAAACTCATCTTTGACAAAGGGATTTCATTTTTTTGAACTTATTTGGACTCCAAACTTTTTGTTTGTTCAAAATGAACCATTCAAAACCACATCATCAATTTTCAACCCTTTCTGACTTGATTTGGTATTTTTCATGCATTTACTGATTTTTATAGCTAAATGACCTAGAAATTGAAAAACACTACAAATGAACTCTGAAAAGGTTGAAAGTTTGCATGCTATCATCATTTCACCCACATAGCACGTGCTAAAAAGTTGAGAGGGTTATGGCAAAAACTCGATGCACTTCATGTGCAATTTGGACAATCTCTTTCGAAGTATCAGGGTTTCGGACGAAAACTCATTTGTTAAAAAGGGATTCTATTTTTTGAACTTTTTTGAACTCCAGACTTTTTGTGTTTGCAAAATGAACCATTCAAATCCACATCATTAATTTTCAACCTTTGGTGACTTCATTTGGTATTTTTTTTCATGCATTTACCGATTTTTGAGCTAAATGGCCCTGAAGTTGAAAAGCACTCAAAATGAACTCTCAAAAGGTTGAAAGTTTGCATGATATAATCATTTCACCCACATAGCATGTGGTAAAAAGTTGGGAGGGTTACGACAAAAACAGGATGCACTTCGTGTGCAAGATCGACAATCTCTTTCGAAGTATGAGGGTTTCGCACAAAAACTCATTTGTTACAAAGGGATTTCATTTTTTTTGAACTTATGTGGACTCCTGACTTTTTTGTGTTCAAAATGAACCATTGAAAGCCACATCATCAATTTACAACCCTTTCTGACTTCATTTAGTATTTTCCATGCATTTCTGGTTTTTTGAGCTAAATGTCACTGAAATTGAAAATCACTACAAACGAACTCTGAAAAGGTTGAAAGATGGCACGGTATTATTATTTGACCCCCATAGAATTTGCTAAAAAGTTTAGAGGGTTACGGCAAAATTAGAAGCACTTTGTGTGCAAAATGGAAAATCTCTTTTGAAGTATGAGGGTTTCGGACAAAAGCTCATCTCTTACAAAGGGATTTCATTTTTTTAACTTATTTGAACTCCACAGTTTTTGTGTGTTCAAAATGAACCATTGAAAGCCACATCATAAATTTCCAACCCTATCTCACTTCATTTGCTATTTTTCATGTACTTGCTATTTTTTTGCGCTAAATGACCCTGAAATTGAAAAGCGAGACATATGAACTCGGAAAAGGTTGAAAGTTGGCATGGTATCATCATTTGACCCACATAGCATGTGCTAAAAAGTTGAGAGGGTTACGGCAAAACTGGATGCACTTCGTGTACAAAATGGATAATCTCTTTCAAAGTATGAGGGTTTCGGATGAAAACTCATTTGTTACAAAGGGCTTTCATTTTTTTGAACTTATTTGAACTCTTGACTTTTTGTGTTTTCAAAATGAACCATTCAATGCCGCATCATCAATTTTCAACCCTTTCAGACTTCATTTGGTTTTTTCCATGCATTTACAAATTTGTTTGAGCTAAATAACCCTGAAATTGAAAAGCACTACAAATGAACTCTAAAAAGGTTGAAAGTAGGCATGGTATCATCATTTGACCCACATAGTATGTGCTAAAAAGTTGAGAGGGTTATGGCAAAAACTGGATGCACTTCGTGTGCAAATTGGATAATCTCTTTCGAAGTATCAGGGTTTTGGACGAAAACTCATCTGTTAAAAATGGATTTCATTTTTTGAACTTATACGAACTCCTGACTTTTTGTGTTTTCAAGATGAACCATACAAAGCCACATTATCAGTTTTCAACCCTTTCTGACTTCATTCGGTATTTTTCATGCATTTACTGATTTTTGTGAGCTATATGACCCTAAAATTGAAAAGCACAACAAATGAACTCTGAAAACGTTTAAAGTTGGCAAGGTATAATCATTTCACCCACATAGCATGTGCTAAAAACTTGAGAGGGTTACGGAAAAAACTGGACGGAGGTCGTGTGAAAGATGGACAATCTCTTTCGAAATATCAGGGTTTCGGACAAAAACTCATCTGTTACAAACGGATTTCATTTCGAACTTATTTGCACTCCAAACTGTTGGTGTGTTCAAAATGAACCATTCAAAGCCACCGCATCAATTTTCAACCCTTTCTGACTTCATTTGGTATTTTTCATGCATTTACTGATTTTTTGAGCTAAATGACCCAGAAATTCAAAAGCACTACAAAGTTGAAAGTTGGCATGGTATCATTGTTTCGCCCACAGAGCATGTGGTAAAAAGTTGAGAGGGTTACGGCAAAAACTGGACGCATTTCGTGTGCAAGATGGACAATCTCTTTCGAAGTATGAGGGTTTCGAACAAAAAATCATCTGTTACAAAGGGATTTCATTTTTTTGAACTTATGTGCACTCGTGACTTTTTTGTGTTCAAAATGAACTATTGAAAGCCGCCTCATCACTTTACAACCCTTTCTTGTTTTTTGAGCTAAATGACCCTGAAATTGAAAAGCACTACAAAGGAACTATGAAACGGTTGAAAGATGGAATGGTATCATTATTTGACCCACATAGCATGTGCTAAAAACTTGAGAGGGTTACGGCAAAACTGGAAGCACTTCGTGTGCAAAATGGACAATATCTTTTGATGTATCAGGGTTTCGGACAAAAACTCATCTTTTACAAAGGGATTTCATTTTTTTAACTTATTTGAACTCCATAGTTTTTGTGTGTTCAAAATGAACCATTGAAAGCCACATCATAAATTTTCAACCCTGTCTCACTTCATTTGTTATTTTTCATGCATTTACTGATTTTTTTGAGCTAAATGACCGTAAAATTGAAAAGCACTACAAATGAACTCTGAAAAGGTTGAAAGTTGGCATGGTATCATCATTTCACCCACATAGCAGGTGCTAAAAAGTTGAGAGGGTTACGGCAAAAACTAGATGCACTTCGTGTGCAAATTGGACAATCTCTTTCGAAGTATCAGGGTTTCGAAAGAAAAGTCATTTGTTAAAAAGGGATTTTATTTTTTTGAACTTATTTGAACTAGAGACTTTTTGTTTTTTCAAAATGAGCCATTCAAAGTCACATCATCCATTTTCAACCCTTTCTGACTTCATTTGGTATTTTTCATGCATTTACTGATTTTTTGAGCTAAATGACCCTGAAGTTGAAAAGCACTACAAATGACATCTGAAAAGGTTGAAAGATGGCATGGTATCCTCATCTCACCCAAATAGAATGTGCTAAAAGGTTGAGAGGGTTACGGCAAAAATGGAAGCACTTCATGTGCAAAATGGACAATCTCTTTCGAAGTATCATGGTTTCGAACAAAATCTCATCTGTTACAAAGGGATTTTTTTGAGCTTATTTGGACTCCAGATTTTTTGTGTGTTCAAAATGAACCATTGAAAGCCACAACATAATTTTTCAACACTTTCTGACTTCATTTGCTATTTTTCATGCATTTACTGATTTTGTTAGCTAAATGAACCTGAAATTGACTAGCACTACAAATGAACTCTGAAAACGTTCAAAGTGGGCATGGTATCATCATTTGACCCATGCCGTATGTGCTCACAAGTTTAGAGGGTTACGGCAAAAACTGGATGCACTTTGTGTGCAAATTGGACAATCTCTTTCGAAGTATCAGGGATTCGGACGAAAACTCATCTGTTGAAAAGGGATTTATTTTTTTGAACTTAGTTGAACTCCTGACTTTTTGTGTTTTCAAAATAAACCATTCAAAGCAACATCATCAATTTTCAACCCTTTCTGACTTCATTCGGTATTTTTCATGCATTTACTGATTTTTTTAGCTAAATGACCTTGAAATTGAAAAGCACTACAAATGAACTCTGAATAGGTGGAAAGTTGGCACGGAATCATCATTTCACCCACATCGCATGTGCTAAAAAGTTGAGAGGGTTACGGCAAAAACTGGATGAAGTTCGTGTGCAAGATGGACAATCTCTTTCGAAGTATCAGGTTTTTGAACAAAAACTCATTCATTAAAAAGGGATTTCATCTTTTTGAACTTATTTGGACTCCAAACTTTTTGTGTGTTCAGAATGAACCATTCAAAGCCACATCATCAATTTTTAAACCTTTCTGTCTTCATTTGGTATTTTTCATGCATTTATTGATTTTTTTAGCTAAATGACCCTGAAATTGAAAAGCACTTCAAATGCACTCTGAAAAGGTTGAAAGTTGGCATGGTATCATCATTTCACCCACATAGCATGTGCTAAAAATTTGAGAGGGTTATGGCAAAAACTAGATGCACTTTGTGTGCAAATTGGACAATCTCTTTCGAAGTATGAGGGTTTCGGACGAAAACTCATCTGTTAAAAAGGGATTTCATTTTTTTGAACTTATTTGATGTCCTAAATTGTTTTATTTTCAAATTGAACCATTCAAATCCACTACACCAATTTTCAACCCTTTGTGACTTCATTTGGTAAATTTTCATGCATTTACTGATTTTTTGAGCTGAATGACCCTGAAATTGTAAAGCACTCAAAATGAACTCTGAAAACGTTGAAAGTTGGCCGTTATAATCATCTCAACCACATAGCATGTGCTAAAGAGTTGAGAGGGTCACGCCAAAAACTAGACACACTTCTTGTGCAAGATGGACAATCACTTTCGAAATATCAGGGTTTCGAACAAAAACTCATTTGTTATAAAGGGATTTCAGTTTTTTGAACTTATGTGAACTATTGACTTTTTTGTGTTCAAAACGAACCATTCAAAGCCACCTCATCAATTTTCAACCCTTTCTGACTTCATTCGGTATTTTTCATGCATTTACTGATTTTTGTGAGCTATATGTCCCTGAAATTGAAAAGCACAACAAATGAACTCTGAAAACATTGAAAGTTGGCATTGTATAATCATTTCACCCACATAGCATGTGCTAAAAAGTTGAGAGGGTTACGGCAAAAACTGGACAGAGCTCGTGTGCAAGATTGACAAACTCTTTCGAAGTATTAGGGTTTCGGAAAAAACTCATCACTTACAAACGGATTTCATTTTGAAACTATTTGGACTCCAAATTTTTGGTGTGTTCAAAATGAACCATTAAAAGCCACATCATCAATTTTCAACCCTTTCTGACTTCATTTGGTATTTTTCATGCATTTACTGATTTTTTTGAGCTAAATGACCCAGAAATTGAAAAGCACTACAAATGAACTCTTAAAAGGTCGAAAGTTGGCACGGTATCATCGTTTCGCCCACAGAGCATGTGGTAAAAAGTTTCGAGGGTTACGGCAAAAACTGGACGCACTTCGTGTGCAAGATGGACAATCTCTTTCGAAGTATCAAGGTTTCGAACAAAAACTCATTTGTTACAACGGGATTTCATTTTTTGAACTTATGTGGACTCCTGACTTTTTTGTGTTCAAAATGAACCATTGAAAGCCGCATCATCACTTTAAAAGCCTTCCTGACTTCATTTGTTATTTTCCATGCATTTCTGGTTTTTTGAGCCAAATGACCCTGAAATTGAAAAGCACTACAAACGAACTCTAAAAAGGTTGAAAGATGGCACGGGATCATTATTTGACCCACATAGCATGTGCTAAAAACTTGAGAGGGTTACGGCAAAACTAGAGGCACTTCATGTGCAAACTGGACAATCTCTTTCGAAGTATCAGGGTTTCGGACAAAAACTCATCTCTTACAAAGGGATTTCATCTTTTTAACTTATTTGAACTCCATAGTTTTTGTGTGTTCAAAATGAACCATTGAAAGCTACATCATAAATTTTCAACCCTGTCTCACATCATTTACTATTTTTCATGCATTTACTGATTTTTTGAGCTAAATGACCCTAAAATTGAAAAGCACTACAAATGAACTCTAGAAAGGTTGAAAGTTGGCATGGTATCATCATTTCACCCACATAGCATGTGCTAAAAAGTTGAAAGGGTTACGGCAAAAACTAGATGCACTTCGTGTGCAAATTGGACAATCTCTTTCGAAGTATCACGGTTTCGGACGAAAACTCATTTGTTAAAAAGGGATTTTATTTTTTTGAACTTATTTGAACTCTAGACTTTTTGTGTTTTCAAAATGAGCCATTCAAAGTCACATCATCCATTTTCAACCCTTTCTGACTTCCTTTGGTATTTTTCATGCATTTAGTGATTTTTTTGAGCTAAATGACACTGAAGTTGAAAAGCACTACAAATGAACTCCAAAAAGGTTTAAAGTTGGCATGGTATCATCATTTCACCCAAATAGAATGTGCTAAAAGGTTGAGAGGGTTACGGCAAAAATGGAAGCACTTCATGTGCAAAATGGACAATCTCTTTCGAAGTATCATGGTCTCGAACAAAAACTCATCTGTTACAAAGGGATTTTATTTTTTTGAACTTATTTGGACTCCAGAGTTTTTGTGTGTTCAAAATGAACCAGTGAAAGGCACAAAGGGATTTCGTCTCTTTCGAAGTGTCAGGTTTTCGGACAAAAACTCATCTGTTAAAAGGGATTTCATTTTTTGAACTTATTTGAAATCCTGACTTTTTGTGTTTTCAAAATGAACCATTCAAAGCCACATCATCAATATTCAACACTTTTTGACTTCTTTTGGTTATTTTCATGCATTTACTGATTTTTTTTGAGCTAAATGACCCTGAAATTGGAAAGCACTATAAATGAACTCTGAAAAGGTTGAAGGTTGGCATGGCATAATCATTTCACCCACATAGAATGTGATAAAATGTTGAGAGGGTTACGACAAAAACTGGACGCACTTCATGGGCAAGATGAATCTCTTTCTAAGTATTAGAGTTTCACACAAAAACACATCTATTACAAAGGGATTTCATTATTTTTGAAATTATTTGAACTCCTGACTTTTTGTGTATTCAATATGAACCATTTAAAGAAAAATCATCAATTTTCAACCCTTTCTGACTTCATTGGCTATTTTTCATGCATTTACTGATTTTTTGAGGTAAATGACCCTGAAATTGAAAAGCACGCCAAATGAACTCTGAAAAGGTTGAAAGTTTGCATGGTATCATCATATGACCCACATAGCATGTGCTAAAAAGTTGAGAGGGGTACGGCAAAAACTGGATGTACTTCGTGTGCAAAATGGAGAATCTCTTTCGAAGTATCAAGGTTTCAGACGAAAACTCATCTATTACAAGGGGATTCAATTTTTTTGGACTTGTTTGAACTCTTGACGTTTTGTGTTTTCAAAATGAACCATTAAAAGTCACATCATCAATTTTCAACCCTTTCTGACTTCATTTGGTGTTTTTCATGCATTTACTGATTTTTTTGAGCTAAATGACCCTGATATTGAAAAGCACTACAAATGAACTCTGAAAAGGTGGAAAGTTGGCATGGTATAATTATTTGACCCACAAAACATGTGCTAAAAAGTTGAGAGGGTTACGGTAAAAACTGGATGCACTTCGTGTGAAAAATGGACAATCTCTTTCGAACTATTAGGGTTTCGGACGAAAACTCATCTGTTACAAAGGGATTTCATTTTTTGAACTTATTTGAACTCCTAACTTCTTGTGTTTTCAAAATGAACCATTCAAAGTCACATCATCAATTTTTAACCCTTTCTGACTTCATTTGGTGTTTTTCATGCATTTACTGTTTTTTTACCTAAAGGACCCTGAAATCGAAAAGCACTACAAATGAACTCTGAAAAGGTTGAAATTTGGCATGGTATAAACATTTCACCCACATAGCATGTGCTAAAAAGTTGATAGGATTACGGCAAAAACTAGACGCACTTCGTGTGCGACATGCACAATCTCTTTCGAAGTATCACGGTTTCGGACAAAAACTAATGTGTTATAAAGGGATTTCATTTTTTGATCTTATTTGGACTCTTGAGTTTTTGTGTGTTCAAAATGAACCATTCAAAGCCACATCATCCATTTTCAACCCTTTCTGACTTGATTTGGTATTTTCCATGCATTTACGGTTTTTTGAGCTAAATGACCCTTAAAATGAAAAGAGCTACAAATGAGCTCTGAAAAGGTTGAAAGTTGGCATGGTATCATCATTTCACCAACATATCATGTGCTAAAAAGTAGAGAGGGTTACGGCAAAAACTGGATGCACTTCGTGTGCAAATTGGACAATCTCTTTCGAAGTATCAGGGTTTCGGACAAAAACTCATTTGTTACAACGGGATTTCATTTTTATTGAAATTATTTGAACTCCTGGCTTTTTTGTTTTCAAAATGAACCATTAAAATCCAAATCATCAATTTTCAACCCTTTCTGACATCATTTTGTATTTTTCATGCATTTTCTTATTTTTTGAGCTAAAGGACCCTGAAATCGAAAAGCACTACAAATGAACTCTAAAAAGGTTGAAAGTTGGCATGGTATAATCATTTCACCCACATAGCATGTGCTAAAAAGTTGATAGGATTGCGGCAAAAACTAGACGCACTTCATGTGCAACATGGACAATCTCTTTCGAAGTATCACGGTTTTAGACAAAAACTCATGTGTTACAAAGGGACACTTTTTGAACTTATTTGGACTCCTGAATTTTTGTGCATTCAAAATGAACCATTTAAAGACACATAATCTATTTTCAACCCTTTCTGACTTCATTTGGTGTTTTTCATGCATTTACTGATTTTTTTAGCTAAATGACACTAAAATTGAAAAGCACTACAAATGAACTCTGAAAAGGTTGAAAGTTGGCATGGTATAATTATTTGACCCACACAACATGTGCTAAAAAGTTGAGAGGGTTACGGCAAAAACTCGATGCACTTCGTGTGCAAAATGGACAATCTCTTTTGAAGTATTAGGGTTTCAGACGAAAACTCATCTGTTAGAAAGGGATTTCATTTTTTGAACTTATTTGAACTCCTAACTTCTTGTGTTTTCAAAATGAACCATTCAAAGTCACTTCATCAATTTTTAACCCTTTCTGACTTCATTTGGTGTTTTTCATCCATTTACTGTTTTTTTAGCTAAAGGACCCTGAAATTGAAAAGCACTACGAATGAACTCTGAAAAGGTTGAAAGTTGGCATGGTATAAACATTTCACCCAAATAGTAGGTGCTAAAAAGTTGTTAGGATTACGGCAAAAACTAGACGCACTTCGTGTGCAACATGCACAATCTCTTTCGAAGTATCATGGTTACGCACAAAAACTAATGTGTTATAAAGGGATTTCATTTTTTGAACTTATTTGGACTCTTGACTTTTTGTGTGTTCAAAATGAACCATTCAAAGCCACGTCATCCATTTTCAACCCTTTCTGACTTCATTTGGTATTTTCCATGCATTTACGGTTTTTTGAGCTATATGACCCTTAAAATGAAAAGCACTACAAATGAACTCTGAAAAGGTTGAAAGTTGGCATGCTATCATCATTTCACCAACATAACATGTGCTAAAAAGTAGAGAGGGTTACGGCAAAAACTGGATGCACTTCGTGTGCAAATTGGACAATCTCTTTCGAAGTATTAGGGTTTCGGACAAAAACTCATTTGTTAAAAAGGGATTTCATATTTATTGAACTAATTTGAACTCCTGCCTTTTTGTGTTTTCAAAATGAACCATTAAAATCCAAATCATCAATTTTCAATCCTTTCTGACATCATTTGGTATTTTTCATGCATTTTCTTATTTTTTGAGCTAAAGGACCCTGAAATCGAAAAGCACTACAAATGAACTCTGAAAAGGTTGAAATTTGGCATGGTATAAACATTTCACCCACATAGCATGTGCTAAAAAGTTGATAGGATTACGACAAAAACTAGACGCACTTCGTGTGCAACATGGACAATCTCTTTCGAAGTATCACGGTTACGCACAAAAACTAATGTGTTATAAAGGGATTTCATTTTTTGATCTTATTTGGACTCTTGACTTTTTGTGTGTTCAAAATGAACCATTCAAAGCCACATCATCCATTTTCAACCCTTTCTGACTTCATTTGGTATTTTCCATGCATTTACGGTTTTTTGAGCTAAATGACCCTTAAAATGAAAAGCACTACAAATGAGCTCTGAAAAGGTTGAAAGTTGGCATGCTATCATCATTTCACCAACATATCATGTGCTAAAAAGTAGAGAGGGTTACGGCAAAAACTGGATGCACTTCGTGTGCAAATTGGACAATCTCTTTCGAAGTATCAGGGTTTCGGACAAAAACTCATTTGTTACAAAGGGATTTCATTTTTATTGAACTTATTTGAACTCCTGGCTTTTTTTGTTTTCAAAATGAACCATGAAAATCCAAATCATCAATTTTCAACCCTTTCTGACATCATTTCGTATTTTTCATGTATTTTCTTATTTTTTGAGCTAAAGGACCCTGAAATCGAAAATCACTAAAAATGAACTCTAAAAAGGTTGAAAGTTGGCATGGTATAATCATTTCACCCACATAGCATGTGCTAAAAAGTTGATAGGATTGCGGCAAAAACTAGACGCACTTCATGTGCAACATGGACAATCTCTTTCGAAGTATCACGGTTTTAGACAAAAATTCATGTGTTACAAAGGGACATTTTTTGAACTTATTTGGACTCCTGACTTTTTGTGCATTCAAAATGAACCATTTAAAGCCACATCATCTATATTCAACCCTTTCTGACTTCATTTGGTGTTTTTCATGCATTTACTGATTTTTTTTGAGCTAAATGACCCTGAAAATGAAAAGCACTACAAATGAACTCTGAAAAGGTTGAAAGTTGGCATGGTATAATTATTTGACCCACACAACATGTGCTAAAAAGTTGAGAGGGTTACGGCAAAAACTGGATGCACTTCGTGTGCAAAATGGACAATCTCTTTTGAAGTATTAGGGTTTCAGACGAAAACTCATCTGTTAGAAAGGGATTTCATTTTTTGAACTTATTTGAACTCCTAACTTCTTGTGTTTTCAAAATGAACCATTCAAAGTCACATCATCAATTTTTAACCCTTTCTGACTTCATTCGGTGTTTTTCATCCATTTACTGTTTTTTTAGCTAAAGGACCCTGAAATTGAAAAGCACTACAAATGAGCTCTGAAAAGGTTGAAAGTTGGCATGGTATAAACATTTCACCCACATAGCATGTGCTAAAAAGTTGTTAGGATTACGGCAAAAACTAGACGCACTTCGTGTGCAACATGGACAATCTCTTTCGAAGTATCACGGTTACGCACAAAAACTAATGTGTTATAAAGGGATTTCATTTTTTGATCTTTTTTGGACTCTTGACTTTTTATTTGTTCAAAATGAACCATTCAAAGCCACGTCATCCATTTTCAACCCTTTCTGACTTCATTTGGTATTTTCCATGCATTTACGGTTTTTTGAGCTAAATGACCCTTAAAATGAAAAGCACTACAAATGAACTCTGAAAAGGTTGAAAGTTGGCATGCTATCATGATTTCACCAACATAACATGTGCTAAAAAGTAGAGAGGGTTACGGCAAAAACTGGATGCACTTCGTGTGCAAATTGGACAATCTCTTTCGAAGTATTAGGGTTTCGGACAAAAATCATTTGTTAAAAAGGGATTTAATATTTATTAAACTTATTTGAACTCCTGCCTTTTTGTGTTTTCAAAATGAACCATTAAAATCCAAATCATCAATTTTCAACCCTTTCTGACATCATTTGGTATTTTTCATGCATTTTCTTATTTTTTGAGCTAACGGACCCTGAAATCGAAAAGCACTACAAATGAACTCTGAAAAGGTCGAAATTTGGCATGGTATAAACATTTCACCCACATAGCATGTGCTAAAAAGTTGATAGGATTACGGCAAAAACTAGACGCACTTCCTGTGCGACATGCACAATCTCTTTCGAAGTATCACGGTTTTGGACAAAAACTAATGTGTTATAAAGGGATTTCATTTTTTGATCTTATTTGGACTCTTGACTTTTTATGTGTTCAAAATGAACCATTCAAAGCCACATCATCCATTTTCAACTCTTTCTGACTTCATTTGGTATTTTCCATGCATTTACGGTTTTTTGAGCTAAATGACCCTTAAAATGAAAAGCACTACAAATGAGCTCTGAAAAGGTTGAAAGTTGGCATGGTATCATCATTTCACCAACATATCATGTGCTAAAAAGTAGAGAGGGTTACGGCAAAAACTGGATGCACTTCGTGTGCAAATTGGACAATCTCTTTCGAAGTATCAGGGTTTCGGACAAAAACTCATTTGTTACAAAAGGATTTCATTTTTATTGAACTTATTTGAACTCCTGGCTTTTTTTGTTTTCAAAGTGAACCATGAAAATCCAAATCATCAATTTTCAACCCTTTCTAACATCATTTCGTATTTTTCATGCATTTTCTTATTTTTTGAGCTAAAGGACCGTGAAATCGAAAAGCACTAAAAATGAACTCTAAAAAGGTTGAAAGTTGGCATGGTATAATCATTTCACCCACATAGCATGTGCTAAAAAGTTGATAGGATTGCGGCAAAAACTAGACGCACTTCATGTGCAACATGGACAATCTCTTTCGAAGTATCACGGTTTTAGACAAAAACTCATGTGTTACAAAGGGACATTTTTTGAACTTATTTGGACTCCTGACTTTTTGTGCATTCAAAATGAACCATTTAAAGCCACATCATCTATATTCAACCCTTTCTGACTTCATTTGGTGTTTTTCAAGCATTTACTGATTTTTTTTGAGCTAAATGACCCTGAAAATGAAAAGCACTACAAATGAACTCTGAAAAGGTTGAAAGTTGGCATGGTATAATTATTTGACCCACACAACATGTGCTAAAAAGTTGAGAGGGTTACGGCAAAAACTGGATGCACTTCGTATGCAAAATGGACAATCTCTTTTGAAGTATTAGGGTTTCAGACGAAAACTCATCTGTTAGAAAGGGATTTCATTTTTTGAACTTATTTGAACTCCTAACTTCTTGTGTTTTCAAAATGAACCATTCAAAGTCACATCATCAATTTTTAACCCTTTCTGACTTCATTTGGTGTTTTTCATCCATTTACTGTTTTTTTAGCTAAAGGACCCTGAAATTGAAAAGCACTACAAATGAGCTCTGAAAAGGTTGAAAGTTGGCATGGTATAAACATTTCACCCACATAGCATGTGCTAAAAAGTTGTTAGGATTACGGCAAAAACTAGACGCACTTCGTGTGCAACATGGACAATCTCTTTCGAAGTATCACGGTTACGCACAAAAACTAATGTGTTATAAAGGGATTTCATTTTTTGATCTTTTTTGGACTCTTGACTTTTTGTTTGTTCAAAATGAACCATTCAAAGCCACGTCATCCATTTTCAACCCTTTCTGACTTCATTTGGTATTTTCCAGGCATTTACGGTTTTTTGAGCTAAATGACCCTTAAAATGAAAAGCACTACAAATGAACTCTGAAAAGGTTGAAAGTTGGCATGCTATCATCATTTCACCAACATAGCATGTGCTAAAAAGTAGAGAGGGTTATGGCAAAAACTGGATGCACTTCGTGTGCAAATTGGACAATCTCTTTCGAAGTATTAGGGTTTCGGACAAAAACTCATTTGTTAAAAAGGGATTTCATATTTATTGAACTTATTTGAACTCCTGCCTTTTTGTGTTTTCGAAATGAACCATTAAAATCCAAATCATCAATTTTCAACCCTTTCTGACATCATTTGGTATTTTTCATGCATTTTCTTATTTTTTGAGCTAAAGGACCCTGAAATCGAAAAGCACTACAAATGAACTCTGAAAAGGTTGAAATTTGGCATGGTATAAACATTTCACCCACATAGCATGTGCTAAAAAGTTGATAGGATTACGGCAAAAACTAGACGCACTTCCTGTGCGACATGCACAATCTCTTTCGAAGTATCACGGTTTCGGACAAAAACTAATGTGTTATAAAGGGATTTCATTTTTTGATCTTATTTGGACTCTTGACTTTTTGTGTGTTCAAAATGAACCATTCAAAGCCACATCATCCATTTTCAACCCTTTCTGACTTCATTTGGTATTTTCCATGCATTTACGGTTTTTTGAGCTAAATGACCCTTAAAATGAAAAGCACTACAAATGAGCTCTGAAAAGGTTGAAAGTTGGCATGGTATCATCATTTCACCAACATATCATGTGATAAAAAGTAGAGAGGGTTACGGCAAAAACTGGATGCACTTCGTGTGCAAATTGGACAATCTCTTTCGAAGTATCAGGGTTTCGGACAAAAACTCATTTGTTACAAAGGGATTTCATTTTTATTGAACTTATTTGAACTCCTGGCTTTTTTTCTTTTCAAAATGAACCATGAAAATCCAAATCATCAATTTTCAACCCTTTCTGACATCATTTCGTATTTTTCATGCATTTTCTTATTTTTTGAGCTAAAGGACCCTGAAATCGAAAAGCACTAAAAATGAACTCCAAAAAGGTTGAAAGTTGGCATGGTATAATCATTTCACCCACATAGCATGTGCTAAAAAGTTGATAGGATTGCGGCAAAAACTAGACGCACTTCATGTGCAACATGGACAATCTCTTTCGAAGTATCACGGTTTTAGACAAAAACTCATGTCTTACAAAGGGACATTTTTTGAACTTATTTGGACTCCTGACTTTTTGTGCATTCAAAATGAACCATTTAAAGCCACATCATCTATATTCAACCCTTTCTGACTTCATTTGGTGTTTTTCATGCATTTACTGATTTTTTTTGAGCTAAATGACCCTGAAAATGAAAAGCACTACAAATGAACTCTGAAAAGGTTGAAAGTTGGCATGGTATAATTATTTGACCCACACAACATGTGCTAAAAAGTTGAGAGGGTTACGGCAAAAACTGGATGCACTTCGTGTGCAAAATGGACAATCTCTTTTGAAGTATTAGGGTTTCAGACGAAAACTCATCTGTTAGAAAGGGATTTCATTTTTTGAACTTATTTGAACTCCTAACTTCTTGTGTTTTCAAAATGAACCATTCAAAGTCACATCATCAATTTTTAACCCTTTCTGACTTCATTCGGTGTTTTTCATCCATTTACTGTTTTTTTAGCTAAAGGACCCTGAAATTGAAAAGCACTACAAATGAGCTCTGAAAAGGTTGAAAGTTGGCATGGTATAAACATTTCACCCACATAGCATGTGCTAAAAAGTTGTTAGGATTACGGCAAAAACTAGACGCACTTCGTGTGCAACATGGACAATCTCTTTCGAAGTATCACGGTTACGCACAAAAACTAATGTGTTATAAAGGGATTTCATTTTTTGATCTTTTTTGGACTCTTGACTTTTTGTTTGTTCAAAATGAACCATTCAAAGCCACGTCATCCATTTTCAACCCTTTCTGACTTCATTTGGTATTTTCCATGCATTTACGGTTTTTTGAGCTAAATGACCCTGAAAATGAAAAGCACTACAAATGAACTCTGAAAAGGTTGAAAGTTGGCATGCTATCATCATTTCACCAACATAGCATGTGCTAAAAAGTAGAGAGGGTTATGGCAAAAACTGGATGCACTTCGTGTGCAAATTGGACAATCTCTTTCGAAGTATTAGGGTTTTGGACAAAAACTCATTTGTTAAAAAGGGATTTCATATTTATTGAACTTATTTGAACTCCTGCCTTTTTGTGTTTTCGAAATGAACCATTAAAATCCAAATCATCAATTTTCAACCCTTTCTGACATCATTTGGTATTTTTCATGCATTTTCTTATTTTTTGAGCTAAAGGACCCTGAAATCGAAAAGCACTACAAATGAACTCTGAAAAGGTTGAAATTTGGCATGGTATAAACATTTCACCCACATAGCATGTGCTAAAAAGTTGATAGGATTACGGCAAAAACTAGACGCACTTCCTGTGCGACATGCACAATCTCTTTCGAAGTATCACGGTTTCGGACAAAAACTAATGTGTTATAAAGGGATTTCATTTTTTGAACTTATTTGGACTCCTGGCTTTTTGTGCGTTCAAAATGAACCATTCAAAGCCACATCATCTATTTTCAACCCTTTCTGACTTCATTTGGTGTTTTTCATGCATTTACTGATTTTTTTTGACCTAATGACCCTGAAATTGAAAAGCACTACAAATGAACTCTGAAAAGGTTGAAAGTTGGCATGGTATAATTATTTGACCCACACAACATGTGCTAAAAAGTTGAGAGGGTTACGGAAAAAACTGGATGCACTTCGTGTGCAAAATGGACAATCTCTTTTGAAGTATTAGGGTTTCGGACGAAAACTCATCTGTTAGAAAGGGATTTCATTTTTTGAACTTATTTCAACTCCTAACTTCTTGTGTTTTCAAAATTAACCATTCAAAGTCACATCATCAATTTTTAATCCTTTCTGACTTCATTTGGTGTTTTTCATGCATTTACTATTTTTTTGAGATAAAGGACCTTGAAATTGAAAAGCACTACAAATGAACTCTGACAAGGTTGAATGTTTGCATGCTATAATCATTTCACCCACGTAGCATGTGCTAAAAAGTTGATAGGATTATGGCAAAAACTAGACGCACTTCGTGTGCAACATGGACTATCTCTTTCGAAGTATCACGGTTTCAGACAAAAACTAATGTGTTATAAAGGGATTTCATTTTTTGAACTTATTTGGACTCTTGACTTTTTGTGTGTTCAAAATGAACCATTCAAAGCCACATCATCCATTTTCAACACTTTTTGACGTCATTTGGTATTTTCCATGCATTTACGGTTTTTTGAGCTAAATGACCCTTAAAATGAAAAGCACTACAAATGAACTCTGAAAAGGTTGAAAGTTGGCATTGGTATCATCATTTCACCCACATAGCATGAGCTAAAAAGTTGAGAGGGTTACAGCAAAAACTGGATGCACTTCGTGTTCGAATTGGACAATCTCTTTCGTAGTATCCGGGTTTTAGACAAAAACTCATGTGTTACAATGGGATTTCATTTTTATTGAACTTATTTGAACTCTTGACTTTTTGTGTTTTCAAAATGAATCATTAAAAGCCAAATCATCAATTTTCAACCCTTTCTGACTTCATTTGGTATTTTTCATGCATTTTCTTATTTTTTGAGCTAAAGGACCCTGAAATTGAAAAGCACTAGAAATGAACTCTAAAAAGGTTGAAAGTTGGCATGGTATAATCATTTCACCCACATAGCATGTGCTAAAAATTTGATAGGATTGCGGATAAAACTAGATGCACATCATGTGCAAAATGGACAATCTCTTTTGAAGTATCACGGTTTCAGACAAAAACTCATGTGTTACAAAGGGATTTCATTTTTTGAACTTATTTGGACTCCTAACTTTTTGTGCGTTCAAAATGAACCAACCAAAGCCACATCATGTATTTTCAACCCTTTCTGACTTCATTTGGTATTTTCCATGCATTTACTATTTTTTGAGCTAAATGATCCTTAAATTGAAAAGCACTACAAATGAACTCTGAAAAGGTTGAAAGTTTGCACGGTATCATCATTTGACCCAGATAGCATGTCCTAAAAAATTTAGAGGTTTATGGCAAAACTAGAAGCACTTCGTGTGCAAAATGGATAATCTCTTTCGACGTATCAGGGTTTCAGACGAAAACTCATCTGTAACAAAGAGATTTCATTTTTTTGAACTTATTTGGACTCCAGAGTCTTTGTGTGTTCAAAATGAACCAGTGAAAGGCACATCATAAATTTTCAACCCTGTCTCACTTCAATTGCTATTTTTAATGCATTTACTGATTTTTTAGCTAAATGACCCCAAAATTGAAAAGCACTACAAATGAACTCTGAAAAGGTTGAAAGTTGGCATGGTATCATCCTTTTACCCACATAGCATGTGGTAACAAGTTGAGAGGGTTACGGGAAAAACTAGATGCACTTCGTGTGCCAAATGGACAATCTCTTACGAAGTATGAGGGTTTCGCACAAAAACTCATGTGTTACAAAGGGATTTCATTTTTTGAACTTATTTGAAATTCTGAGTTTTTGTGTTTTCAAAATGAACCATTCGAAACCATATCATCAATTTTCAACCCTTTCTCACTTCATCTGGTATTTTTCATGTATTTACTGATTTTTTGAGCTAAATGACCCTGAAATTGAAAAGCATTACAAATGAACTCTGAAAAGGTTGAAAGTTGGCATGGTGTCATCATTGCACCCACATAGCATGTGCTAAAAATTTGAAAGTTGGCAAATACTCGATGCACTTCGTGTGCAAATTGGACAGTCTCTTTCGAAGTATCAGGGTGTCGGACGAAAACTCATCTGTTAAACAGGGATTACATTTTTTTGAAATTATTTAAACTCCTGATTTTTTGTGTTTTCAAAATGGACCGTTCAACGCCACATCATCAATTTTCAACAATTTTTGATTCATTTGCTATTTTCATGCATTTACTCATTTTTTGAGCTAAATGGCCCTGAAATTGCAAAGCACTACAAATGAACTCTGAAAAGGTTGAAAGTTGGCATGGTATCATCATTTGACCCACATAGCATGTGCTAACAAGTTGAGAGGGTTAAGACAAAACTGGATGCACTTCGTGTGCAAATTGGACAGTCTCTTTCGAAGTATGAGGGTTTCAGACGAAAACTCAACTATTACAAAGGGATTTCATTTTTTTGAACTTATTTGAACTCATGACTTTTTGTATTTTCAAAATGAACCATTCAAAGCCACATCATCAATTTTCTACCCCTGATGACTTCATTTGGTATTTTTAATGCATTTACCGATTTCTTTGAGCTAAATGAACCTAAAATTGAAACGCACTACAAATGAACTCTGAAAAGGTTGAAAGTTGCCATGGTATAATCGTTTGACCCACACAGTATGTGCTAAAAAGTTGAGAGGGTTATAGCAAAACTGGATGCACTTCGTGTGCAAAATGGACAATATCTTTCGAAGTATCAGGGTTTCGGACGATAACGCATCTGTTACAAAGGCATTTCATTATTTTTGAACTTATTTGAACTCCTGACTTTTTCTGTTTTAAAAATGAACCCTTCAAAGACACATCATCAATTTTCAACCCTTTCTGACTTTACCGGCTATTTTTCATGCATTTATTGAATTTTTTTGAGCTAAATGACCCTGAAATTGAAAAGTACTACAAATGAACTCTGAAAAGGTTGAAAGTTTGCATGGTATCATTGTTTGACCCCAATAGCATGTGCTAAAAAGTTGAGAGGGTTACGGCAAAAATTGGATGTACTTCGTGTGCAAAATGGAGAATCTCTTTTGAAGTATCAAGGTTCCGGACGAAAACTCATCTATTACAAAGGGATTTCATTTTTTGAACTTATTTAAACTCCTGACTTTTTGTGTTTTCGAAATGAACCATTCAAAGTCACATCATCAATTTTCAACCCTTTCTGAATTCATTTTGTGTTTTTCATGCATTTACCGATTTTTTTGAGCTAAATGACCCTGAACTTGAAAAGCATTACAAATGAACTCTAAAAAGGTTGAAAGTTGCCATCGTATAGTCATTTGACCCACACAGCATGTGCTAAAAAGTTGAGAGGGTTACGGCAAAAAGTTGATGCACTTCATGTGCAAAATGGACAATCTGTTTCGAAGTATTAGGGTTTCGGACGAAAACTCTTCTGTTACAAAGGGATTTCATTTTTTGAACTTATTTGAACTGCTAACTTTTTGTGTTTTCAAAATCAACCATTCAAAGCCACATCATCAATTTTCAACATTTTCTGACTTCATTTGGTATTTTTCACGCATTTATTGTATTTGTTGAGCTAAATGACCCTGAAATTGAAAACCACTACAAATGAACTCTGAAAAGGTTTAAAGTTGGCATGGTATAATCATTTGACCCACATGGCATGTGCTAAAAAATAGAGAGGGTTATGATAAAAACTGGATGCACATCGTGTGCAAAATAGACAATCTCTTTCGAAGTATTAGGGTTTCGGACGAAAACTCATCTGTTACAAAGGGATTTCATTTTTTTGATCTTTTTTGGACTCCAGACTTTTTGTGTGTTCGAAATGAACCATTCAAAACCACATCATTAATTTTTAACTCTTTCTGACTTCATTTGGTGTTTTTCATGCATTTACTGTTTTTTTCTAGCTAAATGACCCTGAAATTGAAAAGCACTACAAATGAACTTTGAAAAGGTTAACAGTTGGCATGGTATCATAATTTGACCCACAAGAATGTGCTAAAAAGTTGAGAGGGTTACGGAAAAACTAGAGGCACTTCGTGTGCAAAATGGACAATCTCTTTCGAAGTATCAGGGTTCCGCACGAAAACTCATCTGTTATAAAGGCATTTCGTTATTTTTGAACTTATTTGAACTCCTGACTTTTTGTGTTTTCAAAATGAACCATTCAAAGCCAAATCATCAATTTTCAGCCGTTTCTAAGTTCATTGGCTATTTTTCATGCATTTACTTTTTTTTAGGTAAATGACCCTGAAATTGAAAAGCACTACAAATGAACTCTCAAAAGGTCATAAGTTTGCATGGTATCATCATTTGACCCACACAGCATGTGTTAGAAAGTTGAGATGGTTATGGCAAAACGGGATGTACTTCGTGTGCAAACTGGACAATCTCTTTCGAAGTATCAAGGTTTCTGACGAAAACTCATCTGTTACAAACGGATTTCAAATTTTTGAACTTATTTGCACTCTAGACTTTTTGGGTGTTCAAAATGAACCATTCAAAGCCACATCATCAATTTTTTCAACCCTTTCTGACTTCATTTGGTATTTTTCGTGCATTTAATGATTTATTTTTGAGCTAAATGACCTTTTTTTAAAAGCACTACAAATGAACTCTATAAAGGTTGAAAGTTGGCATGGTATCATAATTTTACCCACAAAGCATGTGCTAAAAAGTTGAGAGGGTTACGGCAAAACTAGATGCACTTCGTGTGCAAAATGGACAATATATTTCGAAGTATCAGGGTTTATGACGAGAACTCATCTGTTACCAAGGGATTTCATTATTTTTGAACTTATTTCAACTCCTGACTTTTTGTTTTTTCAAAATGAACCATTCAAAGCCACATCATAAATTTTCAACCCTTTCTAACTTCATTGGCTATATTTCATGCATTTATTGATTTTTTTAGGTAAATGGCCATGAAATTGAAAAGCACTACAAATGAACTCTGAAAAGGTTTAAAGTTTGCGGGGTATCATCATTTGACCCACATAGCATGTGCTAAAAAGTTGAGACGGTTACGACAAAAACGGCATGTACTTTGTGTGCAAAATGGACAATCTCTTTCGAAGTATCAAGGTTTCGGATGAAAACTCATCTGTTACAAAGGGATTTCATTTTTTTGAACTTATTTGAACTCCTGAATTTTTGTGTTATCAAAATCAACCATTCAAAGCTACATCATCAATTTGCAACCCTTCCTGACTTCATTTGGTATTTTTCGTGCATTTAATGATTTATTTTTGAGCTAAATGACGGTTTTTTAAAAAGCACTACAGATGAACTCTCAAAAGGTTGAAAGTTGGCATGGTATCATCATTTGACCCACAAAGCATGTGCTAAAAATTTGAGAGGGTTACGCCAACACCGGATGCACTTCGTGTGCAAAATGGACAATCTGTTTCGAAGTATTAGGGTTTCGGACGAAAACTCATCTGTTCCCAAAGGATTTAATTTTTTTTGAACTTATTTGAACTCCTGACTTTTTGTGTTTTCAAAATGAACCATTCAAAGCGACATCATCAATTTTCAACCCTTTCTGACTTCATTGGCTATATTAAATGCATTTACTGATTTTTTTGAGGTAAATGGCCCTGAAATTGAAAAGCACTACAAATAAACTCTGAAAAGGTTGAAAGTTTGCATGGTATCATCATTTGACACACATAGCATGTGCTAAAAAGTTGAGAGGGTTACGACAAAAACGGGATGTACTTTGTGTGCAAAATTGTCATTCTGTTTCCAAGTATCAAGGTTTCGGACGAAAACTCATCTATTACAAAGGGATATTATTTTTTTGAATTTATATGAACTCCTGAATTTTGGTGTTTTCAAAATTAACCATTCAAAGCCACATCATCAATTTTCAACCCTTTTTTACTTCATTTGGGGTTTTTCATGCATTTACTTATTTTTTGAGCTAAATGTCCCTGAAATTGAAATTCTCTACAAATGAACTCTGAAAATGTTGAAAGTTGGCATGGTATAATCACTTGACCTACATAGCATGTGCTCAAAAGTTGAGAGGGTTACAGCAAAAACTGGATGCACATCATGTGCAAAATGGACAATCTCTTTCAAAGTATTTGGGTTTCGGACGAAAACTCATCTGTTACAAAGGGATTTCCTTTTTTGAACTTTTTTGGACTCCAGACTTTTTGTGTGTTCAAAATGAACCATTAAAATCCACATCATTAATTTTTAACCCTTTCTGACTTCATTTGGAGTTTTTCATGCATTTACTGTTTTTTTGAGCTAAATGACCCTGAAATTGAAAAGCACTACAAATGAACTCCGAAAAGGTTGAAAGTTGGCATGGTATCATCATTTGA
The DNA here is from genome assembly GCA_022496015.1 of Hordeum marinum. NCBI lineage: Eukaryota > Viridiplantae > Streptophyta > Magnoliopsida > Poales > Poaceae > Hordeum > Hordeum marinum. The sequence goes on from CM039673.1 coordinate 164,905,925, forward strand.
CCCACATAGCATGTGCTAAAAAGTTGAGAGGGTTACGAAAAAACTGGATGCACTTCGTGTGCAAAATGGACAATCTCCTTCGAAGTATCAGGTTTCCGCATGAAAACTCATCTGTTACAAGGGCATTTCATTATTTTTGAACTTATTTGAACTCCTGACTTTTTGTGTTTTCGAAATGAACCATTCCAAGCGAAATCATCAATTTTCAATAGTTTCTAACTTCATTGGCTATTTTTCATATATTTACTGATTTTTTTGAGGTAAATGACCCTGAAATTGAAAAGCTCTTCAAATGAACTCTGAAAAGGTTGTAAGTTTGCATGGTATCATCATTTGACCCACATAGCATGCAATAGAAAGATTGGAGGGTTACGGCAAAAACGGGATGTACTTCGTGTGCAAAATGGACAATCTCTTTCGAAGTATCAACGTTTCAAACGAAAACTCATTTGTTACAAACGAATTTCAAATTTTTGAACTTATTTGGACTCCAAACTTTTCGTGTGTTCAAAATGAACCATTCAAAGCCACATCACCAATTTCAACCCTTTCTGACTTCATTTGGTATTTTTCGTTCATTTGATGATTTATTTTTGAGCTAAGTGACCTTTTATTAAAAAGCACTACAAATGAATTCTGAAAAGGTTGAAATTTCTCATGGTATCATCATTTGACCCACATACTATGTGCTAAAAAGTTGAGAGGGTGGCAAAACTGGATGCACTTCTTGTCCAAAATGGACAATCTGTATCGAAGTATCAGGGTTTCAGACAAAAACTCATCTGTTGGTAAGATTTGGATGTTTTGAAACAAGTTTGATCTCTCTCTCTCACAGCGAAGCCCTACCTCTCTTCTTTCTCCTCCGGAGCGCTTAGGCAAAGCCCTGTCGGAATACCTTGCTACTCCACCACCACCACGCCGTCGTGCTGCTGTTGGAGCCCTTCCCCAACCTCTCCTTCCTCCTTGCCGGATCAAGGTGTTGGAGACGTCATCGGGCTGCACGTGTGTTGAACGCGGAGGTGTTGTCCATTCGGCACTTGATCGGATCTACCGCGATCTGAATCGCTGCGAGTACAACTCCATCAACCGCGTTCTTTTAACGCTTCTGCTTAGCGATCTTCAAAGGTATGAATATGCAATGTCTCCCCTCTCGTTGCTGGTTTATCCATAGATAGATCTTGGTGAACGTAGGAAATTTTTGATTTACTACTACGTCTCCCAACAGTGGTATCAGAGCTAGGTCTATGCGTAGAATCTATGCACGAGTAGAACACAAAGCAGTTGTGGGCGTCGATTTTGTTAATATGCTTGCCGTTACTAGTCTTATCTTGATTCGACGGTATTGTGGGATGAAGCGGCCCGGACCAACCTTACACGTATGCTTACGTGAGACCGGTTCCACCGCCTGACATGCACTAGTTGCATAAGGTGGCTAGCGGGTGTCTGTCTCTCCCACCTTAGTCGGATTGGATTCGATGAAAAGGGTCCTTATGAAGGGTAAATAGCAATTGGCATATCACGTTGTGGTTTTGACGTAGGTAAGAAACGTTCTTGCTAGAAACCTATAGCAACCACGTAAAAACTTGCAACTACAAATTAGAGGACGTCTAACTTGTTTTTGCAGCATATGCCGTGTGATGTGATATGGCCAAAAGGATGTGATGTGATGCATTGTGATGTATGAGATTGATCATGTTCTTGTAATAGGGTTCACGACTTCCATGTCGATGACTATGACAACCGGCAGGAGCCATAGGAGTTGTCTTATATTATTGTATGACCTGCGTGTCAATCATAAACGCCATGTAATTACTTTACTTTATTGCTAATCGTTAGCTGTAGTAGTAGAAGTAATAGTTCGCGAGACAACTTCATGAAGACACAATGATGGAGATCATGATAATGGAGATCATGGTGTCGTGTCGGTGACAGTGATGATTATGGTGCCCCGAAGATGGAGATCAAAGGAGCAAGATGATATTGGCCATAACATGTCACTATATTGATTGCATGTGATGTTTATCATGTTTACATCTTATTTGCATAGAACGACGGTAGTAAATAAGATGATCTCTCAATAAAATTTCAAGAAAGGTGTTCACCCTAACTGTGCACCGTTGCTAAGGATCGTCGTTCCGAAGCACCACGTGATGATCGGGTGTGATAGGTTCTAACGTTCGCATACAACGGGTGTAAGCCAGATTTACACATGCGAAACACTTAGGTTGACTTCACGAGCCTAGCATGTACAGACATGGCCTCGGAACACGGAAGACCGAAAGGTCGAACATGAGTCGTATAGAAGATACGATCAACATAGAGATGTTCACCATGGATGACTAGTCCGTCTCACGTGATGATCGGACACGGGCTAGTTGACATGGATCATGTATCACTTGGAAGACTAGAGAGATGTCTATCTAAGTGGGAGGTCATTGATAATTTGATTAAATGAACATAATTATCATGACCTTAGTCTAAAAATGTCCTTGCAAATTATGTCGTAGATAGCTCGCGTTGTAGCTCCACAGTTTTATTGTACAATCCTAGAGAAAAGTAAGTTGAAAGTTGATGGTAGAAATAATGCGGACTGGGTCCGTGATCTGAGGATTGTCCTCATTGCTGCACAGAAAGCTTATGTTTTTGATGTACCGCTAACTGCACCACTCCCTCAAGCGTTGTCTGTAGATGTTGTGAACATATGATAGGCACTTTTTGGTGACTACGTGATAGTTCAATGCGTCATGCATTATGGCTTAGAATTGAGGCTCCAAAACGTTTTGAACGTCACGGAACATATGAGATGTTCTAGGAGCTGAGATTGTGATCTCAGGCTCGTGCCTATGTTGAGAGGTATGAGACCTCCAACAAGATTCTTTGTCTGCAAGATAAAGGAGAATAGCTTAATCGGTGAGCGTGTGCTCAGATTGTCTGGGTGTTACAATCACTTGAATCAAGTGGGAGTTTATCTTCCAGATGAGATAGTGATTAATGTAGTTCTCCAAGTCACTGCCACCAAGCTACTAGAGCTTCGTGATGAACTATAACATGCCGGGGATGGATAAGATGATCCCTGAGTTGTTCGTGATGTTTGACACCACGAAGGTAGAAATCAAGAAGGAGCATCAAGTGTTGATGGTTAAGTGAAACCACTAGTTTCAAAAGGGGCAAGGGCAAGAAGGGAAAACTTCAGGAATGGCAAGCCAGTTGTTGCTCTAGTGAAGAAATCCAAGGTTGAGCCCGAACCCGAGACTAAGTGCTTCTGTTATGAGGAGAATGTTCGCTGAAGCGAAAAAAACCTAGATGCTTTGTAGATAAGAAGGCTGGTAATGTCGATGGAAGTATATTTGATATACGTGTTAGTGATGTGTACCTTGCTGGTACTCCTAGTAGCACCTGGGTATTGGATACCGGTTCGGTTGCTAAGTGTTAGCAACTCGAAATAAAAGCTACGGAATAAACGGAGACTAGCTAGGTGAAAGGTGACGATGTGTGTTGGAAGTATTTCCAAGATTGATGTGATCACCATCGCACGCTCTCTCTACCTTCAGGATTTGTGATAAACCTAAATAAATGTTATTTGGTGTTTGTGTTGAGCATAAACGTGATTAGATCATGATTAGTGCAATACGGTTATTCATATAAGTTAGAGAATAATGGTTATTCTATTTACATGGATAATGCCTTCAATGGTCATGCACCCACTCGGAATGGTTTATCGAATCATGATCGTAGTAGTACACATGTTCATAACGTTGGTACCAAAAGATATAAAGTTAATAATGATAGTACCACATACTTGTGGCACTGCCGCTAAATGTCATATTGGTATAAATCGCATGAAAGAAACTCCATGCTGATGGATTTTTGACTCACTCGATTTTGAATCGGTTGAGACATGCGAGCCATGCCCTTTTGGCAAGATGACTCAGACCCCGTCTTCCGGTATGATGGAGTGGACTAGTGGCTTATTGGAATGAATACATGTTGATGTATGTGGTCCAATGAGTGTTACAACACAGTGAATATCGTTATTTTCCTTTACCTTCACTGATTATTTGAGTGAATATGGGGATATTTACTTAAACAGGAGTCTGAAATGTTTGAAAGGTTCAAGGAGTTTCACAGTGAAGATAAAGATCATCGTGACAAGAAGATGAAATGTCTACGATATGATCGTGGAGGTGAATATCTAAGTTACGAGTTTGGTATGCAATTTTAGACAATGTGGAAATTGTTTCACAGCTCACGCCTCCTGGAACACCATAGTGTGATGGCGTGTTCGAACATCGTAGTCGTGCTCTATTTGATATAGTGAGTACTATGAGGTCTCTTATCATTTTGCCACTATCGTTATGGGGTTATGCATTAAAGACAAATCCATTCACTTTAATAGGGCACCATCTAAGTCTGTTGAGATGACACCGTGAGAATTATGGTTTGACAGAAGCCTAAGCTGTCATTTCTTAATGTTTGGGGCTGCGACGCTTATGTGAAAATGGGTTTTTCACCTAGCGAGCTCGAACACAAAGCAGACAAATGCATCTTCATAGAATACCCTAATGAGACATTGGGTATACCTTCTATCTCAGATCCAAGCGCAAAAGGTGTTTGTTGCTAAGAACGGGTCCTTTCTTGAGAAAGAGTTTCTCTCAAAAGAATTGAGTGGGAGGAAGATAGAACTTGATGAGGTTGTTGAACCTTTGTTTCAACCAGAGAATAGCGCAACACAGAAAGATGTTTCTGTAGATCCTACTCAGTTGAAAAGGAAGTTAATGATGATGATCATGAAGCTTCGGATCAAGTCACTATCGAACCTCGTAGGTCGACAAGGACGCTTACTGCTCCTGAGTAGTACGACAACCCTGTCTTGGAAATCATGTTGTTGGACAACGATGAACCTACAAACTATGGAGAAGCGATGGTGGGCCCGGATTCCAACAAATGGCTAGGAGCCATGAAATCCGAGAAAGGATCCATGTATGAAAACCAAGTATGGACTTTGGTAGACTTGCCTGTTGAATGGCGGGTCATTGAGTACAAATGGACCTTTGAGATAAACATAGACGCTAATGGTGAAATGTCACCGTTTATAAAGCTCGACTTGTCGCAAACAAGTTTCCGCCAAGTTCAAGGAGTTGACTGCGATGAGATTGTGTCATCTGTAGTGATGCTAAAAGTCTATTAAAATTTTGTTAGCAGTTGCTGCATTTTTCGATTATGAAATCTGGCAGATGGATGAAAAAACAAGGTTTCCGTAATGGTTTCTGTGAGGAAGAGTTGTATGTGATACAACCAGAAGGTTTTGTCAATCCTAAGGATGCTAATAATATGCAAACTCCAGCGATCCTTCTATGGACTGGAGCAAGCATCTCGGAGTTGGAATATATGCTTTGATGAGGTGATCAAAGTGTTTAAGTTTATACAAAGTTTATGGACTGGAAGATCATGAAGGGTTGTTTGAAAAGATTTTTTTCAAAGGAAGACCCAGATAAAGCTACTATTTTATTGAGCATCAAGATCTATAGGGATAGATCTATTCGCTTGATAAGTTTTTTCGACGAAGACATACCTTGACAAGTTTTTGAAGGAGTTCAAAATAGATGGGTCAAAGAAGGAGTTCTTGACTGTATTGTAAGGTGTGAAATTGAGTAAGACTCAATACCCGACCATGGCAGAAGATAAAGAAAAGATGAGTGTCATCTCCTATGCTTTAGCCATAGGCTCTATATAGTATGCCATGCTCTGTACCGCACCTGTGTGTGCCTTGCCATGAGTGTGTCAAGGGGTACAAGAGTAATCCAAGAGTGGATCACTGGACAATGGTCAAAGTTATCCTTAGTAACTTGAGAACTAAGGAAATATTTCTCGATTATGGAGGTGATAAAGAGTTCATCGTAAAGGGTTACGATGATGCAAGCTTTAACTCCAATCCGGATGACTCTTAGTAGAAATCTGGCTATGTATAGTGGAGCAGCCATTTGGAATAGCTCCAAGTGGAGCGTGGGAGCAGTATCTACAAATATGACATGGAAAGTTTGCAAGGTACACACTGATCTGAATGTCGCAGACCTGTTGACTAAAAACCTCTTTCACGAGCAGAACATGAACAAACCCCAGAACTTATTGGGTGTTAATCACATGATGATATGATCACATGGTGATGTAAGTGTTAATCACATGGTGATGTGAACTAGATTATTGACTCTAGTGCAAGTGGGAGACTATTGGAAATATGCCCTAGAGGCAATAATAAAATGGTTATTATTGTATTTCCTTGTTCATGATAATTGTCTATTGTTCATGCTATAATTGTGTTAACGAGAAACCATAATACATGTGTGAATACATAGACCGCAACATGTCCCTAGTGAGCCTCTAGTTGACTAGCTCGTTGCTGAATAGATGGTCACGGTTTCATGACCATGGACATTGGATGTCATTAATAACGGGATCACATCATTAGGAGAATGATGTGATGGACAAGACCCAATCCTAAGCATAGCACAAGATCGTGTAGTTCGTTTGCTAAAGCTTTTCAATGTCAAGTATCGTTTCCTTAGACCATGAGATTGTGCAACTCCCAGATACCGTAGGAATGGTTTGGGTGTGCCAAACGTCACAACATAACTGGGTGTCTATAAAGATGCACTACGGGTATCTCCGAAAGTATCTGTTGGGTTGGCACGAATCGAGACTAGGATTTGTCACTCCGTGTGACGGAGAGGTATCTCTGGGCCCACTCGGTAAGACATCATCCAAATGAGCTCAATGTGACTAAGGAGTTAGCCACGGGATGATGTATTACGGAACGATTAAAGAGACTTGCCAGTAAGGAGATTAAACAAGGTATGGGGATACCGACGATCGAATCTCGGGCAAGTATCATACCGATAGACAAAGGGAATTGAATACGGGATTGATTGAATCCCCGACATCGTGGTTCATCCGATGAGATCATCGTGGAGTATGTGGGAGCCAACATGGGTATCCAGATCCCGCTGTTGGTTATTGGCCAGAGAAGTGTCTCGGTCATGTCTACGTGTCTCCCGAACCCGTAGGGTCTACACACTTAAGGTTCGATGACGCTAGGGTTACAGGGAAAAGGTATACGTGATTACTGAAGGTTTTTCGGAGTCCCGGATGAGATCTCAGACGTCACGAGGAGCTCCGGAATGGTCCGGAGGTAAAGATTGATATATAGGAAGTCCGGTTTTGGTCACCGAAAAGTTTTCGGGCTCATCGGTAGTGTACCGGGAGTGCCGGGAGGGTGCCGGAGGACCCCCGGGAGGGGTGTGACGACCAAAGGACCTCATGGGCCCTTAGAGGAGGTGTGCCAGCCCATATTGGGTCAGCCAAGACCATCTATGTGGGCCCATGCGACTGGAGATAAGGAGATAAGGCAAAAAAGATTTAAAAGGAGGAGATCCACCTCCCTTGTGGGAGGTGGACTCTCCCTTTAATTCGGCCGACCCTCTCCTCTTTGGAGTAGAAGCCAAGCGAGCCCTCCACGTCCCTCCTCCAATTTAAAAGGAGGGATTTCATTATTTTTGAACTTATTTGAAATCCTGACTTTTTGTGTCTTCAAAATGAACCATTCAAAGCCACATCATCAATATTCAACCATTTGTGACTTCATTGGCTATTTTTCATGCATTTACTAATTTTTTTAGGTAAATGGCCCTGAAATTGAAAAACACTACAAATGAACTCTGAAAAGGTTGAAAGTTTGCATGATATCATTCTTTTACCCACATAGCATGTGCAAAAAAGTTGAGAGGGTTATGGCCAAAATGGGACCTACTTTGTGTGCAAAATTGACAATCTCTTTCGAAGTATCAAGGTTTCGGATGAAAACTCATCTGTTACAAAAGATTTCATTTTTTTGAACTTATTTGAACTCCTGACGTTTTTTTTTTCAAAATGAACCATTCAAAGCCACATCATCAATTTTCAACCCTTTCTGACTTCATTTGGTGTTTTTCATGCATTTACTGATTTCTTTGACCTAAATGACCCTGAAATTGAAAAGCACTACAAATGAACTCTGAAAATCTTGAAAGTTGGCGTGGTATAATCATTTGACCCACATAGCATGTGCTAAAAAGTTGAGAGGGTTACAACAAAAATGGGATACACTTCGTGTGCAAAATGGACAATCCCTTTCGAAGTATCAAGGTTTCAAACGAAAACTCATTTGTTACAAAGGGATTTCATTTTTTGAACTTATTTCAACTCCTGGGTATTTGTGTTTTCAAAATGAACCATTCAAAGCCACATCATCAATTTTCAACCCTTTCTGACTTCATTTGGTATTTTTCATGCATTTACGGATTTTTTGACCTAAATGACCCTGAAATTGAAAAGCACTACAAATGAACTCTGAAAAGGTTGAAAGTTGGCATGGTATAATCATTTGACCCACACAGCACGTGCTAAAAAGTTGAGAGGGTTACGGCAAAAATTGGATGCACTTCGTGTGCAAAATGGACAATCTCCTTCGAAGTATTAGGATTTCGGACGAACACTCATCTGTTACAAAGGGATTTCATTTTTTTGAACTTATTTGGACTCCAGAATTTTGGTGTTTTCAAAATGAACTATTCAAAGCCACATCATCAATTTTTAACATTTTCTGACTTCATTGGCTATTTTTCATGCATTTACTGATTTTTTGAGGTAAATGACCCAGAAATTGAAAAGCACTACAAATGAACTCTAAAAAGGTTGAAAGTTTGCATGGTATCATAATTTGACCCACAAAGCATGTGCTAAAAAGATGAGAGGGTTACAGCAAAAATGGGATGCACTTAATGTGCAAAATGGACAATCTCTTTCAAAGTATCAAGGTTTCAAACGAAAACTCATATGTTACAAAAGGATTTCATTTGTTGAACTTGTTAGAACTCCTGACTTTTTGTGTTTTCAAAATGAACCATTCAAAGACACATCATCAATTTTCAACCCTTTCTGACTTCATTTGGTATTTTCATCCATTTACTAGGTTTTTTGAGCTAAGTGACCCTGAAATTGAAAAGCACTACAAATTAACTCTGAAAAAGGTTGAAAGTTGGCATGGTATAATCATTTGACCCACATAGCATGTGCTAAAAAGTTGAGAGGATTACGCAAAAACTGGATACACTTCGTGTGCAAAATGGACAATCTCTTTTTAAGTATGAGGGTTACGGATAAAAAGTCATCTATTACGAAGGCCTTTCATTTTTTTGATCTTATTTGGACTACAGAGTTTTTGAGTCTTCAAAATGAACCATTCAAAGCCACATCATCAATTTTTAACCATTTCTTACTTCATTTGGAATTGCTTATGCATTTACAGATTTTTTTGAGCTAAATGACCCTGAAGTTCAAAAGCACAACAAATGAAGTCTCGAAAGGTTGAAAGTTGGCATGGTATAATCATTTGACCCACATAGCATGCGCTAAAAGGTTGAGAGGGTTACGGCAAAAACTGGATGCACTTCCTGTGCAAAATAGACAATCTCTTTCGAAGTATCATGGTTTGGAACGAAAAGTCATCTGTTACAAGAGGATTTCGTTTTTTTGAACTTATCTAAACTCCTGACTTTTTGTGTTTTCAAAATGAAACATTCAAAGGCACATCATCAATATTTACCCTTTTTACTTCATTTGGTATTTTTTCATTCATTTATTGACTTTTTTGAGCTAAATGACCCTGAGTTCAAAAGCACTACAAATGTACTCTGAAAAGGTTGAAAGTTGGGATGGTATCATTATTTTACCTAAATAGAATGTGCTAGAAAGTTGAGAGGGTTACGACAAAAACAGGTTGCACTTCTTGTGCAAAATGGACAATCTCTTTCGAATTATCAAGGTTTCGGACGAAAACTCATCCGTTATAAAGGGATTTTGTTTTCTTTTGAAATTATTTGAACTCCTCACAATTTCTGTTTTCAAAATGAACCATGCATATCCACATCATCGATTTGAAACCCTTTCTGGCTTGATTTGGTATTTTTCATGCATTTACTGATTTTTTGAGCTAAATAACCCTGAAATTGAAAAGAACTACAAATGAACTCTGAAAAGGTTGAAAGTTGGCATGGTATCAACATTTGATCCACATAGCATGTGCTAACAAGTTGAGAGGGTTGCGCAAAAAATTGGATGCACTTCATGTGCAAAATGGACAATCTCTTTCGAAATATCAAGGTTTCGGACGGAAACTCATCCGTGACTATGGGATTTCATTTTTTTAACTTATTTGAAGTCCTGTCTTTTTTTGTTTACAAAATGAACCGTTCAAAGCCACGTCATCAATTTTTAACCCTTTTTGACTTCATTTGGTATTTTTCATGCATTAACTTATTTTTTTCAGTTAAATGACCCGGAAGTTGAAAAGCACTAGAAATTAACTCTGAAAAGGTTGAAAGTTGGCATGGTATCATCATTTTACCTGCATAGCATTTTCTAGAAAGTTGAGAGGGTTACGACAAAAACTGGATGCACTTCGTGTGCAAAATGGACAATCTCTTTCGAAGTATCAAGGTTTCAGACGAAAACTCATGTGTTACAAAGGGATTTCATTTTTTGGACTTATTTGAACTCCTGAATTTTTGTGTTTTCAAATGAACCATACAAAGCTACATCATCAATTTTCGACCATTTCTGACTTTGTTTGGTATTTTTCATGCATTTATTGATTTTTTGAGCTAAATGACCCTGAAATTGAAAAGCACTACAAATGAACTCTGAAAGGATTGAAAGTTGGCATGGTATAATCATTTGACCTACATAGCATGTGCTAGAAAGTTCAGAGGGTTACGGCAAAAACTGGATGCACTTCGTGTGCAAAATGGACAATCTCTTTCGAAGTATCATGATTTCGAATGAAAACTCATCTATTACAAGGGGATTTCGTTTTTTTGAACTTATTTGAACTCCTGACTTTTTGTGTTCTCAATATGAACCATTCAACACCACATCATCAATTTTCAACCCTTTCTGACTTCGTTTGGTATTTTTAATGCATTTACTCATTTTTTTGAGCTAAATGACCCTGAAATTGAAAAACACTACAAAGGAACTCTGAAAATGTTCAAAGTTGGCATGGTATAATGACTTGACCCACATAGCATGTGCTAAAAAGTTGAGAGGGTTGCGGCAAAAACTGGATGCACTTCGTGTGCAAAATGGACAATCTCTTTCGAAGTATCATGGTTTCGAACGAAAACTCATCTGTTACAAGGGGATTTTGTTTTTTTGAACTTATTTCTGTGTTCTCAGAATGAACCATTCAAAGCTACATCATGAATTTTTAACCCTTTCACATTTCATTTGGTATTTTTCATGCATTTATTGATTTTTTTGAGCTAAATGACCCTGGAGTTGAAACGCACTACCAATGAACTCTCAAAAGGTTGAAAGTTGGCATGGTATCTTTATTTTACCTATATAGCATGTGCTAGAAAGTTGAGAGGGTTACGGCAAAAACTAGATGCACTTTGTGTGCAAAATGGACACTCTCTTTCGAAGTATCAAGTTTTCGGACGAAAACTCATCTGTTATAAAAGGGATTTTGTTTTCTTTTGAACTTATTTAAACTCCTGACTTTTTGTGTTTTCAAAATGAACCATGCATATCCACAACATTAATTTTAAACCCTTTTTTGCTTCATTTGGTATCTTTCATGCATTTACTGATTTTGGAGCTAAATGACCCTGAAATTTAAAAGCACTACAAATGAACTCTCAAAAGGTTAAAAGTTTGCATGGTATCAAAATTTGACCCACAGAGCATGTGCTAAAAAGTTGAGAGGGTTGCGGAAAAAATTGGATGCACTTCATGTGCAAAATGGACAATCTCTTTTGAAATATCAAGGTTTGAGACAAAAACTCATCCGTTACTAAGGGATTTCATTTTTTTGAACTTTTTTGAACTGCTGACCTTTTGTGTTTACAAAATAAACAATTCAAAGCCACATCATCAATTGTTATCCCTTTTTGACTTCATTTGTTATTTCTCATGCATTTACTGATTTTTTTGAGCTAAATGACCCTGAAGTTGAAAAGCACTACAAATGAACTCTGAAAAGGTTGAAAGTTGCCATGGTATCATCATTTTAACTACATAGCATGTGATAGAAAGTTGATAGGGTTACGGCAAAAACTCGATGCACTTCGTGTGCAAAATGGACAATCTCTTTTGAAGTATCAAGGTTTCGGACGAAAACTCATCTGTTATAAAGGATTTTGTTTTCTTTTGAACTTATTTGAACTCCTGAGTTTTTGTGTTTTCAAAATGAACCATTCATATCCACTTCATCAATTTCGAACCCTTTCTGGCTTCATTTTGTATTTTTCATGCATTTACTGTTTTTTAAGCTAAATGACCCTCAAATTGAAAAGCACTACAAATGAACTCTGAAAGGGTTGAAAGTTGGCATGGTATCAAAATTTGATCCACATAGCATGTGTTAAAAAGTTGAGAGGGTTGCGGAAACAATTGGATGCATTTCACGTGCAAAATGGACAATCTCTTTCAAAATATCAATGTTTCGGACGAAAACTTAGCCGTTACTAAGGGATTTCATTTTTTTAACTTATTTGAACTCCTGAATTTTTGTGTTTACAAAATGAACCATTCAAAGCCACATCATCAATTTTTAACCCTTTCTGACTTCATTTGGTATTTTTCATGCATTTACTGATTTTTTGAGCTAAATGACCCTAAAGTTCAAAAGCACTACAAATGAACTCTGAAAAGGTTGAAAGTTGGCATGATATCATCATTTTACCTACATAGCATGTGCTAGAAAGCTGAGAAGGTTACGGCAAAAATTGGATGCACTTCGTGTGCAAAATGGACAATCTCTTTCGAAGTATCAAGGTTTCGGACGAAAACTCATGTGTTACAAAGGGATTTCATTTTTTTGAACTTATTTGAACTCCTGACTTTTGGTGTTTTCGAAATAAACCATTCAAAGCCACATCATCAATTTTCAACCCCTTCTGACTTCATTTGCTATTTTTCACACATTTACTTATTTTTTGCGCTAAATGACCCTGAAATTTAAAAGCACTACAAATGAACTATGAAAAGGTTGGAAGTTGCCACGGTATCATCATTTGACCCACATAGCATGTGCTTAAAAGTTGACAGGGTTACGGCAAAAACTGGATGCACTTCGTGTGCAAAATGGACAATCTCTTTCGAAGTATCAAGGTTTCGGACGAAAACTCATCTATTACAAAGGGATTTCATTTTTTAACTTATTTGAACTCCTGACTTTTTGTGTTTTCAAAACGAACCATTCAAAGCCACATCATCAATTTTAAACCCCTTCTCACTTCAATTTCTTTTTTAACGCATTTACTGATTTTTTTTGAGCTAAATGACCCTGAAATTTAAAAGCACTACAAATGAACTCTGAAAAGGTATCATCATTTGGCCCACATAGCATTTGCTAAAAAGTTGAGACGGTTACGGAAAACTGGATGCACTTCATGTGCAAAATGGACAATCTCTATCGAAGTATGAAGGTTTCGGACGAAAACTCATCTGTTACAAAGGGATTTCATTTTTTGAACTTATTTGGACTGCTGACATTTTGTGTGTTGAAAATGAACCATTGAAAGCCACATCATTAAATTTCTACCCTTTCTGACTTTGTTTGCTATTTTTCATGCATTTACTGATTCTTTTGAGCTAAATGACCATGAAATTGAAAAGCACTACAAATGAATTCTGAAAAGGTTGAAAGTTGGCTTGGTATACTCATTTGACCCACATAGCATGTGCTACAAAGTTGAGAGGGTTATGGCAAAAACTAGATGCACTTCGGGTGCAAAATGGACTCTTTTGAAGTATCTAGGTTTCGAATGAAAACTCATCGGTTACAAAGGGATTTCAAATTTTTTAAATTATTTGGACTCCAGACTTTTTGTCTGTTCAAAATGAACCATTCAAAGCCACATCACAAATTTTCAACCCATTCTGACGTCATTTGGAATTTTTCATGCATTTACTGTTTTTTTAGCTAAATGACCCTAAAATTGAAAAGCACTACAAATGTACTCTCAAAAGGTTGAAATTTGGCATGGTATCAACATTTGATCGACATAGCATGTGCGAAAAAGTTGAGAGGGTTGCGGCAAAAATTGGATGCACTTCGTGTGCAAAATGGACAATCTCTTTCGAAGTATCATGGTTTCGAACGAAAGCTCATCTGTTACAAGGGAATTTCTTTTTTTTTGAAATTATTTGAACTCCTGACTTTTTGTGTTTTCAAAATGAAACATTCAAAGCCATATCATCTATTTTTAACCCTTTTGACTTCATTTCGTATATTTCATGCATTTACTGATTTTCTTGAGCTAAATGACCCTGAAGTTGAAAAGCACAACAAATGAACTCTGAAAAGGTCGAAAGTTGGCATGGTATCATTATTTTACCTACATGTCCTGTGATAGAAAGTTCAGAGGTTTACGACAAAAACTTGATGCACTTCGTGTGCAAAATGGATAATCTCTTTCGAAGTATCAAGGTTTCGTATGAAAACTCATCTGTTATAAAAGGATTTTATTTTCTTTTGAACTTATTTGAACTCTTGACTTTTTGTGTTTTCAAAATGAACCATTCAAAGCCACATCATCAATTTTAAACCCTTTCTGGCTTCATTTGGTATTTTTCATGCATTTACTGATTTTTTGAGCTGAATGACCCTGAAATTGAAAATCACTACAAATGAAATCTCAAAAGGTTGAAAGTTGGCATGGTATAAACATTTGATCCACATAACATGTGCTAAAAAGTTGAGAGGGTTGCGAAAAAAAGTGGATGCACTTCATGTGCAAAATGGACAATCTCTAAGGGATTTCAGTTTTTGGAACTTATTTGAACTCCTAACTTTTTGTGTTTCCAAAATGAACCATTGAAAGCCACATCATCAATTCTTAACCTTGTCTGACTTCATTTGGTATTTTTCATGCATTTACATATTTTTTTGAGCTAAATGACCCTGAAGTTGAAAATCACTACAAATGAACTCTGAAAAGGTTGAAAGTTGGCATGGTATCATCATTTTACCTACATAACATGTGCTAGAAAGTTGAGAGGGTTACAGCAAAAACTGGATGCACTTCATGTGCAAAATGGACAATCTCTTTCGAAGTATCAAGGTTTCGGACGATCTATTACAAAGGTATTTCATTTTTTTGAACTTATTTGAACTCCTGAATTTTTGTGTTTTCAAAATGAACCATTCAAAGCCACATCCTCAATTTTCAACCTTTTCTGACTTCATTTGGTATTTTTCATGCATTTACTGTTTTTTGAGCTAAATGACCCTGAAATTGAAAAGCACTACAAATGAACTCTGAAAAGGTTAAAAGTTGGCATGGTACCAAAATTTGATCCACATAGCATGTGCTAAAAAGTTGACAGGGTTGCCGAAAAAATTGGAGGCACTTGATGTGCAAAATGGACAATCTCTTTCGAAATATCAAGGTTTGAGACAAAACCTCATCCGTTAGCAAGGGATTTCATTTTTTTGAACTTATTTTAACTGCTGAATTTTTGTGTTTACAAAATGAACCATTCAAAGCCACATCATCATTTTTTAACCCTTTTTGATTTCATTTGGTATTTTTCATGCATTTACTGATTTTTTGAGCTAATTGACCCTGAAGTTGAAAAGCACTACAAATGAACTCTGAAAAGGTTGAAAGTTGCCATGGTATCATCATTTTACCTACATAGCATGTGCTAGAAAGTTGAGAGGGTTACGGCAAAAACTGGATACACTTCGTGTGCAAAATGGACAATCTCTTTCGAAGTATCAAGGTTCCGGACGAAAACTCATCTGTTATAAAGAATTTTGTTTTCTTTTGAACTTATTTGAACTCCTGAGTTTTTGTGTTTTCAAAATGAACCATTCATATCCACTTCATCAATTTTGAACCCTTTCTGGCTTCATTTTGTAATTTTCATGCATTTATTGATTTTTTAAGCAAAATGACCCTAAAATTGAAAAGCACTACAAATGAACTCTCAAAGGGTTGAAAGTTGGCATGGTATCCACATTTGATCCACATAGCATGTGCTAAAAAGTTGAGAGGGTTGCGGAAAAAATTGGATACACTTCATGTGCAAAATGGACAATCTCTTTCGAAATATCAAGGTTTCGGACGAAAACTCATCCGTTACTAAGGGATTTCATTTTTTTAATTTATTTGAACTCCTGACTTTTTGTGTTTACAGGATGAACCATTCAAAGCCACATCTTCAATTTTTAAACCTTTCTGACTTGATTTGATATTTTTCATGCATTTACTGATTTTTTGAGCTAAATGACCCTGAAGTTCAAAAGCACTAGAAGTGAACTCTTAAAAGGTTGAAAGTTGGCATGATATCATCATTTTACCTACATAGCATGTGCTAGAAAGCTTAGAAGGTTACGACAAAAACTTGATGCACTTTTTGTGCAAAATGGACAATCTCTTGCGAAGTATCAAGGTTTCGGACGAAAACTCATCTGTTACAAAGGGATTTCATTTTTTTGAACTTATTGGAACTCCTGACTTTTGGTGTTTTCAGAATGAACGATTCAAAGCCACATCATCAATTTTCAACCCTTTCTGACTTCATTTGGTTTTTTTCATGCATTTACTTATTTTTTTTTAGCTAAATGACCCTGAAATTGAAAAGCACTAAAAATGAACTCTGAAAAGGTTGGAAGTTGCCATTGTATCCTCATTTGACCCACATAGCATGTGCTAAAAAGTTGATAGGGTTACGACAAAAACTGGATGCACTTCGTGTGCAAAGTGGACAATCTCTTTCGAAGTATCAAGGTTTCGGACGAAAACTCATCTGTTACAAAGGGATTTCATTTTTTAACTTATTTGAACTCCTGACTTTTTGTGTTTTCAAAATGAACCATTCAAAGCCACATCATCAATTTTTAAGCCCTTCTCACGTCATTTGCTATTTTTCACGCATTTATTGATTTTTTGAGCTAAATGACCCTGAAATTTAAAAGCACTACAAATGAACTCTGAAAAGGTTGAAAGTTGGAATGATATCATCATTTGACCCACATATCATGTGCTAAAAAGTTGAGAGGGTTGCCGAAAAACTGGATGCACTTCATGTGCAAAATGGACAATCTCTTTGGAAGTATCAAGGTTCCGGACGAAAACTCATCTGTTACAAAGGGATTTCATTTTTTTGAAGTTATTTGGACTCCTAACTTTTTGTGTGTTGAAAATGAACCATTGAAAGCCACATCATGAATTTTCTACCCTTTCTAACTTGGTTTTCTATTTTTCATACATTTACTCATTTTTTTGAGCTAAATGACCATGAAATTGAAAAGCACTACAAATGAACTTTGAAAAGGTTGAAAGTTGGCTTGGTATACTCACTTGACCCACATAGCATGTGCTACAAAGTTGAGAGGTTTACGGCAAAAACTAGATGCACTTCGGGTGCAAAATAGCCTCTTTTGAAGTATCTAGGTTTCGAATGAAAACTCATCTGTTACAAAGGGATTACAAATTTTTGAAATTATTTGAACTCCAGACATTTTGTGTGTTCAAAATGAACCATTCAAAGTCACATCATAAATTTTCAACCCATTCTGACGTCATTTGGTATTTTTCATGCATTTACTGGGTTTTTTGAGCTGAATGACCCTAAAATGGAAAAGCACTACAAATGAACTCTCAAAAGGTTGCAATTTGGCATGGTATCAACATTTGATCCACATAGCATGTGCTAAAAAGTTGAGAGGGTTGCGGCAAAAAGTGGATGCACTTCGTGTGCAAAATGGACAATCTCTTTCGAAGTATCATGGTTTCGAACGAAAACTCATCTGTTACAAGGGGATTTCTTTTTTTTGAAATTATTTGAACTCCTGAATTTTTTTGTTTTCAAAATGAAACATTAAAAGCCACATCATCAAATTTTAACCCTTTTTGACTTCATTTGTTATTTTTCATGCATTCACTGATTTTTTTGAGCTAAATGACCCTGAAGTTGAAAAGCACTTCCAATGAACTCTGAAAAGGTCGAAAGTTGGCATGGTATTATTATTTTACCTACATATCCTGTGATAGAAAATTGAGAGGGTTACGGCAAAAACTTGATGCACTTCGTGTGCAAAATGGACAATCTCTTTCGAAGTATCAATGTTTCGGACGAAAACTCATCTGTTAAACGGATTTCATTTTTTGAACTTATTTGAAATCCTGACTTTTTGTGTTTTCAAACTGAACCATTCAAAGCCATATCATAAATTTTCAACCCTTTCTGACTTCATTTGGTATTTTTCATGCATTTACTGATTTTTCTTGAGCTAAATGACCCTAAAATTGAAAAGCACTAAAAATGAACTCTGAAAAGGTTGGAAGTTGCCATGGTATCATGATTTGACCCACATAGCATGTGCTAAAAAGTTGACAGGGTTACGGCAAAAACTGGATGCACTTCGTGTGCAAAGTGGACAATCTCTTTCGAAGTATCAAGGTTTCGGACAAAAACTCATCTATTACAAAGGGATTTCATTTTTTAACTTATTTGAACTCCTGACTTTTTGTGTTTTCAAAACGAACCATTCAAAGCCACATCATCAATTTTCAACCCCTTCTCAAGTCATTTGCTATTGTTCACGCATTTATTGATTTTTTGAGCTAACTGACCCTGAAATTTAAAAGCACTACAAATGAACTCTGAAAAGGTTGAAAGTTGGAATGGTATTATCATTTGACCCACATAGCATGTGCTAAAAAGTTGAGAGGGTTGCCGAAAAACTGGATGCACTTCATGTGCAAAATGGACAATCTCTTTCGAAGTATGAAGGTTTCGGACGAAAACTCATCTGTTACAAAGGGATTTCATTTTTTTGAACTTATTTGGACTGCTGACTTTTTTTGTGTTGAAAATGAACCATTGAAACCCACATCATGAATTTTCTGCCCTTTCTGACTTTGTTTTCTATTTTTCATGCATTTACTCATTATTTTGAGCTAAATGACCATGAAATTGAAAAGCACTACAAAATGAAGTGTGAAAAGGTTGAAAGTTGGCTTGGTATACTCATTTGACCCACATAGCATGTGCTACAAAGTTGAGAGGGTTACGGCAAAAACTAGATGCACTTCGGGTGCAAAATAGCCTCTTTTGAACTATCTAGGTTTCGAATGAAAACTCATCTGTTACAAAGGGATTTCAAATTTTTGAAATTATTTGGACTCCTGACATTTTGTGTGTTCAAAATGAACCATTCAAAGTCACATCATAAATTTTCAACCCATTCTGACGTTATTTGGTATTTTTCATGCATTTAATGGTTTTTTTTGAGCTGAATGACCCTAAAATTGAAAAGCACTACAAATGAACTCTGAAAAGGTTGCAATTTGGCATGGTATCAACATTTGATCCACATAGCATGTGCTAAAAAGTTGAGAGGGTTGCGGCAAAAATTGGATGCACTTCGTGTGCAAAATGGACAATCTCTTTCGAAGTATCATGGTTTCGAACGAAAACTCATCTGTTACAAGGCGATTTCTTTTTTTTGAAATTATTTGAACTCCTGAATTTTCTTATTTTCAAAATGAAACATTAAAAGCCACATCATCAAATTTTAACCCTTTTTGACTTCATTTGTTATTTTTCATGCATTCACTGATTTTTTTTGAGCTAAATGACCCCGAACTTGAAAAGCACTGCAAATGAATTCTGAAAAGGTCGAAAGTTGGCATGGTATCATCAGTTGACCCACATAGCATGTGCTAAAAAGTTGAGAGGGTTACGACAAAAACTTGATGCACTTCGTGTGCAAAATGGACAATCTCTTTCGAAGTATCAATGTTTCGGACGAAAACTCATATGTTATAAAGGGATTTTCTTTTCTTTTGAACTTATTTGAACTCTTGACTTTTTGTGTTTTCAAAATGAACCATTCAAAGCCACATCATCAATTTTCAACCCTTTCTGACTTCATTTGGTATTTTTCATGCATTTACTGATTTTTTTGAGGTAAATGACCCTGAAATTGAAAAGCACTAAAAATGAACTCTGAAAAGGTTGGAAGTTGCCATGGTATCACCATTTGACCCACATAGCATGTGCTAAAAAGTTGACAGGGTTACGACAAAAACTGGATACACTTCATGTGCAAAGTGGACAATCTCTTTCGAAGTATCAAGGTTTCGGACGAAAACTCATCTGTTACAAAGGGATTTCATTTTTTAACTTATTTGAACTCTTGAATTTTTGTGTTTTCAAAACGAACCATTCAAAGTCACATCATCAATTTTCAACCCCTTCTAACGTCATTTGCTATTTTTCACGCATTTATTTATTTTTTGAGCTAAATGACCCTGAAATTTAAAAGCACTACAAATGAACTCTGAAAACGTTAAAAGTTGGAATGGTATCATCATTTGACCCACATAGCATGTGCTAAAAAGTTGAGAGGGTTGCGGAAAAACTGGCTGCACTTTATGTGCAAAATGGACAATCTCTTTCGAAGTATGAAGGTTTCGGACGAAAACTCATCTGTTACAAAGGGATTTCATTTTTTTGAACTTATTTGGACTCCTGACTGTTTGTGTGTTGAAAATGAACCATTGAAAGCCACATCATGAATTTTCTACCCTTTCTGACTTTGTTTGCTATGTTTCATGCATTTACTCATTTTTTTTAGCTAAAGGACCATGAAATTGAAAATCACTACAAATGAACTTTGAAAAGGTTGAAAGTTGGCTTGGTATACTCATTTGCCCACATAGCATGTGATCCAAAGTTGAGAGGGTTACGGAAAAAACTAGATGCACTTCGGGTGCAAAATAGCCTCTTTTGAAGTATCTAGGTTTCGAATGAAAACTCATGTGTTACAAAGGGATTTCAAAATTTTGAAATTATTTGGACTCCAGACTTTTTGTGTGTTCAAAATGAACCATTGAAAGTCACATCATAAATTTTCAACCCATTCTGACGTCATTTGGTATTTTTCATGCATTTACTCGGTTTTTTTAGCTAAATGACCCTAAAATATAAAAGCACTACAAATGAAGTCTCAAAAGGTTGAAATTTGGCATGGTATCAACATTTGATCCACATAGCATGTGCTAAAAAGTTGAGAGGCTTGCGGCAAAAATTGGATGCACTTCGTGTGCAAAATGGACAATATCTTTCGAAGTATCAAGGTTTCGGACGAAAACTCATCTGTTACGATGGGATTACATTTTTTGAAATTGCTTGAACTCCTAAATTTTTGTGTTTACAAAATGAGCCATTCAAGTCCACATCATTAATTTTTAACCCTTTCTAACTTCATTTGGTATTTTTCATGCATTTACTGAATTTTTTGAGCTAAATGACTCTGAAGTTGAAAATCGCTGCAAATGAACTCTGAAAAGGCTGAAAGTTGGCATGGTGTCATCATTTTACCTACATAGCATGTGCTAGAAAGTTGAGAGGGTTACGGCAAAAACAGGATGCACTTCACGTGCAAAGCGGACAATCTCTTTTGAAGTATCAAGGTTTCGGACGAAAACCTCATCTCTTATAAAGGGATTTTGTTTTATTTTGAACCTTTTTGAACTCGTGACTTTTTGTGTTTTCAAACTGAAACATTCAAAGCCACATCATCAATTTTTAACCATTTCTGACATCATTTGGCATTTTTCATGCATTTACTGATTTTTTGAGCTAAATGACCCTGAAGTTGAAAAGCACTACAAATGAACTCTGAAAAGGGTGAAAGTTGGCATGGTATTATTATTTTACCTACATAGCATGTGCTAGAAAGTTGAGAGGGTTACGGCAAAAACTAGATACACTTAGTGTGCAAAATGGACAATCTCTTTCGAAGTATCAATGTTTCGGACGAAAACTCATCTGTTAAAGGGATTTCATATTTTGAACTTATTTGAAATACTGACTTTTTGTGTTTTCAAAATGAACCATTCAAAGCCACATCATAAATTTTCAACCCTTTCTGACTTCATTTGGTATTTTTCATGCATTTACTGATTTTTGTTGAGCTCAATGACCCTAAAATTGAAAAGCACTAAAAATGAACTCTGAAAAGGTTGGAAGTTGCCATGGTATCATGATTTGACCCACATAGCATGTGCTAAAAAGTTGACAGGGTTACGGCAAAAACTGGATGCACTTCGTGTGCAAAGTGGACAATCTCTTTCGAAGTATCAAGGTTTCGGACAAAAACTCATCTGTTACAAAGGGATTTCATTTTTTAACTTATTTGAACTCCTGACTTTTTGTGTTTTCAAAACGAACCATTCAAAGTCACATCATCAATTTTCAACCCCTTCTCAAGTCATTTGCTATTTTTCACGCATTTATTGATTTTTTGAGCTAAATGACCATGAAATTTAAAAGCACTACAAATGAACTCTGAAAAGGTTGAAAGTTGGAATGGTATCATCATTTGACCCACATAGCATGTGCTAAAAAGTTGAGAGGGTTGCCGAAAAACTGGATGCACTTCATGTGCAAAATGGACAATCTCTTTCGAAGTATGAAGGTTTCGGACGAAAACTCATCTGTTACAAAGGGATTTCATTTTTTTGAACTTATTTGGACTCCTGACTTTTTTTGTGTTGAAAATGAACCATTGAAACCCACATCATGAATTTTCTGCCCTTTCTGACTTTGTTTTCTATTTTTCATGCATTTACTAATTATTTTTGAGCTAAATGACCATGAAATTGAAAAGCACTACAAAACGAACTGTGAAAAGGTTGAAAGATGGCTTGGTATACTCATTTGACCCACATAGCATGTGCTACAAAGTTGAGAGGGTTAGGGCAAAAACTAGATGCACTTCGGGTGCAAAATAGCCTCTTTTGAACTATCTAGGTTTCGAATGAAAACTCATCTGTTACAAAGGGATTTAAAAATTTTGAAATTATTTGGACTCCTGACATTTTGTGTGTTCAAAATGAACCATTCAAAGTCACATCATAAATTTTCAACCCATTCTGACGTCATTTGGTATTTTTCATGCATTTACTGGTTTTTTTGAGCTGAATGACCCTAAAATTGAAAAGCACTACAAATGAACTCTAAAAAGGTTGCAATTTGGCATGGTATCAACATTTGATCCACATAGCATGTGCTAAAAAGTTGAGAGGGTTGCGGCAAAAATTGGATGCACTTCGTGTGCAAAATGGACAATCTCTTTCGAAGTATCATGGTTTCGAACGAAAACTCATCTGTTACAAGGCGATTTCTTTTTTTTGAAATTATTTGAACTCCTAAATTTTCTTGTTTTCAAAATAAACATTAAAAGCAACATCATCAAATTTTAACCCTTTTTGACTTCATTTGTTATTTTTCATGCATTCACTGATTTTTTTGAGCTAAATGACCCTGAACTTGAAAAGCACTGCAAATGAATTCTGAAAAGGTCGAAAGTTGGCATGGTATCATCAGTTGACCCACATAGCATGTGCTAAAAAGTTGAGAGGGTTACGACAAAAACTTGATGCACTTCGTGTGCAAAATGGACAATTTCTTTCGAAGTATCAATGTTTCGGACGAAAACTCATATGTTATAAAGGGATTTTCTTTTCTTTTGAACTTATTTGAACTCTTGACTTTTTGTGTTTTCAAAATGAACCATTCAAAGCCACATCATCAATTTTCAACCCTTTCTGACTTCATTTGGTATTTTTCATGCATTTACTGATTTTTTTGAGCTAAATGACCGTGAAATTGAAAAGCACTAAAAATGAACTCTGAAAAGGTTGGAAGTTGCCATGGTATCATCATTTGACACACATAGCATGTGCTAAAAAGTTGACAGGGTTACGACAAAAACTGGAAACACTTCATGTGCAAAGTGGACAATCTCTTTCGAAGTATCAAGGTTTCGGACGAAAACTCATCTGTTACAAAGGGATTTCATTTTTTAACTTATTTGAACTCTTGAATTTTTGTGTTTTCAAAACGAACCATTCAAAGTCACATCATCAATTTTCGACCCCTTCTAACGTCATTTGCTATTTTTCACGCATTTATTTATTTTTTGAGCTAAATGACCCTGAAATTTAAAATCACTACAAATGAACTCTGAAAAGGTTAAAAGTTGGAATGGTATCATCATTTGACCCACATAGCATGTGCTAAAAAGTTGAGAGGGTTGCGGAAAAACTGGCTGCACTTTATGTGCAAAATGGACAATCTCTTTCGAAGTATGAAGGTTTCGGACGAAAACTCATCTGTTACAAAGGGATTTCATTTTTTTGAACTTATTTGGACTCCTGACTTTTTGTGTGTTGAAAATGAACCATTGAAAGCCACATCATGAATTTTCTACCCTTTCTGACTTTGTTTGCTATTTTTCATGCATTTACTCATTTTTTTTGAGCTAAAGGACCCTGAAATTGAAAATCACTACAAATGAACTTTGAAAAGGTTGAAAGTTGGCTTGGTATACTCATTTGACCCACATAGCATGTGATCCAAAGTTGAGAGGGCTACGGAAAAAACTAGATGCACTTCGGGTGCAAAATAGCCTCTTTTGAAGTATCTAGGTTTCGAATAAAAACTCATGTGTTACAAAGGGATTTCAAAATTTTGAAATTATTTGGACTCCAGACTTTTTGTGTGTTCAAAATGAACCATTGAAAGTCACATCATAAATTTTCAACCCATTCTGACGTCATTTGGTATTTTTCATGCATTTACTCGGTTTTTTTTAGCTAAATGACCCTAAAATAGAAAAGCACTACAAATGAAGTCTCAAAAGGTTGAAATTTGGCATGGTATCAACATTTGATCCACATAGCATGTGCTAAAAAGTTGAGAGGCTTGCGGCAAAAATTGGATGCACTTCGTGTGCAAAATGGACAATATCTTTTGAAGTATCAAGGTTTCGGACGAAAACTCATCTGTTACGAAGGGATTACATTTTTTGAAATTGCTTGAACTCCTGAATTTTTGTGTTTACAAAATGAACCATTCAAATCCACATCATTAATTTTTAACCCTTTCTAACTTCATTTGGTATTTTTCATGCATTTACTGAATTTTTTGAGCTAAATGACTCTGAAGTTGAAAATCGCTGCAAATGAACTCTGAAAAGGCTGAAAGTTGGCATGGTGTCATCATTTTACCTACATAGCATGTGCTAGAAAGTTGAGAGGGTTACGGCAAAAACTGGATGCACTTCACGTGCAAAGTGGACAATCTCTTTTGAAGTATCAAGGTTTCGGACGAAAACTCATCTCTTATAAAGGGATTTTGTTTTATTTTGAACCTTTTTGAACTCGTGACTTTTTGTGTTTTCAAACTGAAACATTCAAAGCCACATCATCAATTTTTAACCATTTCTGACATCATTTGGCATTTTTCATGCATTTACTGATTTTTTGAGCTAAATGACCCTGAAGTTGAAAAGCACTACAAATGAACTCTGAAAAGGGTGAAAGTTGGCATGGTATTATTATTTTACCTACATAGCATGTGCTAGAAAGTTGAGAGGGTTACGGCAAAAACTAGATACACTTAGTGTGCAAAATGGACAATCTCTTTCGAAGTATCAATGTTTCGGACGAAAACTCATCTGTTAAAGGGATTTCATTTTTTGAACTTATTTGAAATACTGACTTTTTGTGTTTTCAAAATGAACCATTCAAAGCCACATCATAAATTTTCAACCCTTTCTGACTTCATTTGGTATTTTTCATGCATTTACTGATTTTTGTTGAGCTCAATGACCCTAAAATTGAAAAGCACTAAAAATGAACTCTGAAAAGGTTGGAAGTTGCCATGGTATCATGATTTGACCCACATAGCATGTGCTAAAAAGTTGACAGGGTTACGGCAAAAACTGGATGCACTTCGTGTGCAAAGTGGACAATCTCTTTCGAAGTATCAAGGTTTCGGACAAAAACTCATCTGTTACAAAGGGATTTCATTTTTTAACTTATTTGAACTCCTGACTTTTTGTGTTTTCAAAACGAACCATTCAAAGTCACATCATCAATTTTCAAACCCTTCTCAAGTCATTTGCTATTTTTCACGCATTTATTGATTTTTTGAGCTAAATGACCATGAAAATTAAAAGCACTACAAATGAACTCTGAAAAGGTTGAAAGTTGGAATGGTATCATCATTTGACCCACATAGCATGTGCTAAAAAGTTGAGAGGGTTGCCGAAAAACTGGATGCACTTCATGTGCAAAATGGACAATCTCTTTCGAAGTATGAAGGTTTCGGACGAAAACTCATCTGTTACAAAGGGATTTCATTTTTTTGAACTTATTTGGACTCCTGACTTTTTTTGTGTTGAAAATGAACCATTGAAACCCACATCATGAATTTTCTGCCCTTTCTGACTTTGTTTTCTATTTTTCATGCATTTACTAATTATTTTTGAGCTAAATGACCATGAAATTGAAAAGCACTACAAAACGAACTGTGAAAAGGTTGAAAGTTGGCTTGGTATACTCATTTGACCCACATAGCATGTGCTACAAAGTTGAGAGGGTTAGGGCAAAAACTAGATGCACTTCGGGTGCAAAATAGCCTCTTTTGAACTATCTAGGTTTCGAATGAAAACTCATCTGTTACAAAGGGATTTAAAATTTTTGAAATTATTTGGACTCCTGACATTTTGTGTGTTCAAAATGAACCATTCAAAGTCACATCATAAATTTTCAACCCATTCTGACGTCATTTGGTATTTTTCATGCATTTACTGGTTTTTTTGAGCTGAATGACCCTAAAATTGAAAAGCACTACAAATGAACTCTAAAAAGGTTGCAATTTGGCATGGTATCAACATTTGATCCACATAGCATGTGCTAAAAAGTTGAGAGGGTTGCGGCAAAAATTGGATGCACTTCGTGTGCAAAATGGACAATCTCTTTCGAAGTATCATGGTTTCGAACGAAAACTCATCTGTTACAAGGCGATTTCTTTTTTTTGAAATTATTTGAACTCCTGAATTTTCTTGTTTTCAAAATAAACATTAAAAGCAACATCATCAAATTTTAACCCTTTTTGACTTCATTTGTTCTTTTTCATGCATTCACTGATTTTTTTGAGCTAAATGACCCTGAACTTGAAAAGCACTGCAAATGAATTCTGAAAAGGTCGAAAGTTGGCATGGTATCATCAGTTGACCCACATAGCATGTGCTAAAAAGTTGAGAGGGTTACGACAAAAACTTGATGCACTTCGTGTGCAAAATGGACAATTTCTTTCGAAGTATCAATGTTTCGGACGAAAACTCATATGTTATAAAGGGATTTTCTTTGCTTTTGAACTTATTTGAACTCTTGACTTTTTGTGTTTTCAAAATGAACCATTCAAAGCCACATCATCAATTTTCAACCCTTTCTGACTTCATTTGGTATTTTTCATGCATTTACTGATTTTTTTGAGCTAAATGACCGTGAAATTGAAAAGCACTAAAAATGAACTCTGAAAAGGTTGGAAGTTGCCATGGTATCATCATTTGACCCACATAGCATGTGCTAAAAAGTTGACAGGGTTACGACAAAAACTGGAAACACTTCATGTGCAAAGTGGACAATCTCTTTCGAAGTATCAAGGTTTCGGACGAAAACTCATCTGTTACAAAGGGATTTCATTTTTTAACTTATTTGAACTCTTGAATTTTTGTGTTTTCAAAACGAACCATTCAAAGTCACATCATCAATTTTCAACCCCTTCTAACGTCATTTGCTATTTTTCACGCATTTATTTATTTTTTGAGCTAAATGACCCTGAAATTTAAAATCACTACAAATGAACTCTGAAAAGGTTAAAAGTTGGAATGGTATCATCATTTGACCCACATAGCATGTGCTAAAAAGTTGAGAGGGTTGCGGAAAAACTGGCTGCACTTTATGTGCAAAATGGACAATCTCTTTCGAAGTATGAAGGTTTCGGACGAAAACTCATCTGTTACAAAGGGATTTCATTTTTTTGAACTTATTTGGACTCCTGACTTTTTGTGTGTTGAAAATGAACCATTGAAAGCCACATCATGAATTTTCTACCCTTTCTGACTTTGTTTGCTATTTTTCATGCATTTACTCATTTTTTTGAGCTAAAGGACCCTGAAATTGAAAATCACTACAAATGAACTTTGAAAAGGTTGAAAGTTGGCTTGGTATACTCATTTGACCCACATAGCATGTGATCCAAAGTTGAGAGGGTTACGGAAAAAACTAGATGCACTTCGGGTGCAAAATAGCCTCTTTTGAAGTATCTAGGTTTCGAATGAAAACTCATGTGTTACAAAGGGATTTCAAAATTTTGAAATTATTTGGACTCCAGACTTTTTGTGTGTTCAAAATGAACCATTGAAAGTCACATCATAAATTTTCAACCCATTCTGACGTCATTTGGTATTTTTCATGCATTTACTCGGTTTTTTTTAGCTAAATGACCCTAAAATAGAAAAGCACTACAAATGAAGTCTCAAAAGGTTGAAATTTGGCATGGTATCAACATTTGATCCACATAGCATGTGCTAAAAAGTTGAGAGGCTTGCGGCAAAAATTGGATGCACTTCGTGTGCAAAATGGACAATATCTTTGGAAGTATCAAGGTTTCGGACGAAAACTCATCTGTTACGAAGGGATTACATTTTTTGAAATTGCTTGAACTCCTGAATTTTTGTGTTTACAAAATGAACCATTCAAATCCACATCATTAATTTTTAACCCTTTCTAACTTCATTTGGTATTTTTCATGCATTTACTGAATTTTTTGAGCTAAATGACTCTGAAGTTGAAAATCGCTGCAAATGAACTCTGAAACGGCTGAAAGTTGGCATGGTGTCATCATTTTACCTACATAGCATGTGCTAGAAAGTTGAGAGGGTTACGGCAAAAACTGGATGCACTTCACGTGCAAAGTGGACAATCTCTTTTGAAGTATCAAGGTTTCGGACGAAAACTCATCTCTTATAAAGGGATTTTGTTTTATTTTGAACCTTTTTGAACTCGTGACTTTTTGTGTTTTCAAACTGAAACATTCAAAGCCACATCATCAATTTTTAACCATTTCTGACATCATTTGGTATTTTTCATGCATTTACTGATTTTTTGAGCTAAATGACCCTGAAGTTGAAAAGCACTACAAATGAACTCTCAAAAGGGTGAAAGTTGGCATGGCATTATTATTTTACCTACATAGCGTGTGCTAGAAAGTTGAGAGGGTTACGGCAAAAACTAGATGCACTTAGTGTGCAAAATGGACAATCTCTTTCGAAGTATCAAGGTTCCGGATGAAAACTCATCTTTTATAAAGGGTTTTGTTTTCTTTTGAACTTGTTTGAACTCCTGAATTTTTGTGTTTTCAAAATGAACCATTCGAAGCCACATCATAATTTTATACCATTTCAAGCTTCATTTGTTATTTTTCATGCATTTACTAATTTTTTGCGCTAAATGACGCTAATATGAGCAATCTCTAAAAGTTACAAAATGGACAACTCTTTCGAAGTATCAAGGTTTCGGACGAAAACTCATCTATTACAAAGGGATTTCATTTTTTTGAACTTATTTGAATTCCTGAATTTTTTAGTTTTCAAAATGAACCATTCAAAGCTACACCATCAATTTTCACCCCTTTCTAACTTCATTTGGTATTTAATGCATTTACTTGGGTTTTTGAGCTAATTGAAAAGCACTACAAATGAACTCTGAAAAGATTGAAAGTTGGCATGGTATAATCATTTGACCCACATAGCATGTGCTAAAAAGTTGAGAGGGTTACGACAAAAACTAGATGTACTTCGTGTGCAAAATGGACAATCTCTTTCGAAGTGTCAAGGTTTCGGACAAAAACTCATCTATTACAAAGCGATTTCATTTTTTCGAACTTATTTGAACTCCTGAATTTTTGTGTTTCAGAATGTACATTCAAAGCTACATCATCAATTTTTAACCCTTTCTGACTTCATTAGTTATTTTTCGTACATTAACTGATTTTTGTGAGCTAGATGACCTTGAAATTGAAAAGCACTACAAATGAACTCTGAAAAGGTTGAAAGATGGCATGGTATCTTTATTTTACCAACAAAGCATGTGCTATAAAGTTGAGAGGGTTACAGCAAAAACTGGATGCACTTCGTGTGCAAAATGGACAATCTCTTTCAAAGTATCAAGGTTTCAGACGAAAACTCATCTGTTATAAAGGGATTTTGTTTTATTTTGAACCTTTTTGAACTCCTGACTTTTTGGGTTTTAAAAATGAACCATTCAAAGCCACATCATCAATTTTAAACCCTTTCTAACTTCATTTGGTATTTTCCATGCATTTACTAATTCTTTGAGCTAAATGACCCTGAAATTGAAAAGCACTACAAATGAACTCTAAAAAGGTTGAAAGTTGGCATGGTATCAGCATTTGATCCACATAGCATGTGCTAAAAATTTGAGAGGGTTGCGGAAATAATTGGCTGTACTTCATGTGCAAAATGGACAATCTATTTCAAAATATCAACGTTTCAGACGAAAACTCATCCGTTACAAAGGGATTTCATTTTTTTGAACTTATTTGAACTCCTGACTTTTTGTGTTTACAAAATGACCCATTCAAAGCCGCATCATCAATTTTCAACCCTTTCTGACTTCATTTGGTATTTTTGAAGCATTTACTGGGTTTTTATGAGCTAAATGACCCTGAAATTGAAAAGCACTACAAATGAACTCTAAAAAGGTTGAAAGTTCGCATGGCATAATAATTTGACCTACATAGCATGTGCTAAAAAGTTGAGACGGTTATGGCAAAAACTGGATGCACTTCGTGTGCAAAATGGACATTCTCTTTTGAAATATCAGGGTTTCGGACGAAAACTCATCTGTTACAACGGGATTTTATTTTTTACAACTTATTTGGACTCCAGACTTTTTGTATCTTTAAAATGCACTATTCAAAGCCACATCATCAATTTTTTACCCTTCGTGACTTCATTTGCTATTTTTCATGTATTTACTAAAAAAAATTGAGCTAAATGACCCATAAATTTAAGAGAACTACAAATGAACTCTAAAATGGTTGACCCACATAGCATGTGGTAAAAAGTTGAGAAGGTTACGACAAAAACTAGAGGCACTTCGTGTGCAAAATGGACAATCTCTTTCGAAGTATCGAGGTTTCGGACGACAACTCATCTGTTACAGAGGGATTACATTTTTTGAACTTATTTGAACTCATGACTTTTTGTGGTTTCAAAATGAACCATTAAAAACCACATCATCAATTTTCAACCCTTTCTGACTTCATTTGATATATTTCACGCATTTACTAATTTTTTAGCTAAATGACCCTAAAATTGAAAAGCACTACAAATGAACTCTGAAAAGGTTGAAAGTTGGCATGGTATCATCAGTTGACCCACATAGCATGTGCTAAAAAGTTGAAAAGGTTATGGCAAAAACTCGATGCACTTCGTGTGCAAAATGGACAATCTCTTTCGAAGTATCCAGGTTTCGGACGAAAACTCAGCTGTTACAAAGGGATTTCATTTTTTGAACTTATTTAAACTCCTGACATTTTGTGTTTTCAAAATGAACCATTCAAAGCAACATCATCAATTTCAACCCTTTCTGAGTTCATTTGCTATTTTTCATGCATTTACTAAATTTTTTTGAGCTAAATGACCTGTAAATTGAAAATAACTACAAATGAACTCTAAAAAGGTTGAATGTTGTCATGGTATCATCATTTGACCCACAAAGCATGTGCTAAAAAGTTGAGAAGGTTACGGCAAAAACCGGATGCACTTCGTGTGCAAAATGGACAATCTCTTTCGAAGTATCAAGGTTTCGGACGAAAACTCATCTGTTACGAAGGGATTACATTTTTGAACTTATTTGAACTCCTCACTTTTTGTGTTTTCAAAATGAACCATTCAAAACCACATCATCAATTTTCATCCCTTTCTGACTTCATTTGCTATATTTCACGCATTTACTAATTTTTTAGCTAAATGACCCTAAAATGGAAAAGCACTACAAATAAACTCTCAAAATGTTGAAAGTTGTCATGGTATCATCATTTGACCCACAAAGCATGTGCTAAAAAGTTGAGAAGGTTACGGCAAAAACTTGATGCACTTTGTGGGCAAAATTGACAATCTCTTTCGAAGTATCAAGGTTTCAGACGAAAACTCATCTGTTATAAAGGGATTTTGTTTTATTTTGAACCTTTTTGAACTCCTGACTTTTTGGGTTTTAAAAATGAACCATTCAAAGCCACATCATCAATTTTAAACCCTTTCTAACTTCATTTGGTATTTTCCATGCATTTACTAATTCTTTGAGCTAAATGACCCTGAAATTGAAAAGCACTACAAATGAACTCTAAAAAGGTTGAAAGTTGGCATGGTATCAGCATTTGATCCACATAGCATGTGCTAAAAATTTGAAAGGGTTGCGGAAATAATTGGCTGTACTTCATGTGCAAAATGGACAATCTATTTCAAAATATCAACGTTTCAGACGAAAACTCATCCGTTACAAAGGGATTTCATTTTTTTGAACTTATTTGAACTCCTGACTTTTTGTGTTTACAAAATGACCCATTCAAAGCCGCATCATCAATTTTCAACCCTTTCTGACTTCATTTGGTATTTTTGAAGCATTTACTGGGTTTTTATGAGCTAAATGACCCTGAAATTGAAAAGCACTACAAATGAACTCTAAAAAGGTTGAAAGTTCGCATGGCATAATAATTTGACCTACATAGCATGTGCTAAAAAGTTGAGACGGTTATGGCAAAAACTGGATGCACTTCGTGTGCAAAATGGACATTCTCTTTTGAAATATCAGGGTTTCGGACGAAAACTCATCTGTTACAACGGGATTTTATTTTTTACAACTTATTTGGACTCCAGACTTTTTGTATCTTTAAAATGCACTATTCAAAGCCACATCATCAATTTTTTACCCTTCGTGACTTCATTTGCTATTTTTCATGTATTTACTAAAAAAAATTGAGCTAAATGACCCATAAATTTAAGAGAACTACAAATGAACTCTAAAATGGTTGATCCACATAGCATGTGGTAAAAAGTTGAGAAGGTTACGACAAAAACTAGAGGCACTTCGTGTGCAAAATGGACAATCTCTTTCGAAGTATCGAGGTTTCGGACGACAACTCATCTGTTACAGAGGGATTACATTTTTTGAACTTATTTGAACTCATGACTTTTTGTGGTTTCAAAATGAACCATTAAAAACCACATCATCAATTTTCAACCCTTTCTGACTTCATTTGATATATTTCACGCATTTACTAATTTTTTAGCTAAATGACCCTAAAATTGAAAAGCACTACAAATGAACTCTGAAAAGGTTGAAAGTTGGCATGGTATCATCAGTTGACCCACATAGCATGTGCTAAAAAGTTGAAAAGGTTATGGCAAAAACTTGATGCACTTCGTGTGCAAAATGGACAATCTCTTTCGAAGTATCCAGGTTTCGGACGAAAACTCAGCTGTTACAAAGGGATTTCATTTTTTGAACTTATTTAAACTCCTGACATTTTGTGTTTTCAAAATGAACCATTCAAAGCAACATCATCAATTTCAACCCTTTCTGAGTTCATTTGCTATTTTTCATGCATTTACTAAATTTTTTTGAGCTAAATGACCTGTAAATTGAAAATAACTACAAATGAACTCTAAAAAGGTTGAATGTTGTCATGGTATCATCATTTGACCCACAAAGCATGTGCTAAAAAGTTGAGAAGGTTACGGCAAAAACCGGATGCACTTCGTGTGCAAAATGGACAATCTCTTTCGAAGTATCAAGGTTTCGGACGAAAACTCATCTGTTACGAAGGGATTACATTTTTGAACTTATTTGAACTCCTCACTTTTTGTGTTTTCAAAATGAACCATTCAAAACCACATCATCAATTTTCATCCCTTTCTGACTTCATTTGCTATATTTCACGCATTTACTAATTTTTTAGCTAAATGACCCTAAAATGGAAAAGCACTACAAATAAACTCTCAAAATGTTGAAAGTTGTCATGGTATCATCATTTGACCCACAAAGCATGTGCTAAAAAGTTGAGAAGGTTACGGCAAAAACTTGATGCACTTTGTGTGCAAAATTGACAATCTCTTTCGAAGTATCAAGGTTTCGGACGAAAACTCATCTGTTACGAAGGGATTAAATTTTTTGAACTTATTTGAACTCGTGACTTTTTGTGTTTTCAAAATGACCCATTCAAAACCACATCATCAATTTTGAACCCTTTCTGACTTCATTTGCTATATTTCACGCATTTACTAATTTTTTAGCTAAATGACCCTAAAATTGAAAAGCACTACAAATGAACTCTGAAAAGGTTGAAAGTTGGCATGGTATCATCAGTTGACCCACATAGCATGTGCTAAAAAGTTGAAAAGGTTATGGCAAAAACTCGATGCACTTCGTGTGCAAAATGGACAATCTCTTTCGAAGTATCCAGGTTTCGGACGAAAACTCATCTGTTACAAAGGGATTTCATTGTTTGAACTTATTTAAACTCCTGACATTTTGTGTTTTCAAAATGAACCATTTAGAGCAACATCATCAATTTCAACCCTTTGTGAGTTTATTCGCTATTTTTCATGCATTTACTAAATTTGTTTGAGCTAAATGACCCGTAAATTGAAAATAACAACAAATGAACTCTAAAAAGGTTGAATGTTGTCATGGTATCATCATTTGACCCACAAAGCATGTGCTAAAAAGTTGAGAAGGTTACGACAAAAACTGGATGCACTTCGTGTGCAAAATGGACTATCTCTTCCGAAGTATCAAGGTGACGGACGAAAACTCATTTGTTACGAAGGGATTAAATTTTTCGAACTTATTTGAACTCGTGACTTTTTGTGTTTTCAAAATGACCCATTCAAAACCACATCATCAATTTTCAACCCTTTCTGACTTCATTTGCTATACTTCACGCATTTACTAATTTTTGAGCTAAATGACCCTAAATTTGAAAAGCACTACAAATGAACTCTGAAAAGGTTGAAAGTTGGCATGGTATCATCAGTTGACCCACATAGCATGTGCTAAAAAGTTGAGAAGGTTATGGAAAAAACTCGATGCACTTCGTGTGCAAAATGGACAATCTCTTTCGAAGTATCCAGGTTTCGGACGAAAACTCATCTGTTACAAAGGGATTTCATTTTTTTAACTTATTTAAACTCCTGACTTTTTGTGTTTTCAAAATGAACCGTTGAAAGCCACATCATTAATTTTCAACCCTTTCTGGCTTCATTTGTTAGTTTTCATGCATTTACTGATTTTTATGGGCTAAATGACCCTGAAATTGAAACCACTACAAATGAACTCTGAAAGGTTGAAAAAAGGTGGCATGGTATCATCTATTGACCCACATAGCATGTTCTAAAAAGTTGAGAGGGTTGTGGCAAAATTAGATGCACTTCGTGTGCAAAATGGACAATCTATTTGAAGGTATGAAGGTTTCGGACAAAAACTCATCTGTTACAAAAGTGATTTTATTTTTTTTGAACATATTTGAACTCCTGACTTTTTGTGCTTTCAAAATGAACCATTCAAAGACACATCATCAATTTTCAACCCTTTCTAACTTCATTTGGTATTTTTCATGCATTTACTATTTTTTTGAGCTAAATGACTTTGAAATTGAAAAGCACTACAAATGAACTCTGAAAAGGTTGAAAGTTGGCATGGTATCAACATTTGATCCACATAGCACGTGCTAAAAAGTTGAGAGGGTTGCAGAAATAATTGGTTGTACTTCATGTGCAAAATGGACAATCTCTTTCAAAATATCAAGCTTTCGGACGAAAACTCATCCGTTACAAAGGGATTTCATTTTTTTGAACTTATTTGAACTCCTGACTTTTTGTGTTTACAAAATGACCTATTCAAAGCCACATCATCAATTTTCAACCCTTTTTGACTTCATTTGGTATTTTTCAAGCATTTAGTGGGTTTTTATGAGCTAAATGACCCTGAAATTGAAAAGCACTAAAAATGAACTCTAAAAAGGTTGAAAGTTCGTATGGCATAATAATTTGACCTACATCGCATGTGCTAAAAAGTTGAGAGGGTTATGGCGAAAACTGGATGCACTTCGTGTGCAAAATGGACATTCTCTATTGAAGTATCAGGGTTTCGGACGAAAACTCATCTGTTACAACGGGATTTCATTTTTTTGAACTTATTTGGACTCCAGACTTTTGTGTCTTGAAAATGCACTATTCAAAGCCACATCATCATTTTTTAACCGTTTGTGACTTCATTTGGTATTTTTCATGTATTTACTAGTTTTTTGAGCTAAATGACCCTGAAGTTGAAAAGCACTACAAATGAACTTTGAAAATTTTGAAAGTTGGCATGGTATCATCATTTTACCCACATAGCATGTGCTGGAAAGTTGAGAGGGTTAAGGCAAAAACTGATTACACTTCGTGCGCAAAATGCACAATCTCTTTCGAAGTGTCAAGGTTTCGGACGAAAACTCATCTGTTATAAAGGGATTTCGTTTACTTTTGATCTTATTTGGACTCCTGACATTTTGTGTTTTCAAAATGAACCATTCAAAGCCACATCATCAATTTCAACCCTTTCTGAGTTCATTTGTTATTTTTCATGCATTTACTAAATTTTTTTAGCTAAATGACCCGTAAATTGAAAAGAACTACAAATGAACTCTAAAAAGGTTGAAAGTTGTCATGGTATCATCATTTGACCCACAAAGCATGTGCTAAAAAGTTGAGAAGGTTATGGCAAAAACTGGATGCACTTCGTGTGCAAAATGGACTATCTCTTTCGAAGTATCAAGGTTTCGGACGAAAACTCATCTGTTAAGAAGGGATTACATTTTTTGAACTTATTTGAACTCGTGACTTTTTGTGTTTTCGAAATGAACCATTCAAAACCACATCATCAATTTTCAACCCTTTCAGACTTCATTTGCTATATTTCACGCATTTACTATTTTTTTAGCTAAATGACCCTAAAATTGAAAAGCACTACAAATGAACTCTGAAAAGGTTGAAAGTTGGCATGGTATCATCAGTTGACCCACATAGCATGTGCTAAAAAGTTGAGAAGGTTATGGCAAAAACTCGATGCACTTCGTGTGCAAAATGGACAGCCTCTTTCAAAGTATGAAGGTTTTGGACGAAAACGCATCTGTTACAAAGGGATTTCATTTGTTGAACTTATTTAAACTCCTGACTTTTTGTGTTTTCAAAATGAACCGTTCAAAGCCACATCATTAATTTTCATTCCTTTCTGGATTCATTTGCTATTTTTAATGCATTTACTGATTTTTATGAGCAGAATGACCCTCAAATCGAAACCACTACAACTGAACTCTGAAAAGGTTGAAAAAAGTTGGCATGGTATCATCATTTGACCCACATAGCATGTTCTAAAAGGTTGAGAGGGTTGTGGCAAAACTAGACGCACCTCGTGTGCAAAATGGACAATCTATTTGAAAGTATGAAGGTTTCGGACGAAAACTCATCTGTTACAAAGCGATTTTATTTTTTTAAACATATTTGAACTCCTGACTTTGTGTGTTTTCAAAATGAACCATTCAAAGACACATCATCAATTTTCAACCCTTTCTGAATTCATTTCGTATTTTTCATGCATTTACTATTTTTTGAGCTAAATGACTTTGAAATTGAAAAGCACTACAAATGAACTCTGAAAAGGTTGAATGTTGGCATGGTATCAACATTTGATCCACATAGCACGTGCTAAAAAGTTGAGAGGGTTGCGGAAATAATTGGTTGGACTTCATGTGCAAAATGGACAATCTCTTTCAAAATATCAAGGTTTCGAACGAAAACTCATCCGTTACAAAGGGATTTCATTTTTTTGAACTTATTTGAACTCCTGACTTTTTGTGTTTACAAAATGACCCATTCAAATACACATCATTAATTTTCAACCCTTTCTGACTTCATTTAGTATTTTTCAAGCATTTAGTGGGTTTTTATGAGCTAAATGACCCTGAAATTGAAAAGCACTAAAAATGAACTCTAAAAAGGTTGAAAGTTCGCATGGCATAATAATTTGACCTACATAGCATGTGCTAAAAAGTTGAGAGGGTTATGGCAAAAACTGGATGCACTTCGTGTGCAAAATGGACATTCTCTATTGAAGTATCAGGGTTTCGGACGAAAAGTCATCTGTTACAACGGGATTTCATTTTTTGAACTTATTTGGACTCCAGACTTTTGTGTCTTGAAAATGCACTATTCAAAGCCACATCATCAATTTTCAACCCTTTTTCACATCATTTGGTATTTTTCATGCATTTACTGTTTTTTGAGCTAAATGACATTGAAATTGAAAAGCACTACAAATGAACTCTGAAAAGGTTGAAAGTTGGCATGGTATCAACATTTGATCCACATAGCACGTGCTAAAATGTTGAGAGGGTTGCGGAAATAATAGGCTGTACTTCATGTGCAAAATGGACAATCTCTTTCAAAATATCAAGGTTTCGGACGAAAACAAATCCGTTACAAAGGGATTTCATTTTTTTGAACTTATTTGAACTCCTGACTTTTTGTGTTTACAAAATGACCTATTCAAAGCCACATCATCAATTTTCAACCCTTTTTGACTTCATTTGGTATTTTTCAAGCATTTAGTGGGTTTTTATGAGCTAAATGACCCTGAAATTGAAAAGCACTAAAAATGAACTCTAAAAAGGTTGAAAGTTCGTATGGCATAATAATTTGACCTACATCGCATGTGCTAAAAAGTTGAGAGGGTTATGGCGAAAACTGGATGCACTTCGTGTGCAAAATGGACATTCTCTATTGAAGTATCAGGGTTTCGGACGAAAACTCATCTATTACAACGGGATTTCATTTTTTTGAACTTATTTGGACTCCAGACTTTTGTGTCTTGAAAATGCACTATTCAAAGCCACATCATCATTTTTTAACCGTTTGTGACTTCATTTGGTATTTTTCATGTATTTACTAGTTTTTTGAGCTAAATGACCCTGAAGTTGAAAAGCACTACAAATGAACTTTGAAAATTTTGAAAGTTGGCATGGTATCATCATTTTACCCACATAGCATCTGCTGGAAAGTTGAGAGGGTTAAGGCAAAAAATGATTACACTTCGTGCGCAAAATGCACAATCTCTTTCGAAGTGTCAAGGTTTCGGACGAAAACTCATCTGTTATAAAGGGATTTCGTTTACTTTTGATCTTATTTGGACTCCTGACATTTTGTGTTTTCAAAATGAACCATTCAAAGCCACATCATCAATTTCAACCCTTTCTGAGTTCATTTGCTATTTTTCATGCATTTACTATTTTTTTTTAGCTAAATGACCCGTAAATTGAAAAGAACTACAAATGAACTCTAAAAAGGTTGAAAGTTGTCATGGTATCATCATTTGACCCACAAAGCATGTGCTAAAAAGTTGAGAAGGTTACGGCAAAAACTGGATGCACTTCGTGTGCAAAATGGACTATCTCTTTCGAAGTATCAAGGTTTCGGACGAAAACTCATCTGTTACGAAGGGATTACATTTTTTGAACTTATTTGAACTCGTGACTTTTTGTGTTTTCGAAATGAACCATTCAAAACCACATCATCAATTTTCAACCCTTTCAGACTTCATTTGCTATATTTCACGCATTTACTAATTTTGTTAGCTAAATGACCCTAAAATTGAAAAGCACTACAAATGAACTCTGAAAAGGTTGAAAGTTGGCATGGTATCATCAGTTGACCCACATAGCATGTGCTAAAAAGTTGAGAAGGTTATGGCAAAAACTCGATGCACTTCGTGTGCAAAATGGACAGCCTCTTTCAAAGTATGAAGGTTTTGGACGAAAACGCATCTGTTACAAAGGGATTTCATTTGTTGAACTTATTTAAACTCCTGACTTTTTGTGTTTTCAAAATGAACCGTTCAAAGCCACATCCTTAATTTTCAATCCTTTCTGGATTCATTTGCTATTTTTAATACATTTACTGATTTTTATGAGCAGAATGACCCTCAAATCGAAACCACTACAACTGAACTCTGAAAAGGTTGAAAAAAGTTGGCATGGTATCATCATTTGACCCACATAGCATGTTCTAAAAGGTTGAGAGGGTTGTGGCAAAACTAGATGCACTTCGTGTGCAAAATGGACAATCTATTTGAAAGTATGAAGGTTTCGGACGAAAACTCATCTGTTACAAAGCGATTTTATTTTTTTAAACATATTTGAACTCCTGACTTTGTGTGTTTTCAAAATGAACCATTCAAAGACACATCATCAATTTTCAACCCTTTCTGACTTCATTTCGTATTTTTCATGCATTTACTATTTTTTGAGCTAAATGACTTTGAAATTGAAAAGCACTACAAATGAACTCTGAAAAGGTTGAATGTTGGCATGGTATCAACATTTGATCCACATAGCACGTGCTAAAAAGTTGAGAGGGTTGCGGAAATAATTGGTTGGACTTCATGTGCAAAATGGACAATCTCTTTCAAAATATCTAGGTTTCGAACGAAAACTCATCCGTTACAAAGGGATTTCATTTTTTTGAACTTATTTGAACTCCTGACTTTTTGTGTTTACAAAATGACCCATTCAAAGCCACATCATCAATTTTCAACCCTTTCTGACTTCATTTAGTATTTTTCAAGCATTTAGTGGGTTTTTATGAGCTAAATGACCCTGAAATTGAAAAGCACTAAAAATGAACTCTAAAAAGGTTGAAAGTTCGCATGGCATAATAATTTGACATACATAGCATGTGCTAAAAAGTTGAGAGGGTTATGGCAAAAACTGGATGCACTTCGTGTGCAAAATGGACATTCTCTATTGAAGTATCAAGGTTTCGGACGAAAACTCATCTGTTACAACGGCATTTCATTTTTTGAACTTATTTGGACTCCAGACTTTTGTGTCTTGAAAATGCACTATTCAAAGCCACATCATCAATTTTCAACCCTT
The DNA here is from genome assembly GCA_022496015.1 of Hordeum marinum. NCBI lineage: Eukaryota > Viridiplantae > Streptophyta > Magnoliopsida > Poales > Poaceae > Hordeum > Hordeum marinum. The sequence continues at coordinate 164,946,896 of CM039673.1, forward strand.
TTTCACATCATTTGGTATTTTTCATGCATTTACTGTTTTTTGAGCTAAATGACATTGAAATTGAAAGGCACTACAAATGAACTCTGAAAAGGTTGAAAGTTGGCATGGTATCAACATTTGATCCACATAGCACGTGCTAAAATGTTGAGAGGGTTGCGGAAATAATAGGCTGTACTTCATGTGCAAAATGGACAATCTCTTTCAAAATATCAAGGTTTCGGACGAAAACAAATCCGTTACAAAGGGATTTCATTTTTTTGAACTTATTTGACCTCCTGACTTTTTGTGTTTACAAAATGACCCATTCAAAGCCACATCATCAATTTTCAACCCTTTCTGACTACATTTGGTATTTTTCAAGCATTTAGTTGGTTTTTATGAGCTAAATGACCTTGAAATTGAAAAGCACTACAAATGAACTCTAAAAAGGTTGAAAGTTGGCATGGTATAATAATTTGACCTACATAGCATGTGCTAAAAAGTTGAGAGGGTTATGGCAAAAACTGGATGCACTTCTGGTGCAAAATGGACACTCACTTTTGAAGTATCTGGGTTTCGGACGAAAACTCATCTATTACAAAAGGGATTTCATTTTCTTGAACTTATTTGAACTCCTGACTTTTTGTGTTTACAGAATGACCCATTCAAAGCCACATCATCAATTTTCAACCGTTTCTGACTTGATTTGATATTTTTCAAGCATTTAGTGGGTTTTTATGAGCTAAATGACCCTGAAATTGAAAAGCACTACAAATGAACTCTAAAAAGGTTGAAAGTTGGCATGGTATAATAATTTGACCTACATAGCATGTGCTAAAAAGTTGAGAGGGTCATGGCAAAAACTGGATGCATTTCGTGTGCAAAATGGACATTCTCTTTTGAAGTATCAGTGTTTCGGACGAAAACTCATCTGTTATAAAGGTATTTCGTTTTCTTTTGATCTTATTTGGACTCCTGACATTTTGTGTTTTCAAAATGAACCATTCAAAGCCACATCATCAATTTGCAACCCTTTCTGACTTCATTTGCTATTTTTCGTGCATTTACTATTTTTTTTTGAGCTAAATGACCCGTAAATTGAATAGAACTACAAATGAACTCTAAAAAGGTTGAAAGTTGTCATGGTATCATCATTTGACCCATATAGCATGTGCTAAAAAGATGAGAAGGTTACGGCAAAAACTGCATGCACTTCGTGTGCAAAATGGACAATCTCTTTCGAAGTATCAAGGTTTCGGACGAAAACTCATCTGTTACGAAGGGATTACATTTTTTGAACTTATTTGAACTCGTGACTTTTTGTGTTTTCAAAATGAACCATTCAAAACCACATCATCAATTTTCAACCCTTTCTGACTTCATTTTCTATATTTCACGCATTTACTATTTTTTTAGCTAAATGACCCTAAAATTGAAAAGCACTACAAATGAACTCTGAAAAGGTTGAAAGTTGGCATGGTATCATCCGTTGACCCACATAGCATGTGCTAAAAATGTGAGAAGGTTATGGCAAAAACTCGATGCACTTCGTGTGCAAAATGGACAATCTCTTTCGAAGTATCTAGGTTTCGGACGAAAACTCATCTGCTACAAAGGGATTTCATTTTTTGAACTTATTTAAACTCCTGACTTTTTGTGTTTCAAAATGAACCGTTCAAAGTCACATCATCAATTTTCAACCCTTTCTGGCTTCATTTCCTATTTTTCATGCATTTACTGATTTTTATGAGCTAAATGACCCTGAAATAGAAACCACTACAAATGAACTCTGAAAAGGTTGAAAAAATTTGGCATGGTATCATCATTTGACCCACATAGCATGTTCTAAAAAGTTGTGAGGGTTGCGGCAAAACTAGATCCACTTGGTGGAAAATCTATTTGAAAGTATGATGGTTTCGGACGAAAACTCATGTGTTACAAAGCGATTTTATTTTTTTGAACATATTTGAACTCGTGACTTTTTGTGTTTTCAAATTGAGCCATTCAAAGACACATCATCAATTTTCAACCCTTTCTGACTTCAGTTGGTATTTTTCATGCATTTACTGTTTTTTTGAGCTAAATGACTTCGAAATTGAAAAGCACTACAAAAGAACTCTGAAAAGGTTGAAAGTTGGCATGGTATCAACATTTGATCCACATAGCACGTGCTAAAAAGTTGAGAGGGTTGCGGAAATAATAGGTTGTACTTCATGTGCAAAATGGACAATCTCTTTCAAAATATCAAGGTTTCGGACGAAAACTCATCCGTTACAAAGGGATTTCATTTTTTTGAACTAATTTGAACTCCTGACTTTTTGTGTTTACAAAATGACCCATTCAAAGCCACATCATCAATTTTCAACCCTTTCTGACTTCATTTCGTATTTTTCAAGCATTTAGTGGGTTTTATGAACTAAATGACCCTGAAATTGAAAAGCACTACAAATGAACTCTAAAAACGTTGAAAGTTGGCATGGTATAATAATTTGACCTACATAGCATGTGCTAAAAAGTTTAGAGGGTTATGGCAAAAACTGGATGCACTTCGTGTGCAAAATGGTCATTCTCTTTCGAAGTATCACGGTTTCGGACGAGAACTCATCTGTTACAACGGGATTTCATTTTTTCGAACTTATTTGGACTGCAGACTTTTTGTGTGTTGAAAATGCACTATTCAAAGCCACATCATCAATTTTTAACCCTTTGTGACTCATTTGGTATTTTTCACGCATTTACTATTTTTTTAGCTAAATGACACTAAAATTGAAAAGCACTACAAATGAACTCTGAAAAGGTTGGAAGTTGGCATGGTATGATCCGTTGACCCACATAGCATGTGCTAAAAATTGGAGAAGGTTATGGCAAAAACTCGATGCACTTCGTGTGCAAAATGGACAATCTCTTTCGAAGTATCAAGGTTTCGGACGAAAACTCATCTGTTACAAAGGGATTTCATTTTTTGAACTTATTTAAACTCCTGACTTTTTGTGTTTCAAAATGAACCGTTTAGAGCCATATCATCAATTTTCAACCCTTTCTGGCTTCATTTGCTATTTTTCATGCATTTACTGATTTTTATGAGCTAAATGACCCTGAAATTGAAACCACTACAAATGAACTATGAAAAGGTTGAAAAAAGTTGGCATGGTATCATCATTTTACCCACATAGCATGTTTTAAAAAGTTCAGAGGGTTGCGGCAAAACTAGATGCACTTCGTGGACAATCTATTTCAAAGTATGAAGGTTTCGGACGAAAACACATCTGTTACAAAGCGATTTTATTTTTTTGAATATATTTGAACTCCTGACTTTTTGTGTTTTCGAAATCAACCATTCAAAGACACATCATCAATTTTCAACCCGTTTTTATTTCATTTGGTATTTTTCATGCATTTACTGTTTTTTTGAGCTAAAGGACTTTGAAATGGAAAAGCACTACAAATGAACTCTAAAAAGGTTGAAAGTTGGCATGGTATCAACATTTGATCCACATAGCACGTGCTAAAAAGTTGAGAGGGTTGCAGAAATAATAGGTTGTACTTCATGTGCAAAATGGACAATCTCTTTCAAAATATCAAGGTTTCGGACGAAAACTCATCAGTTACAAACGGATTTCATTTTTTTGAACTTATTTGAACTCCTGACTTTTTTTGTTTAAAAAATGACCCATTCAAAGCCACATCATCAATTTTCAACCCTTTCTGACTTCATTTGGTATTTTTCAAGCATTCAGTGGGTGTTTATGAGCTAAATGACCCTGAAATTGAAACCACTACAAATGAACTCTGAAAAGGTTGAAAAAAGTTGGCATGGTATCATCATTTGACCCACATAGCATGTTCTAAAAAGCTGAGAGGGTTGCGGCAAAACTAGATGCACATCGTGTGCAAAATGGACAATCTATCTGAAAGTAAGAAGGTTTCGCACGAAAACTCATCTGTTACACAGCGATTTTATTTTTTTGAACATATTTGAACTCGTGACTTTTTGTGTTTTCAAAATGAACCATTCAAAGACACATCATCAATTTTCAACCCTTTCTGACTTCATTTGGTATTTTTCATGCATTTACTGTTTTTTTGAGCTAAATGACTTTGAAATTGAAAAGCACTACAAATGAACTCTGAAAAGGTTGAAAGTTGGCATGGTATCAACATTTGATCCACATAGCACGTGCTAAAAAGTTGAGAGGGTTGCAGAAATAATAGGCTTTACTTCATATACAAAATGGACAATCTCTTTCAAAATATCAAGGTTTCGGACGAAAACTCATCCGTTACAAAGGTCTTTCATTTTTTTGAACTTATTTGAACTACTGACTTTTTGTGTTTACAAAATGAACCATTCAACGCCACATCATCAATTTTCAACCCTTTCTGACTTCATTTGGTATTTTCCAAGCATTTAGTGGGTTTTTATGAGCTAAATGACCCTGAAATTGAAAATCACTACAAATGAACTCTAAAAAGGTTGAAAGTTGGCATGGTATAATAATTTGACCTACATAGCATATGCTAAAAAGATGAGAAGGTTACGGCAAAAACTACATGCACTTCGTGTGCAAAATGGACAATCTCTTTCGAAGTATCAAGGTTTCGGACGAAAACTCATCTGTTACGAAGGGATTACATTTTTTGAACTTATTTGAAATCGTGACTTTTTGTGTTTTCAAAATGAACCATTCAAAACCACATCATAAATTTTCAACCCTTTCTGACTTCATTTGCTATATTTCACGCATTTACTAATTTTTTAGCTAAATGACACTAAAATTGAAAAGCACTACAAATGAACTCTGAAAAGGTTGGAAGTTGGCATGGTATGATCCGTTGACCCACATAGCATGTGCTAAAAATTGGAGAAGGTTATGGCAAAAACTCGATGCACTTCGTGTGCAAAATGGACAATCCCTTTCAAAGTATCCAGGTTTCGGACGAAAACTCATCTGTTACAAAGGGATTTCATTTTTTTGAACTAATTTGAACTCCTGACTTTTTGTGTTTACAAAATGACCCATTCAAAGCCACATCATCAATTTTCAACCCTTTCTGACTTCATTTCGTATTTTTCAAGCATTTAGTGGGATTTATGAACTAAATGACCCTGAAATTGAAAAGCACTACAAATGAACTCTAAAAACGTTGAAAGTTGGCATGGTATAATAATTTGACCTACATAGCATGTGCTAAAAAGTTTAGAGGGTTATGGCAAAAACTGGATGCACTTCGTGTGCAAAATGGTCATTCTCTTTCGAAGTATCACGGTTTCGGACGAGAACTCATCTGTTACAACGGGATTTCATTTTTTCGAACTTATTTGGACTGCAGACTTTTTGTGTGTTGAAAATGCACTATTCAAAGCCACATCATCAATTTTTAACCCTTTGTGACTCATTTGGTATTTTTCACGCATTTACTATTTTTTTAGCTAAATGACACTAAAATTGAAAAGCACTACAAATGAACTCTGAAAAGGTTGGAAGTTGGCATGGTATGATCCGTTGACCCACATAGCATGTGCTAAAAATTGGAGAAGGTTATGGCAAAAACTCGATGCACTTCGTGTGCAAAATGGACAATCTCTTTCGAAGTATCAAGGTTTCGGACGAAAACTCATCTGTTACAAAGGGATTTCATTTTTTGAACTTATTTAAACTCCTGACTTTTTGTGTTTCAAAATGAACCGTTTAGAGCCATATCATCAATTTTCAACCCTTTCTGGCTTCATTTGCTATTTTTCATGCATTTACTGATTTTTATGAGCTAAATGACCCTGAAATTGAAACCACTACAAATGAACTATGAAAAGGTTGAAAAAAGTTGGCATGGTATCATCATTTTACCCACATAGCATGTTTTAAAAAGTTTAGAGGGTTGCGGCAAAACTAGATGCACTTCGTGGACAATCTATTTCAAAGTATGAAGGTTTCGGACGAAAACACATCTGTTACAAAGCGATTTTATTTTTTTGAATATATTTGAACTCCTGACTTTTTGTGTTTTCGAAATCAACCATTCAAAGACACATCATCAATTTTCAACCCGTTTTTATTTCATTTGGTATTTTTCATGCATTTACTGTTTTTTTGAGCTAAAGGACTTTGAAATGGAAAAGCACTACAAATGAACTCTAAAAAGGTTGAAAGTTGGCATGGTATCAACATTTGATCCACATAGCACGTGCTAAAAAGTTGAGAGGGTTGCAGAAATAATAGGTTGTACTTCATGTGCAAAATGGACAATCTCTTTCAAAATATCAAGGTTTCGGACGAAAACTCATCAGTTACAAACGGATTTCATTTTTTTGAACTTATTTGAACTCCTGACTTTTTTTGTTTAAAAAATGACCCATTCAAAGCCACATCATCAATTTTCAACCCTTTCTGACTTCATTTGGTATTTTTCAAGCATTCAGTGGGTGTTTATGAGCTAAATGACCCTGAAATTGAAACCACTACAAATGAACTCTGAAAAGGTTGAAAAAAGTTGGCATGGTATCATCATTTGACCCACATAGCATGTTCTAAAAAGCTGAGAGGGTTGCGGCAAAACTAGATGCACATCGTGTGCAAAATGGACAATCTATCTGAAAGTAAGAAGGTTTCGCACGAAAACTCATCTGTTACACAGCGATTTTATTTTTTTGAACATATTTGAACTCGTGACTTTTTGTGTTTTCAAAATGAACCATTCAAAGACACATCATCAATTTTCAACCCTTTCTGACTTCATTTGGTATTTTTCATGCATTTACTGTTTTTTTGAGCTAAATGACTTTGAAATTGAAAAGCACTACAAATGAACTCTGAAAAGGTTGAAAGTTGGCATGGTATCAACATTTGATCCACATAGCACGTGCTAAAAAGTTGAGAGGGTTGCAGAAATAATAGGCTTTACTTCATATACAAAATGGACAATCTCTTTCAAAATATCAAGGTTTCGGACGAAAACTCATCCGTTACAAAGGTCTTTCATTTTTTTGAACTTATTTGAACTACTGACTTTTTGTGTTTACAAAATGAACCATTCAACGCCACATCATCAATTTTCAACCCTTTCTGACTTCATTTGGTATTTTCCAAGCATTTAGTGGGTTTTTATGAGCTAAATGACCCTGAAATTGAAAATCACTACAAATGAACTCTAAAAAGGTTGAAAGTTGGCATGGTATAATAATTTGACCTACATAGCATATGCTAAAAAGATGAGAAGGTTACGGCAAAAACTACATGCACTTCGTGTGCAAAATGGACAATCTCTTTCGAAGTATCAAGGTTTCGGACGAAAACTCATCTGTTACGAAGGGATTACATTTTTTGAACTTATTTGAAATCGTGACTTTTTGTGTTTTCAAAATGAACCATTCAAAACCACATCATAAATTTTCAACCCTTTCTGACTTCATTTGCTATATTTCACGCATTTACTAATTTTTTAGCTAAATGACACTAAAATTGAAAAGCACTACAAATGAACTCTGAAAAGGTTGGAAGTTGGCATGGTATGATCCGTTGACCCACATAGCATGTGCTAAAAATTGGAGAAGGTTATGGCAAAAACTCGATGCACTTCGTGTGCAAAATGGACAATCCCTTTCAAAGTATCCAGGTTTCGGACGAAAACTCATCTGTTACAAAGGGATTTCATTTTTTGAACTTATTTAAACTCCTGAGTTCTTGTGTTTCAAAATGAACCGTTCAGAGCCACATCATCAATTTTCAACCCTTTCTAGCTTCATTTGCTATTTTTCATGCATTTACTGATTTTTATGAGCTAAATGACCCTGAAATTGAAACCAGTACAAATGAACTTTGAAAAGGTTGAAAAAAGTTGGCATGGTATCATCATTTTACCCACATAGCATGTTTTAAAAAGTTGAGACGGTTGCGGCAAAACTAGATGCACTTCGTGGACATTCTATTTGAAAGTATGAAGGTTTCGTACGAAAACTCATCTGTTACAAAGCGATTTTATTTTTTTGAACATATTTGAACTCCTGAATTTTTGTGTTTTCGAAATGAACCATTCAAAGACACATCATCAATTTTCAACCCTTTTTGACTTCATTTGGTATTTTTCATGCATTTACTGTTTTTTGAGCTAAATGACTTTGAAATGGAAAAGCACTACAAATGAACTCTAAAAAGGTTGAAAGTTGGCATGGTATCAACCTTTGATCCACATAGCACGTGCTAAAAAGTTGAGAGGGTTGAGGAAATAATAGGTTGTACTTCATGTGCAAAATGGACAATCTCTTCCAAAATATCAAGGTTTCGGACGAAAACTCATCAGTTACAAAGGGATTTCATTTTTTTGAACTTATTTGAACTCCTGACTTTTTGTGTTTAAAAAATGACCCATTCAAAGCCACATCATCAATTTTCAAACCTTTCTGACTTCATTTGGTATTTTTCAAGCATTCAAAGGGTTTTTATGAGCTAAATGACCCTGAAATTGAAACCACTACAAATGAACTCTTAAAAGGTTGAAAAAAAAAGTTGGCATGGTATCATCATTTGACCCACATAGCACGTTCTAAAAAGTTGAGAGGGTTGCCGCAAAACTAGATGCACTTCGTGTGCAAAATGGACAATCTATTTGAAAGTATGAAGGTTTCGGACGAAAACTCATCTGTTACAAAGCGATTTTATTTTTTTGAACATATTTGAACTCCTGACTTTTTGTGTTTTCGAAATGAACCATTCAAAGACACATCATCAATTTTCAACCCTTTCTGACTTCATTTGGTATTTTTCTTGCATTTACTATTTTTTGAGCTAAATAACTTTGAAATTGAAAAGCACGACAAATGAACTCTGAAAAGGTTGAAAGTTGGCATGGTATCAACATTTCATCCACTTAGCACGTGCTAAAAAGTTGAGAGGGTTGCGGAAATAATAGGCTGTACTTCATGTGCAAATTGGACAATCTCTTTCAAACTATCAAGCTTTCGAACGAAAACTCATCAGTTACAAAGGGATTTCATTTTTTTGAACTTATTTGAACTCCTGACTTTTTGTGTTTACAAAATGACCCGTTCAAAGCCACATCATCAATTTTCAACCCTTTCTGACTTCATTCGGTATTTTTCAAGCATTTAGTGGGTTTTTATGAGCTAAATGACCCTGAAATTGAAAAGCACTACAAATGAACTCTAAAAACGTTGAAAGTTGGCATGGTATAATAATTTGACCTACATAGCATGTGCTAAAAAGTTGAGAGGGTTATGGCAAAAACTGGATGCACTTCGTGTGCAAAATGGACATTCTCTTTCGAAGTATCAGGGTTTCGGACGAAAACTCATTTGTTACAATGAGATTTCATTTTTTTGAACTTATTTGGACTCCAGACTTTTTGTGTCTTGAAAATGCACTATTCAACGCAACATCATCAATTTTTAACCCTTTGTGACTTCATTTTGTATTTTTCATGTATTTACTAATTTTTTCAGCTAAATGACCCTCAAGTTGAAAAGCACTACAAATGAACTTTGAAAATGTTGAAAGTCGGCATAGTATAATCATTTTAGCTACATAGCATGTGCTAGAAAGTTGAGAGGGTTAAGGCAAAAACTGATTGCACTTCGTGTGCAAAATGCAAAATCTCTTTCGAAGTGTCAAGTTTTCGGACGAAAACTCATCTGTTATAAAGGTATTTTGTTTTCTTTTGATCTTATTTGGACTCCTGATATTTTGTGTTTTCAAAATGAACCATTCAAAGGCACATCATCAATTTTTAACACTTTCTGACTTTATTTGCTATTTTTCATGCATTTCCTAATTTTTTGAGCTAAATGACCCATAAATTGAAAAGAAATACAAATGAAATCTAAAAAGGTTGAAAGTTGTCATGGTATCAGCATTTGACCCACATAGCATGTGTTAAAAAATTGAGAACGTTACGGCAAAAACTGCATGCACTTCGTGTGCAAAATGGACAATCTCTTTTGAAGTATCAAGGTTTCGGACGAATACTCATCTGTTACGAAGGGATTACATTTTTTGAACTTATTTGAACACATGACTTTTTGTATTTTCGAAATGAACCATTCAAAACCACATCATCCATTTTCAACCCTTTCTGACTTCATTTGCTATATTTTACGCATTTACTAATTTTTTAGCTAAATGACCCTAAAATTGAAAAGCACTACAAATGAATTCAGAAAAGGTTGAAAGTTGGCATGGTATAATCCATTGACCCACATAGCATGTGCTGAAAAGTTGAGAAGGTTATGGCAAAAACTCGATGCACTTCCTGTGCAAAATGGACAATATTTTTCGAAGTATAAAGGTTTCAGACGAATACTCATCCGTTACAAAGGGATTTCATTTTTTGAACTTATTTAAACTCCTGACTTTCTGTGTTTCAGAATGAACTGTTCAAAGCCACATCATCAATTTTCAATCCTTTCTAGCTTCATTTGCTATTTTTGCATGCATTTACTGACTTTTATGAGCTAAATGACCCTAAAATTGGAACCACTACAAATGAACTCTAAAAAGGTTGAAAAAGTTGGCATGGTATCATCTTTTGACCCACATAGCATGTTCTAAAAATTTGAGAGGGTTGTGGCAAAACTAGATGCACTTCGTGTGCAAAATGGACAATCTATATGAAAGTATGAAGGTTTCGGACGAAAACTCATCTGTTACATAGCGATTTTATTTTTTTGAACATATTTGAACTCCTGAATTTTTGTGTTTTCAAAATGAACCATTCAAAGACACATCATCAATTTTCAACCCTTTCTGACTTCATTTGGTATTTTTCATGCATTTACTGTTTTTTTTGAGCTAAATGACTTTGAAATTGAAAAGCACTACACATGAACTCTAAAAAGGTTGAAAGTTGGCATGGTATCAACATTTGATCCACATAGCAGGTGCTAAAAAGTTGAGAGGGTTGCGGAAATAATAGGATGTACTTCATGTGCAAAATGGACAATCTCTTTCAAAATATCAAGGTTTCGGACGAAAACTCATCAGTTACAAAGGGATTTCATTTTTTTGAACTTATTTGAACTCCTGACTTTTTGTGTTTACAAAATGAACCATTCAACGGCACATCATCAATTTTCAACCCTTTCTGACGTCATTTGGTATTTTTCATGCATTTACTATTTTTTTGAGCTAAATGACTTTGAAATTGAAAAGCACTACAAATGAACTCTTAAAAGGTTGGAAGTTGGCATAGTATAATCATTTGACCCACATAGCATGTGGTAAAAAGATGAGAGGGTTACGGCAAAAACTGGATGCACTTCTGGTGCAAAATGGACAATCTCTTTCGAAGTATCAAGGTTTCGGACGAAAACTCATCTATTACAAAGGGATTTCACTTTTTGAAATTATTTGGAATCCATCTTTTTGTGTGTTCAAATGAACCATTCAAAAGCCACAACATCAATTTTCAACCCTTTCTAACTTCATTTGGTATTTTTCATACATTTACTGATTTTTTGAGCTAAATGACCCTTAAGTTGAAAAGCACTACAAATGAACTCTGAAAAGGTTGAAAGTTGGCATGGTATCAACATTTGACCTACATAGCATGTTCTCAAAGGTTGAGAGGGTTACGACAAAACTGGATGCACTTCGTGTGCAAAATGGACAATCTTTTACGTAGTATCACGGTTTCGGACGAAAGGTCATGTGTTACAAAGGGATTTCATTTTTTGAACTTATTTGAATTCCAGACTTTTTGTGTTTTCAAAATGAACAGTTCAAAGCCACATCATCTATTTTCAACCCTTTCTGACTTCATTTGGTATTTTTCATGCTTTTACTGATTTTTTTTGAGCTAAATGACCCTGAAATTGAAAAGCACTACAATGAATTCTAACAAGGTTGATAGTTGGCATGGTATAATCATTTCACCCGCATAGCATGTGCTAAAAATTTGAGAGGGTTATGGCAAAAACTGGATGCACTTCGTGTGCAAAATGGACAATTTGTTTCAAAGTATCAAGGTTTCGGACGAAAAATCATCTGTCACAAAGAAATTTCATTTTTTGAACTTATTTGAACTCGTGACTTTTTGTGTTTTCAACACAAACCATTCAAAGCCACATCATCAATTTTCAATCCTTTCTGACTTCATTTGGTATTTTTCATGCATTTACTCATTTTTGAGCTAAATGACTCTGAAATTGAAAAGCACTACAAATGAACTCTGAAAAGGTTGGAAGTTGGCATGGTATGATCCGTTGACCCACATAGCATGTGCTAAAAATTGGAGAAGGTTATGGCAAAAACTCGATGCACTTCGTGTGCAAAATGGACAATCTCTTTCGAAGTATAAAGGTTTCGGACGAAAACTCATCGGTTACAAAGGGATTTCATTTTTTGAACTTATTTAAACTCCTGACTTTTTGTGTTTCAAAATGAACCGTTTAGAGCCATATCATCAATTTTCAACCCTTTCTGGCTTCATTTGCTATTTTTCATGCATTTACTGATTTTTATGAGCTAAATGACCCTGAAATTGAAACCACTACAAATGAACTATGAATAGGTTGAAAAAAGTTGGCACGGTATCATCATTTTACCCACATAGCATGTTTTAAAAAGTTGAGAGGGTTGCGGCAAAACTAGATGCACTTCGTGGACAATCTATTTGAAAGTATGAAGGTTTCGGACGAAAACACATCTGTTACAAAGCAATTTTATTTTTTTGAATATATTTGCACTCCTGACTTTTTGTGTTTTCGAAATCAACCATTCAAAGACACATCATCAATTTTCAACCCTTTTTTACTTCATTTGGTATTTTTCATGCATTTACTGTTTTTTTGAGCTAAAGGACTTTGAAATGGAAAAGCACTACAAATGAACTCTGAAAAGGTTGAAAGTTGGCATGGTATCAACATTTGATCCACATAGCACATGCTAAAAAGTTGAGAGGGTTGCAGAAATAATAGGTTGTACTTCATGTGCAAAATGGACAATCTCTTTCAAAATATCAAGGTTTCGGACGAAAACTCATCAGTTACAAACGGATTTCATTTTTTTGAACTTATTTGAACTCCTCACTTTTTGTGTTTAAAAAATGACCCATTCAAAGCCACATCATCAATTTTCAACCCTTTCTGACTTCATTTGGTATTTTTCAAGCATTCAGTGGGTTTTTATGAGCTAAATGACCCTGAAATTGAAACCACTACAAATGAACTCTGAAAGGGTTGAAAAAAGTTGGCATGGTATCATCATTTGACCCACATAGCATGTTCTAAAAAGCTGAGAGGGTTGCGGCAAAACTAGATGCACATCGTGTGCAAAATGGACAATCTATTTGAAAGTAAGAAGGTTTCGGACGAAAATTCATCTGTTACAAAACAATTTTATTTTCTTGAACATATTTGAACTCGTGACTTTTTGTGTTTTCAAAATGAACCATTCAAAGACACATCATCAATTTTCAACCCTTTCTGACTTCATTTGGTATTTTTCATGCATTTACTGTTATTTTGAGCTAAATGACTTTGAAATTGAAAAGCACTACAAATGAACTCTGAAAAGGTTGAAAGTTGGCATGGTATCAACATTTGATCCACATAGCATGTGCTAAAAAGTTGAGAGGGTTGCAGAAATAATAGGCTTTACTTCATATACAAAATGGACAATCTCTTTCAAAATATCAAGGTTTCGGACGAAAACTCATCCGTTACAAACGGATTTCATTTTTTTTAACTTATTTGAACTCCTGAATTTTTGTGTTTACAAAATGACCCATTCAACGCCACATCATCAATTTTCAACCCTTTCTGACTTCATTTAGTATTTTCCAAGCATTTAGTGGGTTTTTATGAGCTAAATGACTCTGAAATTGAAAAGCACTACAAATGAACTCTAAAAAGGTTGAAAGTTGGCATGGTATAATAATTTGACCTACATAGCATATGCTAAAAAGATGAGAAGGTTACGGCAAAAACTGCATGCACTTCGTGTGCAAAATGGACAATCTCTTTCGAAGTATCAAGGTTTCGAACGAAAACTCATCAGTTACGAAGGGATTACATTTTTTGAACTTATTTGAACTCGTGACTTTTTGTGTTTTCAAAATGAACCATTCAAAACCACATCATAAATTTTCAACCCTTTCTGACTTCATTTGCTATATTTCACGCATTTACTAATTTTTTAGCTAAATGACACTAAAATTGAAAAGCACTACAAATGAACTCTGAAAAGGTTGGAAGTTGGCATGGTATGATCCGTTGACCCACATAGCATGTGCTAAAAATTGGAGAAGGTTATGGCAAAAACTCGATGCACTTCGTGTGCAAAATGGACAATCCCTTTCAAAGTATCCAGGTTTCGGACGAAAACTCATCTGTTACAAAGGGATTTCATTTTTTGAACTTATTTAAACTCCTGACTTTTTGTGTTCCAAAATGAACCGTTCAGAGCCACATCATCAATTTTCAACCCTTTCTAGCTTCATTTGCTATTTTTCATGCATTTACTGATTTTTATGAGCTAAATGATCCTGAAATTGAAACCACTACAAATGAACTTTGAAAAGGTTTAAAAAAGTTGGCATCGTATCATCATTTTACCCACATAGCATGTTTTAAAAAGTTGAGAGGGTTGCGGCAAAACTAGATGCATTTCGTGGACATTCTATTTGAAAGTATGAAGGTTTCGTACGAAAACTCATCTGTTACAAAGCGATTTTATTTTTTTGAACATATTTGAACTCCTGACTTTTTGTGTTTTCGAAATGAACCATTCAAAGACACATCATCAATTTTCAACCCTTTTTGACTTCATTTGGTATTTTTCATGCATTTACTGTTTTTTTGAGCTAAATGACTTTGAAATGGAAAAGCACTACAAATGAACTCTAAAAAGGTTGAAAGTTGGCATGGTATCAACATTTGATCCACATAGCACGTGCTAAAAAGTTGAGAGGGTTGCGGAAATAATAGGTTGTACTTCATGTGCAAAATGGACAATCTCTTCCAAAATATCAAGGTTTCGGACGAAAACTAATCAGTTACAAAGAGATTTCATTTTTTTGAACTTATTTGAACTCCCGACTTTTTGTGTTTAAAAAATGACCCATTCAAAGCCACATCATCAATTTTCAAACCTTTCTGACTTCATTTGGTATTTTTCAAGCATTCGGTGGGTTTTTATGAGCTAAATGACCCTAAAATTGAAACCACTACAAATGAACTCTGAAAAGGTTGAAAAAAGTTGGCATGGTATCATCATTTGACCCACATAGCACGTTCTAAAAAGTTGAGAGGGTTGCCGCAAAACTAGATGCACTTCGTGTGCAAAATAGACAATCTATTTGAAAGTATGAAGGTTTCGGACGAAAACTCATCTGTTACAAAGCGATTTTATTTTTTTGAACATATTTGAACTCCTGACTTTTTGTGTTTTCGAAATGAACCATTCAAAGACACATCATCAATTTTCAACCCTTTCTGACTTCATTTGGTATTTTTCATGCATTTACTGTTTTTTGAGCTAAATAACTTTGAAATTGAAAAGCACTACAAATGAACTCTGAAAAGGTTGAAAGTTGGCAGGGTATCAACATTTCATCCACTTAGCACGTGCTAAAAAGTTGAGAGGGTTGCGGAAATAATAGGCTGTACTTCATGTGCAAATTGGACAATCTCTTTCAAACTATCAAGCTTTCGAACGAAAACTCATCAGTTACAAAGGGATTTCATTTTTTTGAACTTATTTGAACTCCTGACTTTTGTGTTTACAAAATGACCCGTTCAAAGCCACATCATCAATTTTCAACCCTTTCTGACTTCATTCGATATTTTTGAAGCATTTAGTGGGTTTTTATGAGCTAAATGACCCTGAAATTGAAAAGCAGTACAAATGAACTCTAAAAACGTTGAAAGTTGGCATGGTATAATAATTTGACCTACATAGCATGTGCTAAAAAGTTGAGAGGGTTATGGCAAAAACTGGATGCACTTCGTGTGCAAAATGGACATTCTCTTTCGAAGTATCAGGGTTTCGGACGAAAACTCATTTGTTACAATGGGATTTCATTTTTTTGAACTTATTTGGACTCCAGACTTTTTGTGTCTTGAAAATGCACTATTCAAAGCAACATCATCAATTTTTAACCCTTTGTGACTTCATTTTGTATTTTTCATGTATTTACTAATTTTTTGAGCTAAATGACCCTGAAGTTGAAAAGCACTACAAATGAACTTTGAAAATGTTGAAAGTCGGCATAGTATAATCATTTTAGCTACATAGCATGTGCTAGAAAGTTGAGAGGGTTAAGGCAAAAACTGATTGCACTTCGTGTGCAAAATGCAAAATCTCTTTCGAAGTGTCAAGTTTTCGGAAAAAAACTCATCTGTTATAAAGGTATTTTGTTTTCTTTTGATCTTATTTGGACTCCTGATATTTTGTGTTTTCAAAATGAACCATTCAAAGGCACATCATCAATTTTTAACACTTTCTGACTTTATTTGCTATTTTTCATGCATTTCCTAATTTTTTGAGCTAAATGACCCATAAATTGAAAAGAAATACAAATGAAATCTAAAAAGGTTGAAAGTTGTCATGGTATCAGCATTTGACCCACATAGCATGTGTTAAAAAATTGAGAACGTTACGGCAAAAACTGCATGCACTTTGTGTGCAAAATGGACAATCTCTTTCTAAGTATCAAGGTTTTGGACGAATACTCATCTGTTACGAAGGGATTACATTTTTTGAACTTATTTGAACACATGACTTTTTGTGTTTTCGAAATGAACCATTCAAAACCACATCATCCATTTTCAACCCTTTCTGACTTCATTTGCTGTATTTTACGCATTTACTAATTTTTTAGCTAAATGACCCTAAAATTGAAAAGCACTACAAATGAATTCACAAAAGGTTGAAAGTTGGCATGGTATCATCCATTGACCCACATAGCATGTGCTAAAAAGTTGAGAAGGTTATGGCAAAAACTCGATGCACTTCCTGTGCAAAATGGACAATCTCTTTCGAAGTATCAAGGTTTCAGACGAATACTCATCCGTTACAAAGGGATTTCATTTTCTGAACTTATTTAAACTCCTGACTTTTTGTGTTTCAAAATGAACCGTTCAAAGCCACATCATCAATTTTCAATCCTTTCTAGCTTCATTTGCTATTTTTCATGCATTTACTGACTTTTATGAGCTAAATGACCCTAAAATTGAAACCACTACAAATGAACTCTAAAAAGGTTGAAAAAGTTGGCATGGTATCATCATTTGACCCACATAGCATGTTCTAAAAATTTGAGAGGGTTGCGGCAAAACTAGATGCACTTCGTGTGCAAAATGGACAATCTATATGAAAGTATGAAGGTTTCGGACGAAAACTCATCTGTTACATAGCGATTTTATTTGTTTGAACATATTTGAACTCCTGAATTTTTGTGTTTTCAAAATGAACCATTCAAAGACACATCATCAATTTTCAACCCTTTCTGACTTCATTTGGTATTTTTCATGCATTTACTGTTTTTTTGAGCTAAATGACTTTGAAATTGAAAAGCACTACAAATGAACTCTAAAAAGGTTGAAAGTTGGCATGGTATCAACATTTGATCCACATAGCAGGTGCTAAAAGGTTGAGAGGGTTGCGGAAATAATAGGATGTACTTCATGTGCAAAATGGACAATCTATTTCAAAATATCAAGGTTTCGGACGAAAACTCATCCGTTACAAACGGATTTCATTTTTTTGAACTTATTTGAACTCCTGACTTTTTGTGTTTACGAAATGACCCATTCAACGGTACATCATCAATTTTCAACCCTTTCTGACTTCATTTGGTATTTTTCAAGCATTTAGTGAGTTTTTATGAGCTAAATGACCTTGAAATTGAAAAGCACTACAAATGAACTCTAAAAAGATTGAAAGTTGGCATGGTATAATAATTTGACCTACATAGCATGTTTTAAAAAGTTGAGAGGGTTATGGCAAAAACTGGATTCACTTCGTGTGCAAAATGGACATTCTCTTTTGAAAGTATGAAGGTTTCGGACGAAATACCATCTGTTACAAAGCGATTTTATTTTTTTGAACATATTTGAACTCCTAACTTTTTGTGTTTTCAAAATGAACCATTCGAAGACACATCATCAATTTTCAAGCCTTTCTGACCTCATTTGGTATTTTTCATGCATTTACTATTTTTTTGAGCTAAATGACTTTGAAATTGAAAAGCACTACAAATGAACTCTTAAAAGGTTGGAAGTTGGCATAGTATAATCATTTGACCCACATAGCATGTGGTAAAAAGATGAGAGGGTTACGGCAAAAACTGGATGCACTTCGTGTGCAAAATGGACAATCTCTTTCGAAGTATCAAGGTTTTGGACGAAAACTCATCTATTACGAAGGGATTTCACTTTTTGAAATTATTTGGACTCCATCTTTTTGTGTGTTCAAATGAACCATTCAAACCCACAACATCAATTTTCAACCCTTTCTAACTTCATTTGGTATTTTTCATACATTTACTGATTTTTTGAGCTAAATGACCCTTAAGTTGAAAAGCACTACAAATGAACTCTGAAAAGGTTGAAAGTTGGAATGGTATCAACATTTGACCTACATAGCATGTTCTCAAAGGTTGAGAGGGTTACGACAAAACTGGATGCACTTCGTGTGCAAAATGGACAATCTTTTACGTAGTATCACGGTTTCGGACGAAAGGTCATGTGTTACAAAGGGATTTCATTTTTTGAACTTATTTGAATTCCAGACTTTTCGTGTTTTCAAAATGAACAGTTCAAAGCCACATCATCTATTTTCAACCCTTTCTGACTTCATTTGGTATTTTTCATGCTTTTACTGATTTTTTTTGAGCTAAATGACCCTGAAATTGTAAAGCACTACAATGAATTCTAACAAGGTTGATAGTTGGCATGGTATAATCATTTCACCCGCATAGCATGTGCTAAAAATTTGAGAGGGTTATGGCAAAAACTGGATGCACTTCGTGTGCAAAATGGACAATTTGTTTCAAAGTATCAAGGTTTCGGACGAAAAATCATCTGTCACAAAGAAATTTCATTCTTGGAACTTATTTGAACTCCTGAATTTTTGTGTTTTCAAGACAAACCATTGAAAGCCACATCATCAATTTTCAATCCTTTCTGACTTCATTTGGTATTTTTCATGCATTTACTCATTTTTGAGCTAAATGACTCTGAAATTGAAAAGCACTACAAATGAATTCTGAAAAGGTTGAAAGTTGACATGGTATCATGATTTGACCCACATAGCATGTGCTAAAAAGTTGAGAGGGTTGCGGCAAAAACTGGATGCACTTTGTGTGCAAAATGGACAATCTCTTTCGAAGTATCAAGGTTTCGGACGAAAACTCATCTTATACAAAGTTATTTCATTTTTTCAACTTATTTGAACTCCTGACGTTTTGTGTTTTCAAAATGAACCATTCAAAGCAACATCATCAATTTTCAACTCTTTTGACTTCATTTGATATTTTTCATGCATTTACTATTTTTAGCTAAATGACCCTAAAATTGAAAAGTGCTACACATAGACTCTAAAAGGTTGAAAGTTTGCATGGTATGATCATTTGACCCACATAGCATGTGCTAAAAAGTTGAGAGGGTTATGGCATTAACTAGATGCACTTCGTGTGCAAAATGGACAATCCCTTTCGAAGTATCAAGGTTTCGGACGAAAGCTCATCTTTTACAAAAGGGATTTCATTTTTTGAACTTATTTAAACTCCTGACTTTTGTGTTTCAAAATGAACCGTTCAAAGCCACGTCATCAATTTTCAACCCTTTCTGACTTCATTTGGTATTTTTCATGCATTTACTAGGTTTTTTGAGCTAAATGACCCTGAAATTGAAAAGCACTTCAAATGAACTCTAAAAAGGTTGAAAGTTGGCATCGTATAATCATTTGACCCACATAGGATGTGCTAAAAAGTTGAGAATGTTATGGCAAAAACTGGATGCACTTCGTGTGCAAAATGGACAATCTCTTTCGAAGTATCGAGGTTTCAAACGAAAACTCATCTATTACTGTCGTGGTTTCGTCACGGCACACGCCATGGGTAGGCTTCTCGAGAGGGCCCAAAGGACGCCAACGGACTCCGAGAGCGGGATTAGGCACAAACGGTGGTGGTCACGCGATATACCCAGGTTCGAGGCTCTCCATGGGAGATAACACCCCTCGTCCTGCTCGGTCTAGTTGAGACAATGGTCGGAGTACAACGATGCTCCTTGAGCTTTATGGATCGAGGAGGAAGAAGGAGCTAGCCGTCTCTTCTGTCTCCATGCATGTGTGTGTGTGGAATGACCTTGAGGAGAGCTGGGAGATCGGTCATCCCGTCGATCGTAATCCCGTTGCATGGGGTGGCCCGGGGGGTTTTATAGGCCAACCCCACGGATTACAATGCACATAGAAGGTCAAGGGGGGCCCAGCCGGCAGCCTCTCTGGCCGGCTGTGGGGGCCAGTCGCTGTGGAGTCCTGTCGCCGGTAGGCCCTGCCAGCTGAAGGGTCCCATTAGGAGACGATGGGGCCCGCGTGGTGGGTCCCGACGCCTGTCGACGGTATCCAATGCGCCGCCGGCTGGGGGTGTTAGGTGGCAACGCCCCCAGCCGGCTGGCATGTCATAGCCAGCGTGGCGTAGCCGCACGCCCTGGCCGGAGGGTCGCCACCGGCAGAGCGTAGCCGGACCGCAGGGGGAGGCGGACCACGCTTTGATTGTGTTAGAAGGCCGGAGCTAAGGGGGCACTTGAGGCTACCCCAGGGTTATCCCCCCGTCAGTAGTCCCCGAAGCCGGGGAGGCCCACCGAGGAACCGTGACGGGCCTCGCCGGCTTGAAGAGCGTCCTTGCGCCGTAGGGTGCCATGGGACTCGAGCGACGCCGGCAAACGGCGGCCGGCCCCGCAGTCGGCCGATGCCTCGCGCTCCGCCTCGGGTCCCCCGCCGGGTAGAGAAGATGCGCCACGCAGCAGAAAAGATCGGACCACGGGGCGAGGCCCCCCAGGACCGCGGCCTCGACCCGCGCGCGGGGACGTCTTACGGCGCGGGCGGACAGTTGGCATTCCCGGGCGCCATGATGTCTGCCCCGCTTGCTGCGAAAATCGTGGGGGTTGTGCGCAATGAATTCGGCCCCCACGATCTCCCGCCTGGGGTATAAATAGAGAGAGGGGAGGGGCAGAAAGGCCCGTTCGCATCCCGTGCCGCTGTCGCATTGTCGTCGTGTCTCCCTCCCCCCACCGAGAGAGTGAGAGAGTAGGAGGCCTGAGCACGCCGGCAGGCAGCTCCGCCGTCCACTGCCGAAGAAAGCCCAGGACTGCCGCCGAGCTCCCGCGCCTGCCGTCGCGACCGCACACCTCCTTGGAGACCATGGCGGGCAAGGGCACTTGGGATGACAACGACGTAGATGAATCCTTCATCGAGCACCTCCGCCACCGCCGCAAGCTTCCGGCAGAGGCACACTTGGAGGCACGCCCAGCCGGGCCGGAGAACTCCCTCGCACAGCGGGAGGGCGAGATGGTCGTCTTCGTCGACCGTTTCCTCCGCGGGCTCGGGCTGTCGACAAGCGCCTTTTTCTGCCACTTCTTGACGTGGTTCGGCCTGCAGCCGCACCGCCACGCCCCCAACATCGTCCTGCAGCTGGCGGCGTTCGTCACCCTCTGCGAGAGGTATTTGGGGGTTGAACCAGGCTCGACCTGTGGTGTCAGCTCTTCTTCCTTAAGCTTCAGACGACGAAGGATCCGGCAACGCAACAGATGGTGATGACCGCCTGCGAAGGCACCATGATCCACATCCGAAAGGGGACCGGCTTCCCATAACTCCCGCTGCATGCGTCGGTGAAGCGCTGGCAGTGGGGGTTCTTCTACGTGAAGAACGCGAAGACGGAGGAGGACTACATCAACCTTCCCGACTTTGCCAACCACCCGCCGACCGCGTGTAACATCCCAAAATTCCATTTTGGAATGTTATGAATATAGCTATGCATCTATCATCACCATTGCTTGATTGTATGTGTTAGTTGAAATGCCATTTCTGATTTTTCTGAAAGTCCTTTCTACTTTTCCCTATGTTGCTTCCCCTATTTGAAATTTTGGTTAAATGTTCAAAATAAGAGAGGAGTAACATGACACTCCACACCAGGGTCAACTTGGTGAATTATTTGAACAAAAATAACCAGGAGTTATTTTGAAAATATTTGCAAAAAGGGTTTAAAAACAATTAGGACATTTCTGAAATAATATTTTTTTCAAAGTGTTCAAATGACAGAATAGAAATGTTCATTAAATAGCATTTATTATTCTGTTAATTTTGATATATAATACCTCTATATTTAGAGACGATTTGAATGCTTTAAAAGTTTTTGAATGTCTCTGGAAATTATTAAAAAGAAAAACGGTAACGGCTTTTCGATTAAACGGGCCGGCCCACCTGTTTATTTCGCGCATTTACTACAGACCGGTCACCCGCCGCGCCGTTACTTCTTTTCCCTCGCTGACATCGGGCCCCACCCATCCGACCGTTGCCCGAAACGGTCATCGTCCCCCCCCGCGCTCACCGGACCCGACGCCGGCCGTTACTCCCTCTCGCCGGATCTCTCTCTCCTTTACTCCCCCTCACCCCTCGAGCGCCCTATAAGAACCGGACTACTCCCCGCGTCCATTTTCCCCCCCGAGCCCCTTCTCTCTCTCACCGAGACGCCGTCAATTTCTCGTCGGAGCTCCACCACCACCGGACGTCGCCGTCGAGCGTAGCCACCACACCCGACCACCGTTCGCCTCGCCGTCGCCACCAATCGACTCCGGAGGACCGTCCCCGTCGCCCGGACCACTCCCCCGTCCTCCCCGACCACCGGAGCACCTCGCCGTCGCATCCACCGCTACCGGACTCGCCGGAGTACCCCGACGCCGGTGACTTCTACCCTGTAAGCCCCCTCGACCGTCCGATCCAAATCCCACGGTCCAGATTAGAACGAACTTAAGTCCGAACCGTTTTCTTCTATCGATCGGTCGTCCGCTCTAATTCACCTACCGCACGCCCCCCCTTAGCCAATCGGATCACGCCACGTAGCCCCCTGACCGACGCAATCTTTTTTTTTATTTTCTGTTTTGTTTTAATTAACAGAATGTTTTCCAATTTTGTTTTGCGTATATCTTTTAATCTATTTAGTGTTTTGAGTTGATTCTTTTTGCAATAGCTCACATTTTTCATCTAGTTTCACCCTGTACTTTAAAATTTCAAATTTGAACTATAAAATTTGAATTTAATCAAATTTGCTTAAAATCTTCAAATCTGAATAACTAGAGTTTAAAAATAGATTTTGATATGAATCTTTTTGCTACTGTTTGGTATTAGTTAGGACTACCTTCATGTTTAGTTTGAGGATTTTCATGATATATTTGATTACTGTTTTACCCAAAAAAAACAGAATCTGTTTATTATTATACTATAGTTTTATAAACTTAATTTTGATTAGTTTGATTTAGAATTTGGTTTTATTTGTTTATTAGGTTCTGTTAGTAAACATTTAGTGTTTTCACTTACTGTTAATAAAAATATAAATTTGCCTAGTTTAATTTCATTTAACATAGGAATCACAACTTCTTTTCAAATAGGCATAATTTGATTAAAACAACTAACTAGTAATAGTTTTGTTTTCAAATAAGTTTTGTATAATTAATTCTGTTTTCTAAGACAAATTTATTTGTAAGTTATTTTCTGTAAGAACATGTTTTGTTAACAAAATAATAAGTTTAGTTTTCATTCTTTTTGTTAATATAACTATAGTTGATTCATATAGTGTTTATCTCAAACTTGTATAAACTCTACTAAAGTTTTCCCAACAAACTTAAATTGATTATATTCTGTTTATTAATAAAATATGCTATTGTTTCTTTGCTGACAACAATTGTCTTGTTATTTCAAAATAGTTTTGTTATGTAGAAGTGTTTTCATCATCCCCTTTGGAAAAACAAAACTTTGTGTGTTTTTCTTGCTAGAGACTTTTGTGCATTGGTTGCCTTGTTTGTTTAGTACTTCTTTGCTGAATGTTATGAGTACTTATTTTGGTTGTATGCTTATTTTGAGTGCATTGTTTGTTTCGTTAGATTATCCGGAGTGCGAAGCTTGTTACTTAGAGTCACGCACGTACGAAGATCATCAATCAGGCAAGTCACTTTGATCATGTTTTACCCATGTTTTATATGCATTAGTTCTACCATCTCCCCAGTTGCATGCAAGATAGGTTAGTTGGAAACTTGGTTACATAGTAGTAGTATCATGTGGTAGATACCCCTCTCAACCCTCTTTGACAACATTGGCCCCGGGAAACGTTGTTTTACCTTTTGCTATGCTATTAGTAGACGGGGTTGGTTGTGTGATTCATCAGAGTTGAGAGAGTTAATAATTTCTAGACCTACATAATGATCAAGATTTCAATACTCCAAGTTTTCAACATACCTCTGCGTGGATGATGGTTGAACGGCGCCCTGGAGAAACCAGTGGTTAGCCTAGGTGATGCTGGAGATGGCCAGTATTCACGCGGAAAGGTCCACCCAGGCACAAAGGGATGGATGGGTGCTTCAAGACCCAAGGCTTACCTGCACAGCCACAAGTCATTATGGGCTCTGGCTTGGTTGGATATCGTGGTGACTCTAGACAGGCGGTGCTACGAGAGGTAGAAGAACGGTAGGAAAGGATGGGCACCGTCAGAGTCGCAGGGAAACCCTTTGGAAGACCATGTTTTGGTCATCCGTTTCTCAAACACCCTGAAGTGCGAGAAATCAAACGGAGGCGACCAAATCTTGTGGGGAACGTGTGCAAAACTCTGCAGAGTACTTAAACCTAATCGATTAGCCGTGTCCACGGTTATGGACGACTTGAGCCAAAGGAATTGGAACTTCCGGAACTCTCAACACAAATAATATGATGATGTGGGTATTTAAAAAATTTTGGGTATGAGAATTGGTTGGTGGAACCATCTCATTAATCAACCAACTTAGTAATATTTTGCTTAACCCCCTTCGATGTAGGAAAAACTTGGCTTTACGCAAAACTTACACCACCACCTGCCATATAAGCATATAGACTAGCTGATTATTTTCACCCCTCTCTTGTGACTTTGCCGGCATATTCCGTATGCTGACCTACACGGCTGCAACGTATCATGTTGCAGAGTATTTTTCCGACCAGGAGTGAGGACGCGTTCTATGCTCAGTGAGATGCCCTTGGAGTCAGATGGACTCATCTACCTTCGACGCTTCCGCAAGATTTAGATATTCTCATGGGATGGCCTTTAGCCACTTTATTGTAATTTTTATTGTAATAAGGGACTCTATATGAGATTGCGATTAATATAATGCTGTGTGATTTCCCTTTGATATATACATTGATGTACCGTGTGTGTACCAGCATGATCTTGGGATGGTACGGAAAACACCGGAGACTTGGCCTTTCAGGTCGGGTCGCTACAGAAATGGTATCAGAGCACACGCTGACCGTAGGACGTAACCTCTAGGATTGGAAAGCCTTAGGATTGTTTCTCTTTGTCTTTAAATATCTTATACTCTCATCTATTCGTTTCTGACTCCTCTCCGATTATTTCAAAATTTATAGATGGCTACCTTCATCCCAGTGTTGATCACAGAGTTTTGCCAGCCTGACGCAACGATGCCCTTTGGTAAGGAGCTGATGAGGATCGTCAAGGACATAAGGATTGCTTTGCCGAGCATCACCGGGATTCCTATCATGTCATTTCCCCAAGATGGACGCTACAGGATCGAGGTGCATATTCCAGGGAAGACCTTTGGGAATCGGAAGGAACCCATAGATCTCAAGTTCGTGGCACCCAGTTGGATACTTGGGAGAGACATGGCCATTCATCATGCCCTTGGACGTATTCAGGAGGAATACAGAGGTGGAACCATTTCACCAGGACTCAGCGTGGTTTGTCGCAGAGATGCCAATGGAAACATCATAACTCCTCCCACTGGAGACACCACTATCTCCTATATCCAGACCTTGGAGACTCACATCAGGACTCTGGAGCTTCGAGTTCGTGCTGACACGAAGACTATCAAGAATCTGATGAATCGCGAGCTGGACCTTGAAGCTGATCTGCGAGAGGCCAACTATGAACACGAGCATGAAGTGAAGGACTTCCTAGAGAGGATTGATGAGCAGAATGCACGCATCGCCATTCTGGAGGAGCATCTAGACATGGGAAAAACCTTCACCCCGAAGGAGACATGGCACCCTTCATCAGCGACAATGAAGACTATGAGGAAAGCACCACCGGAGGACCTACGACTATGCACTTCTGAGGAAAAACATTAGTTATGCCCTCCATGTATCTTTTATTTTCGTCATTAAAGCGTAGGTCGATGCTTAGTTGTTTGAGATTTGTATTCCCGATGTTTGACATTGATTGAATAAATGAATGAGTGTTTGGTGTGATATGTTTGTTGCATTGCATATGGGTAGTGAATTTCTTCTAGACCCTTGTTCTATTCTAATTCTCATCCCTCTGAAAACAGCAAGATGCCTCCACGACGTGAGACCGATTTCACTTTTCCGCCGGAACTCACTCAACTCCTTCAGCAGCAGAATGCACTGATGCAACTATTGATTCAGAATCAGACCAACAACCAGAACAACAACAACAATCACCATCCACCCCAGATTGACAATCTCACCCGTTTTCTGAGGTTGAACCCTCCAACCTTCTCCAGCAGCACTGAGCCCATTGTGGCAGATGACTGGCTCCGCAAGATGGAGAGAGAACTTGTCACCGCTGGATGCACTGACGCTGAGAAAGTGCGATTTGCCGCACATCAACTGGAAGGACCAGCAGCATCATGGTGGGAGAATTACACCACCACTTATCCTATTGCAGATGTGACTTGGGAGCAATTCAAGCTTGCTTTCCGCACAGCTCATGTTTCAGCTGGAGCCATGAGTCTAAAGAAGCGCGAGTTTCGCAACTTGCGCCAGGGTAATCGTTCCGTGGCCCAATATGTGGACGACTTCAACACATTGTCACGTTATGCCCCAGGAGATGTGGCCGATGATGCGGCCAAGCAAGAAAAGTTTCTGGAAGGACTCAATGATGAGTTGAGCATACAGCTGGTAGTGGCTAATTTCAACAACTACCAAGAGCTGGTGGATAAGTCACTTATTCTGGAAGTAAACAACAGCAGATTGAGAACCGCAAGCGGAAGTACACTCAGGGGAAGTTCAACTCTGGAGCTCATCAGAAGCCTCGTTACTCCCCGTACTCCGGGAATACCGGATCAGGAAACGGTAAGTTTGGAAAGCACACTCATGCTGTGCACAACCATGGAGGTCACCATCATGGAGGAAATGGGAACAACCGTTCCAACCATGGTAACTTCAAGAGTGACAATGGGAATGGGAACAACAACCAGCACCGTCAAGTTCCTGCTCAGAAGGATCTGAGTCACATTACCTGTTTCAAGTGCCAGAAGACAGGGCACTATGCTACTGAGTGTCCCCAGAGCAAGCAAGGCAATGGAAACGGCACTAACAACGGCAACTCCGCAGCCAAGAAGCCCAATCCGTTTCCCCGTGCTCACGTGAATCACATCGATGTGGAAGAAGTCTATGATCAGCCCGAGACTGTGGTTGGTAAGTTTTTATTGCATTCACGTCCTGTTACAGTACTTTTTGATTCTGGTGCAACTCATTCATTCATATCAAGGGTAGTTGTGGATAAGTATGGTTTGCCCACCAAAACCCTTAGTCAGCCCATTAAGGTTAGTTCTCCAGGAGGTATGATGATGGCAGGGATAGGATGCCATGCCTTGAAACTCAATATAGGGAACCATGTTTTTCCCACCGACCTCATCGTCTTAGAGTCACAAGGATTGGATGTAATCCTAGGCATGGATTGGATGACCAAGTATGAAGGAAATCTTGATTGCCCTAGCAAGTCTGTTTCACTCACCACCCCGGAGAACAAGAGGATTAAGTATGTATCCCGACGCA
Organism: Hordeum marinum; assembly: GCA_022496015.1. Classification (NCBI taxonomy): domain Eukaryota; kingdom Viridiplantae; phylum Streptophyta; class Magnoliopsida; order Poales; family Poaceae; genus Hordeum; species Hordeum marinum. The sequence continues at coordinate 164,974,879 of CM039673.1, forward strand.
CACGTATGAGTGCTCGGTTAAATTCTCTCACAGGAGTTGTTCAGGAGGAAGTACCTGTGGTAAAAGATTTTCCAGATGTATTTCCGGAAGAATTACCAGGAATGCCACCAGATAGGGAAATTGAGTTCTTAATAGAGCTACAGCCAGGGACAGCTCCAATTTCCAAGAGACCCTATCGGATGCCCGCAAATGATCTGTTGGAAATCAAGAAGCAAATCAAGGAGTTATTGGACAAGGGGTATATTCGCCCAAGTTCTTCACCTTGGGGAGCCCCAGTACTTTTGGTGGAGAAGAAGGATAAATCTTTGAGAATGGTAGTGGACTATCGTGCCTTGAACGAGGTGACTATCAAGAACAAGTACCCTCTACCGATGATTAATGATTTGTTTGATCAGCTCGTAGGAGCCAAAGTATTCTCCAAGATCGATCTTTGATCAGGGTATCACCAGTTGAAAATTCGTGAACAGGATATACCCAAGACAGCTTTCACCAAGAGGTATGGCTTGTATGAGTATACGGTCATGTCTTTTGGATTGACTAATGCTCCTGCCTACTTCATGAATTTGATGAACAAAGTATTCATGGAATACCTAGACAAGTTTGTTGTGGTGTTCATCGATGACATTCTGATATTCTCCAAGAACGAGGAAGAGCATAAGGAACATTTGCGTTTAGTTCTGGAGAAGCTAAGAGAGCATCAGTTATATGCCAAGTTCAGCAAATGCGAATTTTGGCTGACGGAAGTCGGATTCCTTGGACATGTTATTTCCGGAGATGGAATAGCAGTGGACCCCGCTAAGGTTGAAGCCGTCACCAAGTGGAAGTCACCCACCTCAGTTAAGGAGATCCGCAGTTTCCTCGGACTTGCTGGATATTACCGGAGGTTCATTGAGAATTTCTCCAAGGTTGCCAAGCCCATGACAGAGTTGTTGAAGAAAGAATCCAAGTATGTTTGGACTGTGGAATGTGAAGCCAGTTTCCAGGAGTTGAAGGAACGTTTGGTCACAGCCCCAGTGTTGATCTTGCCCGATATTCGGAAGGATTTCCAGGTTTATTGTGATGCTTCACGTCAAGGACTTGGAGGAGTACTTATGCAGGATGGAAAAGTTGTAGCCTATGCTTCCAGACAGCTACGACCTCATGAGTTGAATTATGCCACGCATGACTTGGAATTAGCAGCCGTAGTGCACGCACTCAAGACTTGGAGACATTTCCTTATCGGAAATAGTTGTGATGTTTACACCGACCATAAGAGCCTGAAGTATATCTTCACGCAGAAAGAGTTGAACCTCAGACAGAGGAGATGGTTAGAGTTAATCAAGGACTATGACATGAGATTACACTACCATCCAGGTAAGGCTAATGTTGTAGCCGATGCTTTGAGTCGGAAAACTTATGTGAACACACTCACAGCTGGAGGATTACCTCAAGAGTTAGTCGATGATCTCAGAGAGCTCAAGCTAGAGATAGTTCCAAGAGGATATGTTGCTACACTGGAAATTTAGTCCACCTTGACCGAAAGAATTCGAGAAGCCCAGAAATCGGACAAGGAGATAGCTGAGATTAAACAGAGAATGAAAGATGGTAAAGCTAAAGGTTTTCGTGAGGATGAACACGGAACTTTGTGGTTTGAGAACCGAATCTATGTGCCCAATGAACCAGAGCTCAGGAAGTTGATACTTCAGGAAGCCCACGATTCACCTTACTCGATACACCCAGGCAACACCAAGATGTATCTGGATTTAAAGGAAAGTTATTGGTGGACAGGTATGAAGAAAGATATTGCAGAGCATGTTGCGATATGTGATGTTTGTCAGCGAGTAAAGGCAGAACATCAGAAACCAGCAGGGTTACTCCAACCTTTGCCGATACCCGAGTGGAAATGGGAAAAGCTTGGTATGGATTTCATCACAGGATTGCCCAAGACCCGTTCAGGTTATGATTCCATCTGGGTAGTGGTAGATCGCTTGACCAAGGTAGCTCATTTCATTCCAGTGAAAACCACCTATACCAGTGCTAAGCTAGCCAAGATATATATGACCAGGATCGTATGTCTGCATGGAGTTCCGAGGAGTATCGTGTCAGATAGAGGAACACAATTTACCTCAAAGTTTTGGCATCAGTTACATGAAACTTTGGGTACAAGGCTAGAGTTTAGTACAGCTTTTCATCCGCAGACAGATGGACAGACTGAGAGAGTCAACCAGATTTTGGAAGACATGTTGAGAGCTTGTGCGCTAGATTATGGATCTAGTTGGGATGATAACTTGTCTTACGCAGAATTCTCGTACAACAACAGTTACCAGACTAGTCTAAAGATGGCCCCTTTCGAAGCTTTATACGGAAGGAGGTGCAGAACACCACTGACGTGGGATGGTGTTGGAGACCGACAACTTTTTGGTCCCGACCTTATTCAAGATTCGGAAGAGAAAGTCAGGTTGATTCGTGACAGACTCAAGATAGCTCAATCTCGACAGAAGAGTTATGCTGACAGCAAGCGCAAAGAAGTGACATATGAAGTGGGAGACAGAGCATATCTTCGTGTATCCCCGCTTCGAGGAACCAAGAGATTTGGTGTTAAAGGAAAATTAGCACCCAGATTCATAGGCCCCTACAAAATTCTTGAATGTAGAGGTGAAGTTGCATACAAACTGGAATTGCCAGAAGGATTATCCGAAGTTCATAATGTGTTCCATGTGTCCCAGCTGAAGAAATGTCATGCTGAGATGGCCGACATCCCTTTGAGAGATACCGTGCCCTTAGAGGCCATACAGCTTGAAAGTGATCTGACTTATGAGGAGAAGCCTGTCAGAATCCTCGAGACATCCAACAGAGTTACCCGTAGCAAGATTATCAAGTTCTGCAAAGTTTTGTGGAGTCACCATACTGAAGAAGAAGCCACCTGGGAACGCGAAGAAGATCTTCGTAGAGACCATCCGCACCTATTTTCTAGCCAACCCAAATCTCGAGGGCGAGATTCATCTTAAGGTGGGTAGGTTTGTAACATCCCAAAATTCCATTTTGGAATGTTATGAATATAGCTATGCATCTATCATCACCATTGCTTGATTGTATGTGTTAGTTGAAATGCCATTTCTGATTTTTCTGAAAGTCCTTTCTACTTTTCCCTATGTTGCTTCCCCTATTTGAAATTTTGGTTAAATGTTCAAAATAAGAGAGGAGTAACATGACACTCCACACCAGGGTCAACTTGGTGAATTATTTGAAAAAAAATAACCAGGAGTTATTTTGAAAATATTTGCAAAAAGGGTTTAAAAACAATTAGGACATTTCTGAAATAATATTTTTTTCAAAGTGTTCAAATGACAGAATAGAAATGTTCATTAAATAGCATTTATTATTCTGTTAATTTTGATATATAATACCTCTATATTTAGAGACGATTTGAATGCTTTAAAAGTTTTTGAATGTCTCTGGAAATTATTAAAAAGAAAAACGGTAACGGCTTTTCGATTAAACGGGCCGGCCCACCTGTTTATTTCGCGCATTTACTACAGACCGGTCACCCGCCGCGCCGTTACTTCTTTTCCCTCGCTGACATCGGGCCCCACCCATCCGACCGTTGCCCGAAACGGTCATCGTCCCCCCCCCCCCCCCCCGCGCTCGCCGGACCCGACGCCGGCCGTTACTCCCTCTCGCCGGATCTCTCTCTCCTTTACTCCCCGTCACCCCTCGAGCGCCCTATAAGAACCGGACTACTCCCCGCGTCCATTTTCCCCCCCGAGCCCCTTCTCTCTCTCACCGAGACGCCGTCAATTTCTCGTCGGAGCTCCACCACCACCGGACGTCGCCGTCGAGCGTAGCCACCACACCCGACCACCGTTCGCCTCGCCGTCGCCACCAATCGACTCCGGAGGACCGTCCCCGTCGCCCGGACCACTCCCCCGTCCTCCCCGACCACCGGAGCACCTCGCCGTCGCATCCACCGCTACCGGACTCGCCGGAGTACCCCGACGCCGGCGACTTCTACCCTGTAAGCCCCCTCGACCGTCCGATCCAAATCCCACGGTCCAGATTAGAACGAACTTAAGTCCGAACCGTTTTCTTCTATCGATCGGTCGTCCGCTCTAATTCACCTACCGCACGCCCCCCCTTAGCCAATCGGATCACGCCACGTAGCCCCTTGACCGACGCAATCTTTTTTTTTATTTTCTCTTTTGTTTTAGTTAACAGAATGTTTTCCAATTTTGTTTTGCGTATATCTTTTAATCTATTTAGTGTTTTGAGTTGATTCTTTTTGCAATATCTCACATTTTTCATCTAGTTTCACCCTGTACTTTAAAATTTCAAATTTGAACTATAAAATTTGAATTTAATCAAATTTGCTTAAAATCTTCAAATCTGAATAACTAGAGTTTAAAAATAGATTTTGATATGAATCTTTTTGCTACTGTTTGGTATTAGTTAGGACTACCTTCATGTTTAGTTTGAGGATTTTCATGATATATTTGATTACTGTTTTACCCAAAAAAAACAGAATCTGTTTATTATTATACTATAGTTTTATAAACTTAATTTTGATTAGTTTGATTTAGAATTTGGTTTTATTTGTTTATTAGGTTCTGTTAGTAAACATTTAGTGTTTTCACTTACTGTTAATAAAAATATAAATTTGCCTAGTTTAATTTCATTTTACATAGGAATCACAACTTCTTTTCAAATAGGCATAATTTGATTAAAACAACTAACTAGTAATAGTTTTGTTTTCAAATAAGTTTTGTATAATTAATTCTGTTTTCTAAGACAAATTTATTTGTAAGTTATTTTCTGTAAGAACATGTTTTGTTAACAAAATAATAAGTTTAGTTTTCATTCTTTTTGTTAATATAACTATAGTTGATTCATATAGTGTTTATCTCAAACTTGTATAAACTCTACTAAAGTTTTCCCAACAAACTTAAATTGATTATATTCTGTTTATTAATAAAATATGCTATTGTTTCTTTGCTGACAACAATTGTCTTGTTATTTCAAAATAGTTTTGTTATGTAGAAGTGTTTTCATCATCCCCTTTGGAAAAACAAAACTTTGTGTGTTTTTCTTGCTAGAGACTTTTGTGCATTGGTTGCCTTGTTTGTTTAGTACTTCTTTGCTGAATGTTATGAGTACTTATTTTGGTTGTATGCTTATTTTGAGTGCATTGTTTGTTTCGTTAGATTATCCGGAGTGCGAAGCTTGTTACTTAGAGTCACGCACGTACGAAGATCATCAATCAGGCAAGTCACTTTGATCATGTTTTACCCATGTTTTATATGCATTAGTTCTACCATCTCCCCAGTTGCATGCAAGATAGGTTAGTTGGAAACTTGGTTACATAGTAGTAGTATCATGTGGTAGATACCCCTCTCAACCCTCTTTGACAACATTGGCCCCGGGAAACGTTGTTTTACCTTTTGCTATGCTATTAGTAGACGGGGTTGGTTGTGTGATTCATGAGAGTTGAGAGAGTTAATAATTTCTAGACCTACATAATGATCAAGATTTCAATACTCCAAGTTTTCAACATACCTCTGCGTGGATGATGGTTGAACGGCGCCCTGGAGAAACCAGTGGTTAGCCTAGGTGATGCTGGAGATGGCCAGTATTCACGCGGAAAGGTCCACCCAGGCACAAAGGGATGGATGGGTGCTTCAAGACCCAAGGCTTACCTGCACAGCCACAAGTCATTATGGGCTCTGGCTTGGTTGGATATCGTGGTGACTCTAGACAGGCGGTGCTACGAGAGGTAGAAGAACGGTAGGAAAGGATGGGCACCGTCAGAGTCGCAGGGAAACCCTTTGGAAGACCATGTTTTGGTCATCCGTTTCTCAAACACCCTGAAGTGCGAGAAATCAAACGGAGGCGACCAAATCTTGTGGGGAACGTGTGCAAAACTCTGCAGAGTACTTAAACCTAATCGATTAGCCGTGTCCACGGTTATGGACGACTTGAGCCAAAGGAATTGGAACTTCCGGAACTCTCAACACAAATAATATGATGATGTGGGTATTTAAAAAATTTTGGGTATGAGAATTGGTTGGTGGAACCATCTCATTAATCAACCAACTTAGTAATATTTTGCTTAACCCCCTTCGATGTAGGAAAAACTTGGCTTTACGCAAAACTTACACCACCACCTGCCATATAAGCATATAGACTAGCTGATTATTTTCACCCCTCTCTTGTGACTTTGCCGGCATATTCCGTATGCTGACCTACACGGCTGCAACGTATCATGTTGCAGAGTATTTTTCCGACCAGGAGTGAGGACGCGTTCTATGCTCAGTGAGATGCCCTTGGAGTCAGATGGACTCATCTACCTTCGACGCTTCCGCAAGATTTAGATATTCTCATGGGATGGCCTTTAGCCACTTTATTGTAATTTTTATTGTAATAAGGGACTCTATATGAGATTGCGATTAATATAATGCTGTGTGATTTCCCTTTGATATATACATTGATGTACCGTGTGTGTACCAGCATGATCTTGGGATGGTACGGAAAACACCGGAGACTTGGCCTTTCAGGTCGGGTCGCTACACCGCGATGTTGAACTGGCGGGCGGTTCCGCCTCCGGGGCACGAGACGGCGGACCGGCTCTACGAGCGCCTGCTCGTGATGACCCGAACGGAGGGGCTGACGGCCACCAATCTGTTGGCCGCGATGGTGGTGCGCCGGTTGCAGCCGCTGCAGCGCAGGCCACACCTTTTCTGCCAGATGGGTGGACGCCATGACCCCTGTCGGCTCTCCACCAAGGATATGAAGCCGGCCCACATGGTGAGGAGGGTGAACGCCATCTCGACGGCGAAGATGGCAAAGGGCGGATGGCAATGGGGGAAGATGCCGTATATCCGGAGCCCCCCGGCACCGCGGGTAAGTATCTGGCCACCTTCTTCCCTCCATCTTTTTTCAGAGACGGTGCCCCTCCTCCCTATGGCCTGACAGCGTGCCGCCTAGCCCGTGCGCGGGTTTTCCCACTGCTGTGGAACTACGGGGAGCCGGCCCCCGACACGACAGAGTCGGACCCCGAAGAGGTCGAGGACACCGACGACGTGGAGCCGGCTGACTCCGGGCGAGCCGGCGCGCCCGAAGCTGACGACACGGAGATGGAGACAGAGGAGGCCGACGAGGCCAAATCGACGGGTGAGTCTGCTCCCTAGAAGCACCTACAGGACTGGACCGATGATGACGCTGAGGCAGAGTAGTCACGTGTTGCAGAGGCTCTAGCGAAGCCCGCAACCTCAGAGGATGAGGTCACGGCGCCGCGGAGGCGTCAACCTCGAGCCGGTGGCGGCTCCAGCCAGGGCGGCCCGGACGTGGGCGACAAGGGGAAATGGCCGGCTGCCACCTAGCTAGCGCCCAAGCGCGTGGCGACCGCGCAGCCAGGTGGCAGCCGCGAAGGCGGGGGCAAGAAGCAAAGGAGAGCGATCAGTCTGCCGAGGACGCAAGGAGAGAGATCCCCATCGTCTCCGGGTAAGTCTATTTCCCCCTCCACCTTGGACCATTTCATCTTCCCCCAGTACCTTATTTCTTCGCCACCAGGGAGGCACGTGCCCTAGGGAGGACCTCGGGTGGCGGGGCGGAGAGGGCGACGTCGCCGATGGCTGCCGAGAAGAGGGAGCTCCAGGCGTGGCTCGACCTCGAGGCGGCCGAGCAGGAGCGGCGCGTCGAGGAGCTCCGCCCATGGGAAGAGGCGGCGAAGAAGCAGGGAGGAGCCAGCAGGGAGGCCGTTGGCGGAACGTGGGAGCCATTCCCCCACCTCCGAGGAACCAGCGGGGAGGCCGCTGGCGGGGCGTGGGAGCCGTTCCCCCACGGCCGGGAGAAGAGGTCGAGGGACCACCATGGTCCCGGGCGACGGGTGGAGGCGGGCGCGAAGGCCGCGGAGGATGTGGCGGGGATGGACTGCGACGCCACTCAGCCGGCGATGAACGATGTGCTGCCAGGGGCGAAGGAGTCGACCCTGGAAATGCAGGTTCCGGAGGCGCCGGCACCGGAGGCGAGTCAGCCCGGAGCCGCCGGAGGTGGTGCGCCAGAGGTGAGGGCCATGACAGCCGGGGAAGCGGCCGCCGCAGGCGCGTCGGCGGCGGCTCCCGGCGCGACAGCGACAAGAGGGGCCGGCCCCATCATGGTCCGCGACAAGGGAGGACCCTCGGACGGGAGCCGGCCACAGCGGACCGGGGCGACGGCCGGGAGCCTGGCCCCTGGTGGACCGTCGAGTGCCCCGGGGCGGTGGTGCCCGCCGTTGTGGGTGCGTTCGCCGCATGTCGTGCCCAGACGATTCAGGACGCTCAAGCCGCCAACGACCGGCTAGTGAGCTTGGAGCAGGCGGTCGCGATGAGTTCTCTTCTTTCCTTCTCCTTCTGACTTGGTGTTTTGTGTTTATTCCAGTGGGAGCGCGCCAGCGCACCCACTGGGTGTAGCCCCCGAGGCTCGAACCGGCTGGCGCATAGGCGAGTCGAGCCTAAAGTTGTGTATTATTGTTGTTTTGTAGGCGGCAGACGACCGCCGGGAGGCCGCGTACAACGCCCTGCAGGGGTCGTACCGAGAAGCCGAGAACCGGCTCGCCGTCATATCCGCGGATTCGTGAGGTATGTGCTCTCGCGATCTTTCAGTGTAGCCCCTGGGCATTAGGCCGGCTGCTCCGGAGGCGGGTTGAATCCTTTCTGATGATGGTGACTTTCTCGTGAAGCCACCCACACCGAGATGGTCAGCCTCCGGCACTGGGTGGTGTGCCTTTTCGAGGAGCGGGACCTCCTGATGGCGGAGCGCGACCGACTTCATGGGAAGGCGGACCAGGCGAAGGCGGAGCAGGAGGGGCGCGAGGCAGCCCACCACCAACCGTTGGTGGACCAAGAGGCGGCCCGTCATCGGGAGGCGAAGGAGCGGGAGAAGGCTCTCTACGAAGGGTTGGAGGCCAAAGACACCGCGCTAGCCAAGGAGGCCAAGGACGTGCAGGCGGCTCGGGATGAGCATGAGCGCCGGTGCTAGGAGTGGTCGGCCAGGGAGGTGCAGCTGCAGGAGCAGGGGCACGAGGTGGACCGGATGCTGCTCAGTAAGCTTCTGCCGCCTTGTTTTTCTCGCGCATTCCTTTGGGTTTTCTGGCCTTTCTCCCCGCTCATCTCTTGTCTTCTTCTTAGGGATTTTCCCCGACACATAGGAGGTTGCGGAGGCGGCCGTGGAAGCCGAGCGCGAGGCCCAGCGGGTGCAAGGAGAGTCCGTTGGGCTGCTTGCTCCCTGGACCTTGGACAAGGTGGGGATCGCCACCAAGGCGCGTCTCACGGAGGTGGTCCCCGCCCAGAAGCGGCTCCAAGCGGCCGGCTCGGCAGTGGCTCGCACCCTTTGGCCCGGCTCGGCGGATCCGGGCACCATGAACCGGCTGTCGAGGTGGATGGAGTCCGGGACCACGCGGGTGAACGCCTGGAGGGCCTCTACGGCACGCGCCGGTGTGGGCATGGCGCGCCACATTGCCAGGTCATGGTACCCCGAGCTGGACTTGGGTTTGCTCATGGCCCAGCGTGCCGGCACCGATGCGAAGTTGGAGGCGGTGGCCGACGAGATATTGGTGAGGGCGAGCGACCTCGCATCCTTCGCCGCGTGGGACGAGTACGTCTCGGAGCGCGGGGCAAATGGCGTGGTGGTGCCGGAGGACCAGTATGGCCTTCTCTTGGACGACCCGGAAGGGAGCGCCGCCGAGACGGACGATGGAGAATCCGACACCGACGACTATGTCGAGTCCAAGCTGGCCGCGGACGCAGGGGCGGGGGCTTCTACCTCAGCCGCCCCGGAGGCGCCGGCCTCGGAGGCGCCAGCACCGCCGGCTCCCGAGGCGTGAGCACCGCCGGCTCCAGAGACGTCAGCACCGGAGGAGAGCCGGCCCGAAGCTGCCACCACTTAGGATTTTTCTTTCCTGCATTTTGTTTTTAGACTGGTGTTCCACCCACTGGGTGTAGCCGGCCGTATGTATATGTAATGAACTTGTTGTCGTGGGCCTTTTATTGTTATGTCTTGTGTCGTTTTGCTTAAAAGGAATGTGTGTGTCGGCTCTTCTTTCGCCTTTTGCCTTTTGACTTGTGTTCGCGCGTCGGGATTCCTTTCGGCTTCCACCCCGCCTGCCAGCCAGCCGGGAGCCGGTGTGGGACAGGGACGGGGATTCACCCTTGGGGAAAACCAGCGGGCTCTTAGGGTCAACCGGCTAGGGCTAGGTTGAGCCGGCAGAGGCCGATTATTAGATGTAACAAAGCTCGGCTGGGCCGGGCCGACTACCGCGCGTCGGCAGACCTTAGTGTGAGAAGTTCCTTCGCACCCCATGGTCCCTTCAGCCGGACAGCCAGGAGCCGGTCCATAGCTGGTAAGGGAGGGGAGGCGAAAGGTTGCTTGTTCACACTACTTGTCCGCCTCCGGGGGAGCCGGACCCGGTTGACGGCCTTAAATACAGGAAAACTTTGGAGGAATCGAAAAGGGGCGTGCCCCAAGTGCCGGCTTGGGGCCCCCATTGCATTCATAAGCTCGGATAGGAGGCACATACATTGGTTTTCAGCAATAAAATGGATGGAGGAGCGCCGCATTCCACGGGCGCTCTGTCTCCTCGCTAGAGGTGTCTCTCTTGCGCTTCTGCGGCTTCTGGGCGTCTATTAGATAGTACGCGTTGTTGTGCAGCGCCTGGCTGACTATGAACGGGCCCTCCCATGGGGAGGACAGCTTGTGCTAGCCGGCGGTTCCTTGGATCCGCCTGAGCACCAGGTCTCCTTCGCGGAAGGAGAGTGGCCGGATCCGCTTGCTATGGTAGTGCCGGAGCTTTTGCTGGTAGATGGTCGTCCGGCTCAAGGCCAGCTCGCGGGCCTCCTCGAGGAGGTTGATGCCGTCTTCCCTTGCCTCCCTCGCATCCTTCTCGGCGTACAGGGTAACCCGAGGCGAATTGAATTCGATGTCAGTGCGGATGATCGCCTCGGACCCGTAAACGAGAAAGAATGGAGTGTATCCGGTCGACCGGTTGGGCGTGGTCCGGAGGCTCCAAAGGACAGCCGGCAGCTCCTCGACCCAACAGCCAGCCGACCGGACCAGTGGTGTCACGATCCGGGGCTTGATGCCGGACAGGAGCAGGACGTTCGCCCTCTCAACCTGGTCGTCTGACTGTGGGTGGGCGACAGACGCCAAGTCGAGCCGGATGCCCCGCCTCGAGCAGAAATATGCTAGCGCGCCCTTGGCGAAGTTCGTGTCGTTGTCGGTGATGATGTTGTGTGGGATGCTGTAGCATACCGTGATGTCTTCGATGAACCGTATGGCCATGGGCCGTCCAGTTTCTTGATTGGCCAGGCCCCGATCCACTTTGTGAATTTGTCGACGGCTACCAACAAGTGTGTCATGCCGCCTCGTGCGGTCTTGAAGGGTCCCACATGTCCAGCCCCCAGACGGCGAAGGGCCACGAAAGGGGGATGGTCTGGAGGGCGCTAGCCGGAAGATGGCTCTGTGCGTTGAAGCGCTGGCAGCCCTCGCACTCGTCAACCAGTTTCTTGGCCGCATCTAGAGCAATCGGCCAGTAGAAACCATGATGGAATGGTTTGGCCACCAGGGATCTGGAGGCGGCATGATGCCCACACTCGCCCTGGTGGATGTCGAGGAGGATTTCTTTCCCTTTCTCCTGCTCGACGCATTGTTGGAAAACACCGGTGATGCTGCGATGAACCAACTCGTGGTTGATGATGTTGTAGTCTGGGGCCCGGTGCTGAATTTGCCTTGCAGTGGCCTCATCGGAGGGGAGCTCGCCACGCTGGAGGAACGCCACTATGGGCTCGGCCCATGCGGGAGCCTAGACAGGGGCCGGCTCTGCCCCCGGGACCGGCTCGTCAGCCCCTGGAGCCGGCCCGCCAGCCCCCGGGGCCGGCTCGGCAGGAGTGTCAACCGTCATCATGACGGCGATGGGCCTGGCACCGGCGTGCGCAGATGTGGCCGGCTCAATTGCCGTGGCGGACGGCGCCGGCCCAGCGGCTGGTGGTGGCGGAGCCGGCGGAGCCACCGTAGCCGGTGGTGCTTGTTGGGCAGCTGGTTCCGCCAAGGTGCCGGCCGCGCTTGCCGGCATGAAGATGGACTCCGATTCGGGAGAAGGCTTGATCGAAGGCTTTAGTAGCCGCTCGAGGGAGACGCCGGCTGGGATGGCCTGTCGGGTGGAGCCGATCTTGGCCAGCGCGTCGGCTGCCTCGTTATCCGCATGGTGGATGTGGTGGAACTCGCAGCCCTCGAAGGAGCCGGTGAGTTGCTGGACGAGGAAACGGTAGCTGGCCATGTTGGCGTCCCTGGCGTCCCATTCACCAGAGACCTTTTGCACCACGAGGTCGGAGTTGCCGAAGCAAATGATGCATTGGATGTCGATCTCCTTGGCGAGTCGGAGGCCATGGACGAGGGCCTCGTATTCGGCCACGTTGTTGGAGGTGGCGAAGTGGATCCGGAGGGCGTAGCGGAGCTAGTCCCCTTTGGGAGATGACAAGACGATGCCGGCTCCCAGGCCGGCTCGCATCTTTGAGCCGTCGAAGTGCATGCGCCAGTGCGTGGAGTCGGGCAGGGGCGGCACGAACTGGGTTTCGTTCCAGTCGACGAGGAAGTCGGCCATTGCCTGGGATTTGATGGTGGTGCGCGGCTCGTACCTTATTTCGTTGTCGGCCAGGGCGATGGCCCATTTGGCGATCCGGCCGGTGGCATCCCGGCCGGCCATGATTTCGCCCAGTGGCACTGTGCTCACAACGGTGATGACGTGCTCCTGGAAGTACTGCTTGAGCTTCTAGGCGGCGAAGTATATGCCGTAGCACATCTTCTGGTAGTGGGGGTAGTTTTGCTTGGAGGCGGAGAGGACCTCGCTGAGGTAGTAGACGTGACGCTGCGTCAGTAGCGCCCTGCCTTCCTCCGGCCACGCCACGAGCAGGACGAGGCTGATGACGCATGTGGTTTCTGCAATGTAGGCAAGCAAAGGCTCCTTATCAGCCGGCGTGGGCAAGATGGGCGCGCTGGTGAGAGCCTGCTTTAGGCTGCGGAACTCCATGTCCGCCTTGTCGGACCAGTTGAACAGGGCCGGCTTCTTCGAGAGGTCCCAGCCTGGCTCAACCAGGGCCGACTTGCGTAGGAGCCCGTAGAGGGGCAAGGCCTTCTCGCCCAGCCGGCTGATGAACTGGCTAAGGGAGGCAAGGCAGCCGGTGAACTTCTGGATGTCGCAGAGCCGGATCGGCTTGGGCATGCGCTCAATCGCCCGGATCTTCTAGGGGTTAGCCTTGATGTCGCGAGTGGACACGAAGAAACCTAGGATCTGGCCGGCTGGGACGCCGAAGACACACTTCTCCGGGTTGAGCTAGATCTTGTATTCGCATAGGTTGGCGAATGTCTCCCAGAGGTCATCGAGGAGGCTGAAATGCTTCTTGGATTTGATGACGATGTCGTCCACATAGATGTGGACATTCCTGCCTATTTGAGGCAGGAGGCACTTCTGCATGCAACGCTGGAAGGTAGCGCCTGCATTCTTTAGGCCGAAGGACATGGTGTTGTAGCAGTAGGCCCTGAAAGGGGTGATGAAGGAGGTCTTGAGTCGGTCGGCCGGGTCCAGCTTATCTGGTGGTAGCCGGAGTAGGCGTCCAGGAAAGACAACAGATCGCAGCCGGCCGTGGAGTCGATGACTTGATCGATCCACGGCAGGGCGAACGGGTCCTTGGGGCATGCCTTGTTCAGGCTTGTGTAGTCGATACACCTGCGCCAGGTCTTGTTTTTCCTCAGCACTAGGACTGGGTTGGCCAGCCAGTCCGGGTGGAATAGCTCCATGGTGAAGCCGGCTACGAGCAGCCGGGCTATCTCTTCTCCTATAGTATGCCGCTTCTCCTCGGAGAAACGACACAGGGGTTCCTTGACCGGCTTCGCATCCGATCGTACATGCAGCTTGTGCTCGGCGAACTTCCTCGGAACGCCTGGCATGTCCTTGGGGGACCATGCAAAGACGCCCCGATTCTCACGGAGGAAGTCGACGAGCTCGCTTTCCTATTTGCTGTCGAGGTGGGAGCCAATGGTCACGCACTGGGTGGGGTTGTCCGGATCGAGCGATACCTGCCTAGTGTCCTTGGATGGCTGGAACGAGGCTTCGCCGACCGACTGGGGTGGAGGGGCCAGCATGGCCGGCTGGGCAGAGGTGAGGGCCACCAGCCGGTGGAGCTGCCGCTTCTCCTCCGCTATCTCTAGGTCCTCGGCCAGCCGACTGCCGTCTCGCACGCATGCGATTGACATCTGGTATTTGTCGGCGATGGTGATGATGCCCCTAGGGCTCGACATCTTGAGCTTGAGGTAGGCGTAGTGGGGGAACGCCATGAACTTGAAAAGAGCCGGCCGGCTCGTTTTCAGGTCCTCCACCTTGAGCCCTAGCTTGAGCAGGGTGTCAAGGTAGAGGATGTTGATGCTGCTGCCTCCATCGATCAACACCTGCGAGAAGCGGCACGTGCGGTTCTCGAAGGCGATGGTAGGATCGAGGATGAGGGCGCAGCTGCCAGGGTTTGGCATCACGGCTGGATGGTCCGCCCGACTCTAGGTGACGGGCTTCTCAGACAAATGCATAAACTTGGGAGTTGCGGGCCTGGTGGCAATCACCTCATGGCGGAGCCGGCGCTGGGCGTGCTTGTCCGTCTCTTCGCTGGTGAAGATGACGTAGCAGTCATCATGTTCGGCGTACCGGTCGTGCAGCCGGCCGTCATTCCGAGCTGGGGCCGGGTCTACCAGGACCGGGCCGGGAGCCAGAGCCGGAGCTGGTGCCGGAGCGCGGGCTGGCTGCGCGGGGGGAGCCGGGAGGCCGTCCCCCTGGGCCAACTGCTGTGAGAAGCTGCACTGCCGGAGCGTGTGCGTGGCCGGCTTGGCGCCAGAGTGGTTTTTACAGGGGAGGTCAAGCATTTGCTCGAAAGTTAGCTTGGGCTGCCAGGCGGCCTTGCCAGTGCGCTGGCGCTGACTAGAGGCCTGGCCGGCTGGCTGCTCCTCCCCGATGGAGGCGACCAGCCGGCTCCCGTAGCGGGAGTAGGGCTGGTCATTCTTGTGCTTGCCATTCTACTGCTGCCGGTTGTCGGCCGCCGCTCGCGGCGCGGCGGGGGGCGTAGCTGGCTTGGCTGGTGCTTTAGCCTTCATCCTCATCGAGGAATCGACCGTGGCATATTTATCCGCTTTGGACATTAGGTCCGCCAGGGAGGTTGGCTCAGAGCACAAGAGCTTGTGCTTGAGGGGGGTGCCATCGCAATAGCCTTTTATGAAGTACTGGATGGTCTGTACCTTGTGCACTCCCTCGCAGGAGTTGCGGAGCTTGGTCCAACGCGTGAGGTAGTCGCGGAGGGGTTCTTCCGGCCCCTGGACGCACATGGCCAGCTCACGGGTCCGCCCAGGCCGTTCGTAGGTGCCGGTGAAGTTGCAGACGAAGGCCTCCTTGAAGTCCGTCCGGGTGTTGATGCTGTCGGCAGCCAGGCTGTTCAGCCAGGTGCGGGCCGAGCCGATCAGCATGAGGGGGCGTAGCGGACGGCTACGCGCTTGTTCCCCCTGGCGATGTCGACGACAATGGTGTAGTCGATCAGCTAGTCCTCCGGCTTGGCAGCCCTGGTATACTTTGGGGTGTCGCGGGGGAGTGTGAAACCAGGCGGAAAAGGCTCGTTGCGGATCTGCGGACCAAAGCAGGCCGGGCCAATCGAGCCCTCCTCCTCGAGGAGAGCCGACTGCGCCAGCTGGTCAAGCGGACGCTGTGGGGGATGATGTGGGGGATGCTGTGGGGGATGCGCGGCCCGAGCCGGGCCGCAAACTCGGGACGGACGGACGGTGGGATGGACCGCGCCGGCTCCTGCTGCGGAGGCGGAGTATGCCCGCGGGCACGCCGGCTGCCGCCTGCCGGTGCTACATCGCGGCGGTGGCTGCCAACCGGATTGTAGCTGCGCTGGCTGTTCACAGCCGGCTGCTCATTTCCACGTGACGGGGGGCGCCGAGCGCTGCTCCCCCGGGTTTTCGGGCCGGAGGGATGAGGAGTGTTGGAGTGCTAAGCCGGCTGACCAAGGGTGAGGAAATGGCCCCACCAAGGGTGAGGACGTCCTGTTGCGCGTTGGCGGTGTCGATGAGGTCCTTGATGTGCCGCTCGCGTGCGGCCCGCTCCTCGCCCTCCAAGGTTGCCAAATCCTCATAGGCAACCTTGGTGGCGTGCAGGTTGGCCGCGGGGGTGTCGTAGATGGGGAAACGGCCGCCGAGGATTTCTGCGACCACGCGGCCACGTTCTCGCACAGCACCATGCCGGCTGGGCTCGGGGCCAGCTGGGGTGAGACCGTACGCGGAATTGCATTCTCGCTGCACGGCCTCCATCCTGCGCCGCTCGGCGATGAGGGTGCTGGCGTCTCCGAACAACAGGCGGCGGGCCACCTCCAGCTCGGCTCTGGCGGTGGCGGGGTCCGCCGTCGTAGTGATAGGAGTGCCCAGGCCCCGGAGGGTGGCGGCGAGTGGGTCAGAGGTGCCGGCGCGACCGGCGGCTGCGTCAGCCCCGGCCGCCCGCACACGGGCCGAAGTGGTGGAGGAGGCGGTGGCCATCACCCCCACGCGGGTGCGGGGGCCGATGGTTACGCCCACGGTGAGCGCGCCCACGGATGAGGGAGGGTCGATGCAGTCGAACACCCTGCTAGGGTATTCGTCGGCCGCCAGATCTTCAGCGAGGCTCAGCTTGCTGAGCTGCCCAGCGGGGGCGGCGACGTCGAGCGCATGGTCATGGCCGAGCCACCCGTCAGAGATGCCAGTCGTGCTGCCCGCAAGACCTACTGGAGCAAGCCCCACGAGCACACGGTTCCGCCCGGACGCGAGGTGGCCGGGGGAGTTGAGCATCTGGCTAGGATACTCGTCGGCGAGACACAACTTGCCGAAGCGCTCGGTGAGCACGGGATCGACAATGTTGCCCGCAGGGCCTACCGAAGCAAATCCCACGAGCGTGCAGTTCTGCCCAGATGTGGGGCGGGCGAGAGAGGTGGCGAAGGATCCCACCCGGAGCGTGACTCCGACCGGCGCCGCGGACGGCCCCAGGGTGGGCGCCAACTATCGTGGTTTCGTCACGGCAGATGCCATGGGTAGGCTTATCGAGAGGGGCCAAAGGATGCCGGTGGACTTCGGGAGTGGGATTAGGCACAAATGGTGGTGGTCACACGATGTACCCAGATTCGGGGCTCTCCGTGGGAGATAACACCCCTAGTCCTGCTTGGTCTAGTTGAGACAATGGTCGGATTACAACGATGCTCCTTGAGCTATATGAATCGAGGAGGAAGAAGCAGCTAGACGGCTCTTCTGCCTCCCTGCATGTGTGTGTGTGGAATGAACATGGAGAGCTGGGAGATCGGTCATCCCGTCGATCGTAGTCCCCTTGCATGGGGGTGGCCCGGGGAGTTTTATAGGCCAACCCCCCGGATTACAATGCACATAGAAGGTTAGGGGGGCCCCAGCCGACAGCCTCTCTCGCCGGCTGCAGGGGCCACCGGTTGTGGAGTCCTATATCCGGTAGGCCCCGTCGACTGAAGGGTCCCATCAGGAGACGGCGGGGCCCGCGTGGCGGGGCCCGACGCCGGTCACATCACGGCACGGGCCGCCCCTTGTGGCGTTGTCTTGCGATGGCCGGTCGAGGTCAGCGGTCCGGATGGCCGCCCTGTAGCCATGCCGGAGCAGGTAATGGAGTGGTTGGGGCATGCCAGCACTTTTGGAAGCCTGGTCACCGTCCGCCAGGGTCAGCGGCCCTGACACCTTTACTGTGGCCGCTTCGGCGCTGGCCCCCGACGGGACGGGGGCCACTATCGCCATGCATGTCCTGTCGACGGTATCCAATGCCTGGCCGGCTGGGGGGGGGGTTAGGCGGCAACGCCCCCAGCCGTCCGTCATGGCGTAGCCGGTGTGGTGTAGCCGGCATGCCCTGGCCGGAGGGTCGCCACCGCCAGGGCGTAGCCGGACCGCAGGGGGAGGCGGCCCGCCATTTGATTGTGATAGAAGGCCGGAGCAAAGGGGGGCACTTGAGGCTACCCCGGGGTTATCCCCCTGTCAATTATAAAGGGATTTCATTTTTTGAACTTACTCGGACTCCAACTTTTGTTGTGTTCAAAATGAAGCATTCAAAGCCACATCATCAATTTTCAACCCTTTCTGACTTCATTTGGTATTTTTCATGCATTTACTGATTTTTTGAGCTAAATGACCCTGAAGTTGAAAAGCACTAGAAATTAACTCTGAAAAGGTTGAAAGTTGGCATGGTATTATCATTTGACCTACATAGCATGTGCTAAATAGTTCGGAGGGTTACAGCCAAATTGGATGCACTTCGTGTGCAAAATGGACAATCTCTTTCGAAGTATCAGGGTTTCGGACGAAAACTCATCTGTTGAAAAGTGATTTTGTTTTTTGAACTTATGTGAACTCCTGACTTTTTGTATTTTCAAAATGAACCATTCAGAGCCACATCATCAATTTTCAACCCTTCTAACTTCATTTGCTATTTTTCATGTATTTACTGATTTTTTTGAGCTAAATGACCCTGAAATTGGAAAGCACTGCAACTGAACTCTGAAAACGTTGAAAGTTGCCATAGTATCATCATTTGACCCACATAGCATGTGCTAAAAAGTTGAGAGGGTTACGGCAAAACTGGATGCACTTCGTGTGCAAAATGGACAATCTTTTTTGCAGTATGAGGGTTTCGAACGAAAACTCATCTGTTACAAAGGGATTTCATTTTTTCGAACTTATTTGCAATCCAGACTTTTTTTATGTTTAAAATGAACCATTCAAAGCCACGTCATCAATTTTCAACCCTTTCTAACTTCATTTGGTATTTTTCATGCATTTACTGATTTTTGAGAGCTAAATAACCCTAAAATTGAAAAGCACTTCCAATGAACTCTGTAAAGGTTGAAAGTTGGCATGGTATACTCATTTGACCCACATAGCATGTGCTAAAAAGTTGAGAGGGTTACGACAAAACGGGATGCACTTCGTGTTCAAAATGGACAATCCCTTTCGAAGTATCAAGGTTTCGGATAAAAGCTCATGTGTTACAAAGGGATTTCATTTTTTGAACTTATTTGAACTCTTGACTTTTTGTGTTTTCAAAATGAACCATTCAAAGCCACATCATCAATTTTCAACCCTTTCTGACTTCATTTGCTATTTTTCATGCATTTACTGATTTTTTTTAGCAAAATGACCCTGAAATTGAAAAGCACTACAAATTAACTCTGAAAAGGTTGAAAGGTGCCATGGTATCATCATTTGACCCACATAGCATGTGCTAAAAAGTTGAGAGGGTTACGGCAAAACTGGATGCACTTCGTCTGCAAAATGGACAATCTTTTTCGAAGTATTAGGATTTCGGACGAAAACTCATCTGTTACAAAGGGATTTCATTTTTTTCAACTTATTTGGAATCCAGACTTTTTTTGTGTTTAAAATGAACCATTCAAAGCCACGTCATCAATTTTCTACCCTTTCTAACTTCATTTGGTATCTTTCATGCATTTACTGATTTTTGAGAGCTAAATGACCCTAAAATTGAAAAGCACTTCCAATGAACTCTGTAAAGGTTGAAACTTGGCATGGTATACTCATGACCCACATAGCATGTGCTAAAAAGTTGAGAGGGTTACGGCAAAACGGGATGCACTTCGTGTTCAAAATGGACAATCTCTTTCGAAGTATCAAGGTTTCGGATGAAAGCTCATGTGTTACAAAGGGATTTCATTTTTTGAACTTGTTTGAACTCGTGAGTTTTTGTGTTTTCAAAATGAACCATTCCAAGCCACATCATCAATTTTCAACCCTTTCTGACTTCATTTGCTATTTTTCATGCATTTACTGATTTTTTTTGAGCAAAATGACCCTGAAATTGAAAAGCACCACAAATTAACTCTGAAAAGGTTGAAAGGTGCCATGGTATCATCATTTGACCCACATAGCATGTGCTAAAAAGGTGAGAGGGTTACAGAAAAAACTGGATGCACTTCGTGTGCAAAATGGACAATCTCTTTTGAAGTATCAAGGTTTCGAACGAAAACTCATCTATTACAAAGGGATGTCATTTTTTGAGCTTATTTGAACACCTGACTGTTTGTGTTTTCAAAATGAACCATTTAGAGACACATCATCAATTTTCAACCCTTTCTGACTTCATTTGGTATTTTTCATGCATTTACTGATTTTTTGAGCTAAATGACCATGAAATTGAAAAGCACTACAAATGAAATCTGAAAAGGTTGAAAGTTGGCATGGTATAATCATTTGATCCACATAGCATGTGCTAAAAAGTTGAGAGGGTTACGGCAAAAACTGGATGCACTTCGTGTCCAAAAAGGACAATCTCTTCCGAAGTATCAAGGTTTCGGACGAAAACACATCTGTTACAATGGGATTTAATTTTGTTGAACTTATTTGAACTCCTGAATTTTTGTGATTTCAAAATGAACCATTCAAAGTCACATCATCAAGTTTCAACCCTTTCTGACTTCATTTGGAATTTTTCATGCATTACCTCATTTTTGATCTAAATGACCCTAAAATTGAAAAGCACTACAAATGAACTCTGAAATGGTTGGAAGTTGCCATGGTATCATCATTTGACCCACATAGCATGTGCTAAAAAGTTAAGAGGGTTGCGGCAAAAACTGGATAAACTTCGTGTGCAAAATGGACAATCTATCTCGAAGTATCAAGGTTTCGAACGAAAACTCATCTTCTACAAAGGGATTTCATGTTTTTGAACTTATTTGAACTCCTGGCGTTTTGCGTTTTCAAAATAAACCATTCAAAGCCACATCACCAATTTCCAACCCTTTCTCACTTTATTTGGTATTTTTCATGCATTTAATGTTTTTTAGCTAAATGACCCTTAAATTGAAAAGCACTACAAATAAACTCTTAAAAGGTTGAAAGTTCGCATGGTATAATCATTTGACCCACATAGCATGTGCTAAAAAGTTGAGAGGATAGCGGCAAAAACTGGATGCACTTTGTCTGCAAAATGGACAATCCCTTTCGAAGTATCAAGGTTTCGTACGAAAACTCATCTGTTACAAGGGGATTTCATGTTTTTGAACTTATTTTAACTCGTGACTTTTTGTGTTTTCAAAATGAACCATTCAAAGCCACATCATAAATTTTCAACCCTTTCTGACTTCATTTGGTATTTTTCATGCATTTACTGGTTTTTCTTGAGCTAAATGGCCTTGAAATTGAAAAGCACTACAAATGAACTCTTAAAAGGTTGAAAGTTGGCATGGTATAATCATTTGACCTACATAGCATGTGCCAAAAAGTTGAGAGGGTTACGGCAAAAACTGGATGCACTTCATGTGCAAAATGGACAATCTCTTTCGAAGTATCAGGGTTCCCGACGAAAACTCATCTGTTACAAAGGGAGTTCGTTTTTTAACTAATTTGAACTCCTGAATTTTCGTGTGTTCAAAATGACCATTAAAAGGCACATCATCAATTTTCAACCCTTTCTGACTTCATTTGCTATTTTTCCTGGACGTACTGATTTTTTGAGCTAAATGACCCTGAAATTGAAAAGCACTACAAATGAACTCTGAAAAGGTTGAAAGTTGTCATGGTATCATCATTTGACCCACATAGCATGTGCTAAAAAGTTGAGAAGGTTATGACACAACTGGATGCACTTCGTGTGCAAAATGGACAATTTCTTTCGAAGTATGAGGGTTTCGGACGAAAACTCATCTGTTACAAAGGGATTTCATTTTTTTGAACTTATTTGGACTCCAAACTTTTTGTGTCTTGAAAATGAACCATTCAAAGCCACATCATCAATTTTCAACCCTTTTATACTTCATTTGCTATTTCTCATGCATTTACTAATTGTTTTTGAGCTAAATGACCCTGAAATTGAAAAGCACTACAAATGAACTCTGAAAAGGTTGAAAGTTCGCATGGTATAATCATTTGACCCACATAGCATGTTCTAAAAAGTTGAGAGGGTTACAACAAAAACTGGATGCACTTTGTGTCCAAAATGGACAATGTCTTTCGAAGTATCAATGTTTCGGACGAAAACACACTTTTTACAAAGGGATTTAATTTTTTGGAACTTATTTGAACGCCTGAATTTTTGTGTTTTCAAAATGAACCATTCGAAGCCACATCATCAAGTTTCAACCCTTTCTGACTTCATTTGGTATTTTTCATGCATTACCTCATTTTTGAGCTAAATGACCCTGACATTGAAAACCACTACAAATGAACTCTGACAAGGTTGGAAGTTGCCATGGTATCATCATTTGACCCACATAGCGTGTGCTAAAAAGTTGAGAGGGTTGCGGCAAAAACTGGATGCACTTCGTGTGCAAAATGGACAATCTTTTTCGAAGTATCAATGTTTCGACCGAAAACTCATCTTATACAAAGGGATTTCATTTTTCTGAACTTATTTGAACTCCTGGCGTTTTGTGTTTTCAAAATAAACCATTCAAAGCCACATCATCAATTTTCAACCCTTTGTGACTTCATTTGGTATTTTTCATGCATTTAATGTTTTTAGCTAAATGACCCTTAAATTGAAAAGCACTACAAATAAACTCTTAAAAGGTTGAAAGTTTGCATGGTATAATCGTTTGACCCACATAGCATGTGCTAAAGAATTGAGAGGGTAGCGGCAAAAATTGGATGCACTTTGTGTGCAAAATGGACAATCTCTTTCGAAGTATCAAGGTTTCGTACGAAAACTCATCTGTTACAAGGGGATTTCATTTTTTGAACTTATTTTAACTCGTGACTTTTTGTGTTTTCAAAATGAACCATTCAAAGCCACATCATAAATTTTCAACCCTTTCTGACTTCATTTGGTATTTTTCATACATTTACTAGTTTTTCTTGAGCAAAATGTCCTTGAAATTGAAAATCACTACAAGTGAACTCTGAAAAGGTTGAAATTGGTATGGTATCATCATTTGACCTACATAGCATGTGCCAAAAAGTTGAGAGGGTTACGGCAAAAACTGGATGCACTTCATGTGCAAAATGGACAATCTCTTTCGAAGTATCAGGGTTTCCGACGAAAACTCATCTGTTACAAAGGGAGTTCGTTTTTTTAACTAATTTGAACTCCTGAATTTTTGTGTTGTCAAAATGACCATTAAAAGGCACATCATCAATTTTCAACCCTTTCTGACTTCATTTGCTATTTTTCCCTGACGTACTGATTTTTTGAGCTAAATGACCCTAAAATTGAAAAGCACTACAAATGAACTCTGAAAAGGTTGAAAGTTGTCATGGTATCATCATTTGACCAACATAGCATGTGCTAAAAAGTTGAGAAGGTTATGACAAAACTGGATGCACTTCGTGTGCAAAATGGACAATTTCTTTCGAAGTATGAGGATTTCGGAGGAGAACTCACCTGTTACAAAGGGATTTCATTGTTTTGAACTTATTTGAACTCCTGAATTTTTTTTGTTTTCAAAATGAACCTGTCGAAGCCACATCATCAAGTTTCAACCCTTTCTGACTTCATTTGGTATTTTTCATGCATTTACAGATTTTTATGAGCTAAATGACCCTGAAATTGAAAAACACTACAGATGAACTCTGAAAAGGTTGAAAGTTGGCATGGTACCATCATTTGACCCACATAGCATGTGCTAAATTGTTGAGAGGGTTACGGAAAAAACTGGATGCACTTCATGTGCAAAATGAACAATCACTTTCGAAGTTTCAATGTGTTGGACAAAAACTCATCTGTTACAAAGGGATTTCATTTTTTTGAACGTATTTGAACTCCTAACTTTTTGTGTCTTCAAAATGAACCATTCAAAGCCACATCATCACTTTTCAACCCTTTCTGACTTCATTTTGTATTTTTTATGCATTTACTGTTTTTTTGAGCTAAATGACCTTGAAATTGAAAAGCACTACAAATGAACTCTGAAAAGGTTGAAAGTTGGAACGGTATCATCATTTGACCAACATAGCATGTGATAAAAAGTTGAGAGGGTTAAGGCAAAACTGGATTCGTTTCGTGTGCAAAATGGACAATCTCTTTTGAAGTATCAGGGTTTCGGACGAAAACTCATCTGTTACAAAGGGATTTCAGTTTTTTTAACTTATTTGGACTCCAGACTTTTTGTGTGTTGAAAATGAACCATTCAAATCCACATCATCAATTTTCAACCCTTTTTGACTTGATTTGGTATTTTTCATGCACTTACTCATATTTTGAGCTAAATGACCATGAAATTGAAAATCACTACAAATGAACTCTGAAAAGGTTGAAAGTTGGCATGGTATTATCATCTGACCCACATAGCATGTGCTACAAAGTTCAGAGGGTTACGGCAAAAAATAGTGCACTTAGTGTGCAAAATGGACAATCTCTTTCGAAATATCAGGGTTTCGAAACAAAAACTCATCTCTAACAAAGGGATTTTAAAATTTTGAAATTATTTGGACTCCAGACTTTTTGTGTGTTCAAAATGAACCATTGAAAGCCACATCATAAATTTCGAACCATTTCTGAATTCATTTGGTATTTTTCATGCATTTACTAATTTTTTGAGCTAAATGAACCTGAAATTTAAAAGCAGTACAAATGAAGTCTGAAAAGGTTGAAAGTTGGCATGGTATTATCATTTAACCCACATAGCACGTGCTAAAAAGTTGAGAGGGATACGAAAAAACTAGATGTACTTCGTTTGTAAAATGGACAATCTCTTTCGAAGTATCAGGGTTTCAGACGAAAGCTCATCTGTTACAAAGGGATTTCCTTTTTTGAACTTATTTTAACTCCTGACTTTTTGTGTTTTAAAATTGAACCATTCAAAGCCACATCATCAATTTTCAACCCTTCGAGACTTCATTTGGTATTTTTCATGCACTTACTCATATTTTGAGCTAAATGACCCAGAAATTGAAAACACTACAAATGAACTCTGAAAAGGTTAAAAGTTGCCATCGTATAATCATTTGACCCATATAGCATGTGCTAAAAAGTTTAGAGGGTTACGGCAAAACTGGATGTACTTCATATGCAAAATGGACAATCTATTTCGAAGTATCAAGGTTTCGCATGAAAACTTATCTCTTACAAAGGGATTTAATTTTTTGAACTTATTTGAAATCCGGACTTTTTGTGTTTTAAAAATGAACCATTCAAAGCCACTTCATCAATTTTCAACCCTTTCCGGCATCATTTGCTATTTTTCATGCATTTACTCATTTTTTGAGCCAAATGACCATGAAATTGAAAATCACTACAAATGAACTCTGAAAAGGTTGAAAGTTTGCATGGTATAATCATTTGATCCACATAGCATGTGCTATAAAGTTGAGAGGGTTACTGCAAAAATTAGATGCACTTCGTGTGCAAAATGGACAATCTCTTTCGAAGTATCAGGGTTTCGAACGAAACTCATCTGTTACAAAGGGATTTAAAAAAAAATTATTTGGACTCTAGACTTTTTGTGTTTTCAAAATGAACCCTTCAACGCCACAACATCAATTTTCAACCCTTTCCGACTTCATTTGCTATTTTTCATGCATTTACTCATTTTTTGAGCTAGACGACCATGAAATTGAAAAGCACAACAAATGAACTCCGAAAAGGTTGAAAGTTGGCATGGTATAATCATTTGACCCACATAGCATTTTCTACAAAGTTGAGAGGGTCACGGCAAAAACAAGATGCACTTCGTGTGCAAAATGGACAATCTCTTTCGAAGTATCACAACTTTCAACGAAAACTCATCTGTTACAAAGGGATTACAAATTTTTGAAATTATTTGGACTCCAGACTTTTGCGTGTTCAAAATGAACCATTCAAAGCCACATCATCAATTTTCAACCCTTTCTGACTTCATTTGGTAGTTTTCATGCATTTACTGATTTTTTTTGAGCTAAATCACATTGAAATTGAAAAGCACTACAAATAAACGCTTAAAAGGTTGAAAGTTGGCATGGTATTATCATTTGAACCACATAGCATGTGCTAAAAAGTTGAAATGGTTATGGAAAAATTGGATGCACTCCGTGTCCAAAATGGACAGTCTCTTTCGAAGTATCAGGGTTTCGGACGAAAGCTCATCTATTAGAAAGGGATTTCATTTCCTGAACTTATTTGAACTCGTGACTTTTTCTGTTTTCAAAATGAACCATTCAAAGCCACATCATCAATTTTCAACCCTTTCTGGCTTCATTTGCTATTTTTCATGCATTTATAGATTTTTATGAGCTAAATGACCCTGAAATTGAGAAGCACTACAAATGAACTCTGAAAAGGGTGAAAGTTGGCATGGTACCATCATTTAATCTAGATAGCTTGTGCAAAAAAGTTGAGTGGGTTCCGCAAAAATTGGATGCACTTTATGTGCAAAATGGACAATCTCTTTCGAAGTATCAGGGTTTTGGACGAAAACTCATCTCTTACAAAGGGATTCCAATTTTTTGAACTTATTTGAACTCCTGAATTTTGTGTTTTCACAATGAACCATTCAAAGCCACATCATCAATCTCAACCCTTTCTGACTTCATTTGATATTTTTCATGCATTTACCGGTTTTTTGAGCTAAATGACCATGAAATTGAATAGCACTACAAATGAACTCTGAAAAGGTTGAAATTTGGCACGGTATAATCATTTGACCCACATAGCATGTGCCAAAAGTTGAGAGGGTTACGGCAAAAACTAGATGCACTTCGTTTTCAAAATGGACAATCTCTTTCGAAGTATCGGGTTTGAGACGAAAACTCATCTGTTACAAAGGGAACTCATTATTTGAACTTATTTGGACTCTAGAATTTTTGTGTGTTCAAAATGAACCATTCAAAGCCACATCATCAATTTTTACGCTTTCTGACTTCATTTGGTCTTTTTCATGCATTGACAGATTTTTTTGAGCTAAATGACCCTCAAGCTGAAAAGCACTACAAATGAACTCTGAAAAGGTTGAAAGTTGGCATGGTATCATCATTTGACATACATAGCATGTCCTACAAATTTGAGAGGGTTACGGGAAAAACTATATGCACTTCATGTGCAAAATGGACAATCTCATTCGAAGTATCGATGTTTCGGACGAAAACTCATCTGTTACAAAGGGATTTCATTTTTTTGAACTTATTTGAACTACTGACTTTTTGTGTTTTCAAAATGAAATAGTCAAAGCCACATCATCAATTGTCAACCCTTCGTGACTTCATTTGGTATTTTTCATGCATTTACTGATTTTTATGAGCTAAATGACCCTGAAATTGAAAAGCACTACAAATGAACTCTGAAAAGGTTGAAAGTTTGCATGGTTTCATCATTTGAACCAAATAGCATGTGTTAAAAAGTCGAGAGGGTTACGGCAAAACTGGATGCACTTTGTGTGCAAAATGGACAATCTCTTTCAAAGTATCATGGTTTCGGACGAAAGCTCATCTGTTACAAAGGGATTTCATTTTTTGAACTTATTTGAACTTTTGACTTTTTGTGTTTTCAAGATGAACCATTCAAAGCCTGTCGTGGTTTTATCACGGCAGATGTCCGTGTGAACGGACTTGGATTCGAGGCCATCGCCAAAGTGATGGACTCAAAGGGGTTGGTTGGGACGAAGGATACGATTTTATCTAGGTTCAGCCCCTCAAGTTGAGGTAACAGCCTGCTTGTGTTTGTATTGCTTGATGTATCGATTACATGGGACCTATTGCTTGACCTAGTTCTCGATAGCCTGATGTCCAAGTCGCCCCGGGTCTCACCTTTATATAGGAGGTCAAGACCATGGGTCATACAAGTTATAGCCGACTCTCATTACATGTCCGACTCTATCTCTACCTTAGTTTGCCTTCCTGACCAAGTTGTCTCCGGGCAGCTTACTCGCCTGGGTCTTCTCTATCCAGGCCTCGCTCTGGCCCATCCCGCTAAGCAGCCAAACATCTTGGGCTTTAGTCTTCGCAGCCCACTCTTGGATTAATGTACGAGCCGCCTAGTGTGACTTGGAGCTTGTAGGGCGGGTCTCACCGTGGGGTTATATCCCCAACATTAGGCCCCAAGTTGATTTGAGCTTGCTCACTTTAGCCTCCTTCTTAATCATCGGCGAGTTATCCTGAAAATAATGACCCGCCGTGACGTCATGCCAGATCTGACAGAAAGATTCTATGATGCACGCAACGGATCTTCCCTTATTAACTGGATAGTCTAGGAATCGAGGCGTTCACCTAGGTCAAATGACAATCGACGCCTGGATTTTCGCGCCCGTTTGCGTCTTTTCCTATTAAATAGGACCGTGAGGTGCAGCATTTGCCTTCCTCCCGCTCACTCTTCATCTCCTTCGTTCCGACGGCTCCGCTCCAGCGCATCTCGCTCAGACGCTGCTTCCTCATTGCCATCAACAAAGGACGTTGCATCAACCTGTTTCGTTCCAAAGCTCTCTTCGCGTCCGCCGCGCCGTCTCCGGTGAGTCCTTCTTCTCCTAGATCCATAGCTATCTCGGTAGGGTTTCATGGAACTCCTCCCGCCGCGTAGAACACGAGCCTCCTTCAATGCCGGACAAGCTTAGCTCCTAAACAATTGATGATAACTTGTGTCCGAGGCGGTGTTATGTAGGAGATCGATAATACTACTGTGCAGATTTGCAACAGCTCTGCCTACCGTTTTTAAATTTTCTCCGCTTTCGTCAGCTCATCTCTAGGTCTGTAATAGGAACATTTTCTATGTTTTGTAGATCCGCAATCTTAGCGATACCTTGCGAAATCTATTTTCTGGACTTAGCCATATTTTCGCCTTGTCTTTTCATAATCTTGACCCGCCATGTATTTCGGCTCTCACGAATCGGCTCTGGCAGCTCAACCTTAAGGTCTTAAGCTTTTAGCCGCCCATAGATATCTGCCGATCCTTGACTCGCCATATATGGTTACTTTACGTAGTTTTAAGCCGCCGCCATGTCTCGCGCATCCAACTCCTGTAAATGGGTCGGCTCTTGCATCACCGAAGAGTTCCTTATGGACTTTGTGCATGCGGGCACCCTTCCCGCTAAGGATGTAATCCATTGGCGGGTTCCAGGCGATGAACTGAAGCCCATTCCTCGGGAGGGCGAAGTAGTGGTGTTTTCAAATCACATCGAGCCTGGGTTTGTACCCCTCGGCTCAAAATTCTTCCGGGATGTTCTTCACTTTTACAAGTTGCACCCTCAAGACCTCGCTACCAATTATGTCTCCAACAGCTGCAATTTCCAAGTGCTCAGCGAAGTTTATCTGCAAGCTGAGCCGTCTGTTGGCCTCTTCCGAGAGTTCTTCTATGCAAATCGCTAGACCGAGGTGAAGGCCGGCCCAAGCTTAGAGCTTGGTGGAATTTCAATACAGAGCCGCCGGGACACAACCTTTCTAGCTGTTCAGATGCCGAGTCACCCAAAGGATTGGAATAAGACCTGGTTTTATTGCAAAGACACTTCTCTAGAAGGTGAACGTCCGCTGCTGGGTTCTCGCCCGTCCCGGCTCAAGACGACCTCCGAGCTTCCCGAGCGACTGTCCACTACTGAACGGGCGAGGCACCAGCCGGCTCATGCCAAGATTAGGGCCCTCATGGCCAATGGGCTGATTGGGCTAGACTTGATCCGTTGCTGGATCTCTTGGAGGATTATGCCCTTGAGCCAAAGAAATCGCCTTATGTACGAGTATCCGGGTCAGTACGATGATTCCCTTTGCTTCAGCCGGGCGACGTTAACAGAGGATGATATTACAACTGTCATCCGGAGCCTTGTCCACAAGACCTCCGGTGCTTGCGGCGCTATTGGGCTAGCACCTTTCTATGCTATTAACCCGGCTCTGGAAGTAAGGCGTCTCTCCATAGTCTTTCTGATTTATTTAGTTATGACTTTGACACTTCCTTCCCACATGCCAGTTTGCATGTTCAGGCTAACTCCGACTTCTGGAAGAAGAAATACGTCCCACCTCTCAAGAAGGCCAGGAAGAAGGCCCTGGCCAAGAAGACAAAGATGACCACTCCTCAAGAAGAATGGTTTGAACCGCCGGAATCACAAGGCTCAGAGGTATAACTTGACTACTTTTTTGCTGCTTTTTACTCACTTTACTGACAACAGCCATTCACAGGACGAGGCAGAAACGAGCCGCGCCAACGCCCCTCAGGTAACTTATATTTCATCCGACTCAGAATATTTTGTGCCCTAGAAGATACGGCAGGTCATTCAAAAAGTTCCCCTTTCTCATCCTCTTGCTTATTTGGATCCTCAATTTCTTTTGAAAAAGCAACAACAAGCCAACCGACGCCAGACCTAGAGTGCCGGCTCTACTGATCTTATATCCGGGTTACCGAACTCCGCTGCTCAGAAGAAACGGCCCGCGGAGGTATATACTCCTTCTCTGTTTGATTTTACTAGCTCTGCCTTTGTAATTCCAACAGTACCTTACATTATATGAACTGTCCTTCTGGGGTCTTTGCCTTCATCTGACGACTCTACGGCCACCGCTCTGCCGCCTCCAAAGATTAACCCACTGTATGTGTTTTTTCAAACCTTGCGTTCGACTCTTGGGCGGTTGTAAACTTTCGGCTCTAATTTTATGCTTTTCTAGGGCTCAAGTCAAGCGAAGGAAAACCAACAAGTCATCCCCTAGCCGTACCACTCAAGACCCAAAGCTTGCCAGGCCGGACACTCCTATGCCGGACAGAAGCCGTCCAACGGCTTCTGCAGAGCCGGCAGCTGATGACACTATTCCAGAGAGCCCACAGAGGGACAATTCCAAGCCTCTGATCCCTCCCAAGGCTGTTGATGACACCGCTGCTCCTGATGTCGTGATTACCGGTGCCGGCTTTCGCTCTCCTTCTCCTCACGTGTTGACAAAGCATGTTGAGATGGCTGAAGCCTCCAAGAAGCTGTAGTTTGAGCTCCCTGCCCTCGAAAAGATGACAGCCGATGAACTTCATGCTAGCTATATGAACCGGCTGTCCACAAGCCGGTATCTGGAGCTCAAACTTGTGAACTTAATGAAGAAGAAATATGAGGTATTCTGTTTCCTCTTTATACTCTTACTCAGCCCCCAAGAACCGGGTTAACATTGGCTGATGATAATCCGGTTCTTCCATCTTGGTAGAGGTCAAAATACTTAGCATGTAGGTCTCATCTTACTTAGAAGTAACCTCAAATCATCGCTGTTGGCCCCCAAGGTCCGGCTCAAAGTTGGTAACATTGAGCCGGAGCTTTATGGAATATAGATAATAGAACCAATTGTAGCCCCCAAGGGCCGGCTCAATCTTTGTCAAAGTTGAGGTGGGACTTCATTAAGCATGGGTAATAGAACCAATTGTAGCCCCCAAGGGCCGGCTCAATCTTTGTCAAAGTTGATCCGGGACTTTCATTCTTAACAGCTTTGAAAAACCAATATGTAGCCCCCAAGTTACAGGTGAACTTGATAAAGATGATCCAGAACTGTCTTGAAAATAGACATTAGCCCCCAAGTGTCACGCATATTGCTTGCAAGCTGTTTGAGACTTGCTCTATCTTTGAAATTTCTCCCCCTGTCGGTTTATGCCATGCTTTTATATGCTGCAGGAAGATTTAATCGAAGCCGGGTCAAATTGGCCGGCTTAAAAAGCAATCTAGCTCCTCAGCAATCCGCTTGGAGCAAAGCTGATGAGAAATGTCGACTCCTTTGTGAAGAGCTGACCAAAATCAAGGCCGACTTCACCACTTTCAAGGACTCCGCTAATGTTGAACAAGCCGCCTCGACCAAATAGGCGGATGATGCTAATCAGCGGCTTATGATTGTATCCGATGAACTGCAGTCCTTGAAGCGTCATATCATGAAGATGACAGCCGCCCTCTTTGGTAAGTATTTGATGACTTAACTCAATTTCTGTATTGTACTTGCGTTGGCAACTCACAACGAAGCCTCCGTCTCATGCAGGTCCTAGGAGCCGCCAACTTGCTTCTGACAATTTGCTGCCCCTGAAAGCCATATATACTTTGACAAAACAACTCTACTACGGCGTTGTATGCACAATCAAAGTTGTGTAGTACAAGGAAAATATACCTTCAACTCTCAAAGGGGTCTTAGAGCTTCTGTCGACGATGTCGAAATAGATTGTGGAGTTGAAGAGATCAGTCGCCCGCCAGGGGGCGATCGCGGCCATAAGCCGGGCGTTGGCTTTCGCTCCGGAGCTAACTCCGGCTGATATGATGGATGGCTTTCCCTCCAAGAAGGATGACGGCTCCGAATTCACAGACATTGACTATGCCCGGTGTGTGAAGGATTCCAAAGTCCTAGCCTCCGTCTTAGCGGAAGAGGTCAATCTGGTGACTTACCAGGCAGCTTACAGCACTGATCAGAAAAGGATCCGTGGCCCTCTCTTTGAATGCCAGGATCTGACACCCGCCCGCAGTCAGAACCTTTTCGCCTCTCAACTTGACCCGTCCCCCTTCTTTGAAGAAGAAACCTTTGCGGCTTTAACCACTGCAACTAGGACTTGGAAAATCTCCAGATCAAAGCAGTCGAAGACTAGGAGCAGGGTGACCCGCCAGCCAGCTGATCACGCAGTAGATACCTGTTGATAGCCGGCTCTTTTATGACCCGCCATGAGCGGTGTAAAAACTTGATGATATTTTTGGGCTCCACAGAGAGCGTCTGTAATAGACTAGTAGTAATTTTTGCCTTTCTTTGAATTGTGCCATCATGCACATATGAAAAAGTCCGCCTTAACATATATGTCATCATCTTTGTTCTTCTCATTGTATGCCTTACCAACTCTTAGTAGCTTAATCTCTTGCAAGAATAAATGTACCGTTAGTAGGGCAGCTTAAAAGCATAACCCGAAGATGTCGTGTCTTCCTAACGCGTTTGACGGAGTCAATTGTTTGGCTTAAGAGCCGGCCGATAAGGTTTGATGAGCTACACACATAGGGCAGGAAGCCCCCCGTACGGCTATGTTGACTTGTCAACATTTTTGGTGTAGAATCCAGTTGTTAGTGTTAGATAAGCTACACCCAGAGGTGATAAGCCCCCTTCGACAACCAAAGTTGACTTGTCAACTTTTTTGGCATAAAGCCAGCTGTTAGGGTTAGATAAGCTATACCCGAAGGTAGAAAGCCCCCTTCGACAGCCAATGTTGACTTGTCAACATTTTTGGCGTGGAAGCCGGTTGTTAGGGATAGATAAGCTACACCCGGAGGTGGGAAGCCCCCTTCGACAACCAAAGTTGACTTGTCAACTTTTTTTTGGCATAAAGCCAGCTGTTAGGGTTAGATAAGCTAAACCAGAAGGTAGGATGCCCCCTTCGACAGCCAATGTTGACTTGTCAACATTTTTTGGCGTGAAAGCCGGTTGTTAGGGATAGATAAGCTACACCCGGAGGTGGGAAGCCACCTTCAACAACCAAAGTTGACTTGTCAACTTTTTTGGCATAAAGCCGGCTGTTAGGGTTAGGTAAGCTATACCCAAACGTAGGAAGCCCCCTTCGACAGCCAATGTTGACTTGTCAACATTTTTGGCATGAAAGCCGGTTGTTAGGGATAGATAAGCTACACCCGGAGGTGGGAAGCCCCCTTCGACAACCAAAGTTGAACTGTCAACTTTTTTGGCATAAAGCCGGCTGTTAGGGTTAGATAAGTTATACCCGAAGGTAGGAAGCCCCCTTCGACAGCCAATGTTGACTTGTCAACATTTTTGGCTTGAAAGCCGGTTGTTAGGGATAGATAAGCTACACCCGGAGGTGGGAAGCCCCTTCGACAACCAAAGTTGACTTGTCAACTTTTTTGGCATAAAGCCGGCTGTTAGGATTAGATAAGCTATACCCGAAGGTAGGAAGCCCCCTTCGATAGCCAATGTTTTGGATTTACCTTGCATCATTGAATATACGCGAAATGGCAGAGGCCCCGGCTTGCAAGGATGCTACTTTATTCATATATAAATATGATATGTACAATGATAGTGCACAGTGGTGATTCTCAACAATCTCAGGTGTAATAAGGTCGTAGATGCGATATGTTCCACGGTCGGCGGGTCTCCTGACCCGAAGTATCTGAGTCGTCCCGGATGTCAATGAGCTAATACGACCCGTTGTTGAGATTTCTGCTAACCACGAAAGGTCCTTCCCATGGAGGAGATAATTTATGCATATTTGTCTGGTCTTGAATTAGCCGCAGCACTAAGTTGCCCTCTTGAAATGTCTGGGTGTTAACCCTGCGGCTATGATAGCGGCGCAAGTCTTGCTGATAGATCACCGAACGGGCAGCCGCCAGCTCTCGTTCCTCCTCCAAAGCATCCAACGCATCTTGACACGCTGTTTCATTGTCTGTCTCAACATAAGCCGCCACTCATGGCGAGTCATGCCGGATGTCACTTGGTAACATGGACTCTGCACTGTAAACCATGAAGAAAGGCGTATACCCTGTGGATCTGTTGGGGGTAGTTCTGATGCTCCATAAGACGGATGACAATTCTTCCACCCAACAACACGGTGTCCGCTGTAAAGGGACCAACAGCCGTGGCTTGATACCTCTCAAAATTTCTTGATTAGCCCGTTCCGCCTGACCGTTGGACTGTGGATGAGCGACCGCCGAAACATCAAGCCGGATATGCTCCTCATCCCAGAATTTTTTCATAGCCCCCATAGGAAAGTTTGTGCCATTGTCCGTGATGATGCTGTGAGGGTAACTGTCGAGGATATACCCCACGGTATGACCCGCCCGGAAGTATGACCCGGCTTGGCGACTCACAGGAGACCCGATCAAGACATGGCATTTTATTGATGACCCGGCAGGCGAGTCACAAGAGACTTGGTCAGGACATGGCATCTTATAGATGACCCAATAGGCGAGTCGCGGGACAACAAGGCCCAAGACCCAGTGTGTAAGTCGGCGCCAGGAGACTCACAAGAGAAGGCCCAAAGAGAGAAAGACTCCCTGCCAAAGGAAACAAGACCCGTAATAGGATTCTAGAGAGACTAGTCCTAATCCTACTCCTAGTAGGACTCTATTTGTAAACCTAACATCTCCATTATATAAGGAGGGGTAGACCACCCCTAGAAAGACAAGTTCAGATGGACAGATTAGAGGATCTCGTGATTAGAGGTAGCGATTAGCACCCTTGTAACCGAGAGATCTTCCTCATCATCAATATAGACGCAAAGCAGGACATAGGCTATTACCTCCATCGGAGGGGCCGATCCTGGGTAAAACAGCACATCTCTCGATTCTGATCAACCCCTTCAAACCAACACATAGTTGCATTTCTGACCCGAACCTAAGTCCATTCACCCGGACATCTCCCATGACAAATCCACGATAGTTGGCACCCACCATGGGGTCAAGCATACGGTGGTGGTGTGTTCTTGAAGGGGTCTTTTCAAGGATCGAGAAGCTCGCAATGTGCCGGATGAGTGAGAGCCAAAGCAGAAGGATCACATCATCGATGAGCAGTTGGAACAATATATACAAGATTCAAGATCAAGGAAAAAATTAGGATGAAACTTTGTGCAACCACACGGGACCTGTCGATCGATCTGTCCGAGCAAGGTTGACTATCGCTGGAGCAAACGGTGCGACCTACCATGACCAAGTAAATCATATTATGGCACTGCTCCGTCCTTCTTTTCTACTGCATGTACGTCGAGGCATCAATACACAGCGAGATAGTTTTTTGGACAACAGCCGTACACGCTTGGAGTTCACACGAGCCAATACGTGTGCATCAAAACGCATCCACATCAGCCTACGTGGCAGCTCAAAGAAAAAAATAGCAAGAAGAGTATGACTTTAACACGGGGAGGAGGTCAATTCCGACGAAAACATAAATCACACAGAGACGGATTCGACTGAAGCGACTTCCCATCGCTGGTGCATCGCCGCTGTCAGGTGGACTGGCCTCGCTCTAAGCCGGCCCTCGGTCGTGATCTTGCCCGGCCATAGCAGTATCACCTTGCCTCATTCACAAGCCGTCGTCTCCTTGCGTGGCGGTCTATCTTCTCCGCCCCGTGTGCCAACTCCTTCCACACCGCAGACTCGCCAGGGGCCCTCTGAGCTGCCCCTCGCTCAAGCCCGACGTCACCAGTGCTTCCGCGAGCCGCCTCTGCCTCGTCGGTGCTCTATGAGCCGTCTGCGCCTCGCCGGTGCTTCCGCGAGCCGCCGCCGCCTTGCCGATGCCTCCGTGAGCCTCCTCCGCCTCGCCGGTAATTCCGCGAGCGGCCGCTGCCTCGCCGACATCTCCGCGAGCCGCCTACGCCTCGCCGATGCTTCCGCAAGCCGCCGCCGCCTCGCCGACGTCTCCGTGAGCCACCTCCGCCTCGCCGGTGCTTCCGCGAGCCGCCACCGCCTCGCCAACGTCTCCACGAGCCTCCTCCGCCTCGCTGGTGCTTCCGCGAGCCGCCACCACCTCGCCGACATCTCCGCGAGCCGCCTCCGCCTCGTCGATGCTTCCGCGAGCCGCCGCTGCCTCGTCGACGCCTCTGTGAGCCGCTGGCCACAGCCGTGGCTCGCCGCTCTTGCCTGCGCCCGTCGTCGTGGTCCACCTCTCCGCCATGGCTTTGCCTCCATGCGTCCACACTCCAGCCCTCGCGCACACCCGTGCTAGGACATGCCTATCACCACTGTGGCCTTGTCTCTGTCACCACACGCCCCGGAGCCGGCTCCATCCACCGCAGGAAGTGGCGTTTTTTTGGCCTCACCTACACGGCTGCCCTGTCGTGCTCCGGCGGCTCACCGTTTCATTGTCCAACAATCGTCGTTGCACCTTGAGCCGCCGTCGCGCTGGCCTCCGCAGCCGCGACCTCATCCTCAGCCGACTCGCCTCTGCGACCATGGCCTCACCCCGCAGCGCCTGCTCCGCTTACTTTGCGTCATGACACCGGCTCCCCGCTACAGCTAGCAACTGCTGCACCCCACATCTTGCCTTGCCTCACCTACGCTCCGTCACAACAACTGATACCACCAGCAAATAGTGTCCATGGCAGCTTGTAGCAACTCGTTTCTCCTGGTGAGATGATGCTGCACAGGGGATGCTTCGACTTCACCGGTGAGATGGACAGAGGAAGAGCATCTACTGGGAAAATAGCCAGAGTGGGTAAGAGCCGGAGTCAACGACCAAATTGGTACTTTGTGTGGCTGGGACGTCTTGCATGAGGATGAGAAGGGATCATGAACAAGCAGTGTGTACCGTTGGTGACTCCGGCTGTGCCAAATATTTGGTAGAGAGAGAATTCAACAACATTACCATAAGGTGATTTACGGATGCTACATACGTACGGATCATCTGTCGGCGGAATGAATCAGGTGAAATACATCCAGTCGAACTTTATTGATCTATTTTTATTCTTTCGAGAATAGTTACTCTCGCCTATGATGACTTTTATGCAGGACAATTATTCATTATAAACATGGTGTTGTGCCACGGATACGGAGCTTCTATCAGCATCATCATGCCCGGCGTCCGCACTTTCTCAACGGACATGCGTAAACTGCCGCTCCTACGGTCCGGTATACATCAACACGCGGTTGATTCATCCGTCCGGGCCTGCGGCCAATTCATCCATCAAACACCACGGCTGATTCATCCATACGCGCAGGCTTACAACACCACAGGCAACTCACCGACCGCCGGCTTACAACGCAGTGGCCGTCTTTCGCCATCCGCGCCGGCTTACAACACCATGGCCGTCTCTCATCATCCGCGCCGGCTTACAACGCCGTGGTGTCTTTCACAACATCACCAGTTTATAATGCCGCAGTCGTTTTTGATGTCTACATCAACAAGCTAGTGGCTGCATACACCAGTACGAGCCGCCCAATGGACGCACGTAAGATGCCACCCATAGTTTGATCTACATCAACATATCGATGCAGTGCTCGCCTATATGAGCCGCCCAATGGACGCACGCAAGACACCGCTCACAGTCTGATTTACATCAACATATTAGTGTGGTGCTCGCCTGTATGAGCCGCCTGATGGACAGGCGCACAAGTCGTCGCCACTATAGTTTGGTTCACTTCAATAACCAGCCGGAACGAACCATCGACCGGATCAATGAAACAAATCATGAGGGATCATCTGTAACCCGCCACGGCCAACCTCAACTTTTGGTGGAGATTCTCAAGCCGCCTCTTCGAGTCAACTTAAGACTCGGGGGCTACACACATGGCAAGACACATTTGGTCATGGCAAAGTTAACCCAATCCTGGGGGCTACTGCATTTTTTGCGGAAGATTAAAAGATGTCCAAGAGGACGAACCGCCGTAATGCACCATTCAAACATAGGTGCCCGGATTTATTGGATCATCACTTGGAGCTTCTGTCGTTTCTTCATACAAGATGGCGGCTTACAAGATGGCGACTTACAAGATGGCGACTTACAAGATGGTGCACAAAATTTGGTTGTCGAAGGGGGCTTCCCACCTCCGGATGTAGCTTATCTATCCCTAACAACCGGATTTCATGCCAAAAGTGTTGACAAGTCAACATTCGCTGTCGAAGGGAGCTTCCTACCTTCGGGTATAGCTTATCTAACCCTAAAAGCCGGCTTTATGCCAAACCAGTTGACAAGTCAACTACGGTTGTTGAAGGGGGCTTACCACCTCCGGGTGTAGCTTATCTATCCCTAACAACCGGCGTTCGCGCCAAAAATGTTGACAAGTCAACATTAGCTGTCGAAGGGGGCTTCCTACCTTTGGGTATAGCTTATCTTACCCTAACAACCGGCTTTATGCCAAACCAGTTGACAAGTCAACTGCGGTTGTTGAAGGGGGATTCCCACCTCCGGGTGTAGCTTATCTACCCCTAACAACCGGCGTTCGCACCAAAAATGTTAATAAATCAACATTGTCTGTCGAAGGGGGGTTCCTACCTTCGGGTATAGCTTATCTAACCCTAACGGTCGGCTTTATGCCAAAATAGTTGACAAGTCAACTGTGGTTGTCGAAGGGGGCTTCCCACCTCCGAGTGTAGCTTATTTATCCCTAACAACAGGCTTTCATGCCAAAAATGTTGACAAGTCAACATTGGCTATCGAAGGGGGCTTCCTACCTTCGGGTATAGCTTATCTAACCCTAACAGCCGGCTCTTATGCCAAAAAAGTTGACAAGTCAACTTTGGTTGTCGGAGAGGGCTTCCCACCTCCGGGTGTAGCTTATCTAACCCTAACAACCGGCTCTTACGCCAAAAATGTTGACAAGTCAACATTGCATCATACATTGCATCATACATTGCATCATACATGGCATCATACATGGCATCATATTCAAATGACATGCCGTCTTATCAAGCCAGGTCGGAGCAATATTATGAAAGAAGGAGCAATGTTATGAAAGATATAACATCTTCGGGTTGTGCTTCTTCAAGCCGCCCTCACAACAATGCAAACTATATTTGTCTTATTTATTTTTGCAGGTTTTATCTCTTAAGATGAGCCACCGTTAATTACTCTGCAAGAGCAAATGGATCTTTAATAGCCAACCTGACTAGATCTTCATGGTTTATCATAACCAGTACTAAATGATTGGGGTTTTCAAACCAGCTCAGAGAATTCATTATTTTTCAAGTGCCGCCCTATCAGATATAATACTGTGTCATCTAATTGACTGGTTATCTGATTTCTTCAATTGTGCATTGTAGTAATCTACAACACTCGTGGATTTCTCCAACACATATTTGCCGGGTTGCACCGCAACCACGAGCAGGGATTTTATGTCAAAGACAAAGAAATTATTCCAGGATATTCATTCCGGGTTATATTATAACCACAGTTAAGGATTCATTCAACAAATTGTGGTGAGTCATATTATAGTCCCAAGTCGCCCCAGGAAGACGACCCGGCACTTGGGGGCTACATTATTCAAGTCCAGTTTATATCAAATATGCAAGTCCCATGTCGCTGCAAGCACGCACCACGACACTTGGGGGCTAATGCAAGCCGGTTTTCAAATCATGACATTGTCAGCAAGACCCTATTATCTCAAGGAGATGAGCCGGCCTTTTTATATTTCTCTAAGTCCCAGCCCAATAATTCTTACTGACCCGGTACTTGGGGGCTACACCGCTTAGATAAAAATTTATAAGTCCCAAGTCGCCACAGGCATGCGACCTGGCACTTGGGGGCTATAGTATTCAGGTCTTTAGCAGATTATTAGGTTCAAATTGAAGACCCGGTGCATCACATTCTGATGAGCCAGCCCTTGGGGGCTACACCTGCTGAAGCTTTATAAGGTATAAGATAGTTATAAGTCTCGAGTTGCTGCAGGAAAGACAACCCGGCAATTGGGGGCTACACAGTCCAAAATATTATTGCAAAGCACCAAGTTATCATGGATAATCTCGGAGCTTGGGGGCTACAGGTAATATGGAGATATCAAAAACTTTTAGGAGAATTTTCAAGATGATAATTATGGAGTTCAGTTGTTAGACCCGGCGTCACTAACATTCATGAGCCGGCGTTATCAAAAGATTATAACCCGCCAGAGTTTATATAAGCTGCCCTGCTTTACAACCATGGCAGTCCGGATCTACATCATGAGAATTTCTTATATTCAATATTTTCCTTAAGCCAAAGTATTGGAGTCGACTCAATGGCATTTGGGTACTCTATACCCAATATTTTTCAAAGGACACTGATAAGCAAGACGATTTTCAAGACGGCTCATTCATATGAAGAAGAGACCCGGATTTCTGAGGAGCTACTTCATAAGCCGGCCACTTAACATGTAACGCCCAAGATGCGGTCCTATCCTTATTTCGGCACGAGGGCCTCGATAGGGATAGAAGCGCATCTCGTCGTGTTGCAAGAATGGATATCATTACAATTACATGTACAGAAGAGATGAGTATATGGAATTGACTTACACTCGCCACAAGCTACATCAGAGTCACATCAATACAATAACATACTCAAACATCATACAGAAGAGCAGGGTCCAACTACGGACAAAATCAAACGATAAAATGACATCCATCCTTGCTATCCCAGGCTGCCGCCTGGAACCCATCCTATATTGATGAAGAAGAAGAAGAGGAACTCCAAATCAAACAAACATCGCGCTCACGTCAAATCATCGCATTACCTGTACCTGCAACTGTTGTTGTAGTAATCTGTGAGCCACAGGGACTCAGCAATCTCATTTCCAAGGGTTTCAAGACTACTAAAGATTAATGGTGAGGTATGGTTAAGTGGTGAGGCTGCAGCAAGCGACTAAGCATTTATTTGAGTGGCTAACTTAGGAATATAGAAAATAAAGTATGGTGGTCCACGCATAACGAACGTGAACTAGTAATGATCACTAACTAATCCTCAACACCTACTTACGTCAAACAGAACCCCACCATGTTCTCTTTCGGATAAGAACTCACGAGAAGAGACAGTCACGGTTACGCACATAGTTGTTGTATTTTA
Organism: Hordeum marinum; assembly: GCA_022496015.1. Lineage (NCBI taxonomy): Eukaryota > Viridiplantae > Streptophyta > Magnoliopsida > Poales > Poaceae > Hordeum > Hordeum marinum. The sequence goes on from CM039673.1 coordinate 165,016,241, forward strand.
TTTGAGTTTACTTAAAGTTTGCTATAACCAGGTGTTAAACAAAATATCCAAGTTTGCCACATAACCACGGGCACGACTTCTCGAAAATATTTAACCCTGCAGGGGTGCTCCAACTCATTCATCCCAAATTAACCATACGCAGCGGGAATAACCTCAACCATGGATCTCGTGATCATCCTAGGCAATTCCAAAGGAAATCCGACACCTCAAGATAGCCCAAAGAAGATCAGAGTTCCTCACTCAAGACGTTCGAGAAAGGTAAAACAAATCCAGCAAGGCCTCCCGACGTGTCAACGATCCCGATAGGAGCCGCGTATCTCGTTCTCATGACACGGCGGATAAGCTAGTGTATGGTGGCCTGATAGAAATCTCTCGAGTTGCCTCGGGTTGGCCCTGTACAGTGTTCTAGTTTGGACCAACACTCATGAGGAGCACTGGCCTGGGGGTTGATTAATTATTCGCGGGTGCCGGCGGGTCCCTATGCAATTTTATTAGTTATTAGGCAAATAGAGTACCAATGTTGGGCCTTGCCGGATAAGTTTTATCCCCAAACAAAAAAACAAGGGGGTCCCCATAACAACCCCGAGCATGTTAGGAGCGCTCAATTATGGAACATAACACCGGTTCACAAGTAACTAGGGGCGGCAAGAGTAGAACAAAACACCAAGCAAAAGGCCAAGCCTTCCACCTTTTACCAAGTTTATAAGTGCATTAAATTAAATAGCAATAATATTGTGATAACAAAAGAGTGTCCATGTTGTCACATGGAAGCAATTGCACCTGCAGCTAGAAATGCTATAAGAAGGGCTGAGCAAGCGGTAACATAGCCAAACAAAGGTTTGCTGGGATGGTGGAGGGTTAGAGGCTTTTCATGGCAATGTTGGGAGGCTTGAAAAACAAGTGGTAGGTAGCGAGACATAGCGATAAAAACAAGACATCTAGCATGGCAATGATAGTAATGGTATCCAAGGAAATGCGTCATCTTGCTTGAGATCCTGCTTGGAAGAAGAACGAGACCATGAAGAAGACGGGCCAACTTAGTCAAACGAATCCTCACACTCCGAACGCTTTCGGAACTCTATCGAGAAGAAGCAAACCGGAAAACAACAATAAACACAAAATACACCACAACATATGCATGACATGACGTGCAAACAAATATGATGCATGTCCGGTTTAAATATGCAAGGCATGACAAGCAAGAACAACAAACACTACTACACATTAAGTGAAGTTCAATATGCAACGAGTTGCATATTGACGAAACTCCACGATCAAATTATTTAGTTCATTCCCATTTAGGTACACATCAATGTTAAATGTTTTTGGGCATGGCAAGAGGTGAAGCATAAGTAAACTACAGTATCTAGGCATCTTAAATGAGGTCGGAAACAACTTATAGCACTTCCGAAATGACCCCATATGTTAATTTCGAAATTGGTCCAGATCTGAACTAACCATATTATATATTTTTTAAACAACAGAATAAAGCATACCATGCTATTCTACACGTCATTCTAGTCGATTAACATATATGGAACATCTGATACGGAGCTACGGCCTAAAAGATATGAGCAACACAAGATGCACATGTCATGAATGCAATGCATGGAAAATACCATCACAAACATTTCAAATCATGAATGCAGCAATTATTATGAAACTATATGAGATTCTAATCAAGTTTCATATATGGCATGTCCAAAACGAAGCTACGGTTCAACCACAAACACCACAACAAGTTTTATAAGAAATCTGTCCAAAACAGCAACATGGCATTTTGCACGCATGAAAACAACAAGCTACAAGATTCTAAAATGCACAAACTAAGCACGGGGCAGTAGCATATAACACACACTTCATTTCATCTTTATATATCATCCTCAAAACATGCATGGATCACATGGCAGGAAGCTCACAAGATAGCTACTTGAAAACAGTTTCGGACTTAGTGAAAATAGCAGTTTTTGACAGTGCAGTTTTTATCACGAAGGCATATTGACAAAAGTGAAACTATATGCTACAGGGCATATTATCACATGAAACTGAACAACATACTAAAGGACATTATCAACTACAAATAACTCCATTACACCTACCACAAAAGGGGTTCTAGATCACTAGCAAAACATATGGCAAGACAACAACAAAATATTACAGATTCCAGACATAGAAATATTTTTGACCCTCAAAACAGCAGTATTTTTATAGCATGTTGTCAACAAGAAAATAACACCTATACATGCATTTCTATGGCAAGCAAAATGTCCAGGGGCTAGGACACATATCAAAGGGCACATCTCATGTTCAAAATTATTCCATATCATGCATGGATTAAATCACACGAAAATAACAAAAGGGCATCACAACAAAAATGACATGCAACAAAAATTCTCACATGACAAAACTAAATGCACAGATAAATTCTATGGATTTTTTTCTACCTTGAAAACATATATAAAATGCATAGGTTTAAGTAGGAAAATAATTCATAATTAATTATGCAAGTTAATGGAATAACCCTGTTAGCAATTATAAATGCAAGTTAAATGCAATTATTACAATGAACAGGTTTGTCATGCATGAGAATGCAAAGCGATAATATGAACATTTGTAATATATGTTTTTTTAATTCCGATGCACGTCAAGTAATTATGCGTAATGCAAAATCATGACAATTATGCAAAATAGCAGAAAAAGGCATGTTAAAAATTGTAAGCATGGATGAAAACGTCGTATAATTAAACTACACATATTTCTGAGCATTTAACATATATAACACATCTTTATACGGCATACGGCTAATTATCTATTAACGTTTTAAAATCGTGCAATTTACTGAAATAACGAAAGATGCAACGGGCCTAATAGTAAAAAATAAAACGGTGCAGGGGGGTTGGGCTCACCTCGTGGGCCTTGGCCCATTCGGTGAGGCAGGGGAGGCAGCTGTGCCAAGCGAGGCCTGGCGCTGGCGAGTGAGCGGGCGAGTGGCTCATCCTCCTCCTCGCTCGTTCCCGAGTGGGAGGCAGGGCAGCGGCGGCGCAGGACAACGGTGGCCAGAGGAGGCCGCAGCACGGTGAGGTAGTGGTCGGGTGCTCAGATCCGGCGGCGGAGGTGGCCCGCGGCGAACCTTGCGGCGGCGAGCTCGGGCAGCGGCGGCCATGGCGGCGGGGACCTACGGGAAAAGAGGGAGGCTGGGGTGAGAGAGGTGAAGGAGGAAGGAGAGGGAAGGGAGAGGAGAGGGCGGCGAGGGGTCCTGGTCACCGGCGGCGGCTGCTCCGGTGAGGGCCGGTGGCCGGCTGGGGCTGCACGGGCGAGGAGCTACGGGCTCCTCTGTGGTCGCCGGACATGTCCGGGTTGGCCGCCGGACATGTCCGGTAGGTGGGATTTGGACGAATTTTCAGCCTCTAGATCGCGATCTCAGGGCCGAAAATGGGCACATAGTTAGGGCTACGGGATATGGAGGAGGAGGTTAGCAGGTGGGGTTTTTCTAGGGGTGGCTGCAATTTGGCAAGGGGGGAAACCCTAGTGGAGTGAGAGACTCTCCATGGGTTTTATATAGGGGTTTGGACTATGGGTGGCTGGACAACGTCCGTCCGATCGCGATCCGACGACCACGAACGGAGGGAGGGGCTAGGTTGGGCTAGCGGGATGTGTAGAGGGCCTTTGGAGAGATGAGAGGAAGTTTGGTGGCCCGTGACACGAGGGTTTTTAAAACACCGAAATGCCCGATAATAAACCGTTGACCGCATTGCTACGACTGCCCGACGGGGTATCAAACGAACTCGGAACGTGACGAAATTCGATAGGCGGTCTACCTATAATATAAAAAGACTGCACGCCAAGTTTCGACCCGATCCAAGAATATTTTTCACGTGCTTTAAAAACGTTGTTTTTTAAATGATGTCACGGGCGCGTGCATGTGTGGTAGGTCTCGAAACAGGCATGGCAAGAACGGAGAGAACCGGCCACTACGAACGGTGCAAGTTTCGAAAATGAGTGACGATGCTATGGAGATGATGCGATGATGAATGTGACAATTAGACGAAGCAGAGACGAGAATGGAAATAAAAGGGGAATCTTCTGGAATCTTCTGGAGCGTCGGTCCCGGACTGTTACAACTCTCCTCCACTACACGAGGATCTCGTCCCGAGATCTAGAATGAAAAGGGGAAGAGAAAGAGCAAGAGGTAAACTTAGTTGCTTCTCTGACAAACAAGTGAAACCAATGAAACATGAAGGTTGGAAAGAGATGAAGAATGACACAAGGAACAATCAAGAATTCACAAGAAATTTCGGCAGCACTTCGGTAGGAAAAAGAGGCAAAATTAGATATGATGAAAATAAATTGAAAGAGAGACACCAAACTTAGGTTATATTAGAATCAAAACTTCATGAGATGGAAGGATCATGAAAACATTGCACAACACTCCGGTTAAATGAATAAGCAAAGAAATAACATGATCTTGATAAAATAAGATGATGGTTCGAAGAGAGCAACAACACCACACCTCTGGAACAAAGAATAGAAGCTACACCATTGGAAGAAAAGAACGGAGAAGAAATTGACAACTTCTACCACCATTAAACTTGAGAAGCATCTTACAAGAAGAGATTGAACGGGGTTGTTGAAAAAAAATCAACAACAAAAGAATAGCTTGTTATGGGCTTGTGGGAAACATCTCAAAATTATGAGGTGACAACCTGCCACAATAGAAACAATTGATTGCTTTAGAGCAACAAGATATGCAAAACTTCTTTCACCAAGAGGAGAAGGAGAAAACTTGGATCATTTATAACAGCCTGATAGCAACAATCCTTAGGAAATGCTTTAGGCGAAATCCAACCCAAGATAACTCCGAGAAGACAAGATGGGTTTACTTATCTCATTCTTGACAATTTTCCTTCGAGACTCCTCATGATCAAGAATTTAATAACACCATCTCAACATACAATGGAGAAGGAATTGAACTTAGAAATCCAATATAAAGAACACTTGAGCACCTCCAACAAGAATCTTGAAGAGCACTTGAAAATGAAAGAAATCTTGATGAACCACCATGAAGAACCTCCAGAAGAACTCTGAAACGAAAGGACAATAGAAAAAATTGAAGGATGCAAAAAGAATAAGATTGAGGCCTTGCTATGAATTAGATGAAGCTTAGCAACAAGATACTTGAGAAAAACTAGGAACTCCGGAAAAGAAAGATGACCACTTGGAATAAGGAATTTAATATCATCAACAACTCCGGAAGAAGGATTGAAATCACTTGGATGAAACAAGAATAAGAATTGTGATATGCCTATCCTTCATCAAGTTAAATTGATGACAAGCAACGGATTTCGCACATCACTTATTCTTTTGGAAAAGATAGGAAAGATAGATAGAGCACAAACTTGAAGAAGTCTTGAACGAGAACACCGGTTAGAATTCACAAACGAATGAGGATACAATGATTGACAGAGATACATGGGAACGAAGAGAGCATGATCCTCCTAATAGAAAACTTGAACGAAGCACCGGAATAATTGATACGAACCAAGGATCAACAATTGAGAAGAATTTGAGAATGAAAGCTGAAAGCTAAGAACGAAGAAATCTTCCGAAATGATGGCCTTCGGAGGATCAAGAAATGAAAACAATTCTGAAAGAACCGGATAGATATGGGAGAAATTACTCATGATCAAAACAATTTGAGATGACAGCACAAACCTGAGACCATGAATCTTCAAGAGAATGAGCAAAGATTTAAGAGAACCACTCCTTCGGTCTTCAACACTGAGGATGATGATGAGAAACAACACCACGAATTACTGAGACACTCCGGAACAATGAATAAAGAAAAGGTTGAGCCAACAATGAAAATGGTTTAGAAGCGATCATGGAAGAAGAATACGACTGATGAAAATCATTCTTTCATCATATTGAAAAGAACTAGAGGGCATCTCCAGAAAGATTAGAAGAGTTAGGTAGGATCCTGGGAAAACCCTGTGGGTTATGGGCGCACTCAAAAGAAACCACCATTGAGACAATTGATTAAAAGAGAGATTGCACCGGTACAGTTAAGAACTAGATGATATGAGACCATTGAAATAATTTAAGAGGACAAGAACGAAAATGAATGTCTTGTGAGATATCTTCAACACTCCGGATAGAATAGAGAGGTATGAATAAACAAGAGAAGCTTGGATAAGAATTTCCAACATGGGAATGCATTGAACGAATGAGAAAGGATATGATGAGCACCGAAGCTTGAATTGAATCCACCGGAAAAGAAAAGAAAGATGAATACTAAAAAATGATAACTTGAACACTGAGCATCTTCATAACGAATCACCGGAGAAGAATAACAACGAGAACAAGGAATATGAGGATAGATCTTGAAATTGAAACTCCTGAGAGTATTCACAAAGAATCACCGGAAACAAGATAGAAGAAAAGATAGGGGAAGCATTACATGAATAGAAAGACACTTGGATGAGAATTTAATCATTGAAGAAAAAGGGCGGGAGGGTGGGAAAAACAAATAAAACTTGGAACAGATGAGACGAACTCCGGAACGAAATATGAGGATTGATCTTGCAATATTGGAGATGATAGAATTATCTTGAAGAGAAGCACACCGGTAGGAAAAGAATTGATATGGCAACTTCGGTTGATCCAAGGATTAGACTCATGGAAATATGCAAACATCATTTAGGAAAGATATGAAATCACCACTTGACATCGAAGCAACTTGAATTACCATGTTCAAAACAAAACAAAGGATGAGGCTTATGAAACAAGACAGAACAAATACATACCCACCATGTACTTGTTGGAAAGATAATCCTAGGTACCTACTTGAATTCCCACCTAAGAACTTACGAAAACTTTCTCGTTATGCAATCCGGTGTGGGGGATACAAGGAGGAAATATCTCACACAACTAGCAATCCTACACCCCAACTGTATCCATCCTTCAACACATAACCAGAGGCTTTCGCAAATTCATCTGACTCGAATCCTCGAACTCACAACGATACTAAACCATGGTGGTACCCCGGACGCCTCCCCTGTACCGGGTGACTCCGATCTTATCTCACCACGATAACTATTGAAGCAATTTCAAACATCCTCCATCCCGAGATACTAAAAAAACTGAATGATAACGATGTGGCAAGAATTACTCAGAGCTCAACTCCCCGGAAGAAATCAAGTCAGACAGGAGGCACCAAGACAGAACTCCGTCACATCAACACCAAGACAAAAATACCCGCGTGATCCTAAAAACCTTTTGAGCGAGAAGAGGAGTAGAATCAAATTCCTAAGTCGAATACCTCACTAGAGCATAGTAGAAGAGTAAAAGAATCCTACTCTCCAATATAACTAGACTCAAAACAATTTTTCTCTGGACTCGACTCGGCCAAGTTCGATCAATCAAGGGGGCTCCTAGGTCGGTACAGGCTCTAATACCAACTTGTAACGTCCAAGATGCGGTACGAGCACGAACGGAGGGAGGGCTAGGTTGGGCTAGCGGGTTGTGTAGAGGGCCTTGGGAGAGATGAGAGGAAGTTTGGTGGCCCGTGACACGAGAATTTTTAAAACACCGAAACACCCGATAATAAACCGATGATCGCATTGCTACGACTGCCCGACGGGGTATCAAACGAACTCGGAACGCGACGAAATTCAACAGGCGGTCTATCTACAATATAACAAGACCGCACGCCAAGTTTCAACCCAATACAAGAATATTTTTCGCGCGCTTTAAAAACGTTGTTTTTTTAAATGATGTCGCGGGCGCATGCATGTGTTGTAGATCTCGAAACGGACACGGAAAGAACGGAGAGAACCGGCAACTACGAACGGATGCAAGTTTTGAAAACGAGTGACGATGCTATGCGAATGATGCGAATGTTGCGATGATGAATGTGACAATTAGACGAAACACAGACGAGAATGGAAATAAAAGGGGAATCTTCTAGAGCTTTGGTCCCGGGCTGTTACATAACATATTTACTATTCCTATTTCAGGAGGTTACCATGAATACATTCAAGCTAACCTGGGGGCTAATATCGGGGATATACCCCGCGGTATGACCCGGCCGGAAGTATGACTCGGCCTGGCAACTCACAGGAGACCCGATCAAGACATGGCATTTTATTGATGACCCGACAGGCGAGTCACAGGAGACTTGGTCAAGACATGGCATTTTATTGATGACCCGACATGCGAGTCGCAGGACGACAAGGCCCAAGACCCGGCATGTAAGCCGACGCCAGGCGGCTCACAAGAGAAGGCCCAAAGAGAGAAAGACTCCCTACCAAAGGAAACAAGACCCTTAATAAGATTCTAGAGAGACTAGTCCTAATCCTACTCCTAGTAGGACTCTATTTGCAAACCTACCCTCTCCACTTATATAAGGAGGGGTAGACCACCCCTAGAAAGACAAGTTCACAACTCCACAAGTTTAGATGGACAGATTAGAGGCTCTCGTGATTAGAGGTAGCCATTAGCACCCTTGTAACCGAGAGATCTTCCTCATCATCAATATAGACACAAAGCAGGACATAGGCTTTTTACTCCATCGGAGGGGCCGAACCTGGGTAAAACACTGCGTCTCTCGATTCCAATCAACCCCTTCAAGCCGCCACATAGTTGTGTTTCTGCCCCAAACCTAAGTCCATTCACCCGAACATCTGCTGTGGCAAATCCACGATAGTAACCAAAATGGTAGATCAGCTTTTTAATAAACTGAACCGCCATAGCCGCGTCACACTTGCTGACCGGCTCAGCTTCTATCCACTTGGTGAACTTATCAACCGCCACCAAGAGGTGCATTTTCTTATCCTTGGATCTCTTGAAACGCCCGACCATATCAAGCCCCCAAACTGCAAACGACCAAGTAATTGGTATCATGCGCAATTCTTGAGCCAAAACATGAGCACGTCGGCCGAATTTTTGTCGGCCGTCACACTTGCGGACCAGATCCTCTACATCCTTATGAGCCATCAACCAGAAGAAGTTGTGTCCGAAAGCCTTGGCCACTAGAGACTTTGAGCCGGCGTGGTGTCCGCAATCTCCAGCGTGAATTTCGTTCAAAATTTCCTTACCCTCCTCTGGTGAGACGCAACGTTGAAACACCTCGGTAACGCTGCACTTATGCAACTCACCATTAACTATTATCATGGACTTAGACCGTCGGGTGATCTGTCTGGCTAAATTTTCATCCTCAGGTAACTCGCCCCGAGTCAAATATGTCAGGTAGGGCACAGTCCAATCCAGAATATCATGTAGAGCAGCCACCAATTGCCCCTTCGGGTCAGGAACGGCCAAATCTTCTTCTGAAGGTAACTTGACAGTCGGGTGATGTAAGACGTCTAGAAAGACATTGGGCAGCATCGGCTTATGTTGAGAGCCTAACCTTGACAAGGCATCAGCCACCTCATTCCTGCGACGATCAATGTGATCCACCTGATAACCTTTGAAGTGACCAGCAATGACATCCACCACCTAACGATAAGCCGCCATCCACGGGTCCTTGGAGTCCTAAGTGCCTGAAACTTGTTGAGCCACAAGATCTGAGTTGCCAAAACACCTTACTCGGCTTAAATTCATTTCCTTAGCCACTCGAAGGCCATGAAGCAGGGCATCATATTTAGCCGCGTTATTGGTGCAAGGGAACATCAGCCGGAGCACATAACAGAACTTATCACCTATGGGGGATGTCAGAACAATTCCTGCCCCTGATCCTTCCAGCTGCTTGGATCCATCAAAGTGCATAGTCCAGTACGTGTTATCCGGCTTTTCCTTGGGAGCTTGACACTTTGTCCAATCATTTACAAAATCTACAAGGGCTTGGTCTTGACAGCCGTACGAGGGACGTATTTTAGATTGAGAGGTCCCAACTCCGTCCAATCATTAATAATGCTTTAACTTGCGGTTAGCCATGAACACCCCATACACTAGCTTCTGCCAGTGTGGATATCTTTGCTTAGACTCCGTCAGGACCTCACTAATGTAACAAACCGGCCTCTGAACTGGATACTCCTTCCCTGCTTCCTTGCGCTCGACCACAATTGCAGCACTGACAGCCCAGTTGTTAGCCACCATGTACAGGAGCAATGGTTCTTTCTCAGCCGGAGCAGCCAATACCGGTGGCTTAGTGAGCTGCTTCTTGAGCGCCTCAAATGCTTCACCCGTCGCCGTACTCCAGACAAAAGTGTTTGTCTTTTTCATCATCTGATATAGCAGGATAGCTTTCTCACCAAGGCGGCTTATGAACCGGCTCAACGCGGCGATCCGCCTTGCCAGGCATTGGACATCGTTCATACAAGCCGGCTCTATCAGGGAGGTGACAGCTTTGATCTTATCCGGGTTAGCCTCAATGCCACGCTCGGAAACCAGAAATCCCAAGAGCTTGCCAGCTGGAACACCAAAGACGCACTGTTCCGGGTTAAGCATCATCTTATAGATCCGGAGATTGTCAAAGGTTTCCCTTAAGTCATCCAAAAGGGTCTCCTTCTTCCTTGATTTGATCACAATATCATCCACGTAAGCATGAACATTGCACCCGATCTGACTGTGAAGGCAATTCTACACACAGCGCTGATAAGTCGCCTGGGCACTCTTGAGCCCAAAAGGCATAGACACATAAAAGAAGGCTCCAAAAGGTGTAATGAAAGTCGTCTTCTCTTGGTCCTTAACCGCCATCTTGATATGATGATATCCTGAATAAGCATCCAAGAAGCATAGGCTTTCACAACCCGTCGTAGCATCAATGATCTAATCAATATGAGGGAGAGGAAAAGGATCAGCCGGACAAGCCTTGTTAAGGTTCGTATAATCGACGTGCATACGCCACGTGTCGTTCTTCTTGAGCACCAGCACTGGGTTAGCAAGCCACTCTGGGTGAAAGACCTTGACAATGAAACCCGCCACTAAGAGCCGGGCAACCTCTTCTCCAATGGCCTTGCATCTCTCCTCATTGAACCATCGCAGAAACTGCTTGACAGGTTTAAACTTAGGATCCACATTAAGGTTGTGCTCAGCGAACTCTCTCGGTACACCCGACATGTCTGAAGGTTTCCATGCAAAGATGTCCCGATTCTCACAGATGAATTCGATGAGCGCGCTTTCCTATTTGGGATCCATGTTAGCCCCAATGATGAACTATTTGGATGAATCACACTGAGTGAAATCTATTGCCTTGGTATCATCCACCGGAAACTTGAGGGGCGGCTCAACCTCCGTTGTGGGCTTTTTCAGCGTGGTCATATCCTCCGGGTCCACATGCTCCTTATAAAACTTAAGCTCCTCCTGAGCACAACTGGATTCTGCATAAGCCACGTCTCCTTCCTTGCACTCAATGGTCGTATTCCGATCACCATGAACGGTAATCGTACCTTTTAACCCGGGCATCTTGAGCTGCAAGTAGACATAATAGGGCCTAGCCATGAACTTAGCATAAGCCGGCCGCCCAAACAAAGCATGGTAAGGGCTCTTGATCTTGACCACTTCAAACCACAACGACTCCACCCTGTTGTTATATTCGTCACCAAAGGCGACTTCCAATAAAATCCTGCCCACCGGATAAGACGACTTGCCTGGCACCACACCATGAAAAACGATGGATGAGGGCTTAAGATCCTTGTCAAGCAGCTTCATCCACCAAAAGGTATCATAATAGAGAATGTTGATACTGCTGCCTCCATCCATAAGTACCTTATTCACCATATATCCTCCCACTTTGGGGGCAACCACCAAGGCCAACCGCCCCGGGTCATCAACAAGCGGCGGGTGATCCTCCCGGCTCCACGTTATGTCATATTTAGACCACTTCAAGTACTACGATAGAGCCGGAGCAACTGCATTAACCGCCCGCTTACGCAATTTCTGATCCCACTTGTTAAGGCTGGTCGTGAAAACATGATACTAGCCTGAGCTGAGTTGCTTCGGATTACTCTGATACCCAGACTGGTTATGCTGCTGTTGATTGATGTTACCAGGGTTCTGAGGATGCCCTGCTTGATTGCCCTGACCATGATGACCGGATCGTGAGCCGCTAGATCCAAACCCGGCTCCTAACCTGCCTGGTCCTGGGCCGCCGGGCGGGCCACCGCCATGGTTGTTGTGTTGCTGCATGTGGTAATTCTTGAACTTCTGCATGATATGGCAATCACCCCATGTGTGCGCTGAAGGCTTACCGGGCTGGCTGTGTTCCGGACAGGGCTTTTTGAGCATTTCCTCCAAATTGAAAGGAGTCCTGTTTTTATTAAAAGACGGCCTGAATTTCCCATTGTCTTTAGGAGGATTTTGACCGATGCTTGCATTGGCCACCGGTTTTGACCCGCCATCCGGGTTTTTCCGCTTACTCTGGTTACCATTGATCGCCGCACCCTTGCCCGGGTTATTCCTCTTACCTTGGTCGGCCTTCTCCTCATCAAAGCCTAGATACTTTGTGTTATCAGAGTCAGCATACTTTGTAAGAGCCGTCATGAGTTCTCCCATGTCCTGAGATGTACGCTTGAGCCAACCAAGCTTCTGTTTGAGAGGGATGAAGTGACAGTTCTTCTCTAAGATCAGCACTGCTTGAGCCGCCATGATCTGTTCAGATGAATGGATGATGGTCGACACCCGTCGGACCCAATGATGAGCCGACTCACTCTCCTGTTGGACACAATGATCGAGATCTATGATGGTCATAGGTTGTTTGCAAGTCCCTTGAATTTTTTTGATTAACCTTGCCCTTAACTCAGCCCATGAACTGATGGTATTGGGTGGCAACTCTTTTAACCATGTGCGAGCCGGACCTTCAAGCATCATGATGAACTACTTAGCACACACCGCCTCACTGACATCCAACATCTCCATAGCTAGCTCATAACTTCCGACCCAGGCTTCCGGAGGTAAATCAGCAGTGTAATTCGGAACCTTGCGAGGTCCATTGAAATCCTTCAGCAACCGTTCACTTCGCAGAGCCGGTGATAAGCATGGAACTCCCACGGCCCTGGTGGTTATTCCCGCTCCTACTGATACAAAGGGCGCGGGCTCTTGGTGAGTCATCCTAGGGAAAGCTGCCGCCTCTTGCCGGTTTCTCACCCAGTTTATGAGAGCTTGCGCATCGAGAGCCGCCTGATCGTCCCCCGGATGTCCTTTGTGCCGATCGCTACTGGAAACCGCCGGCGACTCATAGCGCCGGCTAAAGCTCCGACTGGGGAGGGGGGTCGAATGAACGCGGCTCTGGCTGTGCGCATACTTCTCCTGTTGGGCCATCGGCGTCTGAAGGTATCCAATGGCATTTCGTACCTGTTCCGCAAAAGGTGCTTGATCCAGAATAGGGATCGTTTCAAGCTGGGTGGCCGCAACCACCATGTTCTCAGCTGGGTTAGAATAATGAACCACCGGTGTTGGAAAGACCACTGGTGAGGCCTGGTTTCGTCGGGGCGGGTGTGGCGTCGGTTGAACCGCCGGCCGGCTTCCAGGTGCATCCGCTGCCCGTCTCGTTCCTGGCGTGTTGAAGAGATTCCTAGCCTCATAACATTTTGGTAAGCGGGATTGATGCCTCATCCGATGCACTGCAGCCGCCGATTGCTGTTCTAGCCCAAGGCGGAAGGCATCCGTCTTAATATGTTCTGCCTCTTCCTCCATCTGAACCTTTACCTCACCTATCCTTTTTTGCTCCTCCACCATCCGTTCCTTGAGCCTCACAATCTCTATGTTCCGAGAGGCTTGGTTATCTGGTGTAACTTCAGTGGCCATCAGGGCTGCGAGCTCGTTCATCAGATCCAAAAGAACTTGAGCCGGTGGCGGCGGGTCAGCCCCCGAGGCTGCTGCTCCAGCTGCGGTGTTGCTCGCACCCGGGGCCGACCCCGCCATGAACACTTCCGCATGAACCGGTGGCCCAAGATCGTAGGGCTCAGAGTGATCAAACTCAGGGTAAAGCTTGTCGTAGCCCCCGAGCCCACCATTGTGAAGCTGGTAGATCGACTCTGTTTCCTCGCTCGAAGATTCGTCCTCTGAACCGACAAAAGTCTCCTACGATGCAGAAGCTTCAAGATCCATACCTTGAGTGAAGCCTACAAAGACGTGCTTCTGGCCCGGGTTAACATGGTTGGGTTGCACAGCACGGGCGGATTGCACGCGCCGAGCCGGCTCGACGATGTCGGTGCAGACGTTCGGTCCGGGCGTAGATCCGTCGATCCTGCCGAAGAAGACATGAATCCCACCGAAAGGAACCCGGAATCCGTATTCCACTGAACCGGCATCAAGCCCCTAGACGGCGGTGTCGATGTAGAGCCGGCTGCGGCGAGTCTTGTTCATCCTTCCGACCATGTATCCCTCGAGCACTGGGAGAGAACCCTTCGAGAACTCTACACCACCAAGCGCAGGCCCCATGGTGGGCGCCAACTATCATGGTTTTATCACAGCAGATGTCCGGGTGAACAAACTTGGATTCGAGGCCATCGCCAAAGTGATGGACTCAAAGGGGTTGGTTGGGACGAAGGATACAAGTTTACCTAGGTTCGGCCCCTCAAGTTGAGGTAACAGCCTACGTCCTGCTTGTGTTTGTATTGCTTGATGCATCGATTACAAGGGAGCTATTGCTTGACCTAGTTCTCGATAGCCTGATCTCTAAGTCGCCCCGGGTCTCACCTTTATATAGGAGGTTAAGACCACGGGTCATACAAGTTGTAGCCGACTCTCATTACATGTTCGGGTCTATATCTACCTTAGTTTGCCTTCCTGACCAAGTTGTCTCCTGGTAGCTTACTCGCCAGGGTCGCCCGGGTCTTCTCTATCCGGGCGTCACTCCAGCCCGTCCTGCTAAGCCGCCAAACATCTTGGGTTTCAGTCTTCGCAGCCCACTCTTGGATTAACGTACGAGCTGCCTAGTGTGACCCGGAGCCTATAGGGCGGGTCTCACCGTGGGGCTATATCCCCAACAAAGCCGCATCATCAATTTTCAACCATTTCTGACTTCCATTGCTATTTTTCATGCATTTATAAATTTTTTGGAGCTAAATGACCCTAAAATTGAAAAGCACTACAAATGAACTCTAAAAAGGTTGAAAGTTGCCATGGTATCATCATTTGACCCACATAGCATGTGCTAAAAAGTTGAGAGGGTTACGGTAAAAATTGGATGCACTTTGTGTGCAACATGGACAATCTCTTTCGAAGTATCAAGGTTTCGGATGAAAACTCATCTGTTACAAAGGGATTTAATTTTTTTGAACTTATTTGAACTCCTGACTTTTTTGGTTTTGAAAATAAACCATTCAAAGCCACAACATCAATTTTCAACCCTTTGTGACTTCATTTGGTATTTTTCATGCATTTACTCATTGTTTTTGAGCTAAATGACCCTGAAATTGAAAAGCACTACGAATGAACTCTGAAAAGGTTGAAAGTTGGCATGGTATCATCATTTGACCCACATCGCATGTGCTAAAAGGTTGAGAGGGTTTCGGCAAAACTGGATGCACTTCGTGTGCAAAATAGACAATCTCTTTCGAAGTATCAAGGTTTCGAACGAAAACTCATCTGTTACAAAGGCATTTCGTTTTTTGGACATTTTGAACTCCTGACTTTTTGTGTTTTCAAAATGAACCATTCAAAGCCACATCATCAATTTTCAACCCTTTCTGACTTCATTTGGTATTTTTCATGCATTTACTGATTTTTTGAGCTAAATGACCCTAAATTGAAAAGCAGTACAAATGAATTCTGAAAAATTTCAAAGTTGGCATGTTATCGTCATTTGACCCACATAGCATGTGCTAAAAGGTTGAGAGGGTTGTGGCAAAAACTGGATGCACTTCGTGTGCAAAATGGACAATCTCTTTCGAAGTATCAAGGTTTCAGACGAAAAGTCATCTGTTACAAAGGGATTTCATATTTTTGAACTTATTTGAACTCCTCACTTTTTGTGTTTTCAAAATGAACCATTCAAAGCCACATCATCAATTTTCAACCCTTTCTAACTTCATTTGGTATTTCTCATGCATTTACTAATTTTTTGGACTTATTTGAACTCCTGACTTTTTGTGTTTTCAAAATGAAACAGTCAAAGCCACATCATCAATTTTCAACCCTTTGTGACTTCATTTGGTAGTTTTCATGCATTTACTGATTTTTATGAGCTAAATGACCCTGAAATTGAAAAGCACAACAAATGAACTCTGAAAAGGTTGAAAGTTAGCATGGTATCATCTTTTGACCCAGATAGCATGTGCTAAAAAGTTGAGAGGGTTACGAGAAAACTAGATGCACTTCGTGTGCAAAATGGACAATCTCTTTCGAAGTATCACGGTTCGGACGAAACCTCATCTGTTACGAAGGGATTTCATTTTGTTGAACTTATTTGAACTCCTGACTTTTTGTGTTTTCAAAATGAACCATTCAAAGCCGCATCATCAATTTTCAACCATTTCTGACTTCATTTGCTATTTTTCAAGCATTTATAGATTTATTTTTTTACCAAAATGACCCTGAAATTAAAAGGCATTACAAATGAACTCTGAAAAGGTTGAAAGTTGACATGTTATGATCATTTGACCACATAGCATCTGCTGAAAAGTTACGGGGGTTTTAGCAAAAACTAGATGCACTCCGTGTGCAAAATGGACAATCTCTTTTGAAGTATCAAGGATTCGGACGAAAACTCATCTGTTACAAAGGGATTTCATCTTTCAGAACTTATTTGAACTCCTGACTTTTTGTGTTTGAAAAATGAACCATTCAAAGCCACATCATCAATTTTCAACCCTTTTTGACTTCATTTGGTATTTTTCATGCATTTACTCATTTTTTGGACTTATTTGAACTCCTGACTTTTGTGTTTTCAAAATGAAACAGTCAAAGCCACATCATCAATTTTCAACCCTTTGTTACTTCATTTCGTATTTTTCATGCATTTACTGATTTTTATGAGCTAAATGACCCTGAAATTGAAAAGCACAACAAATGAACTCTGAAAAGGTTGAAAGTTAGCATGGTATCATCTTTTGACCCACATAGCATGTGCTAAAAAGTCGAGAGGGTTACGGGAAACTAGATGCACTTCGTGTGCAAAATGGACAATCTCTTTCTAAGTATCACGGTTCGGACGAAACCTCATCTGTTACAAAGGGATTTTATATTTTTGACTTATTTGAACTCCTGACTTTTTGTGTTTTCAAAATGAACCATTCAAAGCCACATCATCAATTTTCAACCCTTTCCGACTTCATTTGGTATTTTTCATGCATTTACTAATTTTTTGGACTTATTTGAACTCCTGACTTTTTGTGTTTTCAAAATGAAACAGTCAAAACCACATCATCAATTTTCAACCCGTTTTGACTTCATTTGGTATTTTTCATGCATTTACTGATTTTTTGAGCTAAATGACCCTAAATTGAAAAGCACACCAAATGAACTCTGAAAAGGTTGAAAGTTAGCATGGTATCATCTTTTGACCCACATAGCATGTGCTAAAAAGTCAAGAGGGTTACGAGAAAAGTAGATGCACTTCGTGTGCAAAATGGACAATCTCTTTCGAAGTATCACGGTTCGGACGAAACCTTATCTGTTACAAAAGGATTTCATTTTTTTGAACTTATTTGAACTCCTGACTTTTTGTGTTTTCAAAATGAACCATTCAAAGCCACATCATATATTTTCAACCCTTTCTCACTTCATTTGGTATTTTTCATGCATTTACTAATTTTTTGGACTTATTTGAACTCCTGACTTTTTGTGTTATCAAAATGAAACAGTCAAAGCCACATCATTAATTTTCAACCCTTTCTGACTTCATTTGGTATTTTTCATGCATTTACTGATTTTTTCAGCTAAATGACCCTAAATTGAAAAGCACTACAAATGAACTCTGAAAAGGTTGAAAGTTGGCATGTTATCGTCATTTGACCCACATAGCATGTGCTAAAAAGTTGAGAGGGTTGTGGCAAAAACTGGATACACTTCGTGTGCAAAATGGACAATCTCTTTCGAAGTATCAAGGTTTCGGACGAAAACTCATCTGTTACAAAGGGATTTCATTTTTTTGAACTTATTTGAACTCCTGACTTTTTGTGTTTTCAAAATGAACCATTCAAAGCCACATCATCAATTTTCAACATTTTCTGACTTCATTTGGTATTTCTCATGCATTTACTAATTTTTTGGACTTATTTGAACTCCTGACTGTTTGTGTTTTCAAAATGAAACAGCCAAAGCCACATCATCAATTTTCAACCCTTTGTGACTTGATTTGGTAGTTTTCATGCATTTACTGATTTTTATGAGCTAAATGACCCTGAAATTGAAAAGCATAACAAATGAACTCTGAAAAGGTTGAAAGTTAGCATGGTATCATCTTTTGACCCACATAGCATGTGCTATAAAGTCCAGATGGTTACGAGAAAACTAGATGCACTTCGTGTGCGAATGGACAATCTCTTTCGAAGTATCACGGTTCGGACGAAACCTCATCTATTACAAAGGGATTTCGTTTTTTTGAACTTATTTGAACTCCTGACTTTTTGTGTTTTCAAAATGAACCACTCAAAGCCGCATCATCAATTTTCAACCATTTCTGACTTCGTTTGCTATTTTTCAAGCATTTACAGATTTTTTTTGACCTAAATGACCCTGAAATTAAAAAGCACTACAAATGAACTCTGAAAAGGTTGAAGTTGACATGTTATCATCATTTGACCACATAGCATGTGCTGAAAAGTTGCGGGGGTTGTAGCAAAAACTAGATGCACTCCGTGTGCAAAATGGACAATCTCTTTCGAAGTATCAAGGATTTGGACCAAAACTCATCTGTTACAAAGGGATTTCATCTTTCTGAACTTATTTGAACTCCTGACTTTTCGTGTTTTAAAAATGAACCATTCAAAGCCACATCATCAATTTTCAACCCTTTCTGACTTCATTTGGTATTTTTCATGCATTTACTAATTTTTTGGACTTATTTGAACTCCTGACTTTTTGTGTTTTCAAAATGAAACAGTCAAAACCACATCATCAATTTTCAACCCTTTTTGAATTCATTTCGTATTTTTCATGCATTTACTGATTTTTTGAGCTAAATGACCCTAAATTGAAAAACACTACAAATGAACTCTGAAAAGGTTAAAAGTTGGCATGTTATCGTCATTTGACCCACATAGCATGTGCTAAAAAGTTGAGAGGGTTGTGGGAAAAACTAGATGCACTTCGTGTGCAAAATGGACAATCTTTTTCGAAGTATCAAGGTTTCGGATGAAAACTCATCTGTTACAAAGGAATTTCATTTTTTTGATCTTATTTGAACTCCTGACTTTTTGTGTTTTCAAAATGAAACATTCAAAGCCACATCATCAAATTTCAACCCTTTCTGACTTCATTTGGTATTTCTCATGCATTTACTAATTTTTTGGACTTATTTGAACTCCGGACTTTTTGTTTTTTCAAAATGAGACAGTGAACATCATCAATTTTCAACCCTTTGTGACTTCATTTGGTAGTTTTCATGCATTTACTCATTTTTATGAGCTAAATGACCCTGAAATTGAAAAGCACAACAAATGAACTCTGAAAAGGTTGAAAGTTAGCATGGTATCATCTTTTGACCCACATAGCATGTGCTAAAAAGTCAAGAGGGTTACGAGAAAACTAGATGCACTTCGTGTGCAAAATGGACAATCTCTTTCGAAGTATCACGGTTCGGACGAAACGTTATCTGTTACAAAGGGATTTCATTTTTTTGAACTTATTTGAAGTCCTGACTTTTTGTGTTTTCAAAATGAACCATTCAAAGCCACATCATATATTTTCAACCCTTTCTCACTTCATTTGGTATTTTTCATGCATTTACTAATTTTTTGGACTTATTTGAACTCCTGACTTTTTGTGTTATCAAAATGAAACAGTCAAAGCCACATCATCAATTTTCAACCCTTTCTGACTTCATTTGGTATTTTTCATGCATTTACTGATTTTTTCGAGCTAAATGACCCTAAATTGAAAAGCACTACAAATGAACTCTGAAAAGGTTGAAAGTTGGCATGTTATCGTCATTTGACCCACATAGCATGTGCTAAAAAGTTGAGAGGGTTGTGGCAAAAACTGGATACACTTCGTGTGCAAAATGGACAATCTTTTTCGAATTATCAAGGTTTCGGACGAAAACTCATCTGTTACAAAGGGATTTCATTTTTTTGAACTTATTTGAACTCCTGACTTTTTGTGTTTTCGAAATGAACCATTCAAAGCCACATCATCAATTTTCAACCCTTTCTGATTTCATTTGGTATTTCTCATGCATTTATTAATTTTTTGGACTTATTTGAACTCCTGACTGTTTGTGTTTTCAAAATGAAACAACCAAAGCCACATCATCAATTTTCAACCCTTTGTGACTTCATTTGGTAGTTTTCATGCATTTACTGATTTTTATGAGCTAAATGACCCTGAAATTGAAAAGCACAACAAATAAACTCTGAAAAGGTTGAAAGTTAGCATGGTATCATCTTTTGACCCACATAGCATGTGCTAAAATATCAAGAGGGTTACGAGAAAACTAGAGGCACTTCGTGTGCAAAATGGACAATCTCTTTCGAAGTATCACGGTTCGGACGAAACCTTAAGTGTTACAAAGGGATTTCATTTTTTTGAACTTATTTGAACTCCTGACTTTGTGTGTTTTCAAAATGAACCATTCGAAGCCACATCATATATTTTCAACCCTTTCTGACTTCATTTGGTATTTTTCATGCATTTACTAATTTTTTGGACTTATTTGAACTCCTGACTTTTTGTGTTATCAAAATGAAACAGTCAAAGCCACATCATCAATTTTCAACCCTTTGTGACTTCATTTGGTATTTTTCATGCATTTACTGATTTTTTTAGCTAAATGACCCTAAATTGAAAAGCACTACAAATGAACTCTGAAAAGGTTGAAAGTTGGCATGTTATCGTCATTTGACCCACATAGCATGTGCTAAAAAGTTGAGAGGTTTGTGGCAAAAAATGGATACACTTCGTGTGCAAAATGGACAATCTCTTTCGAAGTATCAAGGTTTCGGAAGAAAACTCATCTGTTACAAAGGGATTTCATTTTTTTGAACTTATTTGAACTCCTGACTTTTTGTGTTTTCAAAATGAACCATTCAAAGCCACATCGTCAATTTTCAACCCTTTCTGACTTCATTTGGTATTTCTCATGCATTTACTAATTTTTTGGACTTATTTGAACTCCTGACTGTTTGTGTTTTCAAAATGAAACAGCCAAAGCCACATCATCAATTGTCAACCCTTTGTGACTTCATTTGGTAGATTTCATGCATTTACTGATTTTTATGAGCTAAATGACCCTGAAATTGAAAAGCATAACAAATGAACTCTGAAAAGGTTGAAAGTTAGCATGGTATCATATTTTGACCCACATAGCATGTGCTATAAAGTCTAGATGGTTACGAGAAAACTAGATGCACTTCGTGTGCGAAATGGACAATCTCTTTCGAAGTATCACGGTTCGGACGAAACCTCATCTATTACAAAGGGATTTCATTTTTTTGAACTTATTTGAACTCCTGACTTTTTGTGTTTTCAAAATGAACCATTCAAAGCCGCATCATCAATTTTCAACCATTTCTGACTTCGTTTGCTATTTTTCAAGCATTTACAAATTTTTTTTGACCTAAATGACCCTGAAATTAAAAAGCACTACAAATGAACTCTGAAAAGGTTGAAGTTGACATGTTATCATCATTTGACCACATAGCATGTGCTGAAAAGTTGCGGGGGTTGTAGCAAAAACTAGATGCACTCCGTGTGCAAAATGGACAATCTCTTTCGAAGTATCAAGGATTTGGACCAAAACTCATCTGTTACAAAGTGATTTCATTTTTCTGAACTTATTTGAACTCCTGACTTTTCGTGTTTTAAAAATGAACCATTCAAAGCCACATCATCAATTTTCAACCCTTTCTGACTTCATTTGGTATTTTTCATGCATTTACTAATTTTTTGGACTTATTTGAACACCTGACTTTTGTGTTTTCAAAATGAAACAGTCAAAGCCACATCATCAATTTTCAACCCTTTGTTACTTCATTTCTTATTTTTCATGCATTTACTGATTTTTATGAGCTAAATGACCCTGAAATTGAAAAGCACAACAAATGAACTCTGAAAAGGTTGAAAGTTAGCATGGTATCATCTTTTGACCCACATAGCATGTGCCAAAAAGTCGAGAGGGTTACGGGAAAACTACATGCACTTCGTGTGCAAAATGGACAATCTCTTTCGAAGTATCACGGTTCGGACGAAACCTCATTTCTTACAAAGGGATTTCATATTTTTGAACGTATTTGAACTCCTGACTTTTTGTGTTTTCAAAATGAACCATTCAAAGCCACATCATCAATTTTCAACCCTTTCTGACTTCATTTGGTTTTTTTCATGCATTTACTAATTTTTTGGACCTATTTGAACTTCTGACTTTTTGTGTTATCAAAATGAAACAGTCAAAGTCACATCACCAATTTTCAACCCTTTCTGACTTCATTTTGTATTTTTCATGCATTTGCTGATTTTTTGAGCTAAATGACCCTAAATTGAGAAGCACTACAAATGAACTCTTAAAAGGTTGAAAGTTGGCATGTTATCGTAATTCGACCCACATAGCATGTGCTGAAAAGTTGAGAGGGTTGTGGCAAAAACTGGATACACTTCGTGTGCAAAATGGACAATCTCTTTCGAAGTATCAAGGTTTCGGACGATAACTCATCTGTTACAAAGTGATTTCATTTTTCGGAACTTATTTGAACTCCTGACTTTTTGTGTTTTCAAAATAAACCATTCAAAGCCACATCATATATTTTCAACCCTTTCTGACTTCATTTGGTATTTTTCATGCATTTACTAATTTTTTGGACTTATTTGAACTCCTGACTTTTGAGTTTTCAAAATGAAACAGTCAAAGCCACATCATCAATTTTCGACCCTTTGTTACTTCATTTGGGAGTTTTCATGCATTTACTGATTTTTATGAGCTAAATGACCCTGAAATTGAAAAGCACAACAAATGAACTCTGAAAAGGTTGAAAGTTAGCATGGTATCATCTTTTGACCCACATAGCATGTGCCAAAAAGTTGAGAGGGTTACGGGAAAACAACATGCACTTCGTGTGCAAAATGGACAATCTCTTTCGAAGTATCACGGTTCGGACGAAACCTCATCTGTTACAAAGGGATTTCATATTTTTGAACGTATTTGAACTCCTGACTTTTTGTGTTTTCAAAATGAACCATTCAAAGCCACATCATCAATTTTCAACCCTTTCTGACTTCATTTGATATTTTTCATGCATTTACTAATTTTTTGGACTTAGTTGAACTTCTGACTTTTTGTGTTATCAAAATGAAACAGTCAAAGCCACATCATCAATTTTCAACCCTTTATGACTTCATTTGGTATTTTTCAAGTATTTACTGATTTTTTGAGCTAAATGACCGTAAATTGAAAAGCACTACAAATGAACTCTGAAAAGGTTGAAAGTTGGCATGTTATCGTCATTTGACCCACATAGCATGTGCTGAAAAGTTGAGAGGGTTGTGGCAAAAACTGGATACACTTCGTGTGCAAAATGGACAATCTCTTTCGAAGTATCAAGGTTTCGGACGAAAACTCATCTGTTACAAAGGGATTTCATTTTTTTGAACTTATTTGAACTCCTGACTTTTTGTGTTTTCAAAATGAACCATTCAAAGCCACATCATCAATTTTCAACCCTTTCTGACTTCATTTGGTATTTCTCATGCATTTACTAATTTTTTGGACTTATTTGAACTCCTGACTTTTTGTGTTTTCAAAATGAAACAGTCAAAGCCACATCATCAATTTTCAACCCTTTGTTACTTCATTTCTTATGTTTCATGCATTTACTGATTTTTATGAGCTAAATGACCCTAAAATTGAAAAGCACAACAAATGAACTCTGAAAAGGTTGAAAGTTAGCATGGTATCATCTTTTGACCCACATAGCACGCGCTAAAAAGTCGAGAGGGTTACGGGAAAACGAGATGCACTTCGTGTGCAAAATGGACAATCTCTTTCGAAGTATCACGGTTCGGACGAAACCTCATCTGTTACAAAGGGATTTCATATTGTTGAACGTATTTGAACTCCAGACTTTTTGTGTTTTCAAAATGAACCATTCAAAGCCACATGATCAATTTTCAACCCTTTCTGAATTCATTAGGTATTTTTCATGCATTTACTATTTTTTTGGACTTAGTTGAACTTCTGACTTTTTGTGTTATCAAAATGAAACAGTCAAAGCCACATCATCAATTTTCAACCCTTTATGACTTCATTTGGTATTTTTCAAGTATTTACTGATTTTTTGAGCTAAATGACTGTAAATTGAAAAGCACTAGAAATGAACTCTGAAAAGGTTGAAAGTTGGCATGTTATCGTCATTTGACCCACATAGCATGTGCTGAAAAGTTGAGAAGGTTGTGGCAAAAACTGGATACACTTCGTGTGCAAAATGGACAATCTCTTTCGAAGTATCAAGGTTTCGGACGAAAACTCATCTGTTACAAAGGGATTTCATTTTTTTGAACTTATTTGAACTCCTGACTTTTTGTGTTTTCAAAATGAACCATTCAAAGCCACATCATCAATTTTCAACCCTTTCTGACTTCATTTGGTATTTCTCATGCATTTACTAATTTTTTGGACTTATTTGAACTCCTGACTTTTTGTGTTTTCCAAATGAAACAGTCAAAGCCACATCATCAATTTTCAACCCTTTGTTACTTCATTTCTTATTTTTCATGCATTTACTTATTTTTATGAGCTAAATGACCCTAAAATTGAAAAGCACAACAAATGAACTCTGAAAAGGTTGAAAGTTAGCATGGTATCATCTTTTGACCCACATAGCACGCGCTAAAAATTCGAGAGGGTTACGGGAAAACTAGATGCACTTCATGTGCAAAATGGACAATCTCTTTCGAAGTATCACGGTTCGGACGAAACCTCATCTGTTACAAAGGGATTTCATATTTTTGAACTTATTTGAACTCCTGACTTTTTGTGTTTTCAAAATGAACCATTCAAAGCCACATCATCAATTTTCAACCCTTTCTGACTTCATTTGGTATTTCTCATGCATTTACTAATTTTTTGGACTTATTTGAACTCCTGACTTTTTGTGTTTTCAAAATGAAACAGTCAAAGCCACATAATCAATTTTCAACCCTTTGTTACTTCATTTCTTATTTTTCATGCATTTACTGATTTTTATGAGCTAAATGACCCTAAAATTGAAAAGCACAACAAATGAACTCTGAAAAGGTTGAAAGTTAGCATGGTATCATCTTTTGACCCACATAGCACGAGCTAAAAAGTCGAGAGGGTTACGGGAAAACTAGATGCACTTCGTGTGCAAAATGGACAATCTCTTTCGAAGTATCACGGTTCGGACGAAACCTCATCTGTTACAAAGGGATTTCATATTTTTGAACTTATTTGAACTCCTGACTTTTTGTGTTTTCAAAATGAACCATTCAAAGCCACATCATCAATTTTCAACCCTTTCTGACTTCATTTGGTATTTTTTATGCATTTACTAATTTTTTGGACTTATTTGAACTCCTGACTTTTGAGTTTTCAAAATGAAACAGTCAAAGCCACATCATCAATTTTCAACCCTTTGTTACTTCATTTCTTATTTTTCATGCATTTACTGATTTTTATGAGCTAAATGACCCTGAAATTGAAAAGCACAACAAATGAACTCTGAAAAGGTTGAAAGTTAGCATGGTATCATCTTTTGACCCACATAGCATGTGCCAAAAAGTTGAGAGGGTTACGGGAAAACTCCATGCACTTCGTGTGCAAAATGGACAATCTCTCTCGAAGTATCACGGTTCGGACGAAACCTCATCTGTTACAAAGGGATTTCATATTTTTGAACGTATTTGAACTCCTGACTTTTTGTGTTTTCAAAATGAACCATTCAAAGCCACATCATCAATTTTCAACCCTTTCTGACTTCATTTGGTATTTCTCATGCATTTACTAATTTTTTGGACTTATTTGAACTCCTGACTTTTTGTGTTTTCAAAATGAAACAGTCAAAGCCACATCATCAATTTTCAACCCTTTGTTACTTCATTTCTTATTTTTCATGCATTTACTGATTTTTATGAGCTAAATGACCCTAAAATTGAGAAGCACAAGAAATGAACTCTGAAAAGGTTGAAAGTTAGCATGGTATCATCTTTTGACCCACATAGCACGTGCTAAAAAGTCGAGAGGGTTACGGGAAAACTAGATGCACTTCGTGTGCAAAATGGAAAATCTCTTTCGAAGTATCACGGTTCGGAGGAAACCTCATCTGTTACAAAGGGATTTCATATTTTTGAACTTATTTGAACTCCTGACTTTTTGTGTTTTCAAAATGAACCATTCAAAGCCACATCATTAATTTTCAACCCTTTCTGACTTCATTTGGTATTTTTCATGCATTTATTAATTTTTTGGACTTATTTGAACTCCTGACTTTTGAGTTTTCAAAATGAAACAGTCAAAGCCACATCATCAATTTTCAACCCTTTGTTACTTCATTTCTTATTTTTCATGCATTTACTGATTTTTATGAGCTAAATGACCCTGAAATTGAAAAGCACAACAAATGAACTCTGAAAAGGTTGAAAGTTAGCATGGTATCATCTTTTGACCCACATAGCATGTGCCAAAAAGTTGAGAGGGTTATGGGAAAACTACATGCACTTCGTGTGCAAAATGGACAATCTCTTTCGAAGTATCACGGTTCGGACGAAACCTCATCTGTTACAAAGGGATTTCATATTTTTGAACGTATTTGAACTCCTCACTTTTTGTGTTTTCAAAATGAACCATTCAAAGCCACATCATCAATTTTCAACCCTTTCTCACTTCATTTGGTATTTTTCATGCATTTACTATTTTTTGGACTTATTTGAACTCCTGACTTTTTGTGTTATCAAAATGAAACAGTCAAAGCCACATCATCAATTTTCAACCCTTTCTGACTTCATTTGGTATTTTTCATGCATTTACTGATTTTTTAAGCTAAATGACCCTAAATTGAAAACCACTACAAATGAACTCTGAAAAGGTTGAAAGTTGGCATGTTATCGTCATTTGACCCACATAGCATGTGCTGAAAAGTTGAGAGGGTTGTGGCAAAAACTGGATACACTTCGTTTGCAAAATGGACAATCTCTTTCGAAGTATCAAGGTTTCGGACGAAAACTCATCTGTTACAAAGGGATTTCATTTTTGTGAACTTATTTGAACTCCTGACTTTTTGTGTTTTCAAAATGAACCATTCAAAGCCACATCATCAATTTTCAACCCTTTCTGACTTCATTTGGTATTTCTCATGCATTTACTAATTTTTTGGATTATTTGAACTCCTGACTTTTTGTGTTTTCAAAATGAAACAGTCAAAGCCACATCATCAATTTTCAACCCTTTGTTACTTCATTTCTAATTTTTCATGCATTTACTGATTTTTATGAGCTAAATGACCCTGAAATTGAAAAGCACAACAAATGAACTCTGAAAAGGATGGTATCATCTTTTGACCCACATAGCACGTGCTAAAAAGTCGAGAGGGTTACGGGAAAACTAGATGCACTTCGTGTGCAAAATGGACAATCTCTTTCGAAGTATCACGGTTCGGACGAAACCTCATCTGTTACAAAGGGATTTCATATTTTTGAACTTATTTGAACTCCTGACTTTTTGTGTTTTCAAAATGAACCATTCAAAGCCACATCATCAATTTTCAACCCTTTCTGACTTCATTTGGTATTTTTTATGCATTTACTAATTTTTTGGACTTATTTGAACTCCTGACTTTTGAGTTTTCAAAATGAAACAGTCAAAGCCACATCATCAATTTTCAACCCTTTGTTACTTCATTTCTTATTTTTCATGCATTTACTGATTTTTATGAGCTAAATGACCCTGAAATTGAAAAGCACAACAAATGAACTCTGAAAAGGTTGAAAGTTAGCATGGTATCATCTTTTGACCCACATAGCATGTGCCAAAAAGTTGAGAGGGTTACGGGAAAACTCCATGCACTTCGTGTGCAAAATGGACAATCTCTCTCGAAGTATCACGGTTCGGACGAAACCTCATCTGTTACAAAGGGATTTCATATTTTTGAACGTATTTGAACTCCTGACTTTTTGTGTTTTCAAAATGAACCATTCAAAGCCACATCATCAATTTTCAACCCTTTCTGACTTCATTTGGTATTTCTCATGCATTTACTAATTTTTTGGACTTATTTGAACTCCTGACTTTTTGTGTTTTCAAAATGAAACAGTCAAAGCCACATCATCAATTTTCAACCCTTTGTTACTTCATTTCTTATTTTTCATGCATTTACTGATTTTTATGAGCTAAATGACCCTAAAATTGAGAAGCACAAGAAATGAACTCTGAAAAGGTTGAAAGTTAGCATGGTATCATCTTTTGACCCACATAGCACGTGCTAAAAAGTCGAGAGGGTTACGGGAAAACTAGATGCACTTCGTGTGCAAAATGGACAATCTCTTTCGAAGTATCACGGTTCGGAGGAAACCTCATCTGTTACAAAGGGATTTCATATTTTTGAACTTATTTGAACTCCTGACTTTTTGTGTTTTCAAAATGAACCATTCAAAGCCACATCATTAATTTTCAACCCTTTCTGACTTCATTTGGTATTTTTCATGCATTTATTAATTTTTGGACTTATTTGAACTCCTGACTTTTGAGTTTTCAAAATGAAACAGTCAAAGCCACATCATCAATTTTCAACCCTTTGTTACTTCATTTCTTATTTTTCATGCATTTACTGATTTTTATGAGCTAAATGACCCTGAAATTGAAAAGCACAACAAATGAACTCTGAAAAGGTTGAAAGTTAGCATGGTATCATCTTTTGACCCACATAGCATGTGCCAAAAAGTTGAGAGGGTTACGGGAAAACTACATGCACTTCGTGTGCAAAATGGACAATCTCTTTCGAAGTATCACGGTTCGGACGAAACCTCATCTGTTACAAAGGGATTTCATATTTTTGAACGTATTTGAACTCCTCACTTTTTGTGTTTTCAAAATGAACCATTCAAAGCCACATCATCAATTTTCAACCCTTTCTCACTTCATTTGGTATTTTTCATGCATTTACTATTTTTTTGGACTTATTTGAACTCCTGACTTTTTGTGTTATCAAAATGAAACAGTCAAAGCCACATCATCAATTTTCAACCCTTTCTGACTTCATTTGGTATTTTTCATGCATTTACTGATTTTTTAAGCTAAATGACCCTAAATTGAAAACCACTACAAATGAACTCTGAAAAGGTTGAAAGTTGGCATGTTATCGTCATTTGACCCACATAGCATATGCTGAAAAGTTGAGAGGGTTGTGGCAAAAACTGGATACACTTCGTTTGCAAAATGGACAATCTCTTTCGAAGTATCAAGGTTTCGGACGAAAACTCATCTGTTACAAAGGGATTTCATTTTTGTGAACTTATTTGAACTCCTGACTTTTTGTGTTTTCAAAATGAACCATTCAAAGCCACGTCATCAATTTTCAACCCTTTCTGACTTCATTTGGTATTTCTCATGCATTTACTAATTTTTTGGATTATTTGAACTCCTGACTTTTTGTGTTTTCAAAATGAAACAGTCAAAGCCACATCATCAATTTTCAACCCTTTGTTACTTCATTTCTAATTTTTCATGCATTTACTGATTTTTATGAGCTAAATGACCCTGAAATTGAAAAGCACAACAAATGAACTCTGAAAAGGATGGTATCATCTTTTGACCCACATAGCACGTGCTAAAAAGTCGAGAGGGTTACGGGAAAACTAGAGGCACTTCGTGTGCAAAATGGACAATCTCTTTCGAAGTATCACGGTTCGGACGAAACCTCATCTGTTACAAAGGGATTTCATATTTTTGAACTTATTTGAACTCCTGACTTTTTGTGTTTTCAAAATGAACCATTCAAAGCCACATCATCAATTTTCAACCCTTTCTGACTTCATTTGGTATTTTTTATGCATTTACTAATTTTTTGGACTTATTTGAACTCCTGACTTTTGAGTTTTCAAAATGAAACAGTCAAAGCCACATCATCAATTTTCAACCCTTTGTTACTTCATTTCTTATTTTTCATGCATTTACTGATTTTTATGAGCTAAATGACCCTGAAATTGAAAAGCACAACAAATGAACTCTGAAAAGGTTGAAAGTTAGCATGGTATCATCTTTTGACCCACATAGGATGTGCCAAAAAGTTGAGAGGGTTACGGGAAAACTCCATGCACTTCGTGTGCAAAATGGACAATCTCTCTCGAAGTATCACGGTTCGGACGAAACCTCATCTGTTACAAAGGGATTTCATATTTTTGAACGTATTTGAACTCCTGACTTTTTGTGTTTTCAAAATGAACCATTCAAAGCCACATCATCAATTTTCAACCCTTTCTGACTTCATTTGGTATTTCTCATGCATTTACTAATTTTTTGGACTTATTTGAACTCCTGACTTTTTGTGTTTTCAAAATGAAACAGTCAAAGCCACATCATCAATTTTCAACCCTTTGTTACTTCATTTCTTATTTTTCATGCATTTACTGATTTTTATGAGCTAAATGACCCTAAAATTGAGAAGCACAAGAAATGAACTCTGAAAAGGTTGAAAGTTAGCATGGTATCATCTTTTGACCCACATAGCACGTGCTAAAAAGTCGAGAGGGTTACGGGAAAACTAGATGCACTTCGTGTGCAAAATGGACAATCTCTTTCGAAGTATCACGGTTCGGAGGAAACCTCATCTGTTACAAAGGGATTTCATATTTTTGAACTTATTTGAACTCCTGACTTTTTGTGTTTTCAAAATGAACCATTCAAAGCCACATCATTAATTTTCAACCCTTTCTGACTTCATTTGGTATTTTTCATGCATTTATTAATTTTTTGGACTTATTTGAACTCCTGACTTTTGAGTTTTCAAAATGAAACAGTCAAAGCCACATCATCAATTTTCAACCCTTTGTTACTTCATTTCTTATTTTTCATGCATTTACTGATTTTTATGAGCTAAATGACCCTGAAATTGAAAAGCACAACAAATGAACTCTGAAAAGGTTGAAAGTTAGCATGGTATCATCTTTTGACCCACATAGCATGTGCCAAAAAGTTGAGAGGGTTACGGGAAAACTACATGCACTTCGTGTGCAAAATGGACAATCTCTTTCGAAGTATCACGGTTCGGACGAAACCTCATCTGTTACAAAGGGATTTCATATTTTTGAACGTATTTGAACTCCTCACTTTTTGTGTTTTCAAAATGAACCATTCAAAGCCACATCATCAATTTTCAACCCTTTCTCACTTCATTTGGTATTTTTCATGCATTTACTATTTTTTTGGACTTATTTGAACTCCTGACTTTTTGTGTTATCAAAATGAAACAGTCAAAGCCACATCATCAATTTTCAACCCTTTCTGACTTCATTTGGTATTTTTCATGCATTTACTGATTTTTTAAGCTAAATGACCCTAAATTGAAAACCACTACAAATGAACTCTGAAAAGGTTGAAAGTTGGCATGTTATCGTCATTTGACCCACATAGCATATGCTGAAAAGTTGAGAGGGTTGTGGCAAAAACTGGATACACTTCGTTTGCAAAATGGACAATCTCTTTCGAAGTATCAAGGTTTCGGAAGAAAACTTATCTGTTACAAAGGG
Organism: Hordeum marinum; assembly: GCA_022496015.1. Lineage (NCBI taxonomy): Eukaryota > Viridiplantae > Streptophyta > Magnoliopsida > Poales > Poaceae > Hordeum > Hordeum marinum. The sequence goes on from CM039673.1 coordinate 165,048,029, forward strand.
ATTTCATTTTTGTGAACTTATTTGAACTCCTGACTTTTTGTGTTTTCAAAATGAACCATTCAAAGCCACATCATCAATTTTCAACCCTTTCTGACTTCATTTGGTATTTCTCATGCATTTACTAATTTTTTGGATTATTTGAACTCCTGACTTTTTGTGTTTTCAAAATGAAACAGTCAAAGCCACATCATCAATTTTCAACCCTTTGTTACTTCATTTCTAATTTTTCATGCATTTACTGATTTTTATGAGCTAAATGACCCTGAAATTGAAAAGCACAACAAATGAACTCTGAAAAAGGATGGTATCATCTTTTGACCCACATAGCACGTGCTAAAAAGTCGAGAGGGTTACGGGAAAACTAGATGCACTTCGTGTGCAAAATGGACAATCTCTTTCGAAGTATCACGGTTCGGACGAAACCTCATCTGTTACAAAGGGATTTCATATTTTTGAACTTATTTGAACTCCTGACTTTTTGTGTTTTCAAAATGAACCATTCAAAGCCACATCATCAATTTTCAACCCTTTCTGACTTCATTTGGTATTTTTTATGCATTTACTAATTTTTTGGACTTATTTGAACTCCTGACTTTTGAGTTTTCAAAATGAAACAGTCAAAGCCACATCATCAATTTTCAACCCTTTGTTACTTCATTTCTTATTTTTCATGCATTTACTAATTTTTATGAGCTAAATGACCCTGAAATTGAAAAGCACAACAAATGAACTCTGAAAAGGTTGAAAGTTAGCATGGTATCATCTTTTGACCCACATAGCATGTGCCAAAAAGTTGAGAGGGTTACGGGAAAACTCCATGCACTTCGTGTGCAAAATGGACAATCTCTCTCGAAGTATCACGGTTCGGACGAAACCTCATCTGTTACAAAGGGATTTCATATTTTTGAACGTATTTGAACTCCTGACTTTTTGTGTTTTCAAAATGAACCATTCAAAGCCACATCATCAATTTTCAACCCTTTCTGACTTCATTTGGTATTTCTCATGCATTTACTAATTTTTTGGACTTATTTGAACTCCTGACTTTTTGTGTTTTCAAAATGAAACAGTCAAAGCCACATCATCAATTTTCAACCCTTTGTTACTTCATTTCTTATTTTTCAAGCATTTACTGATTTTTATGAGCTAAATGACCCTAAAATTGAAAAGCACAACAAATGAACTCTGAAAAGGTTGAAAGTTAGCATGGTATCATCTTTTGACCCACATAGCACGTGCTAAAAAGTCGAGAGGGTTACGGGAAAACTAGATACACTTCGTGTGCAAAATGGACAATCTCTTTCGAAGTATCACGGTTCGGAGGAAACCTCATCTGTTACAAAGGGATTTCATATTTTTGAACTTATTTGAACTCCTGACTTTTTGTGTTTTCAAAATGAACCATTCAAAGCCACATCATTAATTTTCAACCCTTTCTCACTTCATTTGGTATTTTTCATGCATTTATTAATTTTTTGGACTTATTTGAACTCCTGACTTTTGAGTTTTCAAAATGAAACAGTCAAAGCCACATCATCAATTTTCAACCCTTTGTTACTTCATTTCTTATTTTTCATGCATTTACTGATTTTTATGAGCTAAATGACCCTGAAATTGAAAATCACAACAAATGAACTCTGAAAAGGTTGAAAGTTAGCATGGTATCATCTTTTGACCCGCATAGCATGTGCCAAAAAGTTGAGAGGGTTACGGGAAAACTACATGCACTTCGTGTGCAAAATGGACAATCTCTTTCGAAGTATCACGGTTCGGACGAAACCTCATCTGTTACAAAGGGATTTCATATTTTTGAACGTATTTGAACTCCTCACTTTTTGTGTTTTCAAAATAAACCATTCAAAGCCACATCATCAATTTTCAACCCTTTCTCACTTCATTTGGTATTTTTCATGCATTTACTATTTTTTTGGACTTATTTGAACTCCTGACTTTTTGTGTTATCAAAATGAAACAGTCAAAGCCACATCATCAATTTTCAACCCTTTCTCACTTCATTTGGTATTTTTCATGCATTTACTGATTTTTTAAGCTAAATGACCCTAAATTGAAAACCACTACAAATGAACTCTGAAAAGGTTGAAAGTTGGCATGTTATCGTCATTTGACCCACATAGCATATGCTGAAAAGTTGAGAGGGTTGTGGCAAAAACTGGATACACTTCGTTTGCAAAATGGACAATCTCTTTCGAAGTATCAAGGTTTCGGACGAAAACTCATCTGTTACAAAGGGATTTCATTTTTGTGAACTTATTTGAACTCCTGACTTTTTGTGTTTTCAAAATGAACCATTCAAAGCCACATCATCAATTTTCAACCCTTTCTGACTTCATTTGGTATTTCTCATGCATTTACTAATTTTTTGGATTATTTGAACTCCTGACTTTTTGTGTTTTCAAAATGAAACAGTCAAAGCCACATCATCAATTTTCAACCCTTTGTTACTTCATTTCTAATTTTTCATGCATTTACTGATTTTTATGAGCTAAATGACCCTGAAATTGAAAAGCACAACAAATGAACTCTGAAAAGGATGGTATCATCTTTTGACCCACATAGCACGTGCTAAAAAGTCGAGAGGGTTACGGGAAAACTACATGCACTTCGTGTGCAAAATGGACAATCTCTTTTGAAGTATCACGGTTCGGACGAAACCTCATCTGTTACAAAGGGATTTCATATTTTTGAACTTATTTGAACTCCTGACTTTTTGTGTTTTCAAAATGAACCATTCAAAGCCACATCATCAATTTTCAACCCTTTCTGACTTGATTTGGAATTTTTCATGCATTTACTAATTTTTTGGACTTATTTGAACTCCTGACTTTTTGTGTTATTAAAATGAAACAGTCAAAGCCACATCATCAATTTTCAACCCTTTCTGACTTCATTTGGTATTTTTCATGCATTTACTGATTTTTTGACCTAAATGACCCTAAATTGAAAAGCACTACAAATGAACTCTTAAAAGGTTGAAAGTTGGCATGTTATCGTCATTTGACCCACATAGCATGTGCTGAAAAGTTGAGACGGTTGTGGCAAAAACTGGATACACTTCGTGTGCAAAATGGACAATCTGTTTCGAAGTATCAAGGTTTCGGACGAAAACTCATCTGTTACAAAGCGATTTCATTTTTCTGAACTTATTTGAACTCCTGACTTTTTGTGTTTTCAAAATGAACCATTCAAATCCACATCATCAATTTTCAACCCTTTCTGACTTCATTTGGTATTTTTCATGCATTTACTAATTTTTTGGACTTATTTGAACTCCTGACTTTTGAGTTTTCAAAATGAAACAGTCAAAGCCACATCATCAATTTTCAACCCTTTGTTACTTCATTTCTTATTTTTCATGCATTTACTGATTTTTATGAGCTAAATGACCCTGAAATTGAAAAGGACAACAAATGAACTCTGAAAAGGATGGTATCATCTTTTGACCCACATAGCACGTGCTAAAAAGTCGAGATGGTTACGGGAAAACTACATGCACTTCGTGTGCGAAATGGACAATCTCTTTCGAAGTATCACGGTTCGGACGAAACCTCATCTGTTACAAAGGGATTTCATATTTTTGAAGTTATTTGAACTCCTGACTTTTTCTGTTTTCAAAATGAACCATTCAAAGCCACATCATCAATTTTCAACCCTTTCTGACTTGATTGGGAATTTTTCATGCATTTACTAATTTTTTGGACTTATTTGAACTCCTGACTTTTTGTGTTATTAAAATGAAACAGTCAAAGCCACATCATCAATTTTCAACCCTTTCTGACTTCATTTGGTATTTTTCATGCATTTACTGATTTTTTGACCTAAATGACCCTAAATTGAAAAGCACTACAAATGAACTCTGAAAAGGTTGAAAGTTGGCATGTTATCGTCATTTGACCCACATAGCATGTGCTGAAAAGTTGAGACGGTTGTGGCAAAAACTGGATACACTTCGTGTGCAAAATGGACAATCTGTTTCGAAGTATCAAGGTTTCGGACGAAAACTCATCTGTTACAAAGCGATTTCATTTTTCTGAACTTATTTGAACTCCAGACTTTTTGTGTTTTCAAAATGAACCATTCAAAGCCACATCATCAATTTTCAACCCTTTCTGACTTCATTTGGTATTTTTCATGCATTTACTAATTTTTTCGACTTATTTGAACTCCTGACTTTTGAGTTTTCAAAATGAAACAGTCAAAGCCACATCATCAATTTTCAACCCTTTGTTACTTCATTTCTTATTTTTCATGCATTTACTGATTTTTATGAGCTAAATGACCCTGAAATTGAAAAGCACAACAAATGAACTCTGAAAAGGATGGTATCATCTTTTGACCCACATAGCACGTGCTAAAAAGTCGAGAGGGTTACGGGAAAACTACATGCACTTCGTGTGCAAAATGGACAATCTCTTTCGAAGTATCACGGTTCGGACGAAACCTCATCTGTTACAAAGGGATTTCATATTTTTGAACTTATTTGAACTCCTGACTTTTTGTGTTTTCAAAATGAACCATTCAAAGCCACATCATCAATTTTCAACCCTTTCTGACTTGATTTGGAATTTTTCATGCATTTACTAATTTTTTGGACTTATTTGAACTCCTGACTTTTTGTGTTATTAAAATGAAACAGTCAAAGCCACATCATCAATTTTCAACCCTTTCTGACTTCATTTGGTATTTTTCATGCATTTACTGATTTTTTGACCTAAATGACCCTAAATTGAAAAGCACTACAAATGAACTCTGAAAAGGTTGAAAGTTGGCATGTTATCGTCATTTGACCCACATAGCATGTGCTGAAAAGTTGAGACGGTTGTGGCAAAAACTGGATACACTTCGTGTGCAAAATGGACAATCTGTTTCGAAGTATCAAGGTTTCGGACGAAAACTCATCTGTTACAAAGCGATTTCTTTTTTCTGAACTTATTTGAACTCCTGACTTTTTGTGTTTTCAAAATGAACCATTCAAAGCCACATCATCAATTTTCAACCCTTTCTGACTTCATTTGGTATTTTTCATGCATTTACTAATTTTTTGGACTTATTTGAACTCCTGACTTTTGAGTTTTCAAAATGAAACAGTCAAAGCCACATCATCAATTTTCAACCCTTTGTTACTTCATTTCTTATTTTTCATGCATTTACTGATTTTTATGAGCTAAATGACCCTGAAATTGAAAAGGACAACAAATGAACTCTGAAAAGGATGGTATCATCTTTTGACCCACATAGCACGTGCTAAAAAGTCGAGAGGGTTACGGGAAAACTACATGCACTTCGTCTGCAAAATGGACAATCTCTTTCGAAGTATCACGGTTCGGACGAAACCTCATCTGTTACAAAGGGATTTCATATTTTTGAACTTATTTGAACTCCTGACTTTTTGTGTTTTCAAAATGAACCATTCAAAGCCACATCATCAATTTTCAACCCTTTCTGACTTGATTTGGAATTTTTCATGCATTTACTAATTTTTTGGACTTATTTGAACTCCTGACTTTTTGTGTTATTAAAATGAAACAGTCAAAGCCACATCATCAATTTTCAACCCTTTCTGACTTCATTTGGTATTTTTCATGCATTTATTGATTTTTTGACCTAAATGACCCTAAATTGAAAAGCACTACAAATGAACTCTGAAAAGGTTGAAAGTTGGCATGTTATCGTCATTTGACCCACATAGCATGTGCTGAAACGTTGAGACGGTTGTGGCAAAAACTGGATACACTTCGTGTGCAAAATGGACAATCTGTTTCGAAGTATCAAGGTTTCGGACGAAAACTCATCTGTTACAAAGTGATTTCATTTTTGTCAACTTATTTGAACTCCTGACTTTTTGTGTTTTCAAAATGAACCATTCAAAGCCACATCATCAATTTTCAACCCTTTCTGACTTCATTTGGTATTTTTCATGCATTTACTAATTTTTTGGACTTATTTGAACTCCTGACTTTTGAGTTTTCAAAATGAAACAGTCAAAGCCACATCATCAATTTTCAACCCTTTGTTACTTCATTTCTTATTTTTCATGCATTTACTGATTTTTATGAGCTAAATGACCCTGAAATTGAAAAGGACAACAAATGAACTCTGAAAAGGATGGTATCATCTTTTGACCCACATAGCACGTGCTAAAAAGTCGAGAGGGTTACGGGAAAACTACATGCACTTCGTGTGCAAAATGGACAATCTCTTTCGAAGTATCACGGTTCGGACGAAACCTCATCTGTTACAAAGGGATTTCATATTTTTGAACTTATTTGAACTCCTGACTTTTTGTGTTTTCAAAATGAACCATTCAAAGCCACATCATCAATTTTCAACCCTTTCTGACTTGATTTGGAATTTTTCATGCATTTACTAATTTTTTGGACTTATTTGAACTCCTGACTTTTTGTGTTATTAAAATGAAACAGTCAAAGCCACATCATCAATTTTCAACCCTTTCTGACTTCATTTGGTATTTTTCATGCATTTACTGATTTTTTGACCTAAATGACCCTAAATTGAAAAGCACTACAAATGAACTCTGAAAAGGTTGAAAGTTGGCATGTTATCGTCATTTGACCCACATAGCATGTGCTGAAAAGTTGAGACGGTTGTGGCAAAAACTGGATACACTTCGTGTGCAAAATGGACAATCTGTTTCGAAGTATCAAGGTTTCGGACGAAAACTCATCTGTTACAAAGCGATTTCATTTTTCTGAACTTATTTGAACTCCTGACTTTTTGTGTTTTCAAAATGAACCATTCAAAGCCACATCATCAATTTTCAACCCTTTCTGACTTCATTTGGTATTTTTCATGCATTTACTAATTTTTTGGACTTATTTGAACTCCTGACTTTTGAGTTTTCAAAATGAAACAGTCAAAGCCACATCAGCAATTTTCAACCCTTTGTTACTTCATTTCTTATTTTTCATGCATTTACTGATTTTTATGAGCTAAATGACCCTGAAATTGAAAAGGACAACAAATGAACTCTGAAAAGGATGGTATCATCTTTTGACCCACATAGCACGTGCTAAAAAGTCGAGAGGGTTACGGGAAAACTACATGCACTTCGTGTGCAAAATGGACAATCTCTTTCGAAGTATCACGGTTCGGACGAAACCTCATCTGTTACAAAGGGATTTCATATTTTTGAACTTATTTGAACTCCTGACTTTTTGTGTTTTCAAAATGAACCATTCAAAGCCACATCATCAATTTTCAACCCTTTCTGACTTGATTTGGAATTTTTCATGCATTTACTAATTTTTTGGACTTATTTGAACTCCTGACTTTTTGTGTTATTAAAATGAAACAGTCAAAGCCACATCATCAATTTTCAACCCTTTCTGACTTCATTTGGTATTTTTCATGCATTTACTGATTTTTTGACCTAAATGACCCTAAATTGAAAAGCACTACAAATGAACTCTGAAAAGGTTGAAAGTTGGCATGTTATCGTCATTTGACCCACATAGCATGTGCTGAAAAGTTGAGACGGTTGTGGCAAAAACTGGATACACTTCGTGTGCAAAATGGACAATCTGTTTCGAAGTATCAAGGTTTCGGACGAAAACTCATCTGTTACAAAGCGATTTCATTTTTCTGAACTTATTTGAACTCCTGACTTTTTGTGTTTTCAAATGAACCATTCAAAGCCACATCATCAATTTTCAACCCTTTCTGACTTCATTTGGTATTTTTCATGCATTTACTAATTTTTTGGACTTATTTGAACTCCTGACTTTTGAGTTTTCAAAATGAAACAGTCAAAGCCACATCATCAATTTTCAACCCTTTGTTACTTCATTTCTTATTTTTCATGCATTTACTGATTTTTATGAGCTAAATGACCCTGAAATTGAAAAGGACAACAAATGAACTCTGAAAAGGATGGTATCATCTTTTGACCCACATAGCACGTGCTAAAAAGTCGAGAGGGTTACGAGAAAACTACATGCACTTCGTGTGCAAAATGGACAATCTCTTTCGAAGTATCACGGTTCGGACGAAACCTCATCTGTTACAAAGGGATTTCATATTTTTGAACTTATTTGAACTCCTGACTTTTTGTGTTTTCAAAATGAACCATTCAAAGCCACATCATCAATTTTCAACCCTTTCTGACTTCATTTGGTATTTTTCATGCATTTACTAATTTTTTGGACTTATTTGAACTCCTGACTTTTGAGTTTTCAAAATGAAACAGTCAAAGCCACATCATCAATTTTCAACCCTTTGTTACTTCATTTCTTATTTTTCATGCATTTACTGATTTTTATGAGCTAAATGACCCTGAAATTGAAAAGCACAACAAATGAACTCTGAAAAGGATGGTATCATCTTTTGACCCACATAGCACGTGCTAAAAAGTCGAGAGGGTTACGGGAAAACTACATGCACTTCGTGTGCAAAATGGACAATCTCTTTCGAAGTATCACGGTTCGAACGAAACCTCATCTGTTACAAAGGGATTTCATATTTTTGAACTTATTTGAACTCCTGACTTTTTGTGTTTTCAAAATGAACCATTCAAAGCCACATCATCAATTTTCAACCCTTTCTGACTTGATTTGGAATTTTTCATGCATTTACTAATTTTTTGGACTTATTTGAACTCCTGACTTTTTGTGTTATTAAAATGAAACAGTCAAAGCCACATCATCAATTTTCAACCCTTTCTGACTTCATTTGGTATTTTTCATGCATTTATTGATTTTTTGACCTAAATGACCCTAAATTGAAAAGCACTACAAATGAACTCTGAAAAGGTTGAAAGTTGGCATGTTATCGTCATTTGACCCACATAGCATGTGCTGAAAAGTTGAGACGGTTGTGGCAAAAACTGGATACACTTCGTGTGCAAAATGGACAATCTGTTTCGAAGTATCAAGGTTTCGGACGAAAACTCATCTGTTACAAAGTGATTTCATTTTTCTGAACTTATTTGAACTCCTGACTTTTTGTGTTTTCAAAATGAACCATTCAAAGCCACATCATCAATTTTCAACACTTTCTGACTTCATTTGGTATTTTTCATGCATTTACTAATTTTTTGGACTTATTTGAACTCCTGACTTTTGAGTTTTCAAAATGAAACAGTCAAAGCCACATCATCAATTTTCAACCCTTTGTTACTTCATTTCTTATTTTTCATGCATTTACTGATTTTTATGAGCTAAATGACCCTGAAATTGAAAAGGACAACAAATGAACTCTGAAAAGGATGGTATCATCTTTTGACCCACATAGCACGTGCTAAAAAGTCGAGAGGGTTACGGGAAAACTACATGCACTTAGTGTGCAAAATGGACAATTTCTTTCGAAGTATCACGGTTCGGACGAAACCTCATCTGTTACAAAGGGATTTCATATTTTTGAACTTATTTGAACTCCTGACTTTTTGTGTTTTCAAAATGAACCATTCAAAGCCACATCATCAATTTTCAACCCTTTCTGACTTCATTTGGTATTTTTCATGCATTTACTAATTTTTTGGACTTATTTGAACTCCTGACTTTTGAGTTTTCAAAATGAAACAGTCAAAGCCACATCATCAATTTTCAACCCTTTGTTACTTCATTTCTTATTTTTCATGCATTTACTGATTTTTATGAGCTAAATGACCCTGAAATTGAAAAGGACAACAAATGAACTCTGAAAAGGATGGTATCATCTTTTGACCCACATAGCACGTGCTAAAAAGTCGAGAGGGTTACGGGAAAACTACATGCACTTCGTGTGCAAAATGGACAATCTCTTTCGAAGTATCACGGTTCGGACGAAACCTCATCTGTTACAAAGGGATTTCATATTTTTGAACTTATTTGAACTCCTGACTTTTTGTGTTTTCAAAATGAACCATTCAAAGCCACATCATCAATTTTCAACCCTTTCTGACTTGATTTGGAATTTTTCACGCATTTACTAATTTTTTGGACTTATTTGAACTCCTGACTTTTTGTGTTATTAAAATGAAACAGTCAAAGCCACATCATCAATTTTCAACCCTTTCTGACTTCATTTGGTATTTTTCATGCATTTACTGATTTTTTGACCTAAATGACCCTAAATTGAAAAGCACTACAAATGAACTCTGAAAAGGTTGAAAGTTGGCATGTTATCGTCATTTGACCCACATAGCACGTGCTAAAAAGTCGAGATGGTTACGGGAAAACTACATGCACTTCGTGTGCGAAATGGACAATCTCTTTCGAAGTATCACGGTTCGGACGAAACCTCATCTGTTACAAAGGGATTTCATATTTTTGAAGTTATTTGAACTCCTGACTTTTTCTGTTTTCAAAATGAACCATTCAAAGCCACATCATCAATTTTCAACCCTTTCTGACTTGATTGGGAATTTTTCATGCATTTACTAATTTTTTGGACTTATTTGAACTCCTGACTTTTGTGTTATTAAAATGAAACAGTCAAAGCCACATCATCAATTTTCAACCCTTTCTGACTTCATTTGGTATTTTTCATGCATTTACTGATTTTTTGACCTAAATGACCCTAAATTGAAAAGCACTACAAATGAACTCTGAAAAGGTTGAAAGTTGGCATGTTATCGTCATTTGACCCACATAGCATGTGCTGAAAAGTTGAGACGGTTGTGGCAAAAACTGGATACACTTCGTGTGCAAAATGGACAATCTGTTTCGAAGTATCAAGGTTTCGGACGAAAACTCATCTGTTACAAAGCGATTTCTTTTTTCTGAACTTATTTGAACTCCTGACTTTTTGTGTTTTCAAAATGAACCATTCAAAGCCACATCATCAATTTTCAACCCTTTCTGACTTCATTTGGTATTTTTCATGCATTTACTAATTTTTTGGACTTATTTGAACTCCTGACTTTTGAGTTTTCAAAATGAAACAGTCAAAGCCACATCATCAATTTTCAACCCTTTGTTACTTGATTTCTTATTTTTCATGCATTTACTGATTTTTATGAGCTAAATGACCCTGAAATTGAAAAGGACAACAAATGAACTCTGAAAAGGATGGTATCATCTTTTGACCCACATAGCACGTGCTAAAAAGTCGAGAGGGTTACGGGAAAACTACATGCACTTCGTCTGCAAAATGGACAATCTCTTTCGAAGTATCACGGTTCGGACGAAACCTCATCTGTTACAAAGGGATTTCATATTTTTGAACTTATTTGAACTCCTGACTTTTTGTGTTTTCAAAATGAACCATTCAAAGCCACATCATCAATTTTCAACCCTTTCTGACTTGATTTGGAATTTTTCATGCATTTACTAATTTTTTGGACTTATTTGAACTCCTGACTTTTTGTGTTATTAAAATGAAACAGTCAAAGCCACATCATCAATTTTCAACCCTTTCTGACTTCATTTGGTATTTTTCATGCATTTATTGATTTTTTGACCTAAATGACCCTAAATTGAAAAGCACTACAAATGAACTCTGAAAAGGTTGAAAGTTGGCATGTTATCGTCATTTGACCCACATAGCATGTGCTGAAACGTTGAGACGGTTGTGGCAAAAACTGGATACACTTCGTGTGCAAAATGGACAATCTGTTTCGAAGTATCAAGGTTTCGGACGAAAACTCATCTGTTACAAAGTGATTTCATTTTTGTCAACTTATTTGAACTCCTGACTTTTTGTGTTTTCAAAATGAACCATTCAAAGCCACATCATCAATTTTCAACCCTTTCTGACTTCATTTGGTATTTTTCATGCATTTACTAATTTTTTGGACTTATTTGAACTCCTGACTTTTGAGTTTTCAAAATGAAACAGTCAAAGCCACATCATCAATTTTCAACCCTTTGTTACTTCATTTCTTATTTTTCATGCATTTACTGATTTTTATGAGCTAAATGACCCTGAAATTGAAAAGGACAACAAATGAACTCTGAAAAGGATGGTATCATCTTTTGACCCACATAGCACGTGCTAAAAAGTCGAGAGGGTTACGGGAAAACTACATGCACTTCGTGTGCAAAATGGACAATCTCTTTCGAAGTATCACGGTTCGGACGAAACCTCATCTGTTACAAAGGGATTTCATATTTTTGAACTTATTTGAACTCCTGACTTTTTGTGTTTTCAAAATGAACCATTCAAAGCCACATCATCAATTTTCAACCCTTTCTGACTTGATTTGGAATTTTTCATGCATTTACTAATTTTTTGGACTTATTTGAACTCCTGACTTTTTGTGTTATTAAAATGAAACAGTCAAAGCCACATCATCAATTTTCAACCCTTTCTGACTTCATTTGGTATTTTTCATGCATTTACTGATTTTTTGACCTAAATGACCCTAAATTGAAAAGCACTACAAATGAACTCTGAAAAGGTTGAAAGTTGGCATGTTATCGTCATTTGACCCACATAGCATGTGCTGAAAAGTTGAGACGGTTGTGGCAAAAACTGGATACACTTCGTGTGCAAAATGGACAATCTGTTTCGAAGTATCAAGGTTTCGGACGAAAACTCATCTGTTACAAAGCGATTTCATTTTTCTGAACTTATTTGAACTCCTGACTTTTTGTGTTTTCAAAATGAACCATTCAAAGCCACATCATCAATTTTCAACCCTTTCTGACTTCATTTGGTATTTTTCATGCATTTACTAATTTTTTGGACTTATTTGAACTCCTGACTTTTGAGTTTTCAAAATGAAACAGTCAAAGCCACATCAGCAATTTTCAACCCTTTGTTACTTCATTTCTTATTTTTCATGCATTTACTGATTTTTATGAGCTAAATGACCCTGAAATTGAAAAGGACAACAAATGAACTCTGAAAAGGATGGTATCATCTTTTGACCCACATAGCACGTGCTAAAAAGTCGAGAGGGTTACGGGAAAACTACATGCACTTCGTGTGCAAAATGGACAATCTCTTTCGAAGTATCACGGTTCGGACGAAACCTCATCTGTTACAAAGGGATTTCATATTTTTGAACTTATTTGAACTCCTGACTTTTTGTGTTTTCAAAATGAACCATTCAAAGCCACATCATCAATTTTCAACCCTTTCTGACTTGATTTGGAATTTTTCATGCATTTACTAATTTTTTGGACTTATTTGAACTCCTGACTTTTTGTGTTATTAAAATGAAACAGTCAAAGCCACATCATCAATTTTCAACCCTTTCTGACTTCATTTGGTATTTTTCATGCATTTACTGATTTTTTGACCTAAATGACCCTAAATTGAAAAGCACTACAAATGAACTCTGAAAAGGTTGAAAGTTGGCATGTTATCGTCATTTGACCCACATAGCATGTGCTGAAAAGTTGAGACGGTTGTGGCAAAAACTGGATACACTTCGTGTGCAAAATGGACAATCTGTTTCGAAGTATCAAGGTTTCGGACGAAAACTCATCTGTTACAAAGCGATTTCATTTTTCTGAACTTATTTGAACTCCTGACTTTTTGTGTTTTCAAAATGAACCATTCAAAGCCACATCATCAATTTTCAACCCTTTCTGACTTCATTTGGTATTTTTCATGCATTTACTAATTTTTTGGACTTATTTGAACTCCTGACTTTTGAGTTTTCAAAATGAAACAGTCAAAGCCACATCATCAATTTTCAACCCTTTGTTACTTCATTTCTTATTTTTCATGCATTTACTGATTTTTATGAGCTAAATGACCCTGAAATTGAAAAGGACAACAAATGAACTCTGAAAAGGATGGTATCATCTTTTGACCCACATAGCACGTGCTAAAAAGTCGAGAGGGTTACGAGAAAACTACATGCACTTCGTGTGCAAAATGGACAATCTCTTTCGAAGTATCACGGTTCGGACGAAACCTCATCTGTTACAAAGGGATTTCATATTTTTGAACTTATTTGAACTCCTGACTTTTTGTGTTTTCAAAATGAACCATTCAAAGCCACATCATCAATTTTCAACCCTTTCTGACTTCATTTGGTATTTTTCATGCATTTACTAATTTTTTGGACTTATTTGAACTCCTGACTTTTGAGTTTTCAAAATGAAACAGTCAAAGCCACATCATCAATTTTCAACCCTTTGTTACTTCATTTCTTATTTTTCATGCATTTACTGATTTTTATGAGCTAAATGACCCTGAAATTGAAAAGCACAACAAATGAACTCTGAAAAGGATGGTATCATCTTTTGACCCACATAGCACGTGCTAAAAAGTCGAGAGGGTTACGGGAAAACTACATGCACTTCGTGTGCAAAATGGACAATCTCTTTCGAAGTATCACGGTTCGAACAAAACCTCATCTGTTACAAAGGGATTTCATATTTTTGAACTTATTTGAACTCCTGACTTTTTGTGTTTTCAAAATGAACCATTCAAAGCCACATCATCAATTTTCAACCCTTTCTGACTTGATTTGGAATTTTTCATGCATTTACTAATTTTTTGGACTTATTTGAACTCCTGACTTTTTGTGTTATTAAAATGAAACAGTCAAAGCCACATCATCAATTTTCAACCCTTTCTGACTTCATTTGGTATTTTTCATGCATTTATTGATTTTTTGACCTAAATGACCCTAAATTGAAAAGCACTACAAATGAACTCTGAAAAGGTTGAAAGTTGGCATGTTATCGTCATTTGACCCACATAGCATGTGCTGAAAAGTTGAGACGGTTGTGGCAAAAACTGGATACACTTCGTGTGCAAAATGGACAATCTGTTTCGAAGTATCAAGGTTTCGGACGAAAACTCATCTGTTACAAAGTGATTTCATTTTTCTGAACTTATTTGAACTCCTGACTTTTTGTGTTTTCAAAATGAACCATTCAAAGCCACATCATCAATTTTCAACACTTTCTGACTTCATTTGGTATTTTTCATGCATTTACTAATTTTTTGGACTTATTTGAACTCCTGACTTTTGAGTTTTCAAAATGAAACAGTCAAAGCCACATCATCAATTTTCAACCCTTTGTTACTTCATTTCTTATTTTTCATGCATTTACTGATTTTTATGAGCTAAATGACCCTGAAATTGAAAAGGACAACAAATGAACTCTGAAAAGGATGGTATCATCTTTTGACCCACATAGCACGTGCTAAAAAGTCGAGAGGGTTACGGGAAAACTACATGCACTTAGTGTGCAAAATGGACAATTTCTTTCGAAGTATCACGGTTCGAACGAAACCTCATCTGTTACAAAGGGATTTCATATTTTTGAACTTATTTGAACTCCTGACTTTTTGTGTTTTCAAAATGAACCATTCAAAGCCACATCATCAATTTTCAACCCTTTCTGACTTGATTTGGAATTTTTCATGCATTTACTAATTTTTTGGACTTATTTGAACTCCTGACTTTTTGTGTTATTAAAATGAAACAGTCAAAGCCACATCATCAATTTTCAACCCTTTCTGACTTCATTTGGTATTTTTCATGCATTTACTGATTTTTTGACCTAAATGACCCTAAATTGAAAAGCACTACAAATGAACTCTGAGAAGGTTGAAAGTTGGCATGTTATCGTCATTTGACCCACATAGCATGTGCTGAAAAGTTGAGACGGTTGTGGCAAAAACTGGATACACTTCGTGTGCAAAATGGACAATCTGTTTCGAAGTATCAAGGTTTCGGACGAAAACTCATCTGTTACAAAGTGATTTCATTTTTCTGAACTTATTTGAACTCCTGACTTTTTGTGTTTTCAAAATGAACCATTCAAAGCCACATCATCAATTTTCAACCCTTTCTGACTTCATTTGGTATTTTTCATGCATTTACTAATTTTTTGGACTTATTTGAACTCCTGACTTTTGAGTTTTCAAAATGAAACAGTCAAAGCCACATCATCAATTTTCAACCCTTTGTTACTTCATTTCTTATTTTTCATGCATTTACTGATTTTTATGAGCTAAATGACCCTGAAATTGAAAAGCACAACAAATGAACTCTTAAAAGGCTGAAAGTTAGCATGGTATCATCTTTTGACCCACATAGCATGTGCCAAAAAGTTGAGAGGGTTACGGGAAAACTACATGCACTTCGTGTGCAAAATGGACAATCTCTTTCGAAGTATCACGGTTCGGACGAAACCTCATCTGTTACAAAGGCATTTCATATTATTGAACGTATTTGAACTCCTGACTTTTTGTGTTTTCAAAATGAACCACTCAAAGCCACATCATCAATTTTCAACCCTTTCTGACTTCATTTGGTATTTTTCATGCATTTACTAATTTTTTGGACTTATTTGAACTTCTGACTTTTTGTGTTATCAAAATGAAACAGTCAAAGCCACATCATCAATTTTCAACCCTTTCTGACTTCATTTGGTATTTTTCATGCATTTACTGATTTTTTGAGCTAAATAACCCTAAATTGAGAAGCACTACAAATGAACTCTGAAAAGGTTGAAAGTTGGCATGTTATCGTAATTCGACCCTCATAGCATGTGCTGAAAAGTTGAGAGGGTTGTGGCAAAAACTGGATACACTTCGTGTGCAAAATGGACAATCTCTTTCGAAGTATCAAGGTTTCGGACGAAAACTCGTCTGTTACAAAGTGATTTCATTTTTGTGAACTTATTTGAACTCCTGACTTTTTGTGTTTTCAAAATGAACCATTCAAAGCCACATCATCAATTTTCAACCCTTTCTGACTTCATTTGGTATTTTTCATGCATTTACTAATTTTTTGGACTTATTTGAACTCCTGACTTTTGAGTTTTCAAAATGAAACAGTCAAAGCCACATCATCAATTTTCAACCCTTTGTTACTTCATTTCTTATTTTTCATGCATTTACTGATTTTTATGAGCTAAATGACCCCGAAATTGAAAAGCACAACAAATGAACTCTGAAAAGGTTGAAAGTTAGCATGGTATCATCTTTTGACCCACATAGCATGTGCCAAAAAGTCGAGAGGGTTACGGGAAAACTAGATGCACTTCCTGTGCAAAATGGACAATCTCTTTCGAAGTATCACGGTTCGGACAAAACCTCATCTGTTACAAAGGGATTTCATATTTTTGAACGTATTTGAACTCCTGACTTTTTGTGTTTTAATAATGAACCATTCAAAGCCACATCATCAATTTTCAACCCTTTCTGACTTCATTTGGTATTTTTCATGCATTTACTAATTTTTTGGACTTATTTGAACTTCTGACTTTTTGTGTTATCAAAATGAAACAGTCAAAGCCACATCATCAATTTTCAACCCTTTCTTACTTCATTTGGTATTTTTCAAGCATTTACTGATTTTTTGAGCTAAATGACCCTAAATTGAAAAGCACTACAAATGAACTCTGAAAAGGTTGAAAGTTGGCATGTTATCGTCATTTGACCCACATAGCATGTGCTGAAAAGTTGAGAGGGTTGTGGCAAAAACTGGATACACTTCGTGTGCAAAATGGACAATCTCTTTCGAAGTATCATGGTTTCGGACGAAAACTCATCTGTTACAAAGGGATTCCATTTTTTTGAACTTATTTGAACTCCTGACTTTTTGTGTTTTCAAAATGAACCATTCAAAGCCACACCATCAATTTTCAACCCTTTCTGACTTCATTTGGTATTTCTCATGCATTTACTAATTTTTTGGATTATTTGAACTCCTGACTTTTTGTGTTTTCAAAATGAAACAGTCAAAGCCACATCATTAATTTTCAACCCTTTGTTACTTCATTTCTTATTTTTCATGCATTTACTGATTTTTATGAGCTAAATGACCCTAAAATTGAAAAGCACAACAAATGAACTCTGAAAAGGTTGAAAGTTAGCATGGTATCATCTTTTGACCCACATAGCACGTGCTAAAAAGTCGAGAGGGTTACGGGAAAACTAGATGCACTTCGTGTGCAAAATGGACAATCTCTTTCGAAGTATCACGGTTCGGACGAAACCTCATCTGTTACAAAGGGATTTCATATTTTTGAACGTATTTGAACTCCTGACTTTTTGTGTTTTCAAAATGAACCATTCAAAGCCACATCATCAATTTTCAACCCTTTCTGACTTCATTTGGTATTTTTCATGCATTTACTAATTTTTTGGACTTATTTGAACTTCTGACTTTTTGTGTTATCAAAATGAAACAGTCAAAGCCACATCATCAATTTTCAACCCTTTCTTACTTCATTTGGTATTTTTCATGCATTTACTGATTTTTTGAGCTAAATGACCCTAAATTGAAAATCACTACAAATGAACTCTGAAAAGGTTGAAAGTTGGCATGTTATCGTCATTTGACCCACATAACATGTGCTGAAAAGTTGAGAGGGTTGTGGCAAAAACTGGATACACTTCGTGTGCAAAATGGACAATCTCTTTCGAAGTATCATGGTTTCGGACGAAAACTCATCTGTTACAAAGGGACTCCATTTTTTTGAACTTATTTGAACTCCTGACTTTTTGTGTTTTCAAAATGAACCATTCAAAGCCACATCATCAATTTTCAACCCTTTCTGACTTCATTTGGTATTTCTCATGCATTTACTAATTTTTTGGATTATTTGAACTCCTGACTTTTTGTGTTTTCAAAATGAAACAGTCAAAGCCATATCATCAATTTTCAACCCTTTGTTACTTCATTTCTTATTTTTCATGTATTTACTGATTTTTATGAGCTAAATGACCCTAAAATTGAAAAGCACAACAAATGAACTCTGAAAAGGTTGAAAGTTAGCATGGTATCATCTTTTGACCCATATAGCACGTGCTAAAAAGTCGAGAGGGTTACGGGAAAACTAGATGCACTTCGTGTGCAAAATGGACAATCTCTTTCGAAGTATCACGGTTCGGACGAAACCTCATCTGTTACAAAGGGAATTTCATATTTTTGAACTTATTTGAACTCCTGACTTTTTGTGTTTTCAAAATGAACCATTCAAAGCCAGATCATCAATTTTAAACCCTTTCTGACTTCATTTGGTATTTTTCATGCATTTACTAATTTTTTGGACTTATTTGAGCTCCTGACTTTTTGTGTTATCAAAATGAAACAGTCAAAGCCACATCATCAATTTTCAACCTTTCTGACTTCATTTGGTATTTTTCATGCATTTACTGATTTTTTGAGCTAAATGACCCTAAATTGAAAAGCACTACAAATGAACTCTGAAAAGGTTGAAAGTTGGCATGTTATCGTCATTTGACCCACATAGCATGTGCTGAAAACTTGAGAGGGTTGTGGCAAAAACTGGATACACTTCGTGTGCAAAATGGACAATCTCTTTCGAAGTATCAAGGTTTCGGACGAAAACTCATCTGTTACAAAGTGATTTCATTTTTCTGAACTTATTTGAACTCCTGACTTTTTGTGTTTTCAAAATGAACCATTCAAAGCCACATCATCAATTTTCAACCCATTCTGACTTCATTTTGTATTTTTCATGCATTTACTAATTTTTTGGACTTATTTGAACTCCTGACTTTTGAGTTTTCAAAATGAAACAGTCAAAGCCACATCATCAATTTTCAACCCTTTGTTACTTCATTTCTTATTTTTCATGCATTTACTGATTTTTATGAGCTAAATGACCCTGAAATTGAAAAGCACAATAAATGAACTCTGAAAAGGTTGAAAGTTAGCATGGTATCATCTTTTGACCCACATAGCATGTGCCAAAAAGTCAAGAGGGTTACGGGAAAACTAGATGCACTTCGTGTGCAAAATGGACAATCTCTTTCGAAGTATCACGGTTCGGACGAAACCTCATCTGTTACAAAGGGATTTCATATTTTTGAACTTATTTGAACTCCTGACTTTTTCTGTTTTCAAAATGAACCATTCAAAGCCACATCATCAATTTTCAACCCTTTCTCACTTCATTTGGTATTTCTCATGCATTTACTAATTTTTTGGACTTATTTGAACTCCTGACTTTCTGTGTTATCAAAATGAAACAGTCAAAGACACATCATCAATTTTCAACCTTTCTGACTTCATTTGGTATTTTTCATGCATTTACTGATTTTTTGAGCTAAATGACCCTAAATTGAAAAGCACTACAAATGAACTCTGAAAAGGTTGAAAGTTGGCATGTTATCGTCATTCGACCCACATAGCATGTGCTGAAAAGTTGAGAGGGTTGTGGCAAAAACTGGATACACTTCGTGTGCAAAATGGACAATCTCTTTCGAAGTATCAAGGTTTCGGACGAAAACTCATCTGTTACAAAGTGATTTCATTTTTCTGAACTTATTTGAACTCCTGACTTTTTGTGTTTTCAAAATGAACCATTCAAAGCCACATCATCAATTTTCAACCCTTTCTGACTTTATTTGGTATTTTTCATGCATTTACTAATTTTTTGGACTTATTTGAACTCCTGACTTTTGAGTTTTCAAAATGAAACAGTCAAAGCCACATCATCAATTTTCAACCCTTTGTTACTTCATTTCTTATTTTTCATGCATTTACTGATTTTTATGAGCTAAATGACCCTGAAATTGAAAAGCACAACAAATGAACTCTGAAAAGGTTGAAAGTTAGCATGGTATCATCTTTTGACCCACATAGCATGTGCCAAAAAGTTGAGAGGGTTACGGGAAAACTACATGCACTTCGTGTGCAAAATGGACAATATCTTTCGAAGTATCATGGTTCGGACGAAACCTCATCTGTTACAAAGGGATTTCATATTTTTGAACGTATTTGAACTCCTGACTTTTTGTGTTTTCAAAATGAACCATTCAAAGCCACATCATCAATTTTCAACCCTTTCTGACTTCATTTGGTATTTTTCATGCATTTACTAATTTTTTGGACTTATTTGAACTTCTGACTTTTTGTGTTATCAAAATGAAACAGTCAAAGCCACATCATCAATTTTCAACCCTTTCTGACTTCATTTGGTATTTTTCATGCATTTACTGGATTTTTGAGCTAAATGACCCTAAATTGAAAAGCACTACAAATGAACTCTTAAAAGGTTGAAAGTTGGCATGTTATCGTCATTTGACCCACATAGCATGTGCTGAAAAGTTGAGAGGGTTGTGGCAAAAACTGGATACACTTCGTGTGCAAAATGGACAATCTCTTTCGAAGTATCAAGGTTTCGGACGAAAACTCATCTGTTACAAAGGGATTCCATTTTTTTGAACTTATTTGAACTCCTGACTTTTTGTGTTTTCAAAATGAACCATTCAAAGCCACACCATCAATTTTCAACCCTTTCTGACTTCATTTGGTATTTCTCATGCATTTACTAATTTTTTGGATTATTTGAACTCCTGACTTTTTGTGTTTTCAAAATGAAACAGTCAAAGCCACATCATTAATTTTCAACCCTTTGTTACTTCATTTCTTATTTTTCATGCATTTACTGATTTTTATGAGCTAAATGACCCTAAAATTGAAAAGCACAACAAATGAACTCTGAAAAGGTTGAAAGTTAGCATGGTATCATCTTTTGACCCACATAGCACGTGCTAAAAAGTCGAGAGGGTTACGGGAAAACTAGATGCACTTCGTGTGCAAAATGGACAATCTCTTTCGAAGTATCACGGTTCGGACGAAACCTCATCTGTTACAAAGGGATTTCATATTTTTGAACGTATTTGAACTCCTGACTTTTTGTGTTTTCAAAATGAACCATTCAAAGCCACATCATCAATTTTCAACCCTTTCTGACTTCATTTGGTATTTTTCATGCATTTACTAATTTTTTGGACTTATTTGAACTTCTGACTTTTTGTGTTATCAAAATGAAACAGTCAAAGCCACATCATCAATTTTCAACCCTTTCTTACTTCATTTGGTATTTTTCATGCATTTACTGATTTTTTGAGCTAAATGACCCTAAATTGAAAATCACTACAAATGAACTCTGAAAAGGTTGAAAGTTGGCATGTTATCGTCATTTGACCCACATAACATGTGCTGAAAAGTTGAGAGGGTTGTGGCAAAAACTGGATACACTTCGTGTGCAAAATGGACAATCTCTTTCGAAGTATCATGGTTTCGGACGAAAACTCATCTGTTACAAAGGGACTCCATTTTTTTGAACTTATTTGAACTCCTGACTTTTTGTGTTTTCAAAATGAACCATTCAAAGCCACATCATCAATTTTCAACCCTTTCTGACTTCATTTGGTATTTCTCATGCATTTACTAATTTTTTGGATTATTTGAACTCCTGACTTTTTGTGTTTTCAAAATGAAACAGTCAAAGCCACATCATCAATTTTCAACCCTTTGTTACTTCATTTCTTATTTTTCATGTATTTACTGATTTTTATGAGCTAAATGACCCTAAAATTGAAAAGCACAACAAATGAACTCTGAAAAGGTTGAAAGTTAGCATGGTATCATCTTTTGACCCATATAGCACGTGCTAAAAAGTCGAGAGGGTTACGGGAAAACTAGATGCACTTCGTGTGCAAAATGGACAATCTCTTTCGAAGTATCACGGTTCGGACGAAACCTCATCTGTTACAAAGGGAATTTCATATTTTTGAACTTATTTGAACTCCTGACTTTTTGTGTTTTCAAAATGAACCATTCAAAGCCAGATCATCAATTTTCAACCCTTTCTGACTTCATTTGGTATTTTTCATGCATTTACTAATTTTTTGGACTTATTTGAGCTCTTGACTTTCTGTGTTATCAAAATGAAACAGTCAAAGCCACATCATCAATTTTCAACCTTTCTGACTTCATTTGGTATTTTTCATGTATTTACTGATTTTTTGAGCTAAATGACCCTAAATTGAAAAGCACTACAAATGAACTCTGAAAAGGTTGAAAGTTGGCATGTTATCGTCATTTGACCCACATAGCATGTGCTGAAAACTTGAGAGGGTTGTGGCAAAAACTGGATACACTTCGTGTGCAAAATGGACAATCTCTTTCGAAGTATCAAGGTTTCGGACGAAAACTCATCTGTTACAAAGTGATTTCATTTTTCTGAACTTATTTGAACTCCTGACTTTTTGTGTTTTCAAAATGAACCATTCAAAGCCACATCAATAATTTTCAACCCATTCTGACTTCATTTTGTATTTTTCATGCTTTTACTAATTTTTTGGACTTATTTGAACTCCTGACTTTTGAGTTTTCAAAATGAAACAGTCAAAGCCACATCATCAATTTTCAACCCTTTGTTACTTCATTTCTTATTTTTCATGCATTTACTGATTTTTATGAGCTAAATGACCCTGAAATTGAAAAGCACAATAAATGAACTCTGAAAAGGTTGAAAGTTAGCATGGTATCATCTTTTGACCCACATAGCATGTGCCAAAAAGTCAAGAGGGTTACGGGAAAACTAGATGCACTTCGTGTGCAAAATGGACAATCTCTTTCGAAGTATCACGGTTCGGATGAAACCTCATCTGTTACAAAGGGATTTCATATTTTTGAACTTATTTGAACTCCTGACTTTTTGTGTTTTCAAAATGAACCATTCAAAGCCACATCATCAATTTTCAACCCTTTCTCACTTCATTTGGTATTTCTCATGCATTTACTAATTTTTTGGACTTATTTGAACTCCTGACTTTCTGTGTTATCAAAATGAAACAGTCAAAGCCACATCATCAATTTTCAACCTTTCTGACTTCATTTGGTATTTTTCATGCATTTACTGATTTTTGGAGCTAAATGACCCTAAATTGAAAAGCACTACAAATGAACTCTGAAAAGGTTGAAAGTTGGCATGTTATCGTCATTCGACCCACATAGCATGTGCTGAAAAGTTGAGAGGGTTGTGGCAAAAACTGGATACACTTCGTGTGCAAAATGGACAATCTCTTTCGAAGTATCAAGGTTTCGGACGAAAACTCATCTGTTACAAAGTGATTTCATTTTTCTGAACTTATTTGAACTCCTGACTTTTTGTGTTTTCAAAATGAACCATTCAAAGCCACATCATCAATTTTCAACCCTTTCTGACTTTATTTGGTATTTTTCATGCATTTACTAATTTTTTGGACTTATTTGAACTCCTGACTTTTGAGTTTTCAAAATGAAACAGTCAAAGCCACATCATCAATTTTCAACCCTTTGTTACTTCATTTCTTATTTTTCATGCATTTACTGATTTTTATGAGCTAAATGACCCTGAAATTGAAAAGCACAACAAATGAACTCTGAAAAGGTTGAAAGTTAGCATGGTATCATCTTTTGACCCACATAGCATGTGCCAAAAAGTTGAGAGGGTTACGGGAAAACTACATGCACTTCGTGTGCAAAATGGACAATATCTTTCGAAGTATCATGGTTCGGACGAAACCTCATCTGTTACAAAGGGATTTCATATTTTTGAACGTATTTGAACTCCTTACTTTTTGTGTTTTCAAAATGAACCATTCAAAGCCACATCATCAATTTTCAACCCTTTCTGACTTCATTTGGTATTTTTCATGCATTTACTAATTTTTTGGACTTATTTGAACTTCTGACTTTTTGTGTTATCAAAATGAAACAGTCAAAGCCACATCATAAATTTTCAACCCTTTCTGACTTCATTTGGTATTTTTCATGCATTTACTGGATTTTTGAGCTAAATGACCCTAAATTGAAAAGCACTACAAATGAACTCTAAAAAGGTTGAAAGTTGGCATGTTATCGTCATTTGACCCACATAGCATGTGCTGAAAAGTTGAGAGGGTTGTGGCAAAAACTGGATACACTTCGTGTGCAAAATGGACAATCTCTTTCGAAGTATCAAGGTTTCGGACAAAAACTCATCTGTTACAAAGGGATTTCATTTTTTTGAACTTATTTGAACTCCTGACTTTTTGTGTTTTCAAAATGAACCATTCAAAGCCACATCATCAATTTTCAACCCTTTCTGACTTCATTTGGTATTTCTCATGCATTTACTAATTTTTTGGACTTATTTGAACTCCTGACTTTTTGTGTTTTCAAAATGAAACAGTCAAAGCCACATCATCAATTTTCAACCCTTTGTTACTTCATTTCTTATTTTTCATGCATTTACTGATTTTTATGAGCTAAATGACCCTGAAATTGAAATGCACAACGAATGAACTCTGAAAAGGTTGAAAGTTAGCATGGTATCATCTTTTGACCCACATAGCACGTGCTAAAAAGTCAAGAGGGTTACGGGAAAACCAGATGCACTTCGTGTGCAAAATGGACAATCTCTTTCGAAGTATCACGGTTCGGACGAAACCTCATCTGTTACAAAGGGATTTCATATTTTTGAACTTATTTGAACTCGTGACTTTTTGTGTTTTCAAAATGAACCATTCAAAGCCACATCATCAATTTTCAACCCTTTCTGACTTCATTTGGTATTTTTCATGCATTTACTGATTTTTTGACCTAAATGACCCTAAATTGAAAAGCACTACAAATGAACTCTGAAAAGGTTGAATGTTGGCATGTTATCGTCATTCGACCCACATAGCATGTGCTGAAAAGTTGAGAGGGTTGTGGCAAAAACTGGATACACTTCGTGTGCAAAATGGACAATCTTCTTCGAAGTATCAAGGTTTCGGACGAAAACTCATCTGTTACAAAGGGATTTCATTTTTTTGAACTTATTTGAACTCCTGAATTTTTGTGTTTTCAAAATGAACCATTCAAAGCCACATCATCAATTTTCAACCCTTTCTGACTTCATTTGGTATTTCTCATGCATTTACTGATTTTTTGGACTTATTTGAACTCCTGACTTTTTGTGTTTTCAAAATGAAACAGTCAAAGCCACATCATCAATTTTCAACCCTTTGTGACTTCATTTGGTAGTTTTCATGCATTTACTGATTTTGATGAGCTAAATGACCCTGAAATTGAAAAGCACAACAAATGAACTCTGAAAAGGTTGAAAGTTAGCAAGGTATCATCTTTTGGCCCACATAGCATGTGCTAAAAAGTCAAGAGGGTTAAGAGAAAACTAGATGCACTTCGTGTGCGAAATGGACAATCTCTTTCGAAGTATCACGGTTCGGACGAAACCTCATCTGTTACAAAGGGATTTCATTTTTTTGAAGTTATTTGAACTCCTGACTTTTTGTGTTTTCAAAATGAACCATTCAAAGTCGCATCATCAATTTTCAACCATTTCTGACTTCGTTTGCTATTTTTCAAGCATTTACATATTTTTTTGACCTAAATGACCCAGAAATTAAAAAGCACTAGAAATGAACTCTGAAAAGGTTGAAAGTTGACATGTTATCATCATTTGACCGCATAGCATGTGCTGAAAAGTTGCGGGGGTTGTAGCAAAAACTAGATGCACTCCGTGTGCAAAATGGACAATCTCTTTCGAAGTATCAAGGATTCGGACGAAAACTCATCTGTTACAAAGTATTTCATTTTTCTGAACTTATTTGAACTCCTGACTTTTCGTGTTTTAAAAATGAACCATTCAAACCCACATCATCAATTTTCAACCCTTTCTGACTTCATTTGGTATTTTTCATGCATTTACTAATTTTTTGGACTTATTTGAACTCCTGACTTTTGTGTTTTCAAAATGAAACAGTCAAAACCACATCATCAATTTTCAACCCTTTGTTACTTCATTTCGTATGTTTCATGCATTTACTGATTTTTATGTGCTAAATGACCCTGAAATTGAAAAGCACAACAAATGAACTCTGAAAAGGTTGCAAGTTAGCATGGTATCATCTTTTGACCCACATAGCATGTGCTAAAAAGTCGAGAGGGTTAGGGGAAAACTAGATGCACTTCGTGTGCAAAATTGACAATCTCTTTCGAAGTATCACGGTTCGGACGAAACCTCATCTGTTACAAAGGGATTTCATATTTTTGAACTTATTTGAACTCCTGACTTTTTGTGTTTTTAAAAGGGACCATTCAAAGCCACATCATCAATTTTCAACCCTTTCTGACTTCATTTGGTATTTTTCATGCATTTACTAATTTTTTGGACTTATTTGAACTCCTGACTTTTTGTTTTTTTAAAATGAAACAGTCAAAGCCACATCATCAATTTTCAACCCTTTCTGACATCATTTGGTATTTTTCATGCATTTACTGATTTTTTGAGCTAAATGACCCTAAATTGAAAAGCACTACAAATGAACTCTGAAAAGGTTGAAAGTTGTCATGTTATCGTCATTTGACCCACATAGCATGTGCTAAAAGGTTGAGAGGGTTGTGGCAAAAACTAGATGCACTTCGTGTGCAAAATGGACAATCTCTTTCGAAGTATCACGGTTCGGACGAAACCTCATCTGTTACAAAGGGATTTCATTTTTTTGAACTTATTTGAACTCCTGACTTTTTGTTTTTTCAAAATGAACCATTCAAAGCCGCATCATCAATTTTCAACCATTTCTGATTTTGTTTACTATTTTTCAACCATTTATAGATTTTTTTGACCTAAATGACCCTGAAATTAAAAAGCACTACAAATGAACTGTGAAAAGGTTGAAAGTTGACATGTTATCATCATTTGTCCACAAGCATGTGCTGAAAAGTTGAGGGGGTTGCAGCAAAAACGAGATGCACTCCATGTGCAAAATGGACAATCTCTTTCGAAGTATCAAGGATTCGGACGAAAAGTCATCTGTTACAAAGGGATTTCATTTTTTTGAACTTATTTGAACTCCTGAATTTTCGTGTTTTAAAAATGAACCATTCAAAGCCACATCATCAATTTTCAACCCTTTCTAACTTCATTTGGTATTTTTCATGCATTTACTAATTTTTTTGGACTTATTTGAACTCCTGACATTTTGTGTTTTCAAAATTAAACAGTCAAAGCCACATCATCAATTTTCAACCCTCTGTGACTTCATTTTGTATTTTTCACGCATTTACTGATTTTTATGAGCTAAATGACCCTGAAATTGAAAAGCACAACAAATGAACTCTGAAAAGGTTGAAAGTTAGCATGGTATCATCTTTTGACCCACATAGCATGTGCTAAAAAGTCGAGAGGCTTACGGGAAAACTAGATAAACTTCGCGTGCAAAATGGACAATCTCTTTCGAAGTATCACGGTTCGGACGAAACCTCATCTGTTACAAAGGGATTTCATTTTTTTGAACTTATTTGAACTCCTGACTTTTTGTGTTTTCAAAATGAACCATTCAAAGCCGCATCATCAATTGTCAACCATTTCTGACTTCGTTTGCTATTTTTCAAGCATTTACAGATTTTTTTTTGACCAAAATGACCCTGAAATTAAAAAGCACTACAAATGAACTCTGAAAAGGTTGAAAGTTGACATGTTATCATCATTTGACCACATAGCATGTGCTAAAAAGTTGCGGGGGTTGTAGAAAAAATAGATGCACTCTGTGTGCAAAATGGACAATTTCTTTCGAAGTATCAAGGATTTGGACCAAAACTCATCTGTCACAAAGTGATTTCATTTTTCTGAACTTTTTTGAACTCCTAAATTTCGTGTTTTAAAAATGAACCATTCAAAGCCACATCATCAATTTTCAACCCTTTCTGACTTCATTTGGTATTTTTCATGCATTTACTAATTTTTTGGACTTATTTGAACTCCTGACTTTTGTGTTTTCAAAATGAAACAGTCAAAGCCACATCTTCAATTTTCAACCCTTTGTTACTTCATTTCTTATTTTTCATGCATTTACTAATTTTTATGAGCTAAATGACCCTGAAATTGAAAAGCACAACAAATGAACTTTGAAAAGGTTGAAAGTTAGCATGGTATCATCTTTTGACCCACATAGCATCTGCAAAAAAGTTGAGAGGGTAACGGGAAAACTAGATGCAGTTCGTGTGCAAAATGGACAATCTCTTTCGAAGTATCACGGTTCGGACGAAACCTCATCTGTTACAAAGGAATTTCATATTTTTGAACTTATTTCAACTCCTGACTTTTTGTGTTTCCAAAATGAACCATTCAAAGCCACATCATCAATTTTCAACCCTTTCTGACTTCATTTGGTATTTTTCATGCATTTACTAATTTTTTGGACTTATTTGAACTCCTCACTTTTTGTGTTTTCAAAATGAAACAGTCAAAGCCACATCATCAATTTTAAACCCTTTGTGACTTCATTTGGTATTTTTCATGCATTTACTGATTTTTATGAGCTAAATTACCCTGAAATTGAAAAGCACAACAAATGAACTCTGAAAAGGTTGAAAGTGAGCATGGTATCATGTTTTGACCCACATAGCATGTGCTAAAAAGTAGAGAGGGTTACGAGAAAAGTAGATGCACTTCGTGTGCAAAATGGACAATCTCTTTCGAAGTATCACGGTTCGGACGAAACCTCATCTGTTACAAAGGGATTTCATTTTTTTGAACTTATTTGAACTCCTGAATTTTTGAGTTTTCAAAATAAACCATTCAAAGCCGCATCATCAATTTTCAACCATTTCTGACTTCGTTTGCTATTTTTCAAGCATTTACAGTTTTTTAACCTAAATGACCCTTAAATTAAAAAGTACTACAAATGAACTCTGAAAAGGTTGAAAGTTGACCTGTTATCATCATTTGACCCACATAGCATGTGCAGACAATTTGAGGGGGTTGCAGCAAAAACTAGATGCACTCCGTGTGCAAAATGGACAATCTCTTTCGAAGTATCAAGGATTCGAACGAAAACTCATCTGTTACAAAGGGATTTCATTTTTCTGGACTTATTTGAACTCCTGACTTTTCGTGTTTTAAAAATGAACCATTCAAAGCCAAATCATCAATTTTCAACCCTTTCTGACTTCATTTGGTATTTTTCATGGTTTTACTAATTTTTTGGACTTATTTGAACTCCTGACTTTTTGTGTTTTCAAAATGAAATAGTCAAAGCCACATCATGAATTTTCAACCCTTTGTGACTTCATTTGGTATTTTTCATGCATTTACTGATTTTTATGAGCTAAATGACCCTGAAATTGAAAAGCACAACAAATGAACTCTGAAAAGGCTAAATGTTATCATGGTATCATCATTTGACCCACATAGCATGTGCTAAAATGTCGAGAGGGTTACGAGAAAACTGGATGCACTTCGTGTGCAAAATGGACAATCTCTTTCGAAGTATCACGGTTCGGACGACACCTAATCTCTTACAAAGGGATTTCATTTTTTTTGAACGTATTTGAACTCCTGACTTTTTGTGTTTTCAAAATGAACCATTCAAAGCCGCATCATCAATTTTCAACCATTTTTACCTTCATTTGCTATTTTTCATGCATTTACTGATTTTTTTGACCTAAATGACCCTAAAATTTAAAAGCACTACAAATGAACTCTGAAAAGGTTGACAGTTGCCATGGTATCATCATTTGACCCACATAGCATGTGCTAAAAAGTTTAGAGGGTTACAGCAAAAACTAGATGCACTCCGTGTGCAAAATGGACAATCTCTTTCGAAGTAACAAGGTTTCGGACGAAAACTCATATGTTACAATGGGATTTCGTTTCTTGGAATTTTTGACCTCCTGACTTTTTGTGTTTTCAAAATGAACCATTCAAAGCCACATCATCAGTTTTGAACCCTTTCTGACTTCATTTGGTATTTTTCATGCATTTACTGATTTTTTTGAGCTAAATGACCCTAAATTGAAAAGCACTACAAATGAACTCTGAAAACGTTAAAAGTTGGCATGTTATCGTCATTTGACCCACATAGCATCTGCTAAAAAGTTGAGAGGGTTGTGGCAAAAACTTGATGCACTTCGTGTGCAAAATGGACCATATCTTTCAAAGTATCAAGGTTTCGGACGAAAACTCATCTTTACAAAGGGATTTCATTTTTTTGAACTTATTCGGACACCTTACTTTTTGTGTTTTCAAGATGAACCATTCAAAGCCACATCATCAATTTTCAACCCTTTCTGACTTCATTTGGTATTTTTCATGCAATTACTAATTTTTTGGACTTATTTGAACTCCTCACTTTTTGTGTTTTCAAAATGAAATAGTCAAAGCCACATCATGAATTTTCTACCCTTTGTGACTTCATTTGGTATTTTTCATGCATTTACTAATTTTTATGAGCTAAATGACCCTGAACTTGAAAAGCACAACAAATGAACTCTGAAAAGGTTAAAAGTTAGCATGGTATCATGATTTGACCCACATAGCATGTGCTAAAATGACGAGAGGGTTACGGGAAAACTGGATGCACTTCCTGTTCAAAATGGACAATCTCTTTCGAGGTATCACGGTTCGGACGAAACCTAATCTCTTATAAAGGGATTTCATTTTTTTGAACTTATTTGAACTCCTGACTTTTTGTATTTTCAAAATGAACCATTCAAAGCCGCATCATCAATTTTCAACCGTTTCTGAATTCATTTGCTATTTTTCATGCACTTACTGATATTTTTAACCTAAATGACCCTAAAATTGAAAAGCACTACAAATGAACTCTGAAAATGTTGACAGTTCCATGGTATCATCATTTGACCCACATACGATGGGCTAAAAAGTTGAGAGGGTTACGGCAAAAACTGGAAGCACTTCGTGTGCAAAATGGACAATCTCTTTTGAAGTATCAAGGTTTCGCTGAAAACTCATCTGTTACAACGGCATTTCGTTTCTTGGACTTTTTGAATTCCTTACTTTTTGTGTTTTATAAATGAACCATTCAAAGCCACATCATCAATTTTCAACGCTTTCTGACTTCATTTGGTATTCTACATGCATTTACTAATTTTTTGAGCTAAATGACCCTAAATTGAAAAACACTACAAATGAAATCTGAAAAGGTTGAAAGTTGGCATGTTATCGTCATTTGACCCACATAGCATCTGCTAAAAAGTTTAGAGGGTTGTGGCAAAAACTTGATGCACTTCGTGTGCAAAATTGTCAATCTTTCAAAGTATCAAGGTTTCGGACGAAAACTCATCTTTACAAAGGGATTTCATTTTTTTAACTTATTTGAACACCTGACTTTTTGTGTTTTCAAAGTGAACCATTCAAAGCCACATCATCAATTTTCAACCCTTTCTGAGTTCATTTGGTATTTTTCATGCATTTACTAATTTTTTGGACTTATTTGAACTCCTGACTTTTTGTGTTTTCAAAATGATATAGTCAAAGCCACATCATGAATTTTCAACCCTTTGTGACTTCATTTGGTATTTTTCATGCATTTACTTATTTTTATGAGCTAACTAACCCTAAAATTGAAAAGCACAACAAATGAACTATGAAAAGGTTAAAAGTTAGCATGGTATCGTCATTCGACCCACATAGCATGTGCTAAAATGTCGAGAGGGTTACGGGAAAACTGGATGCACTTCGTGTGCAAAATGGACAATATCTTTCGAAGTATCACGGTTCGGACGAAACCTCATCTGTTACAAAGGGATTTCAGTTTTTTGAACTTATTTGAACTCCTGACTTTTTGTGTTTTCAAAATGAACCATTCAACCATTTCTGACTTCATTTGCTATTTTTCATGCATTTACTGATTTTTTTAACCTAAATGACCCTAAAATTAAAAAGCACTACAAATGAACTCTGAAAAGGTTGAAAGTTGACATGTGATCATCATTTGACCCACATAGCATGTGCTAAAAAGTTCGGGGGTCACAGCAAAAACTGGAGGCACTCCGTGTGCAAAATGGACAATCTCTTTCGAAGTATCAAGGATTCGGACGAAAACTCATCTGAAACAAAGGGATTTCCTTTTTCTTAACTTATTTGAACTCCTCACTTTTCGTGTTTTCAAAATGAACCATTCAAAGCCGCATCATCAATTTTCTACCATTTCTGACTTCATTTGCTATTTTTCATGCATTTACTGATTTTTTTGACCTAAATGACCCTAAAATTAAAAAGCACTACAAATGAACTCTGAGAAGGTTGAAAGTTGCCATGGTATCATCATTTGACCCACATAGCATGTGCTAAAAAGTTGAGAGTGTTACGGCAAAAACTGGATGCACTTCGTGTGCAAAATGGACAATCTCTTTCGAAGTATCAAGGTTTCGGACGAAAACTCATCTGTTACAAAGGGATTTCGTTTCTTGGACTTTTTTAACTCCTAACTTTTTGTGTTTTCAAAATGAACCATTCAAAGCCACATCATCAATTTTCAACCCTTTCTGACATCATTTGGTATTTTTCATGCATTTACTGATTTTTTGACCTAAATGACCCTAAATTAAAAAGAACTACAAATGAACTCTGAAAAGGTTGAAAGTTGGCATGTTATCGTCATTTGACCCACATAGCATCTCCTAAAAAGTTGAGAGGGTTGCGGCAAAAACATGATGCACTTCGTGTGAAAAATGGACAATCTCTTTCAAAGTATCAAGGTTTCAGACGAAAACTAATCTTTACAAAGGGATTTCATTTTTTTGAACTTATTTGAACACCTGACTTTTTGTGTTTTAAAAATGAACCATTCAAAGCCACACCATCAATTTTCAACCCTTTCTGACTTCATTTGGTATTTTTCATGCAATTACTAATTTTTTGGACTTATTTGAACTCCAGACTTTTTGTGTTTTCAAAATGAAATTGTCAAAGCCACATCATGAGTTTTCAACCCTTTGTAACTTCATTTGGTATTTTTCATGCATTAACTGATTTTTATGAGCTAAATTACCCTGAACTTGAAAAACACAACAAATGAACTCTGAAAAGGTTAAAAGTTTGCATGGTATCATCATTTGACTCACATAGCATGTGCTAAAATGTCGAGAGGGTTACAGGAAAACTGGATGCACTTCGTGTGCAAAATGGACAATTTCTTTCGAAGTATCACGGTTCGGACGAAACCTAATCTCTTACAAAGGGATTTCATTTTTTTTGAACTTATTTGAACTCCTGACTTTTTGTGTTTTCAAAATTAACCATTCAAAGCCGCATCATCAATGTTCAACCATTTCTGACTTCATTTGCTATTTTTCATGCACTTACTGATATTTTTGACCTAAATGACCCTAAAATTGAAAAGCACTACAAATGAACTCTGAAAAGGTTGAAAGTTGGCATGTTATCGTCATTTGACACACATAGCATCTCCTAAAAAGTTGAGAGAGTTGTGGCAAAAACATGATGCACTTCGTGTGAAAAATGGACAATCTCTTTCAAAGTATCAAGGTTTCGGACGAAAACTAATCTTCACAAAGGGATTTCATTTTTTTGAACTTATTTGAACACCTAACTTTTTGTGTTTTAAAAATGAACCATTCAAAGCCACATCATCAATTTTCAACCCTTTCTGACTTCATTTGGTATTTTTCATGCAATTACTAATTTTTTGGACTTATTTGAACTCCTGACTTTTTGTGTTTTCAAAATGAAATAGTCAAAGCCACATCATGAATTTTCAACCCTTTGTGACTTCATTTGGTATTTTTCATGCATTTACTGATTTTTATGAGCTGAAAAACCCTGAACTTGAAAAGCACAACAAATGAACTCTCAAAAGGTTAAAAGTTAGCATGGTATCATCATTTGACCCACATAGCATGTGCTAAAATGTCGAGAGGGTTACGGGGAAACAGGATGCACTTCGTGTGCAAAATGGACAATCTCTTTCGAAGTATCACGGTTCGGACGAAACCTGATCTCTTACAAAGGGATTTCATTTTTTTGAACTTATTTGAACTCCGGACTTTTTGTGTTTTCAAAATGAACCATTCAAATCCGCATCATCAATGTTCAACCATTTCTGACTTCATTTGCTATTTTTCATGCACTTACAGATATTTTTGACCTAAATGACCCTAAGATTAAAAAGCACTACAAATGAACTCTGAAAAGGTTGACAGTTGCCATGGTATCATCATTTGACCCACATAGCATGTGCTAAAAAGTTGAGAGGGTTACGGCAAAAACTGGAATCACTTCATGTGCAAAATGGACAATCTCTTTCGAAATATCAAGGTTTCGACGAAAACTCATCTGTTACAACGGGATTTTGTTTCTTGGACTTTCTGAACTCGTGACTTTTTGTGTTTTCAAAATGAACCATTCAAAGCCACATCATCAATTTTCAACCCTTTCTGACTTCATTTGGTATTTCTCATGCATTTACTAATTTTTTGGACTTATTTGAACTCCTGACTTTTTGTGTTTTCCAAATGAAACAGTCAAAGCCACATCATCAATTTTCAACCCTTTGTTACTTCATTTCTTATGTTTCATGCATTTACTGATTTTTATGAGCTAAATGACCCTAAAATTGAAAAGCACAACAAATGAACTCTGAAAAGGTTGAAAGTTAGCATGCTATCATCTTTTGACCCACATAGCACGCGCTAAAAATTCGAGAGGGTTACGGGAAAACTAGATGCACTTCATGTGCAAAATGGACAATCTCTTTTGAAGTATCACGGTTCGGACGAAACCTCATCTGTTACAAAGGGATTTCATATTTTTGAACGTATTTGAACTCCTGACTTTTTGTGTTTTCAAAATGAACCATTCAAAGCCACATCATCAATTTTCAACCCTTTCTGACTTCATTTGGTATTTTTCATGCATTTACTAATTTTTTGGACTTATTTGAACTTCTGACTTTTTGTGTTACCAAAATGAAACAGTCAAAGCCACATCATCAATTTTCAACCCTTTCTGACTTCATTTGGTATTTTTCATGCATTTACTGGATTTTTGAGCTAAATGACCCTAAATTGAAAAGCACTACAAATGAACTCTAAAAAGGTTGAAAGTTGGCATGTTATCGTCATTTGACCCACATAGCATGTGCTGAAAAGTTGAGAGGGTTGTGGCAAAAACTGGATACACTTCGTGTGCAAAATGGACAATCTCTTTCGAAGTATCAAGGTTTCGGACGAAAACTCATCTGTTACAAAGGGATTTCATTTTTTTGAACTTATTTGAACTCCTGACTTTTTGTGTTTTCAAAATGAACCATTCAAAGCCACATCATCAATTTTCAACCCTTTCTGACTTCATTTGGTATTTCTCATGCATTTACTAATTTTTTGGACTTATTTGAACTCCTGACTTTTTGTGTTTTCAAAATGAAACAGTCAAAGCCACATCATCAATTTTCAACCCTTTGTTACTTCATTTCTTATTTTTCATGCATTTACTGATTTTTATGAGCTAAATGACCCTGAAATTGAAATGCACAACGAATGAACTCTGAAAAGGTTGAAAGTTAGCATGGTATCATCTTTTGACCCACATAGCACGTGCTAAAAAGTCAAGAGGGTTACGGGAAAACTAGATGCACTTCGTGTGCAAAATGGACAATCTCTTTCGAAGTATCACGGTTCGGACGAAACCTCATCTGTTACAAAGGGATTTCATATTTTTGAACTTATTTGAACTCGTGACTTTTTGTGTTTTCAAAATGAACCATTCAAAGCCACATCATCAATTTTCAACCCTTTCTGACTTCATTTGGTATTTTTCATGCATTTACTGATTTTTTGACCTAAATGACCCTAAATTGAAAAGCACTACAAATGAACTCTGAAAAGGTTGAATGTTGGCATGTTATCGTCATTCGACCCACATAGCATGTGCTGAAAAGTTGAGAGGGTTGTGGCAAAAACTGGATACACTTCGTGTGCAAAATGGACAATCTTCTTCGAAGTATCAAGGTTTCGGACGAAAACTCATCTGTTACAAAGGGATTTCATTTTTTTGAACTTATTTGAACTCCTGAATTTTTGTGTTTTCAAAATGAACCATTCAAAGCCACATCATCAATTTTCAACCCTTTCTGACTTCATTTGGTATTTCTCATGCATTTACTGATTTTTTGGACTTATTTGAACTCCTGACTTTTTGTGTTTTCAAAATGAAACAGTCAAAGCCACATCATCAATTTTCAACCCTTTGTGACTTCATTTGGTAGTTTTCATGCATTTACTGATTTTGATGAGCTAAATGACCCTGAAATTGAAAAGCACAACAAATGAACTCTGAAAAGGTTGAAACTTAGCAAGGTATCATCTTTTGACCCACATAGCATGTGCTAAAAAGTCAAGAGGGTTAAGAGAAAACTAGATGCACTTCGTGTGCGAAATGGACAATCTCTTTCGAAGTATCACGGTTCGGACGAAACCTCATCTGTTACAAAGGGATTTCATTTTTTTGAAGTTATTTGAACTCCTGACTTTTTGTGTTTTCAAAATGAACCATTCAAAGTCGCATCATCAATTTTCAACCATTTCTGACTTCGTTTGCTATTTTTCAAGCATTCACATATTTTTTTGACCTAAATGACCCAGAAATTAAAAAGCACTAGAAATGAACTCGGAAAAGGTTGAAACTTGACATGTTATCATCATTTGACCGCATAGCATGTGCTGAAAAGTTGCGGGGGTTGTAGCAAAAACTAGATGCACTCCGTGTGCAAAATGGACAATCTCTATCAAGGATTCGGACGAAAACTCATCTGTTACAAAGTATTTCATTTTTCTGAACTTATTTGAACTCCTGACTTTTCGTGTTTTAAAAATGAACCATTCAAACCCACATCATCAATTTTCAACCCTTTCTGACTTCATTTGGTATTTTTCATGCATTTACTAATTTTTTGGACTTATTTGAACTCCTGACTTTTGTGTTTTCAAAATGAAACAGTCAAAACCACATCATCAATTTTCAACCCTTTGTTACTTCATTTCGTATGTTTCATGCATTTACTGATTTTTATGTGCTAAATGACCCTGAAATTGAAAAGCACAACAAATGAACTCTGAAAAGGTTGCAAGTTAGCATGGTATCATCTTTTGACCCACATAGCATGTGCTAAAAAGTCGAGAGGGTTAGGGGAAAACTAGATGCACTTCGTGTGCAAAATTGACAATCTCTTTCGAAGTATCACGGTTCGGACGAAACCTCATCTGTTACAAAGGGATTTCATATTTTTGAACTTATTTGAACTCCTGACTTTTTGTGTTTTTAAAAGGGACCATTCAAAGCCACATCATCAATTTTCAACCCTTTCTGACTTCATTTGGTATTTTTCATGCATTTACTAATTTTTTGGACTTATTTGAACTCCTGACTTTTTGTTTTTTTAAAATGAAACAGTCAAAGCCACATCATCAATTTTCAACCCTTTCTGACATCATTTGGTATTTTTCATGCATTTACTGATTTTTTGAGCTAAATGACCCTAAATTGAAAAGCACTACAAATGAACTCTGAAAAGGTTGAAAGTTGTCATGTTATCCTCATTTTACCCACATAGCATGTGCTAAAAGGTTGAGAGGGTTGTGGCAAAAACTAGATGCACTTCGTGTGCAAAATGGACAATCTCTTTCGAAGTATCACGGTTCGGACGAAACCTCATCTGTTACAAAGGGATTTCATTTTTTTGAACTTATTTGAACTCCTGACTTTTTGTTTTTTCAAAATGAACCATTCAAAGCCGCATCATCAATTTTCAACCATTTCTGATTTTGTTTACTATTTTTCAACCATTTATAGATTTTTTTGACCTAAATGACCCTGAAATTAAAAAGCACTACAAATGAACTGTGAAAAGGTTGAAAGTTGACATGTTATCATCATTTGTCCACAAGCATGTGCTGAAAAGTTGAGGGGGTTGCAGCAAAAACGAGATGCACTCCATGTGCAAAATGGACAATCTCTTTTGAAGTATCAAGGATTCGGACGAAAAGTCATCTGTTACAAAGGGATTTCATTTTTTTGAACTTATTTGAACTCCTGAATTTTCGTGTTTTAAAAATGAACCATTCAAAGCCACATCATCAATTTTCAACCCTTTCTAACTTCATTTGGTATTTTTCATGCATTTACTAATTTTTTTGGACTTATTTGAACTCCTGACATTTTTTGTTTTCAAAATTAAACAGTCAAAGCCACATCATCAATTTTCAACCCTCTGTGACTTCATTTTGTATTTTTCACGCATTTACGGATTTTTATGAGCTAAATGACCCTGAAATTGAAAAGCACAACAAATGAACTCTGAAAAGGTTGAAAGTTAGCATGGTATCATCTTTTGACCCACATAGCATGTGCTAAAAAGTCGAGAGGGTTACGGGAAAAGTAGATAAACTTCGCGTGCAAAATGGACAATCTCTTTCGAAGTATCACGGTTCGGACGAAACCTCATCTGTTACAAAGGGATTTCATTTTTTTGAACTTATTTGAACTCCTGACTTTTTGTGTTTTCAAAATGAACCATTCAAAGCCGCATCATCAATTGTCAACCATTTCTGACTTCGTTGGTATTTTTCAAGCATTTACAGATTTTTTTTTTGACCAAAATGACCCTGAAATTAAAAAGCACTACAAATGAACTCTGAAAAGGTTGAAAGTTGACATGTTATCATCATTTGACCACATAGCATGTGCTAAAAAGTTGCGGGGGTTGTAGCAAAAATAGATGCACTCTGTGTGCAAAATGGACAATTTCTTTCGAAGTATCAAGGATTTGGACCAAAACTCATCTGTCACAAAGTGATTTCATTTTTCTGAACTTATTTGAACTCCTAAATTTCGTGTTTAAAAATGAACCATTCAAAGCCACATCATCAATTTTCAACCCTTTCTGACTTCATTTGGTATTTTTCATGCATTTACTAATTTTTTGGACTTATTTGAACTCCTGACTTTTGTGTTTTCAAAATGAAACAGTCAAAGCCACATCATCAATTTTCAACCCTTTGTTACTTCATTTCTTATTTTTCATGCATTTACTAATTTTTATGAGCTAAATGACCCTGAAATTGAAAAGCACAACAAATGAACTTTGAAAAGGTTGAAAGTTAGCATGGTATCATCTTTTGACCCACATAGCATCTGCAAAAAAGTTGAGAGGGTAACGGGAAAACTAGATGCAGTTCGTGTGCAAAATGGACAATCTCTTTCGAAGTATCACGGTTCGGACGAAACCTCATCTGTTACAAAGGAATTTCATATTTTTGAACTTATTTCAACTCCTGACTTTTTGTGTTTCCAAAATGAACCATTCAAAGCCACATCATCAATTTTCAACCCTTTCTGACTTCATTTGGTATTTTTCATGCATTTACTAATTTTTTGGACTTATTTGAACTCCTCACTTTTTGTGTTTTCAAAATGAAACAGTCAAAGCCACATCATCAATTTTAAACCCTTTGTTACTTCATTTGGTATTTTTCATGCATTTACTGATTTTTATGAGCTAAATTACCCTGAAATTGAAAAGCACAACAAATGAACTCTGAAAAGGTTGAAAGTGAGCATGGTATCATGTTTTGACCCACATAGCATGTGCTAAAAAGTAGAGAGGGTTACGAGAAAAGTAGATGCACTTCGTGTGCAAAATGGACAATCTCTTTCGAAGTATCACGGTTCGGACGAAACCTCATCTGTTACAAAGGGATTTCATTTTTTTGAACTTATTTGAACTCCTGAATTTTTGAGTTTTCAAAAGAAACCATTCAAAGCCGCATCATCAATTTTCAACCATTTCTGACTTCGTTTGCTATTTTTCAAGCATTTACAGTTTTTTAACCTAAATGACCCTTAAATTAAAAAGTACTACAAATGAACTCTGAAAAGGTTGAAAGTTGACCTGTTATCATCATTTGACCCACATAGCATGTGCAGACAATTTGAGGGGGTTGCAGCAAAAACTAGATGCACTCCGTGTGCAAAATGGACAATCTCTTTCGAAGTATCAAGGATTCGAACGAAAACTCATCTGTTACAAAGGGATTTCATTTTTCTGGACTTATTTGAACTCCTGACTTTTCGTGTTTTAAAAATGAACCATTCAAAGCCAAATCATCAATTTTCAACCCTTTCTGACTTCATTTGGTATTTTTCATGGTTTTACTAATTTTTTGGACTTATTTGAACTCCTGACTTTTTGTGTTTTCAAAATGAAATAGTCAAAGCCACATCATGAATTTTCAACCCTTTGTGACTTCATTTGGTATTTTTCATGCATTTACTGATTTTTATGAGCTAAATGACCCTGAAATTGAAAAGCACAACAAATGAACTCTGAAAAGGTTAAATGTTATCATGGTATCATCATTTGACCCACATAGCATGTGCTAAAATGTCGAGAGGGTTACGAGAAAACTGGATGCACTTCGTGTGCAAAATGGACAATCTCTTTCGAAGTATCACGGTTCGGACGACACCTAATCTCTTACAAAGGGATTTCATTTTTTTCAACGTATTTGAACTCCTGACTTTTTGTGTTTTCAAAATGAACCATTCAAAGCCGCATCATCAATTTTCAACCATTTTTACCTTCATTTGCTATTTTTCATGCATTTACTGATTTTTTTGACCTAAATGACCCTAAAATTTAAAAGCACTACAAATGAACTCTGAAAAGGTTGACAGTTGCCATGGTATCATCATTTGACCCACATAGCATGTGCTAAAAAGTTTAGAGGGTTACAGCAAAAACTAGATGCACTCCGTGTGCAAAATGGACAATCTCTTTCGAAGTAACAAGGTTTCGGACGAAAACTCATATGTTACAATGGGATTTCGTTTCTTGGACTTTTTGACCTCCTGACTTTTTGTGTTTTCAAAATGAACCATTCAAAGCCACATCATCAGTTTTGAACCCTTTCTGACTTCATTTGGTATTTTTCATGCATTTACTGATTTTTTTGAGCTAAATGACCCTAAATTGAAAAGCACTACAAATGAACTCTGAAAACGTTAAAAGTTGGCATGTTATCGTCATTTGACCCACATAGCATCTGCTAAAAAGTTGAGAGGGTTGTGGCAAAAACTTGATGCACTTCGTGTGCAAAATGGACCATCTCTTTCAAAGTATCAAGGTTTCGGACGAAAACTCATCTTTACAAAGGGATTTCATTTTTTTGAACTTATTCGGACACCTTACTTTTTGTGTTTTCAAGATGAACCATTCAAAGCCACATCATCAATTTTCAACCCTTTCTAACTTCATTTGGTATTTTTCATGCAATTACTAATTTTTTGGACTTATTTGAACTCCTCACTTTTTGTGTTTTCAAAATGAAATAGTCAAAGCCACATCATGAATTTTCTACCCTTTGTGACTTCATTTGGTATTTTTCATGCATTTACTAATTTTTATGAGCTAAATGACCCTGAACTTGAAAAGCACAACAAATGAACTCTGAAAAGGTTAAAAGTTAGCATGGTATCATCATTTGACCCACATAGCATGTGCTAAAATGACGAGAGGGTTACGGGAAAACTGGATGCACTTCCTGTTCAAAATGGACAATCTCTTTCGAAGTATCACGGTTCGGACGAAACCTAATCTCTTACAAAGGGATTTCATTTTTTTGAACTTATTTGAACTCCTGACTTTTTGTATTTTCAAAATGAACCATTCAAAGCCGCATCATCAATTTTCAACCGTTTCTGAATTCATTTGCTATTTTTCATGCACTTACTGATATTTTTAACCTAAATGACCCTAAAATTGAAAAGCACTACAAATGAACTCTGAAAATGTTGACAGTTCCATGGTATCATCATTTGACCCACATACGATGGGCTAAAAAGTTGAGAGGGTTACGGCAAAAACTGGAAGCACTTCGTGTGCAAAATGGACAATCTCTTTTGAAGTATCAAGGTTTCGCTGAAAACTCATCTGTTACAACGGCATTTCGTTTCTTGGACTTTTTGAATTCCTTACTTTTTGTGTTTTATAAATGAACCATTCAAAGCCACATCATCAATTTTCAACGCTTTCTGACTTCATTTGGTATTCTACATGCATTTACTAATTTTTTGAGCTAAATGACCCTAAATTGAAAAACACTACAAATGAAATCTGAAAAGGTTGAAAGTTGGCATGTTATCGTCATTTGACCCACATAGCATCTGCTAAAAAGTTTAGAGGGTTGTGGCAAAAACTTGATGCACTTCGTGTGCAAAATTGTCAATCTTTCAAAGTATCAAGGTTTCGGACGAAAACTCATCTTTACAAAGGGATTTCATTTTTTTAACTTATTTGAACACCTGACTTTTTGTGTTTTCAAAGTGAACCATTCAAAGCCACATCATCAATTTTCAACCCTTTCTGAGTTCATTTGGTATTTTTCATGCATTTACTAATTTTTTGGACTTATTTGAACTCCTGACTTTTTGTGTTTTCAAAATGATATAGTCAAAGCCACATCATGAATTTTCAACCCTTTGTGACTTCATTTGGTATTTTTCATGCATTTACTTATTTTTATGAGCTAACTAACCCTAAAATTGAAAAGCACAACAAATGAACTATGAAAAGGTTAAAAGTTAGCATGGTATCGTCATTCGACCCACATAGCATGTGCTAAAATGTCGAGAGGGTTACGGGAAAACTGGATGCACTTCGTGTGCAAAATGGACAATATCTTTCGAAGTATCACGGTTCGGACGAAACCTCATCTGTTACAAAGGGATTTCAGTTTTTTGAACTTATTTGAACTCCTGACTTTTTGTGTTTTCAAAATGAACCATTCAACCATTTCTGACTTCATTTGCTATTTTT
The DNA here is from genome assembly GCA_022496015.1 of Hordeum marinum. Lineage (NCBI taxonomy): Eukaryota > Viridiplantae > Streptophyta > Magnoliopsida > Poales > Poaceae > Hordeum > Hordeum marinum. Next base: position 165,091,331 of record CM039673.1, read on the forward strand.
CATGCATTTACTGATTTTTTTAACCTAAATGACCCTAAAATTAAAAAGCACTACAAATGAACTCTGAAAAGGTTGAAAGTTGACATGTGATCATCATTTGACCCACATAGCATGTGCTAAAAAGTTCGGGGGTCACAGCAAAAACTGGAGGCACTCCGTGTGCAAAATGGACAATCTCTTTCGAAGTATCAAGGATTCGGACGAAAACTCATCTGAAACAAAGGGATTTCCTTTTTATTAACTTATTTGAACTCCTCACTTTTCGTGTTTTCAAAATGAACCATTCAAAGCCGCATCATCAATTTTCTACCATTTCTGACTTCATTTGCTATTTTTCATGCATTTACTGATTTTTTTGACCTAAATGACCCTAAAATTAAAAAGCACTACAAATGAACTCTGAGAAGGTTGAAAGTTGCCATGGTATCATCATTTGACCCACATAGCATGTGCTAAAAAGTTGAGAGGGTTACGGCAAAAACTGGATGCACTTCGTGTGCAAAATGGACAATCTCTTTCGAAGTATCAAGGTTTCGGACGAAAACTCATCTGTTACAAAGGGATTTCGTTTCTTGGACTTTTTTAACTCCTAACTTTTTGTGTTTTCAAAATGAACCATTCAAAGCCACATCATCAATTTTCAACCCTTTCTGACATCATTTGGTATTTTTCATGCATTTACTGATTTTTTGAGCTAAATGACCCTAAATTAAAAAGAACTACAAATGAACTCTGAAAAGGTTGAAAGTTGGCATGTTATCGTCATTTGACCCACATAGCATCTCCTAAAAAGTTGAGAGGGTTGCGGCAAAAACATGATGCACTTCGTGTGAAAAATGGACAATCTCTTTCAAAGTATCAAGGTTTCGGACGAAAACTAATCTTTACAAAGGGATTTCTTTTTTTTGAACTTATTTGAACACCTAACTTTTTGTGTTTTAAAAATGAACCATTCAAAGCCACACCATCAATTTTCAACCCTTTCTGACTTCATTTGGTATTTTTCATGCAATTACTAATTTTTTGGACTTATTAGAACTCCAGACTTTTTGTGTTTTCAAAATGAAATTGTCAAAGCCACATCATGAATTTTCAACCCTTTGTAACTTCATTTGGTATTTTTCATGCATTAACTGATTTTTATGAGCTAAATTACCCTGAACTTGAAAAACACAACAAATGAACTCTGAAAAGGTTAAAAGTTTGCATGGTATCATCATTTGACTCACATAGCATGTGCTAAAATGTCGAGAGGGTTACAGGAAAACTGGATGCACTTCGTGTGCAAAATGGACAATTTCTTTTGAAGTATCACGGTTCGGACGAAACCTAATCTCTTACAAAGGGATTTCATTTTTTTTGAACTTATTTGAACTCCTGACTTTTTGTGTTTTCAAAATTAACCATTCAAAGCCGCATCATCAATGTTCAACCATTTCTGACTTCATTTGCTATTTTTCATGCACTTACTGATATTTTTGACCTAAATGACCCTAAAATTGAAAAGCACTACAAATGAACTCTGAAAAGGTTGAAAGTTGGCATGTTATCGTCATTTGACACACATAGCATCTCCTAAAAAGTTGAGAGAGTTGTGGCAAAAACATGATGCACTTCGTGTGAAAAATGGACAATCTCTTTCAAAGTATCAAGGTTTCGGACGAAAACTAATCTTCACAAAGGGATTTCGTTTTTTTGAACTTATTTGAACACCTAACTTTTTGTGTTTTAAAAATGAACCATTCAAAGCCACATCATCAATTTTCAACCCTTTCTGACTTCATTTGGTATTTTTCATGCAATTACTAATTTTTTGGACTTATTTGAACTCCTGACTTTTTGTGTTTTCAAAATGAAATAGTCAAAGCCACATCATGAATTTTCAACCCTTTGTGACTTCATTTGGTATTTTTCATGCATTTACTGATTTTTATGAGCTAAAAAACCCTGAACTTGAAAAGCACAACAAATGAACTCTCAAAAGGTTAAAAGTTAGCATGGTATCATCATTTGACCCACATAGCATGTGCTAAAATGTCGAGAGGGTTACGGGGAAACAGGATGCACTTCGTGTGCAAAATGGACAATCTCTTTCGAAGTATCACGGTTCGGACGAAACTTGATCACTTACAAAGGGATTTCATTTTTTTGAACTTATTTGAACTCCTGACTTTTTGTGTTTTCAAAATGAACCATTCAAATCCGCATCATCAATGTTCAACCATTTCTGACTTCATTTGCTATTTTTCATGCACTTACAGATATTTTTGACCTAAATGACCCTAAGATTAAAAAGCACTACAAATGAACTCTGAAAAGGTTGACAGTTGCCATGGTATCATCATTTGACCCACATAGCATGTGCTAAAAAGTTGAGAGGGTTACGGCAAAAACTGGAATCACTTCATGTGCAAAATGGACAATCTCTTTCGAAGTATCAAGGTTTCGACGAAAACTCATCTGTTACAACGGGATTTCGTTTCTTGGACTTTCTGAACTCGTGACTTTTTGTGTTTTCTAAATGAACCATTCAAAGCCACATCATCAATTTTCAACCCTTTCTGACTTCATTTGGTATTTTTCATGCATTTACTAATTTTTTGAGCTAAATGACCCTAAATTGAAAAGCACTACAAATGAACTCTGAAAAGGTTGAAACTTGGCATGTTATCGTCATTTGACACACATAGCATCTCCTAAAAAGTTGAGAGGGTTGTCGCAAAAACATGATGCACTTCGTGTGAAAAATGGACAATCTCTTTCAAAGTATCAAGGTTTCGGAGGAAAACTAATCTTTACAAAGGGATTTCATTTTTTGAACTTATTTGAACACCTGACTTTTTGTGTTTTAAAGATGAACCATTCAAAGCCACATCATCAATTTTCAACCCTTTCTGACTTCATTTGGTATTTTTCATGCAATTACTAATTTTTTGGACTTATTTGAACTCCTGACTTTTTGTGTTTTCAAAATGAAATAGTCAAAGCCACATCATGAATTTTCAACCCTTTGTGACTTCATTTGGTATTTTTCATGCATTTACTGATTTTTATGAGCTAAAAAACCCTGAACTTGAAAAGCACAACAAATGAACTCTCAAAAGGTTAAAAGTTAGCATGGTATCATCATTTGACCCACATAGCATGTGCTAAAATGTCGAGAGGGTTACGGGGAAACTGGATGCACTTCGTGTGCAAAATGGACAATCTCTTTCGAAGTATCACGGTTCGGACGAAACCTGATCTCTTACAAAGGGATTTCATTTTTTTGAACTTATTTGAACTCCTGACTTTTTGTGTTTTCAAAATGAACCATTCAAATCCGCATCATCAATGTTCAACCATTTCTGACTTCATTTGCTATTTTTCATGCACTTACAGATATTTTTGACCTAAATGACCCTAAGATTAAAAAGCACTACAAATGAACTCTGAAAAGGTTGACAGTTGCCATGGTATCATCATTTGACCCACATAGCATGTGCTAAAAAATTGAGAGGGTTACGGCAAAAACTGGAATCACTTCATGTGCAAAATGGACAATCTCTTTCGAAGTATCAAGGTTTCGACGAAAACTCATCTGTTACAACGGGATTTTGTTTCTTGGACTTTCTGAACTCGTGACTTTTTGTGTTTTCAAAATGAACCATTCAAAGCCACATCATCAATTTTCAACCCTTTCTGACTTCATTTGGTATTTCTCATGCATTTACTAATTTTTTGGACTTATTTGAACTCCTGACTTTTTGTGTTTTCAAAATGAAACAGTCAAAGCCACATCATCAATTTTCAACCCTTTGTTACTTCATTTCTTATGTTTCATGCATTTACTGATTTTTATGAGCTAAATGACCCTAAAATTGAAAAGCACAACAAATGAACTCTGAAAAGGTTGAAAGTTAGCATGGTATCATCTTTTGACCCACATAGCACGCGCTAAAAATTCGAGAGGGTTACGGGAAAACTAGATGCACTTCATGTGCAAAATGGACAATCTCTTTCGAAGTATCACGGTTCGGACGAAACCTCATCTGTTACAAAGGGATTTCATATTTTTGAACGTATTTGAACTCCTGACTTTTTGTGTTTTCAAAATGAACCATTCAAAGCCACATCATCAATTTTCAACCCTTTCTGACTTCATTTGGTATTTTTCATGCATTTACTAATTTTTTGGACTTATTTGAACTTCTGACTTTTTGTGTTATCAAAATGAAACAGTCAAAGCCACATCATCAATTTTCAACCCTTTCTGACTTCATTTGGTATTTTTCATGCATTTACTGGATTTTTGAGCTAAATGACCCTAAATTGAAAAGCACTACAAATGAACTCTAAAAAGGTTGAAAGTTGGCATGTTATCGTCATTTGACCCACATAGCATGTGCTGAAAAGTTGAGAGGGTTGTGGCAAAAACTGGATACACTTCGTGTGCAAAATGGACAATCTCTTTCGAAGTATCAAGGTTTCGGACGAAAACTCATCTGTTACAAAGGGATTTCATTTTTTTGAACTTATTTGAACTCCTGACTTTTTGTGTTTTCAAAATGAACCATTCAAAGCCACATCATCAATTTTCAACCCTTTCTGACTTCATTTGGTATTTCTCATGCATTTACTAATTTTTTGGACTTATTTGAACTCCTGACTTTTTGTGTTTTCAAAATGAAACAGTCAAAGCCACATCATCAATTTTCAACCCTTTGTTACTTCATTTCTTATTTTTCATGCATTTACTGATTTTTATGAGCTAAATGACCCTGAAATTGAAATGCACAACGAATGAACTCTGAAAAGGTTGAAAGTTAGCATGGTATCATCTTTTGACCCACATAGCACGTGCTAAAAAGTCAAGAGGGTTACGGGAAAACTAGATGCACTTCGTGTGCAAAATGGACAATCTCTTTCGAAGTATCACGGTTCGGACGAAACCTCATCTGTTACAAAGGGATTTCATATTTTTGAACTTATTTGAACTCGTGACTTTTTGTGTTTTCAAAATGAACCATTCAAAGCCACATCATCAATTTTCAACCCTTTCTGACTTCATTTGGTATTTTTCATGCATTTACTGATTTTTTGACCTAAATGACCCTAAATTGAAAAGCACTACAAATGAACTCTGAAAAGGTTGAATGTTGGCATGTTATCGTCATTCGACCCACATAGCATGTGCTGAAAAGTTGAGAGGGTTGTGGCAAAAACTGGATACACTTCGTGTGCAAAATGGACAATCTTCTTCGAAGTATCAAGGTTTCGGACGAAAACTCATCTGTTACAAAGGGATTTCATTTTTTTGAACTTATTTGAACTCCTGAATTTTTGTGTTTTCAAAATGAACCATTCAAAGCCACATCATCAATTTTCAACCCTTTCTGACTTCATTTGGTATTTCTCATGCATTTACTGATTTTTTGGACTTATTTGAACTCCTGACTTTTTGTGTTTTCAAAATGAAACAGTCAAAGCCACATCATCAATTTTCAACCCTTTGTGACTTCATTTGGTAGTTTTCATGCATTTACTGATTTTGATGAGCTAAATGACCCTAAAATTGAAAAGCACAACAAATGAACTCTGAAAAGGTTGAAAGTTAGCAAGGTATCATCTTTTGACCCACATAGCATGTGCTAAAAAGTCAAGAGGGTTAAGAGAAAACTAGATGCACTTCGTGTGCGAAATGGACAATCTCTTTCGAAGTATCACGGTTCGGACGAAACCTCATCTGTTACAAAGGGATTTCATTTTTTTGAAGTTATTTGAACTCCTGACTTTTTGTGTTTTCAAAATGAACCATTCAAAGTCGCATCATCAATTTTCAACCATTTCTGACTTCGTTTGCTATTTTTCAAGCATTCACATATTTTTTTGACCTAAATGACCCAGAAATTAAAAAGCACTAGAAATGAACTCGGAAAAGGTTGAAACTTGACATGTTATCATCATTTGACCGCATAGCATGTGCTGAAAAGTTGCGGGGGTTGTAGCAAAAACTAGATGCACTCCGTGTGCAAAATGGACAATCTCTATCAAGGATTCGGACGAAAACTCATCTGTTACAAAGTATTTCATTTTTCTGAACTTATTTGAACTCCTGACTTTTCGTGTTTTAAAAATGAACCATTCAAACCCACATCATCAATTTTCAACCCTTTCTGACTTCATTTGGTATTTTTCATGCATTTACTAATTTTTTGGACTTATTTGAACTCCTGACTTTTGTGTTTTCAAAATGAAACAGTCAAAACCACATCATCAATTTTCAACCCTTTGTTACTTCATTTCGTATGTTTCATGCATTTACTGATTTTTATGTGCTAAATGACCCTGAAATTGAAAAGCACAACAAATGAACTCTCAAAAGGTTGCAAGTTAGCATGGTATCATCTTTTGACCCACATAGCATGTGCTAAAAAGTCGAGAGGGTTAGGGGAAAACTAGATGCACTTCGTGTGCAAAATTGACAATCTCTTTCGAAGTATCACGGTTCGGACGAAACCTCATCTGTTACAAAGGGATTTCATATTTTTGAACTTATTTGAACTCCTGACTTTTTGTGTTTTTAAAAGGGACCATTCAAAGCCACATCATCAATTTTCAACCCTTTCTGACTTCATTTGGTATTTTTCATGCATTTACTAATTTTTTGGACTTATTTGAACTCCTGACTTTTTGTTTTTTTAAAATGAAACAGTCAAAGCCACATCATCAATTTTCAACCCTTTCTGACATCATTTGGTATTTTTCATGCATTTACTGATTTTTTGAGCTAAATGACCCTAAATTGAAAAGCACTACAAATGAACTCTGAAAAGGTTGAAAGTTGTCATGTTATCGTCATTTGACCCACATAGCATGTGCTAAAAGGTTGAGAGGGTTGTGGCAAAAACTAGATGCACTTCGTGTGCAAAATGGACAATCTCTTTCGAAGTATCACGGTTCGGACGAAACCTCATCTGTTACAAAGGGATTTCATTTTTTTGAACTTATTTGAACTCCTGACTTTTTGTTTTTTCAAAATGAACCATTCAAAGCCGCATCATCAATTTTCAACCATTTCTGATTTTGTTTACTATTTTTCAACCATTTATAGATTTTTTTGACCTAAATGACCCTGAAATTAAAAAGCACTACAAATGAACTGTGAAAAGGTTGAAAGTTGACATGTTATCATCATTTGTCCACAAGCATGTGCTGAAAAGTTGAGGGGGTTGCAGCAAAAACGAGATGCACTCCATGTGCAAAATGGACAATCTCTTTCGAAGTATCAAGGATTCGGACGAAAAGTCATCTGTTACAAAGGGATTTCATTTTTTTGAACTTATTTGAACTCCTGAATTTTCGTGTTTTAAAAATGAACCATTCAAAGCCACATCATCAATTTTCAACCCTTTCTAACTTCATTTGGTATTTTTCATGCATTTACTAATTTTTTTGGACTTATTTGAACTCCTGACATTTTGTGTTTTCAAAATTAAACAGTCAAAGCCACATCATCAATTTTCAACCCTCTGTGACTTCATTTTGTATTTTTCACGCATTTACTGATTTTTATGAGCTAAATGACCCTGAAATTGAAAAGCACAACAAATGAACTCTGAAAAGGTTGAAAGTTAGCATGGTATCATCTTTTGACCCACATAGCATGTGCTAAAAAGTCGAGAGGGTTACGGGAAAACTAGATAAACTTCGCGTGCAAAATGGACAATCTCTTTCGAAGTATCACGGTTCGGACGAAACCTCATCTGTTACAAAGGGATTTCATTTTTTTGAACTTATTTGAACTCCTGACTTTTTGTGTTTTCAAAATGAACCATTCAAAGCCGCATCATCAATTGTCAACCATTTCTGACTTCGTTTGCTATTTTTCAAGCATTTACAGATTTTTTTTTTGACCAAAATGACCCTGAAATTAAAAAGCACTACAAATGAACTCTGAAAAGGTTGAAAGTTGACATGTTATCATCATTTGACCACATAGCATGTGCTAAAAAGTTGCGGGGGTTGTAGCAAAAATAGATGCACTCTGTGTGCAAAATGGACAATTTCTTTCGAAGTATCAAGGATTTGGACCAAAACTCATCTGTCACAAAGTGATTTCATTTTTCTGAACTTATTTGAACTCCTAAATTTCGTGTTTTAAAAATGAACCATTCAAAGCCACATCATCAATTTTCAACCCTTTCTGACTTCATTTGGTATTTTTCATGCATTTACTAATTTTTTGGACTTATTTGAACTCCTGACTTTTGTGTTTTCAAAATGAAACAGTCAAAGCCACATCATCAATTTTCAACCCTTTGTTACTTCATTTCTTATTTTTCATGCATTTACTAATTTTTATGAGCTAAATGACCCTGAAATTGAAAAGCACAACAAATGAACTTTGAAAAGGTTGAAAGTTAGCATGGTATCATCTTTTGACCCACATAGCATCTGCAAAAAAGTTGAGAGGGTAACGGGAAAACTAGATGCAGTTCGTGTGCAAAATGGACAATCTCTTTCGAAGTATCACGGTTCGGACGAAACCTCATCTGTTACAAAGGAATTTCATATTTTTGAACTTATTTCAACTCCTGACTTTTTGTGTTTCCAAAATGAACCATTCAAAGCCACATCATCAATTTTCAACCCTTTCTGACTTCATTTGGTATTTTTCATGCATTTACTAATTTTTTGGACTTATTTGAACTCCTCACTTTTTGTGTTTTCAAAATGAAACAGTCAAAGCCACATCATCAATTTTAAACCCTTTGTGACTTCATTTGGTATTTTTCATGCATTTACTGATTTTTATGAGCTAAATTACCCTGAAATTGAAAAGCACAACAAATGAACTCTGAAAAGGTTGAATGTTGGCATGTTATCGTCATTCGACCCACATAGCATGTGCTGAAAAGTTGAGAGGGTTGTGGCAAAAACTGGATACTCTTCGTGTGCAAAATGGACAATCTTCTTCGAAGTATCAAGGTTTCGGACGAAAAGTCATCTGTTACAAAGGGATTTCATTTTTTTGAACTTATTTGAACTCCTGAATTTTCGTGTTTTAAAAATGAACCATTCAAAGCCACATCATCAATTTTCAACCCTTTCTAACTTCATTTGGTATTTTTCATGCATTTACTAATTTTTTTGGACTTATTTGAACTCCTGACATTTTGTGTTTTCAAAATTAAACAGTCAAAGCCACATCATCAATTTTCAACCCTCTGTGACTTCATTTTGTATTTTTCACGCATTTACTGATTTTTATGAGCTAAATGACCCTGAAATTGAAAAGCACAACAAATGAACTCTGAAAAGGTTGAAAGTTAGCATGGTATCATCTTTTGACCCACATAGCATGTGCTAAAAAGTCGAGAGGGTTACGGGAAAAGTAGATAAACTTCGCGTGCAAAATGGACAATCTCTTTCGAAGTATCACGGTTCGGACGAAACCTCATCTGTTACAAAGGGATTTCATTTTTTTGAACTTATTTGAACTCCTGACTTTTTGTGTTTTCAAAATGAACCATTCAAAGCCGCATCATCAATTGTCAACCATTTCTGACTTCGTTTGCTATTTTTCAAGCATTTACAGATTTTTTTTTGACCAAAATGACCCTGAAATTAAAAAGCACTACAAATGAACTCTGAAAAGGTTGAAAGTTGACATGTTATAATCATTTGACCACATAGCATGTGCTAAAAAGTTGCGGGGGTTGTAGCAAAAATAGATGCACTCTGTGTGCAAAATGGACAATTTCTTTCGAAGTATCAAGGATTTGGACCAAAACTCATCTGTCACAAAGTGATTTCATTTTTCTGAACTTATTTGAACTCCTAAATTTCGTGTTTTAAAAATGAACCATTCAAAGCCACATCATCAATTTTCAACCCTTTCTGACTTCATTTGGTATTTTTCATGCATTTACTAATTTTTTGGACTTATTTGAACTCCTGACTTTTGCGTTTTCAAAATGAAACAGTCAAAGCCACATCATCAATTTTCAACCCTTTGTTACTTCATTTCTTATTTTTCATGCATTTACTAATTTTTATGAGCTAAATGACCCTGAAATTGAAAAGCACAACAAATGAACTTTGAAAAGGTTGAAAGTTAGCATGGTATCATCTTTTGACCCACATAGCATCTGCAAAAAAGTTGAGAGGGTAACGGGAAAACTAGATGCAGTTCGTGTGCAAAATGGACAATCTCTTTCGAAGTATCACGGTTCGGACGAAACCTCATCTGTTACAAAGGAATTTCATATTTTTGAACTTATTTCAACTCCTGACTTTTTGTGTTTCCAAAATGAACCATTCAAAGCCACATCATCAATTTTCAACCCTTTCTGACTTCATTTGGTATTTTTCATGCATTTACTAATTTTTTGGACTTATTTGAACTCCTCACTTTTTGTGTTTTCAAAATGAAACAGTCAAAGCCACATCATCAATTTTAAACCCTTTGTGACTTCATTTGGTATTTTTCATGCATTTACTGATTTTTATGAGCTAAATTACCCTGAAATTGAAAAGCACAACAAATGAACTCTGAAAAGGTTGAAAGTGAGCATGGTATCATGTTTTGACCCACATAGCATGTGCTAAAAAGTAGAGAGGGTTACGAGAAAAGTAGATGCACTTCGTGTGCAAAATGGACAATCTCTTTCGAAGTATCACGGTTCGGACGAAACCTCATCTGTTACAAAGGGATTTCATTTTTTTGAACTTATTTGAACTCCTGAATTTTTGAGTTTTCAAAATAAACCATTCAAAGCCGCATCATCAATTTTCAACCATTTCTGACTTCGTTTGCTATTTTTCAAGCATTTACAGTTTTTTAACCTAAATGACCCTTAAATTAAAAAGTACTACAAATGAACTCTGAAAAGGTTGAAAGTTGACCTGTAATCATCATTTGACCCACATAGCATGTGCAGACAATTTGAGGGGGTTGCAGCAAAAACTAGATGCACTCCGTGTGCAAAATGGACAATCTCTTTCGAAGTATCAAGGATTCGAACGAAAACTCATCTGTTACAAAGGGATTTCATTTTTCTGGACTTATTTGAACTCCTGACTTTTCGTGTTTTAAAAATGAACCATTCAAAGCCAAATCATCAATTTTCAACCCTTTCTGACTTCATTTGGTATTTTTCATGGTTTTACTAATTTTTTGGACTTATTTGAACTCCTGACTTTTTGTGTTTTCAAAATGAAATAGTCAAAGCCACATCATGAATTTTCAACCCTTTGTGACTTCATTTGGTATTTTTCATGCATTTACTGATTTTTATGAGCTAAATGACCCTGAAATTGAAAAGCACAACAAATGAACTCTGAAAAGGTTAAATGTTATCATGGTATCATCATTTGACCCACATAGCATGTGCTAAAATGTCGAGAGGGTTACGAGAAAACTGGATGCACTTCGTGTGCAAAATGGAAAATCTCTTTCGAAGTATCACGGTTCGGACGACACCTAATCTCTTACAAAGGGATTTCATTTTTTTCAACGTATTTGAACTCCTGACTTTTTGTGTTTTCAAAATGAACCATTCAAAGCCGCATCATCAATTTTCAACCATTTTGTACCTTCATTTGCTATTTTTCATGCATTTACTGATTTTTTTGACATAAATGACCCTAAAATTTAAAAGCACTACAAATGAACTCTGAAAAGGTTGACAGTTGCCATGGTATCATCATTTGACCCACATAGCATGTGCTAAAAAGTTTAGAGGGTTACAGCAAAAACTAGATGCACTCCGTGTGCAAAATGGACAATCTCTTTCGAAGTAACAAGGTTTCGGACGAAAACTCATATGTTACAATGGGATTTCGTTTCTTGGACTTTTTGACCTCCTGACTTTTTGTGTTTTCAAAATGAACCATTCAAAGCCACATCATCAGTTTTGAACCCTTTCTGACTTCATTTGGTATTTTTCATGCATTTACTGATTTTTTTGAGCTAAATGACCCTAAATTGAAAAGCACTACAAATGAACTCTGAAAACGTTAAAAGTTGGCATGTTATCGTCATTTGACCCACATAGCATCTGCTAAAAAGTTGAGAGGGTTGTGGCAAAAACTTGATGCACTTCGTGTGCAAAATGGACCATCTCTTTCAAAGTATCAAGGTTTCGGACGAAAACTCATCTTTACAAAGGGATTTCATTTTTTTGAACTTATTCGGACACCTTACTTTTTGTGTTTTCAAGATGAACCATTCAAAGCCACATCATCAATTTTCAACCCTTTCTAACTTCATTTGGTATTTTTCATGCAATTACTAATTTTTTGGACTTATTTGAACTCCTGACTTTTTGTGTTTTCAAAATGAAATAGTCAAAGCCACATCATGAATTTTCTACCCTTTGTGACTTCATTTGGTATTTTTCATGCATTTACTAATTTTTATGAGCTAAATGACCCTGAACTTGAAAAGCACAACAAATGAACTCTGAAAAGGTTAAAAGTTAGCATGGTATCATCATTTGACCCACATAGCATGTGCTAAAATGACGAGAGGGTTACGGGAAAACTGGATGCACTTCCTGTTCAAAATGGACAATCTCTTTCGAAGTATCACGGTTCGGACGAAACCTAATCTCTTACAAAGGGATTTCATTTTTTTGAACTTATTTGAACTCCTGACTTTTTGTATTTTCAAAATGAACCATTCAAAGCCGCATCATCAATTTTCAACCGTTTCTGAATTCATTTGCTATTTTTCATGCACTTACTGATATTTTTAACCTAAATGACCCTAAAATTGAAAAGCACTACAAATGAACTCTGAAAATGTTGACAGTTCCATGGTATCATCATTTGACCCACATACGATGGGCTAAAAAGTTGAGAGGGTTACGGCAAAAACTGGAAGCACTTCGTGTGCAAAATGGACAATCTCTTTTGAAGTATCAAGGTTTCGCTGAAAACTCATCTGTTACAACGGCATTTCGTTTCTTGGACTTTTTGAATTCCTTACTTTTTGTGTTTTATAAATGAACCATTCAAAGCCACATCATCAATTTTCAACGCTTTCTGACTTCATTTGGTATTCTACATGCATTTACTAATTTTTTGAGCTAAATGACCCTAAATTGAAAAACACTACAAATGAAATCTGAAAAGGTTGAAAGTTGGCATGTTATCGTCATTTGACCCACATAGCATCTGCTAAAAAGTTTAGAGGGTTGTGGCAAAAACTTGACGCACTTCGTGTGCAAAATTGTCAATCTTTCAAAGTATCAAGGTTTCGGACGAAAACTCATCTTTAAAAAGGGATTTCATTTTTTTAACTTATTTGAACACCTGACTTTTTGTGTTTTCAAAGTGAACCATTCAAAGCCACATCATCAATTTTCAACCCTTTCTGAGTTCATTTGGTATTTTTCATGCATTTACTAATTTTTTGGACTTATTTGAACTCCTGACTTTTTGTGTTTTCAAAATGATATAGTCAAAGCCACATCATGAATTTTCAACCCTTTGTGACTTCATTTGGTATTTTTCATGCATTTACTTATTTTTATGAGCTAACTAACCCTAAAATTGAAAAGCACAACAAATGAACTATGAAAAGGTTAAAAGTTAGCATGGTATCGTCATTCGACCCACATAGCATGTGCTAAAATGTCGAGAGGGTTACGGGAAAACTGGATGCACTTCGTGTGCAAAATGGACAATATCTTTCGAAGTATCACGGTTCGGACGAAACCTCATCTGTTACAAAGGGATTTCAGTTTTTTGAACTTATTTGAACTCCTGACTTTTTGTGTTTTCAAAATGAACCATTCAACCATTTCTGACTTCATTTGCTATTTTTCATGCATTTACTGATTTTTTTTTAACCTAAATGACCCTAAAATTAAAAAGCACTACAAATGAACTCTGAAAAGGTTGAAAGTTGACATGTGATCATCATTTGACCCACATAGCATGTGCTAAAAAGTTCGGGGGTCACAGCAAAAACTGGAGGCACTCCGTGTGCAAAATGGACAATCTCTTTCGAAGTATCAAGGATTCGGACGAAAACTCATCTGAAACAAAGGGATTTCCTTTTTATTAACTTATTTGAACTCCTCACTTTTCGTGTTTTCAAAATGAACCATTCAAAGCCGCATCATCAATTTTCTACCATTTCTGACTTCATTTGCTATTTTTCATGCATTTACTGATTTTTTTGACCTAAATGACCCTAAAATTAAAAAGCACTACAAATGAACTCTGAGAAGGTTGAAAGTTGCCATGGTATCATCATTTGACCCACATAGCATGTGCTAAAAAGTTGAGAGGGTTACGGCAAAAACTGGATGCACTTCGTGTGCAAAATGGACAATCTCTTTCGAAGTATCAAGGTTTCGGACGAAAACTCATCTGTTACAAAGGGATTTCGTTTCTTGGACTTTTTTAACTCCTAACTTTTTGTGTTTTCAAAATGAACCATTCAAAGCCACATCATCAATTTTCAACCCTTTCTGACATCATTTGGTATTTTTCATGCATTTACTGATTTTTTGAGCTAAATGACCCTAAATTAAAAGGAACTACAAATGAACTCTGAAAAGGTTGAAAGTTGGCATGTTATCGTCATTTGACCCACATAGCATCTCCTAAAAAGTTGAGAGGGTTGCGGCAAAAACATGATGCACTTCGTGTGAAAAATGGACAATCTCTTTCAAAGTATCAAGGTTTCGGACGAAAACTAATCTTTACAAAGGGATTTCTTTTTTTTGAACTTATTTGAACACCTGACTTTTTGTGTTTTAAAAATGAACCATTCAAAGCCACACCATCAATTTTCAACCCTTTCTGACTTCATTTGGTATTTTTCATGCAATTACTAATTTTTTGGACTTATTAGAACTCCAGACTTTTTGTGTTTTCAAAATGAAATTGTCAAAGCCACATCATGAATTTTCAACCCTTTGTAACTTCATTTGGTATTTTTCATGCATTAACTGATTTTTATGAGCTAAATTACCCTGAACTTGAAAAACACAACAAATGAACTCTGAAAAGGTTAAAAGTTTGCATGGTATCATCATTTGACTCACATAGCATGTGCTAAAATGTCGAGAGGGTTACAGGAAAACTGGATGCACTTCGTGTGCAAAATGGACAATTTCTTTCGAAGTATCACGGTTCGGACGAAACCTAATCTCTTACAAAGGGATTTCATTTTTTTTGAACTTATTTGAACTCCTGACTTTTTGTGTTTTCAAAATTAACCATTCAAAGCCGCATCATCAATGTTCAACCATTTCTGACTTCATTTTCTATTTTTCATGCACTTACTGATATTTTTGACCGAAATGACCCTAAAATTGAAAAGCACTACAAATGAACTCTGAAAAGGTTGAAAGTTGGCATGTTATCGTCATTTGACACACATAGCATCTCCTAAAAAGTAGAGAGAGTTGTGGCAAAAACATGATGCACTTCGTGTGAAAAATGGACAATCTCTTTCAAAGTATCAAGGTTTCGGACGAAAACTAATCTTCACAAAGGGATTTCATTTTTTTGAACTTATTTGAACACCTAACTTTTTGTGTTTTAAAAATGAACCATTCAAAGCCACATCATCAATTTTCAACCCTTTCTGACTTCATTTGGTATTTTTCATGCAATTACTAATTTTTTGGACTTATTTGAACTCCTGACTTTTTGTGTTTTCAAAATGAAATAGTCAAAGCCACATCATGAATTTTCAGCCCTTTGTGACTTCATTTGGTATTTTTCATGCATTTACTGATTTTTATGAGCTAAAAAACCCTGAACTTGAAAAGCACAACAAATGAACTCTCAAAAGGTTAAAAGTTAGCATGGTATCATCATTTGACCCACATAGCATGTGCTAAAATGTCGAGAGGGTTACGGGGAAACAGGATGCACTTCGTGTGCAAAATGGACAATCTCTTTCGAAGTATCACGGTTCGGACGAAACCTGATCTCTTACAAAGGGATTTCATTTTTTTGAACTTATTTGAACTCCTGACTTTTTGTGTTTTCAAAATGAACCATTCAAATCCGCATCATCAATGTTCAACCATTTCTGACTTCATTTGCTATTTTTCATGCACTTACAGATATTTTTGACCTAAATGACCCTAAGATTAAAAAGCACTACAAATGAACTCTGAAAAGGTTGACAGTTGCCATGGTATCATCATTTGACCCACATAGCATGTGCTAAAAAGTTGAGAGGGTTACGGCAAAAACTGGAATCACTTCATGTGCAAAATGGACAATCTCTTTCGAAGTATCAAGGTTTCGACGAAAACTCATCTGTTACAACGGGATTTCGTTTCTTGGACTTTCTGAACTCGTGACTTTTTGTGTTTTCTAAATGAACCATTCAAAGCCACATCATCAATTTTCAACCCTTTCTGACTTCATTTGGTATTTTTCATGCATTTACTAATTTTTTGAGCTAAATGACCCTAAATTGAAAAGCACTACAAATGAACTCTGAAAAGGTTGAAAGTTGGCATGTTATCGTCATTTGACCCACATAGCATCTCCTAAAAAGTTGAGAGGGTTGTCGCAAAAACATGATGCACTTCGTGTGAAAAATGGACAGTCTCTTTCAAAGTATCAAGGTTTCGGAGGAAAACTAATCTTTACAAAGGGATTTCTTTTTTTGAACTTATTTGAACACCTGACTTTTTGTGTTTTAAAGATGAACCATTCAAAGCCACATCATCAATTTTCAACCCTTTCTGACTTCATTTGGTATTTTTCATGCAATTACTAATTTTTTGGACTTATTTGAACTCCTGACTTTTTGTGTTTTCAAAATGAAATAGTCAAAGCCACATCATGAATTTTCAACCCTTTGTGACTTCATTTGGTATTTTTCATGCATTTACTTATTTTTATGAGCTAAATTACCCTGAACTTGAAAAACACAACAAATGAACTCTGAAAAGGTTAAAAGTTAGCATGGTATCATCATTTCACTCACATAGCATGTGCAAAAATGTCGAGAGGGTTACAGGAAAACTGGATGCACTTCGTGTGCAAAATGGACAATTTCTTTCGAAGTATCACTGGTCGGACGAAACCTAATCTCTTACAAAGGGATTTCATTTTTTTTTGAACTTATTTGAACTCCTGACTTTTTGTGTTTTCAAAATTAACCATTCAAAGCCGCATCATCAATGTTCAACCATTTCTGACTTCATTTGCTATTTTTCATGCACTTACTGATATTTTTGACCTAAATGACCCTAAAATTAAAAAGCACTACAAATGAACTCTGAAAAGGTTGAAAGTTTCCATGGTATCATCATTTGACCCACATAGCATGTGCTAAAAAGTTGAGAGGGTTACGGAAAAACCTGGATGCACTTCGTGTGCAAAATGGACAATCTCTTTCAAAGTATCAAGGTTTCGACGAAAACTCATCTGTTAAAACGGGATTTCGTTTCTTGGACTTTCTGAACTCCTGACTTTTTGTGTTTTCTAAACGAACCATTCAAAGCCACATCATCAATTTTCAACCCTTTCTGACTTCATTTTGTATTTTTCATGCATTTACTGATTTTTTTAGCTAAATGACCCTAAATTGAAAAGCACTACAAATGAACTCTGAAAAGGTTGAAAGTTGGCATGTTATCGTCATTTGACCCACATAGCATCTGCTAAAAAGTTGAGAGGGTTGTGGCAAAAAATTGATGCACTTCGTGTGCAAAATGGACAATCTCTTTCAAAGTATCAAGGTTTCGGACGAAAACTCATCTTTAAAAAGGGATTTCATTTTTTGAACTTATTTGAACACCTGAATTTTTGTGTTTTCAAAATGAACCATTCAAAGCCACATCATCAATTTTCAACCCTTTTTGACATCATTTGGTATTTTTCATGCATTTGCTGATTTTTTTGCTAAATGACCCTAAATTAAAAAGAACTACAAATGAACTCTGAACAGGTTGAAAATTGGCATGTTATCGTCATTTGACCCACATAGCATCTCCTAAAAAGTTGAGAGGGTTGTGGCAAAAACATGATGCACTTCGTGTGAAAAATGGACAATCTCTTTCAAAGTATCAAGGTTTCGGACGAAAACTAATCTTTACAAAGGGATTTCATTTTTTGAACTTATTTGACCACCTGACTTTTTGTGTTTTAAAGATGAACCATTCAAAGCCACATCATCAATTTTCAACCCTTTCTGACTTCATTTGGTATTTTTCATGCAATTACTAATTTTTTGGACTTATTTGAACTCCTGACTTTTTGTGTTTTCAAAATGAAATAGTCAAAGCCACATCATGAATTTTCAACCCTTTGTGACTTCATTTGGTATTTTTCATGCATTTACTTATTTTTATGAGCTAAATTACCCTGAACTTGAAAAACACAACAAATGAACTCTGAAAAGGTTAAAAGTTAGCATGGTATCATCATTTGACTCACATAGCATGTGCTAAAATGTCGAGAGGGTTACAGGAAAACTGGATGCACTTCGTGTGCAAAATGGACAATTTCTTTCGAAGTATCACTGTTCGGACGAAACCTAATCTCTTACAAAGGGATTTCATATTTTTTTTGAACTTATTTGAACTCCTGACTTTTTGTGTTTTCAAAATTAACCATTCAAAGCCGCATCATCAATGTTCAACCATTTTTGACTTCATTTGCTATTTTTCATGCACTTACTGATATTTTTGACCTAAATGACCCTAAAATTAAAAAGCACTACAAATGAACTCTGAAAAGGTTGAAAGTTGCCATGGTATCATCATTTGACCCACATAGCATGTGCTAAAAAGTTGAGAGGGTTACGGCAAAACCTGGATGCACTTCGTGTGCAAAATGGACAATCTCTTTCGAAATATCAAGGTTTCGACGAAAACTCATCTGTTACAACGGGATTTCGTTTCTTGGACTTTCTGAACTCCTGACTTTTTGTGTTTTCTAAATGAACCATTCAAAGCCACATCATCAATTTTCAACCCTTTCTGACTTCATTTTGTATTTTTCATGCATTTACTGATTTTTTTAGCTAAATGACCCTAAATTGAAAAGCACTACAAATGAACTCTGAAAAGGTTGAAAGTTGGCATGTTATCGTCATTTGACCCACATAGCATCTGCTAAAAAGTTGAGAGGGTTGTGGCAAAAACTTGATGCACTTCGTGTGCAAAATGGACAATCTCTTTCAAAGTATCAAGGTTTCGGACGAAAACTCATCTTTAAAAAGGGATTTCATTTTTTGAACTTATTTGAACACCTGAATTTTTGTGTTTTCAAAATGAACCATTCAAAGCCACATCATCAATTTTCAACCCTTTTTGACATCATTTGGTATTTTTCATGCATTTGCTGATTTTTTAGCTAAATGACCCTAAATTAAAAAGAACTACAAATGAACTCTGAAAAGGTTGAAAGTTGGCATGTTATCGTCATTTGACCCACATAGCATCTCCTAAAAAGTTGAGAGAGTTGTGGCAAAAACATGATGCACTTCGTGTGAAAAATGGACAATCTCTTTCAAAGTATCAAGGTTTCGGACGAAAACTAATCTTTACAAAGGGATTTCATTTTTTGAACTTATTTGAACACCTGACTTTTTGTGTTTTAAAAATGAACCATTCAAAGCCACATCATCAATTTTCAACCCTTTCTGACTTCATTTGGTATTTTTCGTGCAATTACTAATTTTTTGGACTTATTTGAACTCGTGACTTTTTGTGTTTTCAAAATGAAATAGTCAAAGCCACATCATTAATTTTCAACCCTTTGTGACTTCATTTGGTATTTTTCATGCATTTACTTATTTTTATGAGCTAAATTACCCTGAACTTGAAAAACACAACAAATGAACTCTGAAAAGGTTAAAAGTTAGCATGGTATCATCATTTGACTCACATAGCATGTGCTAAAATGTCGAGAGGGTTACAGGAAAACTGGATGCACTTCGTGTGCAAAATGGACAATTTCTTTCGAAGTATCACTGTTCGGACGAAACCTAATCTCTTACAAAGGGATTTCATTATTTTTGAACTTATTTGAACTCCTGACTTTTTGTGTTTTCAAAATTAACCATTCAAAGCCGCATCATCAATGTTCAACCATTTCTGACTTCATTTGCTATTTTTCATGCACTTAGTGATATTTTTGACCTAAATGACCCTAAAATTAAAAAGCACTACAAATGAACTCTGAAAAGGTTGAAAGTTGCCATGGTATCATCATTTGACCCACATATCATGTGCTAAAAATTTGAGAGGGTTACGGCAAAACCTGGATGCACTTCGTGTGCAAAATGGACAATCTCTTTCGAAGTATCAAGGTTTCGACGAAAACTCATCTGTTACAACGGGATTTCGTTTCTTGGACTTTCTGAACTCCTGACTTTTTGTGTTTTCTAAATGAACCATTCAAAGCCACATCATCAATTTTCAACCCTTTCTGACTTCATTTTGTATTTTTCATGCATTTACTGATTTTTTTTAGCTAAATGACCCTAAATTGAAAAGCACTACAAATGAACTCTGAAAAGGTTGAAAGTTGGCATGTTATCGTCATTTGACCCACATAGCATCTGCTAAAAAGTTGAGAGGGTTGTGGCAAAAACTTGATGCACTTCGTGTGCAAAATGGACAATCTCTTTCAAAGTATCAAGGTCTCGGACGAAAACTCATCTTTAAAAAGGGATTTCATTTTTTGAACTTATTTGAACACCTGACTTTTTGTGTTTTAAAAATGAACCATTCAAAGCCACATCATCAATTTTCAACCTTTCTGACTTCATTTGGTATTTTTCATGCAATTACTAATTTTTTGGACTTATTTGAACTCCTGACTTGTTGTGTTTTCAAAATGAAATAGTCAAAGCCACATCATGAATTTTCAACCCTTTGTGACTTCATTTGGTATTTTTCATGCATTTACTGATTTTTATGAGCTAAATAACCCTGAACTTGAAAAGCACAACAAATGAACTCTCAAAAGGTTAAAAGTTAGCATGGTATCATCATTTGACCCACATAGCATGTGCTAAAATTTCGAGAGGGTTACGGGGAAACAGGATGCACTTCGTGTGCAAAATGGACAATCTCTTTCGAAGTATCACGGTTCGGAAGAAACCTAATCTCTTACAAAGGGATTTCATTTTTTTGAACTTATTTGAACTCCTGACTTTTTGTGTTTTCAAAATGAACCATTCAAAGCCGCATCATCAATGTTCAACCATTTCTGACTTCATTTGCTATTTTTCATGCACTTACAGATATTTTTGACCTAAATGACCCTAAGATTAAAAAGCACTACAAATGAACTCTGAAAAGGTTCACAGTTGCCATGGTATCATCATTTGACCCACATAGCATGTGCTAAAAAGTTGAGAGGGTTACGGCAAAACCTGGATGCACTTCGTGTGCAAAATCGACAATCTCTTTCGTAGTACCAAGGTTTCGACGAAAACTCATCTGTTACAACGGGATTTCGTTTCTTGGACTTTCTGAACTCCTGAATTTTTGTGTTTTCTAAATTAACCATTCAAAGCCACATCATCAATTTTCAACCCTTTCTGACTTCATTTGGTATTTTTCATGCATTTACTGATTTTTTGAGCTAAATAACCCTAATCTGAAAAGCACTACAAATGAACTCTGAAAAGGTTGAAAGTTGGCATGTTATCGTCATTTGACCCACATAGCATCTCCTAAAAAGTTGAGAGGGTTGTGGCAAAAACTTGATGCACTTCGTGTGAAAAATGGACAATCTCTTTCAAAGTATCAAGGTTTCGAACGAAAACTCATCTTTACAAAGGGATTTCATTTTTTGAACTTATTTCAACACCTGAATTTTTGTGTTTTCAAAATGAACCATTCAAAGCCACATCATCAATTTTCAACCCTTTCTGACTTCATTTGGTATTTTTCATGCATTTACTAATTTTTTGGACTTATTTGAACTCCTGACTTTTTGTGTTTTCAAAATGAAATAGTCAAAGCCACATCATGAATTTTCAACCCTTTGTGACTTCATTTGGTATTTTTCATGCATTTACTGATTTTTATGAGCTAAATAACCCTGAACTTGAAAAGCACAACAAATGAACTCTCAACAGGTTAAAAGTTAGCATGGTATCATCATTTGACCCAAATAGCATGTGCTAAAATGTCGAGAGGGTTACGGGGAAACTAGATGCACTTCGTGTGCAAAATGGACAATCTCTTTCGAAGTATCACGGTTCGGACGAAACCTCATCTGTTACAAAGGGATTTCATTTTTTTGAACTTATTTGAACTCCTGAATTTTTGAGTTTTCAAAATAAACCATTCAAAGCCGCATCATCAATTTTCAACCATTTCTGACTTCATTTGCTATTTTTCATGCATTTACTGATTTTTTTGACCTAAATGACCCTGAAATTAAAAGGCACTACAAATGAACTCTGAAAAGGTTGAAAGTAGACATGTTATCATCATTTGACCCACATAGCATGTGCTAAAAAGTTGACGGGGTTGCAGCAAAAACTGGATGCACTCCGTGTGCAAAATGGACAATCCCTTTCGAAGTATCAAGGATTCGGACGATAACTCTTCTGTTACAAAGGGATTTCATTTTGCTGAACTTATTTGAACTCTTGACTTTTTGTGTTTTCAAAATGAACCATTCAAAGCCACATCATCAATTTTCAACCCTTTCTGACTTCATTTGAAATTTTCCTGCATTTACAGATTTTTATGAGCTAAATGACCATGAAATTGAAAAGCACAACAAATGAACTCTAAAAAGGTTGAAAGTTAGCATGGTATCATCTTTTGACCCACATAGCATGTGCTAAAAAGTTGAGAGGGTTACGGGAAAACTGGATGCACTTCGTGTGCAAAATAGACAATATCTTTCGAAGTATCACGGTTCGGACGAAACCTCATCTGTTACAAAGGGATTTCATTTTTTGAACTTATTTGAACTCTTGACTTTATGTGTTTTCAAAATGAACCATTCAAAGCCGCATCATCAATTTTCAACCATTTCTGACTTCATTTGCTATTTTTCATGCATTTACTCATTTGTTTGAACATAAATGACCCTAAAATTAAAATGCACTACAAATGAACTCTTTAAAGGTTGAAAGTTGACATGTTATCATCATTTGACCCACATAGCATGTGCTAAAAAGTTGGGGGGGTCACAGCAAAAACTTGATGCACTCCGTGTGCGAAATGGACAATCTCTTACGAAGTATGAAGGATTCGGACGAAAACTCATCTGTAACAAAGGGATTTCATTTTTCTGAACTTATTTGAACTCCTCACTTTTCGTGTTTTCAAAATGAACCATTCAAAGCCACATCATCAATTTTCAACCCTTTCTGACTTCATTTGGTATTTTTCATGCATTTACTAATTTTTTGGACTTTTTTGAACTCCTAAGTTTTTGTGTTTTCATAATCAAACAGTCAAAGCCACATCATCAATTTTTCAACCCTTTGTGACTTCATTTGGTATTTTTCATGCATTTACTGATTTTTATGAGCTAAATGACCCTGAAATTGAAAAGCACAACAAATGAACTCTGAAAAGGTTGAAAGTTAGCATGGTATCATCTTTTGACCCACATAGCATGTGCTAAATAGTCGAGAGGGTTACGGGAAAACTGGATGCACCTCGTGTGCAAAATGGACAATCTCTTTCGAAGTATCACGGTTCGGACGAAACCTCATCTGTTACAAAGAGATTTCATATTTTTGAACTTATTTGAACTCCTGACTTTTTGTGTTTTCAAAATGAACCATTCAAAGCCGCATCAACAATTTTCAACCATTTCTGACTTCATTTGCTATTTTTCATGCATTTACTGATTTTTTTGACCTAAATGACCCTGAAATTAAAAAGCACTACAAATGAACTCTGAAAAGGTTGAAAGTTGCCATGGTATCATCATTTGACCCACATAGCATGTGCTAAAAAGTTGAGAGGGTCACGGCAAAAACTGGATGCACTTCATGTGCAAAATGGACAATCTCTTTCGAAGTATCAAGGTTTCGGACGAAAACTCATCTGTTACAAAGGGATTTACTTTTCAGAACTTATTTAAACTCCTGAATTTTCGTGTTTTGAAAATGAACCATTGAAAGCCACATCATCAATTTTCAACCCTTTCTGACTTCATTTGGTATTTTTCATGCATTTACTAATTTTTTGGACTTTTTTGAACTCCTAACTTTTTGTGTTTTCATAGTCAAACAGTCAAAGCCACATCATCAATTTTTAAACCCTTTGTGACTTCATTTGGTATTTTTCATGCATTTACTGATTTTTATGAGCTAAATGACCCTGAAATTGAAAAGCACAACAAATGAACTCTGAAAAGGTTGAAAGTTAGCATGGTATCATCTTTTGACCCACATAGCATGTGCTAAATAGTCGAGAGGGTTACGGGAAAACTGGATGCACCTCGTGTGCAAAATGGACAATCTCTTTCGAAGTATCACGGTTCGGACGAAACCTCATCTGTTACAAAGAGATTTCATATTTTTGAACTTATTTGAACTCCTGACTTTTTGTGTTTTCAAAATGAACCATTCAAAGCCGCATCAACAATTTTCAACCATTTCTGACTTCATTTGCTATTTTTCATGCATTTACTGATTTTTTTGACCTAAATGACCCTGAAATTAAAAAGCACTACAAATGAACTCTGAAAAGGTTGAAAGTTGCCATGGTATCATCATTTGACCCACATAGCATGTGCTAAAAAGTTGAGAGGGTTACGGCAAAAACTGGATGCACTTCATGTGCAAAATGGACAATCTCTTTCGAAGTATCAAGGTTTCGGACGAAAACTCATCTGTTACAAAGGGATTTACTTTTCAGAACTTATTTAAACTCCTGAATTTTTGTGTTTTGAAAATGAACCATTGAAAGCCACATCATCAATTTTCAACCCTTTCTGACTTCATTTGGTATTTTTCATGCATTTACTGATTTTTTTGAGCTAAATGACCCTAAATTGAAAAGCACTTCAAATGAACTCTGAAAAGGTTGAAAGTTGGCATGTTATCGTCATTTGACCCACATAGCATGTGCTAAAAAGTTGAGAGGGTTGTGGCAAAAACCGGATGCACTTCGTGTGCAAAATGGACAATCTATTTCGAAGTATCAAGTTTTCGGACGAAAACTCATCTGTTACAAAGGGATTTTATTTCTTTTGAACTTATTTGAACTCCTGACTTTTTGTGTTTTCAAAATGAACCATTCAAAGCCACATCATCAATTTTCAACCCTTTTTGACTTCATTTGGTATTTTTCATGCATTTACTAATTTTTTGGACTTATTTGAACTCCTGACTTTTTGTGTTTTCAAAATGAAACAGTCAAAGCCACATCATCAATTTTCAACCCTTTGTGACTTCATTTGGTATTTTTCATGCATTTACTGATTTTTATGAGCTAAGTGACCCTGAAATTGAAAAGCACCACAAATGAACTCTAAAAAGGTTGAAAGTTAGCATGGTATCATCATTTGACCCACATAGTATGTGCTAAAAAGTCGAGAGGGTTACGGGAAAACTGGATGCACTTTGTGCGCAAAATGGACAATCTCTTTCGAAATATCACGGTTCGGACGAAACCTCATCTGTTACAAAGGGATTTCATTTTTTTGAACTTATTTGAACTCTAGACTTTTTGTGTTTTCAAAATGAACCATTCAAAGCCGCATCATCAATTTTCAACCATTTCTGACTTCATTTGCTATTTTTCATGTACTTACCGATTTTTTTACCTAAATGACCCTAAAATTAAAAAGCGCTACAAATGAACTCTGAAAAGGTTGAAAGTTGATATGGTATCATCATTTGACCCACATAGCAAGTGCTAAAAAGTTGAGAGGGTTGTGGCAAAAACTGGATGCACTTCTTGTGCAAAATGGACAATCTCTTCCGAAATATCAAGGTATCGTACGAATCTCATCTATTACAAAGGGATTTCATTATTTTTGAAATAATTTGAACTCCTCACTTTTTGTGTTTTCAGAATGAACCATTCAATGCCACATCATCAATTTTCAACCCTTTCTGACTTCATTTGGTATTTTTCATGCATTTACTGATTTTTGGAGCTAAATGACCCTAAATTGAAAAGCACTACCAATGAACTCTGAAAAGGTTGAAAGTTGGCATGGTATCATCATTTGACCCACATAGCATGTGCTAAAAGGTTGAGAGGGTTTCCGCAAAACTATATGCACTTCTTGTGCAAAATGAACAATCTCTTTCGAAGTATCAGGGTTTCGGACGAAAGCTCATCTGTTACAAAGGGATTACATTTTTTGAACTTATTTGAACTCCTGAGTTTTTGTGTTTTCAAAATGAAAAAGTCAAGGCTACATCATCAATTTTCAACCCTTTGTGACTTCATTTGGTATTTTTCATCCATTTACTGGTTTGTTTGAGCTAAATGACCCTGAAATTGAAAAGCACTACAAAAGAAATCTGAATAGGTTGAAAGTTGCCATGGTATCATCATTTGACACACATAGTATGTGCTAAAAAGTCGAGAGGGTTACGGTAAAACTGGATGCACTTCGTGTGCAAAATGGACAATCTCTTTCGAAGTATCACGGTTCAGACGAAACCTCATCTGTTACAAAGGTATTTCATTTTTTTGAACTTATTTGAACTCTAGACTTTTTGTGTTTTCAAAACGAACCATTCAAAGCCGCATGATCAATTTTCAACCATTTCTGACTTCATTTGCTATTTTTCATGTATTTACTAGGTTTTTTGGACCTAAATGATCCTGAAATTTAAAAGCACTACAAATGAACTCTGGAAAGGTTGAAAGTTGACATGGTATCATCATTTGACCCACATAGCAAGTGCTAAAAAGTTGAGAGGGTCATGGCAAAAACCGGATGCACTTCGTCTGCAAAATGGACAATCTCTTTCGAAGTATCAAGGTATCGGACGAAACTCATCTATTACAAAGGGATTTCATTATTTTTGAACTTATTTGAACTCCAGACTTTTTGTGTTTCAAAATGAACCATTCAATGCCACATCATCAATTTTCAAACCTTTCTGAGTTCATTTGGTATTTTTCATGCATTTAGTTGTTTTTTGAGCTAAATGACCCTAAATTGAAAAGCACCACAAATGAACTCTGAAGAGGTTGAAAGTTGGCATGGTACCATCATTTGACCCACATCGCATGTGCTAAAAAGTCGAGAGGGTTACCGGAAAACTAGATGCACTTCGAGTGTAAAATGGACAATCTCTTCCGAAGTATCACGGTTTGGACGAAACCTCGTCTGTTACAAAGGGATTTCATTTTTGGAACTTACTTGAACTCCTGAATTTTTGTGTTTTCAAAATGAACCATTCAAAGCCGCACCGTCTATTTTCAACCATTTCTGACTTCAGTTGCTATTTTTCATGATTTTACTGATTTTTTTTACCTAAAAGACCCTGAAATTAAAAAGCACTACAAATGAACTCTGAAAAGGTTGAAAGTTTCCATGCTGTCATCATTTGACCCACACAGCATGTGCTAATAAGTTGAGAGGGTTACGGCAAAACCTGGATGCACTTCGTGTGCAAAATGGACAATCTCTTCCGAAGTATCAAGGTTTCGGACGAAAACTCATCTATTACAAAGGAATTTTGTTTTTTCGACTTTTTCAACTCCTCACTTTTTGTGTTTTCAAAATGAACCGTTCAAAGCCACATCATCAATTTTCAACCCTTTCTGACTTCAATTGGTATTTTTCATGCATTTACTGATTTTTTGAGCTAAATGACCCTAAGTTGAAAAGCACTACAAATTAACTCTGAAAAGGTTGAAATTTGGCATTTTATCGTCATTTGACCCACATAGCATGTGCTAAAAAGTTGAGAGGGTTGCGGCAAAAACTGGATGCCTCTTTCGAAGTATCAAGGTTTGGGACGAAAACTCATCTGTTACAAAGGGATTTCATTTTTTGAACTTATTTGAACTCCTAACTTTTTATGGATTCAAAATGAACCATTCAAATCCACATCATAAACTTTCAACCCTTTGTGACTTCATTTGGTATTTTTCATGCATTTACTAATTTTTTGAGCTAAATGACCCTAAATTCAACGGCACTACAAATGAACTCTGAAAAGGTTGAAAGTTGGCATGGTATCATCATTTGACCCACATAGCATGTGCTTAAAAGTTGAGAGGGTTGCGGCAAAAACTGGATGCAGTTCGTGTGCAAAATGGACAATCTCTTCGAAGTATCAACGTTTGGGACAAAAACTCATATGTTACAAAATGATTTCGTTTTTTGGACTTATTTGAACTCCTGACTTTTTGTGTTTTCAAAATGACCATTCAAAGCCACATCATCAATTTTCAACCCTTTCTGACTTCATTTGGTATTTTTCATGCATTTACTAGTTTTTTCGAGCTAAATGACCCTGAAATTGTAAAGCACTACAAATGAACTCTCAAAAGGTTGAAAGTTTGCATGGTACAATCATTTGACCCACATAGCCTGTGCTAAAAAGTTGAGAGGGTTAAGGAAACAACTGGATGCACTTAATCTTCAAAATGGACAATCTCTTTTGAAGTATTAGGGTTTTAGACGAAAACTCATCTGTTACAAAGGGATCTCATTTTTTGAACTTATTTGGCCTCCTTACTTTTTGTGGGTTCAAAATGAACCATTCAAAGCCACATCATCAATTTTCAACGCTTTTTGACTTCATTTGGTATTTTTCATGCATTTACTTGCTTTTTTGAGCTACATGACCCTGAAGTTGAAAGGTACTACAAATGAACTCTGAAAAGGTTGAAAGTTGGCACGGTATAATCATTTGACCTACATAGCATGTCCTAAAAATTTTAGAGGGTTACGGGAAAACTAGATGTACTTTGTGTGTAAAATGGAGAATCTCTTTCGAAGTATCAAGGTTTCGGACAAAAACTCATCCGTTACAAAGGGATTTCATTTTTTGAACTTATTTGAACCCCTAACTTTTTGTGGTTTCGAAATGAATCATTCAAAGCCACATCATCAATTTTCAACCCTTTGTGACTTCATTTGGTATTTTTCATGCATTTGCTGATTTTGTTAGCCAAATGACCTTGAAATTGAAAAGCACTACAAATGAACTGTCAAAAGGTTGAAAGTTTCCATGGTATCGTCATTTCATCCACATAGCATATGCTAAAAATTCGAGAGGGTCACGGGAAAACTGGATGCACTTCATGTGCAAAATGGAGAATCTCTTTTCATGTATCACGGTTCGGACGAAACCTCATCTGTTACAAAGGGATTTCATTTTTTGAACTCATTTGAACTCCTGAATTTTTGTGTTTTCAAAATGAACCATTCAAAGCCGCACCATCAATTTTCAACCATTTCTGACTTCATTTGCTATTTTCATGCATTTACTGATTTTTTGACCTAAATGACCCTGAAATTAAAAAGCACTACAAATGAACTCTGAAATGGTTGAAAGTTGCCATGGTATCATCATTTGACCCACATAGCATGTGCTAAAAAGTTGAGAGGATTACGGCAAAAACTGGATGAACTTCGTGTGCAAAATGCACAATCTCTTTCGAAGTATCAAGGTTTCGAACGAATACTCATCTCTTACAAAGGGATTTCGATTTTTGGACTTTTTGAACTCCTGACTTTTTGTGTTTTCAAAATGAATCATTCAAAGCCACATCATCAATTTTCAACCCTTTCTCACTTCATTTGGTATTTTTCATGCATTTACTGATTTTTCGAGCTAAATGACCGTAAATTGAAAAGCACTACAAATGAACTTTGAAAAGGTTGAAAGTTGGCATGTTATCGTCATTTGACCCACATAGCATGTGCTAAAAAGTTGAGATGGTTGTGGCAGAAACTGGATGCACTTCGTCTGCAGAATGGACAATCTCTTTCGAAGTATCAAGGTTTCGGACGAAAACTCATCTATTACAAAGGGATTTCATCTTTTTGAACTTATTTGAACTCCTCACTTTTTATGTTTTTAAAATGAACCATTCAAAGCCGCATCGTCAATTTTCAACCATTTCTGACTTCATTTGCTATTTTTCATGCATTTACTTTTTTTGACCTAAATGACCTTGAAATTAAAAAGCACTACAAATGAACTCCGAAAAGGTTGAAAGTTGCCATGGTATCATCATTTGACCCACATAGCATATGCTAAAAATTCGAGAGGGTTACGGAAAAAACTAGATGCACTTCGTGTGCAAAATGGACAATCTCTTTCGAAATATGAAGGTTTCGGACGAAAACTCATCGGTTACAAAGGGATTTCATTATTTTTGAACTTATTCGATGTCCTGACTTTTGTGTTTTCAAAATGAACCATTCAAAGCCACATCATCAATTTTCAACCCTTTCTTACTTCATTTGGTATTTTTCATGCATTTACTGATTTTTTTGAGCTAAATGGCCCTAAATTGAAAAGCACTACAAATGAACTCTGAAAAGGTTGAAAGTTGACATGTTATCATCATTTGACCCAGATAGCATGTGCTAAAAAGTTGAGAGGGTTGCAGCAAAAACTGGATGCACTCCGTGTGCAAAATGGACAATCTCTTTCGAAGTATCAAGCATTCGGACGAAAACTCATCTGTTACAAAGGGATTTCATTTTTCTGAACTTATTTGAACTCTTGACTTTTTGTGTTTTCAAAATCAACCATTCAAAGCCACATCATCAATTTTCACCCCTTTCTCACTTCATTTGGAATTTTTCATGCGTTTACTGATTTTTTAGCTAAATAACCCTAAAATTGAAAAGCACTACAAATGAACTCTGAAAAGGTTGAAAGTTTGCATGGTGTAATCATTTGACCCACATAGCATTTGCTAAAAAGATGAGAGGGTTATTGCAAAACTAGATGCACTTCGTGTGCGAAATGGACAATCTCTTTCGAAGTATCAGGGTATCGCACGAAAACTCATCAATTACAAGGGGATTTCATTTTTTGGAACTTATTTGGACTCCTGACTTTTTGTGTATTCAAAATGAACCATTCAAAGCCACATCATAAGTTTTTAACCCTTTCTGACTTCATTTGGTATTTTTCATGCATTTACTTATTTTTTGAGCTAAATGACCCTGAAATGGAAAAGCAGTACAAATGAACTCTGAAAAGGTTGAAAGTTGGCATGGTTTAAACATTTGACGCACATAGCATGTGCTAAAATGTTGAGACGGTTATGGCAAAGCTAGATGCACTTTGTGTGCAAAATGGACAATATCTTTCGAAGTATCAGGGTTTCAGACGAAAACTCATCCGGTACAAAGAGATTTCATTTTTTTAACTTATTTGGACTCCTAACTTG
The DNA here is from genome assembly GCA_022496015.1 of Hordeum marinum. Classification (NCBI taxonomy): domain Eukaryota; kingdom Viridiplantae; phylum Streptophyta; class Magnoliopsida; order Poales; family Poaceae; genus Hordeum; species Hordeum marinum. The sequence continues at coordinate 165,122,632 of CM039673.1, forward strand.
TTGTGTGTACAAAATGAACCATTCAAAGCCGCATCATCAATTTTAACCCTTTGTGACTGCATTTGGCATTTTTCATGCATTTACTGATTTTTTGAGCTAAATGACCCCGAAGTTGAAAAGCATTACAAATGTACTCTGAAGGTTGAAAGTTTGCATTGTGTCGTCATTTGACCTACATAGCATGTGCTAAAAGTGAAGAGGGTTACGACAAAAACTCGATGCACTTCGTGTGCAAAATGGACAATCTCTTTCGGAGTATCAAGGTTTCGGACAAAAACTCATCTGTTACAAAGGGATTTCGTTTTTTTTTTGAACTTATTTGAATTCCTGACTTTTTTTTTGTTAAAAATGAACCATTCAAAGCCACATCATCAATTTTCAACCCTTTCTGGCTTCATTTGGTATTTTTCATGCATTTACTGATTTTTTGAGCTAAATGACCCTAAATTGAAAACCACTACAAATGAACTCTGAAAAGGTTGAAAGTTGGCATGATATCATCATTTGACCCACATAGCATGTGCTAAAAAGTTGAGAGGGTTGCGGCAAAAACAGGATGCACTTTGTGTGCAAAATGGACACTATCTTTCGAAGTATCACGCTTTCGGACGAAAACTCATCCGTTACAAAGGCATTTCATTTTTGTGAACTTATTTGCACTCCTAACTTTTTGTGTGTTTAAAATGAACCATTCAAAGCCACACCATCAATTTTTAAACCTTTCTGACTGCATTTGGTATTTTTTCTGCATTTACACATTTTTTAAGCTAAATAATCCTGAAGTTGAAAAGCACTACAAATGAACTCTAACAAGGTTGAAAGTTGGCATGGTATCATCATTTGACGTACATAGCATGTGCTAAAGAGTTGAGAGGGTTATGGCAAAAACTGGATGCACTTCGTGTGCAAAAAGGACAATCTTTCGAAGTATCAAGGTTTCGGACGAAAACTCATCTGTTAGAAAGGGATTTCGTTTTTCTTTCAACTTATTTGAACTCCTGACTTTTTTTGTTTTCAAAATGAATCATTCAAAGACTCATCATCAATTTTCAACCCTTTCTGACTTCATTTGGTATTTTTCATGCATTTACTGATTTTTTTAGCTAAATGACCTTGAAATTGAAAAGCACTACAAATGAACTCTTAAAAGGATGAAAGTTGGCATGGTATCATCATTTGACCCGCATAGCATGTGCTAAAAATTTGATAGGGTTGCGGCAAAAACTGGATGCACTTCGTGTGCAAAATAGACAATCTCTTTCGAAGTATCAAGGTTTCACACGAAAACTCATGTGTTACAAAAGGATTTCATTTTTTTGAACTTATTTGAACTCCTGACTTTTTGTGTTTTCAAAATGAACCATTCAAAGCCACATCATCGATTTTCAACCCTTTCTGACTTCATTTGGTATTTTTCAAGCATTTACTCATTTTTTGACCTAAATGACCCTGAAATTGCAAAGCGCTACAAATGAACTCTAAAAAGGTTGAAAGTTGGCACAGTATAATAATTTGACCCACCTAGCATGTGCTAAAAAGTTGAGTGGGTTACGGCAAAAACTGGATGCACTTCATGTGCAAAATGGACAATCTCTTTCGAAGTATCAGGGTTTCAGACAAAAAAGCATCTGTTACAAAGGGATTTCATTTTTTTGAACTTATTTGGACTCCTGACTTTTTGTGTGTTCAAAATGAACCTTTCAAAGCCACATCATTAATTTTTAAGCCATTCTGACTTCATTTCTTATTTTTCAAGCATTTACTTATTTTTTTAGCTAAATGACCCTGATATTGAAAAGCACTACAAATGAACTCTGAAAAGGTTGAAATTTGGAACGGTATCATAATTTGACCCACATAGCATGTGTTAAAAAGGTGAGAGGGTTACAGAAAAACTGGATGCACTTTGTGTGCAAAATAGACAATCTCTTTTGAAGTATAAGGGTTTCAGACAAAAACTCATCGGTTACAAAGGGACTTCATTTTTTTGAAATTATTTGGACTCTAAACTTTTTTTGTGTTCAAAATGAACCATTCAAAGCCACATCATCAATTTTCAACCCTTTCTGACTTCATTTGGTATTTTTCATGCATTTACTGATTTTTTTTGAGCTAAATGACCCTAAAATTGAAATGCACTACAAATGAACTCCAAAAAGGTTCAAAGTTGGCATGGTATCATCATTTCACCCATGTAGCATGTGCTAAAAAGTTGAGAGGGTTACGGCAAAAACTGGATGCACTTGATGTGCAAAATGGACAGTCGCTTTTGAAGTATCAAGGTTTCGGACGAAAAATCATCTGTTACAAAGGGATTTCATTTTTTGAACTTATTTGAACTCCCAACATTTTGTGTTTTCAAAATGAACCATTCAAAGCCACATCATCAATTTTCAACCCTTTCTGACTTCGTTTGGTATTTTTCATGCATTTACTGATTTTTTCGAGCTAAATGACACTGAAATTGAAAAGCACTACAAATGAACTCTGAAAAGGTTGAAAGTTGGTGTGGTATCATCATTTGACCCACATAGCATGTGCTAAAAACTTGAGAGGTTTGCGGAAAAAACTGGATGCACTTCGTGTGCAAAATGGACAATCTCTTTCGATGTATCAAGGTTTCGGACGAAAACTCATTTGTTACAAAGGGATTTCATTTTTTTGAACTTATTTGAACTCCTGATTTTTTATGTTTTCAAAATGAACCTCGAACACCCAAGATCTATCTATGGAGATTAACAACTACGAGAGGGAGAGCGGATCTACATGCCTTTTTAGATCGCTAAGAGGGAAGCGTTAATAAATGCGGTTGATGTAGTCGAACATCTTTGCGATCCAAATTGCAATCCGTCCAATGGTCCAATCACGATCCGTTCCGATCTAGCGCCGAACGGACGTCACCTCTGCATTCAGCACTCCTACAGCTCGATGACGTCTTCACCTCCTTAATCTAGCGAGCGAGGGCAGAGTATTAATGAGTTATCCGACAGCATGATGACATGGTGGCGGTGGTGGTGGAGCAATCTCAGTAGGGCTTCACCAAGCACTGTCGTAGATGCATTTTTGGTGGAGAAACAGATCTAAGGGGGAGAGGGAGGGATGCACCTATTCCTTGGGGTGTAGATGCCCTCTCTCTCCCTCTATATATATAGGAGGAGGGAGTAGATGGGGCGCAGCCCTAGCCCTTCCTCCAAGGAAGGGTGTGGCGGCCAGGAGGGAGGAGTCCTCCCTCCCCAAGGCACCTCCTAGGTGCCTTCCCCTTTAGGGACACGGGTCGGCACTATAAAACTGAAAACCGAAAAACTGAACCAAACCATATTAACCGATTTGTCAGTTAATTTGGTGGTTCGATTTTTGGTTCGGTGGGAAATTTTAAGGTTGTTCGGTTTTCAGTGTCCAGAAACCGAATAACCGAACAAACCGATATATAAGATACCCCATGTAATACCTTGCTTCCAAAAGTGCACTAGTTTGGAGGCATCACGTATTTCTCTGCACATAATACATTTCACATTTCATGTGATTTTTTTACTTAATTATGTTTACTAGTTTGCTTGAGCGAATATACCATAGAATGGTATTATGGTTGCTAGCGCTTGTGATTATTTTATGCATATTATACAATCCAAATTAGTGCTCTTGAGTCATTACACTTATACTGACAAGTGCACATATTTTGTTTTTTCGATTAACCGAACAAACCGAACCGATATATTATGGTTAATATGGTTCGGTTTCTAAATTTTGTGTGATTATTTAGGTTTCTATTTCTTAAAATCCGAAATTATAAAAAACGAATAAACCGAACCGTCTTAACCATATAAACCGAACGCCCAGTCCTCCTATCCCCTAGCCGCATGGGCCCTTGGGGGCTGTCCCAACAAGGCTTGGACGCCCCCTTACAGCCCATGTATCTCCTAGGGGCTGGAGGGACCCTTCCGAACTCCTACGGAACCCTCTGGAACCTCCCGAAAACTTCCCGGTACAATATCGAGAAAACGCGAAACTTTCCTGGTAGCCAAAATATGACTTCCCGTATATAAATCTTTACCTCCGGACCATTCTGGAGCTCCTCGTGACGTGTGTGATCTCATCCGGGACTCCGAACAACCTTCGGTCACCAACATATATAACTCAACAATACTATATCGTCACCGAACGTTAAGTGTGTAGACCCTGCGGGTTTGAGAACTATGCAGACATGACCGAGACACCTCTTGTCACACCCTGTGTTTGTATCACTTTGTTATGCTTGGGTTTTAAAATTTTGGAGCCAATTAAAACTTTTTGAGTGCATGCTTGTTTGAATTGTTGCTTGTTTTATTGTTGGGTAGAGTATGTTTGGCAGTCTTAGATTCTACTCCTCTCCATATTCATCTCCCTTGGTCCAAACTTCTTGCCCAACGATCATGCGATGTGAATAGTGCCCAAAACTATTTTTATCAAATATTATTTTGACCAAAAAGGATTTATTCAAATTAGGTTCTCAAAAACCCCTGAGTTGAGGTTTGCACTACAAGTCCTCAAATGGGGTGGATCCTTTTTCCCCAAAGGCTTTATTTGAAACCTACTATATTTATGACTTCCCAAAACCACCAAATACTAATTTTAAAGATTATTTTACTATTTTGTTTAAAGGCTTTTTCTTAAGACTAGAAATGTTTTTTCATAGGAAAAAAATTATTTTAATGCCTTGAAAATATTTGAGAAATTTTAGGGAAACTCAGTGGACATATATTTTCCATATAAATGAGTTTCAACACATGGTCATGTTCAAAATCATGGGCAAAACCCCTCAAAACCCTTTCTGTCCAAATCAAGCTTTTGAAATATTTCTATAAGAAATATTATCAATAAATTCCAAGAAAATTCCAGCAAGTCACACATGCTATATGTGATGCTCTTGCAAAGTTTCATCTCAATCCCCATTGGTTTTATTCACAAAAACATTCCAAAACCATTCCTGTCCAGATTCAAAATTGAACAACTTTACATTGTGAAGTTTCTTACCTTCACCCCAAACTTTGTGGGCATGTTATAATCACCAAATAATGATGCTACACTAAGTGTTGCATCAAGGATATTAGCTTAGCATGACTAGATCTATAGAAAGTAGATTTTGTTGATCTCTAGAGTTTTACAAGGTTCCATTGTCAACTTCACTCAAATCCTCTCAAACTTGGTGGTCCTCACTATTTTCACCTTTTGTTTCATCATGTTAAATCCCATGGCCAACAAACCCCATTTACTGGCCCAAACCTTGATCAAACACCTTCTACATGACTGGTAGAAGTCCCGTTTACCCCCCCCCCCAAACCTATTCCCCTTGGTGTCAAACTTTCACCACTGTCCCTAGGATGCTCCTTCTACCTTTAGTAAAATGTCCAAGTCCAAAAGCCTCTGGTAGATGGGGTGAAACCCCAATTTACCCTTCTGGATAGAAGGAATCTCCTTATCTCTCCTTCTCCCTTGACTCACCAGAGCATCCAAAGCCTCCCCCACATTGTTTATGCCTCCCTAGACCCACTGGACAGGGTTGGCCGTGCCCAGAACACAGTTGGCATGCCGTAGCATGCCATACGCATGCTCTAGAGCATGCTATAGTGCCGCCAGGCACTGTAGCCGCCACCCACTGCATTGCCCTGGCGGCCTCGAGCCTTCCCCTCTCGCCACTTGTCCCCCTCGACCTCTGGGACACGCCTCCCCTGTCGGGCCCCTCCTCTCTCCTCCTCCTTCTCCCCCCTCCCGCATGTGTCGAGCGCTGCCCAACTCGGCCACTGAGCAGGCTCACACGCGCATGATAACCCACAAGTATAGGGGATCAGTTGTATCCTCTTTCGATAAGTAAGAGTGTCGAACCCAACGAGGAGCTAAAGGTAGAACAAATATTCCCTCAAGTTCTATCGACCACCGATACAACTCTACGCACGCTTAACATTCGCTTTACCTAGAACAAGTATGAAACTAGAAGTACTTTGTAGGTGTGATAGGATAGGTTTGCAAGATAATAAAGAGCACGGAAATAAAAACTAGGGGCTCCTAAGATAAAGAAACAATGAATTTAGTTTAACGAGTGTGGAAAAGTGGTGGTGGGAGTTGCGGAATTGTCCCTAGGAAATCGATAACTAGACCGGTAATCATTATTGCAATTTTATATGAGGGAGAGGCATAAGCTAACATACTTTATCTACTTAGATCATATACACTTATGATTGGAACTCTAGCAAGCATCCGCAACTACTAAAGATCATTAAGGTAAAACCCAACCATAGCATTATAAGGTATCAAGTCCTCTTTACTCTCATATGCAACAACCCACCTACTCGGGTTTATGCTTCTGTCACTCAAGCAACCCACCATAGGCAAATCATGAACACATTGCAACACCCTATAGAGAGGATCCCTCATGCTTGCGCGACACGGAGAGAACCATAGGACAGCACCAATAATAAAAAATGCAACTCAAACCAATCATGATCATCAATCAACCAATAGGACAACAAAAAACAACTCAGACATCATAGGATGGCAACACATCATTGGATAATAATATGAAGCATAAAGCACCATGTTCAAGTAGAGGGTACAGCGGGTTGCGGGAGAGTGGACCGATGTAGATAGATGGGGGAAGGTGATGGAGATGTTGGTGAAGATGGTGGAGTTGTTGGAGTAGATTGTCGTCACGATGATGGCCCCGATGGTGTTCCGGTGCCACCGAGAGAGAGAGGGGGAGAGAACCCACCTCCTTCTTCTTCTTACTTAACCTTCCCCCTATATGGGAGAAGGGTTTACCCTCTGGTCCATGGCCTCCATGGCAGCGGAGGGCGAGAGCCCCTCCTAGATTGGATCTCTCTCTCTCCGTGTGTTTCCTTCTATTTCTGCGCTCCCAGATTCTGGCCTTTCACCGTTTCTTAAATATCTGGAGATCCGTAACTCCGATCGGGCTGAAATTTTGAGGGGATCTTTATCCATAAATTATCTTTCTTGTGGCCGACGGAGATACCCAACTGACCTAAGGGGTGGCAAAAAGAACTCAGGGCGCCGCCAGGGGTGTGGGCCACACCTAGCGGGCTTATGGTCCCCTCAGGCACCGCCTTCTGTTGATTGCACTTCCCAAAATTCACATCTATTCCAAAAAATAAACTGCGTAAGTTTTTATCGCGTTTGGACTTCGTTTGATATGGATTTTCTGTGAAACAAAAAACATGCAACAAACAGGAGCTGGCACTGGGCACTGGATCAATATGTTGGTCCCAAAAAATAGTATAAAAAGTTGCCAAAAGTATATGAAAGTTGTAGAACATTGGCATGAAACAATCAAAGATTATAGATACGATGGAGACATATCAGCGTGCACTCCTCCCTCTCTCTCTCTCTCTCTCTCGCTCGCTCGCTCGCTCCCGCTCGTCGTGGACCAACCTCAGGAACACCCCCGAGCAGCCCCGCGAGCTCTCTCTCCCTCTGGCCTCGGCCACGACCTCGTCGGCGCACGAGTCCACGGTGGACTCATGTCCTGCCTATAAAAGGCATCCCCGAGCTCCCCTCTCCCCTCCTCTGGCCCTCTCTTGCTCCCAATCGGCCGTCACAATCCCCCATTTGAGCCCCCCGAGCACCAGTGCTCGAGATCAACCGAGGGGCCGCCGCGGCGGAGCTCCGTCAATCTCGAGACACAGGCACGCTCCGGCGCTCCTCCCACCTCCATCGAGCCCGTAGGGTCCCCCTGACCCTTTTCCCCTTCCTCCCCGTTCATTTCCAACAAAGAAACGTCACAGGCGATCTCCTCCCAAAGCGGCTCCGCCATACTTCCTCGTCGCCGGCGAACCCGCGAGCCTCCGGCGTCCCCTCCACCTCCAGAGGAATGGCAGGTCGACGCTGAGTCCGTTCCCGCCCTTAGCTCCCCTCGATGTTCCCTCCTTCGCCGCCGGTGAGCGCCGCCTTCTTCTTGTCGAGAAGAAGGAGATGATAGGTGGCCCCCACTTGTCATCCACTCCTCTCTCTCTCCCTCTCTGTGAGGCTGGCGCCTGGGGCCAGCCTGTCGGGTTTGAACCCAGACGGTGCGCGCGCCATGGCTCGGCCACAGGCCGGCCCAACAGGGTCTGTTCTGGCCTAGTTGGCTCTGAAGCCATTTTCGTTTTTCTTTTTACTCCAGTTTTGTAAAAATCCCACAGTTCCAAATAAAATTCCAATGCCAAATATTTTTCCACCATAATTCCTGTAATATCCTGTAGAATTTTACAGTGCCATTTGTATAAATTTTTTAAAAGCTTTTATCTACTGTTTTATTTTAAATCCTATTTTAGGTATTTTTTCCTCTGTTTTAAATAGTTTGAAAAACCTTTTTAAATACAAAACCTTAGACAAATAGACTTAGAATAGTTTTTAGTATTTATCAGAGTAGGGTAGCATTTTAGTAGTGGATTTGTGTGCTCTGTTTTTGTGTGACGCTTATTATTCCCGTTATTTTTTGCGATGATAGATTGTGCTATTGACGAGGGAGTTGGACACGAAGACTTTGAAGACCCCGAAGTCTTTGTTGAGCCAGGCAAGCAACCCTTTGACCATGACTATGAAAACTTTATTGCATGGCATATAGCACATTATTTCGTTGTATTGATCATGATGATGTGGCATTCATACTTTCTTGTTGATACTTGCATCATGCTTGACCCTACCTCCTTATGAGGCTTATGCGGGTGGGAGTAGTTAGGATGCTAGAAGTTGCTATGCAACTGGGATGGGAATATGTATGGTGATGGAAACAAAATGAATTCAAAGACTTTTTGAAAACCCCGTCGGGTGCCACTAATGCTCGAGGGAGATGATGTTGAGTTGGGTAGCCACTTGAGAAAGAAATGGTGTACCGAAGCAAGTAAGTGTGTACGGTTTTAAGAAAATGGATTGGTGTAAGTTGCGACTGTTACTCCAACCTTACATGCATAACCACGATACACCTTATGGGATGGGGCTTTGTTGATTACTTTGGTGGGTACTAGCATGGAACCCGCATTACTAGTGGCAGGGGTAGTGTGGTCACTCTCAATACGGGGTCGTGTCGGTATGGACGATCATGCGCTGTCTTCACACGCACCAGGCACACCGATCATCCATGCATGTATGCTGCATGGATGCTACATGTGATGTACATCATGTGGGCTATGTACCAATCGAGTGGACTCTTTGTTTAGTATTGCCAGGGGAAAGGCATTGTTCGGGTACTTACCTCGGGTTCGTTAAATACCGTGAGTCGCGGATGACACGGAAGTTCCCCGAGTCTTGTGGGTAAAGTGTGCAACCTCTGCAGAGTGTAAAACTATTCGAATAGCCGTGTCCACGGTCAAGGATAGTTGGATGACCGCTCTTGTGCTACGTCCAAATGTTTACTAAACTTGGTGTGTGCGTGTGTGGATGACACAGAGATGATACTTGAGATAAGTCAGATGACTTGACGTGATGACTAAACATGAGATGTTCAACCCCCTGGTTATGACGATATCTGTAACTTGTTCACATGGATATCGACCAACTATTGATGCATGCTTACATAAGTTACTTGATCATGTCATTTCATACAAAAAACTAGCTTTCTACAAAACACCTATTTAGTGCTATATCATGCATTTTTATTGCCTTGTTCCAACACGGGTTGCTTGCGAGTACATTCAAAGTACTCATTGGTTTGCCACTAGTTATTGATTGGTCAGGCTTGGAAGAACAGGAGTACGTTGAAGAGTTCATTGGTGACGAACATGCAAACTAGGATGCTTCCCAGTCAGAATGCATGTAGGTTTAAGACAGATGGCATGGGTTCATGCTTTCGACCAAGATTTTCGATGCTTGTTATGTTTAAGTGTTTGTCCCTCGCGGCCCTATCTATGTAAGACTTGACCTTCATGGTCTTTATTTGTGTAAGACGGTATGTAAAGATGTAAGATTCTTGTTATTCAGCTTCTGTGTGTTAAGTGAGCATTGATCTCTGGGATCACTGTACACGTGCATTCGGTGATCACAACTTATGAGTCGGGGTCCCCACACCTCTATGGTCAAGAACCAATAGCGGGACCTAGATTCCCATATTGGTTCCTACATATTCTCCGAAGATCTTTGTCGGTCGAACCACGATGTCAAGGATTCAATCAATCCCATATGCAATTCCTTTTGTCCATCGGTATATTATTTGCCCAAGATTCGATCGTCGGTATCTCAATACCTAGTTCAATCTCGTTACTGGCAAGTCTCTTTACTCGTTCCATAACACAAGATCCCGTGACTAACTCCTTAGTCACATTGCTTACAAGCTTCTTGTGATGTTGTATTACCGAGTGGGCCCAAAGATACCTCTTCGTCCTACGGAGTGACAAATCCCAGTCTTGATCCATGCCAACCCAATAGACACCCTCGGAGATACCTGTCACTACTGGAATCAGAGTATTTGTCGTCTTCCTGTTGAAGGCAAAAGGAAGACTTTGCCGTCTGCTGTGAGAAAGCGGCCGGCAAAGAAAGACCTGATGGCAAAATTAAGTTATGTCGTCTGTCCTTTCTTTGTTGTCCACTAGCGGACGACAAAGATGCCAATGGCAGATGGCAAAGAGGATGGTGGGAGCCATGGGTGCACGGCGTTGGTTAGGTCACACTTTTGCCGTCAGCTAACAAACGGCAAAGAGGGACCCCCCCTCTTTGTCGTCCGTTAGCGGATGGAAAAGAGCGCGTGCCCTTAACGGTAAGCTCACACCCCACTATATCCATTGTTCCCCACTCCCCCCCGCCCGCCCGTGCGTGCTCTTCTCTCTCTCCCTCTCCCTCTCCCTCTCGTCGCCGCCCCCGTCGTCGTCGCCGCCCTGCGCCCCCACCCTGCAACCCGCCCATGCCGCTCCTCTGCCCCATGGCCGCACCGCTCCCCGCCCTGCTCGTGCCCTCACCTCGCAGCTCCACCGTCGCCGCCGCCGCCCCACGCCCTCTGCCCCAGCGCCCCGCTGCAACGACCTCTGTCATACCGCCTTGCCATGGCGCCGCCGCACCACGCCCTCGTGGCCGCATCGCTCCCCACCCCGCTCACGCCCCTGCCTCGCAGCTCCGTCGTCGTCGGCGCCGCCCTGCGCCCTCTTCCCCGACGCCCCGCCGTGGCGCCCTCTGCCCTGCCACCCCGACATTGGCGGCCCCATAGCTGGCCGCCCAACGCCCCCTACCCCGCCACCTCTGGTGAGCTCCTGCCCCGACAGGGCTCTCGCCCCTTTTTCCTATTTCTTTTTTTGTTTATTTTAATAGATGTTTATTAGTTACTTTATTTAATAGATGTTTTAGTTAGTTTAAGTAGATAGTTAGTTTTTTAATAGATGTTTATTAGTTAGTTTATTTAATAGATGTTTTTATATTTTCTGTTAAATTAGATAGTTAGTTCATTAGGTAGAAAAAACTTAGATAGAAAATAAAAAACATAGAAGAATAGAAGAAAATAAAAAAACTAGAAGAAAAGAAGAAGAAAAGAAAAAGGAAAAAAGGAAAAATATGAAGAAGAAAAATGAAAAGAAGAAGAAAAAGAAGAAGAAGGAAAAGAAGAAGAGTGAAAAGAAGAAGAAGCAAAAGAAGGTAAAGAAGAAGAATAAGAGGAGGAGGAGGAGGAGAAGAAGAAGAAGAAGAAGAAGAAGAAGAAAAGGAAGAAGAGGAGTAAGTAGAAAGGGAAGAAGAGGAAGAAGAAGAAAACGACACCCCGGCCCCCGACGCCATCGACCCCCAACACCACCGACCCGCGACCCCCGATGCCACCGACCCTCGAACCCTAACGCCATCGACCCCCGACGCCACCAACCCCCGACCCTCGACGTCACCGACCCCTGACCCTCGACGCCACTGACTCCCGATGCCATCGACCCCCGACCCCCGACCAAGTCATAGTTTTGTAGATTATGAGTTAGGCCACATATTTTCCCATTTTGTTATAAAACATCATATTTATGTTGATCGGGTGGATTTCAATGTGCAGTTGTTCGACGACCACCCCATGCGTTGGACGAGCTCTGCCCCTGCGTTCGTTGGTGAGCACAAATGACATCTCCTCCCCCAGACCCTTTAACTTGCTCTGTTCCGGTCTTCATGCCGATGAACCTTGCTAGCTATAGGTGTCTTCAATCATCAGTATGCATGACCAGTATGCGTCTCCTGTTCGAAAGGGCGGCATCTATAAATATGCATGTATTGGCATATCTATAACTGCCATCCTTTCGAATTGTCCAATATTATCCATGGACAGACCGGGTATGTGTAGATTGGGTTTGTTTTCCCGTATGATCTGCTCCGGATCCGATGCGGAATTTCATTAGTGCCTCCCTGTTGTTCTCCATCTACACATCCTCTCTGCTTATTGCCGAGACGTGTATCAGGAGAACAGCGGGGAGGTGCTGCTGAAATTATGTGTCAGATCTGGAGCAAAGCATGGGAAAACGAACCCAATCTACACATACTCGGGTGGGATTAGGACCTATCTCTACCTATTAGCATGTAGGTTGCATGGACGCAATAAAACTGACAAACATGATTAACGGGTGAATATAGATGATGAAGTATATATATATTTCTTGTGTGTTTAGTAGGTAGGAAAGATGAGTGATCGTGCTTGATGTACACCGGTCACCCTAGTCAAAAAGAAATGACCATTGAATGGTTAACAAAAACCAAGGGGTTCCTGAGCGCCGCATTTGCAAATGGCCAGGAAATAACCTGGTGCCCCTATGTATGGTGCGATAATAATATGAAGTGGACACAGGATGAAATGGGTAAACACTTGTAGAAGTGGGGTTTTATGCCTGATTATACGGTGTGGAGATTTCATGGTGAGTCTGCCCAACGTGCTAGAGCTGAGGTTGTTCGTCGTCGCACTGATGAGCATGGTACCAGGATCAAAGACATGGTGCAAGACTTTGATGATTCTCGGGATTCAGACGATGAGATGGAGGAATCTGCAAAGGCCTTCTATGCAATGTTGGAGTCTTCAAAACGTCCTCTCCATGAGCACACTAAGCTTTGTCACCTGGATGCCATCACGCAAGTAATGGCTTTGAAGGCTCAGTTCAACCTAGGAATATAATGCTACGACACGATGATGACGATATTTGGACGCTTTCTACCCAAAGGCCATGTATTGCCAGCAAACCTGTACCATTCAGACAAAATCCTATGTGCGCTTAAGATGCCCTATGAGAAGATAGATGCATGTGACAATGGATGTGCCTTATTTATGCTTGACTATGTGGGCTTGAACTATTGTCCCATTTGCAAGTCTTCCAGGTATGTTGTGGTAGACAACAATATGGGTGAGAAGAATTAGACCAAAATGCCAATTAATGTTCTTCGGTATCTGCCAATCATACCAAGACTTCAACATATTTTCATGGTCGAAGAGACGGCCAGACAGATGGCATGGCATAAATTGGGAAAAAGAACCGAACTAGATGCAGATGGGAATTCGATGTTGGGACACACTTTAGACGCTTTTGCGTGGAAGCACTTCGATGCATTACATAATGATAAAGCGGCAGAACCAAGGCATCCTCGAGTCGCCATCAGCACGGATGGGTTCCAAGTGTTTGGTGACGGCAACCCAATAAAGTTGCTGGCCTGTATTTGTCATTCCACTCAATCCACCCGGAGAGATTATGAGAAGAAAGAACATTTTCTTGACGTTGATAATTCAAGGGCCCAACTATCCGAGGAAGAATATGAATGTGTACATGCAGCCGCTTAAGGATGAATTGCAAGAAGCTTGGGATAATGGAATCAAGACATATGACGGCGCTTCCAAAAAAACTTCAAAATGCATGTGTGGTACATGTACTCAATGCAAGACATGTCGGCGTTGAGCTATTCATTGGCTGGTGTGTGCACGGAAGGTTCCCGTGCCCCACATGCAAGGCAGCTCTTGAGTTCCGTTGGCTGTAGGTGGGTCGCAAGTATTCTTGCTTTGACTTGCATAGATAGTTCATGGATCCTCACCATAAGTTCAAAATATACAAGAAGAATTTCATGAAAGGTAGAGTTGTCAAAAAATCTGCACCACCTGCTTTGACAGGCCAACAGACCCTGGATTAGATAAACGCTCTCGAGCTGGATCCAATACGTCCAGGTTATTTCAAAGGGTATAATACGAAACACGCCTGGACTCACAAGATATGCTTGTGGGATCTGACTTACTTTAAAAAGACCTCCTTTGCCCAAACAACATCGACATGATGCACACTGGAAAAAATATCGTCGAGGCCCTTTTTGGTACATTGTTCGGCATAGAGAGAAAGAGAAAGGATAATCCTAAGGCTAGAGTCAATCAGGAGGCTCTATTTGATAGACTATTACAAAACATGCGACAACCATTAGGAAAGAAGAACTGGAGGAAACCAAAGGCACGGTTCAATCTTGGAAGGCCAGCTATCAGGGAAATGCTCTTATGGGTGAATATGCAGTTGATGTTCCCCGATGGGTATGTAGCGAATCTAAAGAGGGGAGCGAATCTTGACAAATTGAAAATATTTGGTCTCAAGAGTCATGATTGGCACATATGGCTTGAGCGGATATTGCCGGTGACGTTGCGTGGCTTTATCCCTGAGGATGAATGGCTAGTACTAGCGGAGCTGAGCTAATTCTTCCGCGCTCTTTATGCGAAAGAACTATTGCCTCACGTGCTAGACGAACTGGAAGAGTTGGTGCCGGAGTTGATCTACAAGTTAGAAAAGATCTTTCCACCGGGCTTCTTTAATCCAATGCAACATTTGATTTTGCATCTCCCGACCGAGGCAAGATTGGGGGGCGTGCAAAATCATTGGTGCTTTGGAACTGAGAGGATACAAAAGACGCTTCAAGCAAAATGTAAAAATAAACGTAGAATTAAAGCATCAATGGCCGAGGCATTCATTACTAAGGAGGCGGCAAACTTCGTGAAAGCACACTATGAAGCCAAGAATCGCCATTTGCATAATCCGAAGCCTTGGTACAATGATGGCGACCCTGAAAAAGTTTGATCCAACCTCAGCCTATTCCAAGGGAAGCTCGCACCAGCTGGTGCTTCGAAAGCAACAATGCTGGATGTCGAAGAATGGTGGTGTGACACCCCGGACAGAACCGTCGATGGTCATTACTCCTGGCGAGATCTAGACTGGCCTCACACATCAATACTAGCCTTTTCTGCGCACTTTGTCCTCACTCATGTGCACCCGGTCACCCATACTAGACCTACTCCAAGCCAAGCACGCTTAACCTAGGAGTTCTGCTCGAATGGGCTCCTGGAAAAGAAGGAATTCCTTATGTATATGAGTAGTCTATCATCCCTAATAATGCTTCCAGTCCAATACATGTGTCATTCCGTGTGCCACGACGGGTCACAAACTTCATTAACAACATGACCACGCACCTGTCGGCAAACATCCGTGTAACCACGAGGGTCGGCTCTGATACCAACTTGTAACGCCCCAAACACGCCCGCCGGTGGTCGCTACTCCTGGCGGGATCTAGACTGGCCTCACACATCAATACTAGCCTTTTCTGCGCACTTTTTCCTCACTCATGCACACCTGGGACCAACTTCCCGGTCAGTCACCCATCCTAGAACTACTCCAAGCCAAGCACGCTTAACCTGGGAGTTCTGTTCGAATGGGCTCCCGGAAAAGAAGGAATTCCTTATTGATATGAGTAGTCTATCATCCCTAATAATGCTTCCAGTCCAATACATGTGTCATTCCATGTGCCAGGATGGGTCACAAACTTCATGAACAACATGACCATGCACCAGCCTATCACAGGCGGACCATTTTGTTGTATATCTTCAACAACCTAACAGAAGTGTGGCCGTACATCGAGTAAGTTCTCGGTACATTGTTTTGCAACTTCTAATTCCTTTGAACTGCTCTTATTCCCAGATATGTGATACCATCAATACGTCACCAAATTCTCAGATGGAGCGATGATCCAAAACGATTCCATCGAAGAGTATGAGCTTCTGGCAAAGCATGGAGGCGGCTATTCCGGTTTCATCTCTTGGTTCAAACAAATGGTAATTTCCATTAGACCATTTCATTTCTTTGTCTAGTTTGTGGCTAATGCAATAATCCTTTCGTATCAAACTTGTAGGCTAATTCAGAGTCTATGGACGCCGAATTGAGACAAGTCGCTAATGGTTTTCGCTATAAGATCCGTTCATTTGACAAATACGACATCAACGGGTATCACTTTCATAGTTTTGGCAAAGAGCTATCTACGACCGACTAAAAGTCTACAAATTGTTGTGTCTCCGCTGTCGGCGAAGGAGGTGTCGAGTATTATGGAAGAATTGAAGCAATTTATGAACTTATATTCGTTGGTGATAACAGACCAAACATCGTAGTCTTCAAATGTTATTGGTTCCAACCGAAGGAGACTAGAAGGACTCATGAACAAATAGGGCTAGTCGAAATCAAACAAAGCAACCATTTAGATGTTCCCGACGTCTATATTATGGATCAACGGGCGACCGAAGTTTTCTCTCTATTGTGGGCCTACCAAACTCATCCAAATCTGAATGGTTGGGATGTCGTTTATGATGTGCCTCCACATTTTAGACCACCTCCCCTCAATGAAGATGATTATGAACCTCACATTAACCCAGACAAATATGAAGGGGAATTCTTCCAAGAAACACATCTTTCCAGAAAACATTTCAAGAACCGCTCTACTTCACCCCAGAACATTGAGGTAGACAGCGATAGTGAATCCGACTTCACCCCTGAGGCGGAACAAGAAGAGATGGAAGAAGAAGAGGTTACTGTTGTGGATGACCTCTCAATGTTTGACCGATTACATAAAGGAGGCCTTCCACATGTTGCACCCGATAGTGATGATGATGCATTTATTAATGATAGTGATGATGATGCATTTATTGATCCCGGAGCATATATAGACGATGAAGATTATTATTAGTTCATGTCAGGTATACATGATGATGATACATTCAAATTATATATATATATATATATTACTATTCATGTTGGTATTCAATTGTTTATGTTGTACTAATTTTGTTTACTCTTTGTCATGGCAGGTGTTGAAATATGGTGGGCGCGGGTCGAGAGTGATCCGAGGATCCTTCGTCGGTGCGTGGTGGGAGGGGTACTTCCATTCCACCCCAAACTCTCGAGAGAGCATTGTATGACAGTATTGGGTCACCCGAGGGCACTTCTTCGTCAGTGAAGTTGCCCATCGGGAGAGGAGGTTGGGGGGAGAAGAGAGATCCTAAAGCTACACGTGGTGGCCATGGGAGAGGTATGAAGGCTGCTACGCCTTCCTCGCCGCCACCCCAGCTGATTCACCAGAGCACAGGACTGCTACGATGGACTCGTCTGAGGTGGAGGCTACAAGGACTCCTATCCACGAGCCTCGGGTCGATGATCCCTCTGTCCCAGACGCTTCGACCCATGAGACTCCTGTGCCAAATGCCTCATCCCGCGGGACTCCCGTGCCAGGCGCTTCATCCTACAAGACTCCACAGGCTTCCACCGGATGGGATACCTGGCCAGATCTGCATCAGCCAAAGCTGAGTGGTCATGCTGATGGTGGAGGGGGTCGGCTTTCTGATAGCGGCGACGAGGTGGTTCAGGGCACCGTCTACCAGCGTGGGTGTACACGGCTCCCGCCCGTGCCGGCGACCCACGAGTAAAGGTGGTTGATTAAGCATGAGTCACTGAAGTAAGTGCATTTACTCTTTTTAAACCTTTTGCCTTCATGTTTCTTCACATATCTAATGTGTTGGCTTCGTCATACTGCAGGGGTTGGGTCCATGCCAAGGATGTCCGCAGGCCCAACTCCATCCCTGGTGTGATTTTACGGCATAACTGTTGGAAATATGTCCTAGAGGCAATAATAAATTAGTTATTATCATATTTCCTTGTTCATGATAATCGTTTATTATCCATGCTATAATTGTATTGATCGGAGACTCAAATGCATGTGTGGATACATAGACAAAACCATCTCCCTAGTATGCCTATAATAGACTAGCTCGTTGATCAAATATGGTTAAGGTTTCCTAGCCATGTACATGAGATGCCATTTGATAATGGGATCACATCATTAGGAGAATGGTGTGTGGAAAAGACCCAAACTACAAACGTAGCATATGATCGTGTCAATTTATTGCTACTGTTTTCTGCATGTCAAGTATCCATTCCTATGACCATGAGATCATGTAACTCACTGACACCGGAGGAGTGCCTTGTGTGTATCAAACGTCGGAACGTAACTTGATGACTATAAAGGTACTCTATGGGTATATTCAAGGGTGTCTATTGGGTTGGCATGGATCAAGAATGGGATTTGTTACTCCGTGTAACGGAGAGGTATCTCAGGGCCCACTCGGTAATACAACATCACAACAAGCCTTGCAAGCAATGTGACTAAGTGTTAGTCACGGGATCTTGTATTACGAAACGAGTAAAGAGACTTGCTGGTAACGAGGTTGAACTAGGTATGGAGTTATTGACGATCGAATCTCGGGCAAGTAACATACCAAAGAACAAAGGGAACATCATATGGGATTAACTGAATCCTTGACATAGAGGTTCGACCGATAAAGATCTTCGTAGAATATGTAGGAACCAATATGGGCATCCAGGTCCCGCTATTGGTTATTGACCGTAGAGGTGTCTCGGTCATGTCTACATAGTTCTCGAACCCGCAGGGTCTGCACACTTAAAGTTCGGTGACGTTTCGGTAGTATAGAGTTATGTATGGTGGTAATCGAAGGTTGTTCGGAGTCCCAGATGAGATCACGGATGTCACCAGGAGCTCCGGAATGGTCTAGAGGTAAAGATTGATATATGGGATAATAGTGTTTGATCTCCGAAAGGGTTCCGGAATTCACCGAAAATACTTTCGGATGTTTCTCGAAATGTTCGGGGTATAGGGAAACTTTATTTGCGCCAAGGGGTAAAGCCCATGAGGCTTTAGGAATGTGCAAAAGATGTTTTGTGGAGACCAGGGGCCAGACGCCAGGGACCCTGGCATTTGGGGCCAGACGCCAAGGACCTTGGCGTCTGGTCTTGGAGTCCGAGGAGGACTCTTGCCTTGAGGGCAAACCGACCTTGAGGAGGATTTTTCTCCAAGTTTCGACCCCAGGGCTCAGCATATAAATAAAAAGGCGGGGCTAGCACTTGGAATACATCAAGAAACCCTAAGCCATGTGCTACCTCTCCTCTAGTTCGTAGTTTCTCCTCTAGATCGGTTTTCAGTAGTGCTTAGGCGAAGCCCTGCTGGAATTCCTCCACCACCATCGCCACAACGCCGTCGCGATGCCGGAGAACTTGTCTATATCTCTTCTCACTCTTGCTGGATCAAGAAGGCGGAGATCGTCATTGAGCTGTACGTGTGCTGAATGCGGAGGTGTCGTCCGCTCGGCGCTAGATCAGAAGTACCATGATCAAGATCGCGAGATGGATCATGATAAGATCGCGGGACGGATCGTGAGTTCGTGGGACGGATCGTGATTGGATCGCAGGACGGATCATGATGAGATCGCAGGACGCTCCGCGATTTGGATCGCGAAGACGTTCGACTACACCAACCGCGTTTCTTAACGCTTCCCGCTTAGCGATCTACAAGGGTATGTAGATTCACTCTCCCTCTCGTAGATGCTCATCACCATGGATAGATCTTGCGTGTGTGTAGGAAAAATTTTGTTTCCCATGCAATGTTCCCCAACAGTGGCATCTGAGCTAGGTCTATGTGTAGATGAGATCTCGAGTAGAACACAAAGAGTTTGTGGGCGTTGATGCTTAGATTTCTTCCTCCCTTGGTCGTATTTTGGTTCAGTGGTATTGTGGTATGAAGCGGCCCGGACCAACCTTACTCATACGCTTACGAGAGACCGGTTCCATCGACTAACGTGTAACTTTGTTGCACAAAGATGGCTGGCGGGTGTCTGTTTCTCCTACTTTAGTTGGATCGGATTCGACAAAGGCGGTCCTTGAGAAGTTTGAAAATCAACTTATGTATCACCGTTGTGGTTTTGCATAGGTGATAATTGTTCTTGCTAGATACACGTAGCAGCCACGTAAAATATGCAACAACAATTAGAGGACGTCTAACTTGTTTTTGCAGGGTATGTTGTGATGTGATATGGAAAATTACATGATGAGATATATGTGATGTATGAGATGATCATGTGTTGTATAGAATATGATGACTTTCATGTCGATGAGTACGGCAACCGGCAGGAGCCATAGGGTTGTCTTTAATTATTGTATGACCTGCGTGTCAATCATTGAGCGCTATGTGATGCTTTACTTCATCGCTAAATGGTAGCAATAGTAGTAGAAGCATGGTGGGCATGACAACCACGATGGCAACATGTTGATGGAGATCATGGTGTCATGCCAGTGACGATGGAGATCATGCCGGTGCTTTCAAGATGGAGATCAAAAGCACAAGTTCATGCCCATATCATGTCACTTATGATTTGCATGTGATGTTAATCCTTTTATGCACCTTGTTTTGCTTAGGACGGCGGTAGCATTATAAGGTGATCCCTTGCTTAAATTTCAAGATGAATTGTGTTCTCCCCGAGTGTGCACCGTTGCGAAAGTTTGTCGTGTTGAGACACCACATGATGATTGGGTGTGATAGACTCTACGTTCACATACAATGGGTGCAAGCCAGTGTTGCACATGCAGAACACTCGAGTTAAACTTGACGAGCCTAACATGTACATACATGGCCTCGGAACACAAGAGACCGAAAGGTCGAACATGAGTCATATAGTAGATATGATCAACATGATGATGTTCACCATTGAAACCACCTCAACTCACATGATGATCGGACTTGAGTTGGTGAATTTGGATCATGTGTCACTCTAATGACCGGAGGGATGTCAATTTGAGTGGGAGTTCTTAAGTAATATGATTAATTGAACTCATTATCATGAACATAGTTAGTAGTGTCTTTGCAAATTATGTTGTAGATTACTAGCGCACGATATAGCTCCCTTAAATTTTTATAGGTTCCTAGAGAAATAGAGTTGAAAGATGATGGTAGCAATATTGCGCATTGGGTCTGTGATCTGAGGATTGTCCTCATTGCTGCACAGAAGGCTTATGTCCTTAATGCACCGCTCGGTGCGCCACCCCCTCTAGCATCGTCTGTAGATGTTGTGAACATCTGACAGGCATGTTCTGATAACTACTTGATAGTTTATTGCGTCATGCATTATGGCTTAGAATTGAGGCTCCAAAATGTTTTGAACGTCATGGAACATATGAGATGTTCTAAGAGCTGAAGTTGGGATCTCAGGCTCGTGCCCATGTTGTGAGATATGAGATCAACAAGATTCTCCTGTAAGATGAAGGAGAATAGCTCAATCATTGAGCATGTGCTCAGATTGTCTGGGTGCTACAATCGCTTGAATCGAGTGGGAGTTGATCTTCTAGATAAGATAGTGATTGATATAGTTCTCTGAGTCACTATCACTAACCTACTAGAACTTTGTGATGAACTATGATTATGCCAGGGATGGAAATGATGATCCCTGAGCTGTTCGCGATGTTTGACACCGTGAAGGAAGAAATCAAGAAGGAGCGTCAATTGTTGATGGTTAGTAAAACCACTAGTTTCGAGAAGGGCAAGGGCAAGGAGGGAAACTCTAGTGAAGCAACCCAAAGTTGAACCCAAACCCGAGGCTAAGTGCTTCTATTATGAGGAGAGCGGTCACTAAAGCGGAACAATCCTAGATTCTTGGTAGATAAGAATGCTGGCAACGTCGATAGAAGTATATTTGATATGCGTGTTATTGATGTGTACCTTGCTAGTACTCCTAGTAGCACGTGGGTATTGGATACTGGTTTGGCTGCTAAATGTTTGTAACTAGAAATAAAAGCTACGAAATAAACGGAGACTAGCTAAGGGTGAGGTGACGAAGTGTGTTAGAAATGTTTCCAAGGTTGATGTGATCAACATCACACGCTCTCTCTACCTTCGGGATTAGTGACAAACCCAAATAAATGTTATTTGGTGTTTGCGTTAAGCATGAACATGATTAGATCGTGTTTATTGCAACACGATTATTCATTTAAGTTAGAGAATAATGGTTATTCTGTTTACATGAATAATACCTTCAATGGTCATGCACCCAGTGAGAATGGTTTGTTGAATCTTGATCATAGTAATACACATGTTCATAACATTGATTCCAAAAGATACAAAGTTAATAATGATAGTACCACATACTTGTGGCGCTGCCGCTAAATGTCATATTGGTATAAATCGCATGAAGAAAACTCCAAGCTGATGGACCTTTGGACTCATTCAATTTCGAATCGGTTGAGAAATGCGAACCATGCCTCTTGGGCAAGATGACTAAGGACCCCGTTTTCAGGTTTGATGGAGTAGGCAAGTGATTTATTGGAAATGATACATGTTTATGTATGCAACTCAATGAGTCTTGAAGTGTGCGGTGGATATCGTTATTTTCTTACCTTCACTGATGATTTCAGTAGATAATAGTGTATGTTTACTTAATGAAACACAAGTCTGAATCGTTTGAAAAGTTCAAGCAAATTAAGAGTGAAGTTTAAGATCATCGTGACAAGAAGATAAAAATGTCTGATATATGATCGTGGAGGTGAATATCTGAGTTACGAGTTTGGCATACAACTTTAGACAATGTGAAAGTTGTTTCACAACTCACGCCACCTGGAACACCATAGTGTGATTGTGTATTTGAATGTCATAGTCATGCTATATTGGATATGGTGCATACTATGATGTCTCTTATCGTTTTGCCACTATCATTTTGGGGTTATGCATTAGAGACAACTACATTCACTTTAAATAGGGCACCATCTAAATCCGTTGAGATGACACCATATGGTTTGGCAGAAACCTAAGGTGTCATTTCTTAATGTTTGGGGCTGCAACGATTATGTGAAATGGGTTTTCACCTAATGAGCTCGAACCCAAAGCAGACAAATGCATCTTCATAGAAAACCCTAAGAACAGTTGGGTATACCTTCTATCTCGAATCAGAGCACAAAGTGTTTGTTGCTAAAACGGATCCTTTCTCGAGAAAGAGTTTCCCTTGAAAGAATTGAGTGGGAGGAAGATAGAACTTGATGAGGTTGTTGAACCTTTGTTCAACCAGAGAGTAGCGCAGCGTAGAAAGATGTTTCTGTGGAGCCTATGTTAGTTGAAGAGGAAGTTAATGATGATGATCATGAAGCTTCGTATCAAGTTAATAACGAACCTCGTAGGTCGACAAGGACGCGTACTGCTCCTGAGTGGTACGACAACCCTGTCTTAGAAGTCATGTTGTTGGACAACGATGAACCTACGAGCTATGGAGAAGCGATGGTGGGCCCGGATTCCGACAAATGGTTTGAGGCCATGAAATCCGAGAAAGGATCCATGTATGAAAACCAAGTATAGACTTTGGTAGACTTGCTCGTTGGACGGCAGGTCGTCAAGTACAAATGGACCTTTAAGATGAAGACAGACGCTGATGGTAAATGTCACCATTTATAAAGCTCGACTTGTCACAAAGAAGTTTCTAACAATTTCAAGGAGTTGACTGCGATGAGACTTTCTCACTCGTAGCGATGCTAAAGTCTGTTGGAATTATGTTGGCAGTTGCTGCATTTTTCAGTCATGAAATCTGGCAGATGGACGTCAAAACATTGTTTCCTTAACAGTTTAGTTGAGGAAAGGTTGTATGTGATACAACTAGAAGGTTTTGTCAGTCCTAAGGATGCTAAAAGGTGTGCGATCTCCAGCAATCCTTCTATGGGATGGACCAAGCATCTCGGAGTTGGAATATGTGCTTTGATGAGGTGATCAAAGTTTTTGAGTCTATACAAAGTTTATGAGAAACTTGTTTACAACAAAGTGAGTGGGAGCACTATAGAGTTTCTGATAAGCATATGTGGTTGACATATTATCTATCGAAAATGATGTAGAATT
Organism: Hordeum marinum; assembly: GCA_022496015.1. NCBI lineage: Eukaryota > Viridiplantae > Streptophyta > Magnoliopsida > Poales > Poaceae > Hordeum > Hordeum marinum. The sequence goes on from CM039673.1 coordinate 165,146,590, forward strand.
TCTGGAAAGCATAAACTGTTGTTTGAAAAAGGAGTTTTTCAAAGGAAGACCTAGATAAAGCTGCCTAATTGTTGGGCATCAAGATCTATAAAGATAGATTAAGATGCTTGATGAGACTTTCAATGAGTACATACCTTGAAAAGATTTTGAAAGAGTTCAAAATGGATCAGTCAAAGGAAGATTTCTTGCCTGATTTGTAAGGTGTGGAGTTGAGTGAGACTCAAAGCTCGACCACGGCAGAAGGAAGAGAAAGGACGAAGGTCGTCTCCTATGCCTTAGCCATAGGCTCTATATTATGCCATGTTGTGTACCGCACCTGGTGTGTGCCTTGCCATGAGTTTGTCAAGGGGTACATGAGTGATCCAGGAGTGGATCGCTGGATAGTGGTCAAGATTATCCTTAGTAAATAGAGGACTAAGGAAATATTTCTTGGTTATGGAGGTAATAAAGAGTTTGTTGTAAAGAGTTACATCGATGTAATCTTTAACACCAATCCGGATGACTCTTAGTAGCAATCCGGATACGTATAGTGGAGCAACCATTTTGAATAGCTCCAAGTGGATTGTGGTAGTAGTGTCGACAGTATGACATAGTGATTTGCAAAGTACACACGGATCTGAATATCGCAGACCCATTGACTAAAAGACCTCTCTCACATGCAAAGCATGATCGAGCCCCAAAACCCATTGGGTGTTAGATTCATAACAATGTGAATCACATGGTGATGTGAACTAGATTATTGACTCTAGTGCAAGTGGGAGACTATTGGAAATATGCCCTGGAGGCAATAATAAATTAGTTATTATCATATTTCCTTGTTCATGATAATCGTTTATTATCCATGCTATAATTGTATTGATCGGAGACTTAGATGCATGTGTGGATACATGACAAAACCATGTCCCTAGTATGCCTCTAATAGACTAGCTCGTTGATCAAAGATGGTTAAGGTTTCCTAGCCATGGACATGAGATGTCATTTCATAACGGGATCACATCATTAGGAGAATGGAGTGATGGATAAGACCCAAACTACAAACGTAGCATATAATCGTGTCAGTTTATTGCTACTTTTTTTTGCATGTCAAGTATTTATTCCTATGACCATGAGATCATGCAACTCACTGACGCCGGAGGAGTGCCTTGTGTGTACCAAATGTCGCAACGTAACTGGATGACTATAAAGGTACTCTACAGGTATCTTCGAGGTTGTTTGTTGGGTTGGCATGGATCAAGATTGGGATTTGTTACTCCATGTGACGGAGAGGTATCTCAGGGCCCACTCGGTAATACAACATCACAACAAGCCTTGCAAGCAATGTGACTAAGTGTTAGTCACAGGATCTTGTATTACGGAACGAGTAAAGAGACTTTCCGGTAACGAGGTTGAACTAGGTATGGAGATACCAACGATCGAATCTCGGGCAAGTAATAGACCGAAGAACAAAGGCAACATCATACGGGATTAACTGAATCCTTGACATAGAGGTTTGACGGATAAAGATCTTCGTAGAATATGTAGGAACCAATATGGGCATCCAGGTCCCGCTATTGGTATGGTGGTAATCGAAGGTTGTTCGGAGTCCCGGATGAGATCCCTGACGTCACGAGGAGCTCCGGAATGGTCCGGTGATAAAGATTGATATATGGGATAATAGTGTTTGGTCTCTGAAAGGGTTCCGGAATTCATCGGAAATAGTTTCGGTTGTTTCCCTAAATGTTCGGGGTACAAGGACACTTTATTTGGGCCAAGGGGTAAAGCCCATGAGGCTTTAGGAAGGTGCAAAAGATGTTTTGCGGAAGCCAAGGGCCAGACGCCAGGGACCCTGGCGTTTGGGGCCAAATGCCAAGGACTTTGGCGTCTGGTCCTGGAGTCCGAGGAGGACTCTTGCCTGGCGGGCGAACCGACCTTGAGGAGGATTTTTCTCCAAGTTTCTACCCCAGGGCTCAGCATATAAATAAGGAGGTGGGGCTAGCACTTGGAATACATCAAGAAACTCTAAGCCACGTGTTGCCTCTCCTGTAGTTCGTAGTTTCTCCTCTAGATCGGTTTTCAGCAGTGCTTAGGCAAAGCCCTGCTGGAATTCCTCCACCACCATCGCAGCAACATCGTCACGTTGCCGGAGAACTCGTCTATCTCTCCACTCCCTCTTGCTAGATCAAGAAGGGCGGAGATCGTCATCGAGCTGTATGTGTGCTGAACGTGGAGGTGTCGTCCGTTCGGCGCTAGATTAGAAGGACCGTGATCAAGATTGCGAGATGGATCGTGATAAGATCGCAGGACGGATCATGATGAGTTCACGGGACGGATCATGATTGGATCGCGGGATGGATCATGATGAGATCGCGGGACGCTCGGTGATTTGGATCGCGAAGACATTCGACTACACCAATCGCGTTTCTTAATGCTTCCCGCTTAGCGATCTACAAGGGTAAGTAGATTCACTCTCCCTCTCGTAGATGCTCATCACCATGGATAGATCTTGCATGTGCGTAGGAAATTTTTTGTTTCCCATGCAACGTTCCCCAACAATAACTTCACGGGGTTTGTCACATTGCTCGACAAGGGACAGCAAGAAGAGGTAGGATTGAAATTGGAGCACTACTTGGCTACCCCGGCCCCGCCGCGGGAGATGATCGACGGTGTGTTGTGCCACACGAGGGCCAACATGGTCATCAGGAAATTTTGGGTAATCTCTCATTTACACAATTAAAAATCAATAATAGCTAGGTATTGTACTAATCAGTGTTTTGTCTTTCGATTGCAGACCTTCTATAGGTGTGAGGAGGGATACGAGGAGGCCGTGGAAAAGCTTATCGATTACAAGTGAAGGCGCCTACTACAGAACTTACAACACGAGGCTCAAGTACAGGCTGATTGAGACTACTACGCCTTGCAGCATATTAAGAAGCCCAAGTCATTGTCCCACCGAAAGTTTCTGGACAAGGAGCAGTACATGAAGGTAATTAATTATTCTTAAGGCCTTGTACTTAGTTTCCTTTGCTTTGATTCGTAGGCGCAGCTCTCAAATTTCTCTTTACTAACTTAGGTGCCCCCAAGATGGTGTGTGGATAATATGGATTTTTGGGAGGCGTTGGTGAATGAATGGTGCTCTGGCCAATGGCGAGTCGTCCACGATGATGCCAAGGCACGTCGTGCCCAAATGGAAGGTGTGCCACACCATCAAGGCAGCGCCAACATTTATCAGTTCAGGTGGAACTGGGTATGTGGTTTGCATCATGATTCTGGCAATTCATTCTTGTAGTGCTAGGTTTAGCCATTATTAATACTTTGTTCCTCGCTTGTAAGCTCATCACAATAAGTGCCTCATACAATAAGGTCAAGGCATTCTCTGAGTTTGACCTCGATAATCCCGAGAACCTCAACAATATCTCCTCCCACCACAAGCTCGTGCGGTACAGAGATGTGGGGAAGGCGGTGAATGGGGAGGACTTCAACCCGAGATAACATCCTATTGATCCAGACCTAGTAATGATAGCTAGCCACGGGAGGCCCCATGTCTCGATAGCCATTGGAGATGGACATACACGGTCTTCGAGCACTCTTCAGCAGATCAAGGCATGCCAAACGAGCTCCTGTCCTGAGATGCCGCCTCGTCCACAGCCAGTCCAGCTCGCCATCGAGGTTAGTCATACAGACTAAGATAGCTTTCCTCCATTACATTGTGTGTGCGAACAAAGATGATTACAATGCTAACAAGTAGTGGTGTTGCATGCTGCTCTACAGAAAGAGAGAGAGACAACCTAAGCGCTTCTAGTGGAACAGGCCTGGCAGGCGGCGGAGGAGAAGAAGGATCTGGAGGAGAGGACGACTAGGTTGTTAGAGGAGTAGAGGGCACGGACCAATGCATCTAACTGGGCCATGTGCGAGCTCATCGTGGTAAGTTTCTTCTTCTGATTAGCCAAATCATGCACTACATGCTCTATTTATTAATAACCAATATGATTGACTTGGCAAAACCAAATGTGCAGACTATGTGCGAGAAGACCGGCTAGACCCCTCCGCCGATGCCAGTCATTACCATGACTGCAACGGTGAGTTTCATTTCAATGTTCATTAGTTACTAGTCTTAACATTTCAGCGTCATCATGCTAACGCAAAATGATCTTTGGTATAGCATAACTCCCAAGCCGCATCGCATGACCCGAGATATCCCGGTGCTTCACCTCCATGATGACGAGGAGAGTAAGCCCTAATATGCCACTTACTTGTCTCATTTTCTCAAACAAATACAAACATAGCACTTAGACAAACTTAGCACAATGACAAACTTAGCACTTAGACAAATGTCATATTTTACCTAAGTTAGCTTTGTTTCCTCTAAAATGACATAGTAAGCTTACTTACCTCCAAAATGACATATTATACCTAAGTTAGCTCTAAAATGTGAAAGCACATTTTCTACCTTGGTGGTTTTGGTAATTAATAACAACATATAAGTCATTGAACTAATGTCTCCACCAAGTATATTTCAGGAAAACTTCAATGATAGGGATGGCAAAAGGATTATGGAGATTGTGAAATTACCCCAAGATGCAAGGAAATAGGTTGGCCAAGCTTGAAGCAAGAGGACTCTACATTTTATATTTGTGAGAAATCACTTTTGAGTCTATAGGAAAGCCAATGCTATTAAAAGGGGGTAAGGTTTTGTTGGTGAACAAAATGCTCATACGTGCACAAGTGATCGTCACCAAAAACGTCCGCAAGCTCTTCCACCAAAGTCTGTCTATAGCCAAACATTCAAAATTGGTGCAACCAACATTCATATCCCGATGCCACTGATTCCAGAACCTAGATAGACTCAGCCAAACCCTAGCCACTTTGGTCCAACCGATTCCAAACCGATGCCACCGAGTTTAGGTTGCCAACTTCCTGTTAGGCAAACTCACATTTTCGGTACCACCAAGAATGTTGGGTCGGCGTCACCGAGATTGGAAATCTGACCGTTGGTCACCTTATCGGTGCAACCGAGATTCGTATATCAGTCCCTCCGAGATTCAAAAGTTACCACCTTTTGGTCACTTCGATACCACCGAGATTAACACATCGGTGTCACCGAGTTGGTAATTTTGTGTGTAACGGTTGGTTTTTTGGGGATTCCTATATATACCCCTCCACCACCACCTACTCGAAAGAGAAGCACTCAGAACTATTCCATACCTATCCTATTAGATTTTCTGAGAGAGAACCACCTACCCTTGTGTTGAGATCAAGATCTTCCACTCCAACCATATGGATCTTGATTTCTAGCCTCCCCAAGTTTCTTTCCACCAATCCCATCTCTTCTACCAAGCCAGATCTGTGAGAGAGTGATTGTGTATTGAGGAGTCTATCATCTTGAAGCACAAGAGCAAGGAGTTCATCGTCATTATAAAGCCTATTACCTTTTGGAGGGTGGTGCCTCCTAGATTGGTTAGGTGTCGCTTGGGAGCCTCCTACTTCATGTTGTGGAGTGAACCAAGAAGTTTGTAAGGGCACGGAGATCGCCTGCTTTGCGAAGATCTACCCATAGTGAGGCTGGTCCTTCATGGACGGAAGCCATATGGAATAGTCAAGGTTGCTACTTCGTGGACCCTTATGGGTGGAGCCCTCCATGGAATCTCGCGATCGTTACCCTCTATGGGTTGAAGACTCCATAAATGTGGATGTACGATAGTGCCACCTATCGGAACCACAGGAAAAATCATCATGTCTACAATTGTGTTTGATCTTCCTACCCTATACCTTTTACTCATGCTTGTTGTTACTTTCCGCTGCTATACTCTTAGACTTGCATGTGTAGGGTGAAATTGACTTGCCATGAATGCTAAAACTACAAACACTAAAATTTGGGAAAAGGCAAAACTTTTATTTGGTCAAGTAGTCTAATCACCCCCCCCCCTCTAGACTTACTTTCGGTCCTACAAGTGGTATCAGAGCTTTGGCCTCCATTGCATTAGCCAAACAACCTAGGAGAAGTATGGCATCTAGTGAGGGTAATTATCACCGTAGAGGTCCATACTTTGATGGTACTAATTTTTCTAGTTGGAAGCACAAAATGAAAATGCATTTGCTTGGTCATAACCCCTCTATTTGGGCAGTTTTAGCATGAAGGTACTTTGATTGAGAATGCAAAAGGGATTTGGGATACTTTGATTGGTATGCATGAAGGTACAAAATCTGTGAGAGAATCCAAGTTGGATGTTCTTTAAAGTCAACTCGACAAGTTCAAGATGAAGGATGGTGAAGGAGTCGCTGAGATGTACTCTAGGCTAGCTCTCATCACCAATGAGATTGTCGGCTTAGGAAGCAAAGAAATGACTAAAAAATTCATCATCAAGAAGATACTTCGAGTTTTGGATGATCGATATGACGTTTTTTGCACATTGATCCAAATGATGCCCAACTACAAAGATCTCAAGCAAACGGAAGTGATTGGTAGAATTGTTGCTCATGAGATGACACTCAAAGACAAGGAAGAGCTTCACCACAAGTCTAGCGGTGCTTACAAAGCCACAAGTGATGCTCCTGCTACCTCAAGCGACAACCTTGTCACAAATGAAGAGATAAGCCTCATGGTCAAGAAATTCAACAAGTTCTACAAGAATAGAAGCAAAGATCGGAGCTCCAACTCAAGATATGAAGAGAAGAGTTCGTCAAGTCGTGACCGAAACTGCTAGAATTGTGGGAAGCCCGGACACTAATCCAATGAGTGCACGGCTCCTTACAAACGAAGAGAAGAGTCACATAGAAGACGAAGCTCAAGGAATGAATCACCTCGAAGAGAGAGAAGGAGTAGAGACGATCGTTATGAACGAAGACCCTCAAGGAGAACTAGACATTCGGAAAAGAAGGACAAGTACACCAAGATCTACTCAAGAAGGAAACATCAAGCTCATGTTGGTGAATGGATTTCCGGCTCTGACTCCGACAACCACTCCAAGAGAAGCTATCACTCCAACTCTGACTATAGTCAAGATGAAGGTGTTGCCGGAATGGCACTAGTGACTACCAACTCCTATGATCTATATGATTCACCAAACGAAGGTAGTGGAAGTTGCTTCATGGATAAAGTCCCCAAGGTATCACACCCCGAATATCTTGATTTCGATAGTGATGAAGATGATTTTCTTTGTGATGATGACTTGCTATGCGATAAAACTAGTGATGTTGATCAAAATGAACTTGATAATTCTCATGCTAGTCAAGGTAGGTCGATTAACAATGAGAAGATGAAAATAGAAGACCTAACTAAATAACTTAACACCCTTAAGTTAGCCCATGAATCTACTCTTGAAGATCATAGAGAGCTTGTAAGAACTCATGAGAAGCTACGCTTTCAAGAAGCACAATTTGGAGCAAGAACATGAATTTCTTAAAGTATCAATGATGATCTCCGAAAGAAGACTTCATCTTATCTTGCCAAATATCTACTCTTGTCTACATTCATGCCACAAGTAAAATCTAAGCAAATTAGTAACAAAGGCAAGAAAGGTTCTTCATCTAGTAGCAACAATAAAAATGCTAAACCCAATGATGTTGCTCCTAGTAGTTCTATTGATTCCACTAATGATGATTCTCTTAGCCAAGTTACACTTGAGCAAGAAAATTCTTTATTGAAAGGAATTATAGAGAAAGGTATATACAAGAGTCTTGCCGGGAGTAAGCAATTTGAGGAAATTGTACGCAAGCACGGAGGATACCGGAAGAATCATGGTGTTGGCTACTTCAATGCTAATGGAGTTGAATGGGAAGAAGGTCAATATCCTGAGCCCAAGTTTGTTCCTAAAAAGGAGAAGTATGAAAATACTCTTTCCAAGGGGACAACCACTCAAGATGACCTTCCACCACAAGACCACAAGCTCAAGGGCAAGAACAAGCTTCAAGAGAACATTGACTCATATGAAGATGAATCCCTAGCTATGGTGGAGTGGGTTCCCAAGGCTACTTGAAGCTCAACGTGTACAAGGGCTACTACAACACCAAGGATCCCCATGAACTTGATGTGGGTATCCAAGAAGAAGAACTAGAAAGTCCTTGAGGGGTGACTCCGCCAATGTAATTCACTCACATTCATTATTGGCAAGATCTATTTGCAATCAACATCAACCCTATGCAATAGCTCAAGGACTCACACATTCCCTCAAAGGTAATCAAGGGACAAGGTAATCAACAAAACAATGGACATCACACACATACTTTGCACTCCATGTCCATACATATCCTTGTATTTGTCTCTTGTGTGTTGGGCCTAACCCATGTAGGTGAGAAGAGTAAGGAAACAACAAGGATGCTCCCAAATCTTGGTGATCTTCATCAACTTTGAGCATCCACCACTACCTCACCAACATGAAGTCTTCATCGACAAAACCCAAGGTTAGTTTATCCCTATTATGGGGGGGTGTTACATCAAGGGGGAGCTTTACTCTAAGACTTGAGTCCAAGCATCTCTTAGTATGTGACAACATTAAATGCTTTACGTAAAAGTGGTAACCCCACTTGTGCTTAAACGATGAGTATGACCTATGATAAGGTATTCTTACTTGGCTCCTAAGTCAAATACTCATATATAGATGTCTTCGTCATCGCCCAAGTGCTTGTTAGATGCTAGAGTGTTTGTGCATGTTTGTCATGATTTCATTTGACATCTTATTGTGTGAGCATGTTGGTCTGCATTTATTTTCTCATTCGAGGACATCCAATTGTTGCTATTTGGTCTTTGATTTATATTTTGCCAATTGGATGGACAAGAATGCCTAGCACCACTCTTTAGCTATATATGCTTTCTCACCTCATACTCTATTCATGCTGCATCACAAAATTTGAACAAGTGCTTTTCGATCCCTTTGTGTGTGGAGCACTCGGACTTCCGTATCAACAAGGACTGACCATTAAAACCTCCCAAGTGCATCTCGATGGAACCAACTCCAAAATATCAGTCTCACCGAATGCCTAGGGTTGATCTGGTTGTCTATCTCGATACTACCGATTCCATATTCTCGGTTACACTAAGTTTCCCTGTCAACTGACAGTTGAGGAACTCGGTGACACCGACAATATAGAATTGGTGTCACCGACAGTGGTGGGTATATCTACTGTGGACCCCGACGCTTTGAAATTCATCCTCAAACCGTCGCGCCTCAGAACCCTAAGCTGCCGATTTCGAGACCCCTGGTCATCGCTCTTGTCCCCCTGCGCTCCTCCGCCGCTAGGAATCGTCGTCGTTGACGAAATCGTCTCCATCGTCACCACCATAGCAGATCCATCGCCGAGTTAGGGTACGGATTAGACCTCCTTTGTGCTCCCTGTCTGATTCTTGCGCATTGGATTTGTTTTTCTCTATGAGCCACCTATTGAACGTCTTCCTATCCACAAGAAATTCCCATAGTCTAGCAAATGATCGATTTACTAGGGTTTGCCTTCTGCCCGATGGAACTCGGTGGAACCGAATCAAACAAATCGGTGTCACTGATTTGTCTTTCTGTGTTGTTGAGAACTATCTTGGTGAAACCAAGTACTTCTTTTCGGTCTCACCAAAAAGAGTGCCAAGTTTCTGTTAATGGGATAGTCAGTCTCTGTAGCACCAAAAACTTTGCTTCGGCTGTACCGATTTTCATGTGACAGAACGCAAAACCTTGGAAATCTTTTGTTCGATCTTTCAAAAAACCAGCCTCATTTTGTGATGACTCATCTTCTCCTGCTATTCTATACTCTATTCACAGGGTCAGTATGTCAGTTGCTGAGGACAGTCAGAATTTGCCAGAGCAGGGTGTTGACATGAGTTCTGGCACTAGCCTTGAGCCTAGTACATCTTCAGATCCAAGCACCCCCAGCTCCCATGGGTTTCCCAAGGCTGCTACTAGGACCAGGAGGAAGCTAAATTCATATGAGGAGGATTCAGACTTTATCCCTGGGGAGATTCTTGCCAAGAAGCAAGAAAAAGCTGGTAAGAAGTCTGCTACTGAAGCCACTTCTTCCAGGAGAGTTTTTAGCAAAGTCTATTCTAGCTCCGAAGCCATGAGAGAACCTGAGAGTGCTAGGTCCACAATGACCATTGATCCCCCAAGGAAGTCTATGCCTAAGAAGATAGGGGAGAAGAAAGCCTACATCCATGTATGAAGATCCAGAGGAGGCAGTTGTTGCTGAAGAGGAGGATGAGCCAGATGCAAAGCTCCTCCCAAGAAGAAGGCCAAGAAACTTCTAGCTGGTGCTATGCCTAAATCAGGCACATCATAGAGCACCAAATCCAAGAAGGTTGCTGCTGAAAAGCCTAAGAGGACATCCAGGCAGATTCCAACTTCTAGAAAGAACAAAGGAACTGCTTCTATAGCTGAGCATGATGATGACTTGACAACCTTGATCAAACTCAGACCACACCTTCCAGTACATAATGCCAGCTATCCACTTGTTGAAGATATGAAGAAGAGGAAAGACTCAGGTTTGAGGGCATGGAGAGCTATAGATCCATATGCCCAAAGGAATAAGACAACCGTGGACTATAGATTCTACACCAAAGAGCAACAAGATTTCTATGAGATTGTGCTATTTGACAAGAGTCTGGATATGAGTGACATGAGGTATGTAGACTAGAAATTCATTAAGGAGAATGAGGACTACTTTCCAAGTGTCCAAGACAATTTCCACTGCATTGGTTTGGATGAGTTTGTTGGCAGAGAACTTACTGCATGGAATGATGAGATGATCATGCAATTCTACTCCACTACACATTTCTATGGAGATGGTAGGGTTGTATGGATGACAAAAGGAGCAAGATATGAATCCACTATTGATGAATGTGCTGCACTTCTAGGAGTCCTTGAGGTTCCGGATGGAGACTTGGATGTCTATGCGGAATCCAAGGCAAGCCACAATGCCATGAAGGATATGTATACTCCTATCCGTGCAGACAAAGTACAATATCAAAAGCTAGGATCCATCTATTATCTTCAAGATGGCCTCCATACCATGAACACTGTTCTGAGGCATACTTTGATGCCCAAGTCAGGAGATGACAAGATGATCCGAGGATACTCCATCATCATGTTGATCCACCTTAACAGACACACCAGGATCAGAGTCATGGACTTTATTGTTGAGACAGTCAAGAGGGTTGCTGCTTATCAGAAGCGCAATTGCTTCTATGCACCTTATATCCAGATGCTTATTAACTCTCAGATTGAGAAGCACATATTTTCTCTTGATAGTCCCCATTTTCCCCTATAGCCAGAGCTTGAGGATAACATCATGATGATGGACCCAGATCATCCCACATCTGCTACAGCTTAGGCAGAGGCAGAGGCAGCTCGAGCCACTAGTGGTCAAGTTCCTAGATCTAGAAATGAGCAAATGGATCTTTTGATCTCATCAGTTCAGGGCATGTAGAAGGACATTAAGGGGATTCTGGACAACCAGAACAGTCTTGTGAGGATCTTTGAAACAAGGATCAAGACTCTCAATGATAAGGTGGACAAGGTGACTAAGACAGTCATAGAGCTTCAGAAGGAAGTTGACTCAATGCACATCCCTCGGGTTTCTTCCACTTCTTCAAATTATGAGGAGGAGGAGGAGGATGGATCACCTCTTAGGCCGAGCACACAGTTCACTACTCAGTCCAGATCAGCAACAGTGCCTCCTCCAGACTTGAGGCCCTCTTCATCAGCTCCCGCTCCATCAGCTCCAGTTCCTCCAGATGCCACTCCAAATCCATCAACAACATCTGTAGAGATCTTTGCCGATGCTATTATCTCAACTCCTTCATCAACAACAGGAGGAGATCAGTCCAAGAACGCTTAGATATATGCCTTTGAACTTTTTGGTAACTTGTTGCCAAAGGGGGAGAAGTGTACATAGATCTTTAGGCTTCGAGTGAGAGAGCGTTTGGTGTTTATTGCTTTTGGTTGTTCTGATACTCTTTTGTTTGCTTGTGATACACGTTTGATGATGTTTGATCATACGCTTTAATGTGTAATGCTACTATTTCCTATCATCTTAATGCTTATGTGATGATCATTCATCGTTGCTTGATTGTGTTGTGCTATGATGTTCATTCTAATTATTCTCGCACACCACCAAGATCTTCTTCTTCTTCTTGGTAACCTCATAGATCTTCTTCTTCTTTTTCTTCTTCTAGCTCTTCTTTTCTTCTTCTTCTTCTTGGTAACCTCATAGATGCCATAGACTTACCTTATTTTCTTGCAAAATGATACAATAAGCTTAGTTAGGTCAAAAAATGGCATAATTACATAGGTTAGCTCTAAAATGGCACAAATAAGCGATAATAAGAAGAAAAACAAGAGGATAAAGAGAAAGAGAAGAAAAACACTTCTTCTTCTTCCTCCTCTTCTTCTTCTTCTTCTAGATCTTCTTCTTCGTCGTTGTCTTCCTGGTAACCTCGTAGATGCCATAGACTTACCTTATTTTCTTGCAAAATGACACAATAAGCTTAGTTAGGTCAAAATGGCATAATTACCTAGGTTATCTCTAAAATGGCACAAATAAGCAATAATAAGAAGAAAAACAAGAGGATAAAGAGAAAGAAAATAAAAATGCTTCTTCTTCTTCCTCCTCCTCTTCTTCTTCTTCTTCTTATTCTTATTCTTCTAGTATTCTTCTTCTAACTTTCTTATTTCCCATTTTGCAGATTTGATTCACTTCACGAAAGCTTGCATTGATGGAGTTCTTGTGTTTGCTTTCTATTTTTATTTTGTATCAATGAACATTGTGAAACTTGCCACCTATGGATGAAACTATGCATGTATGGATGAAACTTGCACTATTGATTTGGTATGTTTGTTGGATGATCATATATATGTGCTTGTGATATGGAAGGGAAACAGTTTCTGTGAATTATATATATATCATATATATGCTTGTGAAAATGATTGGATATAACCAAAAAAGGGCCAATACAAGAACTTTGCCGTCTGCCACCGACGGCAAAGGGCTCTTGTCGTCTGCCCCAGAAGGCAAAGGTGCCATGTGGCGGCCACCTATGAAACCTGGGAAGCCCAAGCTGGGGCCATTTTGTCTCTTTTGCCATCCACAGCAGATGGAAAAGGGGGGAGGAGGCAGATGGCAAAGAGGGCAGGGAGGCAGCAAACGGCAAAGGGGGTGGGGTAGGGCAGACGGCAAAGTTGGCGGGGGGCAGACGGCAAAGGGTGTGGCGGAAGCAGACGGCAAAGGGGGCGGGGGGCAGACGGCAAAGTGGTGGGTCCATAAGCCACCTCTAACGGTGACGCCATCGGTAGTTTGCCGTCCAGGGCCTTTACCGTCAACAAGCTGACGGCAAAGACTCTTTGCCGTCCGCTAGACTGAAGCAGACGGCAAAGAACCCCTTTGCCGGAGCTAGCTGGGACCAAATTTGTGCCGTCCGCCTTTGTGCCTTTGCCGTCTACCATAGCAGACGGCAAAGTGGTTGATTCCTGTAGTGTGTCAAGCACCTATATAATCACCCAATTACGTTGTGACGTTTGATACACACAGCATAATGGTGTGTCCGAACGTCATAATTGAACCTTATTAGATATGGTGTGTTCTATGATGTCTCTTGCCGATTTGCCACTATCGTTTTGGGGTTATGCATTAGAGACATCTACATTCACTTTAAATAGGGCACCATCGAAATCCGTTGAGACGATGTCATATGAACTGTGGTTTGACAAGAAGCCAAAGTTGTCGTTTCTGCAAGTTTGGGGATGTGATGCTTATGTCAAAAAGCTTCAGCCTGAAAAGCTAGAACCCAAAGCGGAAAAATGCGTCTTCATAGGATATCCAAAAGAGACAGTTGGGTATAACTTCTATCTCAAATCCGAAGGCAATGTCTTTATCGCTAAAAATGGAACATTTCTTGAGAAAGAGTTTCTCTCGAAAGAATTGAGTGGGAGGAAGATAGAACTTGATGAGGTTGTTGAACCTTTGATTCAACCAAAGAATAGCGCAGTGCAAAAAGATGTTTATGTGGAGCTTATGGTAGTTGAAGAGGAAGTTAATGATGATGATCATGAAGCTTCGGATCAAGTTACTATTGAACATCGTAGGTCGACAAGGGCACGTACTGCTCCTGAGTGGTACGGCAACCCTGTCTTACAGGTCATGTTGTTAGACAATGATGAACCTACGAGCTATGGAGAAGCAATGATGGGCCCAAATTCTGAGAAATGGTTAGAGGCCATGAAATCCGAGATGGGATCCATGTATGAAAACAAAGTATGGACTTTGGAAGTATTACCTGAAGGGCGAAAGGCCATTCAGAACAAATGGATCTTTAAGAGGAAGACGGACGCGGACGGTAATGTCACCGTCTAAAAAGCTCGACTTGTGGCAAAGGGTTTTACACAAGTTCAAGGAGTTGACAATGACGAGACCTTCTCACCCGTAGCGATGCTTAAGTCCGTCAGAATCATGTTAGCAATAGCTGCATATTTTGACTATGAAATCTGGCAGATGGATGTCAAAACAACATTCCTTAACGTTTTCTTTAAGGAAGAGTTGTATATGATAAACTAGGAGGTTTTGCCGATCCAGAGAATGTTGGGAAAGTTTGCAGACTCTAGCGATCCATTTATGGACTGGTGCAAGCATCTCAGAGTTGGAATCTATGCTTTGATGAGGTGATCAAAGCGTTCGGGTTTATACAAGTTTATGGAAAAGCTTGTATTTACAAGAAAGTGAGTGGGAGCTCTGTAGCGTTTCTAATATTATATGTGGATGACATATTGTTGATTGGAAACAATATAGAAATGCTGGAAAGCGTGAAGGAATATTTGAACAAGAGTTTTTCAATGAAGGACCTAGGAGAAGGTGCTTTCATATTAGGCATTAAGATCTATAGAGATAGATCAAGACGCTTAATATGACTTTCACATAGCACATACCTTGATAAAGTTTTAAAGAAGTTCAAAATGGATTAGTCCAAGAAGGGGTTCTTGCCTGTGTTACAAGGTGTGAAGTTGAGTAAGACTCAATGCCCAGTGACTGCGGAAGATAGAGAAAAGATGAGTGTCATTCCCTATCAGCCATAGGCTCTATCATGTATGCAATGTTGTGCACAAGACCCGATGTCATCCTTGTCATAAGTATGGGCGGAAGGTTTCAAAGTGATCCAGGAATGGAGCACTGGATGGCAGTCAAGAATATCCTAAAGTACCTAAAAAGGACTAAGGAAATGTTTCTTGTTTATGGAGGTGATCAAGAGCTCGTCGTAAAGGGTTACGTCGATGTAAGCTTTGACACTGATCCGGATGACTCTAAGTCGCAAACCGGATACGTGTTTATTCTCAATGGGGGAGCGGTAAGCTGGTGCAGTTCCAAGTAAAGCGTGGTAACCGATTCTACATGCGAAGCGGAGTACATCGCAGCCTCGGAGGCAGCGAAGGAAGGTGTCTGGATGAAGGAGTTCATGACAGATCTTGGAGTAGTACCCAGTGCACTAAATCCAATGGCTTTGTTCTGTGACGACACTGGTGCAATTGCTCTGACCAAGGAACCAAGGTTTCATAAGAGGACTAGACACATAAAGAGACACTTCAATTCCATCCGCGATCACATCAAGGAGGAGGACATAAATATTTGCAAAGTACACACGGTTCTGAATGTTGCAGACCTGTTGACTAAACCTCTTCCACAGGCTAAACATGATCAACACCAGAACTGTATGGTTGTTCGATTCATTACAATGAAATCACATAGCGATGTGAGCTAGATTATTGACTCTAGTGCAAGTGGGAGACTGTTGGAAATATGCCCTAGAGGCAATAAATAAAGTGTTTATTATTATATTTCCTTGTTCATGATAATCGTTTATTGTCCATGCTATAATTGTATTGATTGGAAACTAAATACATGTGTGGGCATATAGACAACATTGTGTCCCTAGTATGCCTCTAGCAGACTAGCTCGTTGATCAAAGATGGTTAAGGTTTCCTAGTCATGGACATGAGATGTCATTTCATAACAGGATCACTGCATTGGGAGAATGATGTGATGGACAAGACCCAAACTACAGATGTGCATATGATTGTGTCAGCTTATTGCTATGGTTTTCTTCATGTTGAGTATCTGTTCCTATGGCCATGAGATCATGCAACTCACTGACACCGGAGGAGTACCTTGTGTGTATCAAACGTTGCAACATAACTGTGTGACAATAAATATGCTCTACAGGTATCTCCGAGGGTGTCTGTGGAGTTGGCATGGATCAACACTGGGATTTGTTGCTCCGTGTGACGGAGAGGTGTCTCAGGGCCCACTCGGTAATACAACATCAGAATGAGCCTTGCAAGCAATGTGACTAAGTGTTAGCCATGGGATCTTGTATTACAGAACGAGTAAAGATACTTGCCGGTAACGAGACTGTAGTAGGTATGTAGATACCAACGATCGAGTCTCGGGCAAGTAACATACCGAAGAACAAAGGGAACAACGTACGAGATTGTCTGAATCCTTGACATAGAGGTTCGATCGATAAAGATCTTCGTAGAACATGTAGGAACCAATATGGGCATCCAGGTCCCGCTATTGGTTATTGACCATAGAGGTGTCTCGGTCATGTCTACATAGTTCTCGAACCCGCAGGGTCTGCACACTTAAGGTTCGGTGACGTTTCGATATAGATGAGTTATGTATGCTAGTGACCGAAGGTTGTTCAAGTCCCAGATGAGATCCTGGACATGACGAGGAGCTCCGGAATGGTCCGGAGGTAAAGATTCATATATAGGAAGTTTTGTAATGGTCACCGAAAAAGGTTCGGGCGTCACCAGTAATGTACCGGGGTGCCGGAAGGGTTCCGGGGGTCCACCGGAAGGGGCCACCAGCCCCGAAGGGCCACATTGGCTATGATATAGGGCGCACCAGCACCTGGTGGGCTGGCCGCCCCTCCCACAAAGTCCCATGCGGCGAAGGGTGGAGGAGCGAAACCCTAAGGGGGGCGGCCACCCTGCCTTGGGGGCCAAGGCACCCGTTGGCCGTCGCCCCTTGGGTGGGAACCCTAGGGCGCAGCCCTTCCCCCTTCCCCCTAAATATATGAGAGAGGGAGGAGAGCAGCCGGGCCTCAAGCCACTGCGCAGCCCTTCCTCCCTCCCCGATAGCTTCTCCTCTATTAGATTGATAGGTCAATGCTTAGCGAAGCTCTACCGGATCAGCTCCACCACCATCGCCGTCATGCCGTCGTGCTGCTGGAGAACCCATCTACCTCTCTGCTCCCTCTTGCTGGATCAAGAAGGTAGAGATCGTCGTCGAGCTACACGTGTGTTGAACATGGAGGTGCCGTCTGTTCGGCACTTGATCGGGAGTACCTGAGACGGCTTGCGGTTTGGATCGCGGAGACGTACGACTACATCAAATGCGTTCTTTAACGCTTTCCCTTAGTGATCTACAAGGGTATGTGGATCCAATCTCTCCTCTCGTAGATGCTCATCTCCTAGATTTATCTTGGTGAAGCGTAGGAAAAATTTTGTTTCGCATGCAACGTTCCCCAACATTGACATCATGGCAGGTTAAAACTATGGAAAGATACAAGGTCTGGCGGGTTAGAAACGCTAGGTGTTTAAGACGGCTATGGATAAAGCAACGATGATGTCTAGGCAAACCATGGCTAAATTCTAAGCCGACATCATATTTTTTCAAAGAGAGCTGGCAGCATGATGGCGGGTTAAACGGACAAGGTGACATTGAAAATGTTGCTAAGTGTGGACAAACAGGTTTTGCCTATTACAGAAACAATTGCAAGATCTACGGATGAAGATAAAATACATATTTTCTAAACCTAAAAAAGGTAGTGGAAGAATAGATGGCCATTACGCAAATTAAAATGGGTGGTGGATCTACAATGAGCAGGACATGATCATTTGGCAAACGGTAGTGTGAGTTGGCCAGCGTTATAAGATTCAAGGAGCTATTCGTCATCTAAACTACGAAGAACGCTCGGATGAACGACAACGAACACTGAAGAAACCTGATGAACTTGGGAGAAATCTAAAAGACTAAGTGCAAATCTATCAAGGAGTGGAAATAGAACCTTGAGGATGCAGACAAACTCGGGAAACTCTAGACCAGATCAGAATGTTGCAGCCGCCAGTGTTGGAGAAGATGACGAGGTCCGGTCGACGCGACGAGCTTCAGTGGTGTGAGTGTCTGGAGGAGGAAGAAGATCGATAGTGGTGGCAAAGAAAGGAATGAGACCCCTTGTTTCCCTATTTATGAGGTGGGACAGTAACAGTGCACGTGAGAATCAAGGAGGCGCAGTGATAATTGACCGAAGGAGATGCCTTTATTTTTGGGCCGACCGTTTAATGTGATCGTCCATTGCAACGTCACAAAATCTTTTTTGACATATCCAACATGACGTCATCCATGGCGAATTACGAGATTTTCTCTTTCAGGTAATAAAGACGTGAGACTCGCCGCCAAGTGAGTTGGAAGATTGACATGAACGAATTCAAATCAATCTGGGGCCTAATGTTGGGGATATAACCCCATGGGGAGACCCGCTGATAACCCACAAGTATAGGGGATCGCAACAGTTTTCGAGGGTAGAGTATTCAACCCAAATTTATAGATTCTACACAAGGGGAGCCAAAGAATATTTGAAGGTATTAACAGCTGAGTTGTCAATTCAACCGCGCCTGTAGATTAATTATCTGCAGCAAGTGATCAGTGGCAAAGTGATATGATAGTTTTGATAGTAGTGACAGCTGTAACAGTAACGGTAACAATGATAGCAGTAATTTAGTAGCAAGTGTAAAAGTGATGATAGCAGTAGTAACTTAGCAGAAACAATATAAGATAAATTCATAGGCATTGGATCGGTGACTTGTTGGATGATATTCATCATGAGACAGTTATAACCTAGGGCAATACGGCAATAGCTCCAGTTCATCGATATAATGTAGGCATGTATTCCGTGAATAGTCATACGTGCTTTATTAAAAGAACTTGCATGACATCTTTTGTCCTACCCTCCCGTGGTAGCGGGGTCCATACTGGAAACTAAGGGGTATTAAGGTCTCATTTTAATAGAGAACCGGAAAAAAGCATTACACATAGTGAATACATGAACTCCTCAAACTACGGTAATCACCGGAAGAAGTCTCGATTATTGTCACTCCGGGGTTACCGGATCATAACACGTAGTAGGTGACTATAACTTGCAAGATCGGAGCTAAAACATGGATATAATGATGATAACATAAATGGTTCAAATCTGAGTTCATGGCACCCGGGCCCAAAGTGGCAAGCATTAAGCATGGCAAAGTCATAGCAACATCAATCTAAGAACATAGTGGATACTAGGGATCAAGCCCTAACAAAACTAACTCGATTACATGATGAATCTCATCCAACTCCTCAGTGATCAGCGAGCCTACAAAGGAATTAATCACTCCCGGTGGGGAGCATCATGGAATTGGTGGTGGAGAAGGGTTGGTGATGATGAAGGACGAAGATCCCCCTCTCTGGAGCCCCAAACAGACTCCAGATCTGGCCTCCCGATGAAGAACAGGAGGTGGCGGCGGCTCCGTCTCGTGGATTGTGATAATTCTTTCTCCCTGATTTTTTTCTGGAATAACGTGATTTTATAGTGTCGGGATCAAGGTCTATGGGGCCACCATGTGGGTACAACCCACCTGGGCACGCCAGGAGAGGGGAGCGCGCCCTGGTGGGTTGTGCCCACCCAGGTGCCCCTCTCTGGCAGGTCTTGGCTCTAGAAATTCTTATTATTGATAGAAAAATCCTCGAAAAGTTTCGTTCCATTCCAAGAACTTTTATTTCTGCAAAAAACAACACCATGGTAGTTCTGCTGAAAACAGCATCAGACCGGGGTTAGTTTCATTCAAATCATGCAAATTAGAGTCCAAAACAAGAGGAAAAGCATTAGGAAAACTAGATACATTGGAGACGTATCAACTCCCCCAAGCTTAAACATTTGTTTTTCCTCAAGCAATTCAGTTGATAAACTGAAAGTGAAAAAGAAAAACTTTTACAAACTCCTTTGCTCTTGTTTGCGTAAATAAGCTTAAACAGCACCCAGGTTTTTAGCCAACATTATAACTAACCATGTTGACAATAACTCTTAAAGGTTATAATGACTCATATCAATGACATAATCAGCTAGCAAGCAATAATAAAATATCTCAAACTGCAACATGTTTTCAAAACAACCATGATATAATATGACAATAGTGGTATCTCGCTAACCCTTTCTTAGACCGCAAAACATAAATGTAGAGCACCTCCAAAGTTCAAGCAGCGAATAAACATTGTAATTCATGGTAGAAAAGATCCAGTCATGATGCACCCAACATTAGGTACACACAATGCATAAATCATGACAATTGTGCTCTTGTTAGTTTCTGGCGCTTGTTTTAGAAGGTGATGACACAACATAAAAGTAAATAGATAGTCCCTTCGCAGAGGGAAGCAGTGATTTGCAGAGGTGCCAGAGCTCAATTTTTGAAACAGAGATAAATGTTATTTTGAGGCATGCACCCTTCTCATTTACTTCACGACCATCAGTTATCAACATCTTCCATGCTAAGCATGCTAGTGGCGGTTCCCAAGCGATAAAAGTAAAGGGTTTTGACTCCATTGGGAGTTTTTGTTTGATTATTCGAGCGATGGCGAGTGAATAAACACTCGACCTGAGAATAACCCGCTTAGCATGGAAGATACCGACAACCTCCTGTCGTTCCATGAACGATCCAGGCACACAAAACGGATAATTTTTAGAAGTTTTTAGAGGTGGCACATGCAAATTTACTTAGGATGGCAGGGTAATACCGTATATAGGTAGGTATGGTGGAATCATCTGGAATAACTTTTGGGTTCAAGGTTTTTGATGTACAAGCAGAGTTCCC
Organism: Hordeum marinum; assembly: GCA_022496015.1. Taxonomy (NCBI): domain Eukaryota; kingdom Viridiplantae; phylum Streptophyta; class Magnoliopsida; order Poales; family Poaceae; genus Hordeum; species Hordeum marinum. The sequence continues at coordinate 165,167,439 of CM039673.1, forward strand.
ACTTAGTACAGGCAAAGGCTAGCAATTAGATTGAGAAGCGGCCAGCTAGAGAGCAACAACTGTCATAACCATGTATTATGCATAAGTAACATTGGACACTAGCATGAGTAGGATATGAACACCATGAACTTAAATATCATAGAGGCTATGTTGGTTTTGGTTCAACTACATGCATGAACATGTGCCAAGTCAAGCCACTCGAACATTCAGAGGAGGATACCATATCATCATACTACATCACAATCATTTTAACGCTATATTGATATCCTAGATAAATCATTATCAACTCCCAGCTACTTATGCATGGCATGAGAAACTATAATCTCCAATTGTCATTACAAACATGTTTAATCACAATGGGCTGAATCATGGATACTAGGTTAAACATAGTTACACAAACAGAACAAGTCGAGTTCATACCAGTTTCTCTTTGCCACGGCCAGTTCATCGAATGTCATCATTATTGCCTTTCACTTGCACGACAGAACGATATGAAAATAATAATAGTGCCAGAGTGCCATGGACTAAGCTGGAATCTGCAAACATTTTATTCAATAGGAGAAGACAAGGTAAAATGTGCCCTTTATTAGTTCAATGATTATTCATATGAGAGCCACTCAACAGTTTCATCATGGTCTTCTCCTAGGTAAGAATAGCATAAAAAGAAAAATAAATTCAGAGAAACACACTGAAATATTTGTGGAGTTTTTGGTTTTCTTGAACAAGCAAATAAAAAGCAAAAATGAGAAAAACTATTTACACGGGAAAGCTCCCAACAAGCAAAAGAAGAACGAGGAAATCTTTTTGGGGTTTATATTTAATATTACTACTAAACATACATAGAGAGTAAATTGACTACAACTAATTTTTTTGGTTTTTCTAAAGTTTTTCAAACACACAAGAAGAAAGCAAGAAAATAAATCTAAGCATGGATGATACAATGAAAAAGTGTGCACACCCACAAATAGAATAAGTGGACATGAATGTAAAGTTGGTGGGAAACACATACTCCCCCAAGCATAGGCTTTTGGCCTAACTTTGTAGTTGATTAGTAGCCTGGACAGTAGTTGGAGTGGTAGCTCATGGAGGCTCTTGGTGCGGATGCCTCGGCCTATCGTGTTGCCTCCACTGCTGCGTTGTGAGCTCGGGCCTCGCTCTTAAGAACAAAATATCTTCCTTTGATGTGATAGTCAAAAAGAGTAGGCGCAGGCAAATATGTGTGCATAATAGAGTTTTGGTTAAACAATAGATTATAAGTGAAGTTATCAACCTTTCCCTTGAGAATTTTATGATCTTTTAAGGTGTCAAAAACTAAATACTGCATGGGTAGGATAGGATCAAAGGGCAAAGGTGAAACACCTAGCCCTCGTGCTAAACGCGTGGCATATATTCCACCATGGAAATAGCCACTGTTAGTGTTATGCTGAAGTCTACGTGCAACAATCGCTCCAAAGTTATAATTCCTTTCACCGATGAGAGCAGTGCGAATGAGGCTCAAGTCTGGAGCACAGAGTGTACTATAGTCTTGCTTGCCTACTATACATTTCTAGTTAAATAATGTAAAGTACTGAATTGCGGGAAAATGAATGCTCTTTATTCTACCTTGTGTCACTCCCCTCGTCTCACCGTAGCAAAGACTAGTTAAGAATAATTGGTACTCAGCCCTTGGCGGTTCATCAAGCGAACCCTAGAACGGGAGTTTGTAGTCATAAGCAAAATTCTCTAATGAGATGGTATATGGATTATCATAAAGCATAAACGACACCCTAGACTCACGGGGATGGAATTTAAATCCTTTGACAAACGATTCAGTGAGAATGTGGTGTTGTTCGCACTTATCTGAGATGTAGGGACCGAGATTGGCATTGTGAACATATTGCTCAAATTCCTCCTTAATGCACACATGCATCATATACTCACCGCAAGGCCATAAGCATGTTTTGGTGGCGGATCTCGTGTGGAACTTTCACTTGGTTCAACATAAGACCGGCGAGCGGAACTATCACTAGAAGATGCCCCCGAGGATCGTCTCCTCAAGGAACTCCTTCCAAATAGGTTCATCATGTCCGCATACAATTTTTCTGAAAAATAAAATTTTTGGGGGTGACAAAAATTTGTCAACAAAACTTTATAAGATTGATCACAACTACTCATAGGGATGCATAGAGGCCATAACAAGCATCCAACCTTCTTAGAACTCTAAGAATTTAACATGCAAGCACATCTACAGCAGCACCAAGAGTAGCTAATTATTCAAAATATAAACCACTAAAACAAAAACTAATTGGACAAATGGAGGAGTCACGTACCAAGCAACAATCCCCCCAAAACAGTTTCGGAAACGGAGCTTCGAGCAAAGAGATCAAAATCCGCGGGTTTGAGCTCAATAAGACGGGAGAGAGAGCAATGGAGATTTTTTTTCTGGAGGTAAGTGATGATGTGGGATGAAGAGGTAAGTGAGGGGGCCCACGTGGGGACCACAACCCACTAGGGCGTGCCCGGGAGTCCTGGCACGCCCAGGTGGGTTGTGCCCACCTGGTGCACCTCCCTCTGATATTATTTGCACCAAAAATTCAGAAATATTCAGAAAAAAATCGTGTAAAATTTTCAGGGCATTCTGGGAACTTTTATTTTTGGGTCATTTTTTTATTGTACGGGAAATTCAGAAAACAGACAACACACGGCATTCTATTTTATTCAACTAATAAAAACAGAAAACAAAAGGTAGGGACAGAAGGTAGTGCTTACTAAATTCATCAACTTCATACCTCTCAAAAATTATTCATTAATAAGGTTGATCTTTATTAACAACCACTTTTGATTAGCATGAAACCGAAGAACTTTCGTAAATCACTAAGTTACCTCAATGGGGATATGCATTTCCCCAACAATAAGCATTTCATATTTCTTTTTGACAGTAGGTAGAGGTGTTTGAAAACTTCCAATAGTGATCGTTGAAGATTTTTCAATAACATTAATGCCATTCACTTGGAATTGTTTCTTTGGAAAGTGCACCGTATGCTCATTACCACTGATATGAAAAGTGACCTTGATTTTATTGCAATCAATAACAGCCCCTGCAGTATTCAAGAAGGGTCTACCAAGAATAATCGACATGGTGTCGTCCTTGGACATCTCAAGTATAACAAAGTCAGTCCAAATAGTAACATTAGCAACAACAACGGGCACATCCTCACAGATACCGATAGGTATGGCAGTTGATTTGTCAGCCATTTTCAAAGATATTTCAGTAGGTGTGAGTTTATTTAAATCAAGTCTTTTATATAAGGAGAAAGGCATGACACTAACACCAGCTCCGAAATCACACAAAGCAGTTTTAACATAATTCTTTTGATAGAGCAAGGTATAGTTGGTATTCCCAGATCTCCAAGTTTATTAGGTACTCCATCTTTGAAAGTGTAATTAGCAACCATAGTGGAGATTTCAGCTTCCGGTATTTTTCTCTTATTTGTGATGATGTATTTCATATACTTTGCATAAGGAGGCATTTTCAAGATGTCAGTCAAGCGAGTACGCAGAAAGACTGGCCTCTGCATTTTAGCAAAACATTCAAATTCTTCATCATCTTTCTTTTTAGTTGACTTGGGTGGAAAAGGCATAGATTTTTGAACCCACGGTTCTCTTTCTTTATCGTGTTTTCTAGCCACAAAGTCTCTTTTGTCATATCTTTTATTATTAGGTTGTGGGTTATCAAGATCAACAGGTGGTTCTATCTCAACATCATTATCTGGTTCTTTATCATTTGTTTGAATATCTTCATGAACCTCATCATTATCCTTTTTATTATCACTAGTTCAGTGTTCATTACCAGATTGAGTTTCAGCATGTGAGATAGAAGTTTCATTATAATTATCAGGAGGTTTCTCTATTTCAGGTTCACTAGAAGTATGCAAAGTCCTATCATTTTTATTTTTCTTTTTCTTTTTAGAAGGACTTGATGCACTAGTCTTAGCTCTTTGTGATTCTTGTTCAATTCTTTTTGGGTGTCCCTTGGGATAAAGTGGTTCCTAAGTCATTTTACCTCCTCTAGTTGCAACTCTAACAGTAAAGTCATGCATATTATGATTCATTTCATCAAGCAATTCTCTCTGAGATTTAGCAACTTGTTCTAACCAAGTTTGAACCATAGAAGCATGTTTTCCAACACCTCTAACATCATTTGAGATTCTAAATAACTAGTCACTCAGGCGAGCAATCATATCAGAATTATATTTCAATTGTTTCATAACATTTGCATTGAAGTGATCTTGTTTTCTAATATAGTTTTCAAACTCATAAAGGCATTGACTAGGATGCATATTGTGAGGATTATCATTATCATTGAAATTCATTATAGAATTTACCTCTACCACCTTAGGCAATGGTGGTGTATTAAGCCCATGTATTTCTTCAATAGGAGGTAAATTTTTAACATCCTCAGCTTTGTTACCTTTTTCCATTATAGATTTCTTTGCCTCTTGCATATCTTCGGGACTGAGATATAATATACCCCTCTTCTTTGGAGTGGGTTTAGCCGGTGGTTCAGGAAGAGTCCAATCATCATAATTTTTCAATATGTTATTCAATAATTCTTCAGCTTGTCCAACAATTCGTTCCCTGAAAACACAACCAGCACAACTCTCTCGGAAATCCCTAGAAGCATCGGTTAGTCCGTTATAGAAGATATCAAGTATTTCATTTTTCTTAAGAGGATGATCAGGCAAAGCATTAAGTAACTGGCAAAGCCTCCCCAAGCTTGTGGGAGACTCTCTTCTTTAATTTGCACAAAGTTAAATATTTCCTGTAAGGCAGCTTGTTTCTTATGAGCAGGAAAATATTTTCAAAGAAGTAATAAATCATATCCTGGGGACTACGCACACAACCAGGAGCAAGAGTATTGTACCAAGCTTTAGCATCACCCTTTAATGAGAAAGGAAATAATTTGAGAATAAAGTAAAAGAGAGTTTTCTTATCATGAGAAAGGGTGGCTATATCATTCAACTTAGTAAGATGTGCCACAACAGTTTCAGTTTCATAACCATGGAAAGGATCAAATTCAACCAAAGTAATTAACTCTGGGTCGATAGAGAATTCATAACCCTTATTATCAATAAAGATAGGTGAAGTAGCAAACTTAGGATCACACTTCATTCTAGCATTCAGAGATTTTTCTCTATACTTGTGTAATAATTTCTCTAGATCATCTCTATCATTAAAAGCAAGAATATCTCTAGTTGTTTATTCACTCATAACATAACCTTTCGGTACCTTAGGCAATTCATATTTAGGAAGGCTAGTTCTAGCAGGTGTTTCAGGACATTTAGTTTCAAGCTCATCATCAGATTCAACAACATCATGTTGTATAAATCTAGCAATTTGTTTATCAAGAAATTCACCAAGTGGCACATCATTATTATCAAGCAAGGTACTAGCATCATCATAATCATTATCCATAACAGAAGTAGCATCATCAATAACTTGCGACATATCACAATTAATAGCATGTGGTGGTGTTACAAGTTTACTCATATAAAATAAGGTGAATCTAAAGCAGAACTGGATGGCAGTTCCTTACCTCCCCCCGTCCTTGAGGGAAATATCTTAGTCTTAGGATCCTTCAGATTCTTCATAGTGATAATATGATAGTAATCCCAAGTGACTCAACAAATATAGCTATGCTCCCCGGCAACGGCGCTAGAAAAAGGTCTTGATAACCCACAAGTATAGGGGATCGCAACAGTTTTCGAGGGTAGAGTATGTTGGGAGACGTAGTAGTAAATCAAAATTTTCCTACGTTCACCAAGATCTATCTATGGAGAAACCAGCAACGAGAGGGGAGAGATTGCATCTTCATACCTTTGAAGATCGCTAAGCGGAAGCGTTACAAGAACGCGGTTGATGGAGTCGTACTCGCAGCGATTCAGATCGCGGTAGATCCGATCAAGTGCCGAACGGACGGCACCTCCGCGTTCAACACACGTGCAGCCCGGTGATGTCTCCAACACCTTGATCCAGCAAGGAGGAAGGAGAGGTTGGGGAAGGGCTCCAACAGCAGCACGACGGCGTGGTGGTGGTGGAGTAGCAAGGTATTCCGACAGGGCTTCGCCTAAGCGCTGCGGAGGAGGAAGAAGAGAGGTAGGGCTTCGCCGTGAGAGAGAGAGATCAAATCCTGTCTCAAAACATCCAAAACCTCAAGTATATATAGGAGGAGGGACGTGGAGGGCTGGCTTGGCCTCTACTCCAAAGAGGAGATGGCCGGCTGAATTAAAGGGAGAGTCCACCTCCCACAAGGGAGGTGGATCTCCTCCTTTTAAATCCTTTTTGCCTTATCTCCTTATCTCCAGCCGCATGGGCCTTTAGCAAAAGTCTTGCCCAGCCCAATAAGGGCTGGCACACTTTATCTAACAGCCCATGTGGTCCTTTGGTCGTCACACCCCTCCCGGGGGTCCTCCGGCACCCTCCCGGCACTCCCGGTACACTACCGATGAGCCCGAAAACTTTCCGGTGACCAAAACTGGACTTCCTATATATCAATCTTTACCTCCGGACCATTCCGGAGCTCCTCGTGACGTCCGGGATCTCATCCGGGACTCCGAACAACCTTCGGTAATCACGTATACCTTTTCCCTATAACCCTAGCGTCATCGAACCTTAAGTGTGTAGACCCTACGGGTTCGGGAGACATGTAGACATGACCGAGACACCTCTCCGGCCAATAACCAACAGCGGGATCTGGATACCCATGTTGGCTCCCACGTACTCCACGATGATCTCATCGGATGAACCACGATGTCAGGGATTCAATCAATCCCGTATACAATTCCCTTTGTCTATCGGTATGGTACTTGCCCGAGATTCGATCGTCGGTATCGCCATACCTTGTTCAATCTCGTTACCGGCAAGTCTCTTTACTCGTTCCGTAACACATCATCCCGTGGCTAACTCCTTAGTCACATTGAGCTCATTATGATGATGTCTTACCGAGTGGGCCCAGAGATACCTCTCCGTCACACGGAGTGACAAATCCCAGTCTTGATTCGTGTCAACCCAACAGACACTTTCGGAGATACCCGTAGCGTACCTTTATAGCCACCCAGTTACGTTGTGACGTTTGGCACACCCAAAGCATTACTACGGTATCCGGGAGTTACACAATCTCATGGTCTAAGGAAATGATACTTGACATTGAAAAGCTTTAGCAAACGAACTACACGATCTTGTGCTATGCTTAGGATTGGGTCTTGTCCATCACATCATTCTCCTAATGATGTGATCCCGTTATCAACGACATCCAATGTCCATGGTCATGAAACCGTGACCATCTATTGATCAACGAGCTAGCCAACTAGAGGCTCACTAGGGACATGTGATGGTCTATGTATTCACACATGTATTACGGTTTCTGGTTAACACAATTGTAGCATGAATAATAGACAATTATCATGAACTAGGAAATACAATAATAACCATTTTATTATTGCCTCTAGGGCATATTTCCAACAGTCTCCCACTTGCACTAGAGTCAATAATCTAGTTACATTGTGATGAATCGAACACCCATAGCGTTCTGGTGTTGATCATGTTTTGCTCGCGAGAGAGGTTTAGTCAACGGATCTGCGACATTCAGATCCGTATGCACTTTACAAATATCTATGTCTCCCTCCTGAATGTAATCACGGATGGAGTTGAAGCGGCGCTTGATGTGTCTTGTCTTCTTGTGAAACCTGGGCTCCTTCGCAAGGGCAATAGCTCCAGTGTTGTCACAGAGTAGAGTCATCGGGCCCGACGCATTTGGAATCACTCCTAGGTCGGTGATGAACTCCTTCATCCAGACTCCCTCCTTTGCTGCTTCCGAAGCAGCTATGTACTCCGCTTCACATGTAGATGCCGCCACGACGCTTTGCTTGCTGCTACTCCAGCTGACTGCCCCTCCATTCAAAATATACACGTATCCGGTTTGCGACTTAGAGTCGTCCGGATCTGTGTCGAAGCTAGCGTCGACGTAACCCTTTACGACGAGCTCTTCGGCACCTCCATATATGAGAAACATGTCCTTTGTCCTTTTCAGGTACTTCAGGATATTCTTGACCGCTGTCCAGTGTTCCGCTCCGGGATCACTTTGGTACCTCCCTACCAAACTTATGGCAAGGTTCACATCAGGTCTGGTACACAGCATGGCATACATGATAGAGCCTATGGCTGAAGCATAGGGGATGACACTCATCTCTTCTCTATCCTTTGCCGTGGTCGGGCATTGAGTCGTACTCAATCTCACACCTTGCAACACAGGCAAGAACCCCTTCTTGGACTGATGCATATTGAACTTCTTCAATATCTTTTTCAAGGTATGTGCTTTGTGAAAGACCAATGAGGCGTTTCGATCTATCTCTATAGATCTTAATACCTAATATGTAAGCAGCTTCTCCAAGGTCCTTCATTGAAAAACACTTATTCAAGTAGGCCTTGATACTTTCCAAGAGTTCTATATTATTTCCCATTATCAGCATGTCATCAACATACAATATAAGAAATGCTATAGAGCTCCCACTCACTTTCTTGTAAATACAAGGTTCTCCATAAACCTGTACAAACCCAAACGCTTTAATCACCTCATTAAAGCGAATGTTCCAACTTCGAGATGCTTGCACCAGCCCATAGATGGAGCGCTGGAGCTTGCATACCTTGTTAGCATCTTTAGGATCGACAAAACCTTCCGGCTGCATCATATACAGTTCTTCCTTGAGGAAGCCATTAAGGAATGCCGTTTTGACGTCCATTTGCCAGATCTCATAATCATAAAATGCGGCAACTGCTAACATGATTCGGACTGACTTTAGCATCGCTACGGGTGAGAAAGTCTCATCGTAGTCAACTCCTTGAACTTGTCGATAACCCTTAGCGACAAGCCGAGCTTTATAGGCGGTGACATTACCGTCCGCGTCAGTCTTCTTCTTAAAGATCCATTTGTTTTCAATGGCTCGCTTATCATTAGGCAAGTCCACCAAAGTCCATACTTTGTTCTCATACATGGATCCTATCTCGGATTTCATGGCCTCAAGCCATTTGTTGGAATCCGGGCCCGTCATCGCTTCTTCATAGTTCAAAGGTTCACCGTTGTCCAACAACATGATCTCTAGGACAGGATTGCCGTACCACTCTGGTGCGGAACGTGTCCTGGTGGACCTTCGAATAGCAACTTGATCTGAAGTTTCATGATCATCATCATTAACTTCCTCTCTAGCCGGTGTAGGCTCCACAGAAACAACTTCCTGTGCTGCGCTACTCTCCGGTTCGAGTGGAGGTACAATTTCCTCATCAAGTTCTATTTTCCTCCCACTTACTTCTTTCGAGAGAAACTCTTTCTCGAGAAAGGATCCATTCTTGGCAACAAAGACTTTGCCTTCGGATCGTAGGTAGAAGGTATACCCAATAGTCTCCTTGGGATATCCTATGAAGACGCACTTTTCCGCTTTGGGTTCGAGCTTCTCAGGTTGAAGTTTCTTCACATAAGCATCGCATCCCCAAACTTTTAGAAACGACAGCTTAGGTTTCTTTCCAAACCACAATTCATACGGTGTCGTCTCAACGGATTTAGACGGTGCCCTATTTAAAGTGAATGCGGCAGTCTCTAATGCATATCCCCAAAATGATAGCGGTAAGTCGGTAAGAGACATCATAGATCGCACCATATCCAATAGAGTGCGATTACGACGTTCAGACACACCATTTCGCTGGGGTGTGCCGGGCGGCGTGAGTTGTGAAACAATTCCACATTTCCTAAGGTGCGTGCCAAACTCGTGACTTAAATATTCTCCGCCACGATCAGATCGTAGGCATTTTATTTTCCTGTCACGTTGATTCTCGACCTCACTCTGAAATTCCTTGAACCTTTCAAAAGTTTCAGACTTGTGTTTCATTAAGTAGACATAACCATATCTACTCAAGTCATCAGTGAGGGTGAGAACATAACGGTAGCCACCGCGAGCCTCGACGCTCATTGGACCGCATACATCGGTATGTATTATTTCCAACAAGTCAGTTGCTCGCTCCATTGTTCCGGAGAACGGAGTCTTGGTCATCTTGCCCATGAGGCATGGTTCGCATGTGTCAAATGATTCGAAATCAAGTGACTCCAAAATTCCATCAGCATGGAGCTTCTTCATGCGTTTGACACCAATATGGCCAAGACGGCAGTGCCACATGTAAGTGGGACTATCGTTATCAACTTTACACCTTTTGGTACTCACACTATGGACATGTGTAACATCACGTTCGAGATTCATCAAAAATAAACCATTGACCAGCGGGGCATGAGCATAAAACATTTCTCTCATATAAATAGAACAACCATTATTCTCGGATTTAAATGAGTAGCCATCTCGCATCAAGCGAGATCCAGATACAATGTTCATGCTCAAAGCTGGTACTAAATAACAATTATTAAGGTTTAAAACTAATCCCGAAGGTAGATGTAGAGGTAACGTGCCGACGGCGATCACATCGACCTTGGAACCATTCCCGACACGCATCGTCACCTCATCCTTGGCCAGCCTCCGCTTATTCCGCAGCTCCTGCTTGGAGTTACAAATGTGAGCAACTGCACCGGTATCAAATACCCAGGAGCTACTACGAGCGCTGGTCAAGTACACATCAATAACAAGTATATCACATATACCTTTAATGTTGCCGTCCTTCTTATCCGCTAAATACTTGGGGCAGTTCCGCTTCCAGTGACCGGTACCCTTGCAATAAAAGCACTCAGTCTCAGGCTTCGGTCCATTTTTCTTCTTCTTCCCGGCAACTTGCTTACTGGGCGCGGCAACAGCTTTGCCGTCCTTCTTGAAGTTCTTCTTACCCTTGCCTTTCTTGAAACTAGTGGTCTTATTCACCATCAACACTTGATGCTCCTTTTTGATCTCGACCTCCGCTGATTTCAGCATCGAGTACAACTCAGGAATGGACTTCTCCATACCTTGCATGTTGTAGTTCATCACAAAGCTCTTGAAGCTAGGTGGAAGCGACTGGAGGATTCTGTCAATGACCGAGTCATCCGGGATATTAACCCCCAGCTGAGTCAAGCGGCTGTGTAGCCCAGACATCTTGAGGATGTGCTCACTGACAGAACTATGCTCCTCCATCTTACAGCTGAAGAACTTGTCGGAGACATCATATCTCTCGACCCGGGCATGAGCTTGAAAAACCAGTTTCAGCTCCTGGAACATCTCATATGCTCCGTGTTGCTCAAAACGCTTTTGGAGCCCCGGTTCTAGACTGTAAAGCATGCCGCATTGAACAAGGGAGTAATCATCGCAGCGTGATTGCCAAGTGTTCATAACATCTTGTTCCGCTGGGAGAACGGGTGCGTCACCTAGCGGTGCATCTAGGACATACAATCTCTTGGAAGCTATGAGGATGATCCTCAAGCTACGGACCCAGTCCGCATAGTTGCTTCCATCATCTTTCAGCTTGGTTTTCTCTAGGAACGCGTTGAAATTGAGGGTGACATTCGCGTTGGCCATTGGATCTACATCATAGATTGTAAAGACAATTTTAGACTAAGTTCATGATAATTAAGTTCACTTAATCAAATTAATGAACTCCCACTTAGACAGACATCTCTCTAGTCTTCCAAGTGATACATGATCCATGTCAACTAGCCCGTGTCCGATCATCACGTGAGACGGACTAGTCATCCATGGTGAACATCTTCATGTTGATCGTATCTTCTATACGACTCATGTTCGACCTTTCGGTCTTCCGTGTTCCGAGGCCATGTCTGTACATGCTAGGCTCGTCAAGTCAACCTAAGTGTTTCGCGTGTGTAAATCTGGCTTACACCCGTTGTATGCGAACGTTAGAACCTATCACACCCGATCATCACGTGGTGCTTCGGAACAACGATCCTTAGCAACGGTGCACAGTTAGGGTGAACACTTCTCTTGAAATTTTATTGAGAGATCATCTTATTTACTACCATCGTTCTAAGCAAATAAGATGTAAACATGATAAACATCACATGCAATCAATATAGTGACATGATATGGCCAATATCATTTTGCTCCTATGATCTCCATCTTCGGGGCACCATGATCATCACTGTCACCGGCACGACACCATGATCTCCATCATCATGATCTCCATCATTGTGTCTTCATGAATTTGTCTCGCCAACTATTACTTCTACTACTATGGCTAACGCTTAGCAATAAAGTAAAGTAATTACATGGCGTTTATGATTGACACGCAGGTCATACAATAAATAAGACAACTCCTATGGCTCCTGCCGGTTGTCATAATCATCGACATGCAAGTCGTGAATCCTATTACAAGAACATGATCAATTCATACATCACAATGCATCACATCACATCCTTTGGCCATATCACATCACAAGGCACATGCTGCAAAAACAAGTTAGACGTCCTCTAATTTGTAGTTGCAAGTTTTTACGTGGCTGCTATAGGTTACTAGCAAGAACGTTTCTTACCTACGTCAACACCACAACGTGATTTGCCAATTGCTATTTACCCTTCATAAGGACCCTTTTCATCGAATCCGATCCGACTAAGGTAGGAGAGACAGACACCCGCTAGCCACCTTATGCATCTAGTGCATGTCAGGCGGTGGAACCGGTCTCACGTAAGCGTACGTGTAAAGTTGGTCCGGGCCGCTTCATCCCACAATACCGCCGAATCAAGATAAGACTAGTAGCGGCAAGCAAATTAACAAACTCGACGCCCACAACTGCTTTGTGTTCTACTCGTGCATAGATTCTACGCATAGACCTAGCTCATGATGCCACTGTTGGGAGACGTAGTAGTAAATCAAAATTTTCCTACGTTCACCAAGATCTATCTATGGAGAAACCAGCAACGAGAGGGGAGAGATTGCATCTTCATACCTTTGAAGATCGCTAAGCGGAAGCGTTACAAGAACGCGGTTGATGGAGTCGTACTCGCAGCGATTCAGATCGCGGTAGATCCGATCAAGTGCCAAACGGACGGCACCTCCGCGTTCAACACACGTGCAGCCCGGTGACGTCTCCAACACCTTGATCCAGCAAGGAGGAAGGAGAGGTTGGGGAAGGGCTCCAACAGCAGCACGACGGCGTGGTGGTGGTGGAGTAGCAAGGTATTCCGACAGGGCTTCGCCTAAGCGCTGCGGAGGAGGAAGAAGAGAGGTAGGGCTTCGCCGTGAGAGAGAGAGATCAAATCCTGTCTCAAAACATCCAAAACCTCAAGTATATATAGGAGGAGGGACGTGGAGGGCTGGCTTGGCCTCTACTCCAAAGAGGAGATGGCCGGCTGAATTAAAGGGAGAGTCCACCTCCCACAAGGGAGGTGGATCTCCTCCTTTTAAATCCTTTTTGCCTTATCTCCTTATCTCCAGCCGCATGGGCCTTTAGCAAAAGTCTTGCCCAGCCCAATAAGGGCTGGCACACTTTATCTAACAGCCCATGTGGTCCTTTGGTCGTCACACCCCTCCCGGGGGTCCTCCGGCACCCTCCCGGCACTCCCGGTACACTACCGATGAGCCCGAAAACTTTCCGGTGACCAAAACTGGACTTCCTATATATCAATCTTTACCTCCGGACCATTCCGGAGCTCCTCGTGACGTCCGGGATCTCATCCGGGACTCCGAACAACCTTCGGTAATCACGTATACCTTTTCCCTATAACCCTAGCGTCATCGAACCTTAAGTGTGTAGACCCTACGGGTTCGGGAGACATGTAGACATGACCGAGACACCTCTCCGGCCAATAACCAACAGCGGGATCTGGATACCCATGTTGGCTCCCACGTACTCCACGATGATCTCATCGGATGAACCACGATGTCAGGGATTCAATCAATCCCGTATACAATTCCCTTTGTCTATCGGTATGGTACTTGCCCGAGATTCGATCGTCGGTATCGCCATACCTTGTTCAATCTCGTTACCGGCAAGTCTCTTTACTCGTTCCGTAACACATCATCCCGTGGCTAACTCCTTAGTCACATTGAGCTCATTATGATGATGTCTTACCGAGTGGGCCCAGAGATACCTCTCCGTCACACGGAGTGACAAATCCCAGTCTTGATTCGTGTCAACCCAACAGACACTTTCGGAGATACCCGTAGCGTACCTTTATAGCCACCCAGTTACGTTGTGACGTTTGGCACACCCAAAGCATTCCTACGGTATCCGGGAGTTACACAATCTCATGGTCTAAGGAAATGATACTTGACATTGAAAAGCTTTAGCAAACGAACTACACGATCTTGTGCTATGCTTAGGATTGGGTCTTGTCCATCACATCATTCTCCTAATGATGTGATCCCGTTATCAACGACATCCAATGTCCATGGTCATGAAACCGTGACCATCTATTGATCAACGAGCTAGCCAACTAGAGGCTCACTAGGGACATGTGATGGTCTATGTATTCACACATGTATTACGGTTTCTCGTTAACACAATTGTAGCATGAATAATAGACAATTATCATGAACTAGGAAATACAATAATAACCATTTTATTATTGCCTCTAGGGCATATTTCCAACAGAGTATACAACCCATATTTATAGATTCGACACAAGGGGAGCCATAGAATATTTGAAGGTATTAGCAGCTGAGTTGTCAATTCAACCGCACCTGGAGATTAATTATCTGCAGCAAGTGATCAGTGGAAAAGTGATATGATAGTTTTAATAGTAGTGATAGCAGTAACAGTAATGGTAACAGTGATAGCAATAATTTTGTAGCAAGTGTAACAGTGATGATAGCAGTAGTAACTTGGCAGAAACAATATAAGATAAATTCGTAGGCAATGGATCAGTGATTTTTTGGATGATATTCATCATGAGGCAGTTATAACCTAGGGTGATACGGCACTCGCTCCAGTTCATCGATATAATGTAGGCATATATTCCGTAAATAGTCATACGTGCTTTATTAAAAGAACTTGCATGAAATATTTTGTCCTACCCTCCCGTGGCAGCGGGGTCCATATTGGAAACTAAGGGATATTAGGGCCTCCTTTTAATAGAGAACCGGAACAAAGCATTAACACATAGTGAATACATGAACTCCTCAAACTACGGTAATCACCGGAAGTAGTCCCAGTTATTGTCACTCCGGGGTTACCGGATCATAACACGTAGTAGGTGACTATAACTTGCAAGATCGGATCGAAACCATGGATATAATAATGATAACATAAACGGTTCAGATCTGAGTTCATGGCACCCGGTCCCAAAGTGACAAGCATTAAGCATGGCAAAGTCATAGCAACATCAATCTAAGAACATAGTGGATACTAGGGATCAAGCCCTAACAAAACTAACTCGATTACATGATGAATCTCATCCAACTCCTCACCGACCAGCGAGCCTATGAAGGAATTACTCACTCCCGATGGGGAGCATCATGGAATTGGCAGTGGAGAAGGGTTGGTGATGACGAAGGACGGAGATCCCCCTCTCCGGAGCCCCAAACGGACTCCAGGTCTGGCCTCCCGATGAAGAACAGGAGGTGGCGGCGGCTCTGTCTCGTGGATTGCGATAATTCTTTCTCCCTTATTTTTTCTGGAATAATGTGATTTTATAGCATCAGGATTAGGGTCTGCGGGGCCACCAGGTGGGTACAACCCACCTGGGCACGCCAGGAGAGGGGGGCGCGCCCTGGTGGGTTGTGCCCACCCAGGTGCCCCTCTCTGGCAGGTCTTGGCTCCATAAATTATTATTATTGATATAAAAAATCCCCGCAAAGTTCCATTCCATTTTCGAGAACTTTTATTTCTGCACAAAAACAACACCATGGTAGTTCTGCTGAAAACAGCATCAGTCCGGGGTTAGTTTCATTCAACCCATGCAAATTAGAGTCCAAAACAAGAGGAAAAGCGTTAGGAAAAGTAGATACGTTGGAGACGTATCACCCGCCCAGGAGGGGCCGGGTCACGCCTGGTGGCTCATAGTCTAGACCCTTAAGGTGGGCCTGAAAATTGAAAGCAAGGCCACATGGTGACTTATCCGATGGGCCAAGATGAAGGCACAGAGACGGAAGATGGAGCGAGACCCGAGCGTATAAGCCGCCCGGAGACGGCTTGCCCGAGAAGGCATGGTGGCTTAGAGACAGGGTCGAATACCTTGTATGAGTCATTTTGGACTCTTGTAACCCCAGGGCCTCGACCTCCTATATAAAGATGAGTCCCCAGGGCGGCTTAGGACAGAAACCAATTGATCGATAGCTAGGTCAAGCGAATCTGCTCCCTTGTAATTGATACTCCATCAATACAACAGAAAGCAGGACATAGGCTTTTACCTCTTCCTGAGGGGCCAAACCTGGGTAGACTCGTGTCTCTCATTCTCATCAACCCCTTTGAGTCCACCGCCTTAGCAATGGACTTGAACCTAAGTCTTCGTACATCTGTCGTGACAAAACCATGACTCGGAGCGTGCGATGGTTATCACATCAACCTTGGACACACTTCCAACACTCATCGTCACCTCACCCTTAGCTAGGCTCAGTATATTCCTTGCTTTTATTTCGAGTTACTAACATTAGCAATTGAACCGGTATCCAATACCTAGGTGCTAGTAGGAGTACTAGTAATGTACACATCAATAACATGTATATCAAATATACTTCTATTGACGTTGCCAGCCTTCTTATCTACCAAGTATGTAGGTTTATTCCGCTTCAATGATCGTTCTCCTTGTAATAGAAGCACTTAGTCTCGGGTTTAGGTTCAACCTTGGGTTTCTTCACTAGAGCGGCAACTGGCTTGCCATTCATGAAGTTTCCCTTCTTGCCCTTGCCCTTCTTGAAACTAGTGGTTTTACTAACCATCAATACTTGACTCTCCTTCTTGATTTCTACCTTCACGGTGTTAAACATCGTGAATAGCTCACGGATCATCTTTTCCATCCCTGGCATGTTTATAGTTCATCACAAAGCTCTAGTAGCTTGGTGGCAGTGACTTGGAGAACTATATCAATCACTATCTTATCTGGAAGATCAACTCCCACTCGATTCAAGCAATTGTAGCACCCAAAAAATCTAAGCACATGATTACCGGTTGAGCTATTCTCCTTCATCTCGCAGGCAAAGAATCTTGTTGGAGGTCTGATACCTCTCAACACAGGCACTATCCTGAAATCTCAATTCCAGCTCTTGGAACATCTCATATGCTCTGTGACATTCAAAACGTCTTTGCAGCCTCAATTCTAAGTCATAATGCATGACGCATTGAACTATCAAGTAGTCATCACAATGTGCCTTTCAGATGTTCACATATCCACAGACGACGCTAGAGGAGGTGGTGCACCGAGCGGTGCATCAAGGACATAAGCCTTCTGTGCAGCAACTGAGGACAGTCCTATGATCACGGACCTAGTCCGTATAACTGCTACCATCATCTTTCAACTCTATTTTCTCTAGGAACGTATCAAAAAACATAGGGAGCTACAGAGCGAGCTATTTATCTTGAAATTTTAGTGAGGGATCACCTTATAATGCTACAGTCATCCTAAGCAAAATAAGATGCATAAAAGGATTAACATCACATGCAAATCTTAAGTAACATGATATGACCATGAACTTGTGCTTTTGATGTCCACCTCCAAAGCACCGGCATGATCTCCATCATCACTGGCATACCACCATGATCTCCATCATCATGATCTCTATCATTGTGTCTCCATCGGGGTTGTCGCGCCAACCATGCTTCTACTACTATTGCTACCATTTAGCGATAAAGTAAAGCATTACATAGCGCTTAATGATTGACACGTGGGTCATACAATAATTAAAGACAACCTTATGGCTCCTGTCGGTTGTCATATGCATCGACATGCAAGTCGATATAAGCTATTACAAAACATGATCATCTCATACATCAAATGTATTTCATCATGTCTAACATACCCAGCGAAAACAAGTTAGACGTCCTCTAATTGTTGTTGCATGTTTTACGTGGCTGCTATGGGTATCTAGCAAGAACGATTCTTATCTATGCAAAACCACAACGGTGATACACAAATTGCTATTCAACCTTCTCAATGACCGCCTTTTTCAAATCCGATCCAACTAAGGTGGGAGAGACAAACACCCGCCAGCCATCTTTATGCAACAAAGTCACATGTCAGTCGATGGAACCGGTCTCTCGTTCGTGGACGACTAAGGTTGGTCCGGGCTGCTTCATTCCACTGTACCGTTGAATCAAGAAAAGACCAAGGGAGGAAGCAATCTGAGCATCAATGTAACACCCCGTTATGCCTAGCGGGGTCTAGACTAGCCCCACAGACCAACAATAGTCTTTCATGCGCACTTTGTCCTCACTCGTGCGCACCCGGGAGCAGCTTCATGGTCGGTCACCCATCCTAGAATCGATCCAAGCCAAGCATGCTTAACTTTGGAGTTCTTTTCGAATGGGCTCCCGGAAAAGAAGGAATTCCTTGTTGATATGAGTAGTCTATCATTCCTATTAAGCCAGACTCTCACAATCAACGCCCAAAAACTCTATTGTGTTCTAATCGTGATCTCATCTACGCATAAACCTGGCTATCATACCATTGTTGGGGAATGTTGCATGGGAAACAAAAAAAATCCTACGCACACGCAAGATCTATCCATGATGATGAGCATCTATGAGAGGGGCAATGGATCTGCATACCCTTGTAGATTGCTAAGCAGGAAGCGTTAAGATACGCGGTTGATGTAATTGAACATCTTCGCGAACCAAATCACAAGTCATCCCGCGATCCAATCACGATCCGTCCCACGATCCAATCACGGTCCTTCGGATCTAGCGCCAAACGGACGGCATCTCTGTGTTCAGCACACATAAATCTCGATCACAATCTCCCCCTTATTGAACCAGCAAGAGGGGACAGAGAGGTAGATGAGTTCTCCGACAACGCGACTGCGTGGCGGCGATGGTGGTGGTGCTATCCCGGCAGGGCTACGCCTAGCGCTATCGAAACTGCGAATGGGGGAGAAAACGATCTAGGGAGAGAAAGGGGCGCCAAGGGCTTCGTGTGTGCTCTTGGGGTGCCCCCTCCCCTCTATATATAGGTGGAGGGGCATGTACATCAGCCTCTCCAAGCCCTAGGTCGCAGCCATGGGGGAGGAGTTGGACTCCTAGTCCAATTCCCAACCTTTCCAAAACTAGGTGGACTTTCCACCTCTCCCAAGCCACATGGGCCTTGAGGGACTTGTGCGCCTGGCCCAATAAGGCCAAGGCACCTCCCCTCGTACCATGCAAACCCTTGGGATGTGGTGGAACCCTTGGTGGACTTCCAGACTCCTCCGGAAGTTTTCGGAACCTTCTAGAAGCTTCCCGATACAATACCGGAAAAACACGAAACTTTTTCGGTACCCAAAATATGACTTCCAATATATAAATCTTTACCTCCAGACCATTCCGGAGATCCTCGTGATGTCTGGGATCTTATCTGGGACTACGAACAACCTTTTTTCACAAACATACATAACTCAGTACTACTGAAATGTCATTGGACATTAAGTGTGCAGACTCTGCGGGTTCGAGAACTATGCAGAAATCACAGAGACACCTCTACGGTCAATAACCAATAGCGGGACCTGGATGCCCATATTGGTTCCTACATATTCTACGAAGATCTTTATCGGTTGAACCTCTATGTCAAGGATTCAGTTAATCCCTTATGCAATCCCCTTTGTTCTTCGGTATGTTACTTGCCCGAAATTCGATCATCGATATCTCTATACCTAGTTCAATCTCACTATCGGCAAGTCTCTTTACTCATTCCATAATACAAGATCCCATGGCTAACTCTTTAGTCACTTTGATTGCAAGGCTTATTATGATGTTGTATTACTGAGTGGGCCCTGAGATACCTCTCCATCACATGGAGTAACAAATCCCAGTCTTGATTCATGCCAACCCAATAGACACCCTCGAAGATACCTGTAGAGCACCTTTATAGTCATCCAGTTACGTTGCGGTGTTTCATACACACAAGGTACTCCTCCGGTGTCATTGAGTTACATGATCTCGTGGTCATAGGTATAGATACTTGACATGTAGAAAACAATAGCAGTAAACTGACACGGTCATATGCTACGTTTATAGTTTGGGTCTTGTCCATCACATCATTCTCCTAATGATGTGATCCTGTTATCAAATGACAACACATGTCTATGTCTAGGAAACCTTAACCATCTTGATCAACGAGCTAGTTTAGTAGAGGCTTACTAGGGACAATTTGTTGTCTATGTATCCACACATGTATCTGAGTTTCCAATCAATACAATTATAGCATGGATAATAAACGATTATCATGAACAAGAAAATATGATAATAACTAATTTATTATTGCCTCTAGGGCATATTTACAACAATTTGTTGTTTAAAATAAATGATGTTTTTGATATTTAGTTTGTATATTTGATACGTCTCCGTCGTATCTATCATTTTTTGATTGTTTCATGCCAATATTCTACAACTTTCATATACTTTTGGCAACTTTTTATACTATTTTTGGGACTAACATATTGATCCAGTGCCCAGTGCTAGTTCCTATTTGTTGCATGTTTTTTGTTTCGCAGAAAATCCATATCAAACAAAGTCCAAACGAGATAAAAAATTACGGAGATTTTTTTGTAATATATGTGAATATTGGGAAGTGGAATCAACAAAAGTCGGCCCGAGGGCCCACAAGCCTGCCCGGCGCGCCCTGAGGGCTTGTGGCTTCCCCTTAGGTCGGGTAGAGGTGTCCTTTGGCCTCAAGAAACATATTTTTATAAGGAAAATCCCCTCAAAATTTCAGCCCGATCGGAATTATGGATCTCCGGATATTTAACAAACGGTGAAAGGCCAGAACCTGGGAGCACAGAAACAGAAGGAAATAGAGAGAGAGATCCAATCTCGGAGGGGCTCTCGCCCCTCCGCTACCATGGAGGCCATGGACCAGAGGGGAAACCCTTCTGCCATCTAGCGGGAAGGTCAAGGAAGAAGAAGAAGGAGGGGGCTCTCTCCCCCTCTCTCCCAGTGGCACCGAAACGCCGCCGGGGCCATCATCGTGATGGCGATCCACTCCAACAACTCTGTCATCTTCACCAACACCTCCATCACCTTCCCCCATCTATCTATAGTTGTACACTCTCCCGCAACCCGATGTACCCTCTACTCGAACATGGTGCTTTATGCTTCATATTATTATCCAATGATGTGTTGCCTTCCTATAATGTCCGAGTAGATTTTTGTTGTCCTATTGGTTGAATGATGATCATGATTGGTTTGAGTTGCATGTTTTATTATTGGTGCTGTCCTATGGTGCTCTTCGTGTCGCGCTAGAGTGAGGGATCCCCACTGTAGGGTTTGCAATATGCTTATGATTCGCTTATGGTGGGTGGCGTGAGTGATAGAAACACAGACCCGAGTAAGTAGGTTGTTTGCGTATGGGAATAAAGAGGACTTGATACCTTATAATGCTATGGTTGGGTTTTACCTTAATGATCTTTAGTAGTTGCAGACAGTTGCTAGAGTTCCAATCATAATTGGATATGATCCAAGTAGAGAAAGTATGTTAGCTTATGTCTCTCCCTCATATAAAATTGCAATAATGATTACCGGTCTAGTTATCGATTGCCTAGGGACAATTACGCAACTCCTACCAACACTTTTCCACACTCGTTAAACTAACTTAGTTGTTTCTTTATCTTATCAGCCCATAGTTTTTATTTTTGTGCTCTTTATTATCTTGCAAACCTATCCTATCACACCTACAAAGTACTTCTAGTTTCATACTTGTTCTAGGTAAAGCGAACGTTAAGCATGCGTAGAGTTGTATCCGTGGTCGAAAGAACTTGAGGGAATATTTGTTTTACCTTTAGCTCCTCATTGGGTTCGACACTCTTACTTATCGAGAAAGGCTACAATTGATCCCCTATACTTGTGGGTTATCAAGACCTTTTTCTGGCGCCGTTGCCGGGCAGCAATAGCGTGGGGTGAATATTCTCGTGTGTGCTTGTTTGCTTTATCACTAAGTAATTTTTATTTTATGTTTTAACTTGTTTTCTATCTTTAGATATGGGTAGGAAATGCATAATACCAAAAAAATAGTTGTACTTGCTGCTCCAAAAGTTGAGGAACCACTAGTGTTCCGTACCATCAAAGAATATTACTTGGGTCATCTTTGATCCACTTGTGTTCGTGCTGAAAACCCAACTAGCTTAGTTGAGGGGAAATCATTAAATGAGCATGCTCATTATGTGCAACACCGCATATCTCAAAAAGTGAAAATCTTGTGGCATCAAATTAATCCTTTGTGTTGCTATGCTTGGAATCTATGTGAAATTTTTGATTTTACTTGTTGTTCTAAAGAAGCTAAAAAACACCTTCCCTACCAATGTGTGTTTAATGATAATGAAATAATTATCATGTTATGCCAAGTAGGCCTATTTCTATAATGATGTTGAACAAATTGAAAATTTTGTTGCTTTTAAGGGTGCCTATGAAATTGCTTCTTTCATTGAAAAGTATGATGCTACTCTTTATGAATGTGAAAATTTTGTCATACTTAAATATTGCTATGAAAACTATGCTTCTAATGCTTATGTCAAAGAGTTTATTGAAAGAATGAACGCTGCTTTGGAAGAGACTAATATTCTGCAAGAATCTATGGAAGAAGAAATTGCTGAAACTGTTAGCTCATTAGATGAAAAAGATGAGGAGAAGAGCGAAGAACAAAAGGAGGAAGAGTGGATTAGCTACACATCCCCACCTTCTAATGAGAGTAATTCTTAAACTCATACATTTTTTTAATTTCCCTTCGTGCTTAACGAAGGATGAATGCTATGTTGATTGCTATGATCCCTTGGATTCATTTGAAATATCCCTTTTTGATGAACTTGATGCTTGATATGCTTGTGGCCATGATGACAATATGAAAGATGCTTATGGATATGAACTTGCTATATTTCCTTATGTTAAGAATGAAATTGTTGCTATTGCACCCACACATGATAGTCATGTTATGTTTTTGAATTCTCCCAACTACACCATACCGGAGAAGTTTGCACTTATTAAGGATTATATAGATGGGTTGCCTTTTACTATTACACATGATGATTTTGATAGATATAATATGCATGTGCTTGATGCTCCTACTTGCAATTATTATGAGAGAGGAACTACATCTCCACCTCTCTATGTTTACAATATGATAAAATTGCAAGAAACTGCTTATGCTATGTATTGGCCTTTACTTTGTGTGCATGAATTGTTCTTTTATGACATGCCGATGCATAGGAAGAGAGTTAGACTTCGTAATTGCATGATATATATTACTTTGTGCTCAATACTAAATTACAAATCATTGTTAATTAAAATTGGCTTTGATATACCTGGGGATCCGGGTGGATCCATTACCTGATCATTTTATGCCTAGCTTAATGGCTTTAAAGACAACACTGCCAGGGAGACAACCCGAAAGTTTTAGAGAGTCATTTTATTTTATTTTTGTGCTTTTATATAGTTTAAAAACAAAAAAATAAAGAGGGTAACCTAAAACTTTGTCAAAAAGAAAAGTGAAAGTGAGAGAAACGAGCATTGTGAAAGTGGGAGATAGCCTTGAACTTTGTTCATGCCCATGGAAACTTTGCAAATCTTGATTACAGAAACTTTTCAACAAAAATAATTATCTCCTTGTATAAATCCATTGTATTATAAAAATAATGTGCCAAGATTTACCTTTAGTATGATTAGATTACTTGTTTGGTGTGTGCAGTGCAAAAACAGAAACTTTGGCTGTAGTGCGTGAATTTTCATTTTTTACTGGAATGTCAAAAGTTTATGAAATTTTTACACGGTACTTATATGAAAAAAAATCCTAATTTTTAGGAATTTTTAAAGTTACATAAGTATTGTCAATGTTCATATTACTACAGATTGTCCTGTTTTTGACAGATTCTTTTTTTGATGCGTTGTTTTTGCTCGTCTTGATGAAACTATCGATTGTATCGGTGGTATAATCCATGGAAAAATTATAATACAGTAGCTAAAATGCAAAACCAAAATATGAATTGGTTGGCAACAGTTATTAAAGTGGTGATTTGTTTTATTATACTAACGTATCTCACGAGGGTTTTGTTAAGTTTTGTGTGATTGAAGTTTCCATGTTTTGGGTGAGATCACGATGGATGAAGGAATAAGCAGTGGAAAGAGACTAAGCTTGGGGATGCCCGAGGTGCCCCAAGGTAATATTCAAGGACTCACAAGAAACTGAGCTTGGGGATGCCCCGGAAGGCATCCCCTCTTTCTTCTAACAACCATCGGTAATTTTACTTGGAGCTATATTTTTATTCGTCACATGATATGCGTAAATCTTGGAGCGTCGTGTGCTTTTTATTTTTATTTTAATAATGCACAATGCTGGTATGAGATAGTCCTTGGTCGATTTGTAGAATGCTTCATGCACTTCACTTATATCTTTTGAGTATGGCTTTATAGAATGCTTCATGTGCTTCACTTATATCATTTGAAGTTTGGATTGACTGTTTCTCTACACATAGAAAACCGCCATTTGTAGAATGCTCTTTTGCTTCACTTATATTTGTTAGAGCGTGGGCATATATTTTGTAGAAAGAATTAAACTCTCATGCTTCACTTATATCTATTTAGAGAGTTAACAGGAGTTGGTCATTCACATGGTTAGTCATAAAATCCTACATAAAACTTGTAGATCACTGAGTATGATATGTTTAATTCCTTTCAATAGTTTTGCGATATGGAGATGGTAATATGAGAGTCATGCTAGTGAGTAGTTGTGAATTGGAGAAATACATGTGTTGAAGTTTGTGATTCCTGTAGCATGCACGTATGGTGAACGGTTATGTAACGAAGTCGGAGCATAATTTGTTTAATGATTGTCATACTTTGTGTGATGGGTCGGGAGCGTGCGATGGTTTACTCCTACCAACCTCTCCCCTAGGAGCATGCATCTAATGCTTTGTTTGATAACTAATAGAATTTTGCAATAAGTATGTGAGTTATTTATGACTAATGTTGAGTCCATGGATTATATGCACTCTCACCCTTCCACCTTTGCTGGCCTCTATAGTACCGCGCAACTTTCGCAGATGCATCAAACCCACCTTCCTTAAAATAGCCACCATACACCTTCCTCAAAACAGCCACCATACCTACCTATTATGGCATTTCCATAGCCATTCCGAGATATATTGTCATGCAACTTCCACCGTTCCGTTTAGTATGGCATGCACCAGCATTTTCATATTGCTTTGCATGATTGTAAGACGGCTTGCATGATGTTTTCATCGTTTGTCCGTTTTTTGATGTCATTTGCTAGGCTAGATTGTTGCACATCCCGGTATCCCACCGGAAGCATTCATATAGAGTCATATTTTTGTTCTAGGTATTGATTTGTAAGTAAATAAAAGTGTGATGATTTTCATTATTAGAGCATTGTCCCGCGTGACAAAAGGATGATGGAAGCTATGATTCCCTCACAAGTTGGGAGGAGTCTCCGGACTTTACAAAAAAATAAAAGAGGCCAGCGAAGCCCAAATAAATAAATAAATAAGAGGCCAAAGATTCCCACCAAAATAAATAAATAAAATGAGAGAAAGAGAGAAGGGACAATGTTACTATCTTTTTCCACACTTGTGCTTTAAAGTAGCACCATGATCTTCATGATAAAGAGTCTCCTATTTTGTCACTTTCATATAACTAGTGAAATTTTTTGCACGGCCACTTAGTTTTATTTCTGAGATTTCATACATTTATAGCTCTAAGTGCATTCGTTGCATGACAATCCCTACTCACTCACATTGATATCTACTGATGGGCATCTCCATAGCCCGTTGATACGCCTAGTTGATGTGAGACTATCTTCTTTTTCCTCATCACCTCCACCATATTCTATTACACCTATAATTCTATATACATGGATCACGCTCATGTATTGCGTGAGAGTTGAAAAGGTTTGAGAACATAAAAAGTGTGAAACAATTGCTTGATTTGTCATCGGGGTTGTGCATAATTTAGATACTTTGTGTGGGGAAGATGGAGAATAGCCATACCATATGATTTTGTAGGGATAACTTTCTAAGGCCATGTTATTTTTAAAGGACACGATTGCATTGTTGGTGTGCTCAAAGTATTACTGCTTTTATGTCAATATAGACTATTGATTTGAATCACTCATGTCTTAATATTCATGCCATGATTAGATTATATGATCAAGATTATGCTAGGTAGCATTCCACATTAAAAAATATCTTTTTTATCATTTACCTACTCGAGGACGAGCAAGAATTAAGCTTGGGGATGCTGATATGTCTCCATCGTATCTATAATTTTTGATTGTTTCATGCCAATATTCTACAACTTTCATATACTTTTGGCAACTTTTTATACTATTTTTGGGACTAACATGTTGATCTAGTGCCCAATGCCAGTTCCTGTTTGTTTCATGTTTTTTGTTTCGCAGAAAATCCATGTCAAATTAAGTCCAAACGGGATAAAAACTTACGGAGATTTTTTTTGGAATATATGTGAATTTGGGGAAGTGGAATCAATAGAAGGCGGTGCCCGAGGGGCCCACATGCCTGCCCCGCGTGCTATGGGGGGTAGGGCGCGCCCTGAGGGCTTGTGGCTACCCCTTAGGTCGGTTTGAGGTGTCCCTTGGCCGCAAGAAATATATTTTTATAAGGAAAGTCCCCTTAGAGTTTCAGCCCGATCGGAGTTACGGATCTCCGGATATTTAAGAAACGGTGAAAGGCTAGAATCTGGGAGCACAGAAACAGAAGGAAATAGAGAGAGATCCAATCTCGGAGGGGCTCTCGCCCCTCCGCCACCATGGAGGCCATGGACGAGAGGGGAAACCCTTCTCCCATCTAGGGGGAGGTCAAGTAAGAAGAATAAGGAGGGGGCTCTCTCTCCCCCTCTCTCCCGGTGGCACCGGAACGCCACCGGGGCCATCATCATGACGGCAATCTACTCCAACAACTCTGTCATCTTCAACAACACCTCCATCACCTTCCCCCATCTATCTACAGTGGTCCACTCTCCCACAACCCTCTGTACCCATTACTTGAACATGGTGCTTTATGCTTCATATTATTATCCAATGATGTGTTGCCATCCTATGATGTCCGAGTAGATTTTTGTTGTCCTATTGGTAAATTGATGATCATGATTGGTTTGAGTTGCATGTTTTATTATTGGTGTTGTCCTATGATGCTCTCCGTGTCGCGCAAGCGTGAGGGATCCCAGATGTAGGGTTTGCAATATGCTTATGATTCGCTTATGGTGGGTGGCGTGAGTGATAGAAACATAGACCCGAGTAAGTAGGTTGTTTGCGTATGAGAATAAAGAGGACTTGATACCTTATAATGCGATGGTTGGGTTTTACCTTAATGATATTTAGTAGTTGCGGACGCTTGCTAGAGTTCCAATCAAAAGTGCATATGATCCAAGTAGAGAAAGTATGTTAGCTTATGCCTCTCCCTCATATAAAATTGCAATAATGATTACCGGTCTAGTTATCAATTACCTAGGGGCAATTCCTCAACTCCTACCACCACTTTTCCACACTCGTTAAACTAACTTAGTTGTTTCTTTATCTTAGCAGCCCCTAGTTTTTATTTCCATGCTCTTTATTATCTTGCAAACCTATCCTATCACACCTACAAAGTACTTCTAGTTTCATACTTGTTCTAGGCACTACAGGGATCAGGTACTTTATCGTCAGCCATCCCGAACGGCAAAAGCATGCATGCTGGACGGCAAAGGCTTTGCCGTCCATAGCAGACGGCTAACCATCCGGATGAATAAGCCACGGTAAAGGGCGCTTTGCCGTCTACTCGCAGACGGCAAAGACCTTTGCATCTTTGTCGTCTACCAACAGACGGCAAAGGGCGTGGATGACACACGTGGCAACTTAGGTCCGTTAAGGGCTTAACGGCGTGCTTTGCCATCCGCTGGCAGACGGCAAAGACCTAAGGTTCTTTGTCGTATGCTAGCGGATGGCAAAGCACCTGCTTCTTTGCCGGCCTAGGTGGGTTCTTTGTTGTCCGCTGGCAGACGGCAAAGAACCTTAGGTCTTTGTCGGCCTAGGTGGGTTCTTTGTCGTCCGCTGGCAGACGACAAAGAACCTTAGATCTTTGTCATCTGCCAGCGAACGGCAAAGAACCCACCTAGGCTAGCCTAGTGCTACCCCAGGTTGCACAGGTAGCTGCCAAGTGGCAGCTTTGTCGTCTGCTGGCAGACGGCAAAGCTCTTTGCCGTCTGCCAGCAGACAGCAAAGTGGATATATAGCCCCTGTTTTTTCAGTTTTTTCTTAAATTCATTCAATTTGACAGAATTTTACATATATATACACATTTCAAAATAATTTCAACAAGCATACCAACAATAAGTTTCAACAACATATCCAACATACAAGTTTCCAACAACATATCCAACATACAATGGTTTCCAGCAACATATCCATACATACATATCCAAAACAAAACAAGTTTCCAACAAGTTTCCATAAACAAAAAGGAAGCACAAGTAGAAGAGTACACTCCATCAATGCAAGCTTCCTCATCTATAGCAAATATGCAAATTAGGAAAGATGAAAGTTAGAAGAAGAAGAAGACTAGCTAGAAGAAAAAGAAAAAAAGGAAGAAGAAAAAGAAGAAGAAGTAGAATTTATCTTCTCTTTATTTTTCTCCTCTCTTCTTCTTTATCTTCTTCTTCTAACTAAGGTAGGTAAAATGCCATTATTTAGCTAAGGTAGGTAAAAATGCTAAGTGTGTAGGTCATTTTAGAGCTAACATAGGTAAATAGGTCATTTTGGAGCTAACCTAGGTAGTTGTGCCATTTTTTAGCTAACTAAGCATATTTATTCATTTTGGAGGACAAAATGGTAAGTGTAGGTCATTTTAGAGCTATCCTAGTTAAAATCGGTCATTTTGGAGCTAGGTAAGGTTATATTGTCATTTTGGAGGAAAATAAACTAATTATATGATAGTTTGGAGCTAAACCAAGGTTATTATGCCATTTTTTACCTAAGTAAGCTAATTATGTCATAAATGAACTAGGTAAGCTAAGTATAGATTATTATTTAGCTATCCAAGGTAGTTATGACATTTTTCAGCTAACTAAGTATATTAAGTCATTTAGGAGGAAAAAATGCTAAGTACAGGTCATTTTATAGCTATCCTAGGTAAAGTATGTCAGTTCGGAGCTAAGTAAGGTTATTATGTCATTTTCGAGGAAAATAAGCTAAGTATAGGTCATTTTGGAGCTAAACCAAGGTTATTATGCCATTTTTTACCTAAGTGAGCTAATTATGTCATAAATGAACTAGATAAGCTAATTATAGATCATTATTGAGCTATCCTAGGTAGTTATGCCATTTTGTACCTAAGTGAGCTAATTATGTCATAAATGAACTAGCTAAGCTAGCTATAGATCATTATTGAGCTATCCTAGGTAGTTATGCCATTTTCTAGCTAACTAAGCATATCAAGAGGGAAAATGCTAAGTATAGGTCATTTTATAGCTATCCTAGGTAGAATATATCATTTTGGAGGTAAGTAAGGTTATTATGTCATTTTTGAGGAAAATAAGCTAAGTATAGGTCATTTTGGAGCTAATTAGGTCATTTCTTAAGCTAAGTATGCATTTGTTAAGCAAAAAAACTTGGGAAAACTTACCATCATCACGGAGGTGAAGGACCGGTCAGGTTTGCGCCAGGGTGAGACATAGAAGGACCGCTCGGGGTTGCGACAGATGCAGAAGGATCGGTCGATGCTTGTCGGGAGGCACGCTGCACCAAAGATAATTTGCAATGTCTCCTTAGCATGATGCAACTCAGATGTGAATACTAGTAACTAATGAACATTCAAATGAAACTCACCGTGGGTGCTATACCAATCTGGGGCATCGACGGAGGGATCTGACCATTGTTCTGGCACATGGTCTGCACATTTTGTTTTCACGAGTCATTCATATTAGTTAGTGATGAAACGAACATTATGTGCATGATTTGGATAATATGCAGGAGAAACTTACCACGAGGAGCTCGTATAGGGCCCGGTGAGACGCGTCGTTCCAGTTCCTCTCCTCCTCCAAGAGCCTAGCCGTCCTCTCCTCCATGTCCCTCTCCCTCTGTGGCGACTGCCTATTTGCCTCCGCCAGAAGCTCCTGGGCCCTAGCCTCAATGGTGAGCTCCATTGGCCGTGGATGAGGCATTATCTCAGGGTCAGATTTCGTCTAGCGCTTCTTGATCTCCGAGAGAGTTCTAGGACAACGTATCAGTCCATCCCCAATGTCTATCGAGCCATGGGGCCTCCCGCCACCAGATATCATCACGAGCTCTGGATCAAAAGGACTCTGGCTCGGGTTGAAGTCCTCCCCTTTCCTCACCTTCCCCTCATTTATGTACCTCACAAGCTTGTTGTGAGAGGAGATTTTGCTGAAGCTCTCTGGATGATCGAGGTCATCCTCAGAGAATGCCTTGGCCTTCTTGTATGAGGCAGTATGGGCCATGGCATAGAGGTCGAACAGAGGTGGCACCTCCTTCTTGTTTTCTCGCGCCTAAAAGAGAGGAACAAAATATTAGTTAAGGTCTCAAGCTAGCATGAAGAATGAAATTGCATGAATCATGAAGCAAACCACATACCCAGTGATCCCCATACTCAAACAGGTTGGAGCTCCCTTGATGGTGTGGCACACCTCTCATTTGGGCATGCTTATCCTTGGCCTTGTTGTGTTCGGCTAGCCATTCAGGAGAGCACCACTCATCCACCAATGCCTCCCAATAGTCCATCCTATCCGCACACCATCTCAGGGGCACCTAAATTAGACAAGAGAAATTTCAGCGCTACGCCTATGAATCAAATCAAGGAAACTAAGTACAAGGCCTTAAGAATAGATAATTACCTTCATTAACTTCTCCTTACTCAGATAATTTTTGCGGCACTTCTTCTTGGCCCTCTTAATGTTAGTCTAGGCGTAGTAGTCTCGAATAGCCTACACCCGAGCCTCGTGCCGTAAGTTCTGAAGTAGGGGCTTGCACTCGGCTTCAAGAACAACAGCCGCTTTCGGCTCGTGTTCCTCAAGACACCTGTAGAAGGTCTGCAATCAAACAAGACAACATTGATTATTACAATCAGTAGGTGTTGTTGATTTTTAATTCTGTAAAGGAGAAATTACCCAAAAGCGACGGGTCACAATGTCAGCCACCATCTCGCACAAGACACCGTCGACCATCTCCTCCGGCAGGGCCAGGGCAGCCATGTACAGCTCCCAGGTCAGTGCTACATGTGGAACCTCACCCTCACCGGGCAACTGGACCTTCCCCGGGAAGTCATGTCGGAGAAGCAAACCAAGGACCTGGTTGGGCCTACGGACACCACGCTCGTGTTTCCAACCCCTATAGTATGACAAGGCCAACACATTAGATATTAATTTGAAGAAACATGAAGGCAAAAGGTTAAAAAAGAGTAAATGTAGTTACTTCTCCGCATTAGGCGCAATCACCCACCTCTGATCGCGGGTCGTCAGCACGAGCGGGAGCTTTGTACAACCACGCTGGTAGACCTTCTCGCCCTCCTCAACCAGCTTGCCCTCGCTATAGCTGTCCTTAGACAAGTTGTCCTCACCATGATCAGCATGGCCACTAGCCTCCGGAGTCATGTGGGACGAAGACTCTGGGTCCCGAATCTCCTGGGACGAAGACTCTAGGACCGGAGTCTCCTCGGACGAAAGCTCAGTGACCCGAGCTCGACGACCGGAGTCCGAGACGGGTCCAAGTCAGACGGGTCCACCTAAGATGGAGCACTCCTGTGGTCGGGAGAATCAGCTGGGGGTGGCGGCGAGGAAGGCGCAGCAGCTTTCCTACTTCTAGCACCTCTCTTCGTCTTCCCCCGACCTCTCCCGGTCGAAGAAGAAGCGCCCGCCGGTGTCTGCATACTGTGTACCAGCGCTCTCCGGAGTTGCTGGGGTGGAATAATAGCACCTCTCCCAGCATGCGCCGAGGAAGGAGGCTCAGAGTGCTCTTGACCCGAGCCCACCATCTGTCAACACTTGCAATGACAAAGAGTGAACAAAATTAGTTCAACATAAAAAAATTCAATACCTAATA
The DNA here is from genome assembly GCA_022496015.1 of Hordeum marinum. NCBI lineage: Eukaryota > Viridiplantae > Streptophyta > Magnoliopsida > Poales > Poaceae > Hordeum > Hordeum marinum. Next base: position 165,199,568 of record CM039673.1, read on the forward strand.
ACATGAACTAATTAATAATATATATGTACATAATAATATTTGAATACCTCACATTACTAATATTAATCTTCATCGTCTATATATGCTCCAGGATCAATAAATGCATAATCATCATCACTATCAGTAATAACATGCTCATCAGCATCATCAATAAATGCATCAACATGTGGAAGGCCTCTATGTAATCGGTCAAGCATTGTCAGGTCATTCGCAGCAGTAACCTCTTCTTCTTCCATCTCATCTTGTTCCGGCTCAGGGGTGAAGTTGGATTCATTGTTGCTGTCGACCTCAATGTTCTGTGGTGAAGTAGAGCGGTTCTTCAAACATTTTTTGGAAACATGTGTTTCTTGGAAGAATTCTCCTTCATATGTTTCCGGGTTAATGTGAGGTTCATAATCATCTTCATTGAGGGGAGGTGATCTAAAATGTGGCGGCACATCATAAACGACATCCCAACCTTTCAAATTTGGATCCGTTTGGCAGGCCCATGGTAGATAGAAAACTTGGGTCGCCTATTGAGCCGTAATATAGACATCGGGAACATCTAAATGGGTGCTTTGTTTAATTTCGACTAGCCCCATATGTTCATGAGTCCTTCTAGTCTCCTTCGGCTGGAACCAATAACATTTGAAGACTATGACATTTGGTGGGTTTTCACCAAGGAATGTAAGTTCATAAATTGCTTCAACTCTTCCGTAATACTCGACCCATCCTTCGCTGACAGCGGAGACACAACAATTTGTAGACTTTTGGTCGGCCATAGATAGCTCTTTGCCAAAAGTACAAAAGTGATACTCGTTGATGTCGTATTTGTCAAATGAATGGACCTTATAGTCAAAACCATTAGCGACTTGTGTCAATTCGGAGTACATAGACTCTGAATTAGCCTACAAATTTAATACGAAAGGATTGTTGCATTAGCCGCAAACTAGAGAAGAAATGAAATCGTCTAATTAATGGAAATTACCGTTTGCTTGAACCAAGAGATGAAATCGGGATAGCCGCCTCCATGCTTTGCCAGAAGCTCATACTCTTCGATGGAATCCTTTTGGATCATCGCTCCATCCGAGAATTTGGCGACGTATCGACTATATCACATATCCGGGAATAAGAGCATTTCAAAGGAATTAGAAGTTGTGAAACAATGTACCAAAAACTTACTCGATGTACGGCCACACTTCTGTTAGGTTGTTGAAGATATACAACGAAATGGTCCGCCATTCTTCGACATCCAACACTATTGCTTTCGAAGCACCGGCTGGTGCGAGCTTCCCTTTGAATAGGCTGAGGTTGGATCGACCTTTTTCACGGTCGCCATCATTGTACCGAGGCTTCGGATTATGCAAATGACGATTCTTGGCTTTGTAGTGTGTTGTCACAAAGTTTGTCGCCTCCTCGGTAATGAATGCCTCGGCCATCGATGCTTCTCTACATTTATTTTTACATTTTGCTCAAAGCGACTTCTGCATCCTCTCAGATGCGAAGCACCAATGATTTTGCATGCCCCCCCCCAATCTTGCCTCGGTCGGGAGATGCAAAATCAAATGCTGCATTGGATTAAAGAAGCCCGATGGAAAGATCTTTTCTAACTTGCAGATCAACTCCGGCACCAACTCTTCCAGTTCGTCTAGCACGTCAGGTGATAGTTCTTTTGCAAAAAGAACACGGAAGAAATAGCTCAGCTCTGCCAGTACTAGCCATTCATCCTCAGGGATGAAGCCACGCAACATCACCGGCATTAACCGCTCAAGCCATATGTGGCAATCATGATTCTTGAGACCAAATATTTTCAATTTGTCAAGACTCACTCCCCTCTTTAGATTCGCTGCATACCCATAGGGGAACATCAACTGCATTTTCACCCACAAGATCATTTCCCTCATAGGTGGCCTTCCAAGATTGAACCATGCCTTTGGCTTCCTCCAGTTCTTCTTTCCTTTCGGTTGTCGAATGTTTTGTAACGGTCTATCACACAGAGCCTCCTGATCGACTCTAGCCTTAGGATTATCCTTCGACTTCCCCTCTATGCCAAACAATGTACCAAAAAGGGCCTCCACGATATTATTTTTAGTGTGCATCACGTCGATGTTGTGTGAGCAAAGGAGGTCTTTAAAGTAAGGTAGATCCCACAAACATATCTTGTGAGTCCACGCGTGTTCCATATTATACCCTCTGAAATACCCTGGACGATCTGGATCCGGCTCGAGAGCATTTATCTGATCCAGGATCTGTTGGCCTGTCAACGCAGGTGGTGCGGTGTTTTTGAGAACTCTACCTTTGATGAAATTCTTCTTATCTTTTCTGAACTTATGGTTAGGATCCAGGAACTGTCTATGCATGTTGAAGCAAGAAAACTTGTGACCCGCCTCCAGCCAACGGAACTAAAGAGCTGCCTTGCATGTGGGGCACGAAAACCTTCCATGCACACACCAGCTAACGTATAGCGCATACGCTGGCAAGTCAGGCATCGAGTACATGTACCACACATGCATTTTGAAGTTCTTTTTTGTAGCGGCGTCGTATGTCTTGATCCCATTATCCTAGGCTTCTTGCAATTCATCCTTAAGTGGTTGCATGTACACATTCATATTCTTCCCCGGATATTTGGGCCTTGGAATTATCAATGTCAAGAAAATGTTCTTTCTTTTCATAATCACCCCGGGGGAGATTGAGTGGAATGACAAATACAGGCCAACAACTGTATTGTGTTGCCATCATACCATACACATTGAACCCATCCGTGTTGATGGCAACTCAAGGATGCCTTGGATATGTCGCTTTATCCTTATGTAATGCATCGAAGTGCTTCCACGCAAAAGCGTCTGAAGTGTGTCCCAACATCGGATTCCCATCTGCATCTAGTTCTGTTCTTTTGCCCAATTTATGCCATGTCATCTGTCTAGTCATCTCTTCGACCATGAAAAGACGTTGAAGTCTTGGTATGATTGGCAGATACCGAAGAACATTAATGGGGATTTTGGTTTGACTCTTCTCACCCATACCGTTGTCTACCAGAACATACCTGGAAGCATTGCAAATGGGGCAATAGTTCAAGCCCGCATACTCAAGCCTAAATAAGGCACATCCATTCTCACAGGCATCTATCTTCTCATAGGGCATCTTAAGCGCACATAGGATTTTGTCTGACTGGTACAGGTTTGGTGGCAATACATGGCATTTGGGTAGAAAGTGTCCAAATATCGTCATCATCGCATCGTAGCATTCTCTGCACAGGTTGAACTGAGCCTTCAGAGCCATTACTTGCGCGATGGCATCCAGCCGACAAAGCTTAGTGTGCTCGTGGAGAGGACGTTTTGAAGACTCCAACATTTCATAAAAGGCCTTTGCAGATTCCTCCATCTCATCGTCCAAATCCCGAGCATCATCAAAGTCTTGCACCATGTCTTCGATCCCGGTACCATGCTCGTCGGTGCAACGATGAACCACCTCAGCTCTGGCACGTTGGGCAGACTCACCATGAAATGTTCAGACCGTATAATTAGGTGTAAAACCCCACTTCTATAGGTGTTTGATCATTTCAAACTCTGACTTCTTCTTACAGTTGTCGCAATCGACACAAGGGCACCAGGTTGTTTTTTGTCCATTTGCAAATGCGAGTCTCACAAACTCCTTGGTTTTTGTTATCCATTCACGGGTCATGTCTTTCTGACTAGTGTGATCAGTGTACATCCACCCACGGTCACTCATATTGCCTAGCTACTGGACACTCAAAAATATATACATAATTTAGCAAACCATATTCATCAGTTAATAGAGTTTGCCAGTTTTATTATGTCGATGCAACCTAGATGCTAGCTAGTAGGTAAATATAGGTCCTAATCCCACCCGAGTATGTGTCGATTGGGTTCGTTTTCCCATGCTCCGCTCCGGATCCGACGCACAATTTTGGCAACACCTCCCCGCTGTTCTCCTGATATACGTCTCGGTAATAAGCAGAGAGGATGTGTACCCGGAGAACAACAGGGAGGCACTGACAAAATTCTGCACCGGATCCCGAGCAGAGCATATGGAAAAACGAACCCAATCTACACATACTTGGGCTGTCCATGGATAACATTGGATAATTCGAAAGAATCACGGTTATAAATATGCTAATGAATGCATATTTATATATGTAACCCTTTCGAACAGGAGACGCATAGTGGTCACGCATACTGATGATTGAAGACACCTATAGCTAGCAAGTTTCATTTGCACGAAGACCGGAACAGAGCAAAAAAAATTAAGGGTGCCGGGGGAGAAGATGTTATTTGTGCTCACCAACAAACGCAGCAAGGGAGCTCGTCAAATGCACGGGGAGGTCGTCGAACAACTGCACATTGAAATTCACCCAATCAACACAAAATATGATGTTTTTTATAACAAAATAGGAAAATATGTGACCTAGCTCACAATTTACAAAACTATGACCTCCTTGGCCTCACGAAGGTTGAAGAGCACCTTTTTGGTCAACAGGAGGCAGAATAGGTGTCGGGGGTCGGGGGTCAATGGCATCGGGAGATAGTGGCATCAGGGGTTAGTGGAGTCGAGGGTCGATGGCGTTGGTGGTCGAGGGTCGATGGTGTCGGTGGTCGGGGTTCGGTGGTGTTGGTGGTCGGGGGGCGATGGCGTCGGTGGTTGGGGGTTGGGGGTCCGGGGGGTCGGGGGTCCGGGGCGTCGGGGGTCGGTGGCGTCGGGGGTCGAGGGTCGGTGGCGCTGGTGGTCGGGGGTCGATGGCATCAATGGTCAGGGGTCGGGGGTGTCGGTGGTCGGGGGCGATGGTGTCGGTGGTTGGGGGTCGGGGGTCGGGGGTCGGTGGCGTCCTTCTTCTTCTTCTTCTCCTTCTTCTTCTTCTTCTCCTCTTCTCCTCATCCTCTTCTTCTTCCTCCTCCTCTTCTTCCTTCTTTTCCTTTTTCCTCTTCTTCCTTCTTTTCCTTTTTCCTCTTCTTCTTCTCCTCTTCTCCTCTTCTTCTTCTTCTTCTTCTTCTTCTTCTTCTTCTTCTTCTTCTTCTTCTTCTTCTTCTTGTTTTTCTTCTTCTTCTTCTCCTCCTCTTCTTCGTCTTCTTCTTCTTCTTAACCTAAACTAAACCTAAAACTAAACTAAACATAAACTAAACCTAAACCTAAACTAAACCTAAAACTAAACCTAATTAAACAAAATCTAAATTAAACCTAAATTAAACAAAATCTAAATTAAACCTTAAAAAAGTGGGCAGACTCACCTTGGGCGGCGGCGGCAGGGGTGGCCGGCAATAGGGGCGGCCGGCGGCAGGGAGGGGGCGGCCGGCTGCAGGGGCGGGGGCGGCCGGCTGCAGGGGCGGAGGCGGCCGGCTGCAGCGGTGGGGGCGGCCGTCAGCCGGCTGCAGGGGCAGGGGCGGGGGCGGCCGACGGCAGGGGCAAGGGCGGCCGGTGGCAGGGGCGGGGGCGAGGGCGATCGGCGGCAGGGGCGGGGGCGGTCGACGGCAAGGGTGGGGGCGGCCGATGGCACAAGGGGCGGCGGCGGCGACCGGTGGCACGGGGGGCGGTGGCGGCTCAGGCATGAGGGAGGGGGTGCGGGGAGGGGAGAGAGAGGGGTGGGGCGCGTTGACAGGGTATACTTAAGGCTCTTTGCCATCTGCTAGCAGACGGCAAGGAGCCTTATTTAGTGGGGTGGGGCTGGGGGAAACGGCCGTTAGATGGCCACCCTCTTTGCCATCGGCTAGCAGACGGCAAAGAGAGTGGCCGTTAGCTGGTTCTCATTGTGGGCCACCCTTCCTCTTTGTCGTCCGCTAGCGGACAGCAAAGAGGAGGCTGACGGCAATGATATCTTTGTCGTCATCTCTTTGTTTGCCGTCAGTTTTATTTAAGCTGATGGCAAAGACCCTCTTTGCCATCAGCTAGCAGATGGCAAAGAGCTGACACACGACAAAGATCTTGATTCCAGTAGTGAGGTAAAGCGAACGTTAAGCATGCGTAGAGTTGTATCGGTTGACGATAGAACTTGAGGAAATATTTGTTCTATCTTCAGCTCTTCGTTGGGTTCGACACTCTTACTTATCGAGAAAGGCTACAATTGATCCCCTATACTTGTGGGTTCGCAATATTCGACCTCAACACTGTTTAGTTTCCTTTCCTGATGTCAGGGCACAAGGAATTTGAAATCCAATTTATCTTTTTTAGTTTTTACGCTAGTGTCTTCATTTATATGTATTACCGTAGACACATGGGAATCATCAAGGTGGCAAACTTGTTCTTATTGTTGCTCATGCAACCCTAAGAGCATCTCAAACAGGAGCGCAACGCGCGACTCGCAAAAAAAAGCTTTTAGCGTGCACACAGTGATTTTAGTGCGCCAGAGAGTGCTGGCTCCAGCGGCCGCCGCAAATTGTGTGCGCGCATGGCGCTCAAGCAGATGCGGCAAAATTGTGTGCGTGCAGTATCAAACATAGGTAGTAGGATTCAAATTTTGCATAGTTCAATGATACATAATATTAAAAACATTCAACATACATAGACACGCTAAAACTACTCGTTGTCCCGAGTCCGATGTAAAAATGTCATCAAGAGAACTATTCGTCGACGAAATCTCGATGAAGGCATCAAGAAAGCGTTCATCGTTGGGGTCCCAGGATGACGCTTCTCCAAGGTCGATGCTGAATTCCGCGGCCGCCTTTCGCATACGCTTGTCCTCGCGATAGGCGGCTCGCTCCGTCCTCCTCTCCTCCCTCCTGTCCCCCCTCCTCTACGCCCTCCTCTTCGGGAAGAACGCGCGCTTGTCTATGATGACCTGCGGGAACTGTTGGGGATATAACCCCGTGGTGAGACCCGCCCAGGTGGGGTCGGGTCATGCTTGGCGGCTCATAGGCTAGACCAAGGATGGTCCTGGAGACATAAGCCCATACGTAGGGCGGCTCACCAAGATGGGCCAAGATGAAGCCCAGAAAAGAAGGCAAAGAAGACCCGGGTGAATAAGCCGCGTGGAGACGGCTTGCTCAGGAAGGCAAGACGGTGTAGAGTTAGAGTCGGACACGTTGTAAAAGTCGGATGAGACTTGTGTAACCCGTGGTCTTGACCTCCTATATAAGGGCGAGACCCGAGGCGACTCAGACAGAAAATCAACTAATCGAGAGCTAGGTCAAGTGAATACGCTCCCTTGTAATCGATACTCCAATCAATACAACACAAGCAGGATGTAGGCCTTTACCTCTTCTCGAGGGGCTGAACCTGGGTAAACTCGTGTATTTCGTCCCAACCAACCCCTTTGAGTCCATCACCTTAGCGATGGCCTCGAATCTAAGTCCTCGGACATCTACTGTGATAAAACCATGACAATTGGCGCCCACCATGGGGCTAGCGCTCGATGGTGTTGAGTTCTCAAAGAGCTCTCTTCTGGGATTCTAAGGATACGTGGTCAGAAGGATGAACAAGAGTCGCCGCGGCTGGCTCTACATCGACGACGCTGGCTCGGGCCCCAAGGCCGACTCTGTTGAGTATGGGTTTCGGGTTCCCTTCGGCGGAATTCACATCTTCATCGGCAAGGTCGGCGGATCTACACTCGGGCCGGACGTCTGCACCAACATCATCGAGTCGGCTCGGCGCGCGCAACCCGCCCGACACGTGCAAACCGCCCGTGTTGACCCGAGCAGGAAGCATGCCTTTGTTGGCTTCACTCAAGGTATGGATCTTGAGGCTTCTATGTCGCAGGAGACTCTTGTCTGTTCAGAAGACGGATCTTCGAGCAGAGAGGCGGAATCAATCTATCAACTTCATGATGGCAGGCTCGGGGGCTATGACGAGCTTTACCCCGAGTCGAAGCATACTGAGCCGGATGATCAGGGGCTGCCGACTCATGCGGCCGTGTTCATGATGGAGACAGAGCCGGGCCCAAGCAGTACAGCCGCTGGGGTGGCAGACACGGGGGTTGACCCGCCGTCGGCCCAGGTTCTTCTGGATCTGATGAACGAGCTCACAGCTCTGATGGCGACTGGAGTCACGCCTGAGAATCAAGTCGCCCAGAACCTGGAGATCACAAGACTGAAGGACCAGATGGCAGAAGCCCAACAGAGGATTAGTGCGTTGAACGCCCAGATGGACGTAGAGGCAGAGCACCTTAAGACGGATGCTTTCCGCCTTGAGTTGGAGCAGCAATTGGCGGCCGCGGTGCGGTGGATGAGGCATCAGTCCCGCCTGCCGGAACAGTATGAGGCCAGAAACCTATTTAACACGCCAAGAACGGGTCGGACAATGGAAGCCCCTGGAAGTTGGCCGGCAGCTCAGCAGCAGCTTAACCCGCCCTGACGGAATCAGACCTCACCAATGGCTTTCCCGACGCTGGCGGGTCATTACTCAAACCCGGCGGAGAACATGGTGCCGGTAGCAACCCGGCTTGAAACAATCCTGATTCCTGACGAGGCACCTTTCGCAGAGGAGGTGCGAAACGCCATTGGATACCTACACACGGCGATGGCCCATCAAGAGAAGTATACTTACAGCCGGAGTCGCGTGCATTCAACCCCCATCCCCAGCCACAGCTTCAGCCGGCGCTATGAGTCGCCGTCAGTTTCCAGCAGTGATCAGCATCGGGGCCCGCGGCGGGATGATCAAGCGGTTTTGGATGCTCAAGCGCTCGTAGATCGGGCAAGAGCACAGCGAGAGGCAGCGGCTCTGGCAGCGGCGGCTCATCAAGGGCCTACGCCTTCCGCCTTAGTTGGAGCGGGAGTGACCACCAGGGCCGTGGGAGTACCATGCTTGGTGTCGGCTCTACGGAACGAGCGTCTGCCAAAGGACTTCAAGGGCCCTCGCAAGGTCCCAAATTACACCACTGACCTGCCTTCGGAGGCCTAGATTGAAAGTTATAAGCTGGCCATGGAGATGTTGGACGTTAACGACGTGGTATGCGCAAAGTATTTTATCATGATGCTAGAAGGGCCGGCTCGCACGTGGTTAAAGGGTTTGCCACCCAATACCATCAATTCCTGGGCTGAGTTGAAGGCAAAGTTCATCAAAAACTTTCAAGGGACGTGCAAGCAGCCCATGACGATTGTGGATTTGGATCACTGTATACAGCAGGAAAATGAGTCGGCTCATCATTGGGTCCGGCAGGTCTCGGCTATCATCCACTCGTCTGAGCAGATCACGATAGCTCAAACGGTACTGATTCTGGAAAAGAATTGCCACTTTACGCCTCTGAAGCAGAAGCTCAACCGGCTCAAGCGCACATGTCAAGACATGGGGGAGCTCATGGTGGTTCTCACGAAGTACGCCGACTCTGATAATACGAAGGATCCGGGCTCTGATGAGGAGAAGCCTGGCCAGAGTAAAAAGAGTAACCATGGCAAGGGTGTGGCAAGCAATGGTAATCAGAGTAAGAGGAAGAACCCGGATGGCGGGTCAGAATTGGTGGCCAACGCCAGCACCGACAACAATCGTGCTAAGGGCAACGGGAAGTTCAGACCACCTTTTAATAAGGGTAAAACTCCTTTCAATTTGGAGGAGATGCTCAATAAACCTTGTCCGGAGCACAGCTGGCTCGACAAACCGGTGGGTCACACGTGGGGTAATTGCCACAGCATGCAAAAGTTCAAGGACTATAGCATGCGACAGCATAACAACGATGGTGGTGGCCTGCCCGACGGCTCAGGACCAGGCGGGTCAGGAGCCGGGTTTGGGTCCGGTGGCTTAGGATCCGGCCATCACGGCAAGGGCAACCAAGGAGGACATCATCATCACTCTAGTGGCAACAATCAGCAATAGAATAACCAATATGGATATCAGAGTAATCCAAAACATCTCAGCTCGGGTCAATACCATGTGTTTACAACCAGCCTTGATAGGCAAAATCAGAAGTTGTGCAAGCGGGCGGTTAATGCGATCACACCGGCTCTGCTGCAATACTTGAAGTGGTCTGAGTACGACATAACCTGGAGCCGGGAGGATCACCCGCCGCGTGTTGATGACCCAGGGCGGCTGGCTCTGGTGGTTGCCCCTCAAGTGGGAGGAATTGTATTCACTAAGGTGCTTATGGATGGTGGCAGCAGCATCAATATCCTGTACTATGACACTTTCCGATAGATGAAGTTGCTTGATAAAGATCTTAAGCCCTCCTTGATGGTTTTTCATGGTGTGGTGCTTGGAAAGTCGGCCTACCCAGTGGGTAAGATCTCTCTGGAAGTCACCTTTGGTAACAAGTACAACTACAAGGTGGAGTCCTTGTGGTTTAAGGTGGTAAAAATCAAGAGCCCCTATCACACTTTGTTCGGGCGACCGGCTTATGCCAAGTTCATGGCCAGGCCTTGCTATGTCTACTTGCAGCTCAAGTTGCCCGGGTTGAACGGAACGATTACTGTTCATGGTGATCGGAAGACGGCTATTGAGTGTGAGGAAGGAGACGCGGCTTATGCAGAGTCCAGTTGCGCTGAGGCGGAGCTCAAGTTCTACATGGAAAATGTTGACCCAGAGGATATGACTCCGCTGAAAAAGCCCACCACAGAGGTTGAGCCGCCTCTCAAATTTTCGGCAGATGATACCAAATTGGTGGACTTCAATCCGGGCGACTCATCTCAGCAGTTCACTATTGGGGCCAATATGGATCCCAAATAGGAAAGCGCGCTCATCGAATTCATCCATGAGAATCGGGACATCTTCGCATGGAAACCTTATGACATGCCGGGTGTACCGAGAGAGTTCGCTGAGCACCACCTTAATGTGGACCCTAAGTTTAAACCAGTCAGGAAATTTCTACGGTGGTTCAACGAGGAGAGATGCAAGGACATTGGGGAAGAGGTAGCTCGGCTTTTGGCGGCGGGTTTCATCGTCGAGGTCTTTCACCCGGAGTGGCTTGCTAACCCGATGCTGGTACTCAAGAAGAATGGCACGTGGCGTATGTGTGTGGACTACACGGATCTTCACAAGGCATCTCTGGCTGACCCGTTTTCTCTCCCTCGTATTGACCAGATCATTGATGCGACGGCGGGTTGTGAGAGTTTATGCTTCCTGGATGCTTATTCTGGTTATCATCAGATCAAAATGGCAGTCAAGGACCAAGAGAAGACAGCTTTCATCACGCCTTTTGGTGCCTTCTGCTACGTGTCTATGCCTTTTGGGCTCAAGAGTGCCCAGGCGACTTACCAGCGTTGTGTACAAAACTGTCTTCACAGTCAAATTGGGTGCAACGTTCATGCATATGTGGATGACATTGTGATCAAGTCAAGGAAGAAGGAGACTCTTCTTGACGACCTGAAGGAGACTTTTGACAACTTGCGGGTCTACAAGATGATGCTTAACCCGGCTAAGTGTGTCTTTGGCATTCCGGCGGGCAAGCTCTTGGGATTTCTAGTCTCTGAGCGTGGTATTGAAGCTAACCCGGATAAGATCAAGGCTATCACCTCCCTGTTTGAGCCAACATGCATCAATGATGTTCAGCGCCTAGCGGTACGAATCGCTGCGTTAAGCCGGTTTATAAGCCGCCTTGGCGAGAAGGCCATCCCTTTGTACCAGATGATGAAAAAGACGGACAACTTTGTCTGGAGTACGGCGGCAGGTGAAGCGTTTGAGGCACTCAAGAAGCAGCTCACTGAGTCGTCGGTCCTAGCAGCTCCAGTGGAGAAAGAACCCTTGCTCTTATACGTGGAGGGTAACAACAGGGTGTCAGCGCCGCAATCGTTGTCGAGCGTAAGGAGGCAGGGATGGAATATCTGGTTCAGAGGCCGGTTTACTATATCAGTGAGGTCCTGAAGGAATCCAAGCAAAGGTATCCACATTGGCAGAAGCTGGTGTATGGGGTGTTCATGGCCAATCGCAAGCTAAAACATTATTTCCTGGGCCACCAGATTACAGTGGTTAGCTCTGCCCCATTGGGAGACATAATTCAAAACAAGGAAGCCACTGGCAGGATTGCTAAGTGGGCATTGGAGCTTGGACCTCTCAATTTGAAGTATGTGCCTCGCATGGCGGTCAAGTCCCAAGCCTTGGTGGATTTAATAAACGATTGGACAGAGTGTCAGGCGCCCGAGGAAAAGCCGGATAACACATACTAGACAATCCACTTTGATGGATCCAGGCAGCTGGAAGGATCAGGGGCAGGGGTTGTCTTGACCTCCTCCAAAGTTGATAAGTTTTGTTATGTGCTAAGGTTGATGTTTCCTTGTACTAACAGTGCAGCTGAGTACAAAGCTGCTTCATGGCCTCAGGGTGGCTAAAGAGATGAACCTGAGCCGGGTTATATGCTTCGGCGATTCAGATCTCGTGGCCCAGCAGGTTTTAGGCACTTGGGACTCCAAAGACTCGTGGATGGCGGCTTATCGTCAGGCGGTGGATGTCACTGCTGGTCACTTTAAGGGTTATCGGGTGGATCATATTGATCGTCACAAGAAGAGGCGTCTAACACCCTATCAAGGCTGGGTTCTCAATGAAAGCCAGTGCCGCCTAACGTTTTCTTGGATGTACTACATCACCCGTCGATTAAGTTACCTTCAGAGGAAGACTTGGCTATTCCTAACCCGGAGGGATAGCTGGTGGCGGCTCTACATGTTATTCCTGATTGGATTGTGCCTTATTTTGTGTACTTGACTTGCGGCGAGTTACGTGATGATGAAAATCTTGCTAGACAGATCATCAGGCGGTCTAAGTCTATGACGATAATCAATGGCGAGTTACATAAATGCAGCGTCACCCGCGTGTTTCAACGTTGTGTCACACCTAAAGAGGGCAAGGAAATGTTGAATGAAATTCATGCTGGTGATTGTGGTCATCACGCCGGCTCAAAGTCTCTGGTGGCCAAAGCCTTTCGACATGGCTTCTTCTGGCTGACAACTCATAAGGACGCGGAGGACTTGGTCCGCAAGTGCGATGGATGTCAAAAGTTTGGCTGGCGTGCTCACGTCCCGGCTCAAGAGTTGCGCATGATTCCAATTACTTGGCCATTTGCAGTCTGGGGCCTTGATATGGTCGGGCCCTTCAAGAGATCCAAGGACAAGAAGACCCACCTCTTGGTGGCGGTTGACAAGTTTACCAAGTGGGTAGAAGCCGAGTCGTTCAGCAAGTGTGACGCGGCTACGGTGGTTCAGTTCATTAAAAAGCTGATCTACCGTTTTGGTTACCCTACAGTATCATCACAGATAATGGTACGAACCTATCCAAGGGGGATATGCGAGCGTTCTGTGAAAGTGAGCACATCCGGCTTGATGTTTCTATGGTTGCTCATCCATAGTCAAACGGCCAGGCAGAGCATGCTAACCAAGAAATCTTGAGAGGTATCAAGCCCCGGCTTATGGTTCCTTTACAGAAAACATCGGGTTGTTGGGTGGAGGAGTTGTCGTCCGTCGTATGGAGCATCAGGACCACTCCCAACAGATCAACAGGTTATACACCTTTCTTCATGGTTTACGATGCAGAAGTCGTGTTACCAAGTGATATCCGTCATGACTCGCCATGGGTGGCAGCTTACATTGAGGCGGACAATGAAGCAACAAGTCAAGACGCGTTGGATGCCTTGGAGGAAGAACGTGATCTGGCCGCGGCTCGATCGGCGATTTATCAGCAAGACCTGTGTCGCTATCATAGCTGCAGAGTCAAGACCCGGACGTTTCAAGAAGGCGACTTGGTGTTGCGGTTGATTCAAGATCAAACAGATATGCACAAGTTGTCCCCTCCATGGGAAGGGCCTTTCGTGGTCAGCAGATATCTCAACAACGGGTCATACTACCTCATTGACATCCGAGACGACTCAATCACCTCTGGGCAAGAGACCCGCCGACTGTGGAACATAGCTCACCTACGGCCTTACTATACTTAAGTCGTTAGGACTTGACATTTTACACCATCATTGTACATATCATATATATATGAATAAAGTTGGCATCCCTGCAAGCCGGGGCCTCTGCCGTTTCGCATATCTCAATCTGTGCAAAAAAAGGTCAATCAGGGGGGCTTCCAACCCATTGGGTTTAGCTTATCAGACCCTATTGATCGGCTCTCAAGCCAAATAGTTGAGTTCGTCAACATGATTGTCCAGGGGGCTTCCAACCCATCGGGTTTAGCTTATCACACCCTATCGGTCGGCTCTTTAGCCAAACAGCCGATTCCATCAACAAAGGTCACTTGGGAGCTTCCAACCCACCGGGCTTAGCTTACACACCCTCTTGATCGGCTCTTAAGCCAAACAGGGTTAAACCTGCCTATAAGCTGATGCTGCTCCACTAGGTGACCCGCCGAACTCTTACCGGTTAATCTCGCCTGGAGACCATGAGCCAGTTCAAAGAAATTGATGGCCAATCTTGATAGAGACCATGTACTGGTTAAAGGTTAAAACGGAGGCTCTTGTCACGTGAGGTTCGGCTTATGGAAAGCAAGGATAAACTCTCCCATCTACTGCCGACTCTCCGCTATGTGGCCCGTTCATACTCTTAAAATAGTTAATCTTTTAAAGACCCTGCACTGTCTAAGGTTAAAACGACGGATGTATGTCACGTGAGAGGTAGTTTATGGGCTATCAGGGTACTCATGCCCTGCTGAGTCTCTTCTCGGATGTCACACTTCCTGTCAGTTAATCTCACTTAGAGACCCCGAGCCGCTCAAAGGTATTGACGGCCAATCTCGGTAGAGACCCTGTACTACTAAGGAGTTTTAAGTGGCGAGTCAACCCAGATGAACTGGCACATGAGTCAAAAACACAACAAGTTGGGAAAGATATAGCATCTTTGGGTCATGCTATCCTAAGACGCCTTCCTAACAATGTGAAGAGTGTTTTATTCTCGCAGGTTGGTTAATTACCAAGAGTCGCCACAACATCTGGTATGAATTGAAAGCATAAGTCGGCTATAATACGTTAAGTCGGATGATTCCATATGTGTACGATGGCACAGTTTAGGAAAAACAAAGTTTACTACAAGCATATTACAATGCCCTCTACAGAGCTTAAAAGAGATGACTCAAAGTTTTTTACACCGCCCTATGGCGGGTCACAAGGCCGAGCTATCCACGGCGTTACCAAGGTCGTTAGTTGGATGGCGGGTCAACCTGCGGTGGGTCTTCGACCTCCATGATCTGAAGATTGTCCACGTCCCATTTGAAGTTGGTTAAAGCCGCAAAGTTTGCCTCTTCAAAGAGGGGGACGGGTCAAGACCAGGAGCAAAAAGGTGCTTACAGCATGCAGGCGTTAAGTCCTTGGCCTTAAAGGTTGGACTGCGTACTCTCTTCTGCTCGGCATCATAAGCCACCTGGTATGTTGACAGGTTCACTTCTTCTGCTAAACGGAGGCGAGGACTCTAGAAGCCTTCATGCACCGAGCATAGTCAGCCTCCGTGAACTCTGAGTCGTCATCCTTCTTGGATGGAAACCCGTCCATCATGTCTTCGGGAGTCAACTCTGGGGCGAAAGCTAACGCCCGACTTATGGATGTGATGGCTCCCTTTCAGGCAGCTGATTTCTTAAGCTCCTGGATTTGTTTCGGCGGGGTGGACAGCAACTCTATGACTCCCTTCATAGTTGGAGGGATGTTATCCTTATAGAGCACCGCCTTGATTGTGCAGAGAGCTCCGCAATACAGTTGCTCTGTCAAAGTATAGACGGCTTTCAATGGCAGCAAGCTATCAGTGGCAAGTTGCCGGCTCCTTTGACCTGCATAAGACGGATTTTCAGTTATCAGTCACCGGTATAAGTATTCATGCAAGAGTATTGGCTAAGTGTTTAGTACTTACCAAATATGGCAGCAGACATCTTTGCAATATGGTGCTTCAAGGCGGAAAGCTCATCGGACACAACCATGAGTCGCTGGTCAGCATCGTCTGCTCGTTTGGTAAGGGCAACTTGCTCCGTCTCAGCAGACTTCTTGAAGGCAGCAAATTCAGCTTTAACTTTTGTAAGTTCCTCTGCGGCGAGCCGACACTTCTCATCTACTTCGCTTCAGGCGACTTGCTGGGTGGCCAGATTGCTCCTTAAGCCAGTCAATTCAGACCCGGGCTCGTTTAAAGCTTCCTGTGGCATATCAAAAGCAAAATGAAGGCTAAGTCGCCAGGATGGTATGTTATCAGATGATGAAGATTAAGACAATATAATGCAAGTCTCAAGCAGATTGCAAGCAATATGCTCGACACTTGGGGGCTAATGTCTGTTTGTTCTCCAAAACTACAATGAAGTTCCGGCTCAACTTCGTCAAGTCAAGACGGCACTTCGGGGCTACAGTTGGCTCTTCAATCTATTTACAGTGAAGTTCCGGTTCAACCTCATCAAGTTAACCCAGCACTTGGGGGCTACATATGCCTCTTTGCTCTATCTACGTGGAAGTTCCAACTCGTCTTTCATCAAGTTAAGCCGGCCCTTGGGGACTAGAGATGGCGCTTTGAACAACTACTTATGTGCTAAAACATCGGATCAGTCTTTAAGTCTTAAGCTGATCACTGAGGGCTACAGGCTAAGTGCTTCTACTTATATCAATATTCAAAGACCCAGCTTACCATTAGCAAGTGCTAACCCGGCTCTTGGGGGCTATGCAAGGGTATAAGGAAAAGAAAGCAAAAGTTGCTCATATTTCTTCTTCATCAAGTTGACAAGCTTGAGCTCCATGTTCCAGCTTGTAGACGGGCGGTTCAGATAACCAACGTGAAGTTCATCGGCCGTTAGCTTCTCTAGCGCGGGGAGCTCAAATTCCAGCTTCTTGGAGGCTTTAGTCGTCTCAGTGTGCTTTGTTAACACATGAGGTTGAGGAGAGTGAAAGCCGGTGCCAATAATGGTGACGTCCGGAGTAATCAAGTCTTCAGCAGTTGGTGAAGGGCTCGGCGGCTTAGAATTGGCCCTCGGAGGACTCTCAGAAATCATATCATTGGACGCCGGCTCGGCAGAGCGACGAGCTTCTTCAGGCGTGTCCTTAGAGGCCACAGAGGGATCAGGTTGCGGTGCAGGAGAATCCGGTTTGGTAGGCTCTGGCTCTCGAGCCTTGGGAGCAGGGGTAGACCCGCCGGTCTTCCTTCATTTTGCTTGAACCCTGGAAAACACAGAAGGTCATGGTTTAAACTCTAGAGATAATGGAAGTTTGAACATAAGCATGAAAGGCACATACTCTGGATTGATTTTCAGAGGCGACAGAGCAGTTGCGGTAGAGTCGCCTAATGAAGGAGGTGAGTCCTAAAAACGGTTAAGACAACATAAGACAGAGTCGAATTATAAAGGCAAGGTTGATAAAACAAAGCCAGGTTGAATAGATACCTCAGCCGGCCGCTTCCGTTGAGTTGGAGAATGAGATAACCCAGCCATGAGGTCGTTAGAGTCGGTGCTCCGGGTCTGGCGTCGGGAGAGTTGATGTTGCTTTTTCAAAAGAAAGTGGGGGTCTAAGTAAGCAAGAGGATGAGAAAGTGGGACCTTTCAGACGACCCGCTGTATCTTCTGTGGTGCAATATGTTCTGAGTCGGATGAAACGTAAGTTACCTCAGGAATGTTGGCGTGGCTTGTTTCCGTTTCGTCTTGTGAATTATTATCATCAATAAGGTGCATAAAGAGACGGCCAAGAGAGTCAAGTTCTACCTCTAAGTCATCAGATTCCGGTTGTTCTTGGGGTGCGGTTTTCTTCTTTCGGCCGTCACCCTTTTCCTTTGATTTCTTCGGAGGAGGAACGTACTTCTTTTTCCAGTAGCTGGAACTGGCCTAAAAGTATAAGCCGACAGAAGTCAAAAGATTGCAAAGTATCTATATGGATGGCTAACGTGAAAGTAAGGAGATCAAGAGTCGCCCTTGCGTCTGGGGCCGGGTTTGCGGCACAGAAAGGTGCTAGCCCGGTGGCGCGACAAGATGCTGAAGACTCATGAACCAGGCTTGATGGCAGCCACGATGTTATCCTCTGATAACGTGGTAGGGTTAAAGCACAGGGGGTCATCAGATTCGCCCGTATACTCACACATGAGACGGCTTCGCCGGCTCAGGGGCATGACTCTCCAAGAAATCTAGCAGCGGGTCAGATCAATCCCCGTTAGACCATTAGCCATAAGGGCTTTAATCTTTGCGTGAGCCGGGGCATACTTCACCCGCTCAGTGGCAGACAGCCGGTCAGGGAGCTCAGTCGTTGTCTTGAGCCGGCTTGGACGATAGCCCGGCAAGGGATGCTCTCCCTCTGGAGAAGTGTCTTTGCAATCGAACCAGGTCTTATTCCAGTCTTTGGCATGACTCGGCATCCAAGCAGCCGGAAAGGTCACATCCCGTCTACTTTGAATTGAGATCCCACCAAGCTCTAAACTTGGACCAGCTTTCACCTCCATTTGGCGGTTTGCGTAAAAGAATTCATGAAAGAGGCCAATGGACGGTTCTTGTTGTAAGTAAACCTCACAGAGGGTTTGGAAGTTGCACATGTTTGAGACGGAGTTTGGGGCGATGTCTTGAGGGCACAGCTTAAAGAAATGAAGGACGTCTCGGAAGAATTTTGAGTCGGGTGGGCTGAAACCACGCGTGAGGTGATCCTCGAATACAACTACTTCGCCCTCTAGAGGAATGGGTTTCTTTTCATTGCCTGGCACCCGCCAATGGATGACATCTTTGGCTGGTAAAGTCCCAACGTCTACGAGATCCTTCATAAATTCTTTGTTCACAACAGAGCCGACCCAGTTACATGAATTGGATGCACGAGGCATGGTGGCGACTTAAAGTTGTGCAAGGAAATAATGTGTGGCGAGTTAGAAGGTGACAGACAGCTAAGGGTGGCTGAAAAAATCTACATTTTATAAAGCTAAGTCGTCGGAGCGGCTTAGGCGAGAGCCGGAAGTTCACTGGCGAGTCAAGTTTGCAAGAAAACAAGGCAAATTTTACTAAGTGTGGAAAATAGGTTTCACAGACTATCTATGCAGTTATGGATCTACAAAACAGAGAAAAAAAATGGGTTTATTCTAAACCTAACGACGAACAGTTGAACCAGTGACATTTGAAGACAATGAAAAGAGCAATTACAGATCTGCGTGGTGCTGTTATTAACTTCCTACGATCTACCGCAATGGGAAAGAGGACATTATCGTGTTCAATGATCTATACATTATCTGACATTGTGGAGAGCTCGTGTTCTAGCGAGCGGAGGAACTCCGTGAAAACCCTATCGAGAACTACGGATCTAAGGGAGGAGAAGAACTCACCGGAGATGACGCAACGGATGCGGGTGGAGCTCTGGTACGATCAGGTTGATGCAGCGGCCTGACGAGACGACAGCGTGGAAGCTTCACCAGAGCGAGATGGGCTGGAGCGACAGCATCGGAAGGAGGAAGAAGAAGCGCGAGCGGGGAAGGAAATGAATGCCACCCTTCGCGGTCCTATTTAACAAGCCAAAGGTGGAAACGGGCGGGAGAATCCAGGCGACGGAGGTTGATTGACCGAGATGGACGCCTCGATTTTTGGGCCATCAGTTTAATAAGTGGAAAGATCCGTTGCGGTCGTTAGGAAATCTTTTTGATATATCTGGTATGATGTCATGGCGGGTCATTATATCTTACTTTTAGGTGATAACAAGCGAGACTCGCCACCAAGTGAGATGGAAGGTTGAAATGAGCAAGCTCAAATCAACCTGGGGCCTAATGTTGGGGATATAACCCTGTGGTGAGACCCGCCCAGGTGGGGCCGGGTCATGCTTGGCGGCTCATAGGTTAGTGTTGGAAATATGCCCTAGAGGCAATAATAAAATGGTTATTATTGTATTTCCTAGTTCATGATAATTGTCTATTATTCATGCTACAATTGTGTTAACCAGAAACCGTAATACATGTGTGAATACATAGACCACCACATGTCCCTAGTGAGCCTCTAGTTGGCTAGCTCGTTGATCAATAGATGGTCACGGTTTCATGACCATGGACATTGGATGTCGTTGATAACGGGATCACATCATTAGGAGAATGATGTGATGGACAAGACCCAATCCTAAGCACAGCACAAGATCGTGTAGTTCGTTTGCTAAAGCTTTTCAATGTCAAGTATCATTTCCTTAGACCATGAGATTGTGTAACTCCCGGATACCGTAGGAATGCTTTGGGTGTGCCAAACGTCACAACGTAACTGGGTGGCTATAAAGGTACGCTACGGGTATCTCCGAAAGTGTCTGTTGGGTTGACACGAATCGAGACTGGGATTTGTCACTCCGTGTGACGGAGAGGTATCTCTGGGCCCACTCGGTAAGACATCATCATGATGAGCTCAATGTGACTAAGGAGTTAGCCACGGGATGATGTGTTACGGAACGAGTAAAGAGACTCGCCAGTAACGAGATTGAACAAGGTATGGCGATACCGACGATCGAATCTCGGGCAAGTACAATACCGATAGACAAAGGGAATTGTATACGGGATTGATTGAATCCCTGACATCGTGGTTCATCCGATGAGATCATCGTGGAGTACGTGGGAGCCAACATGGGTATCCAGATCCCGCTGTTGGTTATTGGCCGGAGAGGTGTCTCGGTCATGTCTACGTGTCTCCCGAACCCGTAGGGTCTACACACTTAAGGTTCGATGACGCTAGGGTTATAGGGAAAAAGGTATACGTGATTACCGAAGGTTGTTCGGAGTCCCGGATGAGATCCCGGACGTCACGAGGAGCTCCGGAATGGTCCGGAGGTAAAGATTGATATATAGGAAGTCCAGTTTTGGTCACCGGAAAGTTTTCGGGCTCATCGGTATTGTACCGGGAGTGCCGGGAAGGTGCCGGAGGACCCCGGGAAGGGGGTGACGACCAAAGGACCTCATGGGCCCTTAGAAGAGGTGTGCCAGCCCATATTGGGCCAGCCAAGACCTCCTAGAAAGGGCCCATGCGCCAGGGACAAGAGATAAAGGGAGAAAGGATTTAAAAGGAGGAGATCCACCTCCCGTATGGGAGGTGGACTCTTCCCCCTTGGTTCGGCCGAAGCTCCTCCTTGGAGGAGGGGCCAAGCCAGCCCTCCCTCTCCTTCCTCCTATATATATGCAAGGGTTTGGGCAGGTTTGAGACGACGAACTCTCTCTCTCTCGCTGCAGCCCTATCCTGCTTCTTCCTCCTCCGCAGTGCTTAGGCGAAGCCCTGCCGGGATACCCTACTACTCCACCACCACCACGCCGTCGTGCTGCTGCTGGAGATCTTCCCCAACCTCTCCTTCCTACTTGCTGGATCAAGGTGTAGGAGACGTCACCGGGCTGCACGTGTGTTGAACGCGGAGGTGCCGTCCGTTCGGCACTTGATCGGATCTACCGCGATCTGAATCGCTACGAGTACGACTCCATCAACCGCGTTCTTGTAACGCTTCCGCTTAGCGATCTTCAAAGGTATGAAGATCCAATCTCTCCCCACTCGTTGCTGGTTTTCTCCATAGATTGATCTTGGTGAACGTAGGAAAATTTTGATTTACTACTACGTCTCCCAACAGTGGCATCATGAGCTAGGTCTATGCGTAGAATCTATGCACGAGTAGAACACAAAGCAGTTCTGGGCGTCGAGTTTGTTAATTTGCTTGCCGCTACTAGTCTTATCTTGATTCGGCGGTATTGTGGGATGAAGCGGCCCGGACCAACTTTACACGTACGCTTACGTGAGACCGGTTCCACCGCCTGACATGCACTAGATGCATAAGGTGGCTAGCGGGTGTCTGTCTCTCCTACCTTAGTCGGATCGGATTCGATGAAAAGGGTCCTTATGAAGGGTAAATAGCAATTGGCAAATCACGTTGTGGTGTTGACGTAGGTAAGAAACGTTCTTGCTAGTAACCTATAGCAGCCACGTAAAAACTTGCAACTACAAATTAGAGGACGTCTAACTTGTTTTTGCAGCATGTGCCTTGTGATGTGATATGGCCAAAGGATGTGATGTGATGCATTGTGATGTATGAAATTATCATGTTCTTGTAATAGGATTCACGACTTGCATGTCGATGATTATGACAACCGGCAGGAGCCATAGGAGTTGTCTTATTTATTGTATGACCTGCGTGTCAATCATAAACGCCATGTAATTACTTTACTTTATTGCTAAGCGTTAGCCATAGTAGTAGAAGTAATAGTTGGCGAGACAACTTCATGAAGACACAATGATGGAGATCATGATGATGGAGATCATGGTGTCGTGCCGGTGACAGTGATGATCATGGTGCCCCGAAGATGGAGATCATAGGAGCAAGATGATATTGGCCATATCATGTCACTATATTGATTGCATGTGATGTTTATCATGTTTACATCTTATTTGCTTAGAACGACGGTAGTAAATAAGATGATCTCTCAATAAAATTTCAAGAGAAGTGTTCACCCTAACTGTGCACCGTTGCTAAGGATCGTTGTTCCGAAGCACCACGTGATGATCGGGTGTGATAGGTTCTAACGTTCGCATACAACGGGTGTAAGCCAGATTTACACACGCGAAACACTTAGGTTGACTTGACGAGCCTAGCATGTACAGACATGACCTCGGAACACGGAAGACCGAAAGGTCGAACATGAGTCGTATAGAAGATACGATCAACATGAAGATGTTCACCATGGATGACTAGTCCATCTCATGTGATGATCGGACACGGGCTAGTTGACATGGATCATGTATCACTTGGAAGACTAGAGAGATGTCTGTCTAAGTGGGAGTTCATTAATTTGATTAAGTGAACTTAATTATCATGAACTTAGTCTAAAATTGTCTTTACAATCTATGATGTAGATCCAATGGCCAACGCGAATGTCACCCTCAATTTCAACGCGTTCCTAGAGAAAACCAAGCTGAAAGATGATGGAAGCAACTATGCGGACTGGGTCCGTAGCTTGAGGATCATCCTCATAGCTTCCAAGAGATTGTATGTCCTAGATGCACCGCTAGGTGACGCACCCGTTCTCCCAACGGAACAAGATGTTATGAACACTTGGCAATCACGCTGCGATGATTACTCCCTTGTTCAGTGCGGCATGCTTTACAGTCTAGAACCGGGGCTCCAAAAGCGTTTTGAGCAACACGGAGCATATGAGATGTTCCAGGAGCTGAAACTGGTTTTTCAAGCTCATGCCCGGGTCGAGAGATATGATGTCTCCGACAAGTTCTTCAGCTGTAAGATGGAGGAGAATAGTTCTGTCAGTGAGCACATCCTCAAGATGTCTGGGCTACACAGCCGCTTGACTCAGCTGGGGGTTAATATCCCGGATGACTCGGTCATTGACAGAATCCTCCAGTCGCTTCCACCTAGCTTCAAGAGCTTTGTGATGAACTACAACATGCAAGGTATGGAGAAGTCCATTCCTGAGTTGTACTCGATGCTAAAATCAGCGGAGGTCGAGATCAAAAAGGAGCATCAAGTGTTGATGGTGAATAAGACCACTAGTTTCAAGAAAGGCAAGGGTAAGAAGAACTTCAAGAAGGACGACAAAGCTGTTGCCGCGCCCGGTAAGCAAGTTGCCGGGAAGAAGAAGAAAAATGGACCCAAGCCTGAGACTGAGTGCTTTTATTGCAAGGGTACCGGTCACTGGAAGCGGAACTGCCCCAAGTATTTAGCGGATAAGAAGGACGGCAACATTAAAGGTATATGTGATATACTTGTTATTGATGTGTACTTGACCAGCGCTCGTAGTAGCTCCTGGGTATTTGATACCGGTGCAGTTGCTCACATTTGTAACTCCAAGCAGGAGCTGCGAAATAAGCGGAGGCTGGCCAAGGATGAGGTGACGATGCGCGTCGGGAATGGTTCCAAGGTCGATGTGATCGCCGTCGGCACGTTACCTCTACATCTACCTTCGGGATTAGTTTTAAACCTTAATAATTGTTATTTAGTACCAGCTTTGAGCATGAACATTGTATCTGGATCTCGCTTGATGCGAGATGGCTACTCATTTAAATCCGAGAATAATGGTTGTTCTATTTATATGAGAGAAATGTTTTATGCTCATGCCCCGCTGGTCAATGGTTTATTTTTGATGAATCTCGAACGTGATGTTACACATGTCCATAGTGTGAGTACCAAAAAGTGTAAAGTTGATAACGATAGTCCCACTTACATGTGGCACTGCCGTCTTGGCCATATTGGTGTCAAACGCATGAAGAAGCTCCATGCTGATGGAATTTTGGAGTCACTTGATTTCGAATCATTTGACACATGCGAACCATGCCTCATGGGCAAGATGACCAAGACTCCATTCTCCGGAACAATGGAGCGAGCAACTGACTTGTTGGAAATAATACATACCGATGTATGCGGTCCAATGAGCGTCGAGGCTCGTGGTGGCTACCGTTATGTTCTCACCCTCACTGATGACTTGAGTAGATATGGTTATGTCTACTTAATGAAACACAAGTCTGAAACTTTTGAAAGGTTCAAGGAATTTCAGAGTGAGGTCGAGAATCAACGTGATAGGAAAATAAAATGCCTACGATCTGATCGTGGCGGAGAATATTTAAGTCACGAGTTTGGCACGCACCTTAGGAAATGTGGAATTGTTTCACAACTCACGCCGCCCGGCACACCCCAGCGAAATGGTGTGTCTGAACGTCGTAATCGCACTCTATTGGATATGGTGCGATCTATGATGTCTCTTACCGACTTACCGCTATCATTTTGGGGATATGCATTAGAGACTGCCGCATTCACTTTAAATAGGGCACCGTCTAAATCCGTTGAGACGACACCGTATGAATTGTGGTTTGGAAAGAAACCTAAGTTGTCGTTTCTAAAAGTTTGGGGATGCGATGCTTATGTGAAGAAACTTCAACCTGAGAAGCTCGAACCCAAAGCGGAAAAGTGCGTCTTCATAGGATATCCCAAGGAGACTATTGGGTATACCTTCTACCTACGATCCGAAGGCAAAGTCTTTGTTGCCAAAAATGGATCCTTTCTCGAGAAAGAGTTCCTCTCGAAAGAAGTAAGTGGGAGGAAAATAGAACTTGATGAGGTAATTGTACCTCCACTCGAACCGGAGAGTAGCGCAGCACAGGAAGTTGTTTCTGTGGAGCCTACACCGGCTAGAGAGGAAGTTAATGATGATGATCATGAAACTTCAGATCAAGTTGCTATTCGAAGGTCCACCAGGACACGTTCCGCACCAGAGTGGTACGGCAATCCTGTCCTAGAGATCATGTTGTTGGACAACGGTGAACCTTCGAACTATGAAGAAGCGATGGCGGGCCCGGATTCCAACAAATGGCTTGAGGCCATGAAATCCGAGATAGGATCCATGTATGAGAACAAAGTATGGACTTTGGTGGACTTGCCTAATGATAAGCGAGCCATTGAAAACAAATGGATCTTTAAGAAGAAGACTGACGCGGACGGTAATGTCACCGCCTATAAAGCTCGGCTTGTCGCTAAGGGTTATCGACAAGTTCAAGGAGTTGACTACGATGAGACTTTCTCACCCGTAGCGATGCTAAAGTCAGTCCGAATCATGTTAGCAGTTGCCGCATTTTATGATTATGAGATCTGGCAAATGGACGTCAAAACGGCATTCCTTAATGGCTTCCTCAAGGAAGAACTGTATATGATGCAGCCGGAAGGTTTTGTCGATCCTAAAGATGCTAACAAAGTATGCAAGCTCCAGCGCTCCATCTATGGGCTGGTGCAAGCATCTCGGAGTTGGAACATTCGCTTTAATGAGGTGATTAAAGCGTTTGGGTTTGTACAGGTTTATGGAGAACCCTGTATTTACAAGAAAGTGAGTGGGAGCTCTATAGCATTTCTTATCCTGTATGTGGATGACATGCTGATAATGGGAAATAATATAGAACTCTTGGAAAGTATAAAGGCCTATTTGAATAAGTGTTTTTCAATGAAGGACCTTGGAGAAGCTGCTTACATATTAGGTATTAAGATCTATAGAGATAGATCGAAACGCCTCATTGGTCTTTCACAAAGCACATACCTTGAAAAGATATTGAAGAAGTTCAATATGGATCAGTCCAAGAAGGGGTTCTTGCCTGTGTTGCAAGGTGTGAGATTGAGTACGACTCAATGCCCGACCACGGCAAAGGATATAGAAGAGATGAGTGTCATCCCCTATGCTTCAGCCATAGGCTCTATCATGTATGCCATGCTGTGTACCAGACCTGATGTGAACCTTGCCATGAGTTTGGTAGGGAGGTACCAAAGTGATCCCGGAGCGGAACACTGGACAGCGGTCAAGAATATCCTGAAGTACCTGAAAAGTACAAAGGACATGTTTCTCGTATATGGAGGTGCCGAAGAGCTTGTCGTAAAGGGTTACGTCGACGCTAGCTTCGACACAGATCCGGACAACTCTAAGTCGCAAACCGGATACGTGTATATTTTGAATGGAGGGGCAGTCAGCTGGAGCAGCAGCAAGCAAAGCGTCGTGGCGGCATCTACATGTGAAGCGGAGTACATAGCTGCTTCGGAAGCAGCAAAGGAGGGAGTCTGGATGAAGGAGTTCATCACCGACCTAGGAGTGATTCCAAATGCGTCGGGCCCGATGACTCTACTCTGTGACAACACTGGAGCTATTGCCCTTGCGAAGGAGCCTAGGTTTCACAAGAAGACAAGACACATCAAGCGCCGCTTCAACTCCATCCGTGATTACATTCAGGAGGGAGACATAGATATTTGTAAAGTGCATACGGATCTGAATGTCGCAGATCCGTTGACTAAACCTCTCTCACGAGCAAAACATGATCAACACCAGAACGCTATGGGTGTTCGATTCATCACAATGTAACTAGATTATTGACTCTAGTGCAAGTGGGAGACTGTTGGAAATATGCCCTAGAGGCAATAATAAAATGGTTATTATTGTATTTCCTAGTTCATGATAATTGTCTATTATTCATGCTACAATTGTGTTAACCAGAAACCGTAATACATGTGTGAATACATAGACCACCACATGTCCCTAGTGAGCCTCTAGTTGGCTAGCTCGTTGATCAATAGATGGTCACGGTTTCATGACCATGGACATTGGATGTCGTTGATAACGGGATCACATCATTAGGAGAATGATGTGATGGACAAGACCCAATCCTAAGCACAGCACAAGATCGTGTAGTTCGTTTGCTAAAGCTTTTCAATGTCAAGTATCATTTCCTTAGACCATGAGATTGTGTAACTCCCGGATACCGTAGGAATGCTTTGGGTGTGCCAAACGTCACAACGTAACTGGGTGGCTATAAAGGTACGCTACGGGTATCTCCGAAAGTGTCTGTTGGGTTGACACGAATCGAGACTGGGATTTGTCACTCCGTGTGACGGAGAGGTATCTCTGGGCCCACTCGGTAAGACATCATCATGATGAGCTCAATGTGACTAAGGAGTTAGCCACGGGATGATGTGTTACGGAACGAGTAAAGAGACTCGCCAGTAACGAGATTGAACAAGGTATGGCGATACCGACGATCGAATCTCGGGCAAGTACAATACCGATAGACAAAGGGAATTGTATACGGGATTGATTGAATCCCTGACATCGTGGTTCATCCGATGAGATCATCGTGGAGTACGTGGGAGCCAACATGGGTATCCAGATCCCGCTGTTGGTTATTGGCCGGAGAGGTGTCTCGGTCATGTCTACGTGTCTCCCGAACCCGTAGGGTCTACACACTTAAGGTTCGATGACGCTAGGGTTATAGGGAAAAAGGTATACGTGATTACCGAAGGTTGTTCGGAGTCCCGGATGAGATCCTGGACGTCACGAGGAGCTCCGGAATGGTCCGGAGGTAAAGATTGATATATAGGAAGTCCAGTTTTGGTCACCGGAAAGTTTTCGGGCTCATCGGTATTGTACCGGGAGTGCCGGGAAGGTGCCGGAGGACCCCGGGAAGGGGGTGACGACCAAAGGACCTCATGGGCCCTTAGAAGAGGTGTGCCAGCCCATATTGGGCCAGCCAAGACCTCCTAGAAAGGGCCCATGCGCCAGGGACAAGAGATAAAGGGAGAAAGGATTTAAAAGGAGGAGATCCACCTCCCGTATGGGAGGTGGACTCTTCCCCCTTGGTTCGGCCGAAGCTCCTCCTTGGAGGAGGGGCCAAGCCAGCCCTCCCTCTCCTTCCTCCTATATATATGCAAGGGTTTGGGCAGGTTTGAGACGACGAACTCTCTCTCTCTCGCTGCAGCCCTATCCTGCTTCTTCCTCCTCCGCAGTGCTTAGGCGAAGCCCTGCCGGGATACCCTACTACTCCACCACCACCACGCCGTCGTGCTGCTGCTGGAGATCTTCCCCAACCTCTCCTTCCTCCTTGCTGGATCAAGGTGTAGGAGACGTCACCGGGCTGCACGTGTGTTGAACGCGGAGGTGCCGTCCGTTCGGCACTTGATCGGATCTACCGCGATCTGAATCGCTACGAGTACGACTCCATCAACCGCGTTCTTGTAACGCTTCCGCTTAGCGATCTTCAAAGGTATGAAGATCCAATCTCTCCCCACTCGTTGCTGGTTTTCTCCATAGATTGATCTTGGTGAACGTAGGAAAATTTTGATTTACTACTACGTCTCCCAACAGTTAGACCAAGGATGGGCCTGGAGACATAAGCCCGGACGTAGGGCGGCTCACCAAGATGGGCCAAGATGAGGCCCAGACAAAGAAGGCAAAGAAGACTCGGGCGAATAAGCCGCCCGGAGACGGCTTGCTCAGGAAGGCAAGACGGCGTAGAGTTAGAGTCAGACACGTTGTAAGAGACGGATGAGACCTGTGTAACCCGTGGTCTTGACCTCCTATATAAGGGCGAGACCTGGGGCCACTTAGACAGAAAATCAACTAATCGAGAGCTAGGTCAAGCGAATACGCTCCCTTGTAATCGATACTCCAATCAATACAACACAAGCAGGACGTAGGCCTTTACCTCTTCTCGAAGGGTTGAACCTGGGTAAACTCGTGTCTTTTGTCCCAACCAACCCCTTTGAGTCCATCACCTTAGCGATGGCCTCGAATCTAAGTCCTCGGACATCTGTCGTGATAAAACCATGACAGGAACCATTCGCACCACGCTGTCATGGCCACCTCGTCCGTCTCGGCGATGTCGAGGCGGCGCTCCCGCCTCCGATTCTCGTGATGGTCCTCGTCGGTCACAAGCCGCGAGGTAGGCTCTAGACTCTCTGCCTGCTCCCGCGTCGGCACCTCGAGGAAATTCATCTCCCTACGAGGCCGCCGAAGGCGCCACGCCGCCGCGTCGTATGCGTGGGCGGCCTCATGGGCGGTCTCGAAAGTGCCGAGGCCGAGGCGCATGTCTTCGGACCGTATCTCGACGGAGAAAGCGCCAGAGGGGCGCTCCCGGACGCCGCAGTAGCCCGACGATCCCCGGCGGCGCGGCGACATGGTGGTTCGGCAGGGCGCATGGCAGGGTGGGAAGAGCGGCGGCAGAGCGACGGCTGAGCAGCGGACGGGCGCGTGGCACGGTGGGAAACTGCTGGAGAACGCTTCGCGGGCGATGGATTTTATAAAGCGCGTCTGACGCAACACGCCAAAACTAGCGCGTGCGCGAACTTTTCCCGTGCGCGCTGGTGCTCGCGTAACCGCTCGGTGCGTGCTAAAACACGCTTTGCCACGCGCGAACGCTTTTTACAGCCGCTGTTGAAGATGCTCTAAACTTCAGTTAGATGTATGCTTTTTCTAGATTGTAATTTCAGGTTGTTCTTTTCTAGATTATATTACTTTTGGTTTGGTTGTTGATCCGTTAATCAAACAAATTAGGTCATAAGATCAAATAAAGAATTTCGTAATATCGGTTCTTATACCTTATATTTTAGTACAAAACAGAGTCGACGGTATATGTGAGTCAAATTTTCCGGTTATCTTCTAGAGTTGAATGTGATGTTGGTAGTTTGCCTACATAGACATAGCAACTGCGGATATTCGTTTCGGAACTAGGGTCCAGATGATCTTGTAATCCTGTTTGAACAGATTTGTCAAGATGCGTGCGACCTCCTGTATTTGGAGTGTATGCGCCTCGGATGCCCGCTATAAAGGACAATGGTCAGGCGCATTTAATAGCTGCGCAGACGGCATCTAGCCGTTGGCGTAAACGGCTCACGCTATCTGGACCGACGCCACACATTATGTGCCAAGCATGTCTCCGTTATGTGCCGTGCTCGGAGCCTTGTTGTGGAAGCTTGGTCCGGGCCGGTATTAAATACCCACAAAAAGGCCAAACGGTTAACTTGTTCGTCTCTAACAAGTATAATACTCTGGAAATGATTGTTCATACCCACAAAAAGCCCAAACGCCATGTCATAGATATTTTTCCGGTAGGTTGTGTCAAATGTAACTACATCTCCAAAATATATGTAATGATCTAGGCTGCCTCCATTACTCTACATCAAATTCTTAATACGACTGTCGGAGTCAGCCTGTACCCTGAACAGAAAATTTAGATCCTTCGCACCTATCTCCGTGAAAACATCTATCATCTTGCGTACGTCATCATCTGCCTGTGTCTTGTTAATCTTGCCACACATGTTAAGCAAGGTCCTCTTCGTAAATGGGACCTTGCTCATGTCTCCAAAGAAACTACCTATGATGTTGTACACTTTACTCAGGTTGATGTTGTTCTGCCTAAGCTGCCTCACCAGATCCTTTGTGTATATATCTATGTGTTTGTGCGAAGGCCAGTGGACCATCTCTCCACACGTAACCGTGAGTGACTGATTGTGCGTTACCCTGTGCTCCGTTATGTACCATCCGTTGTCTGATGTTCGCAACAACCTGATCAGGGATGGACACTCACAGCGACATGACTTGTTGTTCTCTGATGTTGGTTTCCCCTGCATACCAACAGCAAAAAATGATGAAGCAGGACTATAGATTAGAAAACCAACGATTCAATCAAACTGACATCTAAATCAAATTACATACCGAGCATCCACACACTATCTCCTGCATACACTTTGTCTTCTCGTCATTCAATCTACTCTTACCATATATGATACCAAATCCATGTTCCCATGAATATAGATTGTAGAAATCGTATGCCTCGCCAAGCGAATCGAATGATAATCCAAGAGTAGGTTCAACAACGTGATCTCCTAGCTTATCTAGATAGCTTCGGATTGTCTTCTCAAGAGCTCCGACTCTATCCGGGCATGGTTTTCTGTCCGGCGGTGCCTTACCTATCATTATCCCGTCACCAATACAGACACATCAAAGCTCTCCCCTAAATTGAATGTGAAATAGACTATGGAACCAATGAACGTATGGCGTGATACATGGTCTCACGGTAGTAATTCAGCATCACAAACACATGCATCATACGATTTACGGCCTACAAGACTAATTGTTGCAGATGGCTAAACGATTTTAGTCCAGCCCGGAGCTTCTGGATTGACCTTTCCTGTGGTCTGCGCTGAAGCTGCAGCATCACTGTCATCCTGATCCCGAATCACTGCGTGCTGTTCACCGTTCGCCTCCTCCGTTCCTAATTTCAGAACTACCAGATCCTCGTTATCTGCTCCATGGTCTACATCCATATCCTCCAACGGGTAAATTCTTGGTTCAGATTGCTGCCCTGACGAAACTGAGTCCATCCCAACCATGGAGTACGAACTATCAGTATCACACCGAAGGTCACAGCTAGGGATAGTGTTGTCCCCAAGATCCGCAAAAATTGGCAACCTGCAGAATAGGAAGCAAAAACCATCCCAGAATGCATTAGAGATCCAGGGACGTCGCTCTGTACTTAGGAATCAAAATTAGTGGCTCACCTGTCGACCGGCTCCAGTGGAAACTCTGCAGCCAGCCGCCGCTGCCGCCGGCGAAGACAAGAAATCTGTGTGTATCGAGATTAGCCTACCCGCCGCCTGCCCTCAAGCTTACCCTAGCACACGGGAAGAGGAGATGTGAGCTAATGCAATAACTCAGGGCATTGGGCGACAGACGAGGGAAGAGGAGAACGGTGGAAACGGCAGCATCGGATCCCTGGCCCACTAACGACTACCCGACCCTTCCGTTTGTTCCATGCTAACGACGAGCTGACGGCACGGCCGTTCGGCCGCAAGATCCGTCCGCGTATTTCCACTGTTCAGCTATACGTACACGACCGCGTCATCTATTTTCAATGCCTCGTACAGGTCCGTAAAGACTGACTTTCCCAGATCTGGAGGTCAGTTCGTACGCCCAGGATAACTTGTTCATTTGGACCCCAAAGCCAAAAATCCACCAACAAAACTTAATTTATAACCACAAAACTTAATTCCACCAACAGCTCAAGCGAGCAGACTGTCACTGGATCACATGTCTTCACGTGGTGTTGCATATTAATGTATCCAGACTCCTATTTTCGAAAGGAAAATGGGGGCCATGTGGCCCCTTTTATCGGAAAAAAAGTTTCATGAGATATTTCTCTCAATTTAATTGAGATCAAAACAAACGTCTGCTGAGTATTTCAATTGCATAAAATACTAAAATTAGTGGGAAGCTTTGCTGAATATATTTTCTATTTACATATTGTGTTTCTTTCATAGTGGGGTTCAATCTTAAGCAGCAGATATTTGTTCTATCTCTAGATGTTGTATCAGGAAGAAGGTTACACAAAAGGATCAAAAGGATCAAAAGAAGGTTACACAAAAGGATCAAAAAAAAACCTCAAGCATGCCAACAGCAATATAGCAAAGGCAATCAGAGACATAACTTAATACAGATGCAGTAAAATTATTCGATCATCATAATACAACTATGATATGCCAACAATAAATCCAGCAGGTCCCATCAGCAATGACCTCGATGTCTCTTTTCAACTGTGAAACTGGTCATACCTGAAAAAATATCAAATGTTTGTACTCTGAATCTTGTAACGGTACATGCACACTCTGCACTTGTCAACCAGATCTAGTGTCGGCTGGGTTACCACTGAGAACACACCGCCGTACATGGCTGGGATAGCAAACCTGTTCACCGAGATTGGGGCAACCCATCTAAGGATACGACAGATGCTCAGTATTCATATCAGTAGTAGGGATGCTCGCAAACCATACCTGTCGACAGGATCCAGTCTGCCACCATCCGTCGCCAAGGCCGCCATTGTTCGATAAGCATTAGAGGAAGGGGCTACAGAAACAAAACAGACCCAGCCAACCCGTGAGATGCGGTATTAAATGATCCCACCATTTGTTGGACTCACCTCGTTCGGTAGGACCTGTACCACCAATACATGTGCCTGTTCCTGCGTCAATGCAAAACTGTATTTCCACCGGTCATAATTGCCAGCTGCCATGCGACCTTGTTTCATTCGTTCGCATAACAGGAGCACGCGAGCTCGTCCACCACATCGCCATTCTCAAAAGAGTAAGCCAAGAATACTCGCCAGTGCAGGTTGAGGCCAGCCAACTATCGCTTGACTGGGTTCAAGTTAGCTCAGTTCTTTTGTTTTTTGCTCTGGTCTTTATTCTTTCAACCATTTATATAAATATAAATATCTTGCAAGCAATCCATTTGATCAGATCCAGACAGTTCACTCGGTAAGCAATGCAATGTAAGGACGTATGTTTGAGGTTCTAGATAATTCTTTAGGGTCAACGAGTGTATGTTGTCTGGGAGATGCGACCAAAATAAAAAGGCTATGCTTTGCATGGAAATGATATTACTTTGCACATTACTTAATTGTCACTAAAATTCCATTCAAGGATTCCATATGTGATCTCTCCAATATATGCATCTTACTTGCTAGGATGTCACAGTATTTGAACGCGCGAATAATCCTTTTGTATAGATATACATTTCGCTAATGTTCAAAATTGTCATTAAAATTTTATTCAATACACATGCAATCGTTTTGTTTGAATATTTATTTTGCCATTGTTCAAAATATCGGTCGTGTTAATTGGTTGGGCCTTACCGGTCTGACAAGCAATTTATGGGCGTCTAACAATAGGTCACTCTTTCCCTCAAAAGAAAAACAATAGGTCGCTCTGGCCCCTTCAGGTATGGGCCTCAAAATTGGCCATCACACGATATGGCAAAATTCATCCACCTTGGTCGGTAAGTTTGCCAAGACAACACTTCTGTGAGGAACACAGTTATGACCAAAAGCGACATCAACACGAATCTCTACTAATAAAGGAGCAGCCCCTACGTTGTTTCGTTCGTTGGCACCCCACCCATCGATCGACAGCATCCCCTACCGATTTTTATTTTTAAACCATCGCAAGGCATCCCCCGCCAGTTTTTTGCCTTGTATCGATGGACAGCACAAATCAGCCAACGATCAAATATCAAAATTCTCCATATATACAACACTAGGAAAATGCATGTGCGTTGTCACAGACTTTTGAAATATTTTGCTGGAGACCATAGAAATTAAGATCTTAATAAGGTAATAAAAAAGATGCAAAATGACCAACATTTCTTTTGCTGTGACAATCGATTTCATTATTAAGTCAAAATGATATGTATTCTCAAGATTTCTATGTGGGATGGAATATTTCTTAAAACATAATGATGCGTTTAGTTCCTATTGAATAATAGAATCTTGCCAATGGACATCTCTTGTTGCACATCCTGCTCGTGCGTGTAGTCATGCTCTCTTCTCTCAGCTTCATTGTCACCTTTATAGCCTATAAAATCAAAGACTAACGTTTCCAATACTTATTAATCAATTGTAAGAACATGTCACTGGTCAATCATCTGGCATGATACACTGATTGCACTATATTGATTGAAAAAAATTGTTTATGCCTAGGTAATCAATGGTGCATTACAACTGGGACATAAACATTCTAATTTTGATACTCTAAATCAAGGGTGTGAGTTTCATTTTGATGTCCCGCTAAGGGTTGGCCTCCTTTTTGAAAGAAAACAAATTGCTCCTACATTTGGTAGGCAACATTTTGGTACATCACTAAGAGAACTTTTATGACGCATGGCGAAGGGTCGCTCGATGGTAGACACAAGTTTTTTAATATCACTCCACTTAAAACAATATAAATCGCCATCATGTTCACCATGTAAAGACCTTTTTTAATGGAAAAAGTGAGATTGATTGCCCATGGAAGGAGACTATGGTCATCAAACATAAGCTAACATGTGCACACCCAAAGCCTAAAAAAATCATGGACGAACAAAACTAAAACCAATTTTGAATGTTCAGATTGGGAAAAACTAAAACATCGATTACAGTATCATTGTCTTGATGCTATTTAATAAACATCATTAATTAAGAGCGAGAAAGCTCTGCATTTCTTCAAATTGCTCCTTATAGTACATGTCTAAAATGGTGGTTCACAATCTATAGAAGTTCTATTTTAATGTAACATAGCATAATTATTGTTCACTCTTTTTTTTTGAGGGGATTATTGTTCACTCTTTGGTAACTTGGAAAGACACAAATTGTACCAAGTACTCCCTCCGCTCCTAAATATAAGTCTTTTTAGAGATTTCACTACGAAATACATATGGATGTATATGGACATACTTTAGAGAGTGGATTCACTTATTTTTGCTCCATATGTAGTCCGTAGTGAAATCTCCAAAAAGACTTATATTTAGGAACGGAGGTGTGTCGGTTTTATACTGATATGAAAGTCTAGAGAACTGAACATTTCCCTATGCTCGGCTAAAAGGAGATGCTTTTTGGTATCAGGAAACAAAAGCAAACGACTAAAATAAGATAAGTATCTCATTTTAATATTTACAGTAAAAACACCAATCATGATCTGATGTGAAGTGTCATAAAAAATAAAAGCCATCCATGTGTGTACACTAAAGTTGACAACACAATACATATCCATGTGTGTAAAATTGAACCGCTATTGACAATGTCCTATTGTAAAAATGCAAAACAATCCATGGCTTGGCCTTATTACCTCCGAGCCCCTCCCCCCTTTGAGAGCATGCAATTAAACAAGAGATAGGAGTAAACACAATATCATGCAAGGAAATGAGGGAGAGACAATGAGGAATTAGCACCATCGTGATGCTCCAGTGCTCAGGCTACCACCACTCCTCGTTCACTCGCCACCGCCACTACCACCGTTCGTCATGGGGCGGCCGCCGCTGCTCATCCTCAAGCCGGTGCCATGCGCACTCTCAGACCGTGGAGCTATAAATTGGTGAGTAGGTTGGTTCTAATTCCGTTTGCTTGTCTAGCTAGTAAGGAGCTCCCTGAAGAAAGTATGTCAATGTAGCCATGTAAAACACATTGCCTGGCAGCAGAGTTTCAATGCTCTTCAGCAATCATTCTCGCAGTACGTAAGTGCAACTATTTTTAAAGCTTAGAATCTTAGAAAGTTCACTAACGTGGTGAAATTATCTTCTAAAAATTTCAAGAAACAACTAACTTTGTAAATTTCTAATGCTTAATAATAGTACGTGATGGTAAGAAGGCGGGCCCTGTAAGAACCAAGGACAAAACTGGAAGCAGATGCACAGGAATAAATAGAAGCACAGTTAACTAAAATCTTTTTATCTACTTGAAAGTCAAGGGATATCCCTGTAGGTGGAACACTTACCAATGATGTCCTCTCTAATTCAGGGCTCAGAAACTCGAAAACATGTGCAACAAGATAAATAAAATTCAGATCGGAGACCAAAGTATCTTACATTCCAGTTATTAGGACTTTAATCACCGCATGTTCTCTGAGCTCGTTAACCTGGACCCATGAACCTCAATGATAATAAAGTTACCTCAATACTTTGATGTTAGATTAAAGCAAAATATGTAGATGCTGTCAACAGAAACCTTATAGTGCAAAATAAATCACCAAAATTTACTATGCACAGGTTTACCTTGGATGATGAAGGATCCTGGGCATTACATCGACGCCGCGCTATGCATGGGCATCCACGTCTCCTGACCTGCCGCCATCGACCTGCAAGTAATCTCAACGTAATTAACATCCGTATTAAGAAGCTCAATTTGCATAGAAATATATGTATACAGATTTAAAATGAAAAGAATATTTCAGAGTGTGTTTTTTATCATGTTTCGGAGTGTTTTTAAGCAACTTTCAGAGTGCTTTTCCTGAAGGCATAAGTGGAAGCTTTGGACAGTATAATAGAACAATTAAATAATAATAATCTGATGGTCAAAGAAATATATAACAGCCAACCATCCATTTGGAAAAGACCAAAGAAGTAGTACACATATGTGCAGGCAGGAAATAAAATGTTTCCAAAAGCATCCACTAAATATACAAAGTACAATTATGCTTCAAGTAATGTGCAGGAAGGAAATATAATGTTCCCAAAAGTCTGTACTATTATCAGGAAACTGCGCTCAATTCTGCAGAGGAAGCCTCGCTCCATCGATCCGCCGTGAACACCACTGCCCATCGAGATGCTCTGAGCTGCGGAGGAGAAATGAGCAATTGAGAGAAACAAAATTTATAGGGAAGTGTTTCAACTGAGCCTGCCGTTGCTTGCGTGAATAAATCACATGCTCGTAAAGTCTGGGTTTCTGACACCTAGTGTATGGCTGAAAATCCTGAACCTTTCTATGGAAACTTGGCCACCCAGATTTAGTTGAGATGACAAGAACATGTATGCACTCACACAGCTGGGATTAGTATCTGATTTTGACAGGGCCACCTTTCCATAAGATCGACAGTACAAGCTTACCAAAATCTAGTACTCTCGAAAAAAAAACTTACCAAAATCTACACGAGATATCAATCCTAGCATTAAGCCATAGTTTAAGGACTTACAGTTGCTCCATGGTACTCTGATAAAGATGAGGAGATATAGCATGAATGACACCACTGGGAGGTGGACCATATTCTCCGACCTTGTACATGAGTTTCATTATCTTGGACAAATTTTCAGGCTCCTTGACATAAACCAAAGTAAGGTCTGCCATGGGTACAAGCTGCGGCAGGTACTGCTCAGTTTTTTCCTTATCTAACTTGTCTCCGTTATCTGACAGCCACTTTCGGTATTGTTCAATACACTCCATTACTAAGTCATAAAAAATCTCCTTGGAATAAGCTTTTGGTATCGATGTTTTGACAATGTCCTGAAAAGTTAGCAGGATACGTCACTGCTCCATGTGGGGAGTTTATTTACTCAGAGAGGCTAGTTCAGAAAAATAGGACCTGACAAACAAAATAAATAAAATGATGACAGAAATCCACAATATGAGGCAAAGTAAAAACTAAGCACAGAAATAC
This sequence comes from Hordeum marinum, assembly GCA_022496015.1. Lineage (NCBI taxonomy): Eukaryota > Viridiplantae > Streptophyta > Magnoliopsida > Poales > Poaceae > Hordeum > Hordeum marinum. Next base: position 165,237,534 of record CM039673.1, read on the forward strand.
TACTTCCATGGGGGGTGGGGTAAAGAAAGTTTTTTCCTTTGCTCATAAGTGTGTTTTGATCCACAGTTATTGTAGGAAACGAAACATAACAACGGATAGATAAGCAAAAGTAATTATTGAGGGAGGGGGAGCATTAACCATTTATTACATAGATGCAAAGGCCATGATGTTCATTATCTTGCAAAAGTGGGTTTGCATTTCAGTTTAGAAAGAGAAAAATTAGTTGTAGCAAATGAAATGCCAAAAGCGAACTATCTGGTTGAGATGCCAAGTCAACTATACTGCTGCCATATAAGTAGCAGTCCCTCTACACAGAATCACAAGACATCTTTTACATCGTGTGAATGTAAATTTAGAGAAATAATTATTCTTAAAATAGCGGAGAATTTCCCCTAAAAACAGTACGAAGAACTATTCTTATGGCCACAATTAGCAAAGGGGTCTAGAATCTAACAAGGACATCATGAATTCGTCATATGCAAGAACATGGCAAAGAGTATATCACAAACACATTTCCCTGAAAAAGATTGAGTCGAGTTCAGAAGTTGAATTTCACCACAGGGCATTATACAATATATAATCTGGCTCCCAAGAAAGAGCTGATCGGTGGGACAAAGCTGCACATCATCAAAACTCTTTCCCAGCATATTTCATATCGCCATGAAACACACGCAAGAAAACAACATACCTCCATGCCCTCCCCATTCAGCAAATTGTCGATCGCCTCCTCGTCCAGCCTCCCGTCCATATCGCCTCCAGCTGCGGCGCTAGAACTCGCCTGTGGGTCCAGCAGCCGCATGAACTCCCTTGAGACCTGTAGGGCAAACCTTTGGGCGGAGCTGCCTTCAAGGCCCACAGCAGCAGCAGGTAGAAATCCTCCGTCGTCGCCATCACCGAAGTACCATCATCGGCGCCCGAGGACGCCACGTGCGCTGAAGGCGGCTCCGGGGGCTGAAGGCCGCGCCTGGAGACTCGGCTCGCCTGACTCCTCCACCACCCAGAGCCGGGCCCACACCATCAGCATCAGCACGAGAGGAGAGCGTGCAGCCGAGGGAGGAGGTGGCCTGGGGAGGACCCCCTCGAGCTCATGCAGCCGCGCCGGGCCGGAGGACGCAAAAGCCGGAGGAGGGGGTGTGGGGAGCGTTTCCAGATCGGATCTGGGCAGGCCAGGTCGTTCGCACGGTGGGTGAGACACCGCGACGCCGCTGCCACGGATCCGGCCATGGAGGGACGAGCGCCGTCGCCGGGGACGAGGGAGGCGGCGCTGGAGGGGGGGCGGGCACGGTGGTGGAGGGCTCCGGACTGATGGAGGGTTGGGGGGAAGGGAGCTCGAGGGTAGGTCGAGGGTTTGGGGCTGCGAGGGACGAGGTTTTTGGGGATTGGATTTTTCTTCTGCATGGGAAAACCGGTGGGTGATGGGATCGGAAGAAAAAAAAAACGGACGAAAAGAACCATGAAAGAGATGACGAAAAAACCGAGACAAGAAGCTACCAACTCTTCCTTTAGTAGTAAAGACTACTCAGCCAAACGAACAACCAGAAATCTAAGAATTTTTTCAGAACTAGTACCAAAAATACACCAAATTCGAAAATCGTATGTCGGAAATGAAAAATAGCAAAACTGGCACCCTGTCGGCCACCACCAGGCCGAAGAGGTGCCCGTCAGCCACCACCAGGCTGAAGAGCCACCTATCAACCACCACTAGGCCGAAGCGCCCCCGGTCGGCCAATGGGAGGCCGTAGGGTGGCCTGTCGGCCAGAGGGAGACCGAAGAGCCCCCTGTCGGCCAGTGGGAGGTCGATGGGCCCCTGGATAAGCCCGAGGAGTGTTTTCTTTCTCCTCTCACCACTCGTTTGACCCTCCCCGTCTAGTAGTCTGCCTCTCTCCACCTCTCACTCCCGTTGCTCTCTGGTGCTTCCAACGCCTCGCCGATCTCTTCGCTCGACCACCCATTTTGTTATCCTACCCGCGTAAACAATAGATCAGGGCGCTCTCCACCGGCGTACGGTATTTTTTTTGCCTTCCAACTTAATCGAAGGCGAACTCTCAAGTCGGTAGTGGATTTAGTTCTTATTGGTCACCATTCATCTGCAGGTAAATGGCTTGCCCATTTTGCCGAGCTCCAGGTGGACCTTGTGTTGCCGTTGATTCCGGTGCGTCTATATTTACTGTGGTGCTGGATCGTCGATGCTCAAGACGTGTTGTAAGATTCTATGTCTTGATTATCTGACTGTGGCATATTCGAATGCCTTTGTTTATATGATTATGATGTTTGCTTCCATTCTTGTTGTAGTATGTTCCGTGCAATGTTAGATCACATCTTGCTCGGTACATTGAGGAGTGCAGAGCTTTAGCTATTCGGAGAGATGACACAGATATTGATCTTGCTCTGCACAACAGTGAGGGTAACTTATATCATGTTATATTTACACATGGTAGGATGAACAATAAATTGCATGGTCCTTCGTGGGAGGAACTTGTTAATGATTATGGTCTCCGTCATAGTGACATGATGATTGTTATGCTTGAGCACTATGGAACTTATATTAGTGTCGAATTTCATCGGGATGGTGTTATGTTGTTTCCATTACCCCATGTTGGTAAGATATTTGTTTGACTGATTTTCAGATTTGTTTCATCTTATACGTTTTGCTGTCCATCTCAGTTAGTGAAATCATTTTGTTGTAGCTCTTGAGGATCTGAGTGAAACTCAGAGGGAACTTGTTGACAGATGTTTTTATAGTCGTGATGACACTCTGAATTATCATCAAATGTATGTCATGTCGCGGCAGCTCTTTGATGACAACTACATACTGTGTACTCCTTTTGTTCATAGGATGGATCGCATGAATGTTATTTCATATGGTAAGCTTTGGTTTCTGGTTTTTATTATTTGTTTGTTCTTTGCTGGTTCATAGGATGGATCATATAAGTTGCTTTTTTTTTGTCAGGTTATCCCTACCATGGTTGTCAGGAGTTTGATGGAAATTGTGGCTATTCCTAGGACTGGTTCTTTAACTCTTGAAATTACTTTGCATTCAGAAGATGATGATATATTTGTGAGCATTCCTTGTTCCTGCTTCATTGGCTTGGGTGATCGAATGGTGTTGAAGAAGGAAGGTTTCGGTAATTTTCTACTGGCATCGTCTATTGAAGTCAACAATTTGGTGCTCGTAACATTCAAACAGCGTGAACAGGAGCTAGCTGTTATTTTCAGCTATCTGCCATAGTGAGAAAGAAAGAAAGGGCTCATGCAGCCCAGGCAGTAGAAGAAGCTGGAGATGGAAAATGAAAATATCCACGTTGGACTCAGTAGATTTATATTCTTGTAACTCAATTTCGGTAAGTTGTATCTTAATTTCAGCAAGTTGTATCTTAATTTCAGTAAGATGTATCAAAATTTCAGCAAGCCATACTATTCCCGTTTTTATTTTCCGCCATACTGTGCCTCCACCTTTTTCCCACCTTTCTCTGCCGCCACTTTACTTCCCGCCATTCTCTCCCGCCTTTCTCTCCCGCCATTCTCTCCTGCCATTCTCTCCCGCCATTTTCTCCCGCCAAGTATTCCTGCCAAATTTTCCCGCCCGATTTCCCGTCATTGCTGATGTCATCTGCCTATAAAAGGAGGCATTGTATCTGCCTTCCTCCATCGGCCACCAACACTAGAAAAAACCAGCCGGTAGTCATTATGAGTTTGCCTTGTTCGGACCAAAGCATTAGGACTAGCAAATGGAAGAGTGTGAAGTTGCCTCGGAGGGTGGAAGCAGTTCGTTGTTGGTGCGGGGATCTCTGCAAGGTGAAGGTGTTGGGGAACGTCGCATGGGAAACAAAATTTTCCTACGCACACGCAAACCTATCCATGGTGATGAGCATCTACGAGAGGGAGAGTGGATCTACATACCCTTGTAGATCGCTAAGCGGGAAGCGTTAAGAAACGCGGTTGGTGTAGTCGAACATCTTCGCGATCCAAATCGCCGAGCGTCCCGCGATCTCATCACGATCCGTCCCGCGATCCCATCACGATCCGTCCCGCGATCCCATCACGATCCGTCCCGCGATCTCATCACGATCCGTCTCACGATCTTGATCACGATCCGTTCCGCAATCTCATCATGAACCGTCTCGCGATCTCGATCACGGTCCTTCCGATCTAGCGCCGAACGGACGGCACCTCCGCGTTCAGCACACGTGCAGCTTGATGACGATCTCCACCGTCTTGATCCAGCAAGAGGAGGTGGAGAGGAGAGAGAGTTCACTGGCAGCGTGACGGCGCTCCGGTGATGGTGGTGGAGTGATTCCGGCAGGGCTTCGCCTAAGCGCTGCGGAAAACCGATCTAGAGGAGAAACTGTGCACCGGTGAAACGGGTAGCACGTGGCAGGAAATTCTGTCCAAAAACCACCCAATCCACTAGTATATATAGGAGGAGAGGAGAGGAGAGGCAGCCAAGGCCTTTGGGTCGGCCGAAATAGGAGGTGGGAGCAATCCTACTTCACCTCCAATCCTAGTTGGAGTAGGATTGCCTCCTATTGGCTGATTTTCCACTTTTTGCTTTAGGACTTTCTCTCCTGTGCCATGGGCCTTTGTGGCTGTTTTCCCAGCCCACTAAGGTCTGGTTATTAATCTACCACAGCCCATGGACCTCTTGGGGTCGAAATACCCCTCCCGGAGGTCCCCCGGTACACTACCGGCACTCCCGGTACACTACCGATACTCCCGGTACACTACCGATGAGCCCGAAACTTTTCCGGCGACCAAACTGGGACATCCTATATATGAATCTTTACCTCCGGACCATTACGGAGCTCCTCGTGACGTCCGGGATCTCATCCGGGACTCCGAACAACCTTCGGTCACCACCATACATAACTCTACACTACCGAAACGTCACCGAACCTTAAGTGTGCAGACCCTGCGGGTTCGAGAACTATGTAGACATGACCGAGACACCTCTAAGGTCAATAACCAATGGCGGGACCTGGACGTCCACATTGGTTCCTACATATTCTACGAAGATCTTTATCGGTCGAACCTCTATGTCAAGGATTCAGTTAATCCCGTATAACGTTCCCTTTGTTCTTCGGTATGTTACTTGCCCGAGATTCGATCGTCGGTATCTCCATACCTAGTTCAACCTCGTTACTGGCAAGTCTCTTTACTCGTTCCGTAATACAAGATCCCATGACTAACACTTAGCCACATTGCTTGCAAGGCTTGTTGTGATGTTGTATTACCGAGTGGGCCCTGAGATACCTCCCCGTCACACGGAGTAACAAATCCCAGTCTCGATCCATGCCAACTCAACAAACACCATCGGAGATACCTGTAGAGCACCTTTATAGTCACCCAGTTACGTTGCGACGTTTGATACACACAAGGCACTCCTCCGATATCCGTGAGTTGCATGATCTCATGGTCATAGGAACATATACTTGACATGCAGAAAACAGTAGCAATAAACTGACACGATCATATGCTATGTTTGTAGTTTGGGTCTTATCCATCACATCATTCTCCTAATGATGTGATCCCGTTATCAAACGACATCTCATGTCCATGGCTAGGAAACCTTAACCATCTTTTGATCAACGAGCTAGTCTACTAGAGGCATACTAGGGACATGGTGTTGTCTATGTATCCACACATGTATCTGAGTTTCCGATCAATACAATTATAGCATGGATAATAAACGATTATCATGAACAAGGAAATATGATAATAACTAATTTATTATTGCCTCTAGGGCATATTTCCAACAGTCTCCCACTTGCACTAGAGTCAATAATCTAGTTCACATCACCATGTGATTCGCATTGTTATGAATCTAACACCCAATGAGTTCTGGGGCTCGATCATGCTTTGCATGTGAGAGAGGTCTTATAGTCAACGGGTCTGCGATATTCAGATCCGTGTGTACTTTGCAAATCTCTATGTCAAACCGTAAACACTGCTACCACACTCCACTTGGTACTATTTCCAAATGGCTGCTCCACTATATGTATCTAGATTGCTACTACGAGTCATCCGGATTAGTGTTAAAGCTTGTATCGACGTAACTCCTTACGATGAATTCTTTATCACCTCCATAATCGAGAAACATTTCCTTAGTCCTCTGGTTACTAAGGATAATTCCGACCGCTGTCCAGTGATCCACTCCTGGACCACTCTTGTACCCCTTGACAGACTCATGGCAAGGCACACACAGGTGCGGTACACAGCATGGCATAATATAGAGCCTATGGCTAAGGCATAGGGGACGACGTTCGTCCTTTCTCTTTCTTCTGCCGTTGTCGAGCTTTGAGTCTCACTCAACTTCACACCTTACAAATCAGACGAGAACTATTTCTCTTGCTGATCCATTTTGAACTCTTTTAAAATCTTGTCAAGGTATGCACTCATTGAAAGTCTCATCAAGCATCTTGATCTATCTCTATAGATTTTGATGCTCAACAATTAGGTAGCTTTATCCAGGTCTTCCTTTGAAAAACACTTTTCAAACAACCTTTTATGCCTTCCAGAAATTCTACATTATTTCCGATCAACAATATGTCAACCACATATACTTATCAGAAACTCTATAGTGCTCCCACTCACTTTATTGCAAATACAAGTTTCTCGTAAACTTTGTATAAACTACAAAAACTTTGATCACCTCATCAAAGTGTATATTCCAACTCCGAGATGCTTGCTTCAGTCCATAAAAGGATCATCGAAGCTTGCTCATCTTTTAGCATCCTTAGGACTGACAAAACCTTCTGGTTGTATCACATACAACCTTTCCTTAAGTAAACCGTTAAGGAAACGACGTTTTGACATCCATCTGCCAGATTACATAATTGAAAATGCAGCAACTGCTAACATAATTCCAACAGACTTTTAGCATCGCTACGAGTGAGAACGCCTCATCGCAGTCAACTCCTTGAACTTGTCACAAACAACTTTGCAACAAGTCGAGCTTTACAAATGGTGACATTCACCATCAGTGTCTGTCTTCATTCTAAAGGTCCATTTGTACTCAACGACCTGCCGTCTAACGAGCAATTCTACCAAAGTCTATACTTGGTTTTCATACATGGATCCTATCTCGGATTTCATGGCCTCTAACCATTTGTCGGAATCCGGGCCCATCATCGCTTCTCCATAGCTCGTAGGTTCATCGCTGTCCAACAACATGACCTCGAAGACAGGGTTGTCGTACCACTTAGGAGCAGTACACATCCTTGTCGACCCACGAAGTTCGATAGTAATTTGATCCTAAAGCTTCATGATCATCATCATTAACTTCCTCTTCAACTAACGTAGGCTTCACAGAAACATCTTTCTGCGTTGCGCTACTCTCTGGTTGAACAAAGGTTTAACAACCTCATCAAGTTCTATCTTCCTCCCACTCAATTCTTTCGAGACAAACCTTTCCTCGAGAAAGGATCCGTTTTAGTAACAAACACTTTGCACTTGGATCTGAGATAGAAGGTTCACCCAACTGATCTTAGGGTATTCTATGAAGATGCATTTTTCCGTCTTGGGTTCGACCTCATTAGGTGAAAACATTTTTCACACAAGTGCCGCATCCCCAAGTATTAAGAAATGACAGCTTAGGTTTCTATCAAACCATAATTCATATGGTGTCATCTCAACGGATTTAGATGGTGCCCTATTTAAAGTGAATGTAGCTGTCTCTAATGCATAACCCCAAAATTATAGTAGTAAAACGACAAGAGACATCATAGCACGCACCATGTCCAATAGAGCATAACTATGATGTTCGGACACACCATCACACTATGGTGTTCCAGGTGGCGTTTAGTTGTGAAACAAATTTCACATTGTCTTAAGTTGTATGCCAAACTCGTAACTCAGATATTCACCTCCACGATCATATCGTGGTCATTTTTATCTTCTTGTCACGATGATCTTTAAACTTCACTCTGAATTTGCTTGAACCTTCAAACGATTCAGATTTGTGTTTCATTAAGTAAATATACACTATATCTACTCAAATCATCAGTGAAGGTAAGAAAATAATGATATCCACTGCACGCTACAAGACTCACTAGATTGCATACATCAACATGTATCATTTCCAATGAATCACTTGCCCGCTCCATCCAACGGGGTCCTTTAGTCATCTTGCCCAAGAGGCATGGTTCGCATGTCTCAACCGATTCGAAATCGAATGAGTCCAAATATCCATCAGCATGGAGTTTCTACATGCGCTTTATACCAATATGACATTTAGCGGCAGTGCCACAAGTATGTGGTACTATCATTATTAACTTTGTACCTTTTGACATCAATGTTATGAACATGTGTACTACTACGATCAAGATTTCAACAAACCATTCTCACTGGGTGCATGACCATTGAAGGTATTATTCATGTAAACAGAATAACCATTATTCTCTAACTTAAACGAATAACCGTATTGCAATAAACATGATCTAATCATGTTCAAGCTCAACGCAAAACACCAAATAACATTTATTTAGGTTCGTCACTAATCCTGAAGTTAGAGAGAGCGTGCGATGTTGATCACATCAACCTTGGAAACACTTCCAACACATATCGTCACCTCACCCTTAGCTAGTTCTCCGTTTATTCCGTAGCTTTTATTTCGAGTTACTAACATTTAGCAACCGAACCGGTATCCAATACCCAGGTGCTACTAAGAGTACTAGCAAGGTACACATTAATAACTCGTATATCAAATATACTTCTATTAATGTTGCCAGCCTTCTTATCTACCAAGTATCTAGGGTTGTTCCGCTTCAGCGACCGCTCACCTCATAACAGAAGCACTTAGTCTCGGGTTTGAGTTCAACTTTGGGTTGCTTCACTGGAGCAGCAACTGACTTGCTATCCATGAAGTTTCCCTCCTTGCTCTTGCCCTTTTCGAAACTAGTGGTTTGATTAACCATCAACACTTGACGCTCCTTCTTGATTTCTACCTTCGCGGTGTCAAACATCGCGAACAGCTCAGGGATCAATACTTCTATCCCTGGTGTATTATAGTTCATCACTAAGTTCTAGTAGCTTTAGTGACAGTGACTTGGAGAACTATATCAATCACTATCTTATCTGGAAGATCAACTCCCACTTGATTCAAGTGATTGTAGTACCCAGACAATCTGAGTACATGCTCAACGATTGAGCTATTCTCCTTCATCTTACAGGCAAAGAATCTCGTTGGAGATTCTATATCTCGCAACTCGGGCACGAGCCGGAGATCACAATCTCAGCTCTTAGAACATCTCATATGTTCCGTGACGTTCAAAACGTTTCGGAGCCTCAATTCTAAGCCGTAATGCATGACACACTAAACTATCAAGTAGTCATCGAAACGTGCCTGTCAGATGTTCACAACATCTACAGACGACGCTAGATGGGGTGGCGCACCGAGCGGTGCATTAAGGACATAAGACATCTGTGCAGCAATGAGGACAATCCTCAGATCACGGACCCAGTCCGCAATATTGCTACCAACATCTTTCAACTCTATTTCTCTAGGAACATATACAAATTTAAGGGAGCTACAGCGCGAGCTAGTAATCTACAACATAATTTGCAAAGACACTTTGACTATGTTCATGATAATGAGTTCAATTAATCATATTACTTAAGAACTCCCACTCAAATTGACATCCCTCCGATCATTCGAGTGATACATGATCCAAATTCACCAACTCAAGTCCGATCATCACGTGAGTTGAGGTGGCTGCAATGGTGAACATCATTATGTTGATCATATCTACTATATGACTCATGTTCGTCCTTTCGGTCTCTCGTGTTTCGAGGCCATGTCTGTACATGCTAGGCTCGTCAAGTTTAACCCGAGTGTTCTGCGCGTGCAAATCTGGCTTGCACCCGTTGTATGTGAACGTAGAGTCTATCACACCCGATCATCACGTGGTGTCTCAACACGACGAACTTTCGCAACGGTGCACACTCGGGGAGAACACGGTTCATCTTGAAATTCAAGTGAGGGATCACCTTATAATGCTACCGCCATACTAAGCAAAACAAGGTGCATAAAAGGATTAACATCTCATGCAATTCATAAGTGACATGATATGGCCATGAACTTGTGTTTAAGATCTCCATCTTCGAAACACCGGCATGATCTCCATCGTCACCGGCACAACACCATGATCTACATCATCTTGATCTCCATCAATGTGTTGCCATTGGGGTTGTGGCGCCAGCCCTGCTTCTACTTCTATTGCTACTGCTTAGCGATAAAGTAAAGCATTACATAGCGCTTAATGATTGACACGCAGGTCATACAATAATTAAAGACAACCCTATGGCTCCTGCCGGTTGCCGTACTCAACGACATGCAAGTCGTGAAATTCTATACATCACATGATCATCTCATACATCACATATATCTCATCATGTAATTGGCCATATCACATCACAACATACCCTGCAAAAACAAGTTAGACGTCCTCTAATTGTTGTTGCATGTTTTACGTGGCTGCTACGGGTATCTAGCAAGAACGATTCTCACCTACGCATAAACCACAACGGTGATACATAGATTGCTTTTCAACCTTCTCAAGGACCGCCTTTGTCGGATCCGATCCAACTAAAGTGAGAGAAACTGTCACCCGCAAGCCATCTAAGCAACAAGTTGCGTCGAGGGAACCGGTCTCTCGTAAGCGTACGAGTAATGTTGGTCCGGGCCGCTTCATCTCACAATCCCGCTGAACCAAAATCCGACCAAGGGAGGAAGCAATCTAAGCATTAACGCCCACAAACCTTTTGTGTTCTACTCGAGATCTCATCGAACCATCAACCTAGCTCATGATGCCACTGTTGGGGAACGTCGCATGGGAAACAAAATTTTCCTACGCACACGCAAACACGTTGTTGATATTTTTGTTGATTTGTTTTTTTATTTTTATGTTTGTTTTGTAGTCTCCTCCGCCCCTATGCCAGTACTATCGTTGGATAGACACGAAAATGCCAGACTGGGCGGTGACTGAGATTCGTGAAAGAAGTCATCGTGCATGGGCAAGTTTGGACTTGGAGGAGCGCCGCGAGAAGGCGGCAACAGAGGAGAAAGCAGAGCAGGAGTGAGCTTGGCAAGAGTACTGTGTGGAGCAGAGGGCTTTTCTTGCTGAGATGAATAAGAAAAACCAAGAAAACCAGCTTCAACTGACAGAGGTCTACCGGGAGCGAGAGGAGGCCCGTGAGGCTGAGAGGCAGAGAAAGAAAGAAAGGGCTCGTGCAGCCCAGGCAGCAAAAAAAGCTGCATATGGAAAAGGAAAATATCCACGTTGGGCTCAGTAGATTTATATTCTAGTAACTCAATTTCAACAAGTTGTATCTTAATTCCAGCAAGTTGTATCTTAATTTCAACAAGATGTATCTTAATTTCAGCAAATTGTATCTTAATTTCAGTGAGAAGCGTGATACTTGCCTCTTGTGCAACTGCACTGGTTCTCTCCTGCCACTTTCTCTCCCGCCACTTTCTCTCTCGCCACTTCCTCTCCCGCCATTGTCTTTCCCGCCTTTATTTCCCGCCAGTTTCTCTCCCGCCTATATAACCACATTCGCGGTAAGGAGGGTGAGCAGGCCCTTCCTTTCCCTTTCGCTCTGCCATCCTTCCGCTCTCGCCATCCTTTCGTGGAGATGTCTCATCCTCCTCATCCTCACTATCCTTTTGATCATAGTTTTCACAAGGGTATGTCCGACCGCCTTCTTCGTCTAGCTGCTATTTTCAAGATGAATGATAGAGTAGTTCCATGGGAGGAACTCATTAGTAGTGACTTCATAATGAATGAGTTGGCTCACCAATTAGCTAGGAGTGGGTGGCCTCCAAGGACTTTTGAGGAGATACGGAAAGAACTTCTGAGGTTGCACGCTAGATGGCAAAAGCAACTACACAAGGGTGATGCTTATCTCAGGATTGCTGTGAATAATTCAGGTTTATGGTCAGCAGAAAGTGAGGACGAGGATGACCTCTTCATGCCGAGCAGCAAGGTGAAGAGTTCTGCATCGAAGGGCAAGAGTTCTGCATCGACGAAGGGGGAGAGTTCTACATCAACGAAGGGGAAGAGTTCTGCATCGACAGAGGACGAAGACGACGTCTTCATGTCGAGTACCAAGGTGAAGACGACCGCATAGTTGAAGGGCAAGAGTTCTGCAATGAGAAAGGGGAAGAGATCTACATCGACGGAGGATGATGATGATGCATTCATGTAGTACTATTTTCTGTAGTGATGTTTTCTGTAGTGATGTTTAATTAAGTTGTAACATTTAATTCAGTTGTAACATTTAATTTAATCTTAACGTTTAATTCAGTTGTATTGTCTAATTCATTTGGACGCATTTGGTTTGCGTCACTGTTGTTCTCTCTCCAAACCAAATAAGTCTCAACCATAAATATGTCGCATACATGAATATGTTCGATACATAGAGGCTACATATGTCTCATACATGAATATGTCCGATACATAGAGGCTACATATGTCTCATACATAAATAGATAGTCACATCTATGACCATATCACTGCTAGGGACGGCGACGAATCTTGGGCTTCCTTGGACGTGGAATAGAAGGCGATAAACGCTGAGGCGATGGACGAGTGTCACGATGACCATGACCACAGAACACCTCATCCGTCGGTGTTTGTGTCTCCTGCGTCGATGGTGGTGGTGAAGTGGCAAGAACTGTCTCCGAGATACCGTAGGTGCATGTAGCACGGTCATCGTCCTCGCCGTCGCCAGGTATGTACGAACTAGAACCAGTAAACAGAGGTGATTGAACTGAAGTCATGAACAGTTGTGACTGGCTGCCGCCTGCTGGTAAATTAAAACATGTAAAGAATGACTTACGAGGCTATTTTTTTTAAAAAATGTACAAATTTAAGTTACCTAGGTACATTTGCTGAAGCCAAGAAGAGTCCCCGGGTTGTGAAGGAGGTGGCTGCTGGTAGAAATAGCCCCCTTGCTATGAAGGAGGTGCCTGCTGCCAGGAATAGCTCCCTGGCTGTGAAGGAGGTGCCTGCTGCCAGGAGGAGCTCCCTAGATGTGAAGGAGGTGCCTGCTGCCACGAGGAGCTCCCTGGCTGTGAAGGAGGTGCCTGCTGCCAGGAGGAGCTCTCTGGCTGCTGTTGGAAATATGCCCTAGAGGCAATAAATAAAGTGTTTATTATTGTATTTCCTTGTTCATGGTAATCGTTTATTATCCATGCTATAATTGTATTAACTGGAAACATGGATACATGTGTGGATACATAGACAAACACAATGTTCGTAGTATGCCTCTAGCGAACTAGCTCGTTGATTGAAAGATGGTTAAGGTTTCCTAGCCATGGACATGAGATGTTATTTGATAACGGGATCACATCATTAGGAGAATGATGTGATAGACAAGACCCAAATTACAAACGTAGCTTATGATCGTGTCAGTTTATTGCTATTATTTTCTGCATGTCAAGTATATGTTCTTATGACCATGAGATCATGCAACTCACAGATATCGGAGGAGTACCTTGTGTGTATCAAACGTCGCAACGTAACTGGGTGACTATAAAGGTACTCTACAGGTGTCTCCGAGGGTGTCTGTTGAGATTGGCATGGATCAAGACTGGGATTTGTTACTCCGTGTGACGGAGAGGTATCTTAGGGCCCACTCGGTAATACAACATCACAATAAGCCTTGCAAGCAATATGACTAAGTGTTGGTCACGGGATCTTGTATTACGGAATGAGTAAAGAGACTTGCCAGTAATGAGGTTGAACTAGGTATGGAGATACCGACGATCGAATCTCGGGCAAGTAACATACCGAAGAACAAAGGAACATCATACGGGATTAACTGAATCCTTGACATAGAGGTTCGACCGATAAAGATCTTCATAGAATATGTAGGAACCAATGCGGACATCCAGGTCCCGCCATTGGTTATTGACCATAGAGGTGTCTCGGTCATGTCTACATAGTTCTCGAACCCACAGGGTCTGCACACTTAAGGTTTGGTGACGTTTCGGTAGTATAGAGTTATGTATGATGGTGACCGAAGTTTGTTCGGAGTCCCGGATGAGATCTTGGACGTCACGAGGAGCTCCGAAATGGTCCGGAGGTAAAGATTCATATATAGGAAGTCCTGTTTTGGTCGCCGGAAAAGTTCCGGGCTTATCGGTAGTGTATCGGGAGTGCCGGTAGTGTACCGGGAGACCTCCGGGAGGGTTATTTCGACCCAAGAGGCTTCATGGGCTGTGGGAGAGTGAATATCAGCCCTTAGTGGGCTGGTGGAAACTCCCACACAAGGCCCATGTGGCTGGAGAAGAAAACCCAAAAGGAAAAAGGTGGAAAAAGGCAAAAAGGAAAAAAAAGAATGAATCCTAATCCTACTAGGAGTGGAGGAGGTGGACTCCTCCTCTCCTAGTTCGGCCGAAGCCTAGAAGGCTTGGAGGCCAAGCTGCCTCCTCTCCTCCTCTCCTCCTATATATACTGGTGGTATTGAGGGTTTTTGCACTAGATTTTCAGCCATGTGCTACCCGTTCCTCCAGTGCATAGTTTCTCCTCTAGATCGGTTTTCTGCAGTGCTTAGGCAAAGCCCTGCCGGAATTGCTCCACTACCATTTCCGGAGCGCCGTCAGGCTGCCGGAGAACTCTTCTTCCTCTCCACTCCTTCTTGCTGGATCAAGACGGTGGAGATCATCATCAAGCTGTACGTGTGCTGAACGCGGAGGTGTCGTCCGTTCGGTGCTAGATCGGAAGGATCGTGATCAAGTTCGTGGGACGGATCGTGATCGGATCACGGGACGGATTGTGATTGGATCGCGGGACGCACGACGATTTGGATCGCGAAGACGTTCGACTACACCAACCGCATTTCTTAACGCTTCCCACTTAGCGATCTACAAGGCTATGTAGATCCACTCTCCCTCTCGTAGATGCTCATCACCATGGATAGATCTTCGTGTGCGTAGGAAATTTTTTGTTTCCCATGCAACGTTTCCCAACACCTGCTGCCAGGAGGAGCTCCCTGGCTGTGAAGGTCGAGGTTCTAAACGCTGCAGAGAGGGGCGTGGCAGACGATGTGCTGCACGAGTGTGAACACATCGAAAGATCGTCTACATGTAACAGCTACGAAGAACCCGTGTATCTTCACTTGAAGACTCTTTAACCTTGTTACTGCATCGGAATCAAATCCCACTTGACATTTTTACAGGATTTGGTCCACAAGGCATGAATACTGACGGAACAAACTTCAGGATCCAGACCAAAACTAGTAGTCAACCAGTGCTTCAACTGCCTAATGTCCAGTCTGTCCGGGTTTGAAATTGTCATCTCGCCTGTTTTAAACTCGCTAAGATCAACCCCCAACTCATTATATCGAACATTACCAGGGCCATAATACACAGTCAAATTTACGGATTCAGACATTTTAACCTGTCAGACATTGCCAGCTTCTCATTATTCGCAACGAATAAATCGACACTAAAATAAAACGTACACTAAAATGTACCTAAACCCACACTACTATGACTACACTAAAATTACACTACACTAAAATTAACTACACTAAAATAAACCGACAGTACTATGACTACACTAACTAAACATACACTAAAACGTACATTAAAATGTACCTACGTATTCTAAAAAAAACTACACTAAAATTAACGTCACAAAAATAAACCGACACTAATATGACTACACTAACTAAACCTACACTCCAGAAACATACACTAAAATCACTACACTAATACAAGTAACCTAAACTAATTTTACGTATATTAAAAAAACTAACAAAAAACTAACCTAAACTAATAGAAAAAATGTATACCTTTGACGCGTGAGTGCCCTTCTTCTTCCTCTCCACCATTCCACCTTCTCATCAAGAACACCTCCACCACCACACCATGTCTCCTCCAAACGAACAACACACTACCACGTTGCAAAAAATGAAACCGTAGGGCGGGGGAGTCGAAGACGATCTATTGTTTCATCGGATTGAAACGGAAAATGGGTGGAGGGAAAGGGAGATCAAGGGGGGGCAAGAACCACGAAGAACAGAGGAAGCTGGAGGAAGAAGAGGAGCTGGCCGCGTCGGCCTTATCCAGGGGCTCTTCGGCCTCCTGGCGGCCGACGGGTCCTCCTCGGCCTAGCGTGGCCCGACAGGCCCGCTCTTCGGCCTGGCATAGGCCGATGGGCCCTCTTCGGCCTGGGCTAAGCCGACAGGCCCCCGGTCGGCCCAGCTAAGGCCGACGGGGTGCTATTTCTGCAATTTTTCAAACTGGACAAACAGTTTTCAGATTTGGTATAAATACCATACCAGCTCGTTTGGCTCTTGTCATTTGACTCGGAATTCATGGATTTCATTTCCGAATTCCAACCCTAACTTGTTTGGCTGTCATGGAATTTGACACAAGATTTCCTTTCACAATTCCAGGGAATGCAATTAAAATTGGACCAAAATCCCTCCTCGCACCCTGTTTTTTCCCAAATCTACCCCACCCTCTCGTCCATCCCGATCCACCCCGACGCCACCCTCCTCCACCCCTATCCTCCCCAACGCGAACGCCGCCACCAACAAGGTCCCCCCTACGCGAACATCGTCGCCGCCAGCAAGGTCTCCCCGACGCCAACATCGCCACCGCCAGCAAGGTCTCCCCGACGCCAACGACGCCGCCCCTCTCCTCCCTTACGCGAGTGACGCCACCCCATTCAGATCAAGATCGCCACATCTCGTCCCCTCTCCTCCGGCAAGGTAAACTGCCCCTCTCGCCGCCGGTACGCTTTCTCTGCCTCTCCTTCTCACTCTACCTTCAATTTCATCTCACAACCCTAATCCAGTTGACTCGATCGACGGCAGGACGTCGTCCTCATCGATCTGCTCTCATCCACTGCCAGATCCGTCCACCCCTTGCCGGATCCCAACCTCCAAGCCAAGGACTCCGTCCACTTCGGCACCTTGCAAGGTATAACCTCCATCCATGGCTTGGCCGCATAATGAGCATCCTTTTCCATTTCCCTGTTTTTTGTGGATCGAGCACCAATGTTCACTGGTATATTATCATTGTTTCCATGGAAGAGTTGATTTGGTGATGGTTAGTTGTTGACAACAGCTGAATAGATCTGCTTTGGTGATGAGAAGTCTGTAGAGTAGTTGTAGGATAGTTCACGTCAGGCTCCCAAAAAGACGAGCTCAGATTATTGCTTCCATAGCTTTCCCATCACACAAATTCTTTTTATTGCTCTTGTTGTGTATCACTAGTAATTGGGCTTGAATTATTTCTCAATTGTCATTTCTTCATTTCTAAATATAGATGTCGGACCTGAACATCAACACCTTGCATGATGATGAGAGGAGAAAGAAAAGAAAGAGGGCAGCGGCTGGGTTTTTTGTGTCTGTTGTCGCGATAGTTCATCACACATATTGTCGGAGGATAATTAGAGAGCTTGATGATTTCAGTGAGGACGAGGCAGAAATTAGGATTAGAAAGCAAATGCTAAAATCAATTTATCAAGATTCTAATAAGCACTATTATGATAGTTTGCGCCTAACTAAACGGTCCTTTGTGGACCTATGCGCTATCTTGCGTGAAAGATGTGGTTTGGGGGACACATTTTATGTGCCAGTCGAAGAATCAGTCACAATGTTTCTGCTAGTGCTAAGCCATGGGATGAAATATCGGTTAATTGAAAGCACGTATAGGTGGGCACTCGAGACAATCAGTAGGCATTTCAATGAGATCTTAAGATCTATCCTTTCCTTGTCTCATGATTTTATTAAGTTACCGAGTCCTTCAGCTGAGCAACCCGAGGACTCTAGATGGAAATGGTTTCCAGATGGACTAGGAGCTTTAGATGGCACACATGTTGATGTTCGTGTTTCTGCTCGCAAGCAAGGTAGATACAAGAATAGGAAGCAAGATGTGACAACTAATGTGCTTGGTGTTTGTGTCCGGAATATGAAGTTCTTGTATGTCTTAGCTAGATGGGAAGGTTCTGCATCAGATTCACGAGTGTTGCGAGATGCAATGTCACGACAAGATGCTTTTAGAGTTCCACATGGTAATTCTCTGTCTTGGTATGATAGAATAACTAAATTATGACATTTCATGGGAAATATAATATCTAATACTTTTTATTTTTGCGAACATTAGGAAAATACTACCTTGTAGATGCTGGGTACACTAATGGTCCGGGCTTCTTTGCTCCATACCGGTCAGTCCGGTACCATTTAAAAGAATGGGCAGCTAATGGAAATAACCCACAAACTCCAAGAGAGTTATATAATCTGCGACATGCATCAGCTAGGAATGTGATAGAGAGAACTTTTGGTCTACTAAAGATGAGATGGGCTATTTTGAGGACTAGTTCGTTTTTTGACATACGAAATCAGGTACCACACAGTATTTTGCAAAACCAAGCATCCGTTATTTTTTATTTTTTATTAACATGCCAATAATACCATCTCGTAGATCCGTGTCATTAATGCTTGCTGTATATTGCATAACTTTCTAAGAGATAGGCAGAGAGAGATGGATGATATAATGCTAATTGACGTGGACAATCAGATAAATGATGCTGCCATTGAACATCCAGAAGAACCAAACATGATTAGACATTTTGAATCAACAACTGAGTGGAACAACAAGCGAGATACCTTAGCTAATCAAATGTGGGCAGATTACCAAAGGAGACGCGGGGGAGTCAATCATTGAATTCATTCATTTGTATGTTCACATATTTCATATGCCTATTTTGAACCTATCTCCCTCCCCCTCTCTCTCTGGATTCTATGTTTGTCTCATACATGTATTGTTGCTTGCAGGAAGATATGGATGTGGAGAAGAAGGGAGGTAGAAACTACCTTACCTGGACGGATGAAATGGATGAGGCAATGCTGAATGTATTCGTGGACCATTACAATAGAGGGGATCGTGCTCAAAATGGGTGGAAACCACATGTTTACACCGCAGTTGTCAACAATGTTCGAGCCAAGTGCAATGTGGATATCACAAAGGAGAATGTCACATCAAGGTGCAAGACTATTGATAGACACTATGTGAATGTCAGCAAGATGTTGTCAACTAGTGGTTTTAGGTGGGATTGGATCCATAACAAGCTTATGGTTGATAGTGAGGATGTGTGGAGCAACTATGTCAAGGTAAGCACTACATCTGGAGCAACTATGAATTCAACAAGTTTATTTGAAAAACATGCACTTGTACTTGTTGATACATAGCCTTCTAATCAGCAGTCTACTCATCATTTCGCCGTAGTCTATGATTTTATCTTTGGATGTGTGTTTGGTGTTTGGATGGTGTGTGACTATTTGTCTTCATGTTTTGCAGGCAAACAAAGATGCTGCTTGCTACAGGCACAAGGTCATAAAGTTTTGGGACTCAATCAGCCTTATCTTCTCAAAGGATCATGCCACCGGAACCGGAGCCAGAACCGTCGCTGAAAGTGCAGCTGAAATGACTCCGAAGAATGTCAACAACATCAACATTGAGTCTGCCGCAACATCTTCAACCCAAACCGGCGAGGAACAGAAGAGGAAAAGATATCGATCTGATGACTCAATTGCATCTATGCTTGGAGAGAAACTGGATAATTTTACTAGTGCCTACAAAGCTGATATCGCTCAAGTTGCTCCTCCCGCGAAACCCTCCTCTCCTGAAGAAATACTTGATGCTCTCAATGCGATTGCGGGACTGGATGATGATGCCTTGCTAGAAGCTTATGATATCCTCATAGCAGATGACCGCAAGTTCAAGGCTCTTATGGCGCTGCCTGAAAGGATGAAGAAGAAATGGATCCTCAAGCAAATCAACCAATGAAGGTATGTTGCTTGTTATGTGCTCAGTTAGCAGTTGGCAAGCTCTGCTACATTTGTCCTTTGTTGTTTGTTAATGTCAGCAATATAATGGGTACCTAATATGGAGCGGAGGCAACAACTTGTTTGCTTTTCATCATATTTATGTACTTACGTATTCCATGTTGAGATTAGCATGATAGGAGGTTTTATGTTATCATCTTAATAAGATTTTCCTACCATGTCTTGCCATACAAGGCTTACTCAAACATGTTTTTCTGCCACGTATGAGGACAACTTGTTCTGCCATGTCTTTTTTTCTCTTCAGTCAAGAAGTGGCATTAATAATCTAGAATATATCAACGAGATATGCCTATTTAGTGGCTGAGAAAACACATGTACTTAATATAAATATATATATTCTCTGTTTTAATATGTAGTCTCTCATCGACTTAGTTCCGGTCTACTTAACCTACTCGGTTGTTGATGGTATGTCGTTATTACCTTTCGATTGAAGATAATTGTGCAAATGAAGTGCGCGTTAACATTTGAGCAATTTCTATATCAAGTTGATTTTTTTTACCCTTCGTAAAAATTGTTGCAAGCTAAAACTTATCCCGTGACACTTTGATTTGTCTTCTAGGCTGCCATCAAATATTGGGTGAAGTGTGATGTTGAACGAACAAAATAAAGAAAAGAAGATCCTCGAGCAATGAAAATCTTTCTTGGGTGGTGCTAATAATGCAAAGATTGAGTTTTTATGTAACCTTGGCTAGATTATGATCATTTGATGTTGTTGTGAACCTTTGTTGTATTGCAAAGATTAACTTTTTACAAATCTGGTTAACTTATTACAAAGTCTCATGTTGTAGTTCTATGTATTGACATGGTTCAGTTTAATGCAAAACATTGCTGTGTGTGAAAAACAAGCTGTGAATGTTCATTTTGGTTATGCTACGGATTTGACCTCAAAATCCTAGTGACAGCCAAACATGAAATTTGGATTTGGAATCTAGATTCAGCCAAATGAAATCTTGATAGGGATTTCATTTCATTTCATTTCAGCCAAATGAAATGAAATCAGGGGAGCCAAACGAGCTGTTAGGTCTCCAGATCCCAGTTCAGAGGAATTACTCAGCACCCTTAATTTGTTACATGGACTGTAATATTTGTGAAAAATCGGACAGGGTCTTAAGTCAAATAAATTACTAAATTCAACATGAAAGATAGGAGTGTTGATTGCACCGTATTTTGTTCTTAAACTGTCTTTTGATGTAGTGTATTCCATTTCTGTAAAATTTATCAGTCACTGTCATTTTATTATCGAGTATAACTGTATCGGTGTTCACACCTTCTCATGTTAGAATTTTTATGACATTTGTCAAACATTCTATTCTGATTGTTTCTTATTTATTTTCACTCTTGGAATTGTAGCATTCTGCCTGGATACTGTTCTCAGCATCGAGTTTGATCAACATGCAAGACAAAGTTTCGTAAGTTACCTACCAAGACAGTGTGATCATCCCATACCGTGAGTGAATGATGTTGATATACCTGGCTGCTCAGAGACAATAGTGAAATTATCTGATGTTGCAAGATTGTCATCCAAGGCTCTGTTCAGGTGGGCAGTGGACTTAAAGGATCAGGGGTTATCCCTTAGTGGCAATTTTACATTGTCGGATTTCTACATTGACAGTCTGGGCCACCTGAAAGGGCGGTACCGGCTCAGTAGAAGGTTGCGGACGGCAACTGCCATGTTGACTGCACGCGATATGGGTACTCGTGGAAGGCTTATCAGATATGAGATCTTGGGTGATGATGTAGTCATACCAGTCAGCATGTCTCAGTTTTTGGACCTTTTGCATAACTTCAATGAACCCGACCTTCCACTACTGATGACGCACGTGGCTCTTGACAATGACTTCGAGCAGATGAGGAAGTATATCAGTTACTATGATAAGTTGGAGAGAATAAAGCAAAGAGACGAAACATATCATTCAACTCTAATGCTGAACCTCAGTGTCCGAGTGAATGCCCCATGGTTAGCTCGTGGATTACAAAATAGATATGTAGGTGTTAGTCCAAACTTTAGCGCGCGATCCCGTCCGGACGTCTGTTTTAGGCGATAATAGGGTTGTTCATGTCCGGATCGGTCCGTGCCGGGTAGGTGCGCCTAACGCGTGGCCGCACCCCAAATCGTCCGGGACGGTCTGGGCATTTAAAAAAAATTAAAAATGTCAGAAAAGTATAAATAACACGCAACCATTAATAATTATACATTAATAAAACATTGTTCAACGGCCTCATGGCCCATAGTCCTTAATTAACTTAATAAAAAAACAGAAAAAATGCGCCAGTGGCCCCTCGAAGGTTGGCGGCGCCTGCACCACCTTCCCGCGCAGCGATGACTCGTGCTCCGGTGACCGCGGCGGCGTGGGGCACCAATGCTCGACCCCCACTCCCCGGGCCATCTCCGTGGCCGTGCACGACCACGTCCAGCGCTGGCCCACCAGGTGCGGGTCAAACGCGGCCACTGGCTGCTCCTCGTGCACCTCCTCCTTCACCACCACGGGCTGCTCCTCCACGGCGTCGGCCATCTCCAGCTCCGGGATGGCCACGTCGTCGGCCGCGAAGAGGGCCATCATCTCCTCTAGCCCCACTCACTGGTGCTCATTGTACATGTTCATGGAATCTTCCATGACACGCTGGACGAGCCGGGCCTCCTCCTCTTCGGTCATGCGAGGAGGTGGTGGCGAAGGAGAGGGCAACGACGACGGGGTTGACGTCAGGCCGCGCACCCGTGTACGCCCGCGCATCTGGGGAGGGCGCGCCTGGCGCTTTGCACGTACCCGTCGCGGGCTGTTAGTGTCCCTGGCAAAGTACGACGCGGGCCGCACGTCGTGCTCATCGCGGAACCATGTGTCCCATAGGGGTGAATCGACGGCGCACCTCGGGTCGTAGTAGAGGTCGTCGGGGAGGCGGCGTCGACGGCGCTGGATCTCATCGCGGCGAGCACGACCGCTCAACGGTACCGGCGGGATCAATACACGATCCGCGGACAAGTGCCAGTTGTTCGGCAAGTGCACGTCGCTCCAGGGGAGCGGCGTCCTTGTCTCCCAATAGCGGCGGCAGACATCCGCATGGATGTACTGCCGGGAGCGCGCCAGGACGCCCGTAGGGGTAATGGTGAAGGGGGTCGGAGTAGGCCGTGGAGAAGGAGAAGGACGGCGGCGGCGGCCGGACGACGACTCAGCCTCGTGGTCGTGTGCCCCCTTCCCCTTGCAGTCGGTGCTCCACCACCCCATTGCTGCCGGCGGCCGGAGAGCTCGAGGGAGAGGGGAGAAGGCTAGGGTTTGGTGTCGGTCCCGAGGAGGCAGAAGGAGTGGAGTGGGGCGCATGGATTGACGGTCCACGACTTCCCCATTAAGAAGGACGGCGACCGCCCGCCTGAGTGGATGACAATGGGGCCTACGGGGCGTGCGCAGTAAATATGGGTGGTGGGAGGTAGGTGGCCGCTTGCCACGCGTCCCCGACGCGGACAAGAGGAAGGCTCGAATGCATCCCCTCGCTGTCCGCCATGACCCAAACCGGACGCATGTTTGCGCCAAAAATAGGACGGGACAGACACAAAAAGGACAAGATGCGTTCGGGCCGACGCGCGTTGGGCCGTGAGGTTTGTCCGTTTTGCCCTAAACAGACAGGGCTGAACCGGATGGGCTCGTGCGCTGGAGTTAGCCTTAACCAGTACCAAGGGAGCCAACGCCTGCACCATCGCCACAGCCGCAACCCCTCCACGCATAGAGAGGTTTTATTAAGAAGGTTCAGGCTCCGTTCGGAGTGGAGGGGTAGAACACAAAGGAATTGAAAACTCTGCAAGAATGTGCTTTGCCTGATTGGGGAAGCCTTGGAATGTGAAGCACAACATGTAAATTTTTGCTGCGTTCGGCGTGAACTTGAGGATAAAAGCCAGTGCATGCACTTGTCTCCAAGTGTACGAAAATAGTTTTTTATTCGGCAATACATGCAACTTGCTTGGCCGCTCGCTTGACACTCATATGCAAGGATTTTTTAATACCGCCAACTTGACGCCTTGCATCGGGCTTCCGCCCAAACATTGGGTTGCAGTAGATTTTTTTTGTTCCCATGAAAAGTACAGGATCGGTGAACTTTCGTGTGGAACGAGTGAGGACGTTCCTTCGAATCGAACACACCACATGTTATTTTTTCAAACGAAACCAGACCTATGAAAATTCCTGCAGACCGAACGGGCCAAAGGTTTTTGTTTCCACTGCCTGAGCTCCCTCCACCGTAGAGTCGATTGTAGAGACCCTCTATGCTGCATTATCTGCAAACACCAAGGCCACTATGGCTAGGAGTGCCTTGAAAATCCATGCAACAAGGAAAAGGACGACGAGATGTCGGACACCACGCGCCGTCCAATTTGCCAACGCCTAGCCTTCCAGGAGCCTCCACACCAACCGCCGGCCCAGTCGGCCGCCCTGCTCGCCTAGCCATGGAGCCCGGGGCCCTCATCGACCACGCCCGCCGACCCCGCAACAACCACAAGGTCACTGCTTTCTCGTCGGCAATGGAGCAGCAGGTGTTCATGCTGCACTAACATGCCATTGTGGTTATGACGGTTGTCACCACGACGCATGTGGTGAGCCCGCTGTCCATTGGCCGCACACTAGAGAAGGTGCTCTAGATCCTACTGCACTAGCTCCGAGTCACCAACCATGAACCTGAGGACTTCTTCGTCTACTTCACCATGCCGGCGCACAATGACCTCGTCGTGCGGCACGGCTTGTTGTCTATGAATGATGTGCCCTTCCTGCTCGAGCCATGGAGGGAGGATGCCCACGCCGCCCACCTCAAGTGGATGATGCACGCGTGCGTAGTCATCGAGAAGCTTCCCATGTACCTCTGGACAGTGGAGGGATCAGTGGAGGCCATCGGCGACAAGGTAATCATCGGCTGCCTGGCCAGCTGGACACACGAGTGCATCGACACCAAGCTTTTCGCGTGCTGGGTGTAGTGCTGGGACACTGCCCACATCCCCACGAGGCGCATCATCTCTAAGCACGTCAGGGGGTCGGCCCCGTCAATGAGATGATGGGATTCTCTCCTGACCGAGCCACGTAGTGCCCTCCCGATCTGCTACAATATGACCTGCTGCTCCACCTTGACCGCGTCGAGGACTGGAAGTCACTCTCACCATGATCGTCCTGCACGCCATAGAGTGGCATCCCCTCCTCCAACGACAAGCCTGATGAGCGCCCGTTGTTACTTGTGAGCTGCGTTGGGTTTTCCCCGAAGAGGAAGGGTGAAGCAATATAGTACCGATAAGTATTTCCCTCAGTGAGAACCAATGTTATTGAACTAGTATGAGAACCATGACAACTTGCGCCAACAATACCTGCACACACACAAAACCAAACACTTGCACCCAACGCGGGCAAGAGGGTTGTCAAGCCCCTTGAACACGTTACTTGTAAGGATTACTTCTGATAGTGATAGATAGATAAATATAAAAGTAAAATAAAATAAAATAAATAAATTGCATCATGGTTTTTAGGTTTTTGTAATATGATTTGAATAGACCCGGGGCCATAGTTTTTACTAGCGGCTTCTGTCTCGAGCACATAACATACGGTGGGTAGACAAATTACTGTTAGGAAATTGATAGAAAAGCACATAGTTATGATGTTATTCATGGCAATGATCATGTATATAGGCATCACGTCCGTAACAAGTAGGACGAAACAATTCTGCATCTACTACTATTACTCCACTAATCGATCGATATACAACATGCATCTATGGTATTAAGTTAATGACAACCAGAGTAATGCTTTAAGCAAGATGACATGATGTAGACAAAGTAAGACCAAGCAATATGTTCAAACCCCGTCGTTTTACCCTTAGTAGCAACAATTCAATATGTGTATTGTCCCCTTCGATCACTGGGATATAGAGCATCGCAAGATTGAACCCACTGCAATACACTCCTCCCACTGAAGATAAATCAATCTAGTTGGCCAAACCAAACCAATAAATCAGAGAGACTTGTAAACTAATAACAACGATGCATAATAGAATTCAGAGGAGACTCAATTCCTTGTCATGAATAATCTTATCATAAACCCACAATTCATCGGATCCCAACAAAAGCACCGCAAATTAAGATTACATCGGATAAATCATCTTGAGAATCATGAAGAACTTTGTATTGAATATCAAAGAGAGAGAGAGAGAGAGAGGAGGGGGGAGAGGGAGAGAGAGAGAGAAGAAGCCATCTAGATACTAGCTATGGACCCGTAGGTTTGTGGTGAACTACTCACACATCATCATGGAGGCAGCATGGTGAAAGCACAACTTCTCCCTAGGTGGTTTTGGTAACTAATAACAACATATATTTCATTGAAATAATGATATTATCAAGCATATTTCCGGAAAAGTTCAATGAATGGATTGACAAAGGTTTGTGTGGAGATCCCCTAGATGCAAGGTACATCTATGGCAACAAGATTCAAGACTCTACATTTTGCATTTTGTGAGAAATCACATTTGAGTCCATATGAAAGCCAATACTATTAAAAGGGGATGAGGTATCTATGATGATTTGGTTGCTCAAGTGCTTAGAGTCAGGCACCAAAAATACCCATGAATTCTCCCACAAAAATACTCTGTCCAAACCCTAACACTCAAATTTGATGCCACCAATATTTCCAAATCGTCCCTACCTAGTTTTACCCTAGATAGATCCAGAGTCAAACCATAGCTTCTCGATGACACCAAGTTTGATTTCGGTGCAACCGAAAACAGTGACCAACTTCCTGATGTCCATTTGCTAAAATCAAAATTTCCGGTTTTTGCAAATCAGTGCCACCGAGTTTGGGTAACTGCCTAGGTTAGCCAAAACCAGACTCACAGAGAATTATATATTGGTCTTACCGAAACGCCAAAAATTGCCACATTTTGCACTAGTCGGTGCAACCGAGTTTTTGCCTCGGTTTCACCGAGTTGGCCAATAATGTTGTAACAGTTGGATATTTGGAAATGCCTATGTATACCCCTTGATACATCTCCAACGTATCTATAATGTATGAAGTATTCACGCCATATTCACCTATGTTTAAAATACTTTTATATGGTTTTGATGCACTTTATATGATTTATTTAGAACTGACCCGGACTGACGTTGTTTTACGCACAACTACCGTGGTGTTGTTTTTTGCGCAAAAAATGAAAGTTCTCGGAATCGCCCGATACTTTTTGACATTTTTGTTTGGAACAAAAGAGGCATTTTACGCTTCATGGGAGGGCCCGAAGAGTCACGAGGTGGCCACCCTCCACCAGGGCGCGCCAGGCCCCCAAACCGTGCCGTGGTGGAGGGTGCTCACCTCGTGGCCCATCTCCGCGTGAAACCAACGCCAAAAATTCCTATAAATATAGAAACCATAAAAAATAACCCTAGACTCCTTGTTTCGCTATCACAAGGCCTCTGGATTGACGAAAAAACCAATCTGGAGAGAAAACAGTACCTGCCGGAGAGGGTAGATCATCTCCAGTGGCCATCTTCATCATCCTGGCGGAGTCCAGGATGAGGAGGGAGTAGTCCACCCTCGGGGAAGATGGTTTGTACCAGTAGTTATGTGTTCAATCTCTCTCTCTCTCTCTCTCGTGTTCTTGAGATGGCATGATCTTGATGTATCAAGCCGCCATCCCCATCGCTTTGCTCCTGCTCCACCCTCACCTGCTGCTGCGTTGCTCAGCCGCCGGCCACCCCTGCGAGTTCGTCTCTGCTCCGCCATGTGCGCCAGCTCCAAGCCGCCACCGCGCCTCTGCTTCTGCCGCGGATCAGTGCTTCCAAGACGCCCTGGCCGAGCTACCAATGCATCCTCGCCTTGAACCATCACGCCTTGAGCCGACTCGCGACCACGACCTCTCTTCACTAGCTACACAGTGGCTGGCTCCGCCCCTCCCCATTACGCCTTGCCTTGCTCTAGTATACTGATTATTTGCGGGGAAAGAGAAAAAGGCCCAGCTAAAAAAAGAGGAGGAGGAAGGCCATGTGGGTACTGAGACTACAGGTGTTATCTATCCTATTTTATCAGTACACTTTAAGTTGTGTTGAGAACAACTACTTTGTCCTATGATATTTTTTGTATGCAGGACAATTACTCAGTACAAAAGCAGCCTCATATTGCGAATACGGAGCTGCCGCCCGTATTGGTGCAGGCTACATCAACATGTCGCCAATGACCCGTGCGTCCGTGCCGGTTTATAAACGCTACTGACGACTCTCCGTCCGCGCCGGCTTACAACTCCACCAGCGACTCTTCAACCACGCCAGCTTACAGCGCCATCGGCGACGCTCCATCTATGTCGGTTTACAACACCGTGCCATGGCCGTCCCTCGCGACCGCACCGGTCTACAATGCAGCGACCGTCTCTCGTGACAGCACCGGCTTACAACGCCGTGGCCGTCTGTTGTCACCTGCGCCAGTTTACAAACGTCGTGGCGTCTGTCACAATAGCACCGGCTTACAACGCCGTGACTGATTTCTACGTCTGCATCAACACGCTAGTGGCTGCATACACCAGTACAAACCGTCCATCGTCCTACGGTCCAATTTACATCAACATCAGGTGCAGTGCTCGTCGATACGAGCCGCCCTACCGATAAGCGCATAAATTGCCGCCACTACAGTTTGGTTCACTTCAAACAAACAACCAAAATGAACCATCGACTAGATCATTGAAACAATTCATACGGGATCATCTATAACCCGCCACGGTCAACCTCAACTTTCAGATGAAGATTCTCAAGCCGCCTCTTTGAGTCAACTTGAGGCTCGGGGGCTACAGACATGCAAGACACATTTGGTCGTTTTCAATGAGAAGCCGGGTCTTTGCAAGATGAAATTTTCCGGCTCAAAAATTTGAGTTGAAGTGGTTTGTTCACCGTCAAAACGACTGATCTATCATCCGGCTTTATGCCCTATCAAGCGCTGTTGCATGGAGGCTTCTTGCCTTCGGGTATAGCTTACATCTCCCCTGCATAGTCTGCTTTTACGCTGTTGCAAGGAGGCTTCTTGCCTTCGGGTATAGCTTACATCTCCCTTGCACAGCCGGCATTATGCCCAATTAAGTACTGTTGCAAAGAGGCTTCTTGCCTTCGGGTATAGCTTACATCTCCTTTGCACAGCCAACTGTTATTAAACTGTTGCAAGGAGGCTTCTTGCCTTCGGGTATAGCTTACATCTCCCTTGCACAGTTGGCTTTATGCCTAGTTTGGTTACATTAAGCGCTGTTGTTGATGGAGGCTTCTTACCTTTGGTATAGCTTACATGACCCTAAGACAACAACGTGTACACCAAATTCCAGTTGCTTATCAATTGCGGCCATCGAAGGGTGCTTCTTACTGACGGGTATCGCTTATCTAACCCTAATGGCCGGCTTTATGCCACTTCCGGTTACTTATTAACTGCGATTGTCAAAGGGGGCTTCTTACCGACGGGTTCGCTTATCTCACCCTAACAACCGGCGTTTTATGCCAAAACTCAGTTGCTTATGAATTGTAGCTATTGAAGGAGGCTTCTTGCCTTCGGGTATAGCTTACATCTCCCTTCAAACAGCCGGCTTTATGCCGTTTCAGGCTAATCATTAGCCGCGGTTGTCGATGGAGTCTTCTTGCCTTAGGGTATAGCTTACATCTCCCATTGACATCCGATGTCCGTGCATACAATATTCAAACGTTAACAAGAGGCTTCTTACCTTTAGGTACAACTTACATTACCCTACGACAACCGGTTCTCGACAAAGTTAATCTTACAAGAGCCGGAGTCATACTACTCCGGTTGACAAGTTTCAAAGTGCTCGGCCGGCTCTAAATTACTGGAGAAGGCGTGACATCTTCAAAGACAAGCGTCGGCTCTAAAAGTTCAAGATGGATTTATACAAAGGGGGGATCAATCAATAAACAGCCGGTAAAACAAAAACACGGAGAGACGGAAATATATACATCCGGAGCTGCATTCAAGAAAGGCAGAATTATTCTTAAAGCTATTACAAAGGTGCTCTCAAATGGGAGCTAAAAGGTGGAGTCATGGATTATCAAGGGGGCTTCCCACCTCTAGATAAACATGCCAGCTTATCAAGCTGGGTCAAAGCAAGATTATGAGAAAAGGAGCAATGTTATGAAAGGTATAAACATCTCCGGGTTGAGCTTCTTCAAGCCGCCCTTACAACAATGCAGAATATATGCTGTCTTGTTTATTTTTTGTAGGTATTATCTCTTAAGACGAGCCGCCGTTAAATATTCTGCAAGAGCAAGTGGATCTTTTAATAGCCAACATGGATGGATCTTCATGGTTTATCATAACCAGTAATAAATGATTGTTTTTTTTTTCAAACCAGCTCGGAGAAATTATTATTTTGCAAAGAGCCGCCCTGACAGATATAATGTCATATCATCTAATTGGCCGATTCTCGGATTTCTTTAATTATGCTTTGTAGTAATCTACAACACTCATGGATTTCTCAAACTTATATTTGCCGGGTTGCACTGCAACCACGAGCAGGAATTTCATGTCAAAGACAAAGGAATTATTTCAGGATATTCATTCTAGGTTAAATTACAACCACGGTCAAAGATTCATTCAAACAAATTGTGATGAGTCATATTATTCTCACATAGTCCCGAGTCGCCGCAGGAAGACAACCCGACACTTGGGGGCTACATTATTCAAGTCCAAGTTTATATGAATTATGCAAGTCCCATGTCGCTGCAAGCATGCACCACGACACTTGGGGGCTAATGCAAGCCGGCGCTCAAATTATTACATTGTCAGCAAGACCCTATTATCTCAAAGAGATGACCTGGCCCTTCTATATTTTCTCAAGAAGATGAGACGGCCTTTCTATATTTTTATAAGTCCCAACCCAGTAAATTCTTACTGACCCGACACTTGGGGACTACACCACTCAGATCAAACTTTCTAAAAAGTCCCAAGTCGCCGCAGGCGTGCGACCCGACACTTGGGGGCTACAGTATTCAGCTGTTCCAACAGATTAAGAGAGTCAAATTGAAGACCTGGCACATCACATTCTGATGAGCTGGCCCTTGGGGGTTACACCCGCCGAAGCATTATAAGGTATAAAGCAATTATAAGTCCTACGTTGCTGCAGGCAGGACAACCCGACACTTGGGGGCTACATAGTCCAAAATATTATTGCAAAGCACCAAGTTATCATGGATAATCTCGGAGCTTGGGGGCTACAGGTAATATGGACATATCAAAAACTTTGAGGAGAATTTTCAAGATGTTAAATATGGAGTTCAGTTGTTAGACCCGGCGTCACCAACACTTATGACCCGGTGTTATCAAGAGATCATAACCCGCCAGATTTTATATGAGCCGCCCTGCTTCACAACAATGGAAGTCCGGCTTTACATCAGATGGATTTTCATCTCAATATTTTTATCAAGTCAGTTGGATTCTAATTATTTGACCCGGAGTCACCAATGATAATGACCCGGCGTCATTAATAATTATAACCCGACAGAAATGACCCGCCAAGAGTATTGGAAGCCGACTCAATGACATATGGGTGTTTTATTCTCAATATTTTTCAAAGGACATTGACAAGCAAGATGATTATCAAGGCGACTCATTCATATGCAGAAAAGACCCGGATTTCTGAGGAGCCATTTTATAAGCCGGCCAAAGGAGCAAGCCGACCACTTAACATATTTGTTACTCTTATTTCAGGAGCTTACCATGAATAAATTCAAGCTAACCTGGGGGCTAATGACGGGGATATACCCCATGGTATGACCCGGCCTGGCGGCTCACAGGAGACCCGGCCGAAGACATGACATTCTTATTAAAGACCCAGCAGGTGAGTCACAGGATGACCAAGCCCAAGACCCGACGGGTGAGCCGGCGCCAGGCGGCTCACAAGAGAAGGCCCATAGGAGAAGGCCCACAAGAAGAAGGATTCCCTTAAAGGAAATAAGACCCAGAGTAGGATTCGTGAGAGACTAGTCCTACTCCTACTCCTAGTAGGACTCTATTTGTAAACCTACCCTCTCCACTTATATAAGGAGGAGTAGAGCACTCCTAGAGGGAGAAGTTCTCAAGAGACACAAGTCTACAAGTTTAGACAACACAAGAGATTAGAGGCACAAGAGATTAGAGGTAGCAATTAGCACCATTGTAACCGAGAGATCTTCATCATCATCAATACCAGAAAAGCAGGACGTAGGATTTTACCTCCATCGGAGGGGCCGAACCTGGGTAAAACTCCGTGTCTTCTCGATTCCGATCAACCCCTTCAAGCCGCCACGTAGTTGCGTCTCGCCCCGAACCTAAGTCCGTTGAGCCGGACATCTTCCGTGACAAGTCCACGACAACGGGGCTTGTTAATATAGTTGGATCACATGGTGTTTTCCACTCTCTATCTGGTTGTGATGAATTGAGTTTTCCCTTTGAGATTTTGTTGTTATTGGATTTAATACTTTTATGGATTTGAGAGCACTTGATGTATGTCTTGGATTCGGATACCCGTAGTGACATTGGGGGTATTCAAGTGATTCACTTGATGTATATTATGGCATAAACTTGCGAATTCCGGTGACCTTGGGAATCTATGCATAGGAGTTGATTGCATGTTCTTGTCCTAGCTTCTTCGGTAGAAATCTTGGGGCACTCTTTGAGGTTCTTTGTGTTGGATTGTGTATTATGAATCTAAAATTGTTTGATGCGTATCATATAATTAATTCATGGATACTTGTGGTGACATTGGAGTATCTAGGTGACATTAGAGTTGGTTGATGTGTATCATATGGTGTTATTCTAGTACGAACTCTTAGATAGATCGATCGGAAAGGATAACTTGGTTATTTTAGTACGAACTCTTGAATAGATCAATCGGAAAGGATAACTTTAAGGTGGTTTCGTACCCTGCAAACAATTTCTTCTTATGCTCTCCGCTAGATAAGAAGTTTGGAGTGATTATTTGTTGCACGTTGCAGGATGGTTATGTGATCCAATTATATTAGCATTGTTGAGAGATTGCACTAGCGAAAGTACGAACCGTAGGCCATGTTTCAAGCATTGCAATACCGTTCGTGCTCACTTTTGCCACTTTCTACCTTACTGTTTTTATATTTTCAGATTACAAAAACCTATATCTATCATCCATATTGCACTTGTATCACCATCTCTTCGCTGAACTAGTGCACCTATACAATTTTCCATTGTATTGGGTGTGCTGGGGACACAAGAGAATTTTTCTATTTGATGGCAGGGTTGTTTGAGAGAGACCATCTTCATCCTACTCCTCCCATGGATTGATAAACCTTAGGTCATCCACTTGAGGGAAAATTGCTACTGTCCTACAAAACCCTGTGCTTGGAGGCCCAACACGAGTCTACAAGAATAAAGTTGTGTAGTAGACATCAAGCTCTTTTCTGGCGCCGTTGCCGGGGAGGTGAGTGCTTGAAGGTATATCTTTAGATCTTGCAATCAAATCGTTTAGTTTCTTGTTCTTCACTAGTTTGGTTTATAAAAGAAAACTATGAAAAATGGAGTTTAGGTTGCATCACTTGTTTCGTCTCTTTAATGTCTTTCGTGAAAATGATGGTTCGGAAAATTGTGCTCAATTGGTAGAGAAAGAATTTATGAAAATACTTAATGATAATTCCTTGAATGATGAGCATTATAGTGATATAGTTAGTATGAGTTCTCTGAATATCCATGATGCTAATTATCTGCAAAGCTACAAGCTTGGGGATGCTATGGTTGATGAAGATGGTATTTTTAGTCCCCCAAGTTTTGATGAGCAAAACTATTATGATGATGGAATGCCTCCTATGTATGATGATTATAGTGATGAAATATATGCTATAAAGAGTAATGACAAGCATGCAACTTGTTATTATGATTTTAATATTCAAAGTGGTTATGTCTATCAAGTACCTCATGATAGTTATTTCGTTGAGTTTGCTCTCACTATTATGAATGAGACGAAGTTTTCTTATGTGGAGAGTGATAAATTTTCTACACTTGTGCTTAATGATAAGAATGCTTTATGTGATAGTTATATTTTTGAATTCCTTCATGATTCTACTGAAAACTATTATGAGGTAGGAACTTATGCTTGTAGGAATTGCAATAATATCAAATTTCCTCTCTATGTGTTCAAAGTTTTGAAGTTGTGCTTGTTTTGCCTTCCTATGCAAGTTGATTATTGTTCCCATGAATTGTTTGATCCCAAAATCCCTATTCATAGGAAATGGTTTAGACTTAAATGTGCTTTTCATGTGATTCATTATGCTCTTTTGCATGTCTCAAATACTATTTCCTATACGAGCATCATTGAAATCATCATGCCTAGTTAAAAGGTATTAAAGAAAAGCACTTTTTGGGAGGCAACCTAACACTTTTACTTTATGTTTTTGTGTGTTCAAATGATTAATATACTATATTAATCATTTTTTGTGTCTTTTATTTCAATAAAGTGCCAAGTAAAGCCTTTGGGATGACTCACAAGATGAGTAGAATTGATGCTGAACCAAAACATAAACTTTTGACTCCAGTACAGGAATTTTAATTTTTTTACTGGAGTGTGGTAATGATCTGAATTTTTTACAAAGTGTTTATATAGAAATTAGTCACAGACTGTTCACAGAATTGTTACCTATCTCTAATTTTTCAGAATTGTTAGAGACAGGTAAGTATGGTGATACTACAGATCTTCACAGACTGTTCTATTTTTGACAGATTCTGTTTTGCATGCACAATTTGCTTGTTTCAAGTGTTTCCATAGCTCATATGTGGTAATATAAATCATGTTAATGATGGAATACAGTAGGTATTATGTGAGAACAACTATGAATCTTTTTATGACAGTACCTAAGTTAATGATCTATCTTTACTACACTAATCCATCTCAAGAAGTTCCGTTAAGTTTTGTGTGATTGAAGTTTTCAAGTTTTTGGTGAGACACCGATATGAGGTGAATAAGGAGCAGCAAGGAATTAATATTGGGGATGCCCAAGGAATAACAAAGTTAATATCCAAGGAAGACTCAAGCATCTAAACTTGGGCATGCCCCGGAAGGCATCCCCTCTTTCGTCACCAACATTATGAGTACATCTTACTTGGAGCTATATCTTTATTCGTCACATGATATGTGTTTTTCTTGGAGCGGCATTATAATTTTTTATCTCTGTTAGATGATATTTATAATCTTGTTTTCCAATAAAAATTTCCAAGAATTGCATTAGGATGCTTGCATTGCATGTTTTGATATGTGCTGTGTAAAACATAAACTTTTTCTGTAGTGTTTGAATTTTCATATTTTACTGGAACGTGTAAAGTTTCTGAAAATTTTACACAGTATTTTAATATAAATTATTTATCATGTCATAATTTTTTAGAATTTCTGAGTTACAGAAGTACACTGGTTTAATAGATTGCTACAGACTGTTCTGTTTGGACAGATTGCTATCATAGTTTTGTTATTTACTTTTCCTATAGTTTCCATAGCCTATATTGGTAGATATAAATTGTGTAAATGATAGTAAATAGTAGATCATGTTTGAAATTATTATGCAACTTGTCTTGGTAGTCGATAAAGAGTTGATTTATTATTATGTGCACTAACCTATCTCATGAGTTCTTTTCAAGTTTTGTGTGAATGAAGTTTTTGAGAATAGGTGAAACCAGGATATGAGAGGATTGAACAAGATGCAAAAGATCAATCTTGGGGATGCCCAAGGTACCCCAAGTAAATATTTAAAGAAGTCTCAAGCATCTAAGCTTGGGGATGCTACGCATCCCACCTCTCTTCATCAAGCAAATATTGGTTAGCCTATGTTGACCCTAAATTTTTATTTGTCCACATGATATGTGTTATTATTGGAGTGTTATTTTTTATTTTGCTTGCTATTTAATAAAATACTTAGATATCAAAATCTTTATGGAGAGAGAGAGCCCTCACATAGCTACTTGATTGTTTACCTACTCATTGATCTTCACTTATATCTTTTGAAGAGTAGTTTGATGTTTACTCTTGAGCTTCACTTATATCCTATGAGTAAATTGTGAATCAATGAAATATCATAAATATTAAATTATCAATGTGATTTATGCTTAGCATTAGCTTCACGTCTGGTTTAGAAAGTAAAATCTATTGGAGTTTGACAATCACAATATTGGTCATACAAGCAATTCCTGAATGATTAGTATAAGGAAGAGAACTTTCACATACAAATATATTATCTTGGACATATTCTATGATTGTGAATACCCATTAATTATTTTCAAACTTGATAAAATTAGATGAAGTTGGACGACAATGTAATGAGTTATGCTTGAGTATATTTGGATAGAAGTTATATTGTTATAGATCCTCCAACATGTGGTGCTTGTTTAGAACCTTTTGATAGGCAAAAATTCGTACTAAGTAGAGATGCTACTTATGGATCCAAATACTTGAGACAAGTTTCTTCCATGAGAGCCCACCATACCTACCTATATATGGTATTTCACTGCTATTCCAAGTAAATTTGCATGTGCACCTCTAAAATTTCAAATGAACATCTGTTTTGTATGCTTGGACCGCTCATGGAGCGACATGGGGTGGTCAATATCTTCCATGTTAAGTATGTTATTCTCATGATGAGTGTTTATTCACTCATCCTTGCATGAGAGGGGAGCTAATAGGGATTCCCAGTCCCGAAATAGAAAAATGCAAATAATTAAACAAAACTCCCCCAGGAATGTTGTTGGTACGGACGAAACTCGTGGATCCGGCTAGTCGTGGAGTGTGTTTGTTGGTGGAGGGGAAGTAAACCTTTACTTTTACCGCTTGGGAACCACCGCTAATGTGTTTAACACGAAAGATATTGATAACTCTTGGTCTAACATTGATAGGAAGGGTGGACGTCCCAAAATTATATTTATCTCTGTTTTAAACAACGAGCTCTGGCACATATGCAAATCCCTCCTTCCCTCTGCGAAGGGACAATCTATTGACTTTCATGTTATTTACTTTTCATGTTGAGTCAACTTCTTATTCCAACCTACTTCTATTAGTTGGCAAGCATCATGTGGTGGGGAAAGATCTAGGCACATATGGCCAGTAGAATATATTTGATCATGGCTTATTATTGTTGAAAATTATCTTTATGATAAATATGTTGGGAGGCAAAACACTAAGCCCATATATTTCTATGTGTTAGATGGACATTGTTTGCTCTAAAAATATTCTTTGAGTACTAGCAATCATAGAAGACTATATGATGACTGGGTATGTGGAGCTCTTACTTAGACTTTGTCGAGAATAAGTTGAATTGCAATTGTTAGGTGACTAAGAAAATAGGTTGTTAAGTTTCAAGAGAATTCATTATTTGAACCATAACATGTGAATTGGTTTCTACTTTATCATGATGAGTTTTATGAGAAAGAGTTGCTGTTATGATGCTAGGAAAAGTGATTAAATTATCATTGATCAAACTTATGCACTACGCTAGCATTCACACTTCATAAATTTTTCTTTTATCATTTACCTACTCGAGGACGAGTAGGAATTAAGCTTGGGGATGCTGATACATCTCCAACGTATCTATAATTTATGAAGTATTCATGCCATATTCACCTATGTTCACCATAATTTTATATGGTTTTGATGCACTATATATGATTTATTTAGAACTAACCCGGAATGACGATGTTTTCAGCAAAACTACCGTGGTGTTGTTTTTTGTGCAGAAAATGAAAGTTCTCGGAATTGCGTGAAACTTTTTGATGATTTTTTGGAACAAAATAGGCATTCGACGCTTCGTGGGAGAGCCGGAAGAGTCAAGAGGTGGCCACCCTCCACCAGGGCGCGCTAGGTCCCCAAACCGTGCCTTGGTGGAGGGTGCTCACCTCGTGGCCCATCTCCACGTGAAACCAACGCCAAAAAATCCTATAAATATAGAAACCATCAGAAATAACTCTAGGCTCCTCATTCCGCCACCACAAGGCCTCTGTATCGATGAAAAACCAATCTAGAGAGAAAACAGTACCCTGCGGAGAGGGTAGACATCTCCGGTGGCCATCTTCATCATCCCGACGGAGTCCATGATGAGGAGGGAGTAGTCCACCCTCGGGGCTGATGGTTTATACCAATAGCTATGTGTTCAATCTCTCTCTTTCTCTCTTGTGTTCTTGAGATGGCATGATCTTGATGTATCACGGGCTTTGTTAATATAGTTGGATCACATGGTGTTTTCCCCTTTCTATATTGTTGTGATGAATTGAGTTTTCCCTTTGAGATATTGTTGTTATTGGATTGAATACTTTTATGGATTTGAGAGCACTTCATGCGGATACCCGTAGTGACATTGGGGTATTCAAGTGATTCACTTGATATATGTTATGGCGTCAACTTGGAGATTCCAGTGACCTTGGGAATCTATGCATAGGGGTTGATTGCATGTTCTTGTCCTAGCTTCTCAGGTAGAAATCTTGGGGCACTCTTTGAGGTTCTTTGCGTTGGATTGAGTATTATGAATCTGAAGTTGTTTAATGCATATCGTATAATTAACTCATGGATACCTGTGGTGACATTGGAGTATCTAGGTGACATTAGACTTGGTTGATGTGTATCATATGGTGTCATTCTAGTACGAACTCTTAGATAGATCGATCGGAAAGGATAACTTGGTTATTTTAGTATGAAATCATGGATAGATCAATCGGGAAGGATAAATTTAAGGTGGTTTCGTACCCTACAAACAATTTCTTCTTATGCTCTCCGCTAGATAACAACTTTGGAGTGATTATTTGTTGCACGTTGAGGGATGGTTATGTGATCCAATTATATTAGCATTGTTGAGAGATTGCACTAGCGAAAGTATGGGTCGTAGGCCTTGTTTTCAAGCATTCCAATACCGTTTGTAATCACTTCTGCCACTTGCTACCTTGTTGTTTTATATTTTAAGATTACAAAAACCTATATCTATCATCCATATTGCACTTCTATCACCATCTCTTTGCCGAGCTAGTGCACCTATGCAATTTGCCATTGTATTTGGTGTGTTGGGGGCACAAGATATTTCTTGTATTTGATTGCAGGGTTGTTTGAGAGAGACCATTTTCATCCTACACCTCCCACGGATTGATAAACCTTAGGTCATCCACTTGAGGGAAAATTGCTACTTCCTACAAAACTCTACACTTGGAGGCCCAACACAAGTCAACAAGAATAAAGTTACGTAGTAGACATCACCCCTCCACCTAGCTCTCATTCATAGAGGAAGCACTCAGAACAAACCAACACTTGCCCCATTCATTTTCTGAGATAGAATCACCTACTCATGTGTTGAGATCAAGATCTTCCACTCCAACCATATGAATCTTTATTTCTAGCCTCCCCAAGTTGCTTTCCACCCAATCTACCTCTTCTACCAAGTCAAATCTGTGAGAGAGTGGTTGAGTGTTCAGGAAACTATCTTTTGAAGCACAAGAGCAAGGAGTTCATGATTCTTACCATACCTATTACCTTTTGGAGAGTGGTATCTCCTAGATTGGTTAGGTGTTGCTTGGGAGCCTCCATCTTCGTGTGGATTTGAACCTAGAAGTTTGTAAGGGCGAGGATATCGCCTACTTCGTGAAGATCTACCCTGAGTGAGGCTAGTCTTTCGTGGATGTAAGACATGATGGAATAGAAGAGGTTGCTACTTTGTGGACCCTTATGGGTGGAGCCCTCCATGGGATCTCTCGACTGTTATCCTCTGTGGGTTTAAGTCTCCATTAGCTTGGATGTACGATAACACCACCTTTCGGAACGATGAGAAAAAATCTTTGTGTTCCCAATTGCGTTTAATCCTCCTATCCCTTCCTTGTACTTTCATGTGCATTTGTTTACTTTCCGCTGCTATACTCTTGGACAAGAATGGGTAGGGTGTGCTTGACATGATATAATTGCTAAAACTTCCCAAACTCTAAAATTGGGAAACAACTAGATTTTAATTTGGTCAAGTAGTCTAATCACCCCCTCTAGACATACTTTGGATCCTAAGCGGCATCGGAGATTTGGTCTCCATTGCATTGGTTTCACAACCTAGGAGAGTATGGCGTCTAGTGAGGTAAATTATCATGGTAGCGGTCCATATTTTGATGGTACAAACTTTGCTAGTTGGAAGCACAAAATGAAAATGCATATTCTTGGTCATAACCCCACCGTTTGGGATGTTTTTTGTGTTGGATTTCAAGGTGAATTCTTTGGTGATGGAAAGGAACTGGATCATGAAGCAATCGCAGAAGAATTGAAGATGTTGCAATACAACTCTCAAGAATGCAACATTTTATTCAAGTGCCTATGCCCCAAAGAGTTCAACAAGATTAGCCGTCTTGAGAATGCAAAGGAAATTTGGGATACTTTGGTTGATATGCACAAAGGTCCCAAATCCGTTAGGGAATCTAAGTTGGATGTGCTATAGAGTCAACTTGACAAGTTCAAGATGAAGGATGGTGAAGGAGTCACTGAAATGTACTCTAGGATTGCTCTCATCACAAATGAGATTGCCGGCTTAGTAAGCAAAGAGATGACCGAGATATTCATCATCAAGAAGATCCTTAGAGCCTTGGATGGAAAGTATGACACTGTGTGCACATTGATCCAAATGATGGCAAACTACAAAGATCTCAAGTATACGGAAGTCATTGGAATGATTGTTGCTCATGAAATGTCACTCAAAGACAAATAAGATCTTCACACCAAGTCAAGCAGTGCTTACAAAGCTAAAAGTGACACTCCGCTACCTCAAGTGACAACCTTGCTACCAATGAAGAGATAAGCCTCATGGTCAAGAAACTCAACAAGTTCTACAAGAATAGAGGCAAAGAGAAAAGGTCCAACTCAAGATATGAAGATAAGCATTCCTCTAGTCATGACCGAAATTGTTACAATTGTGGAAGACCTAAACACTTTTCTAATGAGTGCATGGCTCCCAACAAAAGAAGAGAAGAGTCACCTAGAAGAAGAAGCTCAAGAGATGAGTCACCTCGTAGAGAGAGGAGTAGAGAAGATCTCTATGAATGAAGACCCTCTGGAGAAGCAAGGACTCAGAGAAGAAGGACAAGTACGCCAAGAGCTAAATAATAAGAAGACATCAAGCTTATGTTTGTGAATGGGTATCCGACTCTGAATTTGACAACGAATCCTGGAGAAGCTACCACTCCAACTCTGACTATAGTCAAGATGAAGGTGTTGCCAGATTAGGACTTGTATCCTCCAATTCCTATGCCATATTTAATTCACCGAATGAAGGAAGTGGAAGTTGCTTCATGGATAAAGCCCCCAAGGTATCACACTCTAATACATTGACTTTAATAGTGACGAGGATGACTTACTAGGATATGATGGCTTGCTCTTTGATAAAACTAGTGATATTAGTCAAAATGAACTTGATAATAATCATGTTAGTCAAGATAAGTCGTGTGATGACGATAAGAAAGAGTTTGAGTGTGTAACTAAAAAAATTAAACACTCTTAAGTTAGCTCATGGATCTATTCAGTAAGATCATAGAGAGCTCCTAAGAACCCATGAGAGGTTACGCTCCGAGAAGCTAAATTTAGAGGAAGAACATGCGTTTCTTAAAGCTATCAATGACAGTCTTCAAAATAAGAGTTCTTATTATCTAGCCAAATGATTACTCTTGTATACTTTTGTTCCACAAGTTAAATTGAAGAAAACTAGTAACAAAGGCAAGAAAGGTTCTTCATCTAGTAGCAACAATAAAAATGCTAAATCTAATGATGTTGCTTCTAGTAGTTCTATTCCTTCCACTAGTGATTCTCTTATCCAATTTACACTTGATCAAGAAAACAATTTATTGAAAGAGATTATAGAAAAAGGTGTCTACAAGAGTCTTGCCAGAAGTAAGCAATTTGAGGATATTGTGCGCAAGCAAGGATGGCATCGGAAGAACCAAGGAATTGGCTATTTCAACGAAAATGGAGTTGAATGGGAAGAATGTCAATACCCCAATACGAAGTTTGTTCCCCAAAAGGAGAAGTATGATCCTAATCTCCCCAAGGGAACAAATTCTTAAGATGACCTTCCACCAAAATACAACAAGCTCAAGGGAAAGGACAAGCTTCAAGAAGAGATTGACTCATTTGAAGAAGAGTCTCATGCCATGGTCAAGTGGGTTCCCAAAGCTACTACAAGCTCTACTTCATCAAGTGCTACTTCAATTCCAAGGATACCCATCAAGTTTATGTGGGTACCCAAGAACAAGAACTAGAGAAGTTCTTAAGGTGTAACTCCTCCAACAAAATCCACTCACATTTATCATTGGCAAGAACTAATGCAATCAACTTCAACTTTATGCAATAGTTCAAGGAGTTACAAATCCCTCATTGGTAAGCAAGGGACAAGGTAAATAATGAATCAATGGACATCATATTACATGTGTTTGACACCATGTACAAAGATATCCTTGTATTTGTTCCTTGTGTGGGACTAACCCATGTAGGTGAGAAGAGTACGAAACAAGGATAGCTCCCAACTCAAGGTGATCTTCATCAACTATGGGCATCCACTAGTACAACACCTACATGAAGTCTTCAGCGACAAAACCCAAGGTTAGTTTGTCCCTCTTAGGGGGGATGTCACATCAAGGGGGAGCTTTACTCTAAGACTTGTGTCAAAGCATCTGTTAAAGACGTGAACACATTAAAAGTTTATGTAAAAGTGGTGTGACAGCCCAAGTGCTCTCCCTACCTTTTATGGCATGTAATCTCTTGTATGAACCTTGTGTCTTGAGTTATGAAATGATTTTGCAACTTGTCATCCATGTGTTGTCTTGCACTCATGCATCATAACATTCATCATGCCATGCCTTGTTGTGAAGTGACCTTGTATGTGAGAGTTGTGATGTGGTTTGAGTGTGGGGGGTATGTATGTGTGCAACCTCCTTCTCTTCCCCTCTCTTTTCCTTTTCAACAAAACCCCAACCTAATGACTTTATTTCCCATGTTATTCTATAAACAGATTTAACTTGCTATTAAAATTGCTTAAAAATGTTCAAGTGCTAGCCTAAAATGTTTTGAGCATGTGAGTGTTGGTCTTTTGTGGTTTTGAGCTTTTATGTATTTGGGGTATTTAAATAACAGGGGCTGCTATTTTTAAAAGTATTTAAATTAATTGTCCTAAAAATAATTTTGATATTTTTAGTAAATAGTGCATTTATTTTCATTGCAAAAGTATTTTTGTTTTGCACAAAAATCCTTTATATTTTCTCTGGTTTTTTTTTCTTGTATTGCTGTGTTTTGAAAAAGATAAAAACATCTCTATTTCATTTGTTTTGAGAGAGAGCGCTAGAGATGGACCTTTCCTTCCCACGGCCCAGCCCGCTAGAGGAACAGCCACCTCCTCCGTCGGTCGTCTCCGTCAGGGAGTAGAGAGAGAGCGCCCTCCGCCGTCCCCTTTTCCGTTGCCCGTCGCCGTTAGCCCGAGGGTATTTAGGCCCCCCCTCGGTGTGCGTGCCCCTCCGCTAGGATTCCTCTCTCCCCTCGCACCGCCGCAGCTCCCATCTCCCTCTCAATTCCCCTCCCTCCTCTCTTCTTCCTCCCTGTCAGGTAAGTTTCAGTGAGCGTCACAGAGGTTCAGGTAGTCCGCCGGCGTCCGCTCATCGTTATCATCGGCCTTGTCGTCGATCATGGCGTCCAGGAACTCGGGGGTCTTCCTTGTGTTCAGTTCCCGCCGCTAAGAGCCCCGGAGAGGCCTGGTAGCGACGACCCCGTCGTCGTCTTTGCCGGAGGGTTCCGCTCCGCCGTCTTCTTCCCCTGCTTCGACTCCGGTGCGCGTCTCCGACCCCTCCGTCGTCTCCTTCTCGTCCGGCTCGTCGTCGCCTTCCCCTCGGTGAGCAGCAGGTCCCCATAGCTCCCTTCTTCCCCGCGTAGGACATTGGGTAGCTGCCGTTGCGTCAGTCGCCACCGGTCGCAAGGCGGGAGCTTGCCGCTCGCCTCCTTCCTCCTCATCGCAAGGTGAGAAGGGGAATGGGACCCTAGTTGTTCCCTCTTGCGTGAGAGACGTTTGCATCGCCAGATCCGCCGTGTGCTCGTCGGAATTGCCACTGCCGTGCTCTGTCGCGTGGGTGTCCGGTGATTCAGTTTCGTTAGAGATATGTGTGTATGTGTGTACTAGTGCAGTAGTCGCCCTCCTTTGTTAACATTCGTGTGCGTAGCAGAGTGGTGTGGCTCGGGGTAGATGACCAGGAGGTCGTGGGTTCGAAGCCCGACCCCTCCCCCTTTTTTTTGTTTTGTTTTTCTTTCTTGTTTTCCTTTTGCTCATGTATATATGTGTGTAGATGCAAACCTGAGCATGTGTAGGTCTTTTATGTTTTTTTGTTATATTGAGTGTGTGTGTGTGGTATGCACTATGCATGTGCATATGTGCATGTAGGGTGGTGTATATGTATGTGTATGTGCAAATGGGTATGCACATATGCATGTGCTTGTGAGTGTGTGTGCTTCATGCATACATACTCATGTGTATGTGAGGTGTGTAGTGCATGTGTGTGTGTGCACATTTGCATGAGTGTATGTGAGTGAGAGTGTGTGTGAGTGAGTGTCATATGCATATGCATATGCATATATGCCTTGTGCCTATATGTGTGCATATGTGTGTATGAACACCCACACACACATGAGCATGTGTGTAGTGAGTGTATGTGCCATGTGCACTTGTGAGTGTGAGTGCCTTATGCATTGTGCATATTTGGTGCTTGTGGTGTGTGTGGATGAACACCCCCTCATGGTGGTATGTTCTTGAGTGAGTGTGTGTGTGTGTGTGTGTGTGCTTTGTAGAGTGTGTGTGGGTAGAGTGTGTGTGTGTGTGTATGGGGACTAGTGGGTTTCCCCACTTGACT
Source organism: Hordeum marinum (assembly GCA_022496015.1). Classification (NCBI taxonomy): domain Eukaryota; kingdom Viridiplantae; phylum Streptophyta; class Magnoliopsida; order Poales; family Poaceae; genus Hordeum; species Hordeum marinum. Next base: position 165,282,254 of record CM039673.1, read on the forward strand.
TACCCCTTTGTTACAAATATGCATGTTTGTGATTTGTTAGTTCATTTCCATGTTAAACTAAGTTTCCAATCTGGTTATTTCATATTTGCTCATGTCCATTTAGAGTAATATTTCTCTTATAAGAGTAGATGATATTTTGCTAGTATAGTTTGTGCCTTGATGCTTCACATGAATATATGAGTATGACACATGTTTTTGGGGTAGAAAGAGCCAATGAATCCATGGGTGCTTTCAGATTTCACTTTTGAGCAAGTTTATAAAACTTTCATTTTCTGCTGTGATACTACTTTGTCATTTTTGCATGATTTAATCCATGCTAGCTTTGGGTCATGTGCCAACTAGGAAGTGCTAGTGTTTTATGCCTATTATGCCATGATATTTTTGTTTAACATGAGAATAACCCATGTAAGTGGGAAACTTGCTACAAAGTAGCTAACTTGATGTTTCTGTTTTCAACATGTCAAATATTTCTGTCTGAGAATCTGCTGTTATTTTTATGCCATGAAGAGTGGGTGACATCTAGCTATACGTTGAGAATTAGCTCATGCTCAGTGTTAGTATTTTGGAGTAGATGTTTTCTTCTACGACCCTGTTAAATTTCATGCCAAGAGGTGGTCTCTAACCCATTTAACTGATGCTGTCAACATGCTACCAGATTAATTCAGATTCCAGAAAAACTGTTATTTTCACTAAGTCCCAGAAAACTGTTTCATCATGCCAACTTGATAGCTTCATGCTTATTAATGTGTGCCTCCTTTGCAGATTGTGTAGTTGGATAATTTGAAAAGCATGTTATTTAGTTTCTGTCAATACCTTGGTTGTGGCTGTAGGGTTCCTGTAGCTCAAGTTGTGGGCCGTGTAAGTTGCTATGTTGCTGTTTTGTGGAAGATTATTTGTTTTAGTGTTTTGTGACTTGTGGGAGCTATACTCCATGGAATTGATTGATCTTTGAGTTTATTGTGATTGGTTTTTCATTGCCAAACCAGTGGATACCTTGGTATGCCAAAAATAAGTCCATGGCCTTGTTGTTTTATGTTTTGCCTTCGTATCTTGTCATGAGCGTATCGTGAGAACCGTAACTCCGTTTCTTGCGTTCTTTATATGCTTCTCTATCAATTTTGCATGATGCATCCATATTTTCCATGTTCATGCATGTTTAAAGAACTTAACATGAGATTCTTTCCAGATTCATTAATAACCAATCCTTGCATGTGAAACATGACTAGTTTGGATTGCCATGTTAAATTCTTCATAAATGAATCATGCATCATCTTGGTTGTGCATTGCATCTTGGTTGGATATTTATTGTTGCTGTTTCTCTTGGGTAGAGTGTTGATAGTGAGTATGAGGACCCAGGAAAGTACCACTATGAGGATCCCGCTACTTGTTCCGCTGAAGAACCAACAAGCAAGATGATCGTACCCGGATCCCGATACTATTTTCGCTTGCTAGATTCTCGCTCTTATAATAACAATTGCACTACCTACCACTTGATATAAGCCTCCTATTTTCCATGATAGCCTCTAACCCTCCACATCCTAGCAAACCTTTGACTGGCTAAGTTACCGCTGCTCAGCCCCTCTTATAGCGTTCTTAGTTGCAGGTGCAGGTTGTTCCATGTGATAACATGGATTTGGATATCACAATATTATCTGTTATTTAATTTAATGCACATATATATCTTGGTATTGGTGGAAAGCTTGGCCTTTTGCTAGGTGATTTGTTTCGCTGTTACCACCATAGTTTCTTGTTACCGGTGTTATGTTTCCATACTTTGCGCTCCTAACATGCTCGGGGTTGTTATGGGGACCCCCTTGTCTATTCGGTTAAGATTAAAACTTGTTTAGCAAGACCCAACTTTGGTACTACATTTGCTAATAACTTAATAAAATTTTCATAGGGCTTTGCAACCCCGTGGATAATTAATCAACCCCCGGGCGAGTGCTCCTCATGAGTGTTGGTCCAAACTAGAGCACCATGCGGGGCCAACCCGGGGCAACTCAGGAGATTTCTATCAGGCCACTGTACGCTTCGCTTATCCGTCGTGTCCTGAGAATGAGATACGCGGCTCTTATCGGGTTCGTCGACACGTCGGGTGATCTTGCTGGATTTGTTTTACCTTTATCGAGTGTCTTGCATGAGGGCTCTGACTTTCTTCGGGTTATCTCGAGGTGTTGGAATTCCTTTGGAGTTACCTATGAAGATCACGAGATCCGTGGTCGGGGCTATTTCCGTGGAGTGTGGTTAATTTGTGATGGACTAGTTGGAGCACCCCTACAGGGTTAAATCTTTCGGAAAGCCGTGCCCGCGGTTATGTGGCAACTTGGATATTTGTTTAACACCCGAATGTAGTAAACTTGAAGTAAACTCTAATAAAATACACCAACTGTGTGAGTAACCGTGATAATCTCTGCTCGTGAACATGATCCGAGAGAGAACACAATGGGTTATGATTAACATAAGTAAGTGTTCAGGATCTCATAGAGGTCATACTAGATTCGATCGCTCATCGTAGGACACTCATATTTATGTTCATGTTAAGTAAGTTAGCCACCATAAATGCTTAGTGATGCTGCAAACTAAACACATACCCCTTCCCAACCTTAAGCTTGAATAGTCTCGGAACCCGGTGGCTTGATTGCTGAGTCCTTGTGGCTCACAGTTTACTACAACACTCCAGATACAAGTTCAGATGAGTAAGTGCAGGATGATCTGACCCAGCTCCAGTGGGAATATGACGAGGAAAGAGGCAGGATGTACGTGACTTACCCGGATGAGTAGAGGACCATGGTCGTGATCTTTGGGATAGTGAGATAGTGTCATTTGCAGCTGTTTTATCGTTTGATTTCGTCCGTAGTCGGACCCTGTCTTCATCTTGATGATTTGAACTCTGTGTGGAGTTGTTATTTAATATGTGGCGAGTGTAAGCCAACTTGTATTCTCATCTCTTCTGTAATGTATGATGCAATGATGCTATACTTGCGAACGACAAGATGCACCTCTATCCTTCGCAAGGCCCTCGTGCCTTAAAAATGGATAGGCACGCATCTTGGGCGTGACAAGTTGGTATTCAGAGCCATACGATCATAGGAGCCTTTGCTTGATCGAACTTGGCCGAGTCGAGTCTAGTAAAAACTATTTTGAGTCTAGTTATATTGGAGAGTAGGATTCTTTTTACTCCTCTTCTATGCTCTGGTGAGGTATCCAACTTAGGAATTTTGATTCTACTCCTCTTCTCGCTCAAATTTTTTTAGGATCACGCGGGTATTTTGGAGTCTATATGATACCGATGTGACAGGGTTCTGTCTTGGTGCCTCCTGTCTGACTTGATTTCTTCCGGGGAGTCGAGCTCCAGGGAATGTTGACACACCGTTATCATTCAGCTTCCTTGATATCTCAGGACGGAGAGTGTTCGAAATTACTTCAATACTTGTCATGGTGGTGAGATAAGGTCGGAGTCACCCAGTACTGGGGAGGCGTCCGGGGTACCACCATGGTTTAGTATCGTTGTGGGTTCGAGGATTCGAGTTAGATGAATTTGTGAAAGCCTCTGGTTATGTGTTGAAGGATGGATATAGTTGGGGTGTAGGATTGCTAGTTGAGTGAGATATTTCCTCCTTGTATCCCCCACACCGGATTGCATAACTAGAAAGTTTTCGGAAGTTCTTAGGTGGGAAATCTTGTAGTTATCTAGGATCATCTTCTTCAGATGTATGTGGGCATATACATTTGTCTGAGCACTTAGCTCAATACTTTTGTGTTATTGCAAGTGGCTTCTAATATCTGATGATGTTATCATAAACCGAAGAAGCATTCTTACTAATTTTTCAGTTGGAAGGCTATGTTGTTATTTATTCAATTTCTTTCAAGAATTTGATTCAGCCTTTGATTCATCTTATCAATGAGGTGCTGATGCGTTTTGTCCATCTTCAGGATGGCTCCACCAACTCGCAAGAATCTGGGTCGTGGTGAGGAGCAGACTGATGTTCCACCACCACCCGTGCCGCCGCCACCTCCGCCTCCTGCTCCAGAAGCTTGGCAATGTGGCTGCAACCAATGCAAACACTCACATATTGCTCAGGCTGTTGCAAGAAAGGGAGCAGGGTCAGCAAGGTTTTTAAGGGAATTTTCAGAATCAGCCTCAGTTTGCGACACTCAATCAGTTCCTTGCCAACCAGCCCAAGTCTTTCACCTATTGTGAGCAGCCTTTTGATGCTGATGATTGGCTCCATGATAAGAGTAAGCATTTTGAGTGCAGCAATGTCAGGCTAGAGGACTTTGTCAGATTTGCATCATTCCAGCTCAAGGGTCAAGCAGCTGATTGGTGGTAGCAATACAAGGATTCCAGGGGCGATCGTGTTGTTACTTGGGACGATTTCCGTCGTGACTTCAGGGCTCATTACATTTCGACAAGCTTTGTCGAGGAGATGCGTGAGAAGTTCGGGCACCTGAAGCAGGGAAGCAAGTCTGTCTATCAGTACAACGTCGAGTTCCAGAATCTAGCCCGTTATGCCAAGCAAGATGTTCCAGATGACAAGGCTATGATCTATCAGTTCAGAGGTGGTCTCAAGGATGAGCTTCTACTAGGCCTAGTTCTTCAAGAGCCTCATGAGTTTGATCCGTTCTACAACATGGCTTTAAAGGTCGAGGCAACTCAGCTCAAGTTGGAGAACTCAAGGAAGTGTTCAAGGGATTCATTTTCGTCTTCTTCCAGCTCTCAGATGGTTCCTAAGCAGCAGAAGTATTGGGTGCCAAATCCTCCTCCGTTTTGTCCTCCTCAGCAGCAGAAGCAGTTCGGTGGCCGTGGTTCTTCCCACCCACCCAACCCAGGATTTCAGCAGAGACCCTAGGCGTCCAAAGCAGTTCTTGTTCCTCCTCCAGGCAATGTTCGTCCGCTTTCTAAGGTGACTTGTCACTAGTGTGGCCAGAAGGGTCACTATGCAAACAAGTGCAACCAGCGGCGTCTTTCGCCCCCTCCTCCAGTCAGGCCTCCAGGCAATGCTATGGTGAAGCATAATCCCAAGACCACAAGAGTGAATATGGTGAATGCAGCAGAGGCAGAGGATTCTTCTCAAGTGATCATGGGTAATCTCTCAGTTAATGATTTCCCTGCAAAAGTTTTGTTTGATTCTGGCGCATCACATTTTTTCATGTCAAAGCCATTTTTCATAAAGCATGATTTCCCGTCGGCATCATTGGGTAAACCATTGGATATTGTTTCTCCGAGTGTTTAAATGAGGTCCAATTCTATTGTCCCGGATGTTTCTATCAAGATGGGCAACTATTCTTTCTTGGCTTCTCCTTATGTTCTCGGCAATTCCAACATTGATCTCATTTTGGGCATGGACTTCTTGGCTATGAATAAGGCATATGTTGATTGTCAAGGAAAAGAAGTCAAGATGACTCATCCTTTAGAAGATGTGATTATTTTTGCGGCTCGCGATGACACAATCCATCTCTTTGCTCTTAATGAGAAGGGTGAAATCTCGGCGATTTCTCAAATTCCGGTGGTTTGTGAGTATGAAGATGTATTTCTAGAAGAATTGCTAGGAATGCCTCCGCACCGGCCAGTCGAGTTCGTGATTGATCTCGAGCTCGGAACTGAACCGGTCTGTAAGCGCCTGTATAAACTTGGCCCCAAAGATCTGAAGGAGTTGAAGAAGCAGCTAGATGAGCAAGAACGTCTGGGTCTGATCAGACTAAGTTCTTCTTCATGGGGTTGTGGTGTTTTGTTTGTCAAGAAGAAAGATGGCACGGATCATCTTTGTGTCGACTACCGTCCATTGAACAAGAAGACAATCAGAAACAAGTACCCACTTCCCAACATCAACGAGTTGTTGGAGCAACTGAAAGGTGCCAAGGTTTTCTCGAAGCTTGATCTTCACATGGGTTATCATCAGATTCGCATTCGTGAAGAAGACATTCCTAAGACCGCTTTCAGGATGAGTTTTGGCTCTAATGAGTACACCGTCATGTCGTTTGGTCTTGCTAATGCTCCTCTAACCTTCTCAAGAATGATGAACTTCATTTTCTCTCCTTTTAAGAATGAGTTCGTCTTAGTCTATCTGGATGATATCCTTGTGTTCTCGGAGTCAGAAGAAGAGCATGCAGAGCATCTCCGCCTTGTGCTTGACAAGTTAAGGGAGCATCGATTCTATGCCAAGTTTTCCAAGTGTGAGTTTTGGCTCAATGAAGTGGTGTACCTTGGGCATGTCATCTCTGCCGAGGGAATTAAAGTGCACCCTGAGAAAGTTGAGGCAATCTTGAAGTGGGAACCTCCTCAGAATGTGAAGCAGCTTCGGAGTTTCCTCGGGCTTGCTAGTTAAGATTCGTGGAGAACTTCTCTCAAATTGCTAAGCCTCTGTCCAATCTCCTCCAGAAGAGTGTCAAGTATGTTTGGTCTCCTGAGTGTTATGTGGCGTTCAATACGCTCAAGAAGAGACTTACTTCAGCTCCAGTTCTTGTTCCTCCTGAGCAGTCTAAGCCTTTCCAAGTATTCTATGATGCTTCTCTCCAAGGTCTTGGTGGTGTTCTCATGCAAGAAAAGAAGATTGTTGCTTATACCTTGCGCCATTTGAAGCCTCCTGAGAAGAACTACCCCACTCACAATCTCGAGTTGGCAACAGTTGTGCATGCTCTAATGACTTGGAGGCATTTGTTGTTGGGTAGACCAGTTGAGGTGTATACCGATCACAAGAGCTTGAAGTACATTTTCACTCAGCCCAATCTCAATATTCGACAGTCTCGTTGGGTGGAAATGCTTGAGGACTTCAATCCAAGCATTGAGTATACTCTCGGGAAAGCAAATGTCATTGCAAACGCGCTCATCCGTAAGGCATACTGCAATAGTCTCATCTTGAAGCCTCTTCAACCCGACCTTTGTGAAGCCTTTCACAATCTCAACCTTCAAATGATTCCGCAAGGATTTCTTGCAAATCTTCAAGTTTCTCCGACTCTGGAAGATCAGGTTCACCAAGCATAGCTTCTTGACGCTATGGTGAAGAAAGTGAAGAAAGGTGTGGCCAAGAGCATTCCGAAGTATAAGTGCTTTCGCGTTGATGACAAAGATACCCTGTTCTTTGAGGACTGTCTTGTGGTTCCAAAAGGTGATCTCAGAAAGGTTATCATGGACGAAGCACACAATTCTCTTCTATCCATTCATCCAGGTAGTTCCAAGATGTATCAGGATCTCAAGCAAACCTTCTGGTGGACTCGCATGAAACGTGAAATTGCTCAGTTCGTGAACGAGTGTGATGTTTGTTGCAGAGTGAAGGCAGAGCATCATCGTCTAGCAGGTCTTCTTCAGCCTTTGCCTATCCCAGAGTGGAAATTCGATCATGTGGAGATGGATTTCGTCACTGGGTTTCCCAAGTCCAAGAGAGGCAACGATGCCATCTTTGTGGTTATCGACAAGCTATCAAAAGTTGCTCATTTCCTACCAGTCAAAGAATCTATCTCGACAGCTCAACTTGCAGAATTGTATACGTCAAGGATAGTATCTTTGCATGGTACTCCTCAGCTCATCTCTTCTGACCGTGGAAGCCTCCTTACTTCCAAGTTTTGGGAGTCCTTCCAGACTGCTATGGGTACCAAGATCCATTTCAGCACTGCGTTCCATCTGCAGACAAGTGGTCAAGTTGAGAGAGTCAATCAGATCCTTGAAGATATGCTCAGAGCCTGTGTGATTTCATTCGGCATGAAGTGGGAAGACTGCCTTCCATATGCTGAATTCTTATACAACAATAGCTTTCAAGCTAGCTCAGGCAAGGCCCCTTTCGAGATTCTCTACGGCAGAAAGTGTCGTACCCCGCTTAACTGGTCTGAAACTGGTGAGCGTCAGATCTTGGGCAATGACATGATCGCTGAAGCAGAAGATATGTGCCGTGTCATTCGTGAGAACCTCAAAGCAGCTCAGTCCCGATAGAAGAGCTATTACGATAGCAAACATCGGGATTTTTCCTTCCAAGTGGATGATCTAGTCTATCTCAGAGTCTCTCCCATGAAGGGCACTCAGCGGTTTGGAATTAAAGGGAAGCTAGCTCCTCGTTTTGTTGGTCCTTTCAAAGTTGTTGGCAAGAGAGGTGGACTTGCATATCAACTAGAGCTTCCTCCAAATTTCGCAAATGTGCACGATGTCTTCCATGTTTCTCAGCTCCGGAGGTGTTTCAAGACTCGAGAGCGTACCATTGACCTCCAAGACATTGATCTCCAAGAACACCTCTCTTATCGTGAGCATCGAGTTGCAATTCTTGAAGAAGCTAAGCATAAGACTCGCAAGAAGTCTATCAAGTTCCTCAAGGTGAAGTGGTTTCATCATTCTGACAAAGAAGCTACTTGGGAACGCGAGGACCTTCTCCGTTCCGAATTTCCAGACTTCTTTCATTCCTAGATCTTGGGTCAAGATCCTCTTGTAGTGTGGGAGAGTTGTGACAGCCCAAGTGCTGTCCCTACCTTTTATGGCATGTAATCTATTGTATGAACCTTGTGTCTTGAGTTATGAAATGATTTTGCAACTTGTCATCCATGTGTAGTCTTGCACTCATGCATCATAGCATTCATCATGCCATGCCTTGTTGTGAAGTGACCTTGTATGTGAGTGTTGTGATGTGGTTTGAGTGTGGGGGGTATGTATGTGTGCAACCTCCTTCTTTTACCCTCTCTTTTCCTTTTCAACAAAACCCCAACCTAATGCCTTTATTTCCCATGTTATTCTATAAATAGATTTAACTTGTTTTTAAAATTGCTTAAAAATGTTCAAGTGCAAGCCTAAAATGTTTTGAGCATGTGAGTGTTGGTCTTTTGTGGTTTTGAGCTTTTATGTATTTGGGGTATTTAAATAACAGGGGCTGCTATTTTTAAAAGTATTTAAATTAATTGTCCTAAAAACCATTTTGATATTTTTAGTAAACAGTGCATTTATTTTCATTGCAAAAGTATTTTTGTTTTGCACAAAAATCCTTTATATTTTCTCTGGTTTTTTCTTGTATTGCTGTGTTTTGAAAAAGATAAAAACATCTCTGTTTTATTTGTTTTGAGAGAGAGCGCCAGAGATGGGCCTTTCCTTCCCGCGGCCCAGCCCGCTCGAGGAACGGCCACCTGCTCCGTCGGTCGTCTCCGTTAGGGAACAGAGAGAGAGTGCCCTCCGCCGTGCCCTTTTCCGTCGCCCGTCGCTGTCAGCCCGAGGGTATTTAGCCCCCCCTTGGCGTGCGTGCCCCTCTGCTAGGGTTCCTCTCTCTCCTCGTGCCGCCACAGCTCCCATCTCCCTCTCAATTCCCCTCCCTCCTCTCTTCTTCCTCCCTGTCAGGTAAGTTTCAGTGAGCGTCAGACAGGTTCAGGTAGTCCACCGGCGTCCGCTCATCGTTTTCATCGGCCTCGTCGTCGATCATGGTGTCTAGGAACTCAGGGGTCTTCCCCGCGTTCAGTTCCCGCCGCTAGGAGCCCCGGAGAAGCCCTGCAGCGACGGCCCCGTCTCGTCTTCGCAAGAGGGTTCCGCTCCGTTGTCTTCTTCCCCTGCTTCGACTCCGGCGCGCGTCTCCGACCCCTCCGTCGTCTCCTTCTCGTCCGGCTCATCGTCGCCTTCCCTCGGTGAGCAGTAAGTCCCCGTAGCTCCCTTCTTCCCCGCATAGGACGTCGGGTAGCTGTCGCCGCGTCACTCGCCGCCGGTCGCAAGGTGGGCGCTTGCCGCTCGCCTCCTTCCTCCTCATCGCAAGGTGAGAAGGGGAATGGGACCTCGGTTGTTCCCTCTTGCGTGAGAGCCGTTTGCATCGCCGGATCCGCCGTGTGCTCGCTGGAATTGCTGCCGTCGTGCTCTGTCGCGTGGGTGTCCGGTGATTCAGTTTCGTCAGAGATATGTGTTTATGTGTGTACTAGTGCAGTAGTCGCCCTCCTTTGTTAACATTCGCGCGCGTAGCAGAGTGGTGTGGCTCGGGGGAGATGACCAGGAGGTCGTGGGTTCGAAGCCCGACCCCTCCCCCCCTTTTTGTTTTGTTTTTCTTTCTTGTTTTCCTTTTGCCATGTATATATGTGTGTAGATGCAAACCTAAGCATGTGTAGGCATTTTATGTTTCTTTGTTATATTGAGTGTGTGTGTGTGGTATGCACTATGCATGTGCATATGTGTGTGTAGGGTGGTGTATATGCATGTGTATGTGCATGTGGGTATGCACATATGCATGTGCTTGTGAGTGTGTGTGCTTCATGCATACATACTCATGTGTATGTGAGAGGTGTGTAGTGCATGTGTGTGTGCACATTTGCATGAGTGTATGTGAGTGAGAGTGTGTGTGAGTGAGTGTCATATGCATATGCATATGCATATATGCCTTGTGCCTATATGTGTGCATATGTGTGTATGAACACCCCCACACACATGAGCATGTGTGTAGTGAGTGTATGTGCCATGTGCACTTGTGAGTGTGAGTGGTGTGAGTGCCTTATGCATTGTGCATATTTGGTGCCTGTGGTGTGTGTGGATGAACCCCCCCTCATGGTGGTATGTTATTGAGTGAGCTTGTGCTCATATGCTCTTAGGCATATGGAGCATGTGTGTGTGTGCTTTGTAGAGTGTGTGTGGGTAGAGTGTGTGTGTGTATGGGGACTTGTGGGTTTCCCCCACTTGACTTACCCCTTTGTTATAGATATGCATGTTTGTGATTTGTTAGTTCCATTCCATGTTAAACTAAGTTTCCAATCTGGTTATTTCATATTTGCTCATGTCCATTTCGAGTAATATTTCTCTTATAAGAGTAGATGATATTTTGCTAGTATAGTTTGTGCCTTGATGCTTCACATGAAAATATGAGTATGACACATGTTTTTGGGGTAGAAAGAGCCAATGAATCCATTGGTGCTTTAATATTTCACTTTTGTGCAATTTTATAAAACTGTAATTTTCTGCTGTGATACTACTTTGTCATTTTTGCATGATTTAATCCATGCTAGCTTTGGGGCATGTGCCAACTAGGAAGTGCTAGTGTTTCATGCCTATTATGCCATGGTATTTTTGTTTAACATGAGAATCACTCATGTAAGTGGGAAACTTGCTGCAAAGTAGCTAACTTGATGTTTCTGTTTTCAACATGTCAAATATTTCCAAGTCTGAGAATCTGCTGTTATTTTTATGCCATGAAGAGTGGGTGACATCTAGCTATATGTTGAGAATTAGCTCATGCTTAGTGTTAGTATTTTGGAGTAGATGTTGTCTTCTACCACCCTGTTAAATTTCATGCCAATAGGTGGTCTCTAACCCATTTAACTGATGCTGTCAACATGCTACCAGATTAATTCAGATTCCAGAAAAATCTGTTATTTTCACTAAGTCCCAGAAAACTGTTTCATCATGCCAACTTGATAGCTTCATGCTTATTGATGTGTGCCTCCTTTGCAGATTGTGTAGTTGGATAATTTGATAGGCATGTTATGTATTTTCTGTCAATACCTCGGTTGTGGCTGTAGGATTCCTGTAGCTCAAGTTGTGGGCTGTGTAAGTTGCTATGTTGCTGTTTTGTGGCAGATTGTTTGTTTTAGTGTTTTGTGACTTGTGGGAGCTATACTCCATGGAATTGATTGATCTTTAAGTCTATTGTGGTTGGTTTTTCATTGCCTAACCAGTGGATACCTTGGTATGCCAAGAAGTAGCCCATGGCCTTGTGATTTTGTGTTTTGTCTTCGTATCTTGTCGTGAGCGTATCGTGAGAACCGTAACTCCATTTCTTGCGTTCTTTATATGCATCTCGATTTTGCATGATGCATCCATATTTGCCATGTTTATGCATGTTTAAATAACTTAACATGAGGTTCTGTCCAGATTCATTAATAACCAATCCTTGCATGTGAAACATGACTAGTTTTGGATTGCCATGTTAAATTCTTGATAAATGAATCATGCATCATCTTGGTTGTGCGTTGCGTTTTGGTTGGATGTTTATTGTTGCTGTTTCTATTGGGTAGATGTGAGTGTTGATACTGAGTATGGGGACCCAGGAGAGTACCACTACAAGGATCCCGCTACTTGTTCCGCTGAAGAACCAATAGGCATGATGATCGTACCCGGATCTCGATACTATTTTCGCTTGCTAGATTCTCGCTCTTATCGTTACAATTGTGCTACCTACCACTTGATATCAGCCTCCTATTTGCCATGATAGCCTCTAACCCTCCACATCCTAGCAAACCTTTGATTGGCTAAGTTACCACTGCTCAGCCCCTCTTATAGCGTTCTTAGTTGCAGGTGCAGGTAGTTCCATGTGATAACATGGATTTGGGTATCACAATATTATTTGTTATTTAATTTAATGCACATATATATCTTGGTATTGGTGGAAGGCTTGGCCTTTTGCTAGGTGATTTGTTCCGCTGTTACCACCATAGTTTCTTGTTACCGGTGTTATGTTTCCATACTTTGCGCTCCTAACATGCTCGGGGTTGTTATGGGGACCCCCTTGTCTATTAGGTTAAGATTAAAACTTGTCTGGCAAGACCCAACTTTGGTACTACATTTGCTAATAACTGAATAAATTTTTCATAGGGCTTTGCAACCCCGTGGATAATTAATCAACCCCCGGGCCAGTGCTCCTCATGTTGGTCCAAACTAGAGCATCGTGGGGGCCAACCTGGGGCAACTCGGGAGATTTCTATCAGGACACCGTACGCTTTGCTTATCCGTCGTGTCCTGAGAACGAGATACGCGGCTCTTATCGGGTTCGTCGACACGTCGGGTGATCTTGCTGGATTTGTTTTACCTTTATCGAGTGTCTTGCATGAGGGCCCTGACTTTCTTCGGGTTATCTCGAGGTGTTGTAATTCCTTTGGAGTTACCTATGAAGATCACGAGATCCGTGGTCGAGGCTGTTTCCGCGGAGTGTGGTTAATTTGTGATGGACTAGTTGGAGCACCCCTACAGGGTTAAATCTTTCAGAAAGCTGTGCCCGCAGTTATGTGGCAACTTGGATATTTGTTTAACACCCGGATATAGTAAACTTGAAGTAAACTCTAATAAAATACACCAACTCTGTGAGTAACCGTGATCGTCTCTGCTTGTGAACATGATCCGAGAGAGAACATGATGGGTTATGATTGACATAAGTAAGTGTTCAGGATCTCATAGAGGTCATACTAGATTCGATCGCTCATCGTAGGCCACTCATATTTATGTTCATGTTATGTAAGTTAGCCGCCATAAATGCTTAGTGCTATTGCAAACTAAACACATACCCCTTCCCAACCTTAAGCTTGAATAGTCTCGGAACCCGGTGGCTTGATTGCTGAGTCCTTGTGGCTCACAGTTTACTACAACACTCCAGGTACATGTTCAGATGAGTAAGTGCAGGATGATCTGACCCATCTCCAGTGGGAATATGACGAGGAAAGAGGCAGGATGTACGTGACTTACCTAGATGAGTAGAGGACCATGGTCGTGATCTTTGGGATAGCGAGATAGTGTCATTTGCATCTGTTTTATCATTTGATTTCATCCGTAGTTGGACCCTGTCTTCATCTTGATGATTTGAACTCTGTGTGGAGTTGTAATTTAGTATGTGGCGAGTGTAAGCCAACTTGTATTCTCATCTCTTCTGTAATGTATGATGCAATGATGCTATACTTGCGAATGGCACGATGCGCCTCTATCCTTCGCGAGGCCCTCATGCCTTAAAAATGGATAGACACGCATCTTGGGCGTGACAAGTGGAAACCCCACTTGTTCTTAAACGATGAGTATGAACTATGATCAAGTGAACTTGGCTCCTAAATCAATATACTCATATATAGATGACTTCGTCATCGCCAAAGTGCTTGGTACATACTAGAGTGGGTTTTCATCTTAGCCATGTTTTACTTGACATCTTATTTTGTGAGAATATTGGTATGCATATTTTTCTTCATTAAAGGACATCCAATTGTTGTTCTTTGACTTTCATTTTCCTGGCCAATTGGATGTACAAGAATGCCTAAGTACCCCTAGCTATATATGCTTTATCGTCTCAAATTCCATTCATGCTTCATCACAAAATTTGAGCAAGCACTTTTTGGACCCTCTAGGTGAGGAGCACTCGGAGTTACCGTTTCAACAAGAGCTGACATCCAAAACCTACCATGTGTATCTTAGTGTGACCAACTGTCAAAACTTAGTTCCACCGAAGCACTAGGGTTGATATAGGTTTTCAATCTTGGTACCACTGATCTCAAAATCTCGGCATCACCGAGTTGCTATATCTGCATGCAATTATGCATCTCGGTGGAACCGATACTTTTGGCTCGGTGTCACCGACAACAGGTGGGTATAAATACCTCCGCATGTCAGTTCTTTAAAATTTATCCTGAAACGACACCTCCGCACCCCACTGCTACCGTTGCTCGAGTCCACGTACGATTTACCATGCCTCCCGTGCACCTTCACTGCAGGAGTCTGCCACTGTCAACTGTAATCCCCTCCACCATTGCCGCCACAGTGAAGTTTCATCGAGTTGGGGTAAAACTTCGTCCCCCTCTTGCGCTCCAACCTCTGATTCTTGCGCATTAGGATGTTTTTTTCTTCTTTCCACTGTTTGCAATGCTTCCATCCACAAGAAAATTCCATAGAGACAGTCGAACAAGGAAAAATAGGTCTAGGTTTCTGCCGTATGCGTTTTGGAGTCACCGAGTGGAAACAAGTCGGTGTCACTGATGTCGGTCTCCCACATCACGAAGGGATTCTCGGTGAAACCGAAAGTACCTATCGGTGTTACCTATTTGGAAATTTAGGGTTTTTGAGCACAACTTCGGTGAGACCGAGTCACCTTTCAGTGGAACCAAAACTAGTGACCAAGTTTCTGTCTGTGGAGTTTGTTATCTAGGGTGCTTTGAAATTTAAAACTTGGTGGAACCAAAACCCAGTTTTTGAATTCAAATGTTGCAAAAACCTTTGTATTTTGTGATGCTCATCTATTCCACTCCTCTACATATATTCGCAAGGTCGGTTCTTAGCTATGTCAGGTTCAGAGGATAGTTTGAATGCTTTTAGAGATCCAAGTGCAGATCTTGAGGCTGGCACTAGTTCAGAAGCTAGCTCTTCAGACCCCGTCACCCCTAGATCTCATGACTTGCCCAAGGCAGCCACTAGAGCCAAGAGGAAGTTGAATTCAGATGGGGGAAGATGAAGATTTTGTCCCTAATGAGGTCACATCCACTAGAAGGATAGTCGGAAAGGAGTATGCCAACACTGATGCTGTGAGAGCTTCAGAGTCTTCTAAGGGAATGAAACTCACTCTTGAAGCCCCTGAAACCTCCAAGCAAACCAAGAAGCCAACCAAGAAGAGGCAGATGACCAAGTCTATTTATATGACTAGAAGGCTTGTATCTATGAGGATTGATGATGAAGAGGAGGAACCAACTGCTAACCCTCCTCCTTCCAAGCAAAGGAAGCTTATGGCTGATGCAATGCCAAACAAGCCAAATCCAATGGCTAAGTGTTGGTGTTCTGGGAATGGGGGTACCCAGACCTGCCTGCCTGCGGCCCAGGACATGCCCACCTCGTTAGTCACACACAGCCTGGCGCAGCTCTACCCAAGATAAGGCCCTTGCGAGGACCCCAAGATCACGAGGAAGAGCAAAACCAAGACCAACAAGGATGGGCCTCCTCAGGCCCCCTCAAGAGCGGCAGAGATCTCTATGTAGAACCCGGCCTCAGGAGTCAAAGATGACGCAGGGAAGGACAGGCGGGCGCCAGCATGCCAGGCGGTGCAGTTTCCCCTTTGGTGCAAAGGGAGTAGGAATGTATGCGGTTCACCGAAGAGCCTCCCAAAGGCCATTCCAGTGCAACAAGACCACGACCATGAGCTCCGCAGGGCGGATGTCATCATCGAGCCCACCTCTGCATCATCAACAGCTACTTTGCAAGCGAAGGCCACCTTTGGACAGGGCGGGGATGTACACCTACCCCCATTCAAATTTTGCCGTTGTGGGATCCCTTCTTGCCATTATGATAAGGAAGAGGACCCAGGCCACTGCTACATATAGAGGATAGGCCAACACCATCCGGGAGAACCCCCCAACGAACCACAAGACAAGGCAGAGAGCCAAGAACACCACTAGAGCTCCCTCGCGAGGCTTGAAACCATTGTACCAGTTCATCCACCTCACCTCCCCGAGAGGAAAACCACCAAAGCAGGAGTAGGGTATTACGCTTCCCAGTAGCCCAAACCTGGGTAAACCACCGTGTTCATCGAGTTCGTCGTAGTAACCATCGAGTAGCAAGCTAAGTAGGGCAAAGCTTTAGGGGATCTTTGCACACGCCCCTATGTTCGAACCGTGAGGGTCTTTGCGATGCTCGAAATCTGACATTTGGCGTGCCAAGTAGGGGCGTATCCAAGCCTACCCTCTCACGACGACAGTCAATCCATGGTTCGGCAACCCCATGGCGGACGAGATCCTCAATGATAGCCGACCCTTGGCGCGCAGTGGCACCGGGGCGCGCTGGGCTGGTTTCACGGTCACCTGCATCCTCGGCGGGTATTAGGCGCCCTCCTCCAACCGCCAGGTCAAACAGTTCCTCTGCCATGTAGGAGTAGTTTGACCGTGGCCCGAGCTCACGCAACCCCATGCATGGTTGGGGACCAACATCACCTTCGGCCCCGCTGTCGGTGTCAAAACCGATAGATCTAGGGTAGGGGGTCCCGAACTATGAAACTAGGATCGACGGTAACAGCAGACGAAGGGGACACGAGTTTACCTAGGTTCGGGTCCTTTAATGGAGGTAATACCCTATGTCCTGCTTGATTGTATTGATGGTGTAAGGGGTTACAGAGTTGATCTACCTCGAGATAGTATGTCTAATCCTAGATGAGTTGTTCTGCCTCAATACCCTAAAACCGTTTATCTTATATAGATGCCGAGGAGGCCTAGGGTTTACACATGGTCAGTTACATGCCGAAGAGATAAACATGCCTATTTACTACATCAAACTTGGAGCGCAAGCCGTGTTCCTCGAAGATTCCATCCTGTGAATTGGGCCTTCAAATCATCCAATGTTCGGCGAGTAGCCCATATAGTCCGGCCCATAAACAACAGGTCGGCTATCCGAGGACCCCCCATATTCGGGACTTCCTTAGTAGCCCCCGAACTTGCCTCCAACATTAAGGGTCTTCATCTCCAACTGCTTCGCGAACAGAGTCTTCGGCTTGCAAGGTGAGTTCCTTCCCGCCGAACCATAGTTCGGCCTCCGATGATAAGCAGTTTTCTGCATAGTGGCACGCCCAAATTCTATGAAATAAGTTGGCTTTGAAGACCAAATGTCATGGAAAAAGGTAATGTTTCCTGACGACCTCTCCGACGAAAGGTCACATCCCACCACGACCGATAGGCCAGGTACATGCACTCGATGCGCGGTTCAAGGCTGTTCCATCCACACGATCTATCAACATGTCGATCGTGTCCCATTTTATACGGGATATACTTAACTATGCGTGCGCAACGGGTCGCGCATCTCGGGAAGTGGAGGGATTCACGGCGTAGCAAGGGGAGCCCGAATCGAGAGACCTCATAAAAGGAGAAAAAAACCCCAAAGCCTTTCACGCTCTCCATTCGACTTCTTCGCCTCCTATTCCCTTGTGCCTCCAAAGCACAGATCTAAGTTTCTCCACCCCCGCTCTAGAGCTCAGCAATAGCAGGCTCTAATGGCTAGTGGGAGGCTTCCACGGTCACCAATAAGGACTTCCTCGACCTCAAGAAGGCCGGTTACCTCCCCGCCAACATCGCTCACCATGCGACGGAGGAGGGCCAAGTGATTCCCAGCCCCAGGCTAGGCGAGAGGGTGGTGTTCATCCCCCACTTCATCAGGGGGTTGATCTTCCCACTCCACCCCTTCGTCAAGGGGTTATTGTTCTTCTAAAACCTCAACATCCACGACGTCCTGCCGAACTCCATCATGCACATCTTGGCGTTCATCCTTGTCTATGAGGCCTTCCTACGCATCGAGCCGCACTTTGGGCTCTGGATACAGGTCTTCAACATCAAGCCCAAGTGCGTCGGCGGCAAGCACACGGACTGCGGCGGGGCAGTCATCAGCAAGCTCGCCCATGTCGGGTGGCCGTTGGGCACCTTCATCGACACCATCAAGGGATGGCAAAAGGAGTGGTTCTATGGCACCGAAACACGAGAAGAGGGTCAACTCCCCGCCACCACATTCAGATCCGCCCCCCCACCAGACTGGCTTCCTGGCCCAAAAAGGACCTGGTCTGGGGATCGGGCAAAGAAGTGACCGATCTACAGAAGCGCCTCCGCTCCCTGGTCGAGGGGGGTATCAAGCTAACCGATGTGGTCTAGGTGATGCTCCAAAGACGCATCCTCCCCTGCCAGTGTCGGGACACTCCCCTGTGGGCTCGAGAACTTGAAGCCGAGCCCACAGTCCAGAATCTCTTCTGCACTACGTGGGAGAAGCTGTGGAAGGCGCTCTTCAAATCGATGAGTAGCTGGCCATCCGAGGAGGAGGACAAGGGTCTGCACGCTGCCAAACACGATTTCGAGGGATGATATTCCCCAGCTTGGTTGGCTTTACTGCACAAAGAATCCCTATATCCTCTTATCTGATCTGTTCTGACAGAGATGGCAGAAGAAAGCCATCAACATCAACAGTCCGGCTCCTCAGCGTGAAGACGAGAGGACTGGGCTGTTAGCCAGGATGCTCTTGGAGAAGCCTTATGAGGCTCCCACAAAGAAGGAGAAGAAGAAGAAACCAGGTCAGGCTGGCCTTCGCATCAAGGACCAGCGAGATGCTGCATCCGAAGACACCCCCGTCTCCTCAAATCAGCAGGAGGCCGAGGAGGAGGAGGAGGAGGAGGAGGAGGAGGTCGAAAGAGAGGGGGAGGCAATTTCCCCCGCGCCAAGAAGAGAGTGGCGTATTCCGACGCCCCAGGACAGGCAGTATCTCCTGCCCCGAAGAGGGCGTGGCAAGTGCGGATGATCCTGTCCAATGATAGCTCGGACTCGAGCTCCGCGTCCGAAGACCCCGAGGAGGTTCCATGAAGGAGCCTAAGGGTCAAGCCCCCTCCATCCAGGTTAGAATCCGAAGACCCTTCTTCCTATAACTAGTAAATTCAAAGTTTGCTAACATGAAGGTTCTTGGTCCTACAGCCCCCCGCGCGTCATCCCCATCGAGGTGGTATCGTATGGGGAGACCTCGCCCGCTGAACTAGCGGAGAGCGGGGATGCCTCGCACCCCACCACTCCAGGCGCTATGAAGGATGCCGTGGAGGAGTCATACTAGCCTACGCCAATGGAGGAAGATGCAGGGGGCGAGGGAGATATTACCATGACCGAGGCTAACACTTAGGCCACCTAAGACTAGGGGACAATCCCCCGTCCAGACACCGAGGAGGCCGGCCGGCCGGGTCATCAATCCCGTCCAAGGACATCTCCAGAGCGCACTATTCCTCCGGAGGCACCGGTCCAATCCCCGGTAGGTGATCGGGAAATCCGATCATCCCCGACACCGCCGACCAATAGGTGGTCGACCATGGAGGAGGCTCTATCGAGCGCCTCCATCCCCAAAGATCACCGCACCCTTATGGGTGCGGTACTACAAAGCGTCCAGTCCGTTGACAATGGACTGAAGGAGGCCTTCAAAGGTCTCCTTGTGGGCTTTCAAGTAAGTCAGCTCAAATTTTGCTAATATTTATACTTATTGGTATTGTAAACATGGCAGCCCCGATCCTAGGTGAGATGGAAAACCTTACCTAGGAGTCATATCTTTAATTTCGAGAAGTGAGTGCCGATGTGATGTATGCATTGTGTAATGTAGGCTTCATCATCAACGGCGGCCAAAAATGGTTCCAAGCTGGACAAGCTACATCGAAAGCTAAAGCGCTCCGATGATGACGTCGAAGCCCTCAACAAGAGGTTCGACGAAGCGCAGGGTTAAGTCCGAACTACATTTGGATACTTTTTCCCGAATACTGTCAATACAGATTCCCAATAAAGTCGCATCGTATCGCAGCCTAGTTGAAAGAGATTGAAAATCTCAAGGCCGAGCTTCAACGTGCAAAAGATGAAGCGGCCATGGAAATGGTGGCGTTCAAAGAAGCGGCCACCGCGCTCTCCGCCCTATGAGCCACCAGTGATAAACACCAGGATCGTGTGGCGGAGATACAAGATGAGATCAAGGACGCCAACAACAAGTGTGATTCCTTGGAGCAATAGAATACGGCGATCTCGGCCGAACTGTCCACCATGAACTCAATCTCCAAAAGGAGCGGGTGTACAGACAGTTCTTCGAGGAACAAGTTCGCCAAGCGAAGGAAATAGCCGATGGTAAGCCGTACTCCCTAAAGTGCGTGTTCGGAGATAGCAAATTCAAATTGCTGACCCGGGTGTGGCTATCCTCAGGCATGGCCGCCGATCTCTAGAATAGCGTGGCGGATGCCAATCAGCTGCTTGCCTCGCGGGGAGAGGAAGACGAAGCTCGGACGTTCTTGGCATAGTTCGGAGCCCCTGAGCGTCCTCCTCTGCTGGTGGAGTAGCTGAAACAGCTAATGGAGATGCACCAGATGGCGAGCCGACCATCAAGGACCTCTGCATCTGCTTATGGCCCGGCGGGCCACTCCCAGGCAGCTACTTCGGCTTGGTGCAACGGCCGATTGATGCTATGCCCCACCTCTACACCATCAAGTGCTCCTCCTGCATCGAAGGAGTCCGGATGGCCCTTGCCAAGGCCAAAGTGCACTGGCCAGGGCTTAATCCGATGAAGGTCGCCACCGACCCACCGCCGCCCGGAAAGGAGCACCGACGCCCCAAGGTTTACTTCTATGGAGTGATGGAGAGTGCGCGGGTGATAGTCGCAGTGTTCAGGCGGAAAAATATTTGAATGAGCTTGTAATATGTTCGAAGACTTGTTATAACTTGCAATGATATTAGTATCCACTATTATATGGTTTTGCATTCCTTTATAACTCCTGTATGGTTGTTTAATACTGAAAGATGCGAGTCCTCGACTTCATCCCCCACGTAGATACTACATGGGGTGTCTATGCCAATGCACTGTGGCCCTTAGCCAAATTACAGGAATGTGGGGACCCCGAATCATAAGTCGTGATCACCGAATGCATGTGTATAGTGATCCCAGATATCAATGCTCACTGAACACACAAAAGCTGAATAACAAGAGTCTTACATCCACATTTAACGTCTTACACAAATAAAGACTGTGAAGGTCAAGTCTTACATAGATAGGGCCACCCGGGCCAAACACTTAAATAGAACAAGCAGTTGAAATCTTGATCGAAAGCGTGAACCCATGCCATCTGCCTTAACCTATAGGCATTCTGACTGGGGAGCGTCCTAGTTCGCATGTTCGTCTCCAACGAACTCTTCAGCATACTCCTGTTCTTCCATGGCTGGCCAATTAAATAACCAGTGGCAAGCCAATGAGTACTTTGAATGTACTTGCAAGCAACCCAAGTTGTGGAACAAGGTAACAATGATGCATGATATAGCACTAAGTAGGTAATTTTGCGGAAAGCTAATTTTAAATGCAATGGCATGATCAAGTAACTAGTAAGCATGCATAGGCAGATATCCATATGGACCAGTTACAAATATCTTCATAAGTAGGGGTTGAACACCCCATGTTCATTCATCATGCTAAGTCATCAGACTTAGTTCAATTCCCATGCTATGTCATTGGACTTTGCTCATGTGACCTCTTTGTCACCATCACATCCATACTCACACCAAGTTTCCACGAAAACATCCGGACGTGGCATAAGCAGCACCACCCAACTATCCTTGACCGTGGACACGGCTATTCGAATAGTTTTACACTCTGCAGAGGTTGCACACTTTACCCACCAGACTCAGGGAACTTCCGTATCATCCACGACTCACGATATATAACATACCCGATGTAAGCACCCGAATAATGCCTTTCCCCTAGCGATACTAGCCAAAGAGTCCACTCGATTGGTACCCAACCCTCAGAATGTTCATCACACGAGCCTCGCTCTAACCGTACCATCCACGAGGGGACCAACGGTGTGCCCGGTGCCTGTAAAGACATCGCATGACCGTACATACCGGTACGACCCCGTATCGAGAGTGACCACGCCACTCCCGCCACTAGTAATGCGGGCTCCTTGTCAGTACCCACCAAGGTAATCAACAAAGCCCCGTCCCATAAGGGGTATCGTGGTTGTGCATGTAAGGTTGGGACGGTCAACAAATCTTAAACCCTCCGTTTTTGGGAAAACACATCCTTATCTTGTTCCGGCACACCACTTCTTTTTCAAGTGGTCACCTATATAATCATCATCTCCCTCGGGCATTAGTGGCACCCGACGGGGTTTTCGAAAAATTCAATGAAATCATTTCATTATTTTCCATCACTATGCATAAATACCATCCCTTTTGCGTAGCATCTACTAGCATCCTATCTACACCCACCCGCATAACCCTCATAAGTTGGTAGGGTGATGCACAATGCAAGTGTCAATGGTGAAAGTTTCCGAAGTAACCCATCGGAGGGGCCATTACTCCACATGATCAAATATGACAAAAGTAAAGTCCTATATGTCATGCAATAAAATGGTTTCTTGAAATGGTCAAAGGGCCGCTTGCCCGGCCAACAAAGTCTTCGGGGTCTTCGAAGTCTTCGGGTCCAACTTCTTCTTCAACAACGCAATCTATCGTCGCGAATAAAAGTGATGAAAATACGCATCACACAGAAAACAGAGCACTCAAGCTACTAATAAAAATGCTACCCTACTCTGATAATTACTAAAGACTACAATAAAAATGTTTGTTTAATATTTTGCTATAAAAATCATTTTTAAAAACTATTAAACAGAGGCAGATAATGCCTAATAGGGTTTTTAAAATTAAAACAGTACTTAAAATGTTTTCAATTTTTTTTACAAATGGCACTAATAAATTCTAGGGAATATTTCAAGATTTAAGGTGGAAGAATATTTGGATTTAGATTTAATTTTTGCCCTGTTGAATTTTTGGAAGATTAGAGAAAAAGAAAAAGGGAAAAGAAAAGGGCACAGTGCCCTGGCCAGAGGTGGCCAGCAACTGGGCTGGCCCAGAGGCCAATCAACCCAAGAGAACCGATGCGCGCGCGCATTCGAACCTGACGGTTGGGGCCCGAAGGCTAGCGACAGAGAGAGGAGGGGGAGGGAGGTGAGGATGATAGGTGGGCCCCGCCTGTCATCTTCAACCTTGCGCTAGGGAGGCCGGCGCGCTCACCAGCGACGATACAGGGCACGACGATGGCATGCGAAGGCGGGGATGAGCTCAGCGTCGACCTGTCGTTCCTCTAGAGGTCGAAGGAGTGCCAGAGGCGGTCGGAATCGTCGGTGATGAGCTCCTGCGGTGGAGGATGCTTCCGGAGGGTTCGCCGGGGCCTCTCTGAGCTGCAAACAAGACCGGGGTGAGGGGGAAATGGGTCAGGAGAGCGAGGGGAGTCCAGCGGGAGAAGAATGGGGACCGGAGGGGGCGCTACCAGGAGATCGGCGACGAGGTCGCCGTGGCGGTCCTCGGATCGATCCCGAGCGCAGAGGCTTCGGGAGGTCTCCAGAGCGCGCAGGGGTGCTACTTGGGAGAGGAGAGAGTGATCAGAGGGGAGAGAGAGCTTGGGGAGGGCCTTAAGTAGGCGTCCCTTGGTTCACCGAGCTTTGGTGCGCTCGCAAGCTCATGGCTGGGGCCAGAGGCCATGGGAGAGAGAGGGGACGATTCAGGGGTGTTCCTGGGGCTGGTCTAGGCCCTGGGGAGGGAACAGAGAGGGAGAGATGCTCGTGCGTGTGAGGCTGCGAGTTGGCCAAGCCGGGCGGCGCTCGGCACGCGTGGGGAGGGCTAAGAAGAGAGGAAAGAGAAGGGGCGGATCGCCTGCCATGCTGCGGATGTCGAGGCTGACCAGGGGGACAAGGTGGGGTGGGCCGAGGCTATCAGGAACGCTTGTTGGGCAACGGCTACAGTGTGGGTGCGCACTGTAGCACGCTCCAGAGTGCGAACCTTGCATACCAAGGCATTCCCTTGGCATTTTCTGCGCGGCCACCTATGCCCAGAGGATCCATGGGAGGAAAACAAAGCCTAGGGGGCTTAGGGAGGCATCTGTGATGCCTTAGGGTAGAAGAAAAGGGGAGATAGGGAAGAAATGGTGTTGTCTGGTTTTTTTTACCCACCTACCAGTGGCTTGGTGACTTGGGATTCTTACTAAGGGTGCTTGGGCATTGCCAGGAGGTGTGGTAAAAATTTGGGGCAAGGGTAAAAGAGTAAGGGGTGAAAATGGTGGTTTTAAGAATGGACCAAAAGGTGTTTGATAGGGTTTTGGGAAAGAAATATTTACCAACTCACTGAGATATTCAACAGGGTCAAGGGCGGTAAAAATGAGAGGATTCACCAAGTTTGAGCCCAAGAGAGAAAAGTTGACAATGTAGACTTGGTAAACCCTAGAAATTAGCAGAATCAGGTTTCTGTAGATCCAGTGATGCTAGGCTTTTAACCTTGATGCACCACTTAGTGTGGCATCACTAACTGCTCATTAGAGCATGCCCACAAAGTTTGGGGTTAAGGGGAGAAACTTCAAAATGTAAAGTTGCTCAAATTTGAATCCGAACAGGATGGTTTGATGAACCAAATCAACTTGGATTGAGATGAAACTTTCCAAGATCATCACCTATGATAGTGTTAACTTGCTGGAAGCTTCCTGGAATTTATTGAGAATATTTCTTATAGAAATATTTCAAAAGCTTGGTTTGAACAAAAAGGGTTTTGAGGGGTTTTGCCCATGATTTGAACATGCCCTTGTGTTGAAACTCATATATATGGAAAATATATGTCCACTTAGTTTCCTTGAATTTTCTCAAATATTTTAAAAGCATTTAAGTAATTTTCCCTATGAAAGACCATTTCGGGTCTTAAGAAAAAGCCTTTAAATAAAATATGAGAATAATCTTTAAAATTAATATTTGGTGGTTTTGGAAAGTCTTATATATAGTGAGTTTGAAGTAAAGCTTTTGGGGAAGAAGAATCCAGCTAATATGAGGACTTGTAGTGCAAACCTCATCTCAGGGTTTTTTGAAAAACTAATTTGAATAAATGCTTTTTTGGTAAGAATAAAATTTGATAAAAATAGTTTTGGGCACTATTCACATGGCATTATCATTGGGCAAGAGGTTTGGGTCAAGGAAGATGAATATGAAGTAGAATAGAATCTAGGAGTGCCACAACCACAATCATCAAGCAAGCAACCATCATTGCAAACAAGCATAGGTACTTTGAAATTTTTTTAGTTGGTTCCAAATTTTATAAACCCAATCATGTCAAGGTGATACAAACATAGGGTGTGACAGACCTTCCCCCCTAACAAGAATCTCGCCCCTGAGATTCCTAGGCTAAGCGCTAAAAAGACAAGGGAACTCATATCTTGGATAGTCTTCATGCTCCGAGGTTGCTTCAGCTTCAGTATGGTTACTCCACTGGACCTTGAAGTACTTGATGGTGCGGCTTCGGGTGCAGCGCTTGGCTTCATCCAAAATGCGAACTGGCCTCTCATGATAAGTTAGGTCTGGCTGAAGGTTGATGGCTTGATTGTCGATGTCCTTCTAGAGGTCGGGGTGGTTGGGAACTTGCAGACACTTCTGGAGTTGTGACACATGAAAGACATTATGCACATCCGACAACTCGGAAGGTAACTCTAGCTTGTAGGCAACTTCTTCACGCGTAGCGGTGATCTTGAAGGGGCTAATGTATCTGGGTGCGAGCTTTCCTTTGATGTGGAAACACTTGGTCCCTTTGAGAGGTGTGACACAGAGGTAGACATGATCTCCGACACAGAAGTTCACTTCTCGGCGGTGAGAGTCGGCGTGGCTCTTCTATCTTGACTTGGTGGCCTCCAGGCATTCTCGGACGAGTTGAACTTGCTCTTCTGCTTCGCGGAGGATATCTGGGCCAAAGACTAGTCCTTCTCCGGTCTCTGACCAGTTGAGGGGAGTACGACACTTGCGTCCATACAACACCTCAAATGGTGCCATCTGGAGACTTGACTGATAGTTGTTGTTGTAGGAGAACTCGGCGAATGGTACGCAATCTTCCCACTTGGCTCCATATGCTAAAACACACACGTGGAGCATATCTTCGAGTATCTGATTTACTCATTCTGTTTGCCCACCGGTCTGGGGATGAAAAGTAGTGCTGAAGGAGAGCTTGGTTCCCATAGCTTCTTGAAACTTCTTCCATAATCTTGAGGTGAACTGGGTTCCTCGATCTGACACGATCTCCTTTGGAACCCCATGAAGACTCACGATGTGGTTGATGTAGAGGTTCACGAGCTGGCTTCCATCATAGGTGGTTCTGATGCGAATGAAGTGGGCTACCTTGGTCAGATGATCGACGATGACCCAAATGGAATCATGCCCCTTACTCGACCTTGGTAAACCGGTGATGAAATCCATCCCGACTTTATCCCACTTCCATTCAGGCACTTTGAGAGGTTGCAATAGCCCAACGGGTCGCTGGTGCTCAACCTTGACTCTCTGTCATATGTCACACTTAGCAACGAACGTGCCTATCTCCCATTTCATGCCATGCCACCAGAATCTTGCCTTGAGGTCTTGATACATCTTGGTTCCTCCAGGATGGATGGAGTATGGAGTGTCATGAGCTTCTTGCCAGATCAGGTTCTTGAGCTCTTCTTTGTTGGCTATGTAGATGTGATTCCGAAACCATACCACTCCTTGTTCATCCACCGAGAATCCTAGGGCCTTGCCTGCCTTGATCTTCCTCTTGATGCCTTCGATGCTCTCGTGTCCCTTTTGAGCTTCCTTGATATCATCCATCAAGGTAGGCTTTGCTTCGAGGTTGGCAAGGAATCCTGGTGCAACCAGTTCCAAGCCGAAGCCTTCAAGTTCTTCATACAGGGTGGGTAGCCTTTCCTTAATCATAGCATTCAAGGAACAAGCCTTTCTGCTTAAGGCGTCTGCTACCACATTGGCCTTTCCATGGTGGTACTGAACACTGAGGTCGTAATCCTTGATCAATTCCAAACATCTTCGTTGCCTCATGTTCAATTCCCTTTGAGTGAATATATACTTCAAACTCTTGTGGTCTGTGGATATTTCACATCGCTTCCCCAGATGGTAATGTCGCCATGTCTTCAAGGCATGAACCACAACTGCCAACTCGAGATCATGTGTTGTGTAGTTCTCTTCATGCAGTCGTAGCTGTCTGGATAGATATGCTACAACTCTGCCTTCTTGCATCAGAACACCTCCAAGCCCGGTTCTTGATGCATCACAATATATCACAAACTCCTTGTGAATATCGGGGGTGGCCAAAACTGGGGCTGTGGTCAATCTCTTCTTGAGCTCCTGGAAGCTTTCCTCGCACTTAGCAGTCCATTCGAACTTCCTGTCCTTCTTCAAAAGCTGGGTCATGGGTCGGGCAATGCTTGAGAACCCTTCCATGAACTTGTAGTAATATCCCACGAGTCTGAGGAAGCTCCTGACTTCCTTCACGGTGGTTGGGGTTTGCCATTCAGTCACGGCTTCAATCTTGGAAGGGTCCACTAATAATCCTTCTGCAATCAGCACATGACCCAAGAATCCAACTTCGTGCAGCCAGAATTCACCCTTGCTAAACTTGGCATAAAGCTGATGCTCTCGAAGCTTCTCTAGGACCAATCTCAAGTGTTCCTCGTGTTCTTCTTCAGATTTGGAGAAGACAAGTATGTCATCAATGAAGACAACAACGAACTTATCCAAGTACTCCATGAAGACCTTATTCATGAGGTACATGAAATAGGCAGGGGCATTAGTTAACCCGAATTACATGACCGTGTATTCATACAGGCCATACCGGGTTACAAATGCCATCTTCGGAATGTCTTGGGGTCTGATCTTTAGCTGGTACTACCCAGACCTGAGGTCGATCTTGGAAAACACCTTGGCTCCATTCAACTGATCAAACAGGTCTTCAATCTTGGGGAGTGGGTACTTGTTCTTTATCGTGACTTCATTGAGAGAACAGTAATCGACACAGAGTCTGATAGTTCCGTCCCTGTTTGACGCAAATAGAACAGGCGATCCCCAAGGAGAGGCACTTGGGTGAATGAATGCTTTTCTGAGCTGCTCTGCGAGTTGCTTCTTCAATTCAGCCAACTCTTCGGATCCCATCCTGTAGGCATTCTTATAGATGGGCCTTGATCCGGGCATAATCTCGATGATGAACTCAATGTCGTGGTCAGGAGGCATTCCGAGCAGCTCATCAGGAAACACATCTGGGTACTCACATACCACTGGCACTTGATCCAACTCAACTCCCGATAGGCAGTTAGCCTGAGGGGCTTGAGTGGAGGCAGGGTTGGGAACATACTTGACTTCCACTCCTTGGCTATTGGTCATGGTAACAATCCTCTTTGCACAGTCTAACATGCCTTGGTGCTTGGTTAACCAATTCATGCCAAGGATGACATCCAAGGCTGGTGAATCCAGAACTATAAGGTCTACTAGGAAGTCTACCCTGTTGATGTTAATCTCCACACCTTACAACCTATCCTAGACTTCATATCTTATCTCGGGGTTTGTATCAACATACGACTACCCAGGGGTGTAGATTTCATGCCACTCTCTAATGCAAACTTTTGGGTGACAAACGAATGCGAAGCTCCACAATCGAACAATACTGTTGCTGGGGTTGAGTTGATGAGGAACGTACCCAGTATGACGTGCGGGTCTTCCTAGGCTTCCTCTGCGATGACGTGATTGACACGACCCTTGCCATTGTTGGTCTGGTTGCGGGGAGCGGGGTTCCTTGGTGGTGCTCCACGGGCTTGACCTTGAGCAGGCGCATTGGGGCACGATGCATCTGGCTTCTTGTTGGGACACAACCTAGAGATGTGTCTTGGCTGACCACATCCAAAGCAAGCGACTTGTACAGGGTTGTTGTTGTAGTTCCTGCCACCGTTGTTGTTATTGGGGTTGTTGTTGTAAGTTCTCCTAGGATTGGCATACTGCTGAGGCTGGTAGCTCGGACGAGGTGCAGGAGGTCTAGCTTGGTGTGGCTGATAGTTTGGCTTGGCTGGGGCTGGCTGCCAGGGGCGAGGCTTTGGGTTGCTTGAGCTACCCTTGCTGATCATCTTGCGCTTGCGAGTGTCATCTATGGCATGACACTTGTCTTCCAGCATGAGGGCCTTGTTCACCAGGTCAAAGAAGGTACGATAGTCGCATATGATGAGCTGATACTGTAGGGTTTGTTGAAGTCCTTCCATGAAGTGCTCCTTCTTGGCAGTCTCTGTGTTGACGTCTTCAGGTGCATACCTGGACAACAGGTTGAACTTCTATAGGTACTCCTTGACAGAGCCACTTCCTTGCTTCAGTGCTCGAAATTCTCTCTTCTTGATAGCCATGATCCCAGAAGGAATATGGGCAGTGCGGAATCCTTCCTTGAAGTCATTCCACGTGATCACATGTTCTCCTTACATGACGTTGAATCCATCCCACCAAGCTCGGGCGGTGCCTCCGAGGTAGTGAGAGGCATACATCACCTTCTCACGGTCCTCATTGCAATTGACTAGTGCAAGGAGGTCCTCGATGGTGCGGATCCAGTCATCAACATCCAATGGTTCAGCAGTCTTGGTGAAGGTTGGGGGCGAATTCCTCATGAACTCAGACAGGGTGGAGCGGCCATTGCCGTTCGTGCCTTGCTGCTGGTTGTTCACAAGGGCCTAAGCCATCTGCTGGATAGGAGCATTGTTGGCTTGGCGCTCCCCCCGGAGAACTTGGAGAAACTGAGCTATGGTCATGTTCTTCGGTGGAGGTGGTGGCGGGGGAATGTCGCCTTGTGGCTATTCCTGGTGTGAACGCATGCCATCTGCCTTAACCTACAGGCATTTTGACTGGGGAGCGTCCTAGTTTGCATGTTCGTCTCCAACGAACTCTTCAACATACTCCTGTTCTTGCTTGCCTGGCCAAATAAATAACCAGTGGCAAGCCAATGAGTACTTTGAATGTATTCGCAAGCAACCCAAGTTGTGGAACAAGGTAACAATGATGCATGATATAGCACTAAGTAGGTAATTTTGCGGAAATCTAGTTTTAAATGCAATGACATGATCAATTAACTAGTAAGCATGCATCAACACTAGGCACATATAATAAGGACCAGTTACATATATGTTCATAAGCAGGGGTTGAACAGCCCATGTTCATTCTTCATGCTAATTCATCGGACTTAGTTCAATTCCCATGCTAAGTCATCGGACTTAGCTCATGTGACCTCTTTGTTACCATCACATCCATACTCACACCAAGTTTCCACGAAAACATCCGGACATGGCATAAGCAGCACCACCCAACTGTCCTTGACCGTGGACACGGCTATTCGAATAGTTTTACACTATGCAGAGGTTGCAAACTTTACCCACCAGACTCGGGGAACTTCTGTGTCATCCACGACTCGCGTTATATAACATACCCGAGGTAAGCATCCGAACAATGCCTTTCCCCTAGCGATACTAGACAAAGAGTCCACTCGATTGGTACCCAGCCCTCACAATGTTCATCACGTGAGCCTCGCTCTAACTGTACCATCCATGAGGGGACCAACGGTGTGCCCATATCGAGAGTGACCACGCCACTCCCGCCACTAGTAATGCAGGCTCCTTGCCAGTACCCACCAAGGTAATCAACAAATCCCCGTCCCATAAGGGGTACCGTGGTTGCGCATGTAAGGTTGTGGCGGTTGACAAATCTTAAACCATCCATTTTTTGGAAAACACATCCTTATCTTGTTTCGGCAGACCACTTCTTTTTCAAGTGGTCACCCATCTCATCATCATCTCCCTCGAGCATTAGTGGCACCCGACGTTTATTTGAAAAAGTCTTTGGAATCATTTCATTCTTTTCCATCACTATGCATAAATCCCATCCCTTTTGTGTAGCATCTACTAGCATCCTATCTACACCTACCGCATAACCCTCATAAGGTGGTAGGGTCATGCACGATCCAAGTGTCAATGGGAAAAGTTTCGGAAGTAATCCACCGGAAGGGTCATTACTCCACATGATCAAATATGACAAAAGTAAAGTGTTATATGTCATGCAATAAAATTGTTTCTTGACATGGTGAAAGGGCTACTTTCCTGGCTCAACAAACTCTCCGGGATCTTCGAAGTCTCCGGGTCCAACTTCTTCGTCAACATCGCAATCTATCGTCGCGAATAAAAGTGATGAAAATAAGCATCACACAGAAAACAGAGCACTCAAGCTACTAATAAAAATGCTACCCTACTCTGATAATTACTAAAGACTACAATAAAAATGTTTTTTAATATTTTGCTATAAAAATCATTTTTAAAATTTATTAAACACACGCAGATAATGCCTAATAGGGTTTTTTAAATTAAAAAAGTACTTAAAATGTTTTCATTTTTTTTACAAATGGCACTATTAAATTCTAGGGAATATTTCAAGATTTAAGGTGGAATAATATTTAAATTTAGATTTAATTTGTGCCCTATGGAATTTTTGGAAGATTAGAGAAAAAGAAAAAGGGAAAAGAAAAGGACACATTGCCCTGGCCAGATGCGGCCAGCAACTGGGCCGACCCAGAGGCCAATCAGCCCAGGAGAACCGACGGGCGCGTGCGTTCGAACCTAACGGCTGGGGCCCAAAGGCCAGCGACAGAGAGAGGACGGGGAGGGAGGTGACGATGATAGGCGGGCCTCGCCTGTTATCTTTAACCTTGTGGCAGGGAGGCCGGTGCGCTCATCGGCGACGATACAGGGGACGGCGACGGCAGGCGAAGGCGGGGATGAGCTCAGCTTCGACCCGCCGCTCCTCTGGAGGTCGAAGGAGTGCCGGAGGCGGTCGGAGTCACCGGCGACGAGCTCCTATGGCGGAGGATGCTTCGGGAGGGTTCGCAGGGGCCTCTCTGAGCTGCAAACAAGACCGGGGCGCGGGGGGAACGGGTCAGGAGAGCGCGGGGAGTCCAGTGGGAGAAGAATGGAGACAGAAGGGGGCCACTACCAAGAGATCGGCGACGAGGTCACCGCGGTGGTCCTCGGCTCGATCCCGAGGGCATGAGCTTTGGGAGGTCTCAGGAGCGCGTAGGGGGGCTACTGGGGAGAGGAGAGAGCGACCAGAGGGGAGAGAGAGAGAGCTCGGAGAGGGCCTTAAGTAGGCGGCCCTCAGTCCATTGAGCTCAAGTGTGCCCGCGAGCTCGTGGCCGGGGGCGAATCAGGGGTGTTCCTGGGCTGGTCTAGGCCCTGGGGAGGGAAGATAGAGGGAGAGATGCTTGCGCGTGTGAGGCTGCGGGTTGGCCGAGCCGGGCGGTGCTCGACACGCGTGGGTGAGGGCAAAGGAGAGAGGAAATAGAGGGGGGCGACCGGCTGCCATGCTGCAAATGTCAAGGCCGACCAGGGGGACAAGGTGGGGTGGGCCGAGGCTGTTGGGAACGCCCGTTGGGCAGCGGCTATAGTGCGGGTGCGCACTATAGCGCGCTCCAGTGCACGAACCTTGCATGCCAAGGCATACCCTTGGCATTTTCTGCATGGCCACCTATGCCCAGATGATCCAGGGGAGGAAAACAAAGCCTAGGGGGCTTAGGGAGGCATTTGGGATGCCTTAGGGTAGAAGAAAAGGGAGAGAGGGAGGAAATGGTGTTGTCCAGGGGGGTAAATGGTGGGTTTTACCCACCTACCAATGGCTTGGTGACTTGGGATTCTTACCGAGGGTGCTTGGGCATTGCCAGGAGGTGTGGTAAAAATTTGGGGCTAAGGGTAAAAGAGTAAGGGGTGAAGATGGTGGTTTTAAGAATGGACCAGAAGGTGTTTGACAGGGTTTTGGGCAAGAAATATTTACCAACTCACTGACATACTCAACAGGGTCAAGGGCTAGGTAAAAATTAGAGGATTCACCAAGTTTGAGCCCAAGAGAGAAAAGTTGACAATGTAGACTTGGTAAACCCTAGAAATTAACAGAATCAGGTTTCTGTAGATCTAGTGATGCTAGGCTTTTATCCTTGATGCACCACTTAGTGTGGCATCACTAATTGGTCATTAGAGCATGCCCACAAAGTTTGGGGATAAGGGGAGAAACTTCATAATGCAAAGTTGCTCAAATTTTAATCTGAACAAGAAAGGTTTTGGGATGGTTTGATGAACCAAATCAACTTGTATTGATATGAAACTTTGCAAGATCATCACCTATGATAGTGTGGACTTGCTGGAATTTTCCTGGAATTTATTGAGAATATTTCAAAAGCTTGTTTTGAACAAAAAGGGTTTTGAGGGGTTTTGCCCATGATTTGAAGATGCCCTTGTGTTGAAACTCATATATATGGATAATATATGTCCACTGAGTTTCCCTCAATTTTCTCAAATATTTTAAAATCATTTAAGTAATTTTTCCCTATGAAAGACCATTTCTGGTCTTAAGAAAAAGCCTTTAAATAAAATATGATAATAATCTTTAAAATCAATATTTGGTGGTTTTGGAAAGTATTATATATAGTGGGTTTGATGTAAAGCTTTTAGGGAAGAAGAATCCACCCAATATGAGGACTTGTTGTGCAAACCTCATCTCAGGGGGTTTTGAAAACCTAATTTGAATAAATTCTTTTTGGGTAAGAATAAAATTTGAGAAAACTAGTTTTGGGCACTATACACATGGCATGATAATTGGGCAAGAGGTTTGGGTCAAGGAAGATGAATAGGAAGTGGAATAGAATCTAGGAGTGCCACAACCACAATCATCAAGCAAGCAACCATCATTGCAAACAAGCACATGTACTTTGAAAAAGTTTTAGTTGTTTCCAATTTTTTTAAACCCAATCATGTCAAGGTGATACAAACACAGGGTGTGACAAGGAACCTGAAGGCGATTTAGCGTGGCAGACTAGGCAATCAGACTATTGTGCTTTATCTCTTTCACTTAACCAAAGGGGCGTGAAAAGGACCGCAGGAAGCGTACGATTAGCCACTGGAGTATTTGCGATGTTCGGACGAACCGAGGCTGAAGCCGACATCATAGTATTTGCACAAAGGGAGAATTCCTCGTATAACATGGAATAACCGCTTACGAGGGTGAAGTATAATACTTCTAACTTGAGGTTCACAGATTGGATCACGCATAGTATGACAGTCCATTTTCGGCTTTCTCCCCTGAGGTGCTTGACCAGACTATCTGGAAGCACAATCGCAGGGTGCTCCCTTTGCCCTTTTAGCCGAACGAGCGGAACATAAAGGGGCAAGCACAGGAGCCGGGCAACCCAACTTAATGACCAAAGATGTAGTTTGGAACCGATGCATATAAAGCGAAATGCCAAGATGCCAAACACACAATGGTTAAGGCAATTTGTGTTTGAAACTAAGCTCCTGGTCTATTAGCCGGTGACCTCGAGTCATACCGAACAGGTTCATGAGAAGAGGGAGGGAAGGAAAAAGGGTATGCGCCAAAAACAGGGCAAATGAGGCATACTTCTTCCATGCAATTCCGCATGTCCTCAACAACTCTTATAACTTAGATTGCCGAAGCAACTGTTTCCATGTATGTGAAAGAAAATAAGAACTAAAGTCTTACAGGAGCCGTTGTACTAGGGGTCTTCAATTGGTGACCAGACGTCTTCGATATGCCCTGTTGCTAGTTGACTCCTGCTTTTAAGTGCGCCTTGATGGGTGTTAATGCGGGCGGATCTTGCGAAAAAATCTTGAGAGGCCATAGTGTTAAAGGTGAGCTTGACACCATGGGCAAGCTGTTTTAGGAGCGCCTGCATCTTGTTGAAGACGTGTTGATGGTGACAGTTCGGGACAACCGAACACCCATCGTAAGTTACCCACCGCTACCCATGGATTCTTAAGTGCGAAGTTATGCCTCCTCGGCACGCACTTTGCTGGTCCTGAGGTTGTGTGATGGGTGGTGAGTCCCTATTGAGGGGAAGAAGGAGGGTCAGAGTTTTCGATCTGAATCCGAACTCGCTTCCCAGCCTTTCGTGCCTTTATAGCGAATGCTGGAGCTTGCCGGTCGATTTTGTAGCTGAATTTGGCCATGAGTGGCAGTGCATGTTCCTCTATTCTAAGGGACCGCTCTGTATTGCCGTTAATAGTAATAACCCCCTTGAGGCCCGGCATCTTGAGCTTGAGGTATGCATAATGCGGGATTGCGTTGAACCAAGCAAATGCCGTCCGGCCGAGCAGCACGTGATAGCCGCTACGGAAGGGCACAATGTCAAAGATAAAGTCATTGATGCGGAAGTTATCGGGTGAGCCGAACACATCCTCCAGGGTTATAGATCCCATACATCGGGCCTCAACACCTGTGATCACTCCCTTGAAGGTAGTGCTGCTGGGTTTGATCCTTGACAGATCTATGCCCATCTTTTTCACCGTGTCTGAGTAAATCAGATTGATGCTATTTCCTCCGTCCATTAGGACTTTAGTGAGGTGATACCCATCTATAATGGGATCTAGGATGAGGGCAGCCAAGCCCCCATGATGGATACTGGTCGGGTGGTCACACTGGTCAAAGGTGATTGGGTATGCTGACCATGGGTTATACTTCGGAGCTACGAGCTCCACAGCATAAACCTCCCAAAGGGCCCGCTTCCTCTCCTTCTTAGGTATGTTGGTGGCGTATATCATATTCATCGTTTTGACTTCGGGAGGGAATTTCTTCTTACTGCCACCCATTGGACCCCGAGGCTCTTCTCCGTCCTTGCTGCACGAGCTTTTTCCCTGGTCTTCGGGTTGTATCTTGCCGGCCTGTTTAAACACCCTACAGTGCGATGTGTGTGATTGGCTGGCTTTTCCGAAGTTCCATGGATTTGGCAAGTCCTATCCATGATCTTCTCGAGCTGAGTGGGTCCGTCGCGATTGCCTTTAGGGGGCTTCTTTCGCTTCCCGGGTCGAGAGTTGCGGAATCCGGCGTTAACCGTCGTGTCATCGGTGTCGTTGCTATTGTGTCGGAATTTGTTCTTATTGCGCTTCGGCTTTGAGTTGCAATCCTGGGCTTCAGGTGCCACTGGATCTTCAGAATTGTGGTTGCGTCTTGCTAGCCAGTTGTCTTTGCCCGCGCAAAAGCGGGTCATGAGGGAGGTAAGGGTGGACATAGTCCGAGGCTTGTCCCGGCCTAGCTGGCGGGCCAGCCATTCATCCCGAATATTGTACCGGAAGGACGCAATGGCCCCAGCATTTGGACAGTCGACAATTTGGTTCTTCTTAGTTAAGAACCGATTCTAGAACTATTGGGCACACTTGCCAGGCTTCTGGATGACGTTACTGAGGTCGGAAGAGTCCGGCGGGCGGACATAGGTTCCCTCGAAATTAGAGCGAAACACATCTTCCAAGTCTTCCCAGCATCCTATGGAGTTTTGGGGGAGGCTGTCTAACCGGTGCCGAGCTGGCCCCTTAAGCTTAAGAGGTTGGTATTTGATGGCATGGAGGTCATTTCCTCGTGCCATATGGATACGGAGGAGGAAGTCCTCGATCCATACAGTTGGGTCAGTGGTCCTGTCATACTGTTCTATATTTACAGGTTTAAACCCTTCGGGGAACTGATGCGGCATTACTTCATCTGTGAAGCACAGTGAGTGAGCGGCGCCTCTGACCCGAGCTATGTCTCGCTTGTACTCTGCATCTGTATGGGGCCGGTTGCACTCCCGGGCTCTATGGTTTTGGTCGAAACATGGTCTATACTCTTCCCGTCTATCCGGTGAGTAATCTCTGGATCCGTAGATGGATCTTGTATGGCCTGCTCTATGATCTAAGTCGTCACGCAGGTCAAACCTGTTATTGGGTTCGAATGGCTCCTTACCCCGTCTTCGGGGCATCTCCAGTATATAACCGGTGTCATTGGCCGCTTTGTCACGCCCACGAGGAGGGCAGTCCGGCTTGTCATATGGGGTATGATGTGGAGACGGAGTGTCAGTGAGCTCATCGTCGAATTGTGGCAGCAACCTTCTCTGATGGTAGCTTTTGGGCTGGTTTGATAGACTAGTGCCGTATGCTTCCTCGGTTGAGAGGACTTTTGTCCATCGATCAGTGAGGTCAGCCTGTTCGGCTTTGAGTTGCCGCTCTTTGGCCTTTAGGCTGCGAGCCGTTGCTATGAGCCGCTGCCTTATTTCTTCCTGATCCTCAAGGTTATCAGGGATGTACAAGTCATCAGCTTCTGGTATGTCTTCCTCCTCGACCGGGGATGTTAATCGTCGCCCTTGGGGTCATTGACGACATCGGGGTTGTTTTGGTGCTCAGGTTTGTCTGAACCCTCTAATGGGTTCTCGGGGACATCGGGATTGTGTTGATCGGCGGGGGTGTTTGTGTCCCTACTGCTGATAATAGATCTTCTTCCCTTTTTTGCTTTTGGACCGCTTATGCGATTTCCGATACCTTGATGGCGCATCGCTTGATTTTTCACCGTCATTGTGAGGTGTATTGTCGCTATTGGTGGTAGGAGTATCCACCATGTAGACGTCATATGTAGAAGTGGCACTCCAATTCCCGATGTTGACGGGAGTGGGAGCATGGTCCTCTTCATCCATGTATTCTACCTCTTCAGAGGCATAGTCCAACACGCCGGCTAAGTCTTCGATGGTGGCTATCAAGTGGGTGGTGGGTGGGTCAAAAAATCCGTCCCTGCCTGAACTGTAACCGGGCTGAGCGTAGATCGGGGCCGGATCATCGGTGATCCTCATCAACGAAAGTTGTTCCAAGGCCTCGTCGACCGTTGAGGGCTCGGCCTGATCCAGCTATTCAAAAGTCATGGGGTTCACCCCCACGAAGTCCACCCATAGAGACTGTTCGTAAGGAATGTATATTCGGTCGCATGGTTTGATAGCCAGACCGGGATGAAGATCGGAGCGTCGCCGTGGGTGACCCCATCGGCGTGTCCGAAGAAGGGGCTCGAAGTTAAAGCCTCTGATCCCCCAGAGGCTATGGGCGAAACCGCGAGCTCAGTTAGTGACAAGTCGCCTCGAGAGTCGATGGAAACTCTAGGTTTTCGAATCTTACCTCCTGATTGGGGGCGAAGTTCTCCACGCGGCCTAGATGGTTGGTGGAATCAGCATGCATCACAACGCTGCCGAAGGCAAAGATCTATCCAGGGACGAAAACATCCATGTTGCGGACCTCTTCGTTGATGACAAGGTGAGGTTTTGATCCCATCTCGCTCACAGAGGAACTCTCAATGAAAGCACCAATGTCGGTGTCGAAACCGGCGGATCTCGGGTAGGGGGTCCCGAACTATGAGACTAGGATTGACGGTAACAGGAGACGAAGGGGACACGAGTTTACCCAGGTACAAGCCCTCCAATGGAGGTAATACCCTATGTCTTGCTTGATTGTATTGATGGTGTAAGGGGTTACAGAGTTGATCTACCTTGAGATCGTATGTCTAACCCTAGATGAGTTGTTCTGCCTCAATACCCTAAAACCCTTCAGCTTATATAGATGCCGAACGGCCTAGGGTTTACACATGATTGGTTACATGCCAAAGAGATAAACATGCCTATTTACTATATCAAACTTGGAGCGCAAGCCGTGTTCCTCGAAGATTCCATCCTATGAGCTGGGCCTTCACATCATCCAGTGTTCGGCGAGTAGCCCATATAGTCCGGCCCATAAACAACAGGCCGGCTATCCGAGGACCCTCCATATCTAGGACTCCCTCAGCCACTGACCACCCCAAGAAGACGAAAGCCGCCAGAACACTCCCCATATTATGCATGCCCACCATAAGCAGCGTGGATGTCTCCAGGACCCTCTGAAGATGGCGCAAGCCTCAACATCATCTCCGTGGAGGCCTTTGACGCGCTGCTGTTATCCAACGATTGACTCACGCCTTCAAGGCCCTTCTCTGGGGTGGTCTGGAGGTCCATCATCTCCGTGGGACGGGTGCGCCTCCCCGTCACCTTCGGCACCTGCTCCAACTTCCACACTAAGTAGGTCGACTTCGACGTCGCCCACATCCACCTTCCGTACAACCCGATACTTGGCTACCCTGCCCTCACCCAGTTCATGGTGTCAACACACCCGGGCTACAAGGTCGTCAAGATGCCCGAGAGCGATGACGTCCTCACCGTTGTGGGAAATGTCAAGGACGCGTCGCACGTGCTCAAGCTCACCTACAAAGTGGCGGCCGCATCGCGCCCCAGTGCCGAGGACGCTGTGCGGGCCACGGAGGACTTCAGAGGTGACCTCGATGTCGCATCGGTAAAGAAGAGGCAACTATTCTCCCAGAGTTGGGCGGAGACGAAGCGGATGCCCGTGGACGAAGGAAACCCTGTCCCTACCTTCACCATTGGCATCGACTTTCCCCAGGATCAAGAGGAGGTGTTGGTGCCTTTCCTTCGTGGAACAAGGACGCGTTCACATGGAGCGCCTCTGACCTAGTGGGGGTCCCGAGGGATGTGATTGAGCACCACCTCATTGTGTGCCCGAACGCGTGCCCAATCAAGCTAAAGGCGAGAAGGGATGCTCAAGAGAAGCAGGCGTTCATTGCCCAGGAGGTCAACAAGCTGAAGGAGACCGGGGTCATCCGGGAGGTGTGCTACCCGGAGTGGCTAGACAACCCGGTGGTCGTTCCGAAGAAGTGCGGGAAGGAGTATATGTGCATCGACTTCATGAGCCTCAACAAAGCCTTCCCCCAAGACCCATTCCCGCTACTGCGCATCGACCAGATTGTGGACTCCACCATGGAGTGCGACCTCCTATGCTTCCCGGGCGCTTCCTCGGGCTACCATCAGATTAAAATGGCAGTGGAGGACGTCGAGAAAATGGCCTTCCTCACGTCGTGGCTCTTCAAAACCTACGCGACACTGCCCTCTGAGGACCTAGTGCCACGAAGTGAAGTGCTCCCCCTAGTGCCGCCCTTGGGGGCTCCAGACTGTGGCCAGGCCTCAGGAGCCTGACTGCTCCTGGCACTAGAGCCTCAGGCCGGCGACTGGATGCAGGAGTCCAAGGCGTACCTACTTCACGACACGCTACCGGAAAAGGAGGAGGACGCGGAGCGCATAGCACGGCAGGCCACAGCCTACTGTTTGCAAGATGGTGACTAGTATCGCAGGCGCCTGAACGACGTTGCGCTGTGATGCATCTCCAAGGAATAGGGGTGCGAGCTACTGGAAGACATCCACGGAAGGGACCGCGGGCACCACTCCTCGTCATGCACCCTTACAGGGAAGGCGTTCCGATCAGGCTTCTACTGGCCCTCGGTGCTTAACAACGCCATCGAGTTGGTCCGATCTTGCGAGGCCTGCCAGTTCCATGCCAAGCAAATTCACCAGCCCGTCCAAGGCCTCCTGACCATCCCACTCTCCTGGCCCTTTGTGGTCTGGGGGCTGTACATACTGGGGCCCTTCCCGCGGGCAGCGGGCGGGTACCGCTACCTCTACGTCGCCATGGACAAGTTCACCAAGTGGGCAGAGGTGGAGCTAGTGCACACCATCCCGACTGGATCGGCCGTCAAGTTCATCAAGGGCATCGTGAGCCGATTCGGCATCCCCAACCACCGATAACGGTTCACAGTTCACAAGTAAGCTCTTCAAGACTTCTTGCGCTAACCTTGGAACGCAGATTTGCTACGCCTCGGTAGCCCACCTAGGAGCAACGGCCAGGTGGAGCGCACCAACGCGGAAGTCCTACAAGGCCTCAAGATAAGGAGCTTCAAGAAGAAACTCGAGGCTTGTGGCAGGGATTGGGTCGATGAGCTCCAGTGTGTACTGTGGTCCATCCGCACCACCATGAATTAGACCACCGGCGAGACCCCATTATTCCTTGTCTACGAAGACGAAGCCATCCTCCCCCACGAGGTCAAGCACTGCTCCCCGCGGGTCTTGGAATTCGATGAGGAGCGTCAAGGTGCCGCACGAGGAACAGACCTTGTGCTTGGGGAGGAGGCTCGTCGCCAAGCCTCGCTCAAATCTCCGAGGTATCAGCAAGCGCTACGGCGCTATCACTGTCGTAATATCCGCTCTAGACCCTCGAAGTCGGAGCCCTCGTCCTGAGGCGGGTTCTCTCCAGGGAGGGCTTGCATAAGTTCTCGCCCATGTGGGAGGGCCCGTTAAAGGTCGCTCATGTCTCCAGGCCTGCTGCCGTGCGCCTAGAGACTCAGGATGAGGTCCCCATCCACAATGCCTAGAACATCCATGTCACGCCCAAGATGCGATCCTATCCTTATTTTGGCACGAGGGCCTTGACACGGATAGAAGCGCATCTCGTCGTTTCACAAGAATGGATATCATTACAAGTACATGTACAGAAGAAATGAGTATATGGAATTGGCTTACACTCGCCACAAGATACATCAAGGTCACATCAATACAAAAACATGTTCAAACATCATATAGAAGAGCAGGGTCCAACTATAGACGAAATCAAACGATAAAATGACATCCATGCTTGCTATCCCAGGCTGCCGCCTAGAACCCATCCTAGATTGACGATGAAGAAGAACTCCAAATCAAACAAGCATCGCTCTCACGTCAAAGCATCGCATTACCTGTACCTGCAACTGTTGTTGTAGTAATCTGTGAGCCACAGGGACTCAGCAATCTCATTTCCAAGGGTATCAAGACTATTAAAGCTTAATGGGTGAGGTATGGATAAGTGGTGAGGATGCAGCAAGTAGCTAAGTATTTATTTGAGTGGCTAACTTACGAGTACAGAAAGTAAAGTGGGTGGTCTACGCATAACGGACGTGAACTAGCAATGATCACTAAGTGATCCTGAACACCTACATACGTCAAACATAACCCCACTGTGTTCTCTCTTGGATAAGAACTCACGAGAACAGACAATCACGGTTACGCACACAGTTGGTGTATTTTATTAGAGTTTACTTCAAGTTTGCTATGACCGGGTGTTAAACAAGCTTTCCAAGTTGCCACATAACCATGGGCATGACTTTCCAAAAGATTTAACCCTGCAGGGGTGCTCCAACTCGTCCATCACAAATTAACCATACACCGCGTTGGAATTCCTCAATCGCGGAATGACCCGTAGTATTTGCAGAATCCCGATGGAAAATCTCAACTTCGAGATAGCTCGAAGTGTCGTCAAAATACCACATGCAAGACGTTCGGGAAAGGTAAAACAAATCCAGCAAGGCCGCCCAGTGTGTCTACTAACCCGATAAGAGCCGTGTATCTCGTTCTCAGGACACAACCGGATGGGACTAGCTATAGGGAAAACAATTCCCCGAGTTTCCTCGAGGCGGCCCCGCAGGCAACCCGTTTTGAACCAACACTCATGAGGAGCACTGGCTCGTGTTGTTTATTAAAGATCCTCGGGGTCTGGAAAGTCCCTATGCAATTTTATTAGTTATTAGGCAAATGTAGTACCAATGTTGGGCCTTGCCAGACAAGCTTTATCCTAAAACGAAAATCAAGGGGGTCCCCATAACAACCCCGAGCATGTTAGGAGCGCTCAATATGGAACATAACACCGGTTCACAAGTAACTAGGCGCGGAAAAAGTGGAACAAAACATCAAGCAAAAGGCCAAGCCCGTAAGAGTGACCATGTTGCCACATGGAAGCAATTGCACCTGCAGCTAGAAACGATATAAGAATGGTTGAGAAAGCGGTAACATAGACAAATAAAGGTTGCTAGGAAGGTGGAGGGTTAGGGGCTTATCATGGCAATGTTGGGAGGCCTGACATACAAGTGGTAGGTATCGAGACATAAAGATGGAAGCGAGACAACTAGCATGGCAGTGATAGTTGTGGTATCAAGGGAAATGTGTCATCTTGCCCGAGATCCCACTTGGAAGAAGAACGAGTCCATGAAAAAGTCGAGCCAACATAGTCGAATGAATCCTCACACTGAATGTTTTTGGAACTGTATCGAGAAGGAACAATCCGAAAACAACAATAAACACATGATACACCACAACATATGCATGACATTATGCACAAACCAATATGATTCATGTCCATTTAATTATGCAAGGCATGGCATGGCAAGAACAACAAACAACTTCTACACATTAAGTGAAGTTCAATATGCAACAAGTTTCATATTGACGGAACTCCCCATTCGAATTATTTAGTTCACTCTTGTTTAGGTACTCATCAGTATTAAATGTTGTTAAACATGGCAAGAGGTGAAGCATAAGTAAACTACATTGCCTAGGCACTTTAAATGAGGTCGGAAGCAACGAATACCAATTCCAGAACGACCTCATATGCATATTTTAAGTTTGGTCCAGATCTGAACTAACCATATTTTAGAGTTGTTAAATAGCAAAATAAATGTCACCCTGAGATTCTACACATTTTTCTAGCCAAGTTACATATGTGGAATATTGTCAACGGAGCTGCGGTTAATTAGTTATGAAATAAATCATTTTAGCATGACACTTATGAAAATTGCATGAAAACAGAAACTTAAACATTTTAAACACATGTGAGAGTTGGATATTGTGAATCTACACGAAATTCCAGTCATTTCACATGTATAAAGTTTTTACATGCGATGCACGGATGAAAAGTTATTAATGCATGAAGAACGGGGGGTTTTCTGCAATTTTATTATTCACTGGTTAATTGTCAAATTCGTTAATAGGAAAAAAGGTAAT
The DNA here is from genome assembly GCA_022496015.1 of Hordeum marinum. NCBI lineage: Eukaryota > Viridiplantae > Streptophyta > Magnoliopsida > Poales > Poaceae > Hordeum > Hordeum marinum. Next base: position 165,325,781 of record CM039673.1, read on the forward strand.
GGGCCGAATCTGCACACTGATGGGCTCAACAGTGGGGGCGCAACATAACTAAATAGCTCCCATGATGTCTAATAGCAGAGATCACGGGCTTCGCGGGGATGCTCACTGTGGGCCTCGTGGGCCGGTTGGTGGGGCGGCTGGGCCACGGGCGAGGCCGCGCTGTTGGGCTGGCAGAGCACGGCCCACGCGGCGCTCCTGGTGATCGACGGGTGGATGACCATCTCGTTCTCCCTAAAGTGAATACGACGAGGGGGCACGATCCTTCGCCGGATCGGGAGCAAGAAGCAGCGGGGTTCGGATCCTCGCCGGATCTGGAGGTGGGGCACGATAGCGGTCCAGATCCAACGACGAGAAACCTTGGGGGCACGAATGGTGACTCCATGGCCGGCGGCTCCATGGCTGCTCCCTGGGCACAACAGGAGAGAGAGGTTGGGGGACAGGGAGAGAGCCACGGGTAGCCGGGGAAGGAGAATTGGGACGGCGACCTACACACAACTCCGACAGGTGCTGGTGGTCTGCGGGATTCGGGAGGCGAGGCCTCGGGGTCCATCGATCCCATCGAGAGGAGGGAGATTGGAGAGGTTAGAGTGCGGATATCCATGGACTCACATTAGTCATAAAGAACTCATATACTTATTGTGAGGCTTTATTATCTCTCTCGAAGTTAATGACTACCACATGCCCCTAGGGAGGAGGTTGGGAGGAGTTAACCATCGCATGCCCCGATTCGAACAACATAATGGGATTTCATTCCGGACAGAAAAATGCTCGCACCTCATCACCATGCCATGACTAATATTTAGATGAGAAATAAATAACAAACTTTAATACCTATATTCCTACTAACCAATGACCATGAACCTATATCCTTTCATATTACTACATCAATCTAATTAACCCATGTTTCATCTTTCCTGATCTACATGAAAGATTTGATTATACCCCCTTGAATACCTACCCTTTTTGGACTAGTCTTATAACATGTGCAAATTACCATTCCTTATGCATCATACTCTCAAAAAGAATTAAGGTGAAGCATTAGAGTTCAACTATTTCAATAAAATACCACCGCCACCATGCTCTAACAAGATATAAGTGAAGCACTAGAGCAACTGCCTAGCTCAAAAGATATAAGTGAAGCTAATGGAGTATTCTGACAAATTATGACGAAAGTGTATCTTTCCCGAAAAGTGTGTCCAGCAAATGATGATTGTGGAAAACTCAAAATAACATAAACTATAATACACGATGCCAAAGAAAAACTCATATCATGTGATGAATGAAAATATAGCTCCAAGTGACAAACCGATAGATTGGAGACGCAGGAGTGGATGCCTTCCGGGGCATCCCCAAGCTTAGACGCTTGGGTATTCCTTGAATATTACCTTGGGGAGTCTTGGGAATCCCAAGCTTAGGGTCTTGGTGCTCCTTATTCCTTCATTGTGGGGACCCCGACTCATAAGTCGTGATCACCGAATATACGTGCACAGTGATCCCAGAGATCAATGCTCATTGAACACACAAAAACTGAATAACAAGAGTCTTACATCCATTACATACCAGTTTACTAAAATATGGCCTTTATGGCTAAGTCTTCATATGATTGCAACAGAAATCTTCAATGATAGCGTGAACCCATCCCATCTGCCTTAACCCTACATGCATTCTTACTGGGAAGCATCCTAGCTCGCATATCCGTCACCAAGGTAATCTTCATCATAACCTGATCTTTCATGCCTGGACAATAAAATAACCAGTGGCAAGCCAATGAGTACTTTGAATGTACTCGCAAGCAACCCATGTTTGGAACAAGGCAATAACAATGAATCATATAGCACTAATAGGTAATTTTGCATAAAGCTAATTTTTAATGCAGTGACATGATCAAATAACTTGTGTAAGCATGCATCAACAGTTGGCAGATATCCATATGAACAAGTTACAACTATCATCATAAATAGGGGGTTGAACATCTCATGCTCAATCATCACGCTGAGTCGTCCATCTTATCTCAAGTGTCATCTCTGTGTCATCCACACACCCCCCACACACCAAGGTTTTAGGAAACATCTAGACATGGCTTAAGCAGCAGCACCCAACTATCCCTGACCGAGGACATGGCTATTCGAATAGTTTTACACTCTGCAGAGGTTGCACACTTTACCCACAAGACTCCGGGAACTTCCGTTTCATCTACGACTCGTGATATTTAACTTACCCGAGGTAAGCACCCGAACAATGCCTTTCCCCTAGCGATACTAAACAAAGATTCCACTCGATTGGTACCCAGCCCACATGATGTACATCACTCGTAGCATCCATGCAGGGACCAACGGTGTGCCCGGTGCCTATGAAGACAGCGCATGATCGTCCATACCGGCACGACATCATATCAAGAGTGACCACACCACTCCCGCCACTAGTAATGCGGGATCCCTGCCAGTACCCACCAAAGTAATCAACACAGCCCCATCCCATAAGGGGTATCATGGTTGCGCATGTAAGGTTGGGACGGTCGACAAATCTTAAACCCTCCGTTTTCGAAGACACACACACTCGCTTCCTCTGGTACACCACTTCTTTCTCAAGTGGTCACCCAACTCATCATCATCTCCCTCGGGCATTAGTGGCACCTGATGAGGTTTTCGAAAAGTCTTTGAAATTATCTCTTTATTCCCATCACCATGCATAATCCCGATGCCACTTCCGTAGCATCTAGTAGCATCCTATTTACTCCCACTGGCACAACCCTCATAAGGATGGTAGGGTCATGCATGATGCAAGTATCAATGGTAAAATTAAGGGAGGCATCCCTCTGAAGTGGTCACCACATCAACAAGATCAACTACACAGAAATAAGTGTTATATGTCATGCAAATAAAAGGGTTCTTAGTCATGGTTAAAGGGCTTCTTGCGTGGCTTGGCAAAGTCTTCGAGGTCCACACTTCTCATCCAACTCCGAGCACTCCGTATGTCTTGTCAACTACCGTTAGTAAACAACCACAATAAGCAACACAACAAGCATAAAATAAAGGTGCTCTATAAATAGGAGTTTTATTTTTTTGGACACCTCTGGTCACAAGCAAAATAATCAAGGAGATTTCATAGGATGTGGATCAAGTTTTTTTTGAATGGTGGAAATAGATGAAATGTTGATCCTACTTGAAGTCTACAGAAAACATTTTATAAAAATGGGTGAATGCACCCATCTAATAGGGCATGATTTTAGAAACATTTAGGAAGTGGCACTGCTTTTGGAGTTGGGATGAATTCTCTAGGATTTTCCTAATATGAAATTGATGGAAAATGGGCCATTTATTAGATTCAACAGAATATGTGCATGGTAAAAATGTTCACCATGGCTAACTAAACAAGGAATGATTTTTGGAGTATCTAGGAACTCTAATCACACCATTTGGATTAGATATGAGTGCCCTAGGGATTTTACAAGTGGGGTATTTCAAAGTTCAAATTCAAATTTGAATTTGAACCCTACATAAAAGTTTACAACGTCAAATTTGGAGGTCAAAAGAATAATCTAGAATTAATTTAGTCTCTCTAGAAAGGAAAAACAAAAAAAGGTTTTATACCTAAATAGGCATAAGTTGCGCACTGAGCACAACTTAGCTCCGTAGCACACATGGCCGGCCTAGCGTCTCTGCAACGCGCATGTACATAGCCACATCATAGGCGTATTCCACAGAATACGTCTTCCTCGCGGGAAGGCGCACATAAGGGGTGGCGCCTCCACTTATGCGCGAACCCGGCCATTGGGTCACCTACAGGTAGGGCCCACCTGGTAGGCTCATCCTCCTCCTCCCGCTCGGAGAGAGACGAGGCAGGGGAGGAGGGGCCGAGCGGACCCGGCGCTTGCCCCAGCGGCACCGACAACTTCCGGTGTTGCTTCAGCCATCCTCGGGCGCAGGGGAATGTGACGCCCCCATCCCCGTGCCGCACGGACGACAAGGGCCACCAGAACAATGACGATGACGGCAGGCGGACAACAGCAATGATGAGCTTTAACAGGGCGGTGCAGCCGGGGAGAAAAGGGATGGATTAGAGGGGAGAGGTGTAGAGCAATGCTAGGTGGCATGGCAGGGACAGGAGGGGAAGGGAGCGACTGCGGGGCTTGGATTTGAGCTGCGGCCAGCGAAGGAGCTTCTGACGGGGGAGAGGACGTAGGGAACTGGGTGGTCCGGGCGGTTCATGGAGTGGAAGAGAGAGCAAAGGGGAATAATAGGGGGCTCCGGAGCGAGCTTTTGGGTGAGGACAACTAGAGGGTGCTCAGGCGCGCCTCGGATGCCCTCGGGCATGGCGAGCACGCGCGATAGAGAGGCCTTGGGGGTTTGCTGATGTCGGGGAGGGGCATGGGAGGTGGAGGGGAGGTTCTTGGCGTGTTGAGGGTGCCCTGCAGAAGCTGGTTGCGAGCAACAAGACAAGGCGATGGACAGAGCAGGTCTTTTGCATGCCAATGGCGTGTTCACCATGTCACAACATGTCTAGAGCAATCTTTTGATCGGGCAACTTTGTCTGGAGTGCACGACATGCATGCACGAGAGCATTGGTGGGGTTTCACTTCCTATGGATCTAGGTGGGGTGATTTTCCACAAGGGACAAGTTTGCAGCAGAAAATTTGGGGGCTAGCTCAGGGGGTTTTACTGAAGAGAATAAGGGGTAAAGAGTTGTTTGGGTTTCTGAGGTATGGAAGGAGTACTAGCACCCTAAGTTTCAGCTCAGGGAGACAAGTATAACAGGTACTTGTAGTATAAAGCCACATTTGTTGCCATAATGTAGGTTTATATGGAATGCTCACATTTCCCACGAGAGCCTGCCATGTTTGGGTTTGGTTTGATGCATAGGTATGCAAGTGAGGTTGTAGAAAAGTTTGGGGTCATTAGCATGAACAGAATAGTGGGGGAGGGGAAGAATAGGCCTCCCTTGGTAAAAAGAGAAGGAAAAGAGAGAGTTATCCCCCAATAATTGATCAGAGGCCATGGCAAGGTTACTATAGGTAAATTGGGGTTAGAAGATACTATGGTAAAAAGTTGGAGGCAAGGGGAATATGTTTGGGTCAACTATGCTTGTCCACTAGTTTATGGCTAAAGGTGTTTGTGCTGTGATTGGTCTAGGCATTGGAATCCTATGACCTTGAGATTTACTAGGGGTAAATGGTAAGTACATTTGGTCCTGATCACAAGTTTGGAGATGATTTTCTGAAAGTTTGCAATGTAAACATGGTAAACCGTAGGATTCAAAAGAATCAGGTTTCTATAGATCCAGTTGGGTTAAACTAATATCCTTGATTCACAACTTGGTGTAACATCATTATTTGGGTATTAGAACATGTCAACAAAGTTTGGAATCAATAAGAGAAACTTCACAATGTAAAGTTGATCAAATTTGGCTCTGGACAGGAATGGTTTTAGGATATTTTGGTGAACCAAAACAATTGGGATTGATATTAAACTTGGCAAGAGGATCACATATATCATGTGTGACACTCTAGAATTTTCCTGGATTTATTTGAGAATATTTCTTATATAAATATTTCAAATCCTTGAAATAGGCAGAAATGGTTTCGAAGGGGTTTGTCCAGTATTTTGAACATGACCATGTGTTGAAACTCTTATATATGGACAATATATGTCCACTGAGTTATCCGAAATTTTGTCAAATATTTTTAAAGCATTTAAATAATTTTCCCTATAAAAGACCCTTTTTGGTCTTAAGAAAAAACCTTTATATAAAATAGGAAATAATCTTTAAAATAAATATTTGGTGGTTTTTGGAAGCCTTATATATATTGGGTTTCAAATAAAGTATTCGGGAAAAAGGATCCACCCAATTTGGTGACCTGCAGTGCAAATCGCAAATCAGGGGGTTTTGAAAATCTAATTTAAATAAATGCTTTTTGGCCAAAATAATATTTTGTTAAAATATTTTTAAGTCCTACTCACATGGCATGATCATTGGACAAGATTTGGGATCAAGGAAAAAGGGTTCTTGAGGGTAGGAGGATGTTTTGTGAATTATAGAGCACCAGCAATCAATCAAACAAGCAAGCAAATCAACACACAAGTCAAGCATTCAAATGCACACAAAAGTTTTAATTGGCCCTAATTTTTGAGTCATGTTAACTTAGTCATGAGGTAAAACACAGGGTGTGACATTCATCTATCATTTTCTCACCAAAAACTTGAAAACTTCAGGACGCAAAACTCAACAAAACCTCGTGAGATCCATTTGTATAGTAGACATATTAAATACTTTAGGTACTGTCAAATATTGATTCATATTTTATATTGGGAAATTTTTGTTTTTGCCTCTCTAGATTTTCCCAAATTTTCTTATGCCACTCTAGATTTTGACATTTCACTTTTGGCACTCTTAGCTTTTGAGAATAATCACAATTTGGCAAAAGCAAAGTAATTTTATTTCATTCTGTCTACTCTTAGATTTTGTAAATTATCACAATTGCCACTCTGATTTTTTGTTTTTCCCAATAATTGACAATTGTGATAATTGTCAAAAACTAAGAGTGACAAAACACTACTAGGAAATAGCTTATAGGTAGAATATTACCAGTAGCACCTCTTAGGGACGGGACACTACTTTAAGTACTATTAGTGATATGCATAACAAGCGCTACTGGTATACATTATCCTCAACTCTTGATCGAAGATAGAGCACTACTGCTAAGTGGGCCACACCGTGCCCCCATGTTAGGATATGATAACAGCGCTCGACGCATACCCCACGCTACAACAAAAGCCATAGCTATAGCGCATTGCTAGCAAAACATGCTACCAATACTCTTCTACCGGTAATATGGTGGGGCCTTATTAGCAACAACGCTTGTTTAAAGCTAGCACTACAACTAGGACGGCTAGCAGTAGCACTTTTCTTTACCCAACTGACGGGGTTATACCCCTAGGTAGGCCAAAGCTAAGGGGTTCTCCCCTCGCTTCAAGAAAAATCACGCTACCGGCTCACCCTTGGTCGGCTGGGCCACGACCGGCTGGCACGCTGCCGGTTGCCTCGCAGCCGGCTGGTGCACAGTCGGCAGGCTCGTTGCCGGCTGCCTCATGACCAGTTGGTCAAGGAGCCGGCCATCCGACCCCCGGCCGGAGTATGGCCGGCTGCCTCCAGGTCGTCTCTTCCGTTGACCTTCGGACGGACGAGCTCCCATCCCATCGCTTTGCGTGCACGTACCTCGACAAGACAAGACCCCCACGACGGACCCCGGCATGGCCACAGTGACCGTTGACATGCGGGTGTGCATGGCTATAGTCCAGCCGGTTGTACCGCTGACCTCGAGTGACCGCGACCGAGCGAGGCAATAGTGCCAACATGCCTCAACCTACTCCATTACCTGCCCCCGCGTGGCTACAACGCTGCCAGCCGTACTAGAGACCTCGGCCGATAGGCGCTAGGCGACACCACTTGAGGCGGCCCATGCCGTGGCAGGTGAGTTTGGGCCAATCGCGGGACCCGCCGACGGGCCCTACTAGACGATGGGACCGCACAACTGGTAGGCCCTATCGACGATGAGACGGCTCAGCGGGTGGTCCCCCTGGCCAGCCGGAGAGGCTCCCAGCCGGGTCCCCCCAACCAGCACTTCAGAGATTGTAAGCCAGGGGGTTGGCCTATAATGCCCCTGAGCCCCCCTTCATGCAGGGGACAAACACTCTCACATGGACACGCGGGAACACTTCCTCTCACATCCACTTATGTAGCAAAGGAAGAGGAGCCGGCTGCTCCTTCTTCCACCTTTAGACAATAGCTCAAGGAGCACCATTGTAACCACATCCATCTAGCAACCTAGACCAAGGAGGACTGGGGGTATTACCTCCCATGGAGGGCCCTGAACCTGGGTACATCGTGTGTCCACCACCGGTGGTGCCCAATACAGCTCCTGGAGGCTATCAGCTTCCTCTGGCCCCAACCAACTTCGATAAGCCTACCCATGGCATCTGTCGTGAGAAAACGATGACAGTTGGCGCCCACCTTGGGGCCGTACGCGGCGCCGGACGGAGTCATGCTCCGGGCAGGACCCTTCGCCAGCTCCTCCAGCGGCTCCGCATCCGGATGGAACCGCATGCGCGTGGGGCTTGCTCCAGCAGGCCCTGCGGGCAGCGATGTCGGCTTCCCTGACGAGCGCCTTGGCGGCGACCTCATGGTTGACATGCTGCACTCACCGAGCACTTCGGCAAGCTCAGTCTCGCCGATGAGCCAGCGGCCAACGAGTACACTAGCCAGGTGCTCAACTGCGCCGACCCGCCCATGTCCATGGGTGCATTCGCTACGGGCGAGGCCCGCGGCTCTCACGTCCAAGTGTGAGTGATGGTGACCACTTCATACACCTCTTATGGCTAAGCGAGGGTCGAGGCCTAGCCGGCCGCTGCCCGCGCTAGCACCTCGGACCCACTCGGCGCTACCGTCAGGGTCTAAGCACTCCCATCGCTCTGACGGCGAACCCAGACACCATGGTGGTCGAGCTGGAGGCGGCTCGCCGCCTGCTCTTCAAGGACACCACCGCCCTCGTGGCTGAGCGGCGCTAGATGGAGGCCTCTCAACGGGAGTACATTTCCGCTTATGGTCTCACCCCGGCTGGTACCGAGCCTAGCTAGCATGGGGCCGTGCGTGATTGCGGCCTCGTGATCGCGGAAATCCTTAGCGGCAACATGCCCATCTACGACACCCCCGCAGCCAACTTGCGGGCCGACAAGGTAGCCTACGAGGACCTGGATACCTTGGTAGGCGAAGAGCGCGCCTCACGCGAGCGGCACGTAAAATATCTCATCGACACCGCCAACTAGCAGCAACTCCTGCTCACCCTCGGCGGACTCGCCTCTGAGGGTCCTCACCTCGAGGGCGAGGGCATTGGGGCTGCTGTCCGTCAGCCGACTCAACATCCTGCTCCCCTCGCGTCTCCGGTCGACGGGCCGAGGGAAGCAACCCCCCGGCGCTCCCAGCTGCCCGGGAACGAGCAGCTGGCTGTGAAGCCGGCACAGCAACAATCCGGCCCGCAACAACCGCCGTGACAAGGTGCCAGCTGGCGGTAGCCAACACAGCCACAGGCACACTCCACCCACGTGACGGGAGCCGGCACGGTCGGTCCCGCCAACCGTCCGCCCGGAGCTCGCGGCCTGGATTGGACCACGGGTCCCCCACAACGTGAATGACGCCTGCCTCCGCCTTGACTGGCTGGTGCAGTCGGCCCTCCTCGAGGAGGAGGGCTCGATCGGTCCGGCATGCTTCGGCCCCCGGATTTGTAACGAGCCGTTTCCGACCGACTTCACCCTTACCCGAGACACCCCCAAGTACAACGGGGCCACCAAGCCCGAGGACTGGCTGATCGACTACTCTACCGCAGTCGGCATCGCTAGGTGGAACAATCACGTAGCCGTCCTCTATGCTCCCCTCATGTTGATCGGCTCGGCCCGCACCTGGCTTAATAGCCTATCAGCCGGTAGCATCAACACCTGGACTGACTTCAAAGAAGCGTCCGTCCGCAACTTCACCGGCACCTACAAACAGCCTGGCCGCCCCCGTGAACTAGCCATGTGCATTCAGGGTCCTGACGAGCCTCTCCACGACTACCTCACTCGATGGACCGAGATCCACATCTCCTGTGAAGGAGTGCACGAGGTGTAGGCCATCCAATACTTCATCAAGGGTTGCCGAGACGGCACCTACCTCAGGCACAAGCTCTTGTGCTTCGAGCGGCTACGCTAGCAGACCTCATGGCCAAGGCGAACAACTATGCCACGGTCGACTCCGTGATCCGGGTCAAGGGCACCATGCCCGCCAAAACAGTCTCGCCACCGGCGGCGTCATGACCGGCTGCCGACAACCGGCAGCCGCAGAACAACAAGCGCAAAGCCAACCAGCCCAACTCCTGCTATGGGATCCGGCAGGTCGCCACCATTGAGGAAGAGGAGTCGGCTGCCCAGCCTTCCGTCCAACATCAACGCACCGGCACGACTACTTGGCAACCCAAGCTCACATTCAAGCAAATGCTTGGCCTCCCCTGGGAGAATCATTCTGGAGCCAAGCCCTCCACACACACGCTCCGGTAGTGTAGCTTCTCACAGCGACTGGCCCAAGGGGACGGCCTCCCGGCTCCTCCCGCGTCGCCTGCCCGAGCACCGGTGCCGGCTTTGGCTCCCGCTCCATCATCGGCTTCGTCCCAGGACGATGGTCGCCTGCTCGACCAGTTCCCCAACCGAGACGGTTCCTACATCGTCTTCACTAGTGAAGAGACGGACAAGCACGCTCAGCTCATGCTCCACCGCGAGGGGAATGCCACCATGCCCGTGACTCCCCAGTTCTTGCACTGGTCCGAGAAGCCGGTTACCTGGAGCTGGGCTGACAACCCGGCCATAATGCCAAATCCCGGCAGCTACGCCCTCGTCCTCGACCACACCATCGCTTCCGAGAGGCGCACCTGCCGCTTCTCACAGGTGTTAATCAATGGTGGCAGCAACATCAACATCCTCTACCTCGATAGGATGCTGAAACTCGGGCTCAAGGCAGAAGATCTGCAGGCGAGCCGGATAGTTTTCCACGGCATCATGCTAGGAAAGTCCCTCTCCCCCCATCGGCAAGATCAAGCTCGATGTTCTCTCCGGCAACCACATCAACTTTCGCCGCAAACTGATATGGTTTGAGGTGGACCTCGACAGTCCCTACCACGCACTGCTGGGCCGCCTAGCTCTCTTCAAGTTCATGGCAGTTCCCCACTACGCCTACCTCAAGCTCAAGGTACCAAGCCTCAAGGGCATCATCACCGTCGCCGGCGACTACAAGATGTCAATTAAGTGCGGCGAGACTGCAGCCGGTTGGCCGAAGCCCTAGAGATAGCAGAACAGAAGCGGCAACTCGTCTGGCTCGTAGCCCTCGCCGCTAGCCAGCCAGCCGTGCCAGTGCCTCGATCCCAGTCGGTCAACAAAGCTTCGTTCTAGTCCTCCAAGGACACCAGACAAGCGCCGCTCGACCCGGACAACCCCAAGCAGTGTGTTACCATTGGCTCCCGCCTCAACAGCAAATAGTAAAGCGAGCTTGTCGACGTCCTCCGTGAGAATCAGGACATCTTTGTATGGTCCCCCAAGGACATGTCGAGTGATCCGAGGAAGTTCGCCGAGCACGAACTTCAAGTACGACCGGACGCAAAACCGGTCAAGCAACCCCTATGCCGTTTCTCCAAGGAGAAGCGGCGTACTATAGGAGAAGAGATCGCCCGGCTGCTCGCAGCCGGCTTCATCATGGAAGTTTTCCACCCAGACTGGCTAGCCAACCCAGTCCTGGTGCTGAAGAAGACCAAGACCTGGTGCATGTGCATCGACTACACCAACCTGAACAAGGCATGTCCGAAGGACCCGTTCGCCCTACCGCGAATTGATCAAGTCATCAACTCCACGACCGCCTATGATCTGCTATCTTTCTTGGACGCCTACTCCGGCTACCACCAGATCAAACTAGAACCAGACGACCGGCTGAAGACCTCCTTCATCACCCCCTTTGGGGCCTGCTACTACATCACCATGTCCTTCAGCCTGAAGAATGCATGCGCTACCTTTCAGCGCTGCATGCAGAAGTGTCTCCTGCCTCAGATAGGCATGAACGTCCATGTCTATGTCGACGACATTGTCACCAAGACCAAGAAGCACTTCAACCTCCTCGATGATCTCAGGGAGATGTTCGTGAACTTGCGCAAGTACAAGATCAAGCCCAACCTGGAGAAGTGTGTCTTCAGCGTCCTAGCCAGCCAGCTCCTGGGTTTCTTCGTGTCCGCTCGCTGCATCGAAGCTAAACCAGAGAAGATCAGGGCGATCGACCGCATGCCCAAGCCGACCCGGCTCCACGACGTCCAGAAATTCACCAGCTGCCTCGCCTCGCTTAGCCGATTCATCAGCCGGCTGGGAGAGAAGGCCCTGCCCCTCTATGAGATCATGTGGAAGACGGCTCTGGTCGAGCCGGGCCATGACCCACGAAGAAGCCGACTATGTTCGATTGGCCCGACGAGACGGACGAGGACTTCCGTGGCCTCAAACGATCTCTCACCAACGCACCTATCCTGGCTGCGCCGGCTGAGAAGGAGCCCTTGCTCGCCTACATCGCGGCAACCACACACGTCACCAGCGTCATCCTGGTATTGGAGCGGCTAAAGGAGGGCAAGACGCTGCCGGTCCAGCACCCCGTCTAGTACCATAGCGAGGTCCTCTCCGCCTCCAAGCAGAACTACCCCCACCACCAGAAGATGTGCTACGGTATATACTTTGCCGCCAAGAAGGTCAAGTAATACTTCCAAGAGCACATCATCACCGTGGGGAGCACGGCCCAGCTCGGCGAGATCATGAGCGGCTAGGACTCCACTGTCTGGATCGCCAAGTGGGTCATCGCCCTCGCCGACCACGAGATCCAGTACGAGCCATGCACCTCCATCAAGTTGTAGGCGATGGCTGACTTCCTCGTCGACTGGGCGGAGACTAAGTTCGTGCCGCCTCCCCGAGACTCCACACATTGGCGCATGCACTTAGACGGCTCAAAGATGAGGACCGGCCTGGGTCCCTGCATCGTCCTCTCCTCCCCGAAGGGAGACCACCTCAAATACGCCCTTAGGATACACTTCGCCGCCTCCAGCAACATGGCCGAGTACGAGGCGCTCGTCCACGATCTCTGGCTCGCCAAGGAGATTGGCATCAGGCGCATCCTATGCTTCGGCGACTTCGACCTCATGGTGCAGCAGGTCTTTGGCAAGTGGGACACCAAAGAGGCCGACATGGCCAGCTATCGCTTCGTCGTCCAGCAGCTCACCGGCTCCTTCGAGGGTTGTGAGTTCCATCACGTCCCTCGGGCAGACAACGAGGCGGCCGATACGCTGGCAAAGACCGGCTCCACCCGGTAGGCCATACCAGCCGGCGTCTCCCTCAACCGGCTGCTCAAGCCGTCGATCAAGCCCTCTCCCGAATCAGAGTCTATCTTCGTGCCGCCTAACATAGCCGGCCCATAGGCATACCCGGCTACCCGACCGACACCATCAACGCTAGCTGCATCACTGGCTCCACCAACTCCGGCGGCCTAGCCGACACCGTTACCGCCGGCTTCCCAGCCGGCACCACCAGCTCCAACTGTTGAGCCGACTGCTTCCGAAGCGGCCGGCTCCGAACCCAGAGCTGTCATAATGGCGGTCGACGTCCCTCCCACTACCTCAAGCTTAGGGGCCGGCGAGCCGGTCTCGGGGACTGGTCACTTAGACTCGGCGGCTCCTGCTGTCTCCAACGCCCCACTTAAGCCCGAGCCGGCACCCGTCTAGGCACCCTCATGGGACCAGCCCATCCTGGCGTTCCTCCTATGCGACAAACCCCCCTGATGAGGCCACAACAAGGCAAATCCAGCGCCGAGCCCCGGCCTACAACAAAATCAACCACGAACTGCTTCATCGCAGCACCATCGACGTTTTCCAACGTTGCGTCGAGTCGGAGAAAGGGCAAGAGATCCTCCTTAACATCCACCAGGGCAAGTGCGGGCATCAAGCCGCCTACAGATCCCTGGTGGCCAAGGCATTCCGCCACGGTTTCTGCTGGCCGACTTCCTTGGAGGAGGGCAAGCGGCTGGTCGACAAGTGCGAGGACTGCTAGCATTTCAGCATGCAGACCCACCTGCCGGCTATGGCCCTCCAGACCATCCTCCTCTGGTGGCCTTTCATAGTCTGGGGGCTGGACATGGTGGGACCCTTCAAGACCGCACGAGGCGGCATGGCACATTTGCTGGTAGCCATCGACAAATTCACCAAGTCAATCGAGGCCAGGCCAATCAAGAAACTGGACGGCCCCACGGCCGTCCGGTTCATCAAGGACATCACGGTCCGCTATGGCGTCCCCACAACATCATCACCGACAAAGACACAAACTTCACCAAGGGCACACTAGCGCGTTTCTGCTCCAAGCAAGGTACCCGGCTCGACTTGGAGTCTGTCGCTCATCCACAGTCAAACGACCAGGTTGAGAGGGTGTCGGGACCCCGATCCTAAGTCATATGATTCCATACTGTAACCAGCCACATCACTTTGCAGCCTCACGCACGGTACTCCACGGCTGCAGCCTTACCTTGGCCGGGACCGTTTGCGTCTTTTGGCTCACGTATGTGAACATGTCGCTGGCAATCACACAACAAAGAACCCGGGCCGACATAACTAGTCATAGAACCCAAGTGGCACATCCGTACGGAAACAGGCATACATAACCCAGCAATGCAGGTGTCGGTCTCAAGCGTGTGTAGACGAGTCGTAGCAAGTTACAAGGACTCCATTACGTCGCGAGACACGAATGTCATCGCTGCACGTAGACGAGTCGTAACAGGCTACAGGGACTCCATTACACTGCGAGACATTTCCCCAAAGGGACAGACACAGCAGCAAAGAAGGATACATGCCGGTCAATCAATGTGTCCGGAGCAGTAGCAAGCTACCAAGGCTCGGTGGAAGCACAAAAAGACAGTTTCCCGTAAGGAGTACTGCTAAAGGCACACAACTAGGTGTCGGATCCCATACATACCGTTGCACACCGCACGTACGCACGACATGCCCGTTATGCATAGATACAACTATGGCATCACAACATAACCATACAACAACATGACTTTTATTTAAAAGGCTCAGAAGAGCCTTGCATAATACGTTCTTACAGATAGGGGTCACATGACCCGGCACTCAAGTTATACAAACAAGTTCATACAAGCCAGCGGAAACTTAGAACTATCCGAGTACGGACAGTGAAATGAAAAGAGGGCACACGGCCTGACTATCTATAGCACGCCACATGTCACAGGGTCGTAGCTGGGACACCAGCTATTCGGCATCGTCAACGTCTAGATAGAACCCACCTGATGGGTCCTGGTTTTCCTCTGCAACATTAATTAAGCAAGGATGAGTACAATCGTACTCAGCAAGTCTTTAAAATAGACCTAGTCTAGTTATGCTCATGTATCAACAAAGGGGTGGAGGAGTTTATGCAGAAAGCCAGCTTTGACTCATGGCTAACCTACACTACTCAGTTTTACACTCTTTGTTACAATGTTACTTATCGCACACGAGTCCACTAACTCCATCTCAATACACCACCATGGACTCACCTTCCCCTCACGGAAGAGTGCCATCCACGGTACTCACACTTGTCTTGAGATTTTTAGAAGTATCCATTTGATTATCTATGAACAACATAAGTTCTCCAAGTAGTCCATATCCACGGACGCGGCTATTCGAATAGTTTCATAACCCTGCAGGGGTGTACTTCTTCACACACGCTCTCGCCACTTATCGCTGTGTGCCATAAACCATGCACCTCGGCAACCTTCAAGCGGATGCCCAGCGAGGGAGTCGGCCATGACCGTCAATCATATAAGACCTCTAGTCCAGGCTACCGCCTATTTGAGACTGACCCGCATGGAAGTCCGGCCGAAGTTTCCACTACGGTCCCAAACGATGTGCGCAGGGTTCCCAAGCCCACCATTCAGGTGACCCTTGGTACACCGTGCCACTGCCTACCGCGTCGTAACCCACCCCGAGGGTCAGCGCTACGCACGGCCTCCAGCAAGCTATAAACACCAGAAACTACTTGCAATACCTGGACCAAAGACTAAGCGACTGATAAGTCGAGCGGGGTCATATTTCAGGGCCCAGCATGTGGTAGTATCTCGTCTTGGATCTCAAACACGGAACCCAGTTCCTAAGAACGGTCTCAATGAGACAACCCACTATGTACTCCTACATAGCCTCTCATCGCCACCTTTTACCAAAACGGATTCGTTATGAGCTCAACACATCAGAACATCACAGTTTCACTCTAACTCATCACCCAGATGAATCAGACCTGACACAACTCTAAGCATAGCAGCATGGCATGAAGGTAAGCTAAGCACATCACGGCACAAGCATCTACCAGATATGCTAGGTTGCAAGGTGTAGCTATTTACTGTGACAAGATCAGGTCATGCATAAGAATAGGATCATCTACCGGGTATGACTGACATGTGATTGTTTGTCCTAATGCAATAATGAGAGCAGGAGCGAGAGAATGGGATGTTATCGGAATGATCAATGGGGTTGCTTGCCTTGCTGAGTTGCGGAAGAGTTCTCTCCTTCGTCGGGGTACGAAGTAGTATCGTCTGGATTAGAGCCTACCGCAACGCAGATAAAAACAATCAATACAAGCAAATGCGACAATATGATGCATGAACATGGCATGACAGTATGCATGGATGAGCTAATGTATCTAGTGTTCATGTCAATTTGAAATGTATTTGAATATAGGTTCAAAGTTGTTCTCATTTCAAATTCCATATATTGACCTAATGATAAAATGTCCATGTTCATCTATTTAGGTTGCTCTAACATGCATGAGAGTAGCACCATTGGATTCATTGGATTTTTCTGATAAATTTTCATATATAAATTATTTTCATCTGATTTACAGATTAATTTATATGATTTTTCAAAGTTTTAAACATTTTCTGGAATTATTTTAAAATAAGAAAATGAGTTATGACATAAGCATGATGTCATGATGACATCAGCTGGTCAGCTGACTCGGCCCAGAGTCAAACCTGACATGTGGGGTCCACATGTCAGTGTCTGATTAATTTAGTTAACTGATTAAAACTAATCCTGTTTTAATTAACTAACTGGGCCCACCTGTCAGTGTCTTAGTAGTTAACAGATTAAGTTAACTTAATTACCGGATTAACTTAATACCAATTAGGGCCGGGGCCCACCTGTCATTGACTCCTGGAGTCAAGCCAGGGGTCCACCCGGGTCAAACCCACCGGAGTTGGCCGGCGGCTTGACGCCGGTGACCACCAGAGACGGCGGCGTCCGTCGGGTTTCTTCTACATGGGGTTATCTAGCGAGCTAAGACCACTGGCGAGTAGCCCGCGCACAACCGCATCCATCCGGAGCCGCAGGAGGTCACGGGGTCGCCGGAGTCGACGGCCACGTCCATTTTGGCGGTGGCCGGAGCTCGGGCGAGCTCGGGGATGGCAGCTAAGGGCGAAGAGGGCCACGGAGAGAGAGGGGAAAGTACGGGGAGCTCACAGCGAGTCGATCTGGTTGGTCAGCGGGCTCGGGGACGACCGGGGATGGCAGGAACGGCGACGAGCTCCGACGGGTCCCGAGGTTGAAGACGGACGCGGCGGCGGCCTCGAGGGCTCTCGGGTCCTTCTGACGCCACGGAGAGGACGAGGGCGTCGCGGCGAGTATATTGGTGGGCTCGGAGGGGAGAGGGGGTGGCCAGAACGGCGGCTACGGCGAGCGGCGTCAACGGCGAAGCTCGGCAAAGAAAGGGGAAAAGAGAAGCGAGGGAGAGAGCGGCCACGGGAGAGAGGGAGAAGATTCGGGGCGGCCACGCGACGTGCTCGGGAGGACGCCACGGCGGCCAGGCGAGCAGGGAGGAGGTGGAGGCCCCGCCGGCGCCGCGCGGCACTTCGCCTCTGCCTACTGGCAGAGGTTGAAGATGACCGCTTGGCCCTGGTGGGCTGGGCCATCTCCTTCCTGGCCAGGTAAGCCCCTTCTGGCTTTTTTTTTTAATTTCTGTTTTCTAATATTTATTTATTTCCTTTGCAGGTCCAATGACTTATAAAATGACCCACATATTTTCTAAATTGTAGTTTGAATATTCCAAACTTATAATAATAGTTTCAGATTATTTTGGGAACAGTGATAATGATATTTTCTTTATTTGTCATTTTCCAGGGATGTAAACCATTAATTCAAATTATTTTAAATGTTCAAATAATACAAATGTCCCCTGGTATATCCATGTCCCTATTTATCAGACATAGTGGACATTTTTGATGGGCATTTTGGATTTGTTGAAATTTCATTTATCTAGAAATCCTATAATTCATTAAATGGGTGGGGTTTTCTTCTTCTCCCCATTTCATATTGATGCATAGATGATGATGATTATGCAAACACATTACTAGCCTATGACTCTTACTAGGGTTGTGACAGAGGGCGACCGGCCTGATCCTGGCCAGCATCAGGCCTTGACTCGTGGTGCTACTGGTCAGGTCAGCCGGCTGTTGGAACGAAGAGCTGCCGGCTGTCCTCTGGAGCCTCAGGACCACACCCAACCGGTCGACCGACTACACCCCTTTCGTTCTCGTATACGGGTCCGAGGCAGTCATCCCCACCGACATCAAATTCGATTCACCTCGGGTCGCCCTATATACGGATAAGGACGCAAAGGAGGTGAGGGAAGAAGGCATCAACCAACTTGAAGAAGCACGCATGATGGATCTAATCTGGACAACCATCTACTAGCAAAAGCTCTGGCACTACCATAGCAAGCCGATTTAGCCACTCTCCTTCCGCGAAGGAGACGTGGTGCTCAGGCGGATCCAGCGAACTGCCAGCCAGCACAAGCTGTCCTCCCCATGGGAGGGCCTATTGATCGTCAGCAAGGCGTTACACAACAACGCGTACTACCTAATAGACGCCCAGAAACTTCAGAAGCGCAAGAGAGACGCCTCCGGCAAAGAGATGGAGCACCCATGGAATACGGAGCTCCTCAGCCCGTTTTACTACTGAAAATACCAGTGTATGTATGTATCCTCCCCTTTTGGGCTTATGAATGCAATGGGGGCCCTAGGCAGGCACCTGGAGCATGCCATTTATTCAATCCCTTCAAAAGGTTTCTCGTTACTTAAGCACATCACCTGGTTCCGGCTCCTTGGCCTGGGGGCTCTCTGGCTCTCCTCTGAGGCAGATAAGTAGTGTGAGCAAGCGACCCTTTGCTACCACCTAAGCAGCCATAGACCGGCTCCTCGCTGTCTGGCTGAGGGGACCACGGGTAGGAAGGAACTTTTCATGCGAAGTCCGTCTAACGAGTAGCAGCCGGACAGGTCCTACCAAACAATGTTGTTTCTAGCAACCGGTCACTCCCGGATCGACCTAGCCCTAGCCGAATGACTCTAAATACTCGCATGTTTTCCCAAGGAAGATACTCCATCCCTCTCACAGACCGCCTCCCGGCCGGCTGGCAGGCGAGGCGGAAGCCGGATGGAATCCCGACAAGAAACACAAGTCAAAAGGCAAAAGGCAAAGAAGAGCCAACACACATACATTTTTAACGGCACAAGTTAAAGCGATAAGTGGCCACATGCCATAGGTTCAGTACAATACACCCCCAGTGGGTGGAAATGCATCTTAAAATAGTGTTGCAGCAAAAGGAAGAAACAAGTAAATGCGTGGGCCGACTCAGGCTGCCGACGTGTCATCAGTCGGCTCGATGTCTCACCGAGACGAAGCTGCACCCTTCGGGTTCGCATCCGTGGCTTCTGTGGCCTCAACGCCTCCATTGGTGCTGGAGGCGGTGCTCTCATCGGCGACCTCCTCGTCCTCTGGGCCTTGGGGGTTGCCGAAGGAGTTCTCGGTGACCGGCTCTCCATCCTCGCCAAGGGCCAGCAGAAGTTCGTCTGGGTCGACGTACGAGGCAAGCTTGTTGGCCCGGCGAACAAGGGCACCTTCACGGGCCGCTCGTTCTGCCTTCGGCACGTCGCGCATGGTGACCAACCGGTCCAGGTCAACACCGTGATACCACGACATGACAAACCAGAGCGCCATCTGTGTGCCGGCTCGAGCTGCTGACGCCTTCTAGACCTCGAGTCGGGCCACGGTGTTCTCCAACTACAGCGCCATGCGGCTCTCCGGGGCCCCAAGACCCGGCCACAAGGCGGCGATAACCTCCTTGCTGGTTGTCTTCAGCCACTCCACGCTATGCTGGAGGTGGATCAGCTGGTTCTCCATGGCCAACCCAAGCTCCGCCATGTCCCAGCCGGCGTTCTCCTCGAGCTCACGCCCGCGCTCTCGCAAATACTCCCGGTGGTCTGCCACGGCTTGCTTAGCGCGGTGCTGGGTTTCCGGGAAACACTTTGAAAAAAGAAAGGGCAATTGGAAAACATGTCGAGGGCAAGAAAACAT
This sequence comes from Hordeum marinum, assembly GCA_022496015.1. Classification (NCBI taxonomy): domain Eukaryota; kingdom Viridiplantae; phylum Streptophyta; class Magnoliopsida; order Poales; family Poaceae; genus Hordeum; species Hordeum marinum. The sequence goes on from CM039673.1 coordinate 165,345,762, forward strand.
AGCCGGCTGATAAGAAAAACAAGACTCAAGCTGGAATGAATAATCCAATTCGATGGAGAAGTGCAGCGACGCGTTCTGCTCCCTCTCCAACGCCACCACTGTATCGGCAAGGGCAGCTCCACGCTCCTCAAGTGCCCTCTTGAGGCGGGTCACCTCACCTTGGAGGGTGGCGGTCTGCTGGACGGCTTCAGCCGCCTGCTTAACAACACCCTCCTTGGCCGCCACCTCCCGCTGCACGTCTGCGCTCAGGCACCCTTGGGCCGCCTGCCCATCCACCAGCAGGGTGCCCTACCAGTCTCGCTCCGATGTGATCGCCTGGACGCTCTGCGGAAGCCGGTCCTGCTCGGAGATCAACCCATCCTTCTCCCCCCGGAGGGCGCTCAACTCCTCTCCAGAGAAAATCAGCAATGATTACCAAAACTGCACAAGACCTGGCCTGGCTGCCAAGCAGTCGGCCCGAATCTCGGGGGCTACCCCCACTAGATGCGGTAGCGCCCCCCCACTGGATCAAGCATACCATGGGTCCTCTTCAGATCCTCCTCCAGACGGTAGAAGTCGTGCCTGCCGCGGTTGTGGATGGTGACCGCTTCATCAAAAAGCTCCTACCGCCTGGCGCTCCCTGCCTTCTCCAAGAAGCCAAAGTTAAAAGATTGCAAAAGAAGATCTGGCCCGGCTGCCCCGCAGCCGGTTAGCCAGCCCGAATCTCGGGGGATACACCCAGTGGGTGCGCTTGCGTGCCCCCACTGTAAAATTCAACAGAAGTTAAAAAACTGACCTCCACCTGCCGAAGGGGGCGGTCGATAGCTTCCGCGAACTTGGCCGGTCCCTCACGGCACTGCGCCAGGATGCTGCCCAGCTCCTTAGGAACCAGGGCCGGCCTGCTGGCAGGCAGAGGTAGTACAGCCGGGATGTGAGCCAGCACCTTCCAATCCTGGATCACATCCAGTATCGTCGTCCGGGTCCGGCTCGCCTCTTCGCTTGCCCTGGCATCCTCCGTGGCGCCGGCTGCCGTCGGACGGTTGACGACCATGAGGGCACGAGAATCATGTCCAAACAGTCCCGCGTCCGGCGTTGCCACCACCTCCTCTGCCAGCCGGCTCGGCATGACTATCGCGGCAGCCGGCACCTCCACCTCCATGGCCGGCACCTCCGGTGCCGCCTCCGGCGTCCCCAGGGCCTCCAGCACGACAACCGCGACTGGCTCAACGAGGGCGACATCACCTCCGGCTCCACCTGCCGGGGCTCCTTAGGGGTCGGCTCAGGGGCCGCTCCTCCCGGCTGAGCCGCTTCCGCCCTGGGCAGAGACACGACCGTCTCCATAGCTGGTCCTCGCGGCTCACTCGATGGAGATCTCGACATGTGAGTCAACTCCACCGCCGAGTCTGACGCCTGTGCAGTGTCTGCAGACCTCCTCCGCCTCCCACAGCTCGAGGCCCTAGATCGTGAGGGTCCGCCCTAGGCTTCTGACTTCGAGGCTCGCAGTTTCGTGAGCCTCCTTCACTCGCTTGCGAGCCAGTGGTTCGGCCACCGACTTCACCTGAGCCGGCCTCTTCCCCTGGCTGGAGGTCCCAACGGCCTGGGTGCGTGCCGGCTGCTCCCCGCTCCGCCCGCGTGAGCCCCGCTGAGCTGGGGGGCGTTCAAGATTCGGACATCATCATCATCATCGTCGGTCGAATCTTTGATCGTGGGGCCGGAGGGGAACTCACGACCCTCTCTGGACCCGTCGGCTCCTAGGTCATCCGCCGCCTCAGCCGCCTCGACCTCTCCCGAGGAGTCGACCCCCTCTTTGGCTCCACCTCCCAGTTTGAAGTCCTCGGAGTCGGACTCGGCGTGCTCCGCCTTGAAAATCTAGGGGTGCGGGCCGTCCGGCATGTTCTGTCGAACGAAAAGCTATGGTTGGCACGACAAGTGAGATCGGAAGCCGGCTGGAAGGACTCAAAGAGGAAGAAAAATCACCTCAACAGAGCGTACCAGGGGTACCGGGATGTGCCGGCTATACGGCTCCGTGCGAAAGGACCAAGTCCCCGGCTTCAGCTTGAAGGTCGTGATGGCATTCACTCGCGCCGCCACTCGAGCCGGCATCAGCTCGAGGGTTGATAGCCGGCAGGGGTCCCGCCGGTCGGACATGTCCCAGATTTGATGCGGCCTTAGCTGGAGGGGAATCACCCGACGCGTGATGAAGGCGACCACCAGGTCGGAGGCGGCCATCCCTTTTCCGCTCCTCATGACCTGGAGCCGGCCCAACTCTTCAAGCGCGGCCCCGCACGGAGCGGTCCCCAACTAGTTCACTCCGATGGACGGGGCATTGATGAACGCCGGCAGCCGGATGTAATCCTGGTGCGGGGTGGCGTTCCTCATGTAGAAGAGCGTCCGATTCCACCCTTTGAGGGAGTCGATGAGGTTGATGCGGGGAAATTGCGGGCATGGCAGCACACCATCGTGTCCCCACAGGTGTACGGCTCCTCCTCATTCTTCAGGGCCTTGAGATAGAAGAGTTTCTTGAAGAGATCCACAAAGGGAAGCATCCCAAGATAGCCCTCACACAGGGTCACAAAGCTTGCGAGGTAGAGAATGGCTTTGGGGCCGAGGTGGTGCGGTTGGAGATCCAAGGTATCCATAAGAAGACGAAATAAGAGGCTCACCGACAGGCCGAAGCAATACGAGAAGTGGAAGGCGAAGACGACGTGCTCCCCCGCCTGCGGCTCGGGCACCACCTCGTCGCGTGGCATGCGAGTGACCATGCGCTCCTTCGGCGGCAACATGCGGGCGTGGCAGAGCTCCGTGATGCCGTCCTCCGTGACGATGGAGCCTGCCCAGCTACCAGAGGGGCCGTTGGCCATCACTATGGTGGGGCAGCACGGTGTGGCGAGCGGACGAAGCGGTGACGCGAGACGAGTGGAGACAGAGAAGAGGAAGAAGACGAAGGGGGCAAGAGGAGCGCATCTGCCTGCGCCCCTCGCCCTTCCCTTTTAAATAAGGGAGCCACGCCCAGGAGAGGTGGGGATTAACAGCGCCCATTCCCTTGGGATACCCGCGAGATCGTGGGTGCCTCGGGACGTAATCGCTGAGGCCTGGGCGCAGAAGATCTCAGCCTGCGGCCCAAGGCCTACCAGGCTACACCCGCGGTGTCACGCCCAAGATGCGGTCCTATCCTTATTTCGGCACGAGGGCCTCGACAGGGATAGAAGCGCATCTCGTCGTGTTGCAAGAATGGATATCATTACAAGTACATGCACAAAAGAGATGAGTATATGGAATTGGCTTACACTTGCCACAAGCTACATCAGAGTCACATCAATACAACAACATATTCAAACATCATACAGAAGAGCAGGGTCCGAGTACGGGTGAAAAAAATAGCAAAATGATATCCATCCTTGCTATCCCAACCTGCCGCTTGGAACCCATCCTAGATCGATGATGAAGAAGAAGACCTCCAACAAACAAGCAACGCTCTCACATTCAAGCATCTCATTACCTGAACCTGCAACGGTTGTTGTCATAATCTGTGAGCCAGAGGGACTCAGCAATCTCATTTCCATGGGTATCAAGAATTTAAAGCTTAATGGGTGAGGTATGGTTAAGTGGTGAGGCTGCAACAAGCGACTAGGCATTAATTTGAGTGTCTAACCTACGAATACAGAAAATAAAGTATGGTGGTCTCCGCATAACGGACATGAACTAGAAATGATCACTAAGTGATTCTCAACACCAACTTACGTCAATCATAACCCCACCGTGTTCTCTCTCGGATAAGGACTCACGAGAAGAGACAGTCACGGTTACGCACACAGTTGGTGTATTTTATTAGAGTTAACTTCAAGTTTGCTATGACCGGGTGTTAAACAAAGTATCCAAGTTTGCTACATAACCGCGGGCACAACTTCTCGAAAAGATTTAACCCTGTAAGGGTGCTCCAACTCGTCCATCACAAATTAACCACACGCCACGGGAATAACCTCGACCACAGGTCTCGTGATCATCCTAGGCAATTCCAAAGGAAATTCGACACCTCGAGATAGCCCGAAGAAGATCACAATTCCTCACGCAAGACATTCGAGAAAGGTAAAACAAGTCCAGCAAGACCGCCCGATGTGTCGACGAACCCAATAAGAGCCGCATATCTCATTCTCAGGACACGACAGATGGGTCTAGCTACAGGGAAAAACCAATCCCCGAGTTTCCTCAAGGCGGCCCCACAGGCAGCCCATTTTGGACCAACACTCATGGGGAGCACTAGCCCGGGTTGTTGATTAATTATCCATGGGGTGATCATGCCCTATGCAATTTTTAGTTGTTATTAAGCAAATAGTACCAATGTTGGGCCTTGCCAGACAATCTTTATCCTAAAACTAAGATCAAGGGGTCCCCATAACAACCCCGAGCATGTTAGGAGCGCTCAATTATGGAACCTAACACCGGTTCACAAGTAACTAGCTGCGGCAACAGTGGAACAAAACACTGAGCAAAAGGCCAAGCCTTCCACCCTTTACCAAGTGTATAAGTGCATTAAATTAAATAGCAACAATATTGTGATATAACAAGTATGTCCATGTTGTCACATGGAAGCAATTGCACCTGTAGCTAGAAACGCTATAAGAAAGGCTGAGCAAGCGGTAACATAGCCAAACAATGGTTTGCCGGGATGTGGAGGGGTTAGAGGCTTTCATGGCAATATTGGGAGGCTTGACAAACAAGTGGTAGGTAGCGTGACATAGCGATAAAAAAATGAGACATCTAGCATGGCAATGATAGTAGTGGTATCTAGGGAAATGTGTCATCTTGCTTGAGATCCCGCTCAGAGGAAGAACGAGTACATGAAGAAGACGATCCAACGTAGTCGAACAAATCCTCGCACTCCGAACGCTTTCGAAACTCTATCGAGAAGAAGCAATCCGAAACAAACAATTAACACAAGATACATCACAACATATGCATGACATAATGCGCAATCAAATATGATGCATGTCCGGTTTAATATGCAAGGCATGGCATAGCATGGCAAGAACAACAAGCAACACTACACATTAAGTGAAGTTCAATATGCAACGAGTTGCATATTGACGAAACTCCACGATCCGAATTATTTAGTTCACTCTCGTTTAGGCACTCATCAATATTAACGGTTGTTTAACATGGCAAACGGTGAAGCACAACCAACTACAACATCTAGGCATTTTAAATGAGGCCGGAAGCAATATATAGCATTTTCGAAACAACCCCATATGAATATTATGAAATTGGTCCAGATCTGTCCTAACACAATTTTAGAGTTGTTAAACAGCCAAATAAATGTCACCATGAGATTCTACACGATTTTCTAGTCAAGTTACATACGTGGAACATTTTTATCGGAGCTACGATTTAAAAGTTATTAAATAAATCATTTTAACATGGCATATGTGCAAATTAATGCAAACCGCAAGTTTAAACATATTTATCACATGTGAAAGTAGGATATTGTGAATCTACATAAAATTCTTGTCAAGTTTCATATATAAACTTTTTTAAACCGATGCACAGTTATGGAGTTATTAAATGCATGATCTAGGGGGATTTTCTGCAAATCTGTTGTAACATTCCAAAATTTAATATATCAAATAAATAAGTGTGATTGTTTGCTTGAATGTTGTGTGATTGATTGTGCGAAATTGAGTCGAATGTTGAAACTTCTAAAATTTTAATGAGAGGGAATAAAATGACTTTCCCAAAATTTTCTATTTCGAATCCCTATTCAATTTTAAGTTCGAATATTTTCAAAACCCTCTTATAAAAAAAATCAAATGAGAGGAGGTAAATGACACTCAAAAATCAGATACAATGTTTTGATTCAAAATTTTAAAATAAAACTATTTGCCATTTATTTGAAATTCAAGTTCTTTCTCATTTTGGAGTTATTGCAAAAAACTAATATTTTTTTAGTATTTTATTCGGCCTTGAAAATATGTTCATGTTTTAGGAAATATTTTTCTGAAATTTTTGATATATAATATGTCTATATGAAATGTTTTTGTATTTTTGTTTATTTGGTTTTATTTGTTGTATCTTTGAAAAAAACACTATTCACATCGAAACACTGTTCATCTGATAAAAAAAACTAGACAGCGCCCATGTGTGCGGTCGGCTGAACCAGCCCATGCGGTGCCCTCCCTCTTTTTTTTTCAATTTTAATCCACTTCTAGTCTTTTCATTTAGTCCCACCTCGCTTAGCTTTAGACCTTTGAACCTCCCTTCTACCTATAAATATAGACCCATAAGTGAATCCAAAAATCATCCACTCGGGTTAAACCAATCTTTTGGTTTGACTAGGTTTATTAAATAAAAATATTTTTTTCTCTCCGTCGGGATTTTTGGAAGTCGTCTCCTCTTTGAATTTATATCTTCTCTGCATTGTAAAGGTATTCTCTTCGTATTTTCTTTTATACCCCTGTAGTTTAATATCCATAGACTAGTATTTCTATACTAGTATACGGTAGAGTAATTAGATTATTAATTAGTCCCCGTATTTACACATTAGTATTATAATTCTTTTAGACATAGCATTTTTCTTCCGTAAAACAGCTTGGCCCAAAATTTTCAAATAGCCATAACTTTCTATTCGTTTATCAAAATTAGATGAAACCAACGCCTAGATTTTAATCTTGACCGCACCTATCCAATCAACTTATCACGTCAACTTTTTCAAATTTCGAAATTTATTCAGATTTATATTCAAACTTCATTTGATCATATCTTTTTATCCGTACCTCCGTTTTCGATGAATCCAATTGCGTCGGATCCGTATCGAAGTAATCTTTCCGTTCACATCATTAGTGTTATCGTTTCAACATATAATTTTGATCTTGCTCATACTTCTCTACTAGTACCCAAAATGTGTTCACACACCGTAATAAGCTAACTCAATACCATATTGAATTGCTTATAACTTTTAATCCGTCATTTTGAACCTAGTAATTCTTTTTTATACACGTTCATATTGACTTCCAATATGTAGTAACATCATTAGTTTCAATCTTGGAACCTTCCAAATTTGAGCGATTCAATTTGAATCCGAACCTTCATTTGATCATATCTTGCAAACTGTAACACCTTTTCAATTGATTCCTTTGGCCCCTAAATACTCGTGTCATATATTTCTATTCATAACCATTGTACTTTGGTTCAACTTCTTTTGACCTTTGTGAATTCAGACTCAATTCATACTTGAATTTACAATCCATTTCATACTTCAATTCGCTATAACATGTGTTGTAGTGCTCCATTTCAATTAAATTCTTTCTACAAATAAATTCTTATGTCTTATACTATTTGTTAAACAACATTCATGTTGTTCTCCCATTCTTTGGATCGACTTCCGTAGTCTCTCCAACCTAAGCTTATATAGCAATAGTTCATCATCCATTAACTCTTTTGAGTTGATTCCTCCACTTTCACTTTACAACACAACTAGAACCTATCTTTTCTTATTTAACCTTAGTATGTTGTTATTTTTGCACCAAGACATGTTTTGTTCTTGCATTTCTCGGTTCTTTGTTTTGGAATGAATGTTTATTGAATGTTATTTGCTTACGATAGATTTCTCGGAGTGTGACGAGTAGAATTATCCAGATTGTGAGAGCGACTATCTTCATCAAGTAATACCAGGCAAGTTCACATTGACCATGTTATTACCTATGTTTTTCAAGTTGCATTAGTTCAACCTTCCACCCATTGCATGGAATATAGGTAATTTGGAAAATTTGGCTACTTGATGTAGTATCATGTGGTAGGCACCCGTCAACCCTTTGAGACTTTGGCCCCGGGAAACGTTGATTTAATTTTTGCTATGCTACTAGTAGACGGGGTTGCTTGTGTGATTCATGAGAGTTGTGAGATAATAATTACAAGACCTACATGATGATCAAGACTTCAAGACTCCAAGTTTTCAACATACCTCTGGGTGGATGATGGTTGAACGGCGCCCTGGAGAAGCCAGTGGTTAGCCTAGGTGTTGCTGGAGAAGTGCTAGTATTCACGCGGAAAGGTCCACCCAGGAACAAAGAGATGGATGGATGATTCAAGACCCAAGGCTTACCTGCACAGCCACAAGCCATTATGGGCTCTAGCTTGGTTGGATATTGTGGTGACCCTAGACAGGCGGTGCTACGAGATGTAGAAGAACGGTAGGAAAGGATGGGCACCGACAGAGTCTCAGAGGAACCCCTTAGAAGACCATGTTTTGATCATCCATTCCTCAAACACCCTGAAGTGCGAGGAATCCAATGGAGGCGATCAAATCTTGTGGGGAACGTGTGCAAAACTCTGTAGAGTACACAAACCTAATCGATTACCCGTGTCCATGGTCATGGACAACTTGAGCCAAAGGAACTGAAACTATCTGGAATTCTCAACACAAAGAATTATAATGATGTGGGTATTAATGAAAACTTGGGTATGAGAATTGGTTGGTGGAACCATCTCATTAAACAACCAACTTTGTAGTAATAATTTCTACATTACCCCTCTCTTGTTGTAGGAAAAATTTGCTTTACGCAAATCTTGAACTTATAGCCCCACCTGCCATATATGCATATAGTATAGATGATTATTTTTCTCCCCCTCTTTTGTGACTTGCCGGCATATTCAAAATGCCGACCTACACGGCTGCAACGTCTTATGTTGCAGATAAGCTCTACGATGGGTAAGAGTACGATTCAGGGTTATGGTCTGCACTCAACCTGCCGTTGGTGTTTATTGGGAATTCACTCCCATTGACTGTTTTCGCTTAGATTTTAAGGTATATATCAGTTTTACGTTAATTACATGTGATTGCACTTTGATATATACAATGATGTACTGTGTGTGCCAGCATACTGATCTAGGGATGGCACAGAACATACAGAGGCTTGACCTTTCCAGGTCGGGTCGCTACATCTGTAATTCGCAGGTTAATTAACAAATTCACGGGACGGAAAAAACATGCACTGGGCCAAATCTGGAGCTAATGGGCCAAAGAGAAAATGAGTGCAAGATAGTACACAGCGCATTGGGTGGGGCTTAACGGGGGCTCACCAAAGGGCCATTGGGCCGGCTAGAGGGGCGGCTGGGCCAGAGGGAGGCTGGTGGAGCCAGCTGGGCCGGCTCACGCGCGACCACGCGTGGGTCAACGACGCAGGGGCGCTCGCCCCTGACCTCTTGCTCGATGCCTATGGCGACCAGGGCGCGACGCGGCGACGGCGTCCCCCTGCGGGGCTCCAGTGAGGGTGGAGGCACGGGATGGATGGGACCGGCCTGATCCGGACGAAGGGGAGGCCGGTGCGTGCGATCTAGTGGTGGCGGGGGGCCTCGTGCAGCGGCGGCAACCACCTACATCAAGGAGATGGGGAGCACGGGTGAGACAGAGAGGAAGAGAAGGGAGAAGGAGGAGAGGGGCGTCTGCTCGACGGCGGTGCGGGGTCCGGTGGCCCTCCGGTAGCCCTCCGATGGCCGGCCAACGTGAGCAACTGGCGGCGTGGGGCTACGGGATCCAGTGGAAGGCGCTTGGGCGCCATGGGAGCTCCCGCTCCGTGCTCTAGGAGGCGGCAGCGCGGGCGCCTCGGGCCCAATGGGCTCGCGCGGGCCCCGACCGGGCTCCTGGCGGACTTGTGCGAGGAGGAGGGGGGCTGGCGGTGGCTGAGGTTGGTTTGGCACGGAATCCGAGGGGAGGGCTAGGGTTTAGGCTAGATTAGGCAGGTGGGGGTCTATTTATAGCATTTAGGGGCTAGGCTTAGCAGATATTGTCCATTTTCGGACCCGTCGATCTCGATCGGACGGCCTGGAAGAGGAGGAGGGGCTAGGTGGGCTGCGGTGGCCGTGTAGATGGTGTAGGTGGGGATGAGCGGGAAGTGCGGCCCGTGACGCGAGGTTTTAAAACATCGAAAAACATCCGACGGAAAAACCGATGACCGCACTGCTACGGACTGACCGACGGGGTATCAAACGAACTCGGAATGCGAAGAAATTCGGCAGGAGGTCGACCTACAATATAATAAAACCGCACGCCAGCTTTCGACCCAATCCAAGAATATTTTTCATGCGCCTTAAAAACGGTTTTTTAATCGATGCCGCGGGCGCATGCGTGTGTGGTTATTCTCGAAATAGGTAACGGCAAGACTGGATAGAACCAGCGACTACGAATGGATGCAAGTTTTCGAAAACGAGTGACGCTGCTATGTAGATGATGTGAATGATGCGATGATGAATGCAACAACCAAATGAAACACAGACGAGAATGGAAATAAAAGGGGAATCTTCTGGAGCGTCGGTCCCAGGCTGTTACAACTCTCCTCCACTACACGTGGATGTCGTCCCGAGATCTAGCATGAGAAGGGGGAGGGATAGAGCAAGAGGTAAAACTTAGTTGCTTCTCTGACAAACAAGTGAAACCAATGAAAACATGAAGGTTGGAAGAGATGAAGAATAACATGGGAACAAGCAAGAATTCACAAGAAATTTCTAGCACTTCGGTAGGATAAAGAGGAAAATTTTGATATGATGGAAAGAAATTGAAAGAGATACAGCAAACTGCAGTTGGATTAGAATCAAAACTTCATAAGACAGAAGGATCATGAAAAGATTTCACAGCACTCCTATAAAATGAATAAGCAAAGAAAGAACATGATCTTGATACAACAAGATGATGGTTGAAAGAGAGCAACATGAGAACGCCTTCGGAAGAAAAGAATAGAAACTATATAATTGGAAAGGAAGGAATGGAGAAGAACATGACAACTTCTACCACCATTGAATTTGAAAATCATAGGTTGAATGGCGTTGATGAAGAATCAACAATGAAAAGAATAGCTTGTTATGGGCTTATTGAAAAGACATCTCAAAATAATGAGATGACAACCTGCCACAACAGAAACAATTGATTGTTTGAGAGCAACAAGATATGCAAAGCTTCTTTCACCAAGAGATGGAGGAGACACTTGAATCATTTATGACACCATGATGGCAACAACCCTTAGAAAATGCTTTAGGTGAAATCCAACCCAAGATAACTCCGAGAAAGGAAAGATGGGTTTACTTATATTATTCTTGACAATTTTCCTTCGGGACTCCTCATAATCAAGAATTTAATAATACCATCTCAAAAGACAATGGAGAAGGAATAAAACTTAGAAATCCAAGATAAAGAACACTTGAGCACCTCCAACAAGAATCTTGAAGAACAATTCGAGAAGAATTACATCTTAACAAACCACCATGAAGAACCTCTTGGAGAACACCGGGATGAAAGGACGATCAAAAGAATGAGGTTGAAAAGAATGAGGTGAAAAGAATAAGATTGAAGCCTTCCAATGATTTAGATGATGCTTCGGGACAAGATACTTAAGCAAAATTAGGAACTCTAGAAAAGAAACGAAGAGCACTTGGGATAAGGGATTTGATATCAGGAACAACCTCTGGAAGAAATATTGAAATCACCTTGATGCAACTAGAATAAGGATTACGTTATGCTTGTCCGTCATTAAGTTAAACTGATGACAAGCAACAGATTTCGCACACCACTTATTCTTCTTGAAAATGAATTGAGAGATATTGGGCACAACTTGAAGAAGTCTTAAACGAACCACCTGTAAGAATTAGAAACTAAAGAGGATAAGACAAATGAATGATATAACATGAGAACAAAGAGAGCATGATCCACCTAATAGAAAACTTGAATGAAGCACCAGAATAATTGAGAGACGAACGAAGAGACAACAACTGAAAATAATTTGAGAACAAAAGCTGAAAGCTGAGAACGAAGAAATCTTCTAAAATGATGGCCTTCGGGAGGATCGAGAAATTAAAACAAATATGAAAAGCACCGGATAGATATGGGAGGAAAACTCACGATCAAAACAATTTGAGATCATAGCAACAGCCTAAAACCATGAATCTTTGGAAGAATGAACAATGATTTAAGAGAAACTCTCCTTCGGTCTTCAATGCTGAGAATGATGACGAGAAACAACACCATGAATTACTAAGATACTCTGGAATAATGAATGTGAACGGTTGAGCCAACGACTAAATTGATTCGAAGCGATCTTGGAAGAGGAATATGACTGATGAAAATCATTCTTACATCATATTGAGAAGAACTTGAGGACATCTCCGGAAAGATTAGATGAGTCAGGTAGGATCCTGGGAAAAACCTGTGGGTTATGGGCCCACTGTAAAGAAACCACCGTTGAGACAATTTCTTAGAAAGATAGATTGCATCGGTACAATTAAGAACTTGATGAGGTGAGAACCTCGAAATAATTTAAGAGGATATGAATGGAAACGAAAGTCTTTTGAGATATCTTCAAAACTCCGGGTAGAAAAAGAGAGGCGAATAAACCGGAGAGGTTTGATGAGAATTCGAACATGGAAAGCATTTTATGAATGAAAAAGATATGATGAACATCGAGATTTAGAATTGAATCCACCGGAGAAGAATAACAACAAGAACAAGGAATAAGAGGATAGATCTTGAAATTAAAATTCTTGAGAATGTCCACAAGAAATCACCGGATACAAATGAAGAAATGATAGCGGAAGCATTGATGAAGAGAAAGGCACTTGCAAGAGAATTTAATCATTGAAGAAAAAGGGCGGGAGGGTGGGAAAAACAAAGAAAACTTGGAATAGATGAGACAAACTCCGGAACAAAATATGAGGGTTGATCTTGCAAATATTGGAGATGACTGAATTATCTTGAAGAGAAGCACACCGGATAAAAAGAATTTCATGACAACTTGATTGAGCAAAAGAATTAGCAATCCCACAAAATATGAGAACACTACTTCGGAAAGATATGAGATCACCACTTGACATCGAAGCAACTCGAATTACCATATAAAAAACAAAACAAAGGATGAGGCTTACGAAACAAGCCAGAACAAATGCATAACCGAGATTCTGTCCGATATTTTCATGGTAAGGTTCGCACGGGCTCGATCGTACATTGGATTGTCATATTGAAATGACGCTCGAATATGCTCTCTAGGCGTAGCGAACTACAAGGCTTGACGAAGCATATCTGATGGCATATATCGAGACTGTCCTCTGTAAGAAAGACCATGAACAAACGAGTCCACTAGATATCGACCCCAACCTCACAACATGATCTGTTGGAAGATAGCCTAGGTAGCTACTTGAATTCCCACCTAAGAACTTCCAAAAACTTTCTGGTTATGCAATCCGGTGTGGGGGATACAAGTAGGAAATATCTCACACAACTAACAAACCTACACCCCAACTATATCCATCCTTCAACACATAACCAGAGGCTTCCGCAAGTCCATCTAACTCAGATCCTTGAAAGCACAACGACACTAAGCACGGTGGTACCCCGAACGCCTCCCCAGTACTGGGTGACTCCAACCTTATCTCACCACGACAATTATTGAAGCAATTCCAAACACCCTCGGTCCCGAGGATACTAAGGAAGCCGACTGATAACGATGTGCCAAGAATTCCCTGTAGCTCAACTCCTCGAAAGAAATCAAGTAAAATAGGAGGCACCAAGATAGAACTCCGTCACATTGACATCATATAGTTTCCAAAATACCCACGTGATCCTAAAAAATTTGAGCGAGAAGAGGAGTAGAATCAAAATTCCTAAGTCGAATACCTCACCACAACATAGAAGAGGAGTAAAAAGAATCCTACTCTCCGATATAACTAGACTCAAAATAGTTTTTACTAGACTCGACTCGACCAAGTTCGATCAATCAAGGGGGCTCCTAGGTCGGTACAGGCTTTGATACCAACTTGTCACGCCCAAGATGCGGTCCTATCCTTATTTTGGCAAGACGGCCTCGACAGGGATAGAAGCGCATCTCGTCGTGTTGCAAGAATGGATATCATTACAAGTACATGTACAGAAGAGATGAGTATATGGAATTGGCTTACACTCTCCACAAGCTACATCAGAGTCGCATCAATACAACAACATATTCAAACATCATACAGAAGAGCAGGGTCCGACTACGGGTGAAAAAAATAGCAAAATGACATTCATCCTAGCTATCCCAGGCTGCCTCCTAGAACCCATCCTAGATCGATGATGAAGAAGAAGAACTCCAACAAACAAGCAAGGCTCTCACGTTCAAGCATCTCATTACATGTACCTGCAACTGTTGTTGTAGTAATCTATGAGCCACAGGAACTCAACAATCTCATTTCGAAGGGTATCAAGACTATTAAAGCTTAATGGGTGAGGTATGGTTAAGTGGTGAGGCTGTAGCAAGCGACTAGGCATTAATTTGAGTGGCTAACTTACGAATACAGAAATTAAAGTATGGTGGTCTATGCATAACGGACATGAACAAGAAATGATCACTAAGTGATCCTGAACAGCTACTTACGTCAATCATAACCCCACCGTGTTCTCTCTCGGATAAGGACTCACGAGAAGAGACATTCACGGTTATGCACACAGTTGGTGTATTTTATTAGAGTTAACTTCAAGTTTGCTATGACCGGGTGTTAAACAAAGTATCCAAGTTTGCCACATAACCGCAGGCGCGACTTCTCGAAAAGATTTAACCCTGTAAGGGTGCTCCAACTCGTCCATCACAAATTAACCACACGCCACGGGAATAACCTCGACCCTGGATCTCGTGATCATCCTAGGCAATTCCAAAGGAAATTCGACACCTCGAGATAGCCCGAAGAAGATCAGAATTCCTCACGCGAGGCATTCGAGAAAGGTAAAACAAGTCCAGCAAGACCGCCCGATGTGTCGACGAACCCGATAAGAGCCGCATATCTCATTCTCAGGACACGACAGATGGGTCTAGCTACAGGGAAAAACCAATCCCCGAGTTTACTCAAGGCGGCCCCGCAGGCAGCCCATTTTGGACCAACACTCATGGGGAGCACTAGCCCGGGTTGTTGATTAATTATCCACGGGGTGATCATGCCCTATGCAATTTTTAGTTGTTATTAAGCAAATAGTACCAATGTTGGGCCTTGCCAGACAATCTTTATCCTAAAACTAAGATCAAGGGGTCCCCATAACAATCCCGAGCATGTTAGGAGCGCTCAATTATGGAACCTAACACCGGTTCACAAGTAACTAGCTGCGGCAACAGTGGAACAAAACACTGAGCAAAAGGCCAAGCCTTCCACCCTTTACCAAGTGTATAAGTGCATTAAATTAAATAGCAATAATATTGTGATATAACAAGTATGTCCATGTTGTCACATGGAAGCAATTGCACCTGTAGCTAGAAACGCTATAAGAAGGGCTGAGCAAGCGGTAACATAGCCAAACAATGGTTTGCCGGGATGTGGAGGGGTTAGAGGCTTTCATGGCAATATTGGGAGGCTTGACAAACAAGTGGTAGGTAGCATGACATAGCGATAAAAGAATGAGACATCTAGCATGGCAATGATAGTAGTGGTATCCTGGGAAATGTGTCATCTTGCTTGAGATCCCGCTTAGAGGAAGAACAAGTACATGAAGAAGACGATCCAACGTAGTCGAACAAATCCTCGCACTCCGAACGCTTTCGAAACTCTATCGAGAAGAAGCAATCCGAAACAAACAATTAACACAAGATACATCACAACATATGCATGACATGATGCGCAATCAAATATGATGCATGTCCGGTTTAATATGCAAGGCATGGCATGGCATGGCAAGAACAACAAGCAACACTACACATTAAGTGAAGTTCAATATGCAACGAGTTGCATATTGATGAAACTCCACGATCCGAATTATTTAGTTCACTCTCGTTTAGGCACTCATCAATATTAAATGTTGTTTAACATGGCAAATGGTGAAGCACAACCAACTACAACATCTAGGCATTTTAAATGAGGCCGGAAGCAATATATAGCATTTCCGAAACAACCCCATATGAATATTATGAAATTGGTCCAGATCTGTCCTAACACAATTTTAGAGTTGTTAAACAGCCAAATAAATGTCACCATGAGATTCTACACGATTTTCTAGTCAAGTAACATACGTGGAACATTTTTATCGGAGCTACGGTTTAAAAGTTACTCCCTCCGTCCGAAAGTACTTGTCCTAGAGATGGATGTATCTAGACTTATTTTAGTTATAGGTACATCCATTTTACTCATTTCTAGGACAAGTATTTCCGGACGGAGAAAGTATTAAATAAATCATTTTAACATGGCATATGTGCAAATTAATGCAAACAACAAGTTTAAACATTTTTATCACCTGTGAAAGTAGGATATTGTGAATCTACATAAAATTCTAGTCAAGTTTCATATATAAAGTTTTTTAAACCGATGCACGGTTATGGAGTTATTAAATGCATGATCTAGGGGGACATTTTTGCCAATCTGTAATTCACATGTTAATTAACAAATTCACGGGACAGAAAAAAACATGCACTAGGCCGAATCTGGAGCTAATGGGCCAAACGGAAAATGAGCGCAAGATAGTACACATCGCACTGGGCGGGGTTTAGCGGGGGCTCACCAGAGGGCCATTAGGCCGGCTGGAGGGGCGGCTGGGCTAGAGGGAGGCCGGTGGAGCCAGCTGGGCCAGCTCACACTCGACCACGCGCGGGTCAACGACGCAGGGGCGCTCGCCCCCGACCTCTCGCTTGATGCCGATGGCGACCATGGCGCGGCGTGGTGACAACGTCCCCTGGCGGGGCTCTGGCAAGGGCAGAGGCACGGGATGGACGGGACCGGCCAGATTCGGACAAGGGGGAGGCCGGTGCGCGCAATCCAACGGTGACCGGGGGCCTTGTGCGGCGGCGGCAACCACCTGCATCAGGGAGATGGGGAGCACGTGTGAGAGAGAGAGGAAGAGAAGGGAGAAGGAGGAGAGAGGCGGCTGGTCGATGGCGGCACGGGGTCCGGTGGCCCTTCGGTGGGCGACCGGCACGAGCAACTGGCGGCACGGGGCTACGGGATACATTGGGAGGTTCTCGGGTGCCATGGGAGCTCCCGCTCCATGCGCTGGGAGGTGGCGGCGCGGGCGCCTCTGGCCCAGATGGGCTCGGGCGTGCCCCGACCGGGGTCCTGGCGGGCTTGCGCGAGGAGGAGGGGGGCTGGTCACGGCTGAGGGTGGTTTGGCACGGAATCCGAGGGGAGGGTGAGGGTTTAGGCTAGATTAGGCAGGTGGGGGTCTACTTATAGCATTTAGGGGCTAGGGTTAGCAGATATTCTCCGTTTTTGGACTGTTCGATCTCGATCGGACGGCCTGAAAGCGGAGGAGGGTCTAGGTGGGCTGTGGTGGCCGTGTAGATGGGCTAGGTGGGCTTGAGCGGGAAGTGCGGCCTATGACGCGAGGTTTTAAAACATCGAAAAACGTCCGACAGATAAACTAATGACCGCACTGCTACAGACTGACCGATGGGGTATCAAACGAACTCGGAACGCAACGAAATTTGGTAGGCGTTCTACCTATAATATAATAAAACCACACGCTAGGTTTCGACTCAATCAAATAATATTTTTCGTGTGCCTTAAAAACGGGTTTTTCAATCGATGTCGTGGGAACGTGCGTGTGTGGTTATTCTCGAAACGGGCAATGGCAAGAACGGAGAGAACCGGCGACTATGAACGGATGCAACTTTTCGAAAATGAGTGACGATGCTATGCAGATGATGTGAATGATGTGATGATGAATGCAACAACCAAACGAAACATAGACGAGAATTGAAATAAAAGGGGAATCTTCTGGAGCGCCGGTCTCGGGCTGTTACACGCGGCCTAGCGGGCTAGGCCCAGGGCGACGTCTCGTCTGCCCACGGGCGCGGGCCCCATGGCATGATTACGCCCTTCATGGCACACCGCAGGACCCGGAGCGACACGACGGAACTCGAGGCGTCAGGGGCGGCCGCTGGCTCAACCAGCCATTTGGCTCCGTGCGGGAGATTGACGCTGCGTGGAGGAAGCCTCCTACTCCCCCTCGTTGGGCAGACGTGGGCCCCTACCGGCTTCAGGGACTACTGACGGGGTTATTATACCTAGGTAGGACAAAGCTAAGGGGTTCTCCCCCCGCTTCAAGAAAAATCATGCCACCAGCTCGCCCTTGGCCGGCTAGGCCACGACCGGCTGACACGCTGCCGGTTGCCTCGCGGCCGGCGGTTGCACGGCCGACAGGCTCGTTGCCGGCTGGCTCATGACCGGCTGCTGAAGGAGCCGGCCATATGACCCCCGGCCGCAGTACGGCCAGCTGCCTCTAGGCCGGCTCTTCCGTTGACCTTTGGATGGATGAGCTCCCGTCCCATCCCTCTGCGTGCATGTAAGACGACAAGATAAAACCCCCACAACGGACCCCGACATGGCCACAATGACCGCTGACACGTGGGTGCGCATGGCTACAGTCTAGCCGGTCGTACCGCTGACCTCGATTGGCTGCGACCGAGCGGGGCAACAGTGCCTACACGCCTCAACCTACTCCATTACCTACCCCCGCGTGGCTACATCGCTACCGGTCGTACTAGAGACCTCGGCCGGCTGGCGCTAGGCGACACCACTTGAGGCGGCCTGTGCCGCGGCAGGTGAGTTCGGGCCAATCGGTGGACCAGTCGGCGGGCCCCAGCGGACGATGGGATCGTGCAGCCGGCGGGCCCTACCAACGATGAGACCGCTCAGCGGGTGGTCCCCCTGGCCGACCGGAGTGGCTGCGAGCCGTGTCCCCGCATTGAGTACTTTAGAGATATTATAAGCAGGGGGGTTGGCCTATAAAGCCCCGCGAGCCCCCCTCCATGCAGGAGACAAACACTCTCACACGCACACACGGGAACACTTCCTCCCACATCCTTTTACGTAGCAAAGGAAGAGGAGCTGGTTGCTCCTTCTTCCACCTTTAGACAACAGCTCAAGGAGCACTATTGTAACCACATCCATCTATCAACCTAGACCAAGCAGAACTAGGGGTATTACCTCCCTCGGAGGGCCCTGAACCTGGGTACATCGTGTGTCAACCACTGCTTGTGCCCAATCCCGCTCCCGGAGCCCGTCGGCGTCCTCCGGTCCCAACTACCTTTGGTAAGCCTACCCATGGAATCTGCCATGAGAAAACGATGACACCATCGCTAATGATATGGTCACCACCATAATATATGCCTCCTTTTCCCCTTCCTCCCCTCTTCTCCTCCCTCTCCTCTTCCACTTGGTTGTTGCTTCTTCCTCCAATGCTCAAACTCCTCCCTCTCTCTTCTTTGCCCGTCTGCCACCTCCATTAATACGTTCCCTCCTCCCTCTCTCTTTCTTTGCCCCTTCACCACCTCCATTAATTAATGCCATCCCTCCTCCCTTTCTTTATTTTTTTAGCCCATCCACCCATCTCCAGTAGCTAGTTATCTCTCTCTCCCTAGTTAGAGCTATCTAGGTACCCCACTATCTAGATCTACTAGCTAATTAATAAGGAGAACTACATATCTTCATCTTGCTCGATCTCTCTCGACATAGGTGGACAAAAAGAAGAGTTGTGCAAAAATGGAAATGTGGGTGTGTGTATTTACGCGATATGATACCGAATTGTGTGTGGGATGTGAGTTGCCTATATTGTGTATTTGTTGAAATGTGTGTGACATGAGTTTCCTATGTTTTGCTCAAATAATGATTCTTTTCCGTTTCGGTAAATTTCAAGCAAACACGATTTCTCCTATGTTTAGGGAAGGTCATGCCAAATTTGTGTATGAATTCATCGCATGCATGCATGCGTACGTGGTTATAATTCTTTTGCTCTACGCAGGCGATCATGAAGGTCAATGGAAGGAAGGTGGAAAGATACCGACAATCCGTGGTGGATGGCCTGTATGAAAAAAAGGAAGAAGGTTTGATGTCCGTGTTGAAGATGCAAAGGAGGAGTATGCTCGAACCCTTTATGGCAGACAAATTCAAGGTCCACCTGCTCATGGATGGTTTCATGGATGGCCATATTCAATGGAAAAGTGAAGACAATGATGATGAGGACGTTGACGAGGCAGGCAATAATGACATGGGGCCAGACAAAGAGATAACCAAAATGGGACCGAAGAAGAGGGCGTCGGAAATGGTGAAGAGATCGGACCAGGCGAAGAAGAGGATGGACATGATGGAGAAGACGTGGACATGCCATAGTCTTTGTCCCTACTAAGTTCAAACATGCGGGACCCGCATGTTCGAGACCTGCTTCGCAAGAAGACGACTAGGGACATGGCTGCTTCTAGAGAGGAGGCCAAATTGGCGCAACCGGAGCTAGACTCTAAGACTCCATCGTATGATTGTTGCGATCCTGAGGTGACCCGCTTGAGTTTCACACTCGAACTTCTAAAGACGAAGGCAAAAAAACAAATGGACGAACGCAAGCCTAGATGATCTTTTGAAGTATCTAAAGAAGGTTCCTCCCGCGGGAAGCCTATGTCCTACTAGTGTCATGGAGGCCAAGAAAATTGTGTGCCCTCTTGATCTACTGCACATTAGATACCACACGTGCATCAACGATTGCATAATATATCAGAACGAGCACGTGGAAAAAACCATTTGTCCAAAGTGCAATACTTCATGATATAAGAAGGCCAATGTGATAGCCTGGCTTATTAGGGTTGATAGACTACTCATATCAATAAGGAATTCCTTCTTTTTCGGGAGCCCATTTGAATAGAACTCCCAGGTTAAGCATGCTTGGCTTGGAGTAGTTCTAGGATGGGTGACCGACCGGGAAGTTGGTCCCGGGTGCGCATGAGTGAGGACAAAGTGCGTAGAAAAGACTAGGATTGATCTGTGAGGCCAGTCTAGATCCCGCTAGGAGTAATGACTACCGGCGGGTGTGTCCAGGGTGTTACAAGTTGGTATCAGAGCCGACCCTCGCGGTTACATGGATGTTTGCCGACAGGTGCACGGTCATGTTGTTCACGAAGTTGGTGACCCGTCGTGGCACATGGAATGACACATGTATCATACTGGAAGCACAGACATTTGTGCCAAGAGGGAACGTTCCTGTGACCCGACGAGGACGTCGGTTCCTCTGAGTGGTGGTGTATGTGATAGCCTGGCTTATTAGGGTTGATAGACTACTCATATCAATAAGGAATTCCTTCTTTTCTGGGAGCCCATTTGAACAGAACTCCCAGCCAAAAAGAAAGCTCCACAAAAATTTGTATGGTACATTCCGATCACTCCCCGTCTACTACGATATTCGTAGATCCTAAGGAAGCATAGCTCATGCACTGGCACATGGAGAGGGTGAAGTAATACAGTGGACATGATTCAAAGCTAAGACACCTCGCAGATGCTAGCCAGTGGAGAGCATTAAATGCTGAATATAAATATTTCGTAGATGATCCAAGGAACATCATGCTTGGCACTAGTACTGATGACATGAATCCATTTGGCAACGGGAACACCAACTATAGCACATGGCTCGTGCTTGTATGGATGTACAACCTCCCCCTTGCAAGTGCATGAAGGCAAAATACATACAAATGGCTATGCTTATTCAAGGGACAAGACAACCGGAAAATGATGTTAATTTGTATCTTGGGTTACTGAAAGAGGAATTACACACATTATGAACAACGTTGGCCAAGACATAGGACACCAGCATAGGAGAGTATTCTGACCTGAGAGCCACGGTGATCACGACGGTGCACGACTATCTCAGTTACAGGTATGTCTCGGGCCAGATGTGCCATGGATATTGTGGATGCACTAGGTGCATGTATGATATAACGTCTCATCAGCTATCAAAAGATGTTGGGTCTTCAAAAATTGTGTACATGGGGCATCAAAGATGTCTCAAGAAGGATGACCCATGGAGAAAGTGTGGAGTTCTATTCAATTGTAAGGCTGAGCATCGAGGACCTCCACGCAAGCAGAGTGGCACCAAAATCAATGAGTTGTTAAAGAGATCAGAAGAGTGCCCCTCCCCGGGAAAGACGAATAAAATGGTGCCGGAGCCGCTGCTGAAGGTATGGAAAATGAGGTATGTTTTCTAGGACTTGGAGTATTGGCCCAAACTCGACCGACCTCATAGCCTTTATCAAATTCATATCACAAAGAATATCCTCGAGAGCTTGCGTGGAACATGGATGCACATGCTGGAGAAGACCAAGGATGGGCCTAAGGCTAGAAAAGCTTTGGAATTTTTGGATAGCAAGAAAAATCTCCACATGTGTCGGTGTCAAAACTGGTAGATCTCGGGTACGGGATCCCGAGCTGTGAGACTAGGATCGATGGTAACATGGGACGAATAAGACGATGTTTACCAGGTTTAGGCCCTCCTATGGAGGTAAAACCCTATGTCTTGCTTGATTATATTGATTATATGTAGGTTACAAAGTTGATCTACCTTGAGATTGAATAGCTAAACCCTAGATGAGTTGTTCTCTCCCCTACAATCTTAATACCTCCGGCTTATATAGACACCAGGGGGTACTAGAGTTTACACATGGTCGGTTGCACATCGAAGGAAAAAACATGCCTATCTACTATCAAAATCTTGGAGGACACGCCACAACTTCTCGAAGCTTCCACTCTGGCGACGGGGCCTTCAATCATCCAATGCTCATCCAGCGGCCCACATAGTTCGGCCTATGAGAAACATATTGGCCATCCAAGGACCCCTTAAACTAGGACTACCTCAGTAGCACCCGCACTAGCCTCCAACGCCGAGGCATATCCGGACAGTCTTGCACGTCAAAGTTTTCGGCTTGCGAGGCAAGTCCCTCTATCCCTTCTTGTTCGGCAACCATCCTATCGTCGACGAAATTCCAAGCATCACGAACGTGCAGGGTCCATCATAATAACCGTCAGTGCTTCTCGATCCTTGCGCGTCGTGGGGAGACGAGCGGTTAAACAACTTTTTTAAAGACCACCCCTCCCATAATGGGGGCACCACCCATTTAAACAAACGGATTCGCGGTCTAGGCCACATCCTCTTCTCCCCCCCATTGGAAAAAACCCTTCAGCGAGAGATAACCACAAGAACATGGTGAGCGCCCCCATCTCTTTCTCACACCCTTACAGCTCCCGTCCCGAAGATTGGACATGCTGCTCCATATCCCTCCTTCGATTATGCAACCTCGAGACCCAAGGGTATCTTCCTTCCTCAGATCTAGCGATTACCCGTGCCGGTTTAACTTCATTCAACGGCGAAGCCTTCGGCGAAAACTTCCCCAATCCTAAAAAGGGGGAGCATGTATGTTTCGTGCCCTTCCTCTTGCGTGGTCTTGGGTTCCCCATTCATCCATTCCCAAGGGGATTGTTGGAGTTATATGGGATCGAGGTCCATCATCTCACCCCAGGGTCCATTCTGCATATCTTGGGCTTCGTCGGCCTTTGCGAGATGTTCCTGGCTTGCGAGGCACACTTCAAATTGTGGAGGAAGTACTTCTGCCTCGTTCCTCGTACTTGGGACAAGACAATTTTAGAGGTCGGAGGAGCTGAAATATGCCGCATAGTTATACATCACCAACGTATCTATAATTTTTGATGATGGCATGCTATTATATTATCTTTTTGGATGTTTTATATGTATTAATATGCTATTTTATATTCTTTTTGGGACTAACCTATTAATCTAGAGCCTAGTGCCAGTTTCTATTTTTTCCTTGTTTTTGAGTTTTGCAGATATCGAATATTAAATGCAGTCCAAACGGAATAAAACCTTCAAAAGAATTTTTCAAATCAACCAGGCTTGGAGTGCACGACAGGACACCTGCCAGCGAGCCACTAGCTTGGTAGGCACGGCCCCCCTGGCCGCGCCTAGCAGGCTTGCCATCTCCCGGCAGGTCTCCTAACCCAAATCTTTGGCCTATAAATTCCCAAATATTACCCCAACACAAGAAGAAGCAACACAAATACTTTTCCGCCGCCAAAAGCCTCCATTCCCGAGAGATCCAATCTTGGAGCCTTTTTCGGTAATCTGCCGGAGGGGGTTTCGATCACGGAGTGCATCTACATCAACTCCATTGCCCGTCCGATGATGCACGAGTAGTCCACCACAGACCTACGAGTGCATAGCTAGTAGCTACATGGATTCTTCTCTCTCTTTGATATTCAATACCACGTTCTTCATGATCTTCATGGGGATCTATCTGATGTAATCCTCTTTTGTGGTGTGTTTGTCAAGATCCGATGAATTGTGAGTTTATGTTTAGATTATCCATGAATCTAATTTGAATCTTCTCTAAATTATTATATGCACGACTTGATATCCTTGTAAGTCTCTTCGAGTTATTGGTTTGGTTTGGCCAACTAGATTGGTAATTCTTGCAATGGAAGAAGTGCTTGGTTTTGGGTTTAATCTTGCGGTGTCCTCACCCAATGACATAGTAGGGGTAGCGAGGCACGTATTTTATTGTTGCCATCAAGGGTAACAAGATGGGTTTTTCATATATTTCTTGAGTTTTTCCCTCCACATCATGTCATCTTTCTTAATGCGTTACTCTGTTCATAATGAACTTAATACTCTAGATGGAGGCATGAGTCTGTCGATGTGTGGAGTAATAGTAATAGAAGCAGAATCGTTTCAGTATAGTTGATATGGACATGATGCCTATGCGCATGATCATTGCCTTGGATAAGTACATGATTATTCGCTTTTCTATCAATTGCTTGACAGTAATTTGTTTACCCACCATGATATTTGCCTTCAAGAGAGAAGCCTCTAGTGAAACCTATGGCCCCCGGGTCTACCTTCCATATTATATTTTCAGATCTATAAACCAAAAATACCAAAAATAATTTGCTGCAATTTATTTACCTTTTACTTTCTATTCTCATTTACATCTATCTCTATCGAATCTAATCCTTGCAAATAATCGTGAAGGTATTGACAACCCCTTCATAGCGTTGGGTGCAAGAGTTTGATTGTTTGTGTAGGTGCATCCATTGGTGACTTGCTTGTTCCTCCTACTGGATTGATACCTTGTTCTCATTAACCAAGGGAAATACTTATCTACTTCGCTGCATCACCCTTTCCTCTTCAAGGGGAAACCAACGCAAGCTCAATAGGTAGAAAGAAGGATTTCTGGTGCCATTGCCGGGGAGGATACACATCAAGCCTACCAAGTAACCATCACAAACTCATCTCTTGCATTTACATTATTTGCCATTTGCCTCTCGTTGTCCTCTCCCCCACTTCTAAAACGATTTTCAGAAAATACCAAAAAGATTTGCCTTTTTATTTCCTTCCTTTCATTTACCCTCTTTTCTTGCCAAATTTTCTGCTTGTTACCATGACTAGCATTACTACTTCCTCCTTGTCACCAGTCTTTGAAGTTCTATACTTCAAACAAATACAAAGGGAAAATCTAAAAGATGCCTGGTATAGGCTGATGGAGTCCCATATTATTTCCAATCTAAAAGGAGATACAAAAGTTTTGCCTAGAATATTTTACATCGGATTGGCTTTGCATCACAGGAAGCTTTTGGATTTTGCCTCACATGGGAATTTCATCGAACGTGATGCAAGTGCCGCTTATAAAGTTTTGGAAGGAAGTTTGGGGTCCCCCCCCCACAAAAGAAGGGGCCTACCTTTTCACAAGAGGGATCTCAAATTCTCGATGCATGAAGTGACTTGCATAAACATTTAGTCGAGTTACAAAAATATCATGAACCCCTCAAACATATCAATGGGAATCTCAGTCGCTTAAACACTTTGATTTCCCTTTGCAATAAGCATTTGGATATTTTGGATCTTAAGATGGTTCCTTTGCCCGAAAACCTAGGGAAGCGGAAAGAGCCCCTCGTATTTGAGAAGGACCTCACAAAGGTTTCTAATACCAAAGATGGCAATACCTAGATCTATTGCATTTTGCCTAGCTATGGGCGTTAAACAATAGCGCTTGTTGGGAGGCAACCCAATTTTATTTTTTGTGTTCTATTTTTGCTTCTGTTTTTGAGTGTTTCCCAAATTATTACTTCTGTAGTAATTTTGTTTTGGTGTTTTAATTAGTGTTTGAGCCAAGTAAAACCTTTACGGTGATCTATGGTGGTTGTTGATTTGATCTTGCTAAAAAACAGAAACTTTTGCGCTCAGTCCAGGAATGTTATAAATATTTCAGAGCGTCGAATGAGTATGAAATTTTTACACAATATTGATATATAAATTTCCCAGGTTGTACTAATTCTTCAGAATTATTTGAGTTACATAAGTATACGAAGTTTTCAGATTTCTACAAACTATTCTGTTTTTGACAAATTCTTTTTTCTTTGAGTTGTTTGCCTATTTTGATGAATCTATGGGTTGTGTCATGGGGGTATGAATCATGTATAAGTTAGAATACAGTAGGCATAAAACCAATATATATGTAAAGAATGAGTTTACAACAGTACCTAAATTGCTAAAATTTATTTTCTTATACTAACGGATCTCACGAGTTTTCTGTTAAGTTTTGTGTTGTGAAGTTTTAAAGTTTTGGGTAAGGATTTGATGGACTATGGAATAAGGAGTGGAAAGAGCCTAAGCTTCGGTATTCCCAAGGCACCCCAAGTCACATTGAAGGATGACAAAGAGCCTAAGCATGGGGATGCCCCAGAAGGCATCCCCTCTTTCGTTTTCAATCCATCGTTAAATTTACTTGAGGCTATATTTTTATTCACCACATGATATGTGTTTTTCTTGGAGCGTCTTGTATGATATGAGTATTTGCTTATTAGTTTGCCACAATTATCCTTACTGCACAAAACTTTTGAGAGAGACACATTGAATCTTGAATTAATTAGAATACTCTATGTGCTTCACTTATATCTTTTGAGTTAGGCAATTTTGCTCTATGTGCTCCACTTATATATTTTTTAGAGCATGGTGGTGTTTGCGTTTTATAGAAATAATTGAACTCTCGTATCTCACTTATATTATTTTGAGAGTCTCCAAAAAGCATGGTAATTAGTCTAGGTTATGAATTTAGTCCTAATGTGATAGGCATCCAAGAGGGATATAATAAAAACTTCCATATTAAGTGCATTGAATATTATGAGAAGTTTGATTCCTTGCATAAAGTTTTGAGATATAAAGATGGTAATGTGAAGAGTCATGTTAGGAGGTAATTGTGATTTGGTAAAATACTTGTGTAAAGGTTTGTGATTCCCGTAGCATGAACGTATGGTGAACCATTATGTAAGGAGGTCAGAGCATGATTTCTTTATTGATTATCAACCTTTGTGTGAGGGTTGGAAGCACGCGATGGTTACCTCCTACCAACCTATCCCCTAGGAGCATGCGTTTAATACTTTGATTTAATGACTAATAGAATTTTGCGATAAGTATGTGAGTTCTTCATGACAAATATTGAGTCCATGGAATATACGCACTCTCACCCTTTCACCTTCGCTAGCCTCTAGTACTGCACAACTTTCACCGATACAACAAACACCTTCCTGAAAACAGCCACCATCTACCTTCCTCAAAACAGCCACCATATATCTTTCCTCAAAACAGCCACCATACCTACCTATTATGGCATTTCCATAGCCATTCCGAGATATATTTCCATGCGACTTCCACCGTTTCCTTTTATGACTTGCACCATCACTTCCATATTGCATATAGAGTCATATTTTTTCATAGGTATCAAGTTGTAATTTTCTTTTGAGTTGTAAGTAAATAAAAATGTGATGATTATAATTATTAGAGCATGTCCCATGTGAGGAAATGATGATGGAATCTATGATTCCCTCACAAGTGGGGATGAGATTCCGGACTTTATGAAAAAAATAAAAGAGGCTAGCGAAGCCCAAATAAAAAAAGAGACCTTAGATGCCAACCAAAAAAAGAAAAAAAGATAGAAAAGAGAGAAGGGAAACTGCTACTATCTTTTTCCACACTTATGCTTCGAAGTAGCACCATGATCTTCATGATAGAGAGTCTCCTATTTTGTCACTTTCATAGGCTTGTATATTCCAGTGATGGGCTTCCTCAAATTTCCCTAGGTCTTCATGATCAAGCAAGTTGGATGCACACGCACTTAGTTTCCTCTTCAGCTTTCATACACCTATAGCTCTAGTGCATCCGTTGCATGCCAATCCCTACTCACTCACATTGATATCTATTAATGGGCATCTCCATAGCCCGTTCATATGCCTAGTTGATGTGAGACTATCTTCTCCCCTTCCTTGACAACCTTCACCATATTTTATTCCACCTATAGTGTTATATACATGACTCATGCTCATGTATTGCATGGGAGTTGAAAAAGTTTGAGAAAATAAAGGTGTGAAAACAATAGCTTGACTTGTCATCGGGGTTGTGCATGATGTAAATACTTTGTGTGGGGAAGATGGAGCATAGCCAGACCATATGATATTATCGGGATAACTTTCTTTTGCCATTATATTTTGAAGAGATACAATTGCTTTGCTAGTATGCTTGTATTATAATTGTTCTTTATCAATATTAAGCTTTTGTTTTGAGTCTTACGGATCTAAATATTGATGCCACAATGGAGAATATTACATGGTAAATATGTTAGGTAGCACTCCACATCAAAAATTCTATTTTTATCATTTACCTACTCGAGGACGAGCAGGAATTAAGCTTGGGGATGCTGATACGTTTCCATCATATCTATAATTTTTGATGATGACATGCTATTATATTATGTGTTTTGGATATTTTATATGAATTAATATGCTATTTTATATTATTTTTGGGACTAACCTATTAATCTAGAGCATAGTGCCAGTTTCTATTTTGTACTTGTTTTTGAGTTTTGCAGATATGGAATATTAAATGGAGTATAAACGGAATAAAACCTTCGGAAATAATTTTTCTGGAAGGAGACAAATCAACCAGGCTTGGAGTGCACGGCAGGACACCTGCCAAGGAGTCACAAGCCTGCTAGGCGCGGCCCCTGGCCATGCTTAGCAGGCTTGTCGTCTCCCAGTAGGTCTCCTAACCCTAATCTTTGGCCTATAAATTCCCAAATATTCCCCCACAACAGAAAGAGCCACGCAAATACTTTTCCGCCGCTAGAAGCCTCCGTCTCCGAGAGATCCAATCTTGGAGCCTTTTCCGGTAATCTTCCGGAGGATGTTTCAATCATAGAGGGCATCTACATCAACTCCATTGCCCCCCCGATGATGCGTGAGTAGTCCACCATAGACCTATGGGTCCATAGCTAGTAGCTAGATGGCTTCTTCTCTCTCTTTGAGCTTCAATACCATGTTCTTCATAATCTTCGTGGGGATCTATCCGATGTAATCCTCTTTTGTGGTGTGTTTGTCAAGATCTGATGAATTGTGATATTATGTTCAGATTATCCACAAATCTTATTTGAATCTTCTTTGAGTTATTATATGAATGATTTCATATCCTTGTAAGTCTCTTCGATTTATTGGTTTGGTTTGGCCAACTAGATTGGTAATTCTTGCAATGGGAGAAGTGCTTGGTTTTGGGTTCAATCTTGCGGTTTCCTCACCCAGTGACATACTAGGGGTAGAGAGGCATGTATTGTATTGTTGCCATCAAAGATAACAAGGTGGGGGTTTCATCATATTGCTTGAGTTCAACCCTCTACATCATGTCATCTTTGTTAATGTGGTACTTTGTTCTTAATGAACTTAACACTCTAGATGCAAGTAGGAGTCAGTCGATGTGTGGAGTAATAGTAGTAGATGCAAAATCATTTTGGTTTAGTTGATACGGACGTGATGCCTATATGTATGATCATTGCCTTGGATAACTACATGAATATTCGCTTTCCTATCAATTGCTTGATAGTAATTTGTTTACCCACCATGATATTTGCCTTCAAGAGAGAAGCCTCTAGTGAAACCTATGGCCCCTAAGTCTACTTTCCATAATATATTTTCAGATCTATAAACCAAAAATATCAAAAATACTTTGCTGCAATTTATTTACCTTTTACTTTACGTCCTCATTTAGATCTATCTCTATCAGATCTAATCCTTGCAAATAATCGTGAAGGGATTGACAACCCCTTTATAACGTTGGGTGCAAGAGTTTGATTGTTTGTTTAGCTGCATCCATTGGTGACTTGCTTGTTCCTCCTACTGGATTGATACCTTGGTTCTCATCAACTGAGGGAAATACTTATCTACTTCGCTGCATCACCCTTTCCTCTTCAAGTGAAAACCAACGCAAGCTCGAGAGGTAGCACATAAGGGGTACGGGGTACCCAGTTGGAACACCGAAGGAGTCCGAAGAATGGTCTTCGAAATGGTTCTACATCAAGGATGTCCCCCTATTCGATCCAGCTCGGAGGGGTTTGCCCGAATACTCCAGAGCCCCTTTGAAGAAAGGGTACAACTGGCGACCGAAAAGCTGTTCCCAAGAGGACGACGTTGAAGTGCAACGCTTGGCAGTCGATGTAAGGATAATAGCCCATCACAAGATGACCATGATAGATGTCATGGACGCTGGCATTACTCGATGCGCTCAGCCTCTCCAGCAGAGAATACACCCTTTGTGGTGTTACAACGGGACAAGCGACACCACTCGCTCCCGAAAACTGGGCCCTGCCAATGAAACAACATTAGCTGCCGCACTTGCCGACCTATACAAAGGGGAGTAGGAATATTTTGTTCGGCTTCCATAGAAGGAGGGCTACTCAAGTCACAATCCCATCGAATGGGTGAGCCTTTCAACTCCGTGACCATAATTCGGGCTTTCAATTTTTCCCTTTTTTGATGGAAGCTTTTAACTTATGTGAACAAGAATGGAGGAGTTTCATCGAGACAGTTAACTGTCTGCCCCCCAACCCGAGGACTATTCTCGCGATGACGATCCAGGCTTTCATGATGACCCGGATCTGTCAACTGAGCTTGAATTTGGGGTTTTCTACTAGGAGAGCCTCAACCACTCCAAGGTGTCTATCATAGCCGATTACCCTAGATAATTCCCTTCCCCTTCCATAAGCAAGAAGAAGAAAAAATCATCCCGTGAAAGACAAGTATCCTCCAATGACCCAAATGCGCCGGCTCCTACCCCAAGAGTCGTCGGTCCACGCGACATATATCGGCTACGGCGGCAATGCCCGGACCGGAAAGCAACAGGGATCCGTCAAATGAGCTGGTCGTGGGGACAAGCCCGTTCACTTGTTCAACTCAAAGGTACTTTGTTCGGCTGTTTAATTTATTATCATGACCAATAGAGCCTCAGAAGAGATCTTATGTCGAAATACTCAGGCAAAGAGTGCAGCCATCTTCTGTCGAGGATGTTGCCAGGGTGTCCAGCAATGCTCACAATTCTAGATCTTCTACTCACGCTGAACCCGCTGCAGAGGTCCCTATGGTCAATCAGGCCCCTGAAGACTCCGTTGACGCGATGTCAGTTACCAAATCCAAGGTAGAGAGCGCTTTGAATCATCGGTGGCGACGAGAAGCCCTGCACCACCCAGTGCTCTCCGAACAAGAGTTCAACGCTCTACGCTCGGCGGACGCACACATTGGAGCTGCCGGAGCTGGGTTCGAGGAGGCCATGAAACTAATATCGTCCAGCCTGCAAGTGAGTAATTGGTTATAAGAGTTCGAACACCCATGTAAACCTAGTAGCCCCCGAGCCTTAAATTGCTCGAACGGCCGAATTAAGGGTCTTCGTATTGTTTTACTGCTAATGCAGGCCTCGAGGCAGCAGAGCGAGCAACTGGCCAAGGAACTGGTGGCAAGCCGAACACAGGTGGAAACTATGAAGGCCGAATTGGATCACATGAAGAGTTATACCCAGGAGGCACATGCTGAGTATACCTGTTCTATTGATCTTTAGTATATATCCCCATGCTAATGCAAGGGTACTTTGCAGCAGCTGAATCAATAGGGCAATTGCAAAGAGATTTAGATGTAGCCTGCGAATCTCAGTGGTACGCCGAGTCCCAGCATGAGGCCGGTTGTCGTTCATTGCAACGAAACCTTGAGGAGAAGAACCGCCTCCAGGCGGAAAACTAATAGCATGTTGAAGAAATTGAGATCTTAAAGACCCAATTGGCCGATGCCCAAGTAGATAACCAGAAACTACAGAGGGTCATGTTCGGTATGTGTGATTCTAACATCGGACACTACTTCTTATATGTGAAGTATAATGGGCATGCCTTGACTCATGTATAGGTCTCCTGTCTGGACGACTTGAAGAAGAGATCGGATCCTACCAGGGAAGCCTTCTGAAGGAGCTGTCCGCCCTTGATGAGCGGGCTTGGAAGGCCATGAAGAGCATGATAAATGCGCTATGGCCTGCCTATCAACCTTTGGAGGAGATGACCATAGTGGTTGATCGATTCAAGGGATCCCGAAGTAGGTTTTAGCTATGGAAGACATTGACCTGCCGAGAGGGAGCACGAGAGGCATGTGTGATGATCAAGACCCGTTATATCAGCCTTAACCCTGAGCGTATGGCTCGGGTTGGGCTGGTAGGGTCAGATGGGAAAGAAGTGCTGCTTCACTTGGTGTACGACCAAGTGATGCCCGCCGCCCATCTCTCACAAGAATATTGCTCCCTGGATACCTTAATAGATAATCTTGATCAGCAGCCAGATGTATGATTATATGTAAGTATGTACTAATAATCGAGAAATTGCTCCGTCTATGTTGTAAACTTTGTCTTAACCAGCCATCGGCTTCGACCTCCCGTGCTAAGAGCTTGGGAGTGTTCCTCATAAAATATCACTCGAGAAGAGTGAATTATGTTCGGGGAACCAGGCAATCCGGCCATTTGGTGAAAGTGGATAGAAAGCACATCGGGAGATATGTTATATTACTACTTAGCGTAAGAAACATCTTCTGAAGAAAATAGTAGCTCTATCGATACCTTTCTTCAGGGTGCTACGTAAATGGTAGGTAGTAAGGCCGTATACTTCTAGTATGCGACCAATGGATTTTGTGAGAAAAGAAGCCCGAGTAATGGTGCTAACAACCATAGTCTCATTTGTTGCTTCCGTCATAGCCAACCAATTGTCTGTTGAAGATAGATAGCTTTTGGCTTCACCCATCTGAGGTACGTATCTGGATGACCCGGTCATAATAACCGCAGAGGTGCTCCCTTTACCCTCTAGCCGAACAATCGGGAACGTAGAGAGTAAGCACATGAGCAAGGCAACCCAGCTTGGCAAAAATCTTAGTTCGAATTGATGCATATAATGGCTTAAAATCGACAAGGGAAACATGTGTACACAATAAATATGAATAGATGTTTAGAGTATAAAAGCATTGGCTTCGGGAAGAAGCCCCCACGTGCTATGTTCAGATTTAACAATTAAGGTTGTAAGCAGAAAATCTTAATACAAGCATAGATGAGCTAAACATAGAGTTGGGAAGAAAATGAAAAAAATTCAAACCTACCCAAAAATCAAGGTGGGAGGGAAAGGAAAAAAATAAAGAAAAAGGAGGTAAAGGGTAGAGAGTATGACGACATCGGTTTATCCGTAGAAGCGCTGAA
Organism: Hordeum marinum; assembly: GCA_022496015.1. Taxonomy (NCBI): domain Eukaryota; kingdom Viridiplantae; phylum Streptophyta; class Magnoliopsida; order Poales; family Poaceae; genus Hordeum; species Hordeum marinum. The sequence continues at coordinate 165,379,081 of CM039673.1, forward strand.
GACGAGCTACGTTCCATGGGTTTGGTTCAAGGCAGTTATCCGACAGGTTTCGAAGATGGTAAGCCCCTCCCGTGAGTACTTCGTTGATTATGAAGGGCCCCTCCCGTTTGGGATTGAGTTTATCCTTCTGCTTATCTGGGAGCCATAGGACGAGTTCACCCACATTATACGCTTTTGCCCTGCCTCCCTACTCTAGTAGTGTTGGGCCTATTGTTGACAAAAAGTAGAGCGAGCCCAAGCTATGTCGCGCTCTCCTTCTAAGGCATCTGGGTTATCTTGTCAATCTAACTCGACTTCCTTTTTCTCGTACATGTGCACCCTTGGTGCGTCGTGAATAATGTTACAGGGGAGGACTACTTTTGCCCCATAGACCATGAAGAACGGTGTTTATCCTGTTGATCTGTTCGGGATGGTGTGTGATACGTCTCCATTGTATCTATAAATTTTGATTGTTTCATGCCAATATTCTACAACTTTCAAATACTTTTGGCAACTTTTTATACTATTTTTGGGACTAACATATTGATCCAGTGCCTAGTGCTAGTTCCTGTTTGTTGCATGTTTTTTGTTTCGCAGAAAATCCATATCAAACGAAGTCCAAATGCGATAAAACTTAAGGAGATTTTTTTGGAATATATGTGATTTTTGGGGAAAATAATCAACGCGAGACGATGCCCGAGGAGGTCACAAGCCTGCTAGGCATGGCCCACACCCCTGGCCGCACCCTAAGGGCTTGTGGCCACCCTTAGGTTGGTTGGAGGTGTCCTTCCGCCGCAAGAAAGCCAATTTTTTGGATAAGATCCCCTCAAAATTTCAGACCGATTTGACTTACGGATCTTTGGATATTTAAGAAACGGTGAAAGGCCAGAATCTGGGAGCGCAGAAACAGAAGGAAATGGAGAGAGAGATCCAATCACGGAGGGGCTCTCGCCCCTCCGCTGCCATGGAGGCCAAGGAGTAGAGGGGAAACCCTCCTCCCATCTATGGAGGAGGTCAAGGAAGAAGAAGAAGGAGGGGGCTCTCTCGCCCTTTCTCCCGGTGGCACTGGAACGCCGCCGGGGCCATCATCGTGACGGTGATCTTCTCCAACAACTCCGTCATCTTCACCAACACCTCCATCACCTTCCCCCATCTATCTACAGCAGTCCACTCTCCCGCAACCCCTTGTACCCTCTACTTGAACATGGTGCTTTATGCTTCATATTATTATCCAATGATGTGTTGTCATCCTATGATGTCTGAGTAGATCTATATCGTCCTATTGGTTGATTGATGATCATGATTGGTTGGAGTTGCATGTTTTATTATTGGTGTTGTCCTATGGTGATCTCCGTGTCGCGCGAGCGTGAGGGATCCCCGCTATAGGGTTTGCAATATGCTTATGATTCTCTTATGGTGGGTGGCGTGAGTGATAGAAACACATACCCGAGTAAGGGTTGTTTGCGTATGGGAATAAAGAAGACTTGATACCTTATAATGCTATCGTTGGTTTTTACCTTAATGATTTTTAGTAGTTGCGGATGCTTGCTAGAGTTCCAATCATAATTGCATATGATCCAAGTAGATAAAGTATGTTAGCTTATGCCTCTCCCTCATATAAAATTGCAATAATGATTACCGGTCTAGTTATCGATTGCCTAGGGACAATTCCGCAACTCCTACCACCACTTTTCCACACTCGTTAAACTAACTTAGTTGTTTCTTTATCTTAGCAGCCCCTAGTTTTTATTTTCGTGCTCTTTATTATCTTGCAAACCTATCCTATCACACCTACAAAGTACTTCTAGTTTCATACTTGTTGTAGGTAAAGCAAACATTAAGCGTGCATAGAGTTGTATCGGTGGTCGATGGAACTTGAGGGAATATTTGTTCTACCTTTAGCTCCTCGTTGGGTTCGACACTCTTACTTATTCAAAGAGGCTACAACTGTGCCCCTATACTTGTGGGTTATCAAGACCTTTTTCTGGCGCTGTTGCCGAGGACCAATACGTGGGGTGAATATTCTGGTGTGTGCTTTTTTGCTTTATCACTAAGTAATTTGTATTTTCTGTTTTAACTTGTTTTCTATCTTCAGATATGGGTAGGAAACGCAAAATACCAAAAAAATAGTTGTACTTGCTGCTCCAAAAGTTGAGGAACCACTAGTGTTTCGTACCACCGAAGAATATTACTTGGGTTATCTTCGATCCACTTGTGCTCGTGCTGAAAACCCAACTAGCTTAGTTGAGGGAAAATCATTAAATGAGCATGCTCATTATGTGTGACACCGCATATCTCAAAAAGGGAAACTCTTGTGGCATTAAATTAATACTGTGTGTTGTTATGCTTGGAATCTATGTGAAATTTATGGTTTTACTTGTTGTTCTAAAGAAGCTAAAAAATACCTTCCCTACCAATGTGTGTTTAATGATAATGAAATATTATCCTCTTATCCCAAGGAGGCCTATTGCTATAATGATGTTGAACAAATTGAAGAATTGTTGCTTTTAAGGGTGCCTATGAAATTGCTTCTTTGTTTGAAAAGTATGATGCCACTCTTTATGCATCTGAATTTTTTTCCGTACTTAAATATTTCTATGAAAACTATGCTTACAATGCTTATGTCAAAAAAATTATTGAAAGAATGACCGCTTCTTTGAAAGAGACTAATATTTCCAGGAATCTATAGAAGAAGAAATTGCTGAAACTGTGAGCTCATTAGATGAAAAAGATGAGGAGGAGAGCGAAGAACAGAAGGAGGAAGAGCGGATTAGCTACCCGTGCCCACCTTCTAATGAGATTAACTCTTCAACTGATACATTGTTTAATTTCCCTTCATGCTTACCGAAGGATGAATGCTATGTTGATTGCTATGATCCCTTGGATTCATTTGAAATATCCCTTTTTATGAACTTGATGCTTGCTATGCTTGTGGCCATGACGCCAATATGAAAGATGCTTATGGAGATGAACTTGCTATAGTTCCTTATGTTAGGAATGAAATTGTTGCTATTGCACCCACGCATGATAGTCCTGTTATGTTTTTGAATTCTCCCAACTACACTATATTGGATAAGTTTGCACTTATTAAGGATTATATAGATGGGTTGCCTTTTGCTATTACACATGATGATTTTGATAGATATAATATGCATGTGCTTGCTGCTCCTACTTGAAATTATAATGAGAGAGGAACTAGATCTCCACCTCTCTATGTTTCCAATATGATAAAATTGCAAGAAATTGTTTATGCTATGTATTGGCCATTACTTTATGTGCATGAATTGTTCTTTTATGACATGCCGATGCATAGGAAGAGAGTTAGACTTTGTTGTTGCATGGTTTATATCACTTTGTCCTCAATACCAAATCACAAATCATTGTTAATATACCTTAGGATCCGGGTGGATCATTTACTTGAGCACATTATGCCTAGCTTAATGGCTTTCAAGAAAGCGCTGCCAGGGAGACAACTCAGAAGTTTTAGAGAGTCATTTTATTCTATTGTGTGCTTTTATATAGTTTAAAAACAAAAAATAAAGAGGATAACCTAAAACTTTTTCAAAAAGAAAAGTGAAAGTGTGTGAAGTGCAAAAACAGAAACTTTGGCCGTAGTGTGTGAATTTACATTTTTTACTGGAATGTCAAAAGTTTCTGAATTTTTTACACAGACTGCTATGCAAATTGTTTATTTTGTCCTAATTTTTCAGAATAGTTAGAGTTACAAAATTATGGTGAATGTCTAGATTACTACAAACTATCCTGATTAAGACAGATTCTGTTTTTAATGCATTGTTTTGATAGTTTTGATAACACAATCGATTTCATCGATGGTATAAGCCATAAAGAAGTCATATTACAGTAGCTACAATGATAAACCAAAATATGAATTGGTTGGCAACAATACTTAAAGTGGTAATTTTCTTTATTATACTAACGGATCTCATGAGGGTTTTGTTAAGTTTTGTGTGATTGAAGTAGTCAAGTGTTGGGTGAGATCACGATGGATGAACGAATAAGGAGAGGAAAGAGACTAAGCTTGGGATGCCCGAGGCACCCCAAGGTAATATTCAAGGACTCCCAAGAAATTAAGATTGGGGATGCCCCGTAAGGAATCCCCTCTTTCTTCTAACAACCATCAGTAATATTACTTGGAGCTATATTTTTATTCATCACATGATATGTGTAAATCTTGGAGCGTCGTGTGCTTTTTCTTTTTCTTTTAATAATGCACCATGCTGGTATGAGATAGTCCTTGGTTGATTTATCTAAGGCTCTTTGCACCTCACTTATATCTTTTGAGTATGGCTTTGTAGAATGCTTCATGTGCCTCACTTATATCATTTGAAGTTCGGATTGCCTGTTTCGCTACGCATAGAAAACCGCCATTTGTAGGATGCTCTTTTGCTTCACTTATACTTTTTAGAGCATGGGCATATATTTTGTAGAAAGAGTTAAACTCTCATTCTTCACTTATATCCATTTAGATAGTTAATAGGAGTTGGTCATTCACATGGTTAGTCATAAATTCCTACATAAAACTTGTAGATCACTGAATATGATATGTTTGATTGCTTGCAATAGTTTTGCGATATGAAGATGGTAATATGAGAGTCATGCTAGTGAGTAGTTGTGAATTGGATAAATACATGTGTTGAAGTTTGTGATTTCCGTAGCATCCACGTATAGTGAACCGTTATGTAACGAAGTGGGAGCATGATTTGTGTAATGATTGTCAACCTTTGTGTGAGGGTCGGGAGCGCGTGATGGTTAACTCCTACCAACCTCTCCCCTAGGAGCATGCGTATAATGCTTTGTTTGATAACTAATAGAATTTTTCAATAAGTATGTGAGTTCTTTATGACTAATGTTGAGTCCATGGATTATACGCACTCTCACCCTTCCACGTTTGCTAGCCTCTATAGTACCGCGCAACTTTGTGTCGGTGTATCAAACCCACCTTCCTCAAAACATCCACCATACACCTTCCTCAAAACAGCCACCATACCTACCTATTATGGCATTTCCATAGCCATTTTGAGATATATTGCCATACAACTTCCACCGTTCCGTTAAGTATGACATGCACCATCATTTTCATATTGCTTTGCATGATCATAAGACAGCTTGCATGATGTTTTCATGGCTTGTCCGTTTTTTGATGTCATTTGCTAGGATAGATCATTGCACATCCGGTATCCTACAGGAAACATTCATATAGTCATATTTTTTTCTAGGTATCGAGTTGTAAGTAAATAAAAGTGTGATGATTTTCATTATTAGAGCATTTTCCCATGTGAGAAAAGGATGATGGAAGCTATGATTCCCTCACAAGTTGGGAGGAGTCTCCAAACTTTACCAAAAAAAAAGAGGCCAGCGAAGCCCAAATAAATAAATAAAAAGAGGCCAAAGATGCCCACCAGAATAAAAAATAAAAAAACATTAAAAAATTAGAGAAAGAGAGAAGGGACAATTGCTACTATCTTTTTCCACACTTGTGCTTCAAAGTAGCACCATGATCTTCATGATAAAGAGTCTCCCATTTTGTCACTGTCATATAATTAGTGATTTTTTTGAACAACCACTTAGTTTTCCTTTTGAGCTTTCATACACTTATAGCTCTAAGTGCATTCATTGCATGGAAATCCCTACATACTCACATTGATATCTATTGATGGGAATCTCCATAGCCCATTGATACGCTTAGTTGATGTGAGACTATCTTCTCCTTTTTCCTCATCACCTCCACAATATTCTATTCCACCTATAATTCTATATCCATGGCTCAAGCTCATGTATTTCGCGAGAGTTGAAAAGGTTTGAGAACATAAAAGTGTGAAACAATTGCTTGACTTGTCATCGGGGTTGTGCATGATTTTGATACTTTGTGTAGGGAAGACGAAGCATAGCCAGACCATATGATTTTGTAGGGATAAATTTCTAAGGCCATGTTATTTTGAAAGGACATGATTTCATTGTTTGTGTGCTCGAAGTATTATTGTTTAATGTCAATATAGACTATTGCTTTGAATCACTCGTATCTTAATATTCATGCCATGATTAGATTATATGATCAAGATTATGCTAGGTAGCATTCCACATCAAAAATTATCTTTTGTATCATTTACCTACTCGAGGACGAGCAGGAATTAAGCTTGGGGATGGTGATACATCTCCATCGTATATATAATTTTTGATTGTTTCATGCCAATATTCTACAACTTTCATATACTTTTGGCAACTTTTTGTACTATTTTTGGGACTAACATATTGATCCAGTGCCCAGTGCCAGTTCCTGTTTGTTGCATGTTTTTTGTTTTGCGGAAAATACATATCAAACTAAGTCCAAACGCGATAAAAACTTACAAAGATTTTTTTTGGAATATATGTGATTTTTGGGAAAAAGAATCAACGCGAGACGATGCCCAAGGAGGTCACAAGCCTGCTAGGCGTGACCCACACCCCTGGCCGCGCCGTGAGGGCTTGTGGCAACCCCTTAGGTCGGTTCGAGGTGTCCTTTGGCTGAACAAAATCCCATTTTTGGAAGAAGATCCCCTCAAAATTTCAGCCCGATCGGAGTTACGGATCTCAAGATACTTAAGAAACGGTGAAAGGCTAGAATCTGGGAGCGTAGAAACAGAAGGAAACGGAGAGAGAGATCCAATCTCGGAGGGGATCTCGCCCCTTCTTCGCCATGGAGGCCAAGGAGCAGAAGGTAAACCCTCCTTCCATCTAGGGATGAGGTCAAGGAATAAGAAGAAGGAGGGGGCTCCCTCCCTCTCTCTCCTTGTGGCAACGGAATGCCACCGGGGCCATCATCGTGACGGCAATCTACTCCAACAATTCCGTCATCTTCACCAACACCTCCATCACCTTCCCACATCTATCTATAGTGGTCCACTCTCCCGCAACCCGCTATACCCTCTACTTGAACATGTTGCTTTATGCTTCATATTATTATCCAATGATGTGTTGCCATCCTATGATGTCTGGGTAGATCTATTCTGTCCTATTGGTTGTTTGATGAGAATTATTGGTTTGAGTCGCATGTTTTATTATTGGTGTTGTCCTATGGTGCTCTCCGTGTCGCGCAAGCGTGAGGGATCCATGTTGTAGGGTTTGCTTATGGTGGGTGGCGTGAGTGATAGAAACACGGACCCGAGTAAGTAGCTTGTTTGCGTATGGGAATAAAGAGGACTTGATACCTTATAATTCTATGGTTGGGTTTTACCTTAATGATCTTTAGTAGTTGCGGATGCTTGCTAGAGTTCCAATCATAAGTGTATATGATCTAAGTAGATAAAGTATGTTAGCTTATGCCTCTCCCTCATATAAAATTGCAATAATGATTACCGGTCTAGTTATCGATTTCCTAGGGACAATTCCGCAACTCCCACCACCACTTTTCCACACTCATTAAACTAAATTCATTGTTTCTTTATCTTAGGAGCCCCTAGTTTTTATTTCCGTGCTCTTTCTTATCTTGCAAACCTATCCTATCACACCTACAAAGTACTTCTAGTTTCATACTTGTTCTAGGTAAAGCGAACGTTAAGCGTGCGTAGAGTTGTAGCGGTGGTCGATGGAACTTGAGGGAATATTTGTTCTTCCTTTAGATCCTCATTGGGTTCAACACTCTTACTTAACAAAAGAGGCTACAACTGATCCCCTATACTTTTGGGTTATCAGTGCGCAAGCCCCATAGAACGGAGTCAAGCTCCTCCACCCAATGACAGTCAGACTCATGAAGAGATCGGACCAAACGTGGTTTAATGCCGCTCATGATGAGGTTGTTTGCTCGTTCAACTTTTCTATTGGTCTGCAGATGATACACCGATTTGTAATCGAGCTTGATGCCCATTTTTGCGCACCAGTCTTTGACCTCTTGGGCTATGAAGTTGGATCCATTGTCCATTATTATACTGTGCGGGACGCCGTAACGGTGGACCATGTCGGATATAAAGTCAATTACTAGTCTGGACTTGGCTGACTTGATAGGTTTTTCCTCTATCCATTTGGTGAACTTGTCAACCATGACCAATAGGTATTTATTCTTCTTGGTCCCCCTTTAAGTGGCTCGACCCTATCCAGCCCCCAGACCGCGAAGGGCCAGGTGATCGGAATAGTCCGAAGAGCTATTGGGGGCATGTGACTTTGATTTGCAAAAAGTTGACACCCCACGCAGTGTTTGACAAGTGACTGGGTGTCCACTCGAGCAGTGGGCCAGAAGAAACCAGCCCGAAAGGCCTTGCTAACTAAGGCTCTTGCTGCGGCGTGATGGCTGCCCATCCCTGCATGGACTTCGGCTAAGAGGTGTCGTCCTTCTTCCTCAGATATGCACCGCGGTAGTATTCCGGTGGTGCTTTTCTTGTATAACTCACCCTCGGGGACTTTATAGGCTTTGGATCACCGAATTATGTGAGACGCTTCTGTCTGATCATCGGGGAGTTCTTTGCGAAGTAGGTAGGTGAGGAAGGGCTCGATCCATGGTGCGATTACTGTCATGACCTCATGAGACGAAGGCGTCTCGTCCATTACGAAGCCACCGATGATTTGGTCGTCTGGTTCATTTATAGGGGGAACAACCTCCTCCGTGCTTGGTAGATCGGCACCCTTATGATCATCCTGCCAAACCACTGATGGCTTAAAGAGTCATTCCAGGAAAGTGTTTTTTTGGAACGGGGTCACATTTGGCCTCCATGTGGGCTAGTACATAGGTGGCTTGGTTGTTGTCTCTAGCGACGTGGTGAAATTCTAACCCCTCGAACCGTGCGGATATCTTGAGGATGGAATTTCTGTATGCCGCCATCTTCGGGTTTTTGGCATCGAATTCACCATTGATTTGGGAGATGGCCAAGTTGGAGTGTCCCCATACCTCCAGCCTTCGTATGCCCATTGATGCTGCCATCCGAAGACCATGCAAGAGTGCTTCGTATTCGGCTGCAATGTTGGAATCGGCATACATGATCTGCAACACATATCGAACATTATCGCCTGCGGGGGATATGAAGATAACTCCAGCCCCCAGTCCGGCCAAAGTTTTAGATCCATCGAAGTACATCATCCAACGAGAGTATGTACTATATTCCCTGGGGAGCTCAACCTCTATCCATTCGGTGAGGAAATCTACGAGCAACTGATATTTGATAGCTCATTGTGGCTTGTAGGCAATTTCAAAGGGAAGGAGCTCAATAGCCCATTTGGCTATGCGACCAGTGGCGTCCCTGTTGTTGATTATATCGTTCAGGGGTACTTCGGATACCACCGTGACCGAACACTCTTGAAAGTAGTGTCTGAGTTTCCGTGATGCCATAAATACCATATATGCTATCTTCTGGTAGTGCGGGTATCTGGACTTGCACTGCGTTAGTACTTCTGACATGTAATAGACCGGTTTCTGTATCCAGAATTTGTTTCCCTCCCCCTCTCGTTCGACGATGAGCACTGCACTAACGACTTGGTTGGTAGAAGATATGTATAATAATATGGTTCACCAGCGCCTGGTACTATGAGTATGGGATTGCTTGCCAGCAGTGTTTTAATTTCTTCTAATGCAACCGCTGCTTCATCGGTCCATTCAAAATTGTTGCTCTATTTCAACAGTCTGTAGAGCGGTAAAGCCTTCTCCTCGAGGCGGGAGATAAAGCGGCTTAGCGGCGCCACACAACCAGCCAACCTCTGGACATGCTTTAGCTCTACGAGAATTGCAAGTTCTCATAGGGCGCAGATCTTGGCCAGATTTTCTTCTATTCCTCCATGGGAAATGATGAATCTCAGCAGTTTACCAGCGAGAACTTCGAATACACATTTCTCTGGATTGAGTCGTATATCATACTCACGTAGGCTAGCAAAGGTTTGCCTTAGGTCGTTGATCAACTGGCTAATGTATTTGGTTTTTATTACCATGTCGTCCATGTTTGCCTCGACCGTTTTATCGACTTGTTTTGTGAGACAAGTCGGGATCATGCGCTGGTACGTAGCCCCAACATTTTTTATGCCAAAGGGCGTCGTGTTGAAGCAGAATGGCTCATAGGGGTGATGAATGCAGTTGCAGCTTGGTCGGATTCCTTCATTTTAATCTGATGATATCTGGAATAAGCGTCGAGGAAACACAACAAGTCGTGTCTGGATGTGGTGTCAATAATCTAGTCTATGCGTGGTAAGGGGAAAGGGTCCTTAGGGCAAGCCTTGTTGAGGTCTTTGAAGTCGACGCACAGCCGCTGGGATTTGTCTTTCTTTGGTACCATCACCAGGTTTGCCAACCATTCAGGGCGCTTAATCTCACGAATGAATCCGACCTCTAGAAGTTTGGTGCTTCACCCATAATTTCATTTGGGCTCAGAAAAGCAGCGTAGAGTCTGCTTAACAGGATTAAAGCCTACGATGATGTTAAGACTATGTTCTACCAGCTTTCATGGGATTCTGGGCATATCGAAAGGATGTCAGGCGAAGATGTCCCAATTTTCTCGTAAGAATGTTCACAGTGCTTCATCCACTATGGGTTATAGCTGTGCTCCAATGGACGCTGTCTTGTTGGGGTGCGTCGGTGTACCTGAAATTTAATGATTTCATCTGCAAGCTTAAAGGACGTGGGTTTGAGCCTTTTGCTAAGGATCACATCGTCCTTGTCTACTGTTGACCGAAGTGCGGTCAGTTCTTCTGCAGTGAAGGTCTTGGCTAGTGCCTCGAGGGCGAGCACTGTTGTTTTGTTTTCGGCTCGAAGGGCTATATTCGGATCACTAGCGATTGTACCCTATTTGGTCCTGGCATCTTGAGTTTGATATAACCGTAATGTGGTATTGCTAGGAATTTTTTGAAGGTGTCACGTCCCAGCAGGGCGTGGTAGCCGCTCGGGAATGGAACAATATGGAACAGAAGTTCTTCGGATCGGTAGTTTTCGGGCGTGCCAAACACCACGTCCAGGGCAATATGTCTTGAACATCGCGCCTCTTTCCCTGGAATGATTCCCCAAAATTTGGTGTTGCTATGCTTGATGCAAGATCGATCGAGTTGCATTTTTTCCAGGGTATCTCCGTAGACAAGGTTTAAACCACTACCGCCATCCATTAGCACTTTGTGTAACCTGAAGCCATCGATGATGGGGTTTAGGACCAGTGCGGCTGGTGTATGACCGGGAAGAATGGCTGGTCGGTCGGTATCTCCGGAGGTAATGGGTACGTTTGCCCATGCACTTTTTGCTGCCACATGATAGACTTGTTCGAGTTCTCTAAGAGTTCTTTTCCAACTATTCCTTGACGGGAACATTTCGTAGATCGTCAGGAATTCAGCGTTGTATTCTAGTGGCGATGTGGAGCGCCTATTCGGCAGTAGTGCCTCAAGAATGGCTTCACCGCTTTTTGCGACTTGCCTGGTGACCCAGCAAGCTCTAAGGCTATGAGTCTGGCTTGTGTTCAGCAATACAGAATGTATAGGGCATGGTCTATCCAATAGTCCATCCAGGACATTACTGACCCCTGTGAGGGGCCTATTTCTCTTTTTAGCAGGTTCGAGCCTGGCTGGCCACCCGGAGGTATCCTCTTTTTCCGATCTCCTCCAGGGTATTGGGTAAAGGTTCGTTCCGAAAATAGACGTTCGGCTTGCCGGGTGCTTTCCATGGCACAATATATTTGTACCAAGTCTGGTAGCTCGGTGAAGTTACGAATGTGCCGACGACCCAGGGCGTTGAGAATCCCTTCGTCTGGCAATTGTGACTGAAAGTTGCCATTATCTCTTGATCACTAAGACCTCATACTTTGTTTCTAGCGAGGAGGACTCTAGCCCAAAAATTATGAACCGACTCTCCTGGTAGCTGTTTAACATCTCGTAAGTCCGAAGACTTGGACTCTGCTGCGATGTTTGAGTGATCGTCTTGAGTGGTGTGTGGGAAATGTTTTGGCTCAACACCATGATGTGAGTCCAGAATTATGGGCTCCAAGTTTTGGCCTAGATCAGTGACCAATACTGGCCTGTCTTCGGAGCAAACTCTAGGGTCTGGGTTGCAAGCAAGATCTCGATGATCGGTGATTGGTGTATAAACCGTTTTTAATTTTGGTTGCTTTGGGGGACGAGCCCCTAGTCAGACACACGACAGTGGGAACTAAGTGGGTAACCGTGGGGATGAGAATCTCCCTATCGTTGGGCTTAAGCCTGAGCCGGTCATAGACTGGGGTCTTGTCATCAGTAATACGCATGGTTTGAATCCGATCAAATAGATCATTTAGAAACGAGGCAACGGTAGGATGCGTGCGCTGAAGTGAGAGAGGTCGTCATGCGGCGTCACAGTTCCGGAGTCGCACAAGAGCGGATCCGGGTCTTGTTTGGACATAGTGGATCCGACCACAACGGCTGGATTGGGCATTCTGGACAGACCGAGGGTGACAGCCTCCTCAGAGGCGGGGCCCGATTTCTTCGACGTCGAGGCATCGGGGCCTGCAAGCTCCTCCATAAGAGTTGAGGGTTCTATCAAGACAAGTTCTTCCCGTGAATCAGCGACAAACTCTAGGGTTCCGAATCTAATTCCCTGATCAGAGGAAAAGCTTCCAATCTGACCAAGGTGGCCGGTCGGGTCGGCGTGCGACAAGACGTTACAGCTTGTGGAGATATGATCAGGGATGAGAATATCCTGCCTGTAGATCTCTTTGCTTGTCACAAGGCGGGCCATCGATTCCTTTGGCGATCACATCGGATCTCTCAATCAAAGCACCAATGTGGGTGTCAAAACCGACGGATCTCGAGTAGGGGGTCCTGAGCTGTGAGACTATGATCGATGGTAACAGTGGATAAAGGAGATGATGTTTACCCAGGTTTGGGCCCTCCTATGGAGGTAAAACCCTATGTCCTGCTTGCTTATATTGATGATATATAGGTTACAGAGTTTATTTCCCCATGAGATCAAATACCTAAACCCTAGATGAGTTGTTCTCTCCCCTACAATCTAAAACCCTCCGTCTTATATTACACATGGTCGGTTGCACATCGAAGGAAAAAAATGCATATCTATTATCAAAATCTTGGAGGACACGTCACGACTTCTTGAAGCTTCCACCCTGGCAACGGGGCCTTCGATCATCCAATGCTCATCCAACGGCCCACATAGTCCATCCTATGAGAAACAGGTCGGTCATCCGAGGACCCCTTAAACTAGGACTCCCTCAACATGTCCGCTAAAAAGTCATCGTAGGAGACACAGACAAAGACGGAAGATATGGGGAAAAATCAAACAAGAAGAAAGAACAGTATCCCCCTCTTGCTTCACATTATATCCGAAGGAGGTCCGACCAATTCTTCAAGCGCCTTGCTGGAATAAAAGTTTGTTCTGGATACTATGGGAAGATAAGTAGATATCTGGGCACCAAGAAAAAAAGATTCAACACGATGAAGTCTCATGACTATCACATGATGATTATGCAGATACTCCTGGTTGCACTGATAACCTACAAGTATAGGGGATCGCAACTGTATTCACGGGTAGTATTCCACCCTCATTTATTGACTCAACACAAGGTGAGACAAAGAATATTTATCGACCTTAGCAGTTGAGTTGGCAATTCACCCACACCTGTGATATCTCTCTACAGCAATGATTTAGTAGCACGACAAGTAATAGCAGTAACAGTAATAGTGACTTTGTAGCAATTGCGACAGTAGCAAAAGTTGTAGTAACTTAGCAACATCCGGTATATGTAAAGCATATGCATGTGGACCAGTGTAGCGGCCCGACTCAAAACGAGTCAAGCCTCTGTGTGTTCTGTGCCATCCCTGGATCAGTATGCTGGCACACACAATACATCAATGTATATATCAAAGTGCAATCACATGTAACAACGTAAAACTGATATATACCTTACAATAGCAGCGGAATACAGTCAACGGGAGTGGAGTCCCAATAACACCAACGACAGGTTGAGTGCGGACCGTAACCCTGAGTCGTACTCTTACCCGTCGTAGAAGAGTATCTGCAACATGAGACGTTGCAGCCGTGTAGGTCAGCATTTTGAATATGCTGGCAAGATCACCATAGAAAAACAGAAGAATAAACCATACTATATGCAATAAGGCTTTATGGCTCTATGGCTAAGTTTTTGCATAAAAGCTGATTTTGTTTTCCTATAACAAAGGAATATCAGGAATTTCACTATGGAGTTACCTATCATGACATGGTTCCGCCAACCAATGTCTCAATGCCCATAAGTATCATTAAGTTGCCCAAAATTAGTTATCAGTCCAGTGTTGAGAGTTCAGAGATAGATCCAAGTCTAGAAGCTCAAATTGTCCGTAACCGGGGACACGGCTAATCGATTAGGTTTAACTCTGCAGAGTGTTGTGTACTTTACCCACAAGATTCTTTCCCTCCTGGTAAGTCCTCGCACTGCCTGGTGTTTGAGAACAGGATGAAAGAAACATGGTCTTTCAGAGTGCTTCCCTGACTGTCCGACAGTGCCCATCCAATCCTAACGTCGACTACATCTCGTAGCACTGCCCAGCAGAGTCACAACAAAGATCAACCAAGCCAGAGCCCATATTGACTTGTGGCTACACAAGTAAGCTTCAGGGCATGAAGTATTCATCCTTCTCTTTGAGTCTGGGTGAAGCTTTCCGCAAGATGTCATGGCGCTTCTCCATGCATCCCGGCCGCTCACTGGTTTCTCCAGGGTGCCCAATCAACCATCCTTCACCCAGTAGTGTGTATTGAAATCTTGTCTTCTCGAGTCTTGAAGTCTTGAGGTCTTGAAGATGCAGGACTTGAAGATGTCTTCATGAAGTTTTCGTCTTGACGTAGAGTCCTTCTTCACACCACTCACGAACACTCATACTAGACCCCGTCTACTTTAGCATAGCATTGCACTAACTAGCGTTCCCGGGGCTTTAGTAACCAGTGGTGGGTTCCTACCTCATGCATTCTACTCAACTACAAGAATTTCAATAACACTACGGGAGGGATGTGTTGAATGAGGTCACTACATGCAATAAAACATGGGTATGAAATAGATGGTCAAAGTGAACTTGCCTGTACTGTTGATGAAGAGAAAGATCGCTCTCAGAAATAACTTGATAGACTATTCGTCACTCTTCGATAAAAAAATCTATACAAACAGACATTACATACATATAAGCAATCATACTAGCAATCGATTCTAAAAATCACAAGGTAACACAAGAAACAAAACAACAAGGTTGATGAAGAAAATACTTAAGACAAAAACTCAAGGTAACAAAACTACATCAACACAACTAAGGTGATGATGAAGGAAATACTTAGGACAAAAGTTAAAATCAAGAAATTTTCATAAAAGCAACTAAGGTAGTTTTCCCCTATAAACAATTATTTTCAAATGGTAACAATAACAAAGTAAAATACAACAAAAGGATTTTAATAAATATTTTACTAGCAAAAAGATTTACTTTTAAAGAACAAGTAAAACTATGAAAACAACATTCTAAACAACATAAGTGTTTGCCTAATGAACTTAACTACAAGCACAACCATAAACTAAGAGAAAAAAAATTATGAAACAACTAAGTTAACAGAAGGTAATTAATAAAAATCTTTATTATAAAATAGAATTAAATCATCTAAAACTTTTTGTGAAATGAGTTTCTATGACAAACTAAATTTTTTTATAACATATTACCTAATGAAAGATAATCTAGTTTCCTATCATAATTAAATTATTTTTATTAACTAAGCATTTATTAACAGAAAAGAATTACTACAAATTTATTATAAAACAGAACCTAATTACTTAAGACTTTAGTTAAAAGAATTGTTACTAACAAATTTGCTTTTAAAACAACTATACCTATTTTAAAGAGGGTATAGATCCCTACAACAAAATTTATAAACTAAACAAATTAAATTTTGTTAACAGCAAGTATAAATCCTAAATTTAGAACAACAGAACTAAATGAAATGTAGTACATAATATAAATCATATTAAGATTTTCAAAATAATATAAACACTATTTTCAAATATTCTAAAAATTCTCAAACTCTTCCTAATGATAACTAATATCACTAGTGACAAGTAGCAAAAAGAATCAATCAAAAATACATTTTAAAACTCAAGATATTCAGAAAACAAAATTTAAATCCAATCTGTTTAAATTCAAATTTAGATGTTCAAACATAGTCAAATTTGGTATTCACAGAAACTAGATGAAATTTCTGATCTATTTCAGAAAGAATCAATTACAAATACTTAAAAACGTAAAAGATATAAACAAAATGAAAACAGAACTATTCTGTTTTTGAATTTAAAACAGAAAAAGAAAAAATGGTTTCTAACGGACGGGTGGGCTAAGTAGCATCTCCTGATTAGTCGAAGTGGTGTGCGTGCGAGTACTACGGGCGGTCGACCTGTATTTAGCAGAAAACGGTTCGCGATTTATAATAGGATCTAATCTGGATCGTCAGATCCAGATCCAAAGGTTAGGAGAGGGGGAGGGGAGCTCACAGGGAAAGGAGTCGTCGGCGAGGGTGTTTCCGGTGAGGCCGAAACGTCGAGGTGCTCGGGGAGTTGCTACAGTGGTCGAGGGAGTCGTCGGAGGGCCCCAACTGACGGCGGCGAGGTCCCGGCGACGGGTGGTGGTGTTGGAGGGGCGCGGGGATGACCGTGGCGACGACCACGAGCTCGGGAAAAATCCGGTGGGGATCCGAACTCCGGCGAGGTCCGTTTGCGGTGTTATGGCTGTCTCCGGTGGAGGTGAGGAGTCGGGGAGATGCGCACTGTCATGGAGAGGCGAATGGCAGGCTTGGTGGCGCTCGGGGAGGTCGGAGTGGAGCTGTGGAGCAGGAATGGCGCGACGGCCCTGGTGAAGTCCGGTGAGCTATTCCGGCGTCGGGAGGGCACGGGAGGAAGGGAAACAAGGGGAATGGAGGCGCGGGGGGTATGCGGCTACTTAATAGGGGTCTCAGGGGGTCGGGGGAGTAAGGAGGGAGGAGATCACGTGAGAGAGATCACCGGAGGTCGTCGAGGGCGTGGAAGGATGAGGATGACCGGCGACGGTTTCGGTCGGGCGACGGGTCCCACATGTCAGCGAGAGGGGAGCGGCGGTTGCGCGTCGGTCAGCCCACCGGTAACGGTCTCGACTTAAATTCACTAGTAAAGCCTGTGGGCCGGCCTGTTTAATACACGCGAATAAATTTCCCTTATTAATTTCCAGATCAATAAAAACCTATTTAATGCGTTCGAAACTTGTCCAACAAATTATAGTGTATATATCAAAGTGACCAGGGAAACAAATGCCATTTAATGGACATTTTTCCACAGCCAAAATAAATAACTTTTAAAAATTTATTTTTCAGAAAATGCCTAAATGGCTTTATTTATTATTGCAAATTATTTTTCATATAACCCCTTGGGTTTTATGATTCAAAAACTTCACAATTAACCCCCTGGCTTTGGAATGTCCTTTTACACCTCTCAAAATCTTTGCAAGGGGTTTGGATGCATGAAATTTCAAATAGGAAACTGAAATGAATTTGAAACTCCATATGAGACTTTTATCAAATAGTTTTCAACTTCAAATAATTAAACTTCCAACTCATATTTCACACATTTGAAGAAGTCATATTATCCTCTCTCATGAAAATCATTGAGTTGCATAAAGTTTCTGAATTTGAAATATTTTCAAATGGGAATTCAAACCATTTTCAAATCCCTTTTCATTTCTTTAAATGGAAGAAGTCATGTCATCTTCACTCTGGGGGTTTTGTGATGAAATGAATTTGAATTCCTGGTGATCAAAATGTAGAGTGAATGTTTTGGGAAGGTCATTTCATTCCCTCTCATCAACTTTCAAAAAGTTTCAAATTTCACTCACTTTCAATCACTCAAGCAAACAAACAATCATTCTAAATATTATTATAACATTCCAAAGTTTGGGATGTTACAAACCTACCACACTTAAAATGAATCTCGTCCTCGAGATTTGAAAGGGCTAGAAAGAAAAGGTTAGGGTTTGGGGGTCTTCTAACAAATCCATTGACCAAGAAGGTGAGGGGTCTTCCAACAAAACTCCATTGACCTGGAAATGTGGGTCTACCACACTTAAAATGAGAGTTATTGGTCCTTCAGAAATCAAGACAATCCTGTGGGTGCACTTGTCTGTTCACCTTCTTCATGATAGCTTCTTCGGTGATGCTCTTCCGTTATATCAAAGTCTTGTGTCCTCATAACAACATGTATTACCACCGATACTGGGTCTTCTTAGCTGGCAGGCCTCGCGTTCATTCTAAATAACTTATCGAGGATCTCATGGTGGTCTACCATTTGTGGTTATCCTGCAGTGAAATGGGTCTTGGCTTCATTCCTCACCGTAAAATTCCTACGTGTGATAGCAACTGTCATGCACAAGGGGTTTCATCATACCGTTCTAAGGCTTAAACAAAAGCTTCAAAGAACGTCGTCCCTTTACTATGCGTAAGTCACTCAGATTTAACAATCCTTATAGCAAGAGAATTATAAGAGTAAGTCGTCATGGTGGCCAAGCCATGTCGCACTGAAATCATTACCTTGTATAAGGTTTAGTGAATCTCGTATTCTAACACTTGGTCTTCCTCACAAGCATTGCAGAAATTTCTCTTGTCAACGAACGAGGTTCAGATAAATCCCTTTTTTTTCTGCAAGCCGAACAAAAACATCTATCGTTTCTTCACAACTCTCAGGTTTTCGTATACTCCTAAGAAAAAAAAACGTTTGCTGATCAGTCGTAGCTTCTTCCAAGTTTCTTCTTTCACAAAGGTGGAGCTTGATCCTTATCAATCCCGAGGTCAGTGACATTGTGGGTTCACTTGAATACTTGAATAGCTTTACTCACTCTTGGGGTTACTATCGTTCCACACTCCAACATTACCTTTAGTTCACTCCATTATACCCTTGAGGTAACAAATCACAGACTTATTTTTGTTTAGATTCCACTCTGTAGAATCCATTTTCCTTTCCATTGGTCTGTTTAACCCTAGGCATGGTTTCATCACAATCATTCTCTATTCCAACTTCCAAAAGTACCTTGTCACAAAGATTATCATCCACACAGTTTGAGGTGGTTCCACATTCTCTTCACATGTATTCACTTATCCAAACTCCTTAATCCGGAAAAGGTACCTGTGGTTTCCACCACACTTAAAATGAAATGCACTCATGTTTGCATAGACCATATTTTCTCATATCCTTGAAAATGGTCGGAGATTTTGGGTCATAGAGTAACAACTCATGTAAAACAACATAAGATAAATCATGACACCAGAAATTTCTATTGACTCATGAATTTATTTACAGACTCTGAGACTTCCGTTACATAACTTCAAAATGTAAAAGTGCTACCTATTACATTTATTACATCCAGAATCCACAACTCAGACTACTCATGTTTAGCCATTCTTCTCTGGGCATTTATCGGCATAGTGTCCTGTCTTCTTGCACTGGAAACAGATGATTTCTAACAAATCTCGAGGCTTCTTGATGTTGGTTTTTGCTCCTGGGAGTTCTGGTTCCTTTCTTGGGCACTTATTGGCATAATGGCCCATATCCTTACACTTGAAACATCTAATATAACTCAGGTCCTTCTGTTCAGGGGCTTGTCTCTTCCTGAGGTTCTTTGTTCTGATCAACACTTCAATTTCCCGTGGATCAAACTCCACTTCTTCTACCGGGAAGTTTCCCAGATACTCTTTTCTTTCCTTCGTACAGTCCTGTGAGAAATGTCCTTCTTCTCCACATGTATAGCAGGCATTTGAGTAAAATTTGGTTAATCCTTCTCCATTAGGGTCTTCATCGTTTTCCTTCTTCACAAGTTCTCCAAATTTTTCTCTGAAGGCTTTCTTCATGGCTGTAGCGACCCGACCTGAAAGGTCGAATCTCCGATGTTTCCGTGCCATCCCAAGATCATGCGGGTACACACACGGTACATCAATGTATATATCAAAGGGAAATCACACAACATTATTTTAAACGAAATCTCATTTCGAGTCCTTTATTACAATAAAAATTACAATAAAGTGGCTAAAAGCCAACTCATGAGAAATCTAAATCTTGCGGAAGCGTCGAAGGTAGATGAGTCCATCTGACTCCAAGGGCATCTCACTGAGCATAGAACGTGTCCTCACTCCTGGTCGAAAAAGTACTCTGCAACATGACACGTTGCAGCCATGTAGGTCAGCATATGGAATATGCCGGCAAAGTCACAAGAGAAGGGTGAAAAGATAATCATCTAGTCTATATGCATGTATGGCAGGTGAGGTGGTAAGTTTTGCGTAAAGCCAATTTTCCTACAACAAGAGAGGTTTAAGCAAAATATTACTAAGTTGGTTGATTAATGAGATGGTTCCACCAACCAATTCTCATACCCAAATTATTAATACCCACATCATCATATTAAATGTGTTGAGAGTTCCGGAAGTTTCAATTCCTTTGGTTCAAGTCGTCCATGACCGTGGACACGGCTAATCGATTAGGTTTGAGTACTCTACAGAGTTTTGCACACGTTCCCCACAAGATTTGGTCGCCTCCGTTTGATTTCTCGCACTTCAGGGTGTTTGAGAAACGGATGACCAAAACATGGTCTTCCAAAGGGTTTCCCTGCGACTCTGTCGGTGCCCATCCTTTCCTACCGTTCTTCTACCTCTCGTAGCACCGCCTGTCCAGGGTCACCACGATATCCAACCAAGCCAGAGCCCATAATGACTTGTGGCTGTGCAGGTAAGCCTTGGGTCTTGAAGCACCCATCCATCTCTTTGTGCGTGGGTGGACCTTTCCGCGTGAATACTGGCCATCTCCAGCATCACCTAGGCAAGTCCACTGGTTTGTCCAGGGTGCCGTTCAACCATCATCCACCCAGAGGTAAGTTGAAAACTTGAATTCTTGATCATCATAGTAGGTCTTGAAATTATTAACTCTCTCAACTCTCATGAATCACACAACCAACCCCGTCTACTATTAGCATAGCAAAAGTAAAACAACGTTTCCCGGGGCCAAAGTTGTCAAAGAGGGTTGAGGAGGGGTACCTACCACATGATACTACAACAATGTAACCAAGTTTCCAACTAACCTATCTTGCATGCAATTGGGGAGATGGTAGAACTAATGTATAAAACATGGGTAAACATGATCAAAGTGACTTGCCTGGTAGATGATCTTCGTACGTGAGTGACTCTAAGTAACAAGCTTCGCACTCCGGATAATCTAACGAAGCAAACAAGCACTCAAATAAGCATACAACAAAATATTGTAACTCACAAACATCAACCAAGAACAAGTAAACAATCAAGACAAAACAATGCACAAATCTCAAGAAAGAAAACACACAAAGTTTTGTTTACTAGGAGGTGATTGATAAAACACTACTATCTTAATAAAACTATTTTGAATCTAAGTTTGTTGAGAAAACTTTTGTAAAGTTTGTAAAAGTTTTGATAAACACTAAATGGAACAAATATAGTTTTACTAACAAGAGAGCAAAACAAAACTTGTTATTTATTAGTAAAACATGTTCTTAACAGAAAAGAATTTACAAATAAACTTGTTTTAGAAAACAAAGTTAAATTACATAAAACTTTGTTTGAAAGCAAAACTATTACGAACTAGTTGTTTTAATCAAATTAAACCTATTTGAAAAGAAGTTGTGATTCCTATCTTAACAAGGAAATGAACTAAACAATTTTATATTTTTATAAACAATAAGTAAAACACTAAATGTATAAACAACAGAACCTACTAAACAAATAAAACCAAATCTAAATTGAACTAACTAAAACTAAGTGAATAAAACTATATTGTAATACTAGGCAGATTCTGTTTATAGCTAAAACACTAACAATAATCATCTTAAAAATCCTCAAGCTAAACATGGTGATAGTCCTAACCAAATACAAACAGTAGCAAAAAGAATCATATAAAAATCTATTTTCAAACTCTAGTTATTCAGATTTGAAGATTTTAAGGAAATTTGATTCAATTCAAATTTTATAGTTCAAATTTGAAATTTAAAAGTACAGGGTGAATCTACATGAAAAATGTGAGCTATTGCAAAACGAATCAACTCAAAACATTAAATATATTAAAAGATATAAGCAAAACAAAATTTGAAATCATTCTCTTAATTAAAAGAAAACTGAAAAGAAACCTGACTTGCAACGGCCAGGGGGTCTACGTGGCGTTATCCGATTGGTGGCTAGGGTGTGCGCGTGGGAGTTTGCGGGCGGGCGACCAGTCGGTAGAGGATACCGGTTCGGGTTTATTTCCGATCTAATCTCAGGCGTTGATTCTGGATCCGAGGGTCGAGGGAGCTTACGGGAAAAAGGTGGCCAGTGTTGGAGGTCTCCGGCGAGTCCGGAAGCGGCGAAGACAACGGAGAGGTGCTCCGGTGGTCGGGGAAGGCAGCGAAGTGGTCCGGGTGATGGCGACGGGTCTCCGGAGTCGACTCGTGGCACGTGTGGGTGGAACGGTGGTCGGAATCAACGGCTACGGTCGACGGGAGCTCCGATGGTGGTGGGAACTCCGGCGAGGAATTGTGCAGTGCCTCGGCAAGGGAGAGAGGGGGCTCGGGGGTGAATGGAGAGAGGAGAGTCAGCACTATTTATAGAGGGTGCGGGGAGATGCGGGGAAGGAGAAAGGAGAGAGATCCGGTGGAGTAACTGCCGGCGACGAGGTCGGGCGAGAGGAAGAGGGCGACCGCGCGGGCAAAACTGTCGGTCGGGGTGGGGTCCAGTGTCAGCGAGAGGGGAAACTTCCGTTACACGTCGGTCGGCCGGCTTCTAGTTAATGCGCGAAATAACTGCCGTGGGCCGGCCCGTTTAATACAGTAACCGTTACCGTTTCTCCTTTAATAATTTTCCAGAGTGTTTCAAAAACATTTAAAGCATTCAAATCATTTGTAAATATAGGGGTATTATATATCAAAATTAACAGAATAATAAATGCTATTTAATGAACATTTTTATTCTATCATTTGTACACTTTGAAAAAAATAATACTTTCAGAAATTGCCTAATTGTTTTTAAATCCTTTTTGCAAATATTTTCAAAATAACCCCTAGTTATTATTGTTCAAATATATCACCAAGATGACCCTGGTGTGGAGTGTCATTTTCCTCCTCTCTTATTTGAACTTTTTTCCAAAATTTCAAATAGGTGAAAGCAATTGAGGGAAAAATAGAAAGGGCTTTCAGAAATTCAGAGAAGGCATTTCAACAATTGCATACATTCAAACAAAGATGCAGATAGATGCATAGCTATATTTCATAACATTCCAAAATGAAATTTTGGGATGTTACAAACCTACCCACCTTAAGATGAATCTCGCCCTCGAGATTCGGGTTGGCTAGAAAATAGGTGCGGGTGGTCTCTACGAAGATCTTCTTCGCGTTCCCAGGTGGCTTCTTCCTCGGTGTGATGACTCCACAAAACCTTACAGAACTTGATGATCCTGCTGCGGGTAACTCTGTTGGCGGTCTCGAGGATTCTGACAGGCTTCTCCTCGTAGGTCAGATCATTGTCAAGTTGTATGGTCTCTAGGGGCACTGTATCTCTCAAAGGGGTATCAGCCATCTCGGCATGACATTTCTTCAGCTCGGACATGTGGAACACATCATGAACTTCGGATAATCCTTCCGGCAATTCCAGTTTGTATGCAACTTCGCCTCTACGTTCAAGAATTTTGTAGGGGCCTATGAATCTGGGTGCTAATTTTCCTTTAACACCAAACCTCTTGATTCCTCTAAGCGGGGACACACGAAGATATGCTCGGTCTCCCACTTCATACGTCACTTCTTTACGTTTGCTATCAGCATAACTCTTCTGTCGAGATTGAGCTATCTTGAGTCTCTCGCGAATCAGCTTGACTTTCTCTTCAGAATCTCAGATAAGGTCGGGACCAAAAAGTTTTCGGTCTCCAACACCATCCCATGTCAGCGGTGTTCTGCACCTCCTTCCGTATAAAGCTTCGAAAGGGGCCATCTTTAGACTGGTCTGATAACTGTTGTTGTACGAGAATTCTGCGTAAGGTAAGTTGTCATCCCAACTAGATCCATAATCTAGCGCACAAGCTCTCAACATGTCTTCCAGAATCTGGTTGACTCTCTCAGTCTGTCCATCTGTCTACGGATGAAAAGCTGTACTGAAATCTAGCCTTGTACCCAAAGTTTCGTGTAACTGATGCCAAAACTTTGAGGTAAACTGTGTTCCTCTATCTGACAGGATACTCCTCGGAACTCCATGCAGACATACGATTCTGGTCATATATATCTTGGCTAGCTTAGCACTGGTATAGGTGGTTTTCACTGGAATGAAATGAGCTACCTTGGTCAAGCGATCTACCACTACCCAGATGGAATCATAACCTGAACGGGTCCTGGGTAATCCTGTGATGAAGTCCATACCAAGCTTTTCCCATTTCCACTCGGGTATCGGCAAAGGTTGGAGTAACCCTGCTGGTTTCTGATGTTCTGCCTTTACTCGCTGACAAACATCACATATTGCAACATGTTCCGCAATATCTTTCTTCATACCTGTCCACCAATAACTTTCCTTTAAATCCAGATACATCTTGGTGTTGCCTGGGTGTATCGAGTAAGGTGAATCGTGGGCTTCCTGAAGTATCAACTTCCTGAGCTCTGGGTTATGGGGCACATAGATTCGGTTCTCAAACCACAAAGTTCCATGTTCATCCTCACGAAAATCTTTAGCTTTACCATCTTCCATTCTTTGCTTAATCTCAGCTATCTCCTTGTCCGATTTCTGGGCTTCACGAATTCTTTCGGTCAAGGTGGATTAAATTTCCAGTGTAGCAACATATCCTCTTGGAACTATCTCTAGCTTGAGCTCTCTGAGATCATCGACTAACTCTTGGGGTAATCCTCCCACTGTGAGTGTGTTCACATAAGTTTTCCGACTCAAGGCATCGGCTACAACATTAGCCTTACCTGGATGGTAGTGTAATCTCATGTCATAGTCCTTGATTAACTCTAACCATCTCCTCTGTCTGAGGTTCAACTCTTTCTACGTGAAAATGTATTTCAGGCTCTTATGGTCGGTGTAAACATCACAACTATTTCCGATAAAAAAATGTCTCCAGGTCTTGAGTGCGTGCACTACGGCTGCTAATTCCAAATCATGGGTGGCATAATTCAACTCATGAGGTTGTAGTTGTCTGGATGCATAGGCTACAACCTTTCCATCTTGCATGAGTACTCCTCCAAGTCCTTGACGTGAGGCATCACAATAAACCTGGAAATCCTTCCGAATATTGGGCAAAATCAACACTGGTGCTGTGACCAAACGTTTCTTCAACTCCTGGAAACTGGCTTCACATTCCTCAGTCCAAACATACTTAGATTCTTTCTTCAACAACTCTGTCATGGGCTTGGCAATCTTTGAGAAATTCTCAATGAATCTCCGGTAATATCCGGCAAGTCCAAGGAAACTGCGGATTTCCTTAACTGAGGTGGGTGACTTCCACTCGGTGACGGCTTCAACCTTAGCGGGGTCTACGGCTATTCCTTCTCCGGAAATAACGTGTCCAAGGGATCCGACTTCCGTCATCCAAAATTCACATTTGCTGAACTTGGCATATAACTGATGCTCTCTTAGCTTCTCCAGAACTAAACGCAGATGTTCCTTGTGTTCTTCCTCGTTCTTGGAGAATATCAAAATGTCATCGATGAACACCACGATAAACTTGTCCAAATATTCCATAAACAATTTGTTCATCAAATTCATGAAGTAGGCAGGAGCATTAGTCAAACCAAAGGACATGACTGTATACTCGTATAAGCCATACCTTGTGGTGAAAGCTGTTTTGGGTATATCTTGTTCACGAATCTTTAGTTGATGATATCCTGATCGAAGATCGATCTTAGAGAATACTTTGGCGCCTACTAGCTGATCAAACAAATCATTAATCATCGGCAGAGGGTACTTGTTCTTGATAGTCACCTCGTTCAAGGCACGATAATCGACTACCACTCTCAAGGTTTTATCCTTCTTCTCCACCAAAAGAACTGGGGCTCCCCAAGGTGAAGAACTTGGGCGTATATACCCTTTGTCCAATAACTCCTTAATTTGCTTCTTGATTTCCAACAGATCATTTGCGGGCATCCGATAGGGTCTCTTGGAAATTGGGGTTGTCCCTGGCTGTAGCTCTATTAAGAACTCAATCTCCCTATCTGGTGGCATTCCTGGTAATTCTTCCGGAAATACATATGGAAAGTCTTTTACCACAGGTACTTCCTCCTGAACTACTCCTGTGAGGGCATTTAACCGAGCACTCATACGTGTGCGTCGGGATACATACTTAATTCTCTTGTTCTCCGGGGTGGTGAGTGAAACAGACTTGCTAAGGCAATCAAGATTTCCTTCATACTTGGTCATCCAATCCATGCCTAGGATTACATCCAATCCCTGGGATTCTAAGACGATGAGGTCGGTGGGAAAAACATGGTTTCCTATATTGAGTTTCAAAGCATGGCATCCTATCCCTGCCATCATCATACCTCCTGGGGAACTGACCTTAATGGGCTGACTAAGGGTTTTGGTGGGCAAACCATACTTATCCACAACTACCCTTGATATGAATGAATGAGTTGCACTGGAATCAAAAAGTACTATAACTGGACGTGAATGCAATAAAAACTTACCAACCACAGTCTTGGTTTGATCATAGACTTCTTCCACGTCGAGATGGTTCACCTGGGCACGAGGAAAAGGGTTTGGCTTCTTGGCTGCAGAGTTGCCGTTTCCATTTCCCTGCTTGCTCTGGGGACACTCAGTAGCATAGTGCCCTGTCTTCTGGCACTTGAAACAGGTGATGTGGCTCAGATCCTTCTGAGTAGGAACCTGACGGTGCTGATTGTTGTTCCCATTCCCATTGTCAGTCGTGAAATTGCCATGGTTGGGACGGGCATTCCCATTTCCTCCATGGTTGTGACCTTCATGGTTGTGCACAACATGAGTGTGTCTTCCAAACTTACCGGTACCCGATCCGGTATTTCCTGAGTACGGGGAGTAGCGGGGCTTCTGATGAGTTCCAGAGTTAAACTTCCCCTGAGTGTACTTCCGCTTGTGGTTCTCAATTTACTGCTGTTTTCCCTCCAGAATAAGGGCCTTGTCCACCAGCTCTTGGTAGTTGTTGAAAGTAGCCACTACCAGCTGCATGCTCAACTCATCATTGAGTCCTTCTAGAAACTTCTCTTGCTTGGCTGCATCATCGGCCACGTCTCCTGGTGCATAACGTGCCAATGTGTTGAAGTCGTCCACGTACTAGGCCACAGAGCGATTTCCCTAGCGCAAGTTGCGAAACTCGCGCTTCTTCAGACTCATGGCTCCAGCTGAAACATGTGCGGTGCGGAAAGCAAGCTTGAATTGCTCCCAAGTTACATCAGCAATAGGATAGGTGGTGATGTAATTCTCCCACCATGAAGCTGCTGGTCCTTCAAGTTGATGTGCGGCAAAGCGCACCTTCTCAGCATCAGTACATCCAGCGGTGACAAGTTCTCTCTCCATCTTACGGAGCCAGTCATCTGCCACAATGGGTTCAGTACTGCTGGAGAAAGTTGGAGGGTTCAACCTGAGAAAAGGGGTGAGATTGTCAGTCTGGGGTGGATGGTGGTTGTGGTTGTTCTGGTTGTTGGTTTGATTCTGAATCAATAACTGCATCAGTGCATTCTGCTGTTGAAGGAGTTGCGTGAGTTCCGGCGGGAAAGTGAAGTCGGTCTCACGTCGTGGAGGCATCGTGCTGTTTTCAGAGGGATGAGAATTAGAATAGAACAAGGGCCTAAAAGAAGAATTCACTAACCATATGCAATGCAAAAAACATATCACACCAAACACTCATTCATTTATTCAATCAATGTCAAACATCGGGAATACAAATCTCAAACAAACTAAACATCGACCTACGCTTTTAACGTTGAAAATAAAAGATACATGGAGGGCATAACTAAAGTTTTCCTCAGAAAAACATGGTGACTGAGTCTCCTCCAGTGGTGCTCTCCTCATAGTCATCATCGTCGCTGATGAAAGGAGCCAAGTCTCCCTCAGGATGAAGATTTTCACCCATATCCATCTGTTCCTCCAGAGTGGCGATGCGAGTGTTCAGCTTGTCGATTCTCTCTAAGAAATCCTTCACCTCATATTCATGCTCATAGTTGGCTTCCCGCAAATCGGCTTCAAGGTTAATCTCACGGTTCATCAGATTCTTGATTTTCTTCGTATCAGTACGAACTCGAAGCTCCAGAGTCCTGATGTGAGTCTCCAGAGTCTGGATATAGGAAATAGTGGTGTCTGTAGTGGGAGGAGTTATGATGTTTCCATGGACATCCCTGCGACAAACCACGCTGAGTCCTGGTGAAATGGTTCCATCTCTGTATTCCTCCTGAATACGTCCAAGGGCATGATGAATGGCCATGTCTCTTCCAAGTATCCAACTGGGTGCCACAAACTTGAGGTCGATGGGTTCCTTCCGATTCCCAAAGGTCTTCCCTGGGATATGCACCTCGATCCTGTAGCGTCCATCTTGAGGAAATGACATGATAGGAATCCCGGTGATGCTCGGCAAAGCAATCCTTACGTCCTTGACGATCCTCATCAGCTCCTTACCAAAGGGCATCGTTGCGTCAGGCTGGCAAAACTCCGTGATCAACACTGGGATGAAGGTGGCCATCTATAAATTTTGAAATAATCGGAGAGGAGTCAAAAACGAATAGATGAGAGTATAAGAATTTTAAAGACAAAGAGAACAATCCTAAGGCTTTCCAATCCTAGAGGTTACGTCCTACGGTCAGCGTGTGCTCTGATACCATTTCTGTAGCGACCTGACCTGAAAGGTCGAATCTCCGGTGTTTCCGTACCATCCCAAGATCATGCTGGTACACACACGGTACATCAATGTATATATCAAAGGGAAATCACACAGCATTATTTTAATCGAAATCTCATTTCGAGTCCTTTATTACAATAAAAATTACAATAAAGTGGCTAAAAGCCAACTCATGAGAAATCTAAATCTTGCGGAAGCGTCGAAGGTAGATGAGTCCATCTGACTCCAAGGGCATCTCACTGAGCATAGAACGTGTCCTCACTCCTGGTCGAAAAAGTACTCTGCAACATGACACGTTGCAGCCATGTAGGTCAGCATATGGAATATGCCGGCAAAGTCACAAGAGAAGGGTGAAAAGATAATCATCTAGTCTATATGCATGTATGGCAGGTGAGGTGGTAAGTTTTGCGTAAAGCCAATTTTCCTACAACAAGAGAGGTTTAAGCAAAATATTACTAAGTTGGTTGATTAATGAGATGGTTCCACCAACCAATTCTCATACCCAAATTATTAATACCCACATCATCATATTAAATGTGTTGAGAGTTCCGGAAGTTTCAATTCCTTTGGCTCAAGTCGTCCATGACCGTGGACACGGCTAATCGATTAGGTTTGAGTACTCTATAGAGTTTTGCACACGTTCCCCACAAGATTTGGTCGCCTCCGTTTGATTTCTCGCACTTCAGGGTGTTTGAGAAACGGATGACCAAAACATGGTCTTCCAAAGGGTTTCCCTGCGACTCTGTCGGTGCCCATCCTTTCCTACCGTTCTTCTACCTCTCGTAGCACCGCCTGTCCAGGGTCACCACGATATCCAACCAAGCCAGAGCCCATAATGACTTGTGGCTGTGCAGGTAAGCCTTGGGTCTTGAAGCACCCATCCATCTCTTTGTGCCTGGGTGGACCTTTCCGCGTGAATACTGGCCATCTCCAGCATCACCTAGGCAAGTCCACTGGTTTCTCCAGGGTGCCGTTCAACCATCATCCACCCAGAGGTAAGTTGAAAACTTGAATTCTTGATCATCATAGTAGGTCTTGAAATTATTAACTCTCTCAACTCTCATGAATCACACAACCAACCCCGTCTACTATTAGCATAGCAAAAGTAAAACAACGTTTCCCGGGGCCAAAGTTGTCAAAGAGGGTTGAGGAGGGGTACCTACCACATGATACTACAACAATGTAACCAAGTTTCCAACTAACCTATCTTGCATGCAATTGGGGAGATGGTAGAACTAATGTATAAAACATGGGTAAACATGATCAAAGTGACTTGCCTGGTTGATGATCTTCGTACGTGAGTGACTCTAAGTAACAAGCTTCGCACTCCGGATAATCTAACGAAGCAAACAAGCACTCAAATAAGCATACAACAAAATATTGTAACTCACAAACATCAACCAAGAACAAGTAAACAATCAAGACAAAACAATGCACAAATCTCAAGAAAGAAAACACACAAAGTTTTGTTTACTAGGAGGTGATTGATAAAACACTACTATCTTAATAAAACTATTTTGAA
The DNA here is from genome assembly GCA_022496015.1 of Hordeum marinum. Classification (NCBI taxonomy): domain Eukaryota; kingdom Viridiplantae; phylum Streptophyta; class Magnoliopsida; order Poales; family Poaceae; genus Hordeum; species Hordeum marinum. Next base: position 165,409,393 of record CM039673.1, read on the forward strand.
TCTAAGTTTGTTGAGAAAACTTTTGTAAAGTTTGTAAAAGTTTTGATAAACACTAAATGGAACAAATATAGTTTTACTAACAAGAGAGCAAAACAAAACTTGTTATTTGTTAGTAAAACATGTTCTTGACAGAAAAGAATTTACAAATAAACTTGTTTTAGAAAAGAAAGTTAAATTAGATAAAACTTTGTTTGAAAGCAAAACTATTACTAACTAGTTGTTTTAATCAAATTAAACCTATTTGAAAGGAAGTTGTGATTCCTATCTTAACAAGGAAATGAACTAAACAATTTTATATTTTTATAAACAATAAGTAAAACACTAAATGTATAAACAACAGAACCTACTAAACAAATAAAACCAAATCTAAACTGAACTAACTAAAACTAAGTAAATAAAACTATATTATAATACTAGGCAGATTCTGTTTATAGCTAAAACACTAGCAATAATCATCTTAAAAATCCTCAAACTAAACATGGTGATAGTCCTAACCAAATACAAACAGTAGCAAAAAGAATCATATAAAAATCTATTTTCAAACTCTAGTTATTCAGATTTGAAGATTTTAAGAAAATTTGATTCAATTCAAATTTATAGGTCAAATTTGAAATTTAAAAGTACAGGGTGAAACTACATGAAAAATGTGAGCTATTGCAAAAAGAATCAACTCAAAACATTAAATAGATTAAAAGATATAAGCAAAACAAAATTTGAAATCATTCTGTTAATTAAAACAAAACTGAAAAGAAACCTGACTTGCAACGGCCAGGGGGGCTACGTGGCGCTGTCCGATTGGTGGCTAGGGTGTGCGCGTGGGAGTTTGTGGGCGGGCGACCGGTCGGTAGAGGATACCGGTTTGGGTTTATTTCCGATCTAATCTCAGTCGTTGATTCTGGATCCGAGGGTCGAGGGAGCTTACGGGAAAAAGGTGGCCGGCGTTGGAGGTCTCCGGCGAGTCCGGAAGCGGCGAAGACGACGGCGAGGTGCTCCGGTGGTCTGGGAAGGCAGCGAAGTGGTCCGGGCGATGGCGACGGGTCTCCGGAGTCGACTGGTGGCACGTGTGGGTGGAACGGTTGTCGGAATCGACGGCTACGGTCGACGGGAGCTCCGGTGGTGGTGGGAACTCCGGCGAGGAATTGTGCAGCGCCTCGGTGAGGGAGAGAGGGGGCTCGAGGGTGAATGGAGAGAGGAGAGGCAATGCTATTTATAGAGGGTGCGGGGAGATGCGGGGAAGGAGAAAGGAGAGAGATCCGATGGAGTAACTGCCGGCGACGAGGTCGGGCGAGAGGAAGAGGGCGACCGCGCGGGCGAAACTGTCGGTCGGGGTGGGGTCCAGTGTCAGCGAGAGGGGAAACTTCCGTTACGCGTCGGTCGGCCGGATTCTAGTTAATGCGCAAAATAACTGTCGTGGGCCGGCCCGTTTAATATAGTAACCATTACCGTTTCTCCTTTAATAATTTTCCAGAGCGTTTCAAAAACATTTAAAGCATTCAAATCATTTGTAAATATAGGGGTATTATATATCAAAATTAACAAAATAATAAATTCTATTTAATGAACATTTTTATTCTGTCATTTGAACACTTTGAAAAAAATAATACTTTCAGAAATTGCCTAATTGTTTTTAAATCCTTTTTGCAAATATTTTCAAAATAACCAATGGTTATTATTGTTCAAATATATCACCAAGATGACCCTGGTGTGGAGTGTCATGTTTCTCCTCTCTTATTTGAACTTTTTTCCAAAATTTCAAATAGGTGAAAGCAACTTTGGGGAAAATAGAAAGGGCTTTCAGAAATTCAGAGAAGGCATTTCAACAATTGCTTACATTGAAACAAAGATGCAGATAGATGCATAGCTATATTTCATAACATTCCAAAATGAAATTTTGGGATGTTACAATGGCTTCCTTCTGCTGTTCGATGACTCCTTGTACCTTGGGGTACACTTGGCATTGAGCGGGGTAATGTGTAGTTCCTTGACACAAGAAACATGTCACTTGCCCAGTTGGTCATTCCTCAGCGGGGTGTTTCTCTTCACAGTAAGGGCATCCATCCTTGTGTTCTTCCTGGGTGTGTCCTATCTCTCCACAGATTTTGCATGCTCGGGTCTTGTTCACCGGGATAACACAATGCTTCTGAATGAGACGGGATCTTAACAGAGTCTTCTTGAGTTCTTCCCAATTCTTTGCTCCATTAAATCCTTGTATGGCATGATGCACTTTCCACCATGTTGCGACACTTTGGGTAAAGTGCTGGAGAGCATATTGAACCTTATACTTCTGTGCTATCGAGTTGCTCCTGAAGTGATTCTCCATGTTGTGAATCCATACTTTTGTCTCCAGCCGAGTCATTTATCCGGAATACACAAGTCCAGCTTCACTCGTCATCTATTGGGTTCAAGGTTTTGGGGATGATATGGGTAAGAGAGAGAAAGGAGGGGATACACACAATACAAACAATGGTTTTGAAAATAGATTTTTGTTGTGGCTGTCAAAAATTAAAACTTACACACAAATGACAGCTCACAAATCATCGTATCTAACGTAAGTATACAACATGGGTTTGGTCTTCTAGGGACATAATATCTTGGAAATTCTTCATGGCCTTCAATTTCTTCAGATCTGTATAATCTTCAATCCTTTTGTAGCTCTTCCATAATGGAATACATCTTTGTCTGAGTTGGTCACCAGTTGTCTGATATCTTGTCCTTCTTGGAGGGCTTCAGTTGATCCTTCGTGTGGTCAAGGGGAAAAGGGTATTTTCTAACTCTTGATAAATCTCAGAAGGGATGAGAAGTAGAAGTTCTTTTGAAAACAAAGTTTTTGAGAAATCATTTCCTAAGGGCTTTCCAGTTTCTAGGGTCACGTCCTACAGCCAACATGTGCTCTGATACCATTTTCTGTAGCGGCCCGACTCAAAACGAGTCAAGCCTCTGTGTGTTTTGTGCCATCCCAGGATCAGTATGCTGGCACACACAGTACATCAATGTATATATCAAAGTGCAATCACATGTAACAACGTAAAACTGATATATACCTTACAATAGCAGCGGAATACAGTCAACGGGAGTGGAGTCCCAATAACACCAACGGCAGGTTGAGTGCGGACCGTAACCCTGAATCGTACTCTTACCCGTCGTAGAAGAGTATCTGCAACATGAGACGTTGCAGCCGTGTAGGTCAGCATTTTGAATATGCTGGCAAGATCACCATAGAAGAATAGAAGAATAAACCATACTATATGCAACAAGGCTTTATGGCTCTGTGGCTAAGTTTTTGCATAAAAGCTGATTTTGTTTTCCTACAACAAAGGAATATCAGGAATTTCACTATGGAGTTACCTATCATGACTTGGTTCCGCCAACCAATGTCTCAATGCCCATAAGTATCATTAAGGTGCCCACAATTAGTTATCAGTCCAGTGTTGAGAGTTCAGAGATAGATCCAAGTCTAGAAGCTCAAATTGTCTGTAACCGGGGACACAGCTAATCGATTAGGTTTAACTCTGCAGAGTGTTGTGTACTTTACCCACAAGATTCTTTCCCTCCTGGTAAGTCCTCGCACTGCCTGGTGTTTGAGAACAGGATGAAAGAAACATGGTCTTTTAGAGTGCTTCCCTGACTGTCCGACAATGCCCATCCAATCCTAACGTCGACTACATCTCGTAGCACTGCCCAGCAGAGTCACAACAAAGATCAACCAAGCCAGAGCCCATATTGACTTGTGGCTACACAGGTAAGCTTCCGGGCATGAAGTATTCATCCTTCTCTTTGAGTCTGGGTGAAGCTTTCCGCAAGATGTCATGGCGCTTCTCCATGCATCCCGGCCACTCACTAGTTTCTCCAGGGTGCCCAATCAACCATCCTTCACCCAGTAGTGTGTATTGAAATCTTGTCTTCTCGAGTCTTGAAGTCTTGAGGTCTTGAAGATGCAGGACTTGAAGATGTCTTCATGAAGTTGTCGTCTTGACGTAGAGTCCTTCTTCACACCACTCACGAACACTCATACCAGACCCCGTCTACTTTAGCATACCATTGCACTAACTAGCGTTCCCGGGGTTTTAGTAACCAGTGGTGGGTTCCTACCTCATGCATTCTACTCAACTACAAGAATTTCAATAACACTACGGGAGGGATGTGTTGAATGAGGTCACTACATGCAATAAAACATGGGTATGAAATAGATGGTCAAAGTGAACTTGCCTGTACTGTTGATGAAGAGAAAGATCGCTCTCAGAAATAACTTGATAGACTATTCATCACTCTTCGATAAAAAAATCTATACAAACAGACATTACATACATATAAGCAATCATACTAGCAATCGATTCTAACAGTCACAAGATAACACAAGAAACAAAACAACAAGGTTGATGAAGAAAATACTTAAGACAAAAACTCAAGGTAACAAAACTACATCAACACAACTAAGGTGATGATGAAGGAAATACTTAGGACAAAATTAAAATCAAGAAATTTTCATAAAAGCAACTAAGGTAGTTTTCCCCTATAAACAATTATTTTCAAATGGTAACAATAACAAAGTAAAATACAACAAAAGCATTTTAGTAAATATTTTACTAGCAAAAAGATTTACTTTTAAAGAACGAGTAAAACTATGAAAACAACATTCTAAACAACATAAGTGTTTGCCTAATGAACTTAACTACAAGCACAACCATAAACTAAGAGAAAACAAATTATGAAACAACTAAGTTAACAGAAGGTAATTAATAAAAATCTTTATTATAAAATAGAATTAAATCATCTAAAACTTTTTGTGAAATGAGTTTCTATGACAAACTAAATTGTTTTATAACATATTACCTAATGAAAGATAATCTAGTTTCCTATCATAATTAAATTATTTTTGTTAACTAAGCATTTATTGACAGAAAGGAATTACTACAAATTTATTAGAAAACATAACCTAATTACTTAAGACTTTAGTTAAAAGAATTGTTACTAACAAATTTGCTTTTAAAACAACTATCCCTATTTGAAAGAGGGTATAGATCCCTACAACAAAATTTATAAATTAAACAAATTAACTTTTGTTAACAGCAAGTATAAATCCTAAATTTAGAACAACAGAACTAAATGAAATCTAGTAAATAATATAAATCATATTCAGATTTTCAAAATAACTAAAGAAAAAATTAAACTAACTAAACAACATAGGAACTAAACAGAATATGTTTTAGTTGAAAACACTATTTTCAAATATTCTAAAAATTCTCTAACTCTTCCTAATGATAACTAATATCACTAGTGACAAGTAGCAAAAAGAATCAATCAAAAATACATTTCAAAACTTAAAAGTTAAATCCAATCTGTTTAAATTCAAATTTATATATTCAAACATAGTCAAATTTGGTATTCACAGATACTAGATGAAATTTGTGATCTATTTCAAAAAGAATCAATTACAAATACTTAAAAACGTAAAAGATATAAAGAAAATGAATAACGAACTATTCTGTTTTTGAATTTAAAACAGAAAAAGAAAAAATGGTTTCTAACGGACTGGTGGGCTACGTGGCATCTCCTGATTAGTCGAAGTGGTGTGCGTGCGAGTACTACGGGCGGTCGACCGGTATTTAGCAGAAAACGGTTCGTGATTTATAATAGGATCTAATCTGGCTCGTCAGAGCCAGATCCAAAGGTTAGGAGAGGGGGAGGGGAGCTCACAGGGAAAGGAGTCGCCGGCGAGGGTGTTTCCGGCGAGGCCGAAACGTCGAGGTGCTCGGGGAGTTGCTACAGCGGTTTAGGGAGTCATCGGAGGGCCCCAACTGACGGCGGCGAGGTCCCGGCGACGGGTGGTGGTGTTGGAGGGGCGCGGGGATGACCGTGGCGACGACCACGAGCTCGGGAAAAATACGATGGGGATCCGAACTCTGGCGAGGTCCGTTTGCGGTGTTCTGGCTATCTCCGGTGGAGGTGAGGAGTCGGGGAGATGCGCACTGTCATGGAGAGGCGAATGGCAGGCTTGGTGGCGCTCGGGGAGGTCGGAGTGGAGCTGTGGAGCAGCAATGGCGCGACGGCCCTGGTGAAGTCCGGTGAGCTATTGCGGCGTCGGGAGGGCACGGGAGGAGGGGAAACAAGGGGAATGGAGGCGCGGGGGGTATGCGGCTACTTAATAGGGGTCTCAGGGGGTCGGGGGAGTAAGGAGGGAGGAGATCACGTGAGAGAGATCACCGGAGGTCGTCGAGGGCGTGGAAGGATGAGGATGACCGGCGACGGTTTCGGTCGGGCGGCGGGTCCCACATGTCAGCGAGAGGGGAGCGGCGGTTGCGCGTCGGTCAGCCTACCGGTAACGGTCTCGACTTAAATTCACTAGTAAAGCCTGTGGGCCGGCCTGTTTAATACACGCGAATAAATTTCCCTTATTAATTTCCAAAGCAATAAAAACCTATTTAATGCATTCAAAACTTGTCCAAAAAATTAGAGTGTATATATCAAAATGACCAGGGAAACAAATGCCATTTAATGGACATTTGTCCACAGCCAAAATAAATACTTTTTAAAAATTCATTTTTCAGAAAATGCCTAAATGGCTTTATTTATTATTGCAAATTATTTTTCATATAACCCCTTGGGTTTTATGATTCAAAAACTTCACAATTAACCCCCTGGCTTTGGAGTGTCCTTTTACTCCTCTCAAAATCTTTGCAAGGGGTTTGGATGCATGAAATTTCAAATAGGAAACTGAAATGAATTTGAAACTCCATATGAGACTTTTATCAAATAGTTTTCAACTTCAAATAATTAAACTTCCAACTCATATTTCACACATTTGAAGAAGTCATATTATCCTCTCTCATGAAAATCATTGAGTTGCATAAAGTTTCTGAATTTGAAATATTTTCAAATGGGAATTCAAACCATTTTCAAATCCCTTTTCATTTCTTTAAATGGAAGAAGTCATGTCATCTTCACTCTGGGGTTTTTGTGATGAAATGAATTTGAATTCTTGGTGATCAAAATGCAGAGTGAAAGTTTTGGGAAGGTCATTTCATTCCCTCTCATCAACTTTCAAAAAGTTTCAAATTTCACTCACTTTCAATCACTCAAGCAAACAAACAATCATTCTAAATATTATTATAACATTCCAAAGTTTGGGATGTTACAACCAGTGACGGATAATGATTTAGATGATATCAATCATGTAACAATTACATACTAGAGTGACAAAGAAGTAGCTCCATTTCATCAATGTAATGTAGGCATGTATTTCGTATATAGTCATACGTGCTTGCGATAAGAAATTGTGTAACATATTTTGTCCTACCCTCCCATAGCGGCGGGGTCCTAATGGAAACTAAGGGATATTAAGGCTTCCTTTCAATAGAGAAGCGAAACAACGCATTAACACATGGTGAATACATGAACTCCTCAAACTACGACAATCACCAAAAAGAATCCCAATTATTGTCACCTTGGGGTATGCGGATCATGACATGTAATAGGTGCATACAACTTGGAATATAGGATCCAAATCACTCTCATATTCATGACAACATAATAGGTCCATATCTGAAATCATGGCACTCGGGCCCTAGTGAGAAGCATTAAGCATAGGATAGTCATAGCAACTTCAATCTCAAAACATTGTGGATACTAGGGATCAAGCCCTATCAAATTAACTCGATTACATGATCAATATCATCCAATCACATCACTGTCTAGCAAGCCTACAAAGGAATTACTCACTCCCGGTGGTGAGAATCATGGCTATGTTTATGAAGAAGAGTTGGTGATGACGACGACGACAAATCCCCCTCTTCGGAGCCCCAAACAGACTCTATATCAGCCCTCCCGAGGAAGACATGGGCAGGATGAAATCTTCTCTCCTATATTTCTCCGAAGAAGTGAATTTGTAGGACTGGAATTAGGGTTGTGGGAGCCACGTGGGCCTCACAAGCAAACATGGCGCACCTAGGGGGTGGGCGCACCCTGTTGGATTGTGGCCCACATGTAGCCCCCTCATGTGGTTCTTCGCTCCATAATTAATTATATATTCCATAAATAATCCACAAAAAGTTCTAGGAACTTTAATTTTTGCACCAAAATAACACCAAGGTAGTTCCGCTGAAAACAGCGTCAGTCTGGGTTGGTTTCATTCAAATCATACAAATTAGAGTCCAAAACTAGAGCAAAAGTGTTTGGAAATGTAGATACGTTTGAGACGTATCACCCTGCCCACACACACACAAGCTAACGCATTGCTTGTCCTCAAGCAATTTAGTCGATAAACTGAAAGTGATAAAGGAAACTTTTATAAACTCTTTTGTTCTCATTGTTATACATATGCTTAGCTAGTCTTCAGGTCTTCAACATAAATAATAAATAGTTGTATCCATGACAATAATTAAACGTCATATTCACTCTTGACAATACATAACCAATTAGCGAGCAATAATAAGATATCTCACATGCCAACAATTTGTCAAAACAATCATGATATATTATGATGTCATGGTATTTCGCTAGCCCTTTCTAAGACTACAAAACATAAATCACTATAGGAATCGGGTTCTTTGCCATCGGACATAGAAGACACCAAATGATCATACCACGGACAGCAAACATCTTTGACGTCAGCCAGCTGATGGCCCCACTTTCGGCGCTGAAAGTAATGGTAAACAGCTTCGTTGATGTCTGCCAAGTACTTGCGGACAGCAAAGATATTTACCGTCAGGTTTGCCAGTCAGGCTGATAGCAAAGATCCTTGACAACAAAGTGCATGTGTTAGCCCTATTAGGTGGCTAACGACAGACTTTGTCGTCGGCCAGCTGATGACAAACTTTGCCATTTGCCCGCTTATGTAAGTAGTCCTGTTGCCACATGTCACTGCCGTCTGTCGTCTTTGTCGTCTTTGCTGTCTTTGCCGTCTGCGTGCTCTCTCTTTGCCGTCTGCCAGCTGACGACAAAATGGCCAAATGGTTCAGACATGTTGCTCCCAGGTTGCAAAGGTTGCTGCCACGTGGCAGCTTTGCCGTCAGCTAGCTCACAACAAATGCCTTTGTCATTGGCTGGCAGACGACAAAGTGCCTATATTACCCCTTTTTATGTTATTTCTCTGCATTTTCACAACACATATATGATATATGTAGTTCAAGCAATCACAAAGGCCATCAAATGAACCAACACATATTAAAAGAACCAATGCCAGCCGTTCATCCATACATAGTTCAAGCGGTCACACTATTCATTCATATATATACATACATATATAGTTTCACATTGTTCATCAACACAAATCAAAACAAAAACTAAACACTACTAGTCCATCAACGCTAGCTTTGATGAAGTGAATCAAATCTTCAAAATGGCAATAAGAAAGTTGGAAGAATAATAATAAGAAGAAGATAAGACTAGAAGAAGAAGAAGACTAGAAGAAGAAGAAGAAGAAGAAGAAGACCAGAAGAAGAAGAAGATGAAGAAGAAGAAGAAAGAGAAGGAAAACAATAAGAAGAAAGAAAGAAGAAGAAGAAAGAAGAAGCTCATATTTCTTCTTCTCTTCTATCTTTTTATCATTTTCCTTCCCATTCTTCTTCTTTTATCCTTTCCTTTTCTTCTCTTTCTTATTCTATTCTTTCTTTTTCTCCTCTTCCTTGTTTTGCCTCTTATTAATCCTTATTTGTGTCATTTTAGAGCTAACTTAGGTAATGATGCCACTTTAGAGCTAATTAAGCTTAGTATGTCATTTTGGGGGGAAATAGAGTAAGTATAGGTCATTATTGAGCTAACTTAGGTAATTATGCCATTGTAGAGATAATGAAGCTTATTATGTCATTTTGGAGGAAAATAGGGTAACTATAGGTCATCATTGAGCTAAGTTAGTCTATTATTGTAAGTGCACCTAGTGCCCCTTAGTGATTTTGGTGTATTGGAGACTTATAGGTTAAGGAACTAATGTGTTTGTGAGTGTACACATGCTCTATAAGTCGATGAGGAGTTTGATATATTCGGAGATTATCGACCCCTAAAAACGTATGTCTTCAGCTGAAGACTTTGGTGAAGACTTTCCTGAAGACTTTGGTATTCCCTGAAGACCTTGAAAATGAAGAAGTTGGTGTGACCTGGAAGATATGAATGACGACTATAAAGCGTGAAGACTTTTGTTTTCGTAGTTTCATTTCCTTTTTTTGAGTCATAGGAAACACCGTACCGTTAAAGGGGGACGAGGTAATACTAAGGAAATTTTCCAACTGATGCTCAGCTCCAAAGACTCAACCTATCCAATCCTTCGAGTGAATTCTTTGGAAATCTCTTGCGGTTCAGTCAAGTTCTTTAGTGATAGAGACAAAGTTCTCTAGTCTCTGATGAAATTGATCTGACTGAGGAGTTAGGATTTCGCAAGTGCGAATTGACTACAAGTGAGGAACATGATAAGCCTGAGGACTTTCATAGTTCAAAATTCCGACCATTGTTGGGCTTAGCGCCAGCTGTCCCCAATCATCTTATCCACATAACGGTCATATCATTGGGGGCATTTATGTCTTATCATGTCAGGTTACACCCTGGCTATAAATAGCCACACCGCACAACCACTAGTTGGTTGGTTGCTCCGAGAGACAACTGACACTTGTCATTTGAGAGCAACCCATCCTCAGAGGACTTTGAGATAAAATCATCAGTGAGGAACAACCCAAATCCAAACCACCGAACCCAAAGTGATTGAGCATCACTGAAGAGATTGTTCCTATGTGGAACCGACGCTTGTTACCTTTGAGGATTGTGTATCCTTAAGACGGTTAGGCATCATGGTCTAGTGCATCCCGTAGTCAATTGGGGATCATAGAGTGACCTTGGTCTAGAGCATCCAGCTGTCAATTGTGCATCGTCGGGTGACCAGTTTGTGAGGGTTTTGGAAGTCTACCCTGAAGACTTACCACGAGTGTTGGTCGAGGACTTTGTGACCTTAGCTCAAGGAGAATACGGTACGGACTACGTGTCCTGGGATAGTGTGTCCTCTAGTTTAAATACCAGGCTGCTCGAAACTAGACGTACGACTGTCACAGCAGTTGGAACTGGGTCATCAAATCATTGTCTTCATCGAGCTACTTGGTTCTATTTCCTCAACCCCTCTATTTCCTTGTATACTTGTTGATGAAATTGATTGTTATTGTTTGAAGAATCTGACTAAAGACTTTCACAATTTCCTCACCTCAAAGTCTTCAAGTTACCTTGTTCCTCACCTGTTTATCCTGTATCACGCTACCTGTAATCTGTGCATGTTCATTTCATCATCATGACTATGTTGTTGCTATGTTTCTCATGCACTTGAGTACTTATTCCACTGCTAGTTATTCATCACATTTCAAATTCCTCAGGTTGAAATTCCTCAAGTGATGAATTTGTAAAAATCACCTATTCACCCCCTCTAGTCGATATAACGCATTTTCAATTGGTATCAGAGCAAGGAAGTCCCTTGTTCTATGTGATTTTGGTTTAACCACCTCGACTTCTAGTTATGTCAACTGCAGGTATGATCAAGGTTTCCGCAGGATGTCCTACCTTTGATTGTTCAGACTATCCCTACTGGAAGAACATGATGCACATGCATCTTGAGGCAATTGACCAACATCTCTAGTACGTTGTGGAATATGGTGTTCCCTCTGTTACTCCCACGATCAACGCTGCTGATGTGAAGAGATTCAAGCAACTCGATTCTCAAGCGAAGAATATCATCTGTGGCCATCTGATCAAAGGTAAGTATGGTAGAGTAAGTGCTTTGGAGTCTGCTAAGCTTATCTGAGAGAGGTTGTCCAAAGTCAACGAAGGTGTTTCCACTCAACGTGACTCTCGTGTTGACGTTCTTTGCAATCTCTTCAACCGCTTCAAGAGACTTGACAATGAAAATGTTCAGCAAACTTTTGATCATCTCACTGATATCTCCAATGAGCTTCAAGCATAGGGTGGTACTGATATCACCGACCACGAGGTGGTGAAGAAACTACTAAGATCTCTTGATTCCTCATTCGCTACTCTGGCTTTGATGATTCCAGAACATGGAGACTACACGTCACTTGATCATGCTGATATTCTTGAGAGACTCAATACTCATGAATTCCAACAAGCTGAGAAGAGAGACCTCTATGGGCCAAGCTATGGAAGATCTCGTGGTCTGAAGGCAAAAGCAATTTCCTCATCCAAAGGCAAAGATTCTGATAGTAGCCTTGGTGATCCTGAAGAACCGAGTCAGGAGCTAGCAATGCTCATGAGGAAATTCTAGAAGTCCTCAAGGAGAGGTGGATTTGGAAAGTCATCAAAAGGTGGCTTGAGGAAATCATATTCCTCTGATGACTACAAGAAGAGAACTTGTCACAAATGCAAGAAATCTGGTCACTTCATCTCTGACTGCCTTCTCTGGGAAAAAGAATCAAAGAATAAGAAGAAGAAGTACAGAGATGACAGTTCTGATGACTCGAAGAAAAAGAAGAAATCTTCAAAGTCCTCATCTGCAAAGTCCTCAATGCACAAGAAGAATGGTTCCAGAAAGGCTTGGGCTTTCATTGGCAAGGAAATGGACTCAGAAGAAGAATCTGAAGAATATGAAGAAGAGGAAGAATCTGAGGTGGAATCTGAATCTGGTGTCACTAGCCTTGCTCTCGCTACTGCCTTCGTCAGCAAGTCCTGTTGGAAATATGCCCTAGAGGCAATCATAAAATGGTTATTATTGTATTTCCTTGTTCATGATAATGGTATATTGTTCATGCTATAATTGTGTTAACCGGAAACCATAATACACGTGTGAATTCATAGACCACAACATGTCCCTAGTGAGCCTCTAGTTGGCTAGCTCGTTGATCAATAGATGGCCACGGTTTCATGACCATGGACATTGGATGTCATTGATAATGGGATCACATCATTAGGAGAATGATGTGATGGACAAGACCCAATCCTAAGCATATCACAAGATCGTGTAGTTCATCTGCTAAAGCTTTTCAATGTCAAGTATCGTTTCCTTAGACCATGAGATTGTACATCTCCCGGATACCGTAGGAATGCTTTGGGTGTGCCAAATGTCACAACGTAACTGGGTGGCTATAAAGGTGCACTACGGGTATCTCCGAAAGTGTCTGTTGGGTTGGCACGAATCGAGACTGGGATTTGTCACTCCGTGTGACGGAGAGGTATCTCTGGGCCCACTCGGTAAGACATCATCATAATGAGATCAATGTGACTAAGGAGTTAGCCACAGGATGATGTATTACGGAATGAGTAAAGAGACTTGCTGGTAATGAGATTGAACAAGGTATAGAGATACCGACGATCGAATCTCGGGCAAGTATCATACCGATAGACAAAGGGAATTGTATACGGGATTGACTGAATCCCCGACATCGTGGTTCATCCGATGAGATCATCGTGGAGCATGTGGAAGACAACATGGGTATCCAGATCCCGCTGTTGGTTATTGACCGGAGAGGTGTCTCGGTCATGTCTACGTGTCTCCCGAACCCGTAGGGTCTCCACACTTAAGGTTCCATGACGCTAGGGTTATAGGGAAATGCTATACATGATTACCTAAGGTTGTCCGGAGTCTCGGATGAGATCCAGGATGTCACGAGGATCTCCGGAATGGTCTGGAGGTAAAGATTGATATATAGGAAGTCCAGTTTTGGTCACCGGAAAGTTTTCGGGCTCATCGGTAGTGTACCGGGAGTGCCAGGAGGGTGCAGGAGGACCCCCGGGAGGGGTGTGACGACCAAAGGACTCTGTGGGCTGTTAGAGGATGTGTTCCAACCCTTATTCGGCTAGCCAAGTCCTTCCGGAAAGGCGCATGCGGCTAGGGATAAGGAGATAAGGCTAAAGGAGATTCAAAAGGAAGAGATCCACCTCCCTTGTGGGAGGTGGATTCCTCCCTAGCTTCGGCCGAAGCTCTCCTCCTTGGAGGAGGGGCCAAGGCAGCCCTCCCTCTCCCTCCTCCTATATATACTTGAGGTTTTGGCTGTTTTGATACAAGATTTGATCTCTCTCTCCCACGGTGCAGCCCTACCTCTCTTCTTCCTCCTCCGTAGTGCTTAGACGAAGCCCTGCCAGAATACCTTGCTGCTCCACCACCACCACGCCGTCGTGCTGCTGTTGGAGCTCTTCCCCAACCTCTCCTTCCTCCTTGCTGGATCAAGGCGTAGGAGACGTCATAGGGCTTCATGTGTGTTGAACACGGAGGCGCCATTGTTTGACGTTAATATCGGAGTCCACCGCGATCTGAATCGCTACGAGTGCGACTCCACCAACCGCGTTCTTGTAACGCTTCCGCTTAGCGATCTTTAAAGGTATGAAGATGCAATCTCTCCCCACTCGTTGCTGGTTTCTCCATAGATAGATCTTGGTGACACGTAGGAAAATTTGGATTTACTACTACGTCTCCCAACAAGTCCATCTTCAACGATGAAGAAAATGACTACTCCAACGACTATGACGTCAGCAATGATGATTTTGCTCCCACCTATTGCTTCATGGATAAAGGTTCCAAGGTACATAAGCATCACTCCTCCTTTGAATCAAGTGATGGTGAATCTGATGAATATGTGAAACCTAGCTATGCCAAACTTGCTAATATTGCTACTAGGCAACAAAGTGCACTCGAAAAGCTTTAGAAAATGCTAGACAAAAGCGATGATCTGTTGAATGAGGAAGTGAATCGAACTCAAACTCTGTCTGACGATCTCAAAAGTCTTCAAACAAAGTATGATAACCTTCAGAGTCATCATAATGCTCTCTTAGCCGATCATGAGAAGCTTTCTTATGAATTTATTAAAAGAAAGCAAGATCTTGAGAAACTAAGGGTGTCACATGAGGATCTCCAAAGGGAAAACGATTCCTTACAGGCTCAACAGATTAGTACCGCCCAGGAAGAATTTGTTCCACCTTGTTTGAAATGCATCAAACGTGAAACTACTAATTCTTCACCTGAATGTTCAAATGCTTCTATTGCTGCAAATTCTTAAACTATTCTAGTGGTCACAAATTCCTCATCTGAGGATACCACAAGTATGACTGACAAAACTGTAGGGTTGAAGGAATTGTATGTGACAGGCATGTACAAAAGTCTCAAAGGGCATCAAACCCTTTGTGATGTCCTCACAAAGAAGATTTCGAATAGGAACCCTAGGAAAGAGGGTATTGCCTTTGAGAGGAAACTCAACGCTGATGGATCCTACGGGACACCTGGGCAGTACCCTAAAACCTCATGGGTTGCTGCAAAAGGTCCTCCTATAGATCCATCCACTTTATCTGGCTTTACTTGTGAAACTTCATATTCCTCTAATGAGTCACTTGACTGCAACTACAAATTCTTCAAAAATCAGAAAGGTGAAATATTTGCCAGATTTGTTGGAACTAACTGCAGGAACGGTTCTCCTATGAAGAAAATCTGGGTTCCTAAGAGCTACCTACAAAATCTTCAAGTGAATGTCCTCACGACACCACTCATTAAGAACAGGAACCCCAGATCAAATTCCTCATATGGACCAAAGTCTTCACTTGGACCAAATTCCTCAAATGGTCAAAAATATCATTCTCGTGCTAATGCTTCTGTTTCGCAGGGAAAATCTAAGAGTTCTGAATATGTGAATTATTCTTCAAATCATTATGTTCACAAGTCCTCAAAGAATTTCTCTGCTTATTCATATGAGTACTCTAACCCTCGTCCTGTGAAACGAAGCGCACTTGCTTCAATGCCTCCCTTCTGATATGGTGCTCGCAGAATGATGAACTCTTTGCCACCCCTCCAGATGTGGATGGTGAAGAAATTGACCTAATTTCTTATGCAAGGTCAGCTCTCCAGATGAACTTGAACGTCTAATGAATTTGCTGGAGACCTAAGGAAATGCTTGAAAGGACGCAAGCTAACCATGTAGAAATGAATTCCTCATTTCTCACGTCCTCACACTACTTGCTTGCTATCTTGTGTGATGAAATTATGTGAGATGAAATTGATGCCATATTCTTCACTCTTAAGCATATGAGTTCGTAAGTTGTACTAATTCATCTGCAGGATGAACCTCCAAAAGCTACTGAGTGGGTCCTCGATAGCGGATGCACAAACCACATGACTGGTGACAAGAATCTATTGATGAATTTTCCACTTGCTCAATCTCATCTGAAGCATATCACCTACGCAGAAAAAGGAAAAAGCAAGGTATTGGGTCTAGGTAAGATTGCAATCTCAAAGGACCGAACCATGGATATGGTGATGTTAGTCGAATCCCTCGGGTTCAACCTTATATCTGTCTCAATGCTTTGTGATCTTCATATTGTTGTCGTATTTGGAGAATATTGTTGTGTTGTCATCATGGAATCTGACAATTCCAAAGGCTTCGAAGGCTTTAGGAGAGGAGACTTGTATATTGTTGATTTTTCTACATGTCCTCAGCCTGCCACATGCCTACTTGCAAAGTCCTCAGAAGGATGGTTGTGGCATCGACGACGTGGACATGCTGGTATGAGGAACTTGCACACACTCGTGAAGAAAAAGCACGTCATTGGCATTGAAGGTGTCAAATTCCTCAAGGACCACCTTTGTGGTGCATGTGAGTCTGGGAAGATGACCAGATCCAAGCATCCCTCGAAGACAATCATGACCACGACTCGACCCTTGAATTGCTTCACATGGATCTCTTTGGCCCCACTCATTACTCCACACTAACAAATTCTTCAAGTTTGTATGGCTTTGTCATTGTTGATGATTACTCTCGTTACACTTGGGTGCATATTATTATGTATAAGTCTAAAGTGCAGGATGTCTTCATACAATTTGCTTCAAGGGCCTCCACGAACTTTGGCGTCCAGATCAAGCATATCAGGAGTGATAATGGGACTGAGTTCAAGAACACCAATCTTGATGAATATCTTGATGAACTTGATATTACTCATGAGTTATCTGCCCCATATACTCCTCAACAGAACGGCGTCGTGGAGCACAAGAACAGGACTCTTGTTGAGATGGCTCGCACCATGCTCAATGAATACAAGACTCCTCGTCGCTTCTGGCCTGAGGCAAATGATACTGCATGCCACATCATCAATAGGGTATATCTTCACAAATTCTTCAAGAAGACTTCGTATGAACTTATGACTAGCAAGAAACCCAATGTAAGTTATCTCAAAGTCTTCGGTGCAAAATGCTGGATTAGAGATCCTGACCATACTTCTAAATTTGCACCGAAAGCACATGAAGATTTTATGCTTGGTTACAGGAAGGGCTCGCACACCTACAGAGTCTTCAACACCTACCACCACAAGGTTGTTGAAACTGTAGATGTGCGGTTCGATGAAATAGACGGCTCGCAAAGAGAGCACCTGCCTTCTGTGCGAGATGAACAGTCTCCTGAGGAATCCATTAAGTTGAAGGCTACTAAAGACGTCATACCCACTGAGGAAGTAATTCCAATGAATGAAGACATTCATGCTGATACACCTGAAGAAAATGGTGCTGAAGAAAATCCTCATCCACGTCAACCTGCTCACCCAAGAGTTCCAAATGAAGTGTAGATTGACAAAATCATTGGTGACATCAATGCACCAGGTCCCCTCACTCACTCAAAAACTTCACATTTGACTAACTTTTTGGGGCACTTTGCTTTTGTCTCTATCATAGAGCCCACTAAATTTGATGAAGCATTCAAGGAGCCTGAGTGGATTCAAGCTATGCAAGAGGAATTGCATCAATTCAAGATCAACAGCGTGTGGAAACTTGTCAAGCGGCCAGATCCTCGCAAGCATAACATCATAGGTACCAAGTGGATCTACCGCAAGAAGCAAGATGAAAATGGCCTTGTGGTAAGGAATAAGTCTCGTCTTGTAGCTCAAGGCTACACACAGGTTGAAGGAACTAACTTTGATGAAACTTTTGCACCTATTGCTAGACTTGAAGCTATTCACATATTGCTTGCTTATGCTAACCATCATGATATCATCTTATGTCAAATGGATGTGAAAAGTGCATTCCTCAATGGTAAGCTTGAGGAAGAAGTATATGTTGCTCAACCCCCAGGTTTTGAAGACCCTAAGCATCCTGAAAAAGTCTTCAAACTCAACAAGGCCCTCTATGGCCTCAAGCAGGCCCCTCGGGCGTGGTACGACACTCTGAAGGTGTTCCTCATGAAGAAATGCTTCAAACCCGGTTCACTCGACCCAAATCTTTTCAAAAAATCCTATGACAATGAACTATTCATATGCCAAATGTACATAGATGATATTATCTCTAGTTGTACTGACAAATGTTATAGCGATGAATTTGCCTATATGATGAGTGAAAAATATCAAATGTCTATGATGGGAGAGTTGAAATTCTTCTTAGGTCTTAAAATTCGTCAGCAAGACAATGGCATCTTCATATCTCAGGAGAAATACCTCAAGGATGTTCTGAGGAAATTCGAGATGCAAGATTGCAAAGACATCAAAACTCCCATGCCTTCAAAAGGCCACCTCTGCACTGATGAAAATGGTCAAGATTTTTATCAGAAGGTATATCGCTCCATGATTGGCTCATTATTGTATCTATGTGCATCTAGGCCTGATTTATGCTGAGTGTTTGCAAGTGTGCTCGATTCCAAGCAACACCGAAGGAATCACACCATAAGGTTGTGAAACATATTCTTCGATACTTAGCTCACACAACAACGCTTGGATTATGGTATCCCAAGGGCTCAAATCTTCACCTCGTCGGATACTCTGATGCTGACTATGCTGGAGATCGTGTGGATCGCAAGTCAACCTCAGGCACATGTCATTTCCTTGGACGATCCTTAGTCTGTTGGTCCTCGAAGAAGCAGAACTAAGTGTCACTATCTACTGCTAAAGCTGAGTACATTGTTGCTAGTTCATGTTGCGCTCAGTTGCTGTGGATGAAGCAAACCCTCAAGGACTATGACATCAAGTTGAAGAATGTGCCTCTCTACTACGACAACGAGAGTTCCATCAAGATTGCTTACAACCCAGTTCAGCATTCCAAGACCAAGCACATGCAGATTCGTCATCAATTTCTTCGAGATCATGTACTCAAGGGCGACATCTCCATCGACCACATCCCTACTGAAGAACAACTGGCTGACATCTTCACAAAGCCCTTAGATGAAAAGAGATTTTGCAAGTTGCGGTGTGAGCAAAATATCTTAGAATCTTCGAATGTTCTTTAAAGAAGGACACACATCCTAACACTTATGCGAAATTGATGACTTAGATGTGCAACACACGAAGTAATGTTTTTCTTCAATCAATGAAGAATAACCCTCTAAGTGTGAAGAAATTAATGAAGAATTTGATTCTCAGAACCCTATGACAATTGTACGCGGTGTCTGAAGTCATCATTCTTATACGGTGGGTCACGCCACCAACAATAATTGAAATTCTTCAAAGTTGAGTTTCTCGTCATTTTGCAAATTCTTCAAATTTTCAAATTCCTCAAAGTTTGCAAATTCCTCAACTTTTCAGATTCATCAAAGTTTTCAAATTCTTCAAACTATGAAATCATGTTCTTCATTGAGTATATACATATATATTTGAGTTTTTCAATGTCCTCATCAGCATTCACTTATTGCTAATTCTTCAAGTTGATTTTCATCTAAGTGAATGTGATCGGACCCTTTCCCCCTCTATGCTAAACTCAACCAAGTCTGTTCACAAATTCTTCATATGCGTTCTACTTTGAAACTCGTTCAAAGTCTTCACTGTGTCCTTGAGAGCTGAAGAATTTGCGAACGTAAACTTTAAAAGTTTTACTCTCAAAATTTTCGACGTTTCCTGCTCAAACTGTTCCGATTCCCACGACTAGAGAACCCACAATCCCCCACTATTGCCACTAGTCAGTACGTGGGTGACACATGTCACGTGCAGAGCAAGGGTCAGGGGCAATCTGGTCCAAAATCTTCGCACAGATTGGTTTTCACCTCCGCTATAAATACCCCTTCCCTTACACTATGCTCGGTTACTCCTCACCTACTCTCTCCCAAGATCAAACCTAGCGCCTCCGCTAAAATCATCGCCGCCAGTGTGGAAGAGCTTCACTGTCTCAACCTCGCCATCGTCGTACTCGCATCGGCCGCGGAAGTCTTCACCCTGCCGCCGCTGTAGCTGTCTCCCTCTGCCAAGCTAGGGCATGGGAGATCTAGACGGACGAACTTCCTTGATTTCTTCTCACAGTTCGTCGTGTTCATCATCAGGGTAAATAAATATATTTTTACTGCCCTTGTTTGATCTTCAAGTTTTCCACAATTTTCTCAAAGGTGTTTATTCTTCAAGAATCTCATTCGAAAGCACCTTACATGTTCATACACATGATGTTTTTCCCTAAGTTTTGATTTTCTTCAAGATTCCTCAATTGTGTGGATCCTGAAAATTTGCACAATTCTAGAACCTAAGACAAAGAACACTTGGTGAAAATCCTCAAGACACCCATGGTAAAATTCTGCACACTTGATGTTATTGAAAAACTGAGAACTCATATGACCTCTTCAAATTCCTCGCACCTATACTCTGTTCACAGGAACAAACATGTCCGCTGATGAATAACTAGGTTTTCATCAACTTAACTCATTTGCAGCGTTTCTTGAGGAAAAACTGTGCACTTCTTCAGAATCTTCAAGAGTTCAAAATCCTCAGTCGAAGAAAACGGCAGATGGGAAGAAGCCATAGAAAGGTGGAAAGAAACTTGATGTGCAGACTGCTTTTGAGATACCTGATGACTTGTATGAGGAATATTGCATGCCATATGAAGAAATTCATGTCAAATAAACAACAAAGCAGAGAAATATCCACTTACAGAAAATTGAGAGGAGATGGGCAAAGGAGTGGAAAGAATATCGCTATGTCACTCCTAAGTATATTATGAAATTCGATAGTTAAACCCCCTTGCAACAGGCCACCCTTGGATCAAAATCAAATTGCTGATCCCACTAGTCTCAAGACTGGTAATGACTTTCCTCATGAATGGCAAAAATAGCAAGCCAAGCTGGCGAAGAAAGCAAAAGAGAATGTGAAGAAATTCAACTAAGATTCTGCTGCTGCTACTGTAAAGTCCTCAACTCCTGTGCATCTAGCATCATGTCAGAGGACAAAGGGATACTCAATTGCTTCAAAGGTCTATGCAAGTCCCTCTGCCCAAACCCAAGTCTTCAACAAGTCCTACTATGTTGAAACTGAAGAAAACTGCTGGACGAGGTCAAAGACCAAGTCCTCACACTAGCAAAGCTATAGTGAATGTACCCTCAACATCTGAGGATTATGACGAGGTGATGATGAAGAATTGGAATAAATCATCAGAGAAAATCATCAAAAGGCTACAATAGCCAAAGGCAGCTCTATTCCTCGCATGCTGGATCCCAAGATGATCCTCAACTTCATTGACACATGGCATGAGGATCCAAGCACCCCACTTTCCTCACTGAACCTACCTATTAGTGTGGACCATGTCCTCACCCACTTTATTGCTGAGGAAAAATGGAAAAGAGATCAAGCTCAGAGAGTTAAGAGGAATAGGGCTCGAAAAGAAAATTTTCCAAGGAATAACGTGATGAATTTGACTCCAAATCAACTCATCACTATTCAGACTAAAATTCACTGCCTCTGTGGGGAATAAGAAAAATATGATGCTGAATGGAAGGGCACAAAAGTGAGATTTGTCAGGGTCGCCCAGGATGTTGTTAAGGACCACAACTCTAGGGTTGCAGCTCGATCGCAACCACAAATTCCTCCGGCTAATGAATCTGCTCACCGTGTTGATGAAACTGCTCCCGCATCTGAAGAAACTTAGGCTGTTGAAGAAACTGCCAGGCCAGCTGAAGTTTTTGCTGCACTTGAGGAAATTGATACCACAAGGGGGACTGCATCACTCGTGCCTGAAGAAAATGCACCTCCTTCACCCTCTGCTGAAATAGCTAAATCATCAAGGGTGAAGACAATCGTCCTTCCTTCTGCATCAGAACTTGAGAAGACCAAGGCTGAGGAGAAGAAGGCACAAAAATGAAAAGCATCAACTTCAGATTCCTCGACAGTGAAGAAATTGAAGACACTGCCAAATTCTTCAAACGAACTGTTTGATGCAACGCCTATCAGCTCCTAGCCAGCCTGTGAAATCGTGCCATTTGGTGTTGACTATGTCATCCCAAATGATGAGGAAAAGGATCGATCTGTGGCTACCTCAGAGCAGATTGATGAAGAAATTGAGGTGGAAGAAAATGCTTCAACTCCACTAGTATCATCGCCCCAGCCTCAGTTAACTGCTGAAGAGGCCAACGTTGAAGAAATTGATGAGGACATGGACATTGGCAACACAACACCGGTCATCAATGATGAATATTGGGAAGATGCTCACCCAAATTCCCAAATGGCCACTCCTCTGTCTCAGATTCCTCAGTCTCCAGCCCAAACTGAAGAAATTGAACCAGGATCTGATGACTTTGCTGTCATTGCTACTAAAGAGATCCCAGCTGCATTAGCTGATGAAATTGCTGCTCCAACTGCCACTGAGGAAACTGCTGCGCAAATTCCTCAGTCTGAAGAAGTTCCTCCTATGCCTAAGGAGATTGTGGGCCACTTCAAGCCAAACCTTCAGCCAAAGCCAAGAATGTCATTCAAAGGCTCAAAGTGCCCCAAATTCATCAAAACAAATTTCTTCAATGAGCACATTTTCTTCAATGGGCCAAATCCTTATGACTCAGCTAGGGCCGGCCGCACCAGGTTCTGGACTGCAACACGGATAAACTATTATGTATCAGTCCTGTTTGACAAGATGAAAGTCTTCGAGCACCATCAAATTCCCCTAGAGGATATGGAAACAATTCCACCTTCACACTGGTGCTCGTAGTTCTTCACGATGCAGGAATTCTTCCGTTCTGTGTGGATATCTATGATTGGAATGAAGAGATAATTCTTCAGTTTTATGCCAGTTTGCACATCACAGGTGGTGCTTCTGACATCAACTCATGGGTCTTGGATTGGATAACTGGATCAACCCATTACGCTGCACCAGCCTCTGAATTTCTTTGGTCAGTCCCATTCCAATTCCTTCAGAAGAAGCCCGCTGACTTTTTGATGAACCTGCTCTGCCCAACCATATGATGCAAGTGCTGATGAAACTGCTGGCTCCTGGAAAACCTCAAAGGGCCACCTTCCTTGTGAAGGATTTGCTCTATGTGCCTAGGACAGTTTATCGCATCCTCACCAACACCCTTTGTCCTCAAAAGGGTCACAACTCTGAAGAAGAAGTTAAGGGAATCATGAAGAACATGCTATTCAACATCATTCATGGGATTCCCATCAACTACCACGATTTCTTCATGAGGACATTGGCTAATGCAACATTAGCCCCATTTGAACTGAAGCCTTATGCTCCTTGGATCATGAAATTCATCAGATCAAGGTCTTCAGTTCCCTTCAAGGCGGACTTCCAGAATCACTTCGGCTTTTTGCCCCCGATTGAAGTCCTCAAGACCACAATTGCCTCTGTTGAAGGAAAAGGCAAAGTTGTCACTGATGAAGGTACTCGTCCATTGGATGGTCAGTTTCGCAAAGCTGCATCTTACTCCACCAATGATGACACTACTACCCGGGACTCTGCTGCAAAAGCCTTAGTGCAAAAGCCTCAAGAGTCTACCCCTCGTGTGATGACTGATCGTGAATTGCTCATAAGTCTTCATCAGAAGGTTGATCACAATCACAAGTAGGTGAAGCATCAGTTTGCTTCCATTGTTCAGAACATGACTATGACGTAGAACTCTGTGAGGAAAAATCACTACTATGTGCATGAAATCTTCGATCGCGCATGGGCCATTCTCGCACATCTCAAGACTCCTAAGGCACTCAAGGATATGGACTTTCAGCAAAACTTTGACTGGTCTCATCCTCCTTAGAAGAAATTCAAGAAGGTTCAAGTTCCTAAGTTGGTTACAAGTTCATATTCTTCATCGCGTGAGACAGATGAAGCTGAGGACATCGATGACACTGCAACAGGCCCTGCATCGACAAACGACCCCGATACCGCTAGCGGTCCTTCCTCGCCAACAAGATGAAATTCTTCAAGGGGCATTAGTCTTCACTTCTTCAATGACTAAGCGGGAGAAAAATTGAGTTAGTCTTCAAGCAGGTCTCTATATATGGGCTGTTTTTTGTTTAAGTGACAACTCTTGCTCTTTTAAAGCTTTTGTTGGTTGAGTTGTAAACTTAAGTCCAATGGTGGTCTCACTCTTTTGAACTGCTTTCTGCATGATTATTTCCTCAAGCACCTTAATGCATGCATGCTGAATTTCGTCAGACACCATTTTCATCATGCATTTCAAATTCTTCATATCATATATTCAAATGAGTGTATGAATTACAAGATATAGGGGGAGTTGTCCATGTTTTTAACCTGCCATGTGCATTTGCATTCCAAAGCAAATTCCTCAAATATGCACATCTTTAGGGGGAGTTCTTCTATATCCTGCAATCAAATTCCTCAAACTCGGTATTTACACCTCATAGTATTATTCCCGTTGAAAACTTAACCTATTTGTCATCAATCACCAAAAAGGGGGAGACTGTAAGTGCATCCAGTGCCCCTTAGTGATTTTGGTGTATTGAAGACTTATAGGTTAAGGAACTAATGTGTTTGTGAGTGTACACAGGCTCTATAAGTCGCTGAGGAGTTTGATATATTCGGAGATTATGGACCCCTAAAAATGTATGTCTTCATCTGAAGACTTTGGTGAACACTTTCCTGAAGACTTTGGTATTCCCTGAAGACTTTGAAAATGAAGAAGTTGGTGTGACCTTGAAGATATGAACGAGGACTATGAAGGGTGAAGACTTTTGTTTTAATAGTTTCATTTCCTTTCTTTGAGACATAGGAAACACCGTACTGTTAAAGGGGGCCGAGGTAATACTAAGGAAAATTTCCAATTGATGCTCAACTCCACAATCCTCAACCTATCCAATCCCTCGAGTGATGCCTTTGGAAATCTCTTGCAGTTCTATCAAGTTCTTCACTGACAGAGACAAAGTTCTTGTGGCCTTTGATGAAATTGATCTAACTAAGGAGTTAGGATTTCGCCAGTGTGAATTGCCTACAAGTGAGGAACATGATAAGCCTGAGGACTTTCATAGTTCGAACTTCCGACTGTTGCTATGCTTAGCACCAGCTGTCTCCAACCATCTTATCCACATAATGTAGCGACCCGACCGAAAAGGTCGAATCTCTGGTGTTTCCGTACCATCCCAAGATCATGCTGGTACACACACGGTACATCAATGTATATATCAAAGGGAAATCACACAGCATTATATTAATTGAAATCTCATATCGAGTCCTTTATTACAATAAAAATTACAATGAAGCGGCTGAAGGCCAACTCATGAGAATAACTAAATCTTGCGGAAGCTTCAAAGGTAGTGAAGTCCATCTCACTCCAAGGGCATATCACCGAGCGTAGAGCGTATCCTCACTCCTGGTCGGAAAGGTACTCTGCAACATGATACATTGCAGTCGTGTAGGTCAGCATAAGGAATATGCTGGCAAAGTCACAAGAGAAGGGGGGAAATAATCATCTAGTCTATATGCAAAATATGGCAGGTGGGGTAGTAAGTTTCTGTATAAAGCCAAAAAAAATTCCTACAACAAGAGAGGGCAAAGGCATAATTACTACAATATTGGTTGATTAATGAGATGGTTCCACCAACCAATTCTCATACCCAAGTTATTAATACCCCCATCATCATATTAATTGTGTTGAGAGTTCCGGAAGTTTCAGTTCCTTTGGCTCAAGTCGTCCATGACCGTGGACACGGCTAATCGATTAAGTTTGAGTACTCTGCAGAGTTTTGCACACGTTCCCCACAAGATTTGATCGCCTCCGTTGGATTCCTCGCACTTCAGGGTGTTTGAGGAACGGATGACCAAAACATGGTCTTCTAAGGGTTTCCCTACGACTCTGTCGGTGCCCATCCTTTCCTACCGTTCTTCTACATCTCGTAGCACCGCCTGTCCAGGGTCACCACGATATCCAACCAAGCTAGAGCCCATAATGACTTGTGGCTGTGCAGGTAAGCCTTGGGTCTTGAAGCGTCCATCCATCTCTTTATGTCTGGGTGGACCTTTCCGCGTGAATACTGGCACATCTCCAGCATCACCTAGGCTAACCACTGGTTTCTCCAGGGCGCCGTTCAACCATCATCCACCCAGAGGTATGTTGAAAACTTGGAAATCTTGAAGTCTTGATCATAGTAGGTCTTGAAATTATTATCTCACACTCTCATGAATCACACATCCAACCCCGTCTACTAATAGCATAGCACAATTAATTGAACGTTTCCCGGGGCCAAAGTGTCAAAGGTTGAGGAGTGCCTACCATATGATACTGCATCAAGTAACGAAATTTCCAACTAACCTACTTTGCATGCAATTGGGGAGATGGAAGAACTAATGCAATAAAACATAGGTATACATGGTCAAAGTGACTTGCCTGATTGACGATCTTCGTACTCGAGGGACTCTAGGTAACAAGCCTCGCACTCCGGATGATGTAACGAATCAAACAAGAGCACTCAATAAGTGTACAACAAAAATTGTAACTCACAAAATCAGGAATGAACTAGAATCACTCAAGACAAAACAGGGCACAATCACAAGAAAAGAAATCAACACATAGTTTTGTTTTCTAAAAGATGATGGGTGAACTACTACTAACAAATAGAACTATTAGTACTAATAAAACCAAAGTTGACAGAAAAGAACAATAGAAATATTTTAATTAAACAGAATTAAATCCATTTAAAGTTTTGTTAAGAAAAAATCTTAGTAGGGTTTTAAAAGTTTTGATAAACACTACTACATGAAGTGGGCTAGGGTTTTCTAGCAAAAGAGTAAAACTAAACTTATTATTTTATTGACATAACACTCTCTTAACATAAAGGAATTTACTAAAAACTTTTCTTAGAAAACAGAATTTAATTATTTAAAACTTTGTTAAAAGAATCTCTTACTAAACTAGTTGGTTTTAATCAAATTATACCTTAGTTGAAAAGGAGTAGAGTTCCTATAAAAATATAGAAATAAACTTAGCAAATTACATTTTTATTAACATCAAGTAAATCACTTAAAGTTGAAACAATAGATCCTACTAAAACAAAATATAACTAACTTAGATTTAAACTAACAAAAATTCAAACTAACTAAACTATATAAATACTAGACAGATTATGTTTATAGCTAAACCACTAAACAAATTTATCTTAAAAATGTTCAAACTAACCATGATGACAGTTCTAACTAATACCAAGCAGTAGAAAAAAGATTCATACAAAAATCTATTTTTAAACTCTAGTTATTCAGATTTGAGTAGTTTGAGCAAATTTGATTAAATTCAAATTTTAGTGGTCAAATTTAAAATCTAAGACTACAGGGTGAAACTACATGAAATATGTGACCTAATGCAAAAAGAATTAACTAAAAACACTAAATAGTTTAAAAGATATAAGAAAAACAAAGTCAGAAAACCTTTTGTTAACTAAAAAACAAAACAGAAAAAAAACTAACGGACGGTCGAGGCTACGTGGCAAGGGGTGATTGGCTGTGCTAGCGTGTGCGTGGGAAGCTAGAGAGCGGTGGCCGAATCTTAAAAGAAAAATGGTTCGCGTTTAAATTAGATCTAATCTGGGTCGTTGTCTATAGATCCGACGATCCAGAGAGGTCCGGTGGCTTACAGGGATGGTCGAGGTGGTCTCCGGCAAGGACGGCGGCGGCCGGTGGTCGAAGTTGGTCAGGGATGTCACTTCGGTGGTCGAGGGAGACGTCGGAGGGGTCCAGACGACGGCCGTGAACCTCCGGCGATGATTGGTGGCGACGATGGGGCGAGGGGATGAGGGAGGCGACGGCCAGGTGCGGTGGATGAGTTCGGGAGTGGCAGGAACTCCGGCGAGCTTTGGCACAGCGCTCTGGCGAGGGAGAGAGAGGGGTTTGGGGGGATGGAGTGCGGAGGGTGGCCGCTCTTATATAGGGCCACGGTGGAACGAGGGAAGGCAAGAGGAGAGAAATCTGGCTAGGATGGATCACCGGCGATGGTCGCGGGCGCGAGGGAAGAAGGTGACCGCGCGGATCTCGCTAAAAGTCGGGTGGGGTCTGCTTGCCAGAGAGAGGGAGGGCAGCGTCTGCGCGTCGGTCGGACAGTAAAAAGGAAAGTCGGGAGGGGCTTAAATGCAGATGGGCCGACTGGCTATTAAACGCTTTAAAGTTTTTCCTATTTTCAAATACCAGCGCAGTAAAATTCATTTAATGTCTTCGATTAAATTCCAAATATAGGAAAAGTATATATCAAAATTGATAGAAGAATAAATTCCATTTATTGTACATTTTTATTCTGTCATTTCAATAATTTGAAAAAATATATTTTCAGAAATTGCCTATTTGGTTTTAAAAGCTTTTGCAAATATTTTTCAAAATAACCCCTGGTTTTATTGTTCAAATAAATCACCAAGAAGTCCCTTGTGTGGAGTGTCATGTTCCTCCCTCTTATTTTGAAATTTTTCCAAGGTTTTCAATTAGGTGAAAGCAACATATTGAAAATTGAAAGGGGCTTTCAGAAAGTCAGAAGAAGCATCTCAACAAATTCATATATTCAAGGAATGATGATGGTGATGCATAGCTATATTTCATAACATTCCAAAATGGAATTTTGGGATGTTACAAACCTACCCACCTTAAGATGAATCTCGCCCTCGAGATTCGGGTTGGCTAGAAAATAGGTGCGGGTGGTCTCTACGAAGATCTTCTTCGCGTTCCCAGGTGGCTTCTTCCTCGGTGTGGTGACTCCACAAAACCTTACAGAACTTGATGATCCTACTGCGGGTAACTCTGTTGGCAGTCTCGAGGATCCTGATAGGCTTCTCCTCGTAAGTCAAATCACTGTCAAGTTGTATGGCCTCTAGGGGCACGGTGTCTCTCAAAGGAATATCAGCCATCTCAGCATGGCATTTCTTCAGCTGGGACACATGGAACACATCATGAACTCTGGACAATCCTTCCGGCAATTCTAGCTTGGATGCAACTTCGCCTCGACGTTCCAGAATTTTATAGGGGCCTATGAATCTGGGTGCTAACTTTCCTTTAACACCAAGCCTCTTGATTCCTCGAAGTGGGGACACACGAAGATATGCTCGGTCTCCCACTTCATACGTCACTTCCTTGCGTTTGCTGTTAGCATAACTCTTCTGTCGAGATTGAGCTATCTTGAGTCTGTCACGAATCAGCTTGACTTTCTCTTCAGAATCTCGGATAAGGTCAGTACCAAAAAGTTTTCGGGCTCCAAAACCATCCCACATCAATGGTGTTCTGCACCTCCTTCCGTATAAAGCCTCGAAAGGGGCCATCTTTAGAGTGGTTTGATAATTTTTGTTGTACGAGAATTCTACGTAAGGCTAATTGTCATCCCAACTAGATCCATAATCTAGCGCACAAGCTCTCAACATGTCCTCCAAAATCTGGTTGACTCTTTCAGTCTCTCCATCGGTCTGCGGATGAAAAGTTGTACTGAACTCCAGCCTCATACCCAAAGTTTCATGTAACTGATGCCAAAACATGGAGGTAAATTGTGTTCCTCTATCTAACATGATACTCCTCGGAACTCCATGCAGAGACACGATCCTGGTCATGTATATCTTGGCTAACTTAGCACTGGTATAGGTGGTCTTCACCGGGATGAAATGAGCCACCTTGGTCAAACGATCAACAACTACCCAGATGGAATCATAACCTGAACGGTTCCTGGGCAATCCTGTGATGAAGTCCATACCAAGCTGTTCCCATTTCCACTCGGGAATCGGCAAAGGTTGGAGTAATCCTGCCGGTTTCTGATGTTCCGCCTTTACTCGCTGACAAACATCACACACCGCCACATGTTCGGCAATATCTTTTTTCATACGTGTCCACCAGTAACTTTCCTTCAAATCCAAGTACATCTTGGTGTTCCCTGGGTGTATCGAGTAAGGGGAATCGTGGGCTTCTTGAAGTATCAACTTCCTGAGCTCTGGGTCGTTGGGCACATAGATTCGGTTCTCGAACCACAAAGTTCCGTGTTCATGCTCACGAAAACCTTTAACTTTACCATCTTTCATTCTCTGCTTAATCTCAGCTATCTCCTTGTCCGATTTCTGGACTTCAAGAATTCTTTCGGTCAAGGTGGATTGGATCTCCAGTGTGGCAACATATCCTCTTGGAACTATCTCTAGCCAGAGCTCTCTAAGATCATCGGCTAACTCCTGAGGTAATCCTCCCGCTGTGAGTGTGTTCACATAACTCTTCCGACTCAAAGCATCTGCCACAACATTTGCCTTTCCTGGATGGTAATGTAATCTCATGCCGTTCCTTGATTAACTCTAACCATCTCCTCTGTCTGAGGTTCAAATCCTTCTGCGTGAAGATATACTTCAGACTCTTATGATCAGTGTACACATCACAACTATTTCCGATAAGGAAATGTCTCATAGTCTTGAGTGTGTGCACTACGGCTGCTAGCTCCAAATCATGGGTGGCATAATTCAACTCATGGGGTCGTAGTTGTCTGGATGCATAAGCTACAACCTTTCCATCTTGCATGAGTACTCCTCCAAGTCCTTGACGTAAAGCATCACAGTAAACCTGGAAGTCCTTCCGAATATTTGGCAGAATCAACACTGGGGCTGTGACCAAATGTTTCTTCAACTCCTGGAAACTGGCTTCACATTCCTCAGTCCAAATATACTTAGACTCTTTCTTCAACAACTCTGTCATGGGCTTGGAAATCTTTGAGAAATTCTCAATGAACCTCCGGTAATATCCGGCAAGTCCGAGGAAACTGCGGATCTCCTTAACTGAGGTGGGTGACTTCCACTCAGTGACGGCTTCAACCTTAGCGGGGTCCACTACTATTCCATCTCTGGAAATAACGTGTCCAAGGAATTTGACTTCCGTCAGCCAAAATTCACATTTACTGAACTTGGCATACAACTGATGCTCTCTAAGCTTCTCCAGAACTAAACGCAAGTGTTCCTTGTGTTCTTCCTCGCTCTTGGAGAATATCAAAATGTCATTGATGAACACCACGACAAACTGGTCCAAGTATTCCATAAACACTTTGTTCATCGAATTCATGAAGTAGGCAGGAGCATTAGTCAAACCAAAGGACATGACTGTATACTCATATAAGCCATACCTGGTGGTGAAAGCTGTTTTGGGTATATCCTGTTCACAAATCATCAGTTGGTGATACCCTGATCGAAGATCGATCTTGAAGAATACTTTGGCGCCTACTAGCTGATCAAATAGGTCATTAATCATCGGCAGAGGGTACTTATTCTTGATAGTCACCTCGTTCAATGCTCGATAATCGACCACCATCCTCAAGGTTTTATCTTTCTTCTCCACCAATAGAACTGGGGCTCCCCAGGGTGATGAACTTGGGCGAATATATCCCTTGTCCAATAGCTCCTTAATTTGCTTCTTGATTTCCACTAGATCATTTACGGGCATCTGATAGGGTCTCTTGGAAATTGGGGCTGTCCCTGGTATTAGCTCAATTAGAAACTCAATCTCCCTATCTGGTGGCATGCCTGGTAATTCCTCCGGGAATACATCTGGAAAGTCTCGTACAACCGGTACCTCCTCCTGAACAGCTCCTGTGACGGAATTTAACCAAGCACTCATCTGTGTGCGTCGGGATACATACTTAATCCTCTTGTTCTCCGGAGTGGTGAGTGAAATAGACTTTCTAGGGCAATCAAGGTTTCCTTCATACTTGGTCATCCAATCCATGCCTAGGATTACATCCAATCCCTGGAATTCTAAGACGATGAGGTCGGTAGAAAAAACATGGTTTCCTATGTGGAGTTTCAGGGTGTGGCATCCTATTCCTGCCGTCATCATTCCTCCTGGGGAATTTACTTTAATGGGCTGACTAAGGGTTCTGGTGGGTAAACCATACTTTTTCACAACTACCCTTGATATGAATGAATGAGTTGCACCAGAATCAAAAAGTACCATAACTGGACGTGAATGCAATAAAAACATACCAACCACAGTCTCGGGCTGATCATAGACTTCTTCCACATCGAGGTGGTTCACCTGAGCACGAGGAAAAGGGTTGGGCTTCCTAGCTATTGAGTTGCCATTGTTGTTGCCGTTTCCATTTCCCTGCTTGCTCTGAGGACACTCAGTAGCATAGTGCCCTATCTTCTGACACTTGAAACAGGTGATGTGGCTCAGATCCTTCTGAGTAGGAGCGTGACGGTGCTGGTTGTTGTTCCCATTATCATTGTCATTCTTGAAGTTGCCATTGGTGGAACGGTTATTTCCATTTCCTCCATGGTTGTGGCCTCCATGGTTGTGCATGGCATGAGTGTGCCTTCCAAACTTACCGGTCCTTGATCCGGTATTCCCTGAGTAAGGGGAGTAGTGGGGCTTCTGATGAGCTCAAGAGTTGAACTTCCCCTGAGTATACTTCCTCTTGCAGTTCTCAGTTTGTTGTTGTTTTCCCTCCAAGATGAGGGCCTTGTCCACCAGCTCTTGGTAGTTTTTGAAGGTAGCCACTACCAGCTGCATGCTCAACTCATCGTTGAGTCCTTCCAGAAACTTCTCCTGCTTGGCCGCATCATTGGCCACATCTCCTGGTGCATAACGGGCCAACATGCTGAATTCGTCCACATATTGGGCCACAGAGCGATTACCCTAGCGCAAGTTGCGAAACTCGTGCTTCTTCAGACTCATGGCTCCAGCTGAGACATGAGCGGTGCGGAAAGCAAGCTTGAATTGTTCCCAAGTCACACCAGCAATAGGATATGTTGTGGTGTAGTTCTCCCACCATGAAGCTGCTGGTCTTTCAAGTTGATGTGCGGTAAAGCGCACCTTCTCAGCGTTAGTACATCCAGCGGTGACAAGCTCGCTCTCCATCTTGTGGAGCCAATCATCTGCCACAATGGGCTCTGTGCTGCTGGAGAAGGTTGGGGGATTCAGTCTCAGAAAACGGGTGAGGTTGTCGCTTTGTGGTGCAGGGTGGTTGTTGTGGTTGTTGGTCTGATTCTGAATCAACACTTGCATCAGGGCGTTCTGCTGCTGAAGTAGTTGGGTGAGCTCTGGCGGGAAAGTGAAGTCGGGCTCACGTCGCGGAGGCATCTTGCTATTTTCAGAGGGGTGAGAATTAGAATAGAACAATGACCTAAAAGGGGAATTCACTACCCATATGCAATGCAACAAACATATCACACCAAACACTCATTCATTTATTCAACTCAAAGTCAAACATCGAGATACAAATCTCCATTCAAACTAAACATCGACCTACGCTTTAACGACGAAAATGAAGATACATGGGGGCATAACTAAAGTTTTCCTCAAAAGTACATGGTGACGGAGCCTCCTCCAGTGGTGCTCTCCTCGTAGTCATCATCGTTGCTGATCAAAGGAGCCATGTCTCCCTCGGGATGAAGATTTTCACCCATGTCCATCTGTTCCTCCAGAGTTGCGATACGAGTATTAAGCTTGTTGATCCTCTCTAAGAAATCCTTCACCTCATACTCATGCTCCTACTCAGCTTCCCGTAAGTCAGCTTTGAGGTCAATCTCACGGTTCATCATCCTCTTGATCGTCTTTGTGTCGGCACGTACCCGAAGCTCCAAGGTCCTGACGTGCGTCTCCAAGGACTGGATATAGGAAATGGTGGTGTCTTTAGTGGGAGTGGTTATGATGTTTCCATGGGCATCCCTGCGACAAACCACGTTGAGTCCTGGTGAAATGGTTCCACCTGTGTATTCCTCCTGAATACGTCCAAGGGTACGATGAATGGCCATGTCTCTTCCAAGTATCCAGTTGGGTGCCACAAACTTGAAGTCGATGGGTTCCTTCCGATTCCCAAAGGTCTTCCCTGGAATGTGCACCTCAATCCTGTAGCGTCCGTCTTGTGGGAAAGACATGATAGGAGTCCCAGTGATGCTCGGCAAGGCAATCCTCACGTCCCTGACGATCCTCATCAGCTCCTCGCCAAAGGGCACTGTTGCGTTAGGCTGGCAAAACTCCGTGATCAAAACTGGGATGAAGGTGGCCATCTATAAATTTTGAAATAATCGGAGGGAAGTCAGAAACGAGTAGATGAGAGTATAAGAATTTTAAAGACAAAAGAGAAAATAAATCCTAAGGCTTTTCCAATCCTAGAGGTTACGTCCTACGGTCAGCATGTGCTCTGATACCATTTCTGTAGCGACCCGACCGGAAAGGTCGAATCTCTGGTGTTTCCGTACCATCCCAAGATCATGTTGGTACACACACAGTACATCAATGTATATATTAAAGGGAAATCACACAGCATTATATTAATCGAAATCTCATATCGAGTCCTTTATTACAATAAAAATTACAATAAAGTGGCTGAAGGCCAACTCATGAGAATAACTAAATCTTGCAGAAGCTTCAAAGGTAGTGAAGTCCATCTGACTCCAAGGGCATCTCATCGAGCGTAGAGCGTATCCTCACTCCTGGTCGGAAAGGTACTCTGCAACATGATACGTTGCAGCCGTGTAGGTCAACATAAGGAATATGCCGGCAAAGTCACAAGAGAAGGGGGTAAAATAATCATCTAGTCTATATGCAAAATATGGCAGGTGGGGTAGTAAGTTTTTGCATAAAGCCAAAAAAAATCCTACAACAAGAGAGGGCAAAGGCATAATTACTACAATGTTGGTTGGTTAATGAGATGGTTCCACCAACCAATTCTCATACCCAAGTTATTAATACCCCCATCATCATATTAATTGTGTTGAGAGTTCTGGAAGTTTCAATTCCTTTGGCTCAAGTCGTCCATGACCGTGGACACGGCTAATCGATTAGGTTTGAGTACTCTATAGAGTTTTGCACACGTTCCCCACAAGATTTGATCGCCTCTGTTGGATTCCTCGCACTTCAGGGTGTTTGAGGAACGGATGACCAAAACATGGTCTTCTAAGGGTTTCCCTACGACTATGTCGGTGCCCATCCTTTCCTACCATTCTTCTACATCTCGTAGCACCGCCTATCCAGGGTCACCACGATATCCAACCAAGCCAGAGCCCATAATGACTTGTGGTTGTGCAGGTAAGCCTTGGGTCTTGAAGCGTCCATCCATCTCTTTGTGTCTGGGTGGACCTTTCCGCGTGAATACTGGCACATCTCCAGCATCACCTAGGCTAACCACTGGTTTCTCCAGGGCGCCGTTCAACCATCATCGACCCAGAGGTATGTTGAAAACTTGGAAATCTTGAAGTCTTGATCATAGTAGGTCTTGAAATTATTATCTCACACTCTCATGAATCACACATCCAACCCCGTCTACTAATAGCATAGCACAATTAATTGAACGTTTCCCAGGGCCAAAGTGTCAAAGGTCGAGGGGTGCCTACCATGTGATACTACATCAAGTAACCAAATTTCCAACTAACCTACTTTGCATGCAATTGGGGAGATGGAAGAACTAATGCAATAAAACATAGGTATACATGGTCAAAGTGACTTGCCTGATTGACGATCTTCGTACTCGAGGGACTCTAGGTAACAAGCCTCGCACTCCGGATGATCTAACGAATCAAACAAGAGCACTCAATAAGTATACAAAAAAATTGTAACTCACAAAATCAGGAATGAACTAGAATCACTCAAGACAAAACAGGGCACAATCACAAGAAAAGAAATCAACACATAGTTTTGTTTTCTAAAAGATGATGGGTGAACTACTACTAACAAATAGAACTATTAGTATTAATAAAACCATAGTTGACAGAAAAGAACAATAGAAATATTTTAATTAAACAGAATTAAATCCATTTAAAGTTTTGTTAAGAAAAAAATCTTAGTAGGGTTTTAAAAGTTTTGATAAACACTACTACATGAAGTGGGCTAGGGTTTTATAGTAAAAGAGTAAAACTAAACTTATTATTTTATTGACATAACACTATCATAACAGAAAGGAATTTACTAAAAACTTTTCTTAGAAAACAGAATTTAATTATTTAAAGCTTTATTAAAAGAATATATTACTAAACTAGTTGGTTTTAATCAAATTATACCTTAGTTGAAAAGGAGTAGAGTTCCTATAACAATATAGAAATAAACTAAGCAAATTACATTTTTTATAACAGCAAGTAAATCACTTAAAGTTGAAACAACAGAACCTACTAAAACAAAATATAACTAACTCAGATTTAAACTAACTAAAATTCAAACTAACTAAACTATATAAATACTAGACAGATTCTGTTTATAGCTAAAACACTAAACAAATTTATCTTAAAAATCTTAAAACTAAACATGATGGCATTCCTAACTAATACCAAGCACATACAAAAAGCTATTTTTAAACTCTAGCTATTCAGATTTGAGTAGTTTGAGAAAATTTGATTAAATTCAAATTTTAGAGTTCAAATTTAAAATCTAAGACTACAGGGTGAAACTACATGAAATATGTGACCTAATGCGAAAAGAATTAACTAAAAACACTAAATAGTTTAAAAGATATAAGCGAAACAAAATCAGAAAACCTTCTGTTAACTAAAAAACAGAGAAAAGAAAAAAACTAACGGACGGTCGAGGCTACGTGGCAAGCGGTGATTGGCTGTGCTTGCGTGTGCGTGGGAAGCTAGCGAGCGGTGGCCGAATCATAAAAGAAAAACGGTTCGCATTTAAATTAGATCTAATCTGGATCGTTGTCTATAGATCCGACGATCCAAAGAGGTCCGGTGGCTTACAGGGATGGTCGAGGTGGTCTCCGGCGAGGACGGCAGCGGCCGGTGGTCGAAGTTGGTCGGGGAGGTCGCTTCGGTGGTCGAGGGAGACGTCGGAGGGGCCCAGACAATGGCGCTGAACCTCCAGCGATGATTGGTGGAGACGGTGGGGCGAGGGGATGAGGGAGGCGACGGCCAGGTGCGATGGATGGGTTCGGGAGTGGCAGGAACTCCGGTGAGCTTTGGCGCAGCGCTCTAGCGAGGGAGAGAGAGGGGTTTGGGGGGATGGAGTGCGGAGGTGCGCCTTTATATAGGGCCGTGGTGGAGCGAGAGAAGGCAAGAGGAGAGAGATCCGGCTAGGATGGATCACCGGCGATGTCGCGGGCGCGAAGGAAGAAGGTGACCGCGTGGATCTCGCTAACGGTCGGGTGGGGTCCGCTTGCCAGAGAGAGGGAGGGCAGCGTATGCGCGTTAGTCGGCCGGTAAAAAGGAAAGTCGGGAGGGGCTTAAATGCAGATGGGCTGACCGGCTATTAAACGCTTTAAAGTTTTTCCTATTTTCAAATACCAGCGCAGTAAAATTCATTTAATGCCTTCGATTAAATTCCAAATATAGGAAAAGTATATATCAAAATTGACAGGAGAATAAATGCCATTTATTGAACATTTTTATTCTGTCAGTTGAATACTTTGAAAAAATATATTTTCAGAAATTGCCTATTTGGTTTTAAAAGCTTTTGCAAATATTTTTCAAAATAACCCCTGGTTTTATTGTTCAAATAAATCACCAAGAAGTCCCTGGTGTGGAGTGTCATGTTCCTCCCTCTTATTTTGAACTTTTTCCAAGGTTTTCAATTAGGTGAAAGAAACATATTGAAAATTGAAAGGGACTTTCAGAAAGTCAGAAGAAGCATTTCAACAAATTCATATATTCAAGCAATGATGATGGTGATGCATAGCTATATTTCATAACATTCCAAAATGGAATTTTGGGATGTTACACATAACGATCATATCATTGGGGGCATTTATGTCTTATCATGTCAGGTTGCACCCTCGCTATAAATAGCCACCCCCACAACCGCTAGTTGGTTGGCTGCTCTGAGAGAGAACTGACACTTGTCATTTGAGAGCAACCCATCCTCAGAGGACTTTGAGAGAAAATCATCAGTGAGGAAAAACCCAAATCCAAACCACCGAACCCAATGTGATTGAGCATCACTGAAGATATTGGTGTTGTGTGTAACCGACGCTTGTTACCTTTGAGGACTGTGTATCCTCCAGACGGTTAGGCGTCATGGTCTACTGCATCCTGCAGTCAATTGGGGATCACAGAGTGACCTTGGTCTAGGGCATCCAGCAGTCAATTGTGGATCACCGGGTGACCAATTTGTGAGGGTTTTGGAAGTCTACCCTGAAGACTTACCACGAGTGTTGGGCGAGGACTTTGTGACCTTATCTCAAGGAGAATACGGTAAGGATTGTGTGTCCTGGGACTGTATGTCCTCTGGTTTAAATACCAGGCTGCTCCAAACCAGACGTACGACTGTCACAACAGTTGGAACAAGCTCATCGAACCATTGTGTTCATCGAGCTACATGGTTCTATTTCCTCAACCCTTCCTCGTATACTTGTTGATGAAATTGATTGTTACTATTTGAAGAATTTGACTAAAGACTTTCACAATTTCCTCACCTCAAAGTCTTAAAATTACCTTGTTCCTCACCTGCTTATCCTGTATCATGCTACCTGTAATATGTGCATATTCATTTCATCATCATGACTATGCTATTGCTATGTTTCTCATGCACTTGAGTACTTATTCCGCTGCTAGTTATTCATCACATTTCAAATTCCTCAAGTTGAAATTCCTCAAGTGATGAATTTGTAAAAATCACCTATTCATCCCCCTCTAATCGATATAATGCACTTTCAATTATGTCATTTTGGAGGAAAATAAGCTAAGTATATGCCATTTATGAGCTAACCATGGTTATTATGCCATTTCTGACATATTGACATAACTAAGCTAATTATGTCATAAATGAACCAAATAAGCTAATTATGTCATTTTGGAGGATAATTAGCTAAGTATGTATTCTTTGGGGAAAATGAGCTAAGTCTGTGGCATATTAGGGCTAATTAGCATGTATGAAGCTAAGTATGTGTTTTTAAGGAAAACACTAGAGAGAACTTTCCGTCATCGTCATCACGGAGGTGAAGCACCGGGGTTGCTCAGGCCGGTTTCACCTGGAGAAGGATGCCCTGGATAAGGGTCATGCGATGCGGCTCGGGAGTTATGTTGCACCAAAGATCATTTGTAATGTCTCGTTAGCATGATGACACTCAAATGTTAAGACTAGTAACTAATGACCATTCAAATGAAACTCACCGTTCCTACTGTAGTAATGAAAGGCATTGGCAAAGGGGTATGACCGGTCTTCTCGCACATAGACTGCACATTTGCATTTGATGAGTCAGTCATATTACTTAGTAATGAAACGAACATTTATGTGCATGATTTGGCTAATATGCAAAAGAAACTTACCACGAAGAACTAGTACATTGGCCAGTGAGCCACCTCATTCTGTGCCCTCTCCTACTCCAACAACCTAGCCGTATTCTCCTCCGCCACCCGGTCCCTCTCTTCTAGAAGCATGTGGGTTGTCGCTCTCTCTTTCTGAAGAGCAGCCTGCAACACCAATACTCATTAGCATTGTAATCATTGATGGCCATACACACCATGTAATGGAGGAAAGATATCTGAGTCCTTATAACTAACCTCGATGGCGAGATTGACTAGCCGTGGACGAGTCCTTATCTCAGGACAGGAGCTCGTTTGGCGCAGGACAACGTATCAGTCCATCTCCAATGGCTATCGAGCCATGGGGCCTCCCGCCGCCAAATATCATCACCAACTCTGGATCGAAAGGATTCTGGCTCGGGTTAAAGTCCCCCCTTTGATCGCCTTCCCCTCCTGGTTGTACCTCACGAACTTGTGGTGGGAGCAGACATTGGTGAACTTTTCTGGATGGTCTAGGTCAGACTTAGAGAATGCCTTGGCCTTTTTGTACGAGGTAGTATGGGCCATGTCACAGAGGTCATACACCTCTGGCACCTCCGTGTTATTGTGTCGCAACTAAAAGAGAGGAACAAAGTATTAGTAAAGGGCGCAAGCTAGCATGAAGAATGAATTTGAATGAATCATGAAGCAAACCACATACCCTGTTCCGCCCGAACTGAAATAAGTTGGTGCTGCCTTGAAGGTGTGGCACACCAACCATTTGGACATGCTTGTCCTTCGCATTTTCGTGGACAGCTTGCCAGTGGTTTGTGCATCACTCATACAACAATGCCTCCCAACAATCCATCTTATCCGCACAGCATCTCGCGGCCACCTAAGTTAGTAAAGAGAAATTTGAGCGCTATGCCTACGAATCACATCAAGGAAACTAAGTACAAGGCCTTACTAATAAGTAATTACCTTCATATATTGATGCTTCTTCAGAAACTTATCGCGGCACAGCGACTTGTCCGTCTTAATACCATGCGTGGCGTAGTAGTCTCGAACAGCCTGCACCCGAGCCTCATGCCGTTAGTTCTATAATAGGTGCTTGCACTCGGTTTCGATAACCATTGCCGCGGCCTCCTCGTATCCCTCATGACACCTATAGAAGGTCTGCAATCAAAGAGATAACAATGATTAGTGCAATAACTAACTATTGTAGTATTGGATTGTGTAAAGGAGAAATTACCCAAAATTTGTTGATCACCATCTGGGCCCTCGTGGGGCACAAGACATCGTCGATCATCTCCTCCGACGGGGCCTAGGCAGCCTTGTAGTGATTATAGCTCAATCCTAACTATGGAAGCTGACCCTCACCGGGCAACGTGAAAAACCCACGGAAGTTTTGCCGGCAAAGCACACCAATGAGGGCGTTGGGCCTACAGACTCCACTAGCGTGATGCCAACCCTTGCAGCATGACCAGGCCAACACATTAGATATTTGAAGAAATGTGAAGGAAAAGGAACAAAAAGAGTAAATGCACTTAATTATCCCCATCAGGCCTAATCACTTGCCTTTGCTTGCGGGTCGCCGGTAGGGGCGGGACCCGTGTACTACCACGCCGGTACACGATGACCCCCTCAACCACCTCGCCCTCACTATCAATAATATGATCCCAGCCACCAACATCATGGCCACTCGGCCCCTCAAACGTATCTGGCCAGGTACCCCATTCGAAGTCACCTGTGACGTAGCCCCATCCGGAGTCTCATGGGCTGAAGCATCTGGGACCAGAGTCTCGTGGGCCGAAGGCCTGTCAACCCAAGGCTTGTTGTCTGGAGTCCCCATAGCCTCCACCTCAGACGGGTTCACCCTAGCAGTCATGTGCTCGGGTGGATGAGCTGGGGGGTGGCAGCGAGGAAGGCATATCAGTCCGGCTACCTCAACTATGGCCATGTCCTATACCTCTCTTCTTCCCTCCCCGACTTCCTCTCCCGGTGGGCAACACCGCTGACGAAGAAGCGCCCTCCGGTGTCCCCATACTGTCTATCAACGCTCTCCAGAGAGATTGGGCTAGAATGGAAGTACCCCTCCCGCGGGACGCCGCCCGCTCTGGACCTGGGCCCATCATCTTTCAACACCTGCCATGACAAAGAGTAAACAAAATTAGTATAACATAAAAAATTAATACCTGACATGAATAATAATAATATGTACATAATTAAAGTTGGGATGCATACAAACTAATAATAGTTTGGACCGTCGTCATCAATAAATGCATCATCATCATCACTATCACGCGTGTCATCATGAATCTCATGCTCATCGGGTTCAACGACATCAACATGTGGAAGGCCTTTCTGTAATCGGTAAAGCATTTAAAGTTCATCTGCAGCACTAACCTCTTCTTCTTCCGGCTCTTCTTGTTCTGACTCAGGAGTGAAATCAGATTCACTGTCAATGTCTACTTCCATGTTTTGGGGTAAAGTAGAGAGGTTCCTGAAACGTTTTCTTGGAAAGACGTGTTTCTTGGAAGAATTCTCCTTCATATGCGTTTGGGTTAATGTGAGGTTCATAATCCTCTTCATTGGGGGGAGTTGGTCTAGCATGTGGAGGCACTTCATAAACGACATCCCAACCATTCAGATTTTTATCAGTTTGGCAGGCCCACGGTAGATAGAAAACTTGGGTCACCTATTAAGCCATAATATAAACATCGGGAACATCTAAATGGGTGTTTTGTTAGATTTTGACTAGCCCTATATGTTCATGAGTCCTTTTAGTCTCCTTCGACTGGAATCAATAACATTTTAAGACTATAATGTTCGGTGGGTTTTCAGCATAGAATAGAAGTTCATAAATTGCTTCAACTCTTCCATAATACTCGATACCTCCTTTGTGGATAGCAGAGACGCCAAAATTTGTAGTTTTTCGGTCGGACATAGATTGCTCTTTGCCAAAGGTACGAAAGCGATACCCGTTGATGGTGTATTTCTCAAATGAACGGACCTTATAGTCAAAACCATTAGCGGCTTGTCTCAATTTGGTGTCCATAGACTCTGAATTGGCCAACAAGTTTAATACAAAATGATAGTTGCATTAGTCACAAATTAGACCAAGAAATGAAATGACATGGATGGTTGTTGAAGATATACAACGAAATGGTCCGCCATTCTTCGACATCCAACACTATTGGTTTCCAAGCACCAGCCGGTGCAAGCTTCCATTTGAATAGGTTGAGGTTGGATCCACCTTTTCTAGGATTGTCAGCATTATACCGAGGCTTCATATTATGATTTTTGGCTTCGTAGTGTGCTGCCATGAAGTTTGCTGCATCCTCAGTAATGAATGCCCCGGCCATGGATGCTTCAATTCTATGTTTATTTTTACATTTTCCTCAAAGCATCTTCTGCATCCTTTCAGTTGCATACACCAAGGATTTTGCATGCCCCCAATCTTTCCTTGGTCAGAAGATGTAAAATCAAATGCTACATCGGATTAAAGAAGCCCGGTGGAAAGATCGTCTCTAATTTGCAGAGCAACTCCGAAGTCAACTTTTCCATGTCATCTAGCACGTCAGGCGATATTTCTTCCGCACAAACAACACATAAGAAATAGCCTAGCTTTACCAGTACTGGCCATTCAGACTCAGGGATAAACCCACGCAAAATCACCAGCATAACCCGCTCAAGCCATATGTGCCAATCATGACTCTTGAGACCAAATATTTTGAATTTTTCAAGACTCGCTCCCTCTTTAGATTCGCTGAATACCCATCGGGGAACATCAAGTGAATTTTCACCCTCAAGAAAATTCCCCTCATAGCTCCCCTTGCAAGGTTGAACTAGGCCTTTGGCTTCGACCAGTTCTTCTTTCCTTTTGGTTGTCGCATGTTTTGTGATGGTCTGTTGCATAGAGTATGGTGATCGACTCTAGCCTTAGGATTATCCTTTAACTTCCCCTCTATGCCGAACAATGTACCAAAAAGGGCCTCTCGGATATTCTTTTCAGTGTGCATCACATTGATGTTTTGTGGAAGAAGGAGGCCCTTGATGTAAGGCAGATCCCACAAGCATGTCTTGTGAGTCCAGACGTGTTCTGAATTATACCCCATGAAATACCCTGGATGTTGTGGATCAGGCTTGAGAGTGTTTAACTGATCCAGGATGTGTGGGCCTATCAACGCAGGTGGTGTAGAATTTTTGACAATTGTACCTTTGATGAACTTCTTCTTGTCTTTTCTAAACTGATGGCAAGGATCCAGGAACTGTCCATGCAAGTCGAAGAAACAATACTAAAGAGCTGCCTTGCATGTGGGGCACGGGAACCTTCCATGTGTACTCCAGCCAGCGAATAGCGCATACACTGGCAAGTCATGCATCGAGTACATGTACCAGACATGCATTTTGAAGTTTTCTCTTCTAGCAGCGTTTTATGTCTTGATCCCATTATCTGAGGCTTCTTGCAATTCATCCTTAAGCTGATGCATGTACACGTTCATATTCTTCCCCGAATAGTTGGGCCCTAGAATTATCAACATCGGAAAAATGTTGTTTCTTTGCATAATCTACCCGGGGGGGAGAATGAGTGGAATGACAAATACAGGCCGACAACTGTATTGGGTTGCTGTCATACCAAAAGGATTCAACCCGTTGTTGGCGACGTAGACTCGAGGATTCCTTGGATCTACAACTTTATCCTCATGTAATGCATCAAAGTGGTTCCACACAAAAGCATCCGATGTGTGTACCAACATTTGATTCCCATCTACATCTAGTTCGGTTCTTTTGCCCAATTTGTGCCATGTCATCTGTCTGGACATCTCTTTGACAATGAAAATATTGGGGAACTTTGCATGGGAAACAAAAAAATTCTACGAACACCCAAGATCTATGTATGGAGATTAACAACTACGAGAGGGAGAGCGGATCTACATACCCTTTTAGATCACTAAGTGGGAAGCGCTAATAAATGCGGTTGATGTAGTTGAATGTCTTTGCGATCCAAATTGCAATCCGTCCCACGATCCAATCATGATCCGGCCCGATCTAGCATCGAACGGACGTCACCTCCGCATTCAGCACTCCTATAGCTCGATGACGTCTCCACCTCCTCGATCCAGCGAGCGAGGGAAGAGTATTAGATGAGTTCTCCGACAGCACGATGTTGTGGTGGCAGTGGTGGTGGAGCATTTTGGGGAACGTTGCATGGGAAACAAAAAAAATCCTGCACACACACAAGATCTAT
This sequence comes from Hordeum marinum, assembly GCA_022496015.1. Lineage (NCBI taxonomy): Eukaryota > Viridiplantae > Streptophyta > Magnoliopsida > Poales > Poaceae > Hordeum > Hordeum marinum. Next base: position 165,453,851 of record CM039673.1, read on the forward strand.
CCATGGTGATGAGCATCTATGAGAGGGAGAGTGGATCTACGTACCCTTGTAGATCACTAAGCGGAAGCGTTAAGAAATGTGGTTGATGTTGTCGAACATCTTCGCGATCCAAATCGTTGAGCGTCCCACGATCCAATCGCGATCCGTCCCGATCTAGCACCGAACGGACGGCACCTCCACGTTCAACACACGTACGGCTTGATGACGATCTCCGCCTTGTTGTTCCAGCAAGAGAGAGTGGAGAGGTAGACGAGTTCTCTAGCAGCTTGGTGACGCTGCGACGATGGTGGTGGAGTAATGTTAGCAGGGCTTCGCCTAAGCACAACTGAAACCGATCTAAAGGAGAAACTACGGACTAGAGGGTAGGGTTGCACGTGCCTGAAAATCTGTGTGCCAAAACCCTAAAACCTCTAGTATATATAGGAGGAGGACAGGAGGAGGCTTGGCGCAAGGGCCAGCCCTAGGAGGCTTCGGCCAAAGTGGAGAGGAGGAGTCCTCCTCCTCCACTCCTAGTAGGATTAGGACTCCTTCCTTATTTCCACCTTTTTGCCTTTTTCCACCTTTTTCCACTTTGGAATTTCTTCCCAGCCGCATGGGCCTTGTGTGGGACTTCGGCCAGCCCACTAAGGGCTGGTATTTATCCTCCCACAGCTCATGTAGCCTCTTGGGTCGAAATACACCTCCCGATGGTCGCCCGGTACCCTCCCGGCACTCCCGGTACACTATCCATGAGCCCAGAACTTTTCTGGCGACAAAAACAGAACTTCCTATATATCAATATTTACCTCCGGACTATTCCGGAGCTCCTCGTGATGTCCGAGGTCTCATCCGGGACTCCGAACAACCTTCGATCAGCACCATACATAATTTTATACTACCGAAACGTCACCAAACCTTAAGTGTGCAGACCCTGCAGGTTCGAGAACTATGTAGACATGACCGAGACACCTCTATGGTCAATAACCAATAACGCGACCTGGATGCCCATATTGGTTCCTACATATTCTACGAAGATCTTTATTGGTCGAACCTCTATGTCAAGGATTCAGTTAATCCCGTATGATGTTCACTTTGTTCTTCGGTATGTTACTTGCCCGAGATTTGATTGTCGGTATCTCTATACCTAGTTCAACCTCGGTATCGGCAAGTCTCTTTACTCGTTCCATAATACACGATCTTGTGGCTAACAGTTAGTCACATTGCTTGCAAGGCTTGTTGTGATGTTGTATTATCGAGTGGGCCCTGGGATACCTCTTCGTCACACAGAGTAACAAATCCAAGTCTTGATCCATGCCAACCCAACAGACACCCTCGGAGATACCTGTAGAGTACCTTTATAGCCACCCAGTTATGTTGTGATGTTTGATGCACACAAGGCATTCCTCCTGGTTCAGTGAGTTGCATGATCTCATGGTTGCAGGAACATATACTTGACATGTAGAAAACTATAGTAATGAACTGACACGATCATATGCTACATTTATAGTTTGGATCTTGTCCATCCCATCATTCTCCTAATGATGTGATCCCGTATTCAAATGACATCTTATGTCAATGGCTAGGAAACCTTGGCCATCTTTGATCAACGAGCTAGTCTACTAGAGGCACACTAGGGACAAAGTGTTGTCTATCTATCCACACATGTAATGTGTTTCCAATCAATACAATTATAGCATGGATAATAAACAATTATCATGAACAAGGAAATATGATAATAAACACTTTATTTATTGCCTCTAGGGCATATTTCCACCAGTCTCCCACTTGCACTAGAGTCAATAATCTAGTTTATCATGTGATGTGAATCACATTTAGTTCTGGTGTTCTGGTGATGTGATGTGATTTACATTGTAATGAATCACATTGTAATGAATCGAACAACCATGCAGTTCTGGTGTTGAACATGTTTAGCCCTTGGAAGAGGTTTAGTTAACGGGTCTGCAACATTCAGCTTTGTGTGCACTTTGGAAATATTTATGTCCTTCTCCTCGATGTAATCGCGGATGGAATTGAAGCGTCGCTTTATGTGTCTGGTCCTCTTGTGAAACCTTGGTTCCTTGGACAGAGCAATGGCACCAATGTTGTCACAGAACAAAGTCACTGGATTCAGTGCACTGAGCACTACTCCAAGATCTGTCATGAACTGCTTCATCCAAACACCTTCCTTTGCCGCCTTCGAGCCTATGATGTACTCCGCTTCGCATGTAGAATCGGCTACCACGATTTTCCTGGAATTGCACCAGCTTACTACTCCCCCATTGAGAAAAAATATGTATCCAGTTTGCGACTTAGAGTCATCCGGATCAGTGTCAAAGCTTGCATCAACGTAACCCTTTACGACGAGTTCTTCATCACCTCCATAAACGAGAAACATTTCCTTAGTCCTTTTCTGGTACTTAAGTATATTCTTGACCGCCGTCCAAAACTCCATTCCAAGATCACTTTGAAACCTTCCGGCCATACTTATGGCAAGGATGACATCAGGTCTTGTGCACAACATTGCATACATGATAGAGCCTATGGCTGAAGCATAGGGGATGACTCTCATCTTCTCTCTATCTTCTGCAGTCACTGGGCATTGAGTCTTACTCAACTTCACACCTTGTAACCTAGACAAGAACCCCTTCTTGGACTGATCCATTTTAAACTTCTTCAAAACTTTATCAAGGTATGTGCTTTTTGAAAGTGCTATCAAGCATCTCGATCTATCTCTATAGATCTTAATTCCTAATATGAAAGCAGCTTCTCCTAGGTCCTTCAAATATCCCTTCATGCTTTCCAGCATTTCTATATTGTTTCCAACAAGCAATATGTCATCCACATATAATATTAGAAACGCTATAGAGCTCCCACTCACTTTCTTGTAAATACAAGCTTCTCCATAAACTTGTATAAACCCAAACGCTCTGATCACCTCATCAAACCGCTTATTCCAACTCAGAGATGCTTGCACCAGTCCCTAAATGGATCGCTGGAGTTTGCAAACTTTGTCAGCATTCTCTGGATTGACAAAACCTTCTGGTTGCATCATATACAACTCTTCCTCAAGGAAACCGTTGAGGAACGCTGTTTTGACATCCACCTGCCAAATTCATAGTCAAAATAAGCAGCTATTGCTAACATGATTATGACGGACTTAAGCATCCCTATGGGTGAGAAGGTCTCATCGTAGTCAACTTCTTGAACTTGTGAAAGACCCTTTGCCACAAGTCGAGCTTTATAGACGGTGACATTACCATCTGCGTCCGTCTTCTTCTTAAAGATACATTTGTTCTGAATGGACTTTCGCCCTTCAGGTAATACTTCAGTCCATACTTTGTTTTCATACATGGATCCCATCTCGGATTTCATGGCCTCTAACCATTTCTCGGAATCCGGGCCCATCATCGCTCCTCCATAGCTCGTAGGTTCATTGTTGTCCAACAACATGACCTCCAAGACAGGGTTGTCGTGCCACTCAGGAGCAGTACGCGTCCTTGTCGACCTACGAGATTCAATAGTAACTTGATCTGAAGCTTCATGATCATCATCATTAACTTCCTCTTCAACTGTCGTAGGCTCCACAGAAACATCTTTCTGCGCTGCGCTACTCTCTTGATGAAGTAAAGGTTCAATAACCTCATCAAGTTCTATTTTCCTCCCACTCAATTCTTTCGAGAGAAACTCTTTGTCAAGAAATGTTTTGTTCTTAGCGACAAACACTTTGCCTTCAGATCTGAGATTGAAGGTATACCCAACTGTTTCTTTCGGGTATCCTATGAAGACGCATTTCTCTGCTTTGGGTTCCAGCTTTTCAGGCTAAAGCTTTTTGACATAAGCATCACATCCCCAAACTTTAAGAAATGACAACTTTCGCCTCTTGCCAAACCACAGTTCATATGGCATCGTCTCAACGGATTTCGATGGTGCCCTATTTAAAGTGAATGCAACTGTCTCTAATGCATAACCACAAAATGATAGTGGCAAATTGGCAAGAGATATCATAGAGTGCACCGTATCTAATAAGGTTCGATTACGACGTACGGACACACCATTACGCTGTGGTGTTCCGGGCGGTGTCAACTGTGAAACAATTCCACACTGTCTTAAGTGACAGCCAAACTCATAACTTAGATATTCACCTCCTCTATCATATCGTAGGAATTTGATCTTCTTGTTACGATGATTCTCAAATTCACTCTGAAATTTCTTGAACTTTTCAAATGTTTCAGACTTGTGTTTCATTAAGTAAATATACCCATATCTACTTCAGTCATCAGTGAAGGTGATAAAATAATGATATCCACCACGCGCTGGAACATTCATTGGACCGCACACATCAGTATGTATGATTTCCAACAAGTCACTTGCCCGTTCCATTGTTCCAGAGAACGGTGTTTTAGTCATCTTGCCCATGAGGCATGGTCCACATGTGTCAAGTCATTCAAAATCAAGTGACTCCAAAAGTCCATTGGCATGCAGCTTCCTCATGCATTTTTCACCAATATGACCCAAATGGCAGTGCCACAAGAAAGTGGTACTATCATTATCAACTCTACATCTTTTGACATCAATGTTATGAACATGTGTATCATCACTATCAAGATTCAGTATGAATAAACCCCTCACATTGGGTGCATGACCATAAAATATATCACTCATATAAATAGAACAACCATTAATCTCTAATTTAAATGAGTAACCGTCTTGCAATAAACAAGATCCAGATATAACGTTCATGCTTAACGTAGGCACTAATTAACAATTATTCAAGTTCATCGCTAATCCCGATGGTAATCGAATAGAGAGCGTGCCGACGGCGATCACATCAATCTTGGAACCATTTCCCACGTGCATCGTCACTTCATCCTTCGCCAGCCTTCATCTATTCCATAGTTCCTATTTTGAGTTGCAAATGTGAGCAACCAAACCGGTATCAAATACCCAGACACTACAACGAGAGCTAGTAAGGTACACATCAATAACATGTATATCATATATACCTTGTTTGTTGTTGGCCGCCTTCTTGTCAGCCAGGTACTTGGGGCAGTTCTGCTTCCAATGACCAGTTCCCTTGCAATGAAAGCACTTAGTTTCTGGCTTGGGTCCAGCCTTGGGTGTCTTTACAGGAGCAGCAACTGCTTTGCCATCCTTCTTGGATTTACCCTTCTTGCCCTTGCCATTGCCATTCTTCTTCAAAATAGTGGTTTTATTGACCATCAACACTTGATGTTCTTTTTGGATTTCAGACTTAGCGACTTTCAGCATCGCAAACAGCTCGGCGACTGACTTGTTCATCCCGTGCATGTTATAGTTCATCACAAAGCTCTTGTAGCTAGGTGGCAGTGATTGAAGAACTCTATCAGTGATCGCCTCTGGCGGAAGGGGCATTCCCAACTCCGCCAGACGAGTAGAATACCCAGACATTCTGAGTATATGTTCACTGATAGACCCGTTCTCCTCCATTTTGCAAGCATAGAACTTATCGGAGGTCTCATACCTCTCGATCTGGGCATTCTTCTGAAACATAAACTTCAACTCCTGGAACATCTCATATGCTCCATGATGTTCAAAACATCTTTGAAGTCCCGGTTCTAAGCCATAAAATATTGCACACTGAACTATTGAGTAATCTCCATAACATGCCTCCCAAGCGTTCTTAACGTCTTCGGATGACATGTCTTCGGGTTGGTCACCAAGCGGTGCATCAAGGACATATGATTTTTGGGAAGCCGTGAGGATAATCCTTAGATTACGGGCCCAGTCCACAAAGTTACTTCCATCATCTTTCAACTTAGCTTTCTCTAGGAATGCATTCAAATTCAGGGGTGCTACTTGATGAGCCATTGATCTACAACATAAATATGCAAAGGTTACTTAGACTATTGTTCAAGATAATGAGTTTAGTCAATCAAATTACTAAAGCTTCCACTCAAATTGACATCCCTCAGGTCATCTGAGTGTCACATGATCCAAATTCACCAACTCAAGTCTGATCATCACGTGAGTTTAGGTGGTTTCACTGGTGAACATCATCATGTTGATCATATCTACTATCTGACTCATGTTCAACCTTTTGGTCTCTTGTGTTCCGAGGCCATGTCTGTACATGCTAGGCTCGTCAAGTTTAAACCGAGTGTTCTGCATGTGCAACACTGGCTTGAACCCATTGTATGTGAATGCAGAGTCTATCACACCCGATCATCATGTGGTGTCTCGACACGACGATCTTTCGCAACGGTGCACACTCGGGGAGAACACAATTCATCTTGAAATTTTAAGTGAGGGATCACCTTATAATGCTACTGTCGTCCTAAGCAAAACAAGGTGTATAAATGGATTAACATCACATGCAAATCATAAGTGACATGATATGGCCATGAACTTGTGCTTTTGATCTCCATCTTCAAAGCACCGACATGATCTCCATCGTCACCGGCACGACACCATGATCTCCATCATCTTGATCTCCATCAACGTGTCACCATCAGGGTTGTCGCGTCCAACATGCTTCTACTACTATTGCTACCATTTAGTGATAAAGTAAAGCATTACATAGCGCCTTATGATTGACACACAGGTCATACAATAATTAAAGACAACCCTATGGCTCCTGCCGGTTGCCGTACTCATCGACATGCAAGTCGTGAAATTCTATACAACACATGATCAACTCATACATCACATATATCTCATCATGTAATTGACCATATCACATCACAACATACCCTACAAAAACAAGTTAGACGTCCTCGAATTGTTGTTGCATGTTTTGCGTGGCTGCTATGGGTATCTAGCAAGAACAATTCTCACCTACGCATAAACCACAACGGTGATACATAAGTTGATTTTCAACCTTATCAAGGACCGTCTTAGTTGAATCCTATCCAACTAAAGTAGGAGAAACAAAAACCTGCCAGCCATCTTTCTGCAATGGAGTTACACGTCAGTCGATGGAACCGGTCTCTCATAAGCATACGAGTAAGGTTGGTCCAGGCCACTTCATCCCACAATACCGCTAAACCAAGACACGACCAAGGGAGGAAGCAATCTAAGTATCAACGCCCACAAACTCTTTGTGTTCTACTCGAGATCTCATCTACACATAGACCTAGCTCATGATGCCACTGTTGGGGAACGTTGCATGGGAAACAAAAAAATTCCTACGCACACACAAGATCTATCCATGGTGATGAGCATCTACGAGAGGGAGAGTGGATCTACGTACCCTTGTAGATTGCTAAGCGAGAACCGTTAAGAAACGCCATTGATGTAGTCCAGCATCTTCGTGATCCAAATTGCTGAGCGTCCCGCGATCTAATCACGATCCATCCCAATCTAGCACCGAACGGATGGCACCTCCGCGTTCAGCACATGTACGTCTTGATGACGATCTCCACCTTCTTGATCCATCAAGAGAGAGCAGAGAGGTAGACGAGTTCTCCGGCAGCATGACGGCGCTACAGTGATGGTGGTGGAGTAATCTCAATAGGGCTTTGCCTAAGCACAACTGAAACCGATCTAGGGGAGAAACTATGGACTAGAGGGTAGGGTTGCACGTGGCTGAAAATCTGTGTGCCAAAACCCTAACACCTCTAGTATATATAAGAGGAGGAGATGAGGAGGCTTGGCGCAAGGGCCAGCCCTAGGAGGCTTCGGCCAAAGTGGAGAGAAGGAGTCCTCCTCCTCCACTCCTAGTAGGATTAGGACTCCTTTCTTATTTCCACCTTTTTGCCTTTTTCCACCTTTCTCCATTTTGGAATTTCTTCCCAAACGCACGGGCCTTGTCTGGGACTTTGGCCAGCCCACTAAGGGCTGGTATTTATCCCCCCACAGCTCATGTAGCCTCTTGGGTCGAAATACACCTCCCTATGGTCACCCGGTACCCTCCTGGCACTCCTGGTACACTACCGATGAGCCCGGAACTTTTCCAGCGACCAAAACAGGACTTCCTATATATCAATATTTACCTCCGCAAAATTCCGGAGCTCCTCGTGATGTCTGGGATCTCATCAGGGACTCTAAACAACCTTCGGTCACCACCATACATAACTCTGTACTACCGAAACGTCACCAAACCTTAAGTGTGCAGACCCTGTGGGTTCGAGAACTATGTAGACATGACTGAGACACCTCTACAGTCAATAATCAATAGCGGGACCTGGATGCCCATAATGGTTGCTACATATTATACGAAGATCTTTATCGATCGAACCTCTATGTCATGAATTCAGTTAATCTCGTATGATGTTTCCTTTGTTCTTCGGTATGTTACTTGCCCGAGATTCGATCGTCGGTATCTCTATACCTAGTTCAACCTTGTTACCGGAAAGTCTCTTTACTCATTTCGTAATACAAGATCCCGTGACTAACACTTAGTCACATTGCTTGCAAGGCTTGTTGTGATGTTGTATTACCGAGTGGGCCCTGAGATACCTCTCCGTCACACAGAGTAACAAATCCCAGTCTTGATCCATGCCAACCCAACAGACACCCTCGGAGATACCTGTAGAGTACCTTTATAGCCACCTAGTTATGTTGTGACGTTTGATACACAAAAGGCATTCCTCCGGTGTCTGGGAGTTGCATGATCTCATAGTCATAGGAACATATACTTGACATGCAAAAAACTGTAGTAATGAACTAACACGATCATATGCTACGTTTATAGTTTGGGTCTTGTCCATCCCATCATTGTCCTAATGATGTGATACCATTATCAAATGACATCTTATGTCAATGGCTAGGAAACCTTGACCATATTTGATCAACGAGCTAGTCTACTAGAGGCACACTAGGGACAAAGTGTTGTCTATCTATCCACAAATGTAATGTGTTTCCAATCAATACAATTATAGCATGGATAATAAACAATTATCATGAACAAGGAAATATAATAATAAACACTTTATTTATTGCCTCTAGGGCCTATTTCCAATAGAGAAATCTCAGCAGGGCTTCGCCAAGCGCTACCGCAGAAGCGTTTTCAGTGGACAAACAGATCTAGGGAGAGAGGGAGAGCTGCACCTATGCCTTGGGGTGTAGATGCCCTCTCTCTCCCTCTCTATATATAGGAGGAGGGAGTAAATGGGGCACAGCCCTAGTCCTTCCTCCAAGGAAGGGTGCGGAGGCCATGAGGGAGGAGTCCTCCCTCCCCAAGGCACCTCAGGTCCTTCCCCTTTAGGGACGGGGTGGGCACTGTAAAACCGAAAACCGAAAAACTGAACTGAACCGAACCGTATTAACCGATTTGTCAGTTAATTTGGTGGTTCGATTTTTCATTCGGTGGGAAATTTTAAGGTTGTTCAGTGCTTTATTTTTGTTAGGTTTTTAGTGTCCAGAAACTGAATAGACCGAACAAACCGATATATAAGATACCCCATGTAATACCTTGCTTCCAAAAGTGCAATAGTTTGGAGGCATCACATATTTCTCTACACATAATACATTTCACGTTTCATGTGATTTTTTTACTTAATTATGTTTACTAGTTTGCTTGAGCGAATATACCATAGAATGGTATTAAGGTTGCTAGCTCTTGTCATTATTTTATGCATATTATACAATCAAAATCAGTGCTCTTGAGTCATTACACTTATACTAACAAGTGCATGTATTTTGTATTTTTGGTTAACCGAACAAACCGAACCGATATATTATGGTTAATATGGTTCAGTTTCTAAATTTTGTGTGATTATTTCGGCTTCTATTTCTTAAAAAAATAAATTAAAAAAATGAATAAACTGAACCGTCTTAACCATATAAACTGAACGCCCAGCCCTCCTATCCCCTAGCCGCATGGGCCCTTAGGGGTTGGTCCAACAAGGCTTGGACGTCCCCTTACAGCCATGCACCTCCTAGGGGCCGGAGGGACCCTTCCGGACTCCTACGGAACCTTATGGAACCTCCCAGAAGCTTCCCGATACAATACCGAGAAAACCCGAAACTTTCTTGGTAGCCAAAATATGACTTCCCATATATAAATCTTTACCTCCGGACCCTTCTGGAGCTCCTCGTGACGTGCGTGATCTCATCCGAGACTCCGAACAACCTTCGGCCACCAACATATATAACTCAACTATACTATATCGTCACCAAACGTTAAGTGTGTAGACCCCGCGGGTTTGAGAACTATGCAGACATGACCGAGACACCTCTTGTCACACCATGTGTTTCTATCACTTTTTTATGCTTGGATTTACAAAATTTGGAGCCAATTAGAACTTTTTGAGTGCATGCTTATTTGATTGTTGGGTAGAGTATGTTTGGCACTCTTAGATTCTACTCCTCTCCATATTCATCTCCCTTTATCCAAAATTCTTGCCCAACGATCATGCCATGTGAATAGTGCACAAAACTATTTTTATCAAATATTATTTTGACCAAAAAGGATTTATTCAAGTTAGGTTTTCAAAAAACCCTGAGTTGAGGTTTGCACTACAAGTCCTCAAATTGGGTGGATCCTTTTTCCCAAAGGCTTTATTTGAAACCTACTATATTTATGACTTCCCAAAACCACCAAATATTAATTTTAAAGATTATTTTACTATTTTATTTAAAGGCTTTTTCTTAAGGGTAGAAATGGTTTTTCATAGGAAAAAATAATTTTAATGCTTTGAAAATATTTCTGAAATTTTAGGGAAACTCAAGGGACATATATTTTCCATATAAATGAGTTTCAACACATTGTCATGTTCAAAATCATGGGCAAAACCCCTCAAACCCCTTTCTGTCCAAATCAAGCAATCGAAATATTTCTATAAGAAATATTCTCAATAAATTCCAGCAAAATTCCAGCAAGTCACACATGCTATTTGTGATGCTCTTGCAAAGTTTCAGCTCAATCCCCATTGATTTTCTTCACAAAAATATTCTAAAACCATTCATGTCCAGATTCAAAATTAAACAACTTTACATTGTGAAGTTTCTTCCCTTGACCCCAAACTTTGTGGACACATTCTAATCACCAAATAATGATGCTACACTAAGTGGTGCATCAGGGAGATTAGCTTAGCATGACTAGATCTACAGGAAGCAGATTCTGTTGATTTCTAGGGTTTTCCAAGGTTCCATTGTCAACTTCCCTCAAATCCTATCAAACTTGGTGGTCCTCACTGTATTCACCACTTGTTTCATCCTGTTAAATCCCATGGCCAGAAAACCCCATTTACTGGCCCAAACCTTGATCAAACACCTTCTGCATGACTGGTAGAAGCCCTGTTTACCCCCCCAAACCTATTCCCCTTGGTGTCAAACTTTTACCACTGTCCCTAGGATGCTCCTTCTACCTCCAGTTAAATTTCCAAGTCCAAAAGGCTCTGGTAGATGGGGTGAAACCCCAATTTACCCTTCTGGACAGATGGAATGTCCTTCTCTCTCCTTCTCCCTTGAGTCACCAGTGCATCCAAAGCCTCCCCCACATTGTTTATGCCTCCTTAGACCTACTAGACAAGGTTGGCCACGCCTAGAACGCCGTTGGCATGCTGTGGCATGCCATACGCGCGCTCTGGAGCATGCTAAACTACCGGAAGGCATTGTAGCCACCACCCACTGCATGGCCCTAGCGGCCTCGGGCCTCCCCCTCTCGCCACTTGGCCCCTTCGACGTCCGGGACACACCTCCCATGTCGTCCTCCTCCTCTCTCCTCCTCCTTCTTCCTCCTCCCGCACGTGCCGAGCGCCGCCCGGCCCGGCTGCTAAGCAGGCTCACACGCACGCGCTTCTCTCTCTCTCTCGCTCGCTCGCTTGCTCCATAGCTCTCTCTCCCTCTGGCCTCGGCCACGACCTCATCGGCACACGAGTCCGCGGTGGTCTCGTGTCCCGCCTATAAAAGGCATCCCCAAGCTCCCCCTCTTCCCTCCCCTGGCCCTCTCTTGCTCCCAATTGGCCCTCCCAAGCCCTCATTTGAGCCCCTCGAGCACCAGTGCTCGAGATCGACTGAGGCGCCGCCGCGGCGGAGCTCCGTCGATCTCGGGACACAGGCCTGCTCTGGCATTCCTCCCACCTCCATAGAGCATGTAGGGTCCCTCTGACCCTTTTCCCCTTCCTCCCCGTCCATTTCCAACCGAGAAACGTCACCAACGATCTCCTCCCGAAGCGGCTCCGCCATACTTGCTCATAGCCGGCGAACCTGCAAGCCTCCGGAGTCCCCTCCACCTCTAGAGGAACGACGGGTCAAGGCTGAGTCCGTTCCTGCCCTCAGCTCCCCTCGACGTGCCCTCCTTTGCCGCCGGTGAGCACTGCCTTCTTCCTGTCGAGAGGAAGGAGATGATAGGTGGCCCCACCTGTCATCCTCTCCTCTCTCTCCCCCTCTCTATGAGGCTGGCGCCTCGGGTCCGCCTGTCGGGTTTGAACCCAGATGGCGCGCGCGCCCCGGCTCGGCCACAGGCCAGCCCAACTGGGTTTTTTGTGGCCCACTTGGCTATGAAGCCATTTTCCTATTTATTTTTACTCCAATTTTGTAAAAATCCCACCATTCCAAATAAAATTCCAATGCCAAATATTTTTTCCACCGTAATTCCTGTAATATTCTGTAGAATTTTACGGTGCCATTTGTATAAATTTTTGAAAGCCTTTTATGTACTGTTTTATTTTAAAACCTCTTCTAGGCATTTTTGTCCTTTGTTTTAAATAGTTTGAAAAACCTTTTTAAATACAAAACCTTACACAAATAGTCTTAGAATAGTTTTTAGTATTTATTAGAGTAGGGTAGCATTTTAGTAGTGGATTTGTGTGCTCTATTTTTGTGTGCCGATTATTATTCCCATTATTTTTCATGACTGTAGATTGCGCTATTCGCAAGGGAGTTGGACACGAACACTTTGAAGACCCTGAAGTCTTTGTTGAGCCAGGTAAGCAGCCATTTGACCATGACTATGAAAACTTTTATTGCATGGCATATAGCACATTATTTCGTTGTATTGATCATGATGATGTGACATTCCCCTTCGGTGGGATGCCTCCGATAATTTCTTGTTGATACTTGCATCATGCTTGACCCTACCTCCTTATGAGGGTTATGCGGGTGGGAGTAGTTAGGATGCTAGAAGTTGCTACGCAAGTGGGATGGGAATATGCATGGTGATGGAAACAAAATGATTTCAAAGACTTTTCGAAAACCCCGTCGGGTGCCACTAATGCCCAAGGGAGATGATGTTGAGTTGGGTAGCCACTTGAGAAACAAGTGGTGTACCAGAGCAAGTAAGTGTGTGTTGTTTTAAAAAAACGGATTGGTGTAAGTTGCGACTGTTACTCCAACCTTACATGCACAACCACAATACCCCTTATGGGATGAGGCTTTGTTGATTACTTTGGTGGGTACTAGCATGGAGACTACATTACTGGTGGCGGGAGTGGCGTGGTCACTCTCGATACGAGGTTGTGCCGGTATGGACGATCATGCGCTGTTTTCACACGCACCGGGCACACCGTTGGTCCCTGCAAGGATGCCACGTGTGATGTACATCATGTGGGCTGTGTACTAATCGAGTGGACTCTTTGTTTAGTATCGCCAGGGGAAAGGCATTGTTCGAGTTCTTACCTCGGTTATGTTAAATACCACGAGTCATGGATGACACGAAAGTTCCTCGAGTCTTGTGGGTAAAGTGTGCCACCTCTGTAGAGTGTAAAACTATTCAAATAGCCATCTCCACGGTCAAGGATAGTTGGATGACCTCTCTTGTGCTACGTCCAAATGTTTACTAAACTTGGTGTGTGCGTGTGTGGATGACACAAAGATGATACTTGAGATAAGTTAGATGACTTGACATGATGAGTAAACATGAGATGTTCAACCCCCTGGTTATGACGTTATTTGTAACTTGTTCACATGGATATCGGCCAACTGTTGATGCATGCTTACATAAGTTACTTGATCATGTCATTGCATACAAAAACTAGCTTTCTGCAAAACACCTATTTAGTGCTATATCATGCATTGTTATTGCCTTGTTCCAACATGGGTTGCTTGCGAGTACATTCAAAGTACTAATTGGCTTGCCACTGGTTATTTAATGGCCAGGCTTGGAAGAACAAGAGTATGTTGAAGAGTTTGTTGGTGATGAACATGCGAACTAGGATGCTTCCCAGTCAGAATGCCTATAGGTTTAAGGTAGATTGCATGGGTTCATGCTTTCGACCAAGATTTATGCTGCTTGTTATGTTCAAGTGTTTGGCCCTCGCGGCCCTATATATGTAAGTCTTGGCCTAGCTGGCCTTTATTTGTGTAAGACGGTATGTAAGGATGTAAGACTCTTGTATTTCAGCTTTTGTGTGTTCAGTGAGCATTGATCTCTGGGATAACTGTACACGTGGATTCGGTGATCACGACTTATGAGTCGGGGTCCCCAGAAGAGCAACATGTACACGTGGATTTGGACAAGATCTCTGGGATAACTGTACACGTGGATTTGGACAAGATATCCTCCGCAAACCAAAAGAGCAAGTTCAACTCATCCAAGAGTGTCTCAAGACCGCCAAGACTAGGCAGAAGAGCTACGTCGACTCTCATTGTTGGGACATGAGTTTCCGTGTTGGAGACCATGTTTACCTCCATGTCACACCTCTCAAAGGAACCAAGCGTTTCCATGTCAAGGGAAAGCTTGCACCGAGATTCATCGGCCCCTCAAGATCACTAATGGACAAGGAGAGGTTTCCTACCAGCTAGAGCTACCTTCTGAGCTATCAGATGTGCACAACATGTTCCCCGTATCACAGCTCCGGAAGTGTCTTCAAGTTCCCAAACGCCCCGACCTCTACAAGGACATCGACCATCAAGCCATCAACCTTCGGCCAGACCTCACTTATCATGAGAGGCCAGTTTGCATCTTCGATGAAGCAGAACGTTGCACCCGAAGCTGCACCATCAAGTACTTCAAGGTTCAATGGAGCAACCACACTGAAGATGAAGCAACCTGGGAGCGTGAAGATTATCTTAGTTCTGAGTTCCCTTATCTTTTTAGCACTTAGCCTAGGAATCTCGGGGACGAGATTCTTGTAAGGGGGGTAGGTCTGTCACACCCTATGTTTGTATCACTTTGTTATGCTTGGATTTACAAAATTTGGAGCCAATTAAAACTTTTTGAGTGCATGCTTGTTTGAATTGTTGCTTGTTTGATTGTTGGGTAGAGTATGTTTGGCACTTTTAGATTCTACTCCTCTCCATATTCATCTCCCTTGATCCAAACTTCTTGCCCAAAGATCATGCCATGTGAATAGTGCCCAAAAACATTTTTATCAAATATTATTTTGACTAAAAAGGATTTATTCAGATTAGGTTTTCAAAAACCCCTAAGTTGAGCTTTGCACTGCAAGTCCTCAAATCAGGTGGATCCTTTTTCCCCAAAGGCTTTATTTGAAACCTACTATATTTACGACTTCCCAAAACCACAAAATGTTAATTTTAAAGATTATTTAATATTTTATTTAAAGGCTTTTTCTTAAGACCAGAAATGGTTTTTCACAAGAAAAAATTATTTTAATGCTTTGAAAATATTCGAGAAAAATTAGGGAAACTCAGTGGACATATATTTTCCATATAAATGAGTTTCAACACATCGTCATGTTCAAAATCATGGGCAAAACCCCTCAAAACCCTTTCTTTCCAAATCAAGCTTTTGTAATTTTTCTATAAGAAATATTCTCAATAATTGCAGGAAAATTCCAGCAAGTCACACATGCTATATGTGATGCTCTTCCAAAGTTTCATCTCAATCCCCATTGATTTTCTGCATAAAATATTCCAAAACCATTCCTGTCCAGATTCAAAATTGAACAACTTTACATTGTGGAGTTTCTTCCCTTGACCCCAAACTTTCTGGACATGTTCTAATCGCCAAATAATGATGCTACACTAAATGGTGCAGCAAGGAGATTAGATTAGCATGACTAGATCTACAGAAAGCACATTCTGTTGATTTCTAGGGTTTTACAAGGTTCCATTGTCAACTTCCCTCAAATCCAGTGAAACTTGGTGGTCCTCACCGTTTTCACCTTCTGTTTCATCCTGTTAAATTTCACGGCCAGGAAACCCCATTTACTAGCCCAAACCTTGATCAAACACCTTCTGCATGACTGGTAGAAGCCTAGTTTTGCCCCCCCCCCAAACCTATTCCCCTTGGTCTCAAACTTTTACCACTATCCCTAGGATGCTCCTTCTATCTCCAGTAGAAAGTCCAAGTCCAAAAGCTCTGGTAGATGGGATGAAACCCCAATTTACCCTTCTGGACAGGAGGAATCTCCTTCTCTCTCCTTCTCCCTTGACTCACCAGAGCATCCAAACTCCCCCACATTGTTTGTGCCTCCTTGGACCCACTAGATAGGGTTGGCCACGCCCAGAACGCTGTTGGCATGCCGTGGAATGTCATACGCACGCTCTGGAGTGCGCTACAATGCCGACATGCATTGTAGCCACCGCCCACTGCATGGCCCCACCGGCCTTGGGGATCCCCCTCTCGCCACTTGGCCCCCTCGAGATCCGGGACACACCTCCCCTGTTGGCCCCCTCCTCTCTCATCCTCCTTCTCCCTCCTCCCGCGCGTGTCGAGCGCCGCTCGGCTCAGCCAGTGAGCAAGCTCAGACGCGTGCGCTCCACTCTCTCTCTCTCTCCCTCTCTATCTCTCTCTCTCGCTCCCGCTCGTTGTGGACCAACCCCAGGAACAACCCCGAGAAGCCCCGTGAGCTCTCTCTCCCTCTGGCCTCGGCCACGACCTCGCCGGCGCATGGGTCCACGGTGGAATCATGTCCCGCCTATAAAAGTCATCCCTGAGCTCTCCTCTTCCCTCCTCTGGCCCTCTCTTGCTCCCAATCGGCTATCCCAAGCCCCCATTTGAGCCCCCTGATTACCAGTGCTCGGGACACAGGCCCGCTCCTGCGCTCCTCCTAACTCCATCGAGCCCGTAGGGACTCCTTGACCATTTTCCCCTTCCTCCCCATCCATTTCCAGCAAAGAAACATCACTGACTATCTCCTCCTGAAGCAGCTCCGCCATACTTACTCGTTGTCGGCGAACCCACGAGCCACCGGCATCCCCTCCACCTCTAGAGGAACAGCGGGTCAACGCTGAGTCTGTTCCTACCCTTAGCTCCCCTCGTCGTGCCCTCCTTTGCCGCCAGTGAGCACCGCCTCCTTCCTGTCAAGAGGAAGAAGATGACATGTGGCCCCCACCTGTCATCCTCTCTCTCTCCCTCTCTGTGAGGCTCGCGCCTGGGGCCCGCCTGTCGGGTTTGAACCCAGACGGCGTGCGCGCCCCGGCTCGCCCAGGCCTAGCTCGGCCACAGGCCGGCCCAATTGAGTCTCTTCCGGCCCAGTTGGCTCTGAAGCCATTTTCCTATTTATTTTTACTCAAGTTTGGTAAAAATCCCACAGTTCCAAATAAAATTCCAATGCCAAATTTTTTTCCACCATAATGCCTGTAATATTCTATAGAATTTAACAATGCCATTTGCATAAATTTTTGAAAACCTTTTATCTATTGTTTTATTTTAAAACCTCTTTTAGGAATTTTAGCCTCTGTTTTAAATAGTTTGAAAACCCTTTTTAAATACAAAACCTTACACAAATAGTCTTAGAATAGTTTTTAGTATTTATCAGAGTAGGGTAGAATTTTAGTAGTGGATTTTAGTGCTCTATTTTGTGTGATGCTTATTATTCCCATTATTTATTGCGACGATAGGTTGCACTATTGATGAGGGAGTTGGACCCGAACACTTTGAAGACCCCGAAGAATTTTTTGAGCCAGGCAAGCAACCCTTTGACCATGACTATGAAAACTTTTACTACATGGCATATAGCACATTATTTCGTTGTATTGATCATGATGATGTGGCATTCCCTTCGGTGGGATACCTCCGATACTTTCTTGTTGATACTTGCATCATGCATGACCCTACTTCCTTTTGAGGTTTATGTGGGTGGGAGTAGTTAGGATGCTAGAAGTTGCTACGCAAGTGGGATGGGAATATGCATGGTGATGGAAACAAAATGATTTCAAAGACTTTTCGAAAACCCCGTCGGGTGCCACTAATGCTCGAGGGAGATGATGTTGAGTTGGGTAGCCACTTGAGAAAGAAGTGGTGTACCGGAGCAAGTAAGTGTGTGTGGTTTTCAAAAAACGGATTGGTGTAAGTTGTGACCGTTACTCCAACCTTCCATGCACAACCATGATACCCCTTATGGGATGGGGCTTTGTTGATTACTTTGGTGTGTACTAGCATGGAGCCCGCATTACTAGTGGCGGGAGTGGCATGATCACTCTTTATACGTGGTCGTGCCGATATGGATGAGCATGCAATGTCTTCATAGGCATAGGGCACACCATTCGTCCCTGCATGGATGCTATGTGTGATGTACATCATGTGGGCTGTGTACCAATCGAGTGGACTCTTTGTTTAGTATCACCAGGGGAAAGGCATTGTTTGGGTGCTTACCTTGGGTATGTTAAATACCACGAGTCATGGATGACACGGAAGTTCCCCGAGTCTTGTGGGTAAAGTGTGCAACCTCCGTAGAGTGTAAAACTATTCGAATAGCCATGTCCACGGTCAAGGACAGTTGGATGACCGCTCTAGTGCAACTTCCAAATGTTTACTATGGATGACACAGAGATGATACTTGAGATAAGTTAGATGACTTGACGTGATGACTAAACATGAGATGTTCAACCCCCTGGTTATGGTGATATCTGTACCTTGTTCACATAGATATCCGCCAACTGTTGATGCATGCTTACATAAGTTACTTGATCATGTCATTGCATAAAAAAATTAGCTTTCTGCAAAACACGTATTTAGTGCTATATCATGCAAGGTTATTGCCTTGTTCCAACATGGGTTGTTTGCGAGTATATTCAAAGTACTCATTGGCTTGCCACTGGTTATTTAATTGGCCAGGCTTGGACGAACATGAGTACGTTAAAGAGTTCGTTGGTGACGAACATGCGAACTAGGACGCTTCCCAGTCAGAATGACTGTAGCTTTAAGGCAGATGGCATGGGTTCAGGCTTTCGACCAAGATTTCCGCTGCTTGTTATGTTTAAGTGTTTGGCCCTCGTGGCCCTATCTATGTAAGACTTGATCTTCATGGTCTTTATTTGTGTAAGACGGTATGTAAGGATGTAAGACTCTTGTTATTCCATTTCTATGTGTTTAGTGAGCATTGATCTCTGGGATCACTGTACACGTGCATTCGGTGACCACAACTTATGAGTCGGGATCCCCACACCTCTACGGTCAAGAACCAATAGCGGGACCTAGATGCCCATATTGGTTCCTACATATTCTATGAAGATCTTTGTCGGTCGAACCACGATGTCAAGGATTCAATCAATCCCATATGCAATTCCTTTTGTTCGTCAGTATGTTACTTGCCCTAGATTCGATCGTCGGTATCTCCATACCTAGTTCAATCTTGTTACTGGCAAGTCTCTTTACTCATTACATAACACAAGATCCCGTGACTAACTCCTTAGTCACATTGCTTACATGCTTCTTGTGATGTTGTATTACTGAGTGGGCCCAAAGATACCTCTCCGTCAAACAGAGTGACAAACCCCAGTCTTGATCCATGCCAACCCAACGGACACCCTCGGAGATACCTGTCACTACTGCATTTAGAGTATTTGCCATCAGCCATCCCTTTGCTGTCTGCCAGCTGAAGGCAAAGGAAGACTTTGTTGTCTGCTCTGAGAATGCGGATGGCAAAGAAAGACCTGATGGCAAAATTAAATTATGTCGTCTGTCCTTTCTTTGCCGTTCGCTAGCGGCCGGCAAAGATGCCAATGGCATACGGCAAAGAGGATGGTGGGACCCGTGGGTGCACGGCATTGGCTAGGTCACACTTTTGCCGTCGGCTAACAAACGGCAAAGAGGACGCCCCTCTTTGTCGTCCGTTAGCTAATGGCAAAGAGCGTGTTCCCCTAACGGTAAGCTCACACCCCACCGTTCCCCACTCACCCCCCCCCCATGCGCTCTTCTCTCGCTCTCCCTCTCCCTTCCCTCTCCCTCTCATCGCCGCCCCCGTCACCGTCGTCGCCGCCAGCCTGCCGCCGTCTCCGATCCACGCCCTCGCCATGCTGCCGCCGCCTCGCACCCCCACGACGCCGCTCCCGTGCCCCACGGCTGTACCGCTCCCCCTGCTCACGCCCCCGCCTCGCAGCTCCACTGTCACCGTCGCCGCCCCGCGCCCTCTGCCCCGCCGCTCCGCCGCAGTGACCTCTGTCATGTCGCCTTGACGTGGCACCGCTACACCACTCCTCGCCCCGCTCATGCCCCCGCCTCGCAGCTCTGTCGTCGCTACCGCCGCCCCGCACCCTCTGACCCGACGCCCCGCCGCGGCGCCCTCTGACCTGCTGCCCCAACGCTAGCGGCCCCATAGCCGGCCGCCCAACGCCCTACCCCGCCACCTCTGGTGAGCTCCTGCCCCGATAGGGCTCTCCCCCTTTTTTTCTTGTTCATTTTTTTGTTTATTTTAATATATGTTTATTAGTTACTTTATTTAATAGATGTTTTTAGTTAGTTTAAGTAGATATTTAGTTTTTTAATAGATGTTTATTAGTTAGTTTATTTAATAGATGTTTTTATATTTTCTGTTAAGTTAGATAGTTAGTTTATTAGGTAGAAAAAACTTAGATAGAAAAGAAAAAACATAGAAGAATAGAAGAAAAGAAAAAAACTAGAAGAAAAGAAGAAGAAAAGAAGAAGGGGAAAGGAAAAAGGAAAAAGGAAAAATAAGAAGAACAAAAATGAAAAGAAGAAGGAAAAGAAGAAGAATAAAAAGAAGAAGGAAAAGGAAAAGAAGAAGAATTAAAAGAAGAAGAAGGAAAAGAAGGTAACAGCCCCGCCCCCCCTTCGTCGGGCTTGCTTCGGCGCTCGCGGCGGCGCCGCCGCCTCCGCCGCCTCCGCCGCCTCCAGAAGAAGCAGCCGAAGACGCATAAGAAGAAGAGGAGGAAGTAGAAAAGGAAGAAGAGGACGAAGAAGAAAACGACACCCTGACACCCCGACCCCGGACACCATCGACCCGCAACCCCCGACGCCACCAACCCCTGACCCCCGATGCCACCAACCCGTGACCCCCGACGCCATCGACCCCGATGCCACCAACCCCCGACCCCCGATGCCACTGACTCCCGATGCCACCGACCCCCGATGCCACTGACTCCCGATGCCACCGACCCCCGACCGGGTCATAGTTTTGTAGATTATGAGTTAGGTCACATGTTTTCCCATTTTGTTATAAACACATCATATTTGTGTTGATCGGGTGGATTTCAATGTGTAGTTGTTCTACGACCACCCCGTGCATTGGACGAGCTCCGCCCCTACGTTCGTTGGTGAGCACAAATGACATCTCCTCCCCAGGCCCCCTTAATTTGCTCTGTTCCAGTCTTCGTATCGATGAAACTTGCTAGCTATAAGTGTCTTCAATCATCAGTATGAGTGACCAGTATACGTCTCCCGTTCAAAAGGGTGGCATCTATAAATATGCAAATACATGCATATTTATAGATGCCGCCAACGCATACTGATGTATGTATGTGCTTATTTATAACCGCCATCCTTTCGAATTGTCCAATATTATCCATGGGCATCCCGGGTATGTGCGGATTGGGTTTGTTTTCTCGTATGCTCTGCTCCGGATCCGATGCGGAATTTCTTCAGTGTCTCCCTGTTGTTCTCCAAGTACACATCCTCTCTACATATTGCCGAGACGTGTATCAGGAGAACAACGGGGAGGTGCTACCGAAATTCTACGTCATATCCGGAGCAGAGCATGGGAAAACGAACCCAATCTACACATACTCGGGTGGGATTAGGACCTATCTCTACCTATTAGTGTGTAGGTTGCATTGACGCAATAAAACTGACAAACTTGATTAATGGATGAATATAGATGATGAAGTGTATATATATTTCTTGTGTGCTTAGTAGGTAGGCAAGATGAGTGATCGTAATTGGATGTACACCAGTCACCCTAGTTAGAAAGAAATGACCATTGAATGGTTAACAAAAACCAAGGGGTTCCTGAGTGCCGCATTTGCAAATGGTCAGGAAATAACCTGGTGCCCCTATGTCCGGTGCGACAATCATAGGAAGTGGACATGGGATGAAATGGGTAAACACTTGCAAGAAGTGGGGTTTTAAGCCTGATTATACGGTGTGGAGATTTCATGGTGAGTCTACCCAACGTGCTAGAGTTGAGGTTGTTCGTCGTCGCACTGATGAGCATGGTACCGGGATCGAAGACATGGTGCGAGACTTTGATGATGCTCGGGATTTGGACGATGAGATGGAGGAATCTGCAAAGGCCTTCTATGAAATGTTGGAGTCTTCAAAACATCCTCTCCACGAGCACATTGAGCTTTGTCACCTGGATGCCATCGTGCAAGTAATGGTTCTGAAGGCTCAGTTCAACATAGGCAGCGAATGCTACGATGCGATGATGACGATATTTGGACGCTTTCTACCCAAAGGCCATGTATTGCCAGCAAACCTATACCATTCGGACAAGATCCTACATGCGCTTAAGATGCCCTATGAGAATATAGATGCCTATGAGAATGGATGTGCCTTTTTATGCTTGAGTATGCGGGCTTGAACTATTATCCCATTTGCATGTCTTCCAGGTATGTTGTGGTAGACAACGATATGGGTGAGAAGAGTAAGACCAAAATGCCAGTTAATGTTCTTTAGTATTTGCCAATCATACCAAGACTTCAACCTCTTTTCATGGTCGAAGAGACGGCCAGACAGATGACGCGGCATAAATTGGGCAGAAGAACCGAACTAGATGCATATGGGAATCCGATGTTGGGACACACTTCAGACGCTTTTGCGTGGAAGCACTTCGATGCATTACATAAGGATAAAGTGGCAGATCCAAGGCATCCTCGAGTCGCCATCAGCATGGATGGGTTCCAAGTGTTTGGTATGACGGCAACCCAATACAGTTGCTAGCCTGTATTTTTCATTCCACTCAATCCCCCCCAAGAGAGATTATGAAAAGAAAGAACATTTTCTTGACGTTGATAATTCAAGGGCCCAACTATCCGGGGAAGAATATGAATGTGTACATGAAGCCACTTAAGGATGAATTGCAAGAAGCTTGGGATAATGGGATCAATACATATGACGCCGCTTCCAAAAAAACTTCAAAATGCATGTGTGGTACATGTACTCAACGCATGACTTGTCGGTGTATGCGCTATTCATTGGCTGGTGTGTGCATGGAAGGTTCTCATGCCCCACATGCAAGGTAGCTCTTGAGTTCCATTGGCTGCAGGCGGGTCGCAAGTATTCTTGCTTCGACTTGCATAGATAGTTCCTGGATCCTCGCCATAAGTTCAGAAAAGACAAGAAGAATTTCATGAAAGGTAGAGTTATCAAAAACTCTCCATCACCTGCATTGATAGGCCAACAGACCCTGGATCAGATAAACACTCTCGAGCTGGATCCAGTACGTCCAGGGTATTTCAAAGGGTATAATACAAAAAATGTCTAGACTCACAAGATATTCTTGTGGGATCTGCCTTACTTTAAAGACCTCCTTTGCCCACACAACATCGATGTGATGCACACTAAAAAGAATATCGCCGAGGCCCTTTTTGGTACATTGTTCGACATAGAGGGGAAGAGAAAGGATAATCCTAAGACTAGAGTCGATCGGGAGGCTCTATTTTATAGACCGTTACAAAACATGTGACAATCATTAGGAAATAAGAACTAGAGGAAGCCAAAGGCATGGTTCAATCTTGGAAGGCTAGCTATCAAGGAAATGCTCTTGTGGGTGTAAATGCAGTTGATGTTCCCCGATGGGTATGTAGTGAATCTAAAGAGGGGAGCGAGTCTTGACAAATTGAAAATATTTGGTCTCAAGAGTCATGATTGGCACATATGCCTTGAGCGGGTATTGCCGGTGATGTTGCATGGCTTTATCCCTGAGGATGAATGGCTAGTACTAGCGGAGGTGAGCTATTTCTTCCATGCTCTTTGTGCGAAAGAACTATCGCCTGACGTGCTAGATGAACTGGAAGAGTTGGTGCCAGAGTTGATCTGCAAGTTAGAAATGATCTTTCCACCGGGATTCTTTAATCCAATGCAACATTTGATTTGGCATCTCCCGATCGAGGCAAGATTGGGGAGGCATGCAAAATCATTGGTGCTTTGGAACTAAGAGGATACAGAAGACGCTTCGAGCAAAATGTAATAACAAACATAGAATTGAAGCATCGATGGCCGAGGCATTCATTACTAAGGAGGCGGCAAACTTCATGACAGCACACTACAAAGCCAAGAATCGTCATTTGCATAATATGAAGCCTTGGTACAATGATTGCGACCATGAAAAAGTTCTATCCAACCTCAGCCTATTCCAAGGGAAGCTCGTGCTTCGAAAGCCTCACTCATGCGCACCTGGGACCAACTTCCCGGTCGGTCACCCATCCTAGAACTACTCCATGCTATTTCTTCCATGCTCTTTGTGCGAAAGAACTATCGCCTGACGTGCTAGATGAACTGGAAGAGTTGGTGCCAGAGGTGATCTGCAAGTTAGAAATGATCTTTCCATCGGGCTTCTTTAATCCAATGCAACATTTGATTTGGCATCTCCCGATCGAGGCAAGATTGGGGAGGCATGCAAAATCATTGGTGCTTTGGAACTAAGAGGATACAGAAGACGCTTCGAGCAAAATGTAATAACAAACATAGAATTGAAGCATCGATGGCCGAGGCATTCATTACTAAGGAGGCGGCAAACTTCATGACAGCACACTACAAAGCCAAGAATCATCATTTGCATAATATGAAGCCTTGGTACAATGATGGCGACCATGAAAAAGTTCTATCCAACCTCAGCCTATTCCAAGGGAAGCTCGTGCTTCGAAAGCCTCACTCATGCGCACCCGGGACCAACTTCCCGGTCGGTCACCCATCCTAGAACTACTCCATGCTATTTCTTCCATGCTCTTTGTGCGAAAGAACTATCGCCTGACGTGCTAGATGAACTGGAAGAGTTGGTGCCAGAGGTGATCTGCAAGTTAGAAATGATCTTTCCATCGGGCTTCTTTAATCCAATGCAACATTTGATTTGGCATCTCCCGATCGAGGCAAGATTGGGGAGGCATGCAAAATCATTGGTGCTTTGGAACTAAGAGGATACAGAAGACGCTTCGAGCAAAATGTAATAACAAACATAGAATTGAAGCATCGATGGCCGAGGCATTCATTACTAAGGAGGCGGCAAACTTCATGACAGCACACTACAAAGCCAAGAATCGTCATTTGCATAATATGAAGCCTTCGTACAATGATGGCGACCATGAAAAAGTTCTATCCAACCTCAGCCTATTCCAAGGGAAGCTCGGTCGGTCACCCATCCTAGAACTACTCCAAGACAAGCACGCTTAACCTGGGAGTTCTGTTCAAATGGGCTCCTAGAAAAGAAGGAATTCCTTATGATATGAGTAGTCTATCGTCCCTAATAAGCCAGGCTATCATAGGCGGACCATTTTGTTGTATATCTTCAACAACCTAACAGAAGTGCGGCCGTACATCGAGTAAGTTCTCGGTACATTGTTTCACAACTTCCAATTCCTTTGAACTGCTCTTATTCCCGGATATGTGATACAGTCGATACGTCGCCAAATTCTCAGATGGAACGGTGATCCAAAACAATTCCATCAAATAGTATGAGCTTCTGGCAAAGCATGGAGGCGGCTATCCCGGTTTCATCTCTTGGTTCAAACAAACGGTAATTTCCATTAGACCATTTCATTTCTTCATCTAGTTTGCGGCCAATGCAACAATCCTTTCGTATCAAACTTGTAGGCTAATTCAGAGTCTATGGACGCCGAATTAAGACAAGTCGCTAATGGTTTCAACTATAAGGTCCATTCATTAGACAAATACGACATCAACGGGTATCACTTTCATACTTTTGGCAAAGAGCTATCTATGTCTGACTAAAAGTCTACAAATTGTTGTGTCTCTGCTATCGGCGAAGTAGGTGTCGAGTATTATGGAAGAGTTGAAGCAATTTATGAACTTATATTCTTTGGTGATAACAGACCAAACGTCGTAGTCCTCAAATGTTATTGGTTCCAACCGGAGGAGACTAGAAGGACTCATGAACATATAGGGCTAATCGAAATCAAATAAAGCACCCATTTAGATGTTCCCAACGTCTATATTATGGCTCAATAGGCGACCGAAGTTTTCTATCTACCGTGGGCCTGCCAAACTAATCCAAATATGAATGGTTGGGATGTCGTTTATGATGTGTCGCCACATTTTAGACCACCTCCCCTCAATGAAGATGATTATGAACTTCACATTAACCCAAACACATATGAAGGAGAATTGTTCCAAGAAACAAGTCTTTCCAAAAAAACGTTTCAAGAACCGCTCTATTTCACCCCAGAACATTGAGGTAGACAGCGACAGTGCATCCGACTTCGCCCCTAAGCCGGAACAAGAAGTGATGGAAGAAGAAGAGGTTACTGATGCGGATGACCTCTCAATGCTTGACCGATTACATAAAGGAGGCCTTCCACATGTTGCACCCGATAGTGATGATGATGCATTTATTACTGATAGTGATGATGATGGTGCATTTATTGACCCCGGAGCATATATAGACGATGGAGATTATTATTAGTTCATGTTAGGTATACATGATGATGATACATTCAAATTATATATATATATATATATTACTATTCATGTCGGTATTCAATTTTTTTATGTTGTACTAATTCCATTTACTCTTTGTCATGGCAGGTATTGAAATATGGTGGGCGCGGGTCGAGAGCGATCCGAGGATCCTTCGTCAGCGCGTGGTGGAAGGGGTACTTCCATTCCACCCCAAGCTCTCCGAAGAGCGTTGTACGACAGTATTGGGTCACCCGAGGGCACTTCTTCGTCGATGAAGTTGCCCACCGGGAGAGGAGGTCGGGGGAAGAAGAGAGCTACTAAAGCTACACGTGGTGGCCGCAGGAGAGGTACGAATGCTGCTACGCCTTCCTCGCCACCACCCCCAGCTGATTCACCAGAGCACATGACTGCTACGGTGGACTCGTCTGAGGTGGAGGCTACAAGGACTCCTGTGCACGAGCCTCGGGTCGACGATCCTTCTGTCACAAACGCTTCGACCCACGAGACTCCTGTGCCATATGCCTCGTCCCACGAGACTCCCGTGCCATATGCGTCATCCCGCGAGACTCCCGTGCCAGACACTTCGTCCTATGAGACTGCACAGGCTTCCACCGGATGGGATACCTGGCTGGATCTGCATCATCCAGGGTGAGTGTCCATGCCGATGGTGGTGGGGATAGGCTTTCTAATAGCAGGGATGAGGTGGTTGAGGGCACCGTCTACCAATGTGGGTGTACACGGCTCCCGCCCGTGCCAGCAACCCGCGAGCAGAGGTGGCTGATTAAGCCTGAGTCACTGAAGTAAGTGCATTTACTCTTTTTAAACCTTTTACCTTCATGTTTCCTCACATATCTAATGCGTTGGCTTTGTCATACTACAGGGGTTGGATTCACGCAAAGGATGTCCGCAGGCCCAACTCCATCCTTGGTGTGATTTTACAGCATAACTTCCTGAGGTTTGTCACGTTGCCCGGCGAGGGATAGCAGGAAGAGGTAGGATTGAAATGGGAGCACTACTTGGATGCCCTGGCCCCATCGGACGAGATGATCGTCGGTGTGTAATTTCTCCTTTACACAATTAAAAAACAATAGTAGCTAGTTATTGTACTAATAAGTGGTGTCTCTTTCGATTGCAGACCTTCTACAGGTGTGAGGAGGGATACGAGGAGGCCGCGGCAAAGCTTATCGATTACGAGTGGAGGCGCCTACTACAAAACTTACGACACGAGGCTTAGGCACAGGATGTTTGAGACTACTACGCCTCGCAGCATATTAAGAAGGCCAAGTCATTGTCCCGTCGAAAGTTTCTAGACAAGGAGCAGTACATGAAAATAATTAACTATTCTTAAGGCCTTGTACTTAGTTTCCTTTGCTTTGATTTGTAGGCGCAGCTCTCAAATTTCTCTTTACTAATTTAGGTGCCCCCAAGATGGTGTGCGGATAAGATGGGTTGTTGGGAGGCATTGGTGAATGAATGGTGCTCTGACCAATGGCAAGTCGTCCACGATGATGCCAAGGCACGGCGTGCCCAAATGGAAGGTGTGCCACACCATCAAGGCAGCGCCAACATTTATCAGTTCGGGTGGAACTAGGTATGTGGTTTGCGTCATGATTCCTGCAATTCATTCTTGTAGTGCTAGGTTTACCCATTATTAATACTTTGTTCCTCTCTTGTAGGCTCATCACAATAAGACAGAGGTGCCTTAGGTGTACGACCTCTATGCCATGGCCAATACTACCTCATACAAGAAGGTCAAGGCATTCTCTGAGTCTGACCTCGATAATCGACTTCGCCAATATATCCTCCCACCACAAGCTTGTGAGGTACAAAGATGTGGGGAAGGCGGTGAATGGGGAGGACTTCAACCCGAGCCAGCATCCAACTGATCCAGACCTTGTAATGATAGCTGGCCACGGGAGACCCCATGGCTCGATAGCCATTAGAGCTGGACATACATGGTCTTCAAGTATTCTTCGGCAGATCAAGGCGCGCCAAACGAGCTCCTGTCCTGAGATGCCGCCTCGTCCACGGCCAGTCGAGCTCGACATCGACGTTAGTCATATGGACTAAGATAGATTTCCTCCATTACATTGTGTGCGCGAACAAAGATGATTACAATGCTAACGAGGAGTGGTGTTGCAGGATGCTCTGCAGAAAGAGAGAGACAACCCAGGCGCTTCTGGCGGAACAGGCCTGGAAGGTGGCAGAGGAGAAGAGGGATCTGGAGGCAAGGATGGCTAGGTTGTTGGAGGAGGAGAGGGCACGGAACGATGCGTCTAACCGGGCCATGTACGAGCTCATCGTGGTAAGTTTCTTCTTCATATTAGCCAAATCATGCACTACATGTTCTATTCATTAATAAACAATATGATTGACTGGGCAAATCCAAATGTGCAGAATTTGTGCGAGAAGACCGGCCAGACCCTTTCGCCGATGCCAGTCATTACCACGACCACAATGGTGAGTTTCATTTCAATGTTCATTAGTTACTAGTCTTAACATTTAAGAATCATCGTGCTAATGCAAATGATCTTTTGTATAGCATAACTCCCGAGCCGCATCGCACAACCTAAGCAATCTCGGTGCTTCACCTCCATGATGACGAGGAGGGTAAGCCCTAATATGCCACTTGTCTCATTTTCTCAAACAAAGACAAACATAGCACTTAGACAAACTTAGCACAATAACAAACTTAGCACTTGGACTCATTAGATTTTACCTAAGTTAGCTTTGTTTCCTCTAAAATGACATAGTAAGCTTACTTACCTCCAAAATGACATATTATACCTAAGTTAGCTCTAAAATGTGAAAGGACATTTGCTCCCTCGGTGGTTTTGGTAATTAATAACAACATATGAGTCATTGAACTAATGTCTCCACCAAGTATATTTTAGGAAAAGTTCAATGATAGGGATGGGAAAAGATTGTGGAGATTGTGGAATTACCCCAAGATGCAAGGAAATAGGCTGGCCAAGCTTCAAGCAAGAGGACTCTACATTTTACATTTGTGAGAAATCACTTTGAGTCTATAGGAAATCCATTACTATTAAAAGGGGGTAAGGTTTTGTTGGTGAACAAAATGCTCATATGTGCACAAGTGATAGTCACCAAAATCATCCACAAGCTCTTCCGCCAAAGTCTGCCAATAGCCAAACATTCAAAATCTATGCAACCAACATTCCTACCCCGGTGTCACCGATTCTAGAACGAAGACAGACTCAGCCAAACCCTAGCCACTTCGATTCAACCAATTCCATACCGGTGCCACCGAATTTAGGTTGCCAACTTTCTATTACGCAAACTCACATTTTCGGTACCACCAACAATGTTGGGTCGGCATCACCGAGATTGGAAATCTGACCGTTGGTCACCTTATCGGTGCAACCGAGATTCATATATCGGTCCCTCCGAGATTCAAAAGTTTCCACCTTTTGGTCACTTCGGTACCAACGAGATTAACACATCGGTGTCACCGAGTTGGTCATTTTGTGAGTAACGGTTGGATTTTTGGGGATGCCTATATATACCCCTCCACCACCACCTACTCGAAAGAGAAGCACTCAGAACTATTCCATACCTATCCTATCAGATTTTCTAAGAGAGAACCACCTACCCTTGTGTTGAGATCAAGATCTTCCACTCCAACCATATGGATCTTGATTTCTAGCCTCCCGAAGTTGATTTCCACCAATCCCATCTCTTCTACCAAGCCAAATCTGTGAGAGAGTGATTGTGTGCTGAGGAGTCTATCATCTTGAAGCACAAGAGCAAGGAGTTCATCGTCATTACCAAGCCTATTACCTTTTGGAGGGTGGTGCCTCCTAGATTGGTTAAGTGTCGCTTGGGAGCCTCCTACTTCATGTTGTGGAGTGAACCAAGAAGTTTGTAAGGGCAAGGAGATCGCCTACTTCGTGAAGATCTACCCATAGTGAGGCTAGTCCTTTGTGGATGGAAGCCATATGGAATAGTAAAGGTTGCTAATTCGTGGACCCTTATGGGTGGAGCCCTCCATGGACCCCCGCGATCATTACCCTCCATGGGTTGAAGACTCCATAAACGTGGATGTACGATAGCGCCACCTATCGGAACCATGGGAAAAATCATCGTGTCTACAATTGCATTTGATCTTCCTACCCTATCCCTTATACTCATGCTTGTTGTTACATTCCGCTGCTATACTCTTAGACTTTCATGTGTCGGGTCAAATTGACTTGCCATGAATGCTAAAACTGCAAACACAAAAATTTTGGAAAAGGCAAAACTTTTATTTGGTCAAGTAGTCTAATCACCCCCCTCTAGACTTACTTTCGGTCCTACAAGTGGTATCAGAGCTTTGGTCTCCATTGCATTGGCCTCACAACCTAGGAGAAGTGTGGTGTCTAGTAAGGGTAATTATCACCATAGAGGTCCGTACTTTGATGGTACTAATTTTGCTAGTTGGAAGCACAAAATGAAAACACATTTGCTTGGCCATAAACCCTCCATTTGGGTTGTTGTTCATTTTGGCATACAAGGTGAATTCTTTGCGGAAGGAAAGGAGCCCGATCGTGAAGCAAACACGGATGAGTTGAAGATGTTGCAACTCAATGCTCAAGCATGTGACATTCTCTTGAACTGTCTATGCTCCGAAGAATTCAACAAGATTAGCCATCTCGAGAATGCAAAAGAGATTTGGGATATTTTTATTGGTATGCATGAAGGTACATAATCTGTGAGAGAATCCAAGTTGGATGTTCTTCAAAGTCAACTTGACAAGTTCAAGATGAAGGATGGTGAAGGAGTCGCTGAGATGTACTCTAGGCTAGCTCTCATCACCAATTAGATTGCCGGCTTAGGAAGCGAAGAAATGACTAACAAATTCATCATCAAGAAGATACTTCGAGCTTTGGATGATCTATATGACACCGTTTGCACATTGATCCAAATGATGCCCAACTACAAAGATCTCAAGCCAATGAAAGTGACTGTTAGAATTGTTGCTCATGAGATGACACTCAAAGACAAGGAAAAGCTTCAGCACAAGTCTAGCGGTGCTTACAAAGCCACAAGTGATGCTCCTACTACCTCAAGTGACAACCTTGTAACAAATAAAGGGATAACCCTCATGGTCAAGGAATTCAACAAGTTCTACAGTAATAGAAGCAAAGATCGAAGCTCCAACTCAAGATATGAAGAGAAGCGTTCATCATGTCGTGATTGAAACTTCTACAATCATGGGAAGCCCGGACACTACTCCAATGAGTGCACGGATCCCTACAAATAAATGGAAGAGTCACCTAGAAGGCAAAGCTCAAGGAATGAATCACCTTGAAGAGAGAGAAGGAGTAGAGATGATCGTTATGAACTAAGACCCTCAAGGATAAGTAGAGATTTGGAGAAGAAGTACAAGTACACCAAGATCTACTCAAGAAGGAAACATCAAGCTCATGTTGGTGAATGGGTTTCCGGCTCTGACTCCGACAACCACTTCGAGAGAAGCTATCACTCCAACTCCAACTATATTCAAGATGAAGGTGTTGCCGGAATTTCACTAGTGACTACCAACTCCTATTATCTATTTGATTCACCAAATGAAGGGAGTGGAAGTTGCTTCATGGCTAAAGGCCCCAAGGTATCACACCCCGAATATCTTGATTTCGATCATGATGAACATGATTTGCTTTGTGATGATGACTTGCTATGTGATAAAACTAGTGATGTTGATCAAAATGAACTTAATAATTCTCATGCTAGTGACGATAGGTCGATTGACGATGATAAGATGAAAATAGAAGAACTAACTAAAGAACTTAACACTCTTAAGTTAGCCCATGAATCTACTCTTGAAGATCATAGAGAGCTTGTAAGAACTCATGAGAAGCTACATGATACGTCTCCAACGTATCTATAATTTTTGCTTGTTCCATGCTATTATATTATCATTCTTGGATGTTTTACAATCATTTTACTACAACTTTATATTATTTTTGGGACTAACCTATTAACCCAGAGCCCAGTTCCAGTTTTTGTTTTTTCCTTGTTTTTGAGTTTTACAGAAAAGGAATATCAAACGGAGTCCAAACAGAATAAAAATTTACGGTGATTTTTTATTGACCAAAAGAGACCCACAGAGCATCGGAGTTGGGCCAGAAGACCCACGAGGCAGTCACAAGCCTCAGGGGCGTGACCACCCCCCTAGGCGCACCCACCAGGCTTGTGACTCCCTCGTGGCCCATCCTGACTCGTTTCCACCGCCATAAATTCCTATAAATCCCAAAAACCCCAACACAGAACCTAGATCGGGAGTTCCGCTGCCGCAAGCCTCCAAAGCCACGAAAAATCAATCGGGAGCCCGTTCCGGCACCCTATCGGAGGGGCAAACCATCACCAAAGGCCATCTTCATCATCTCGACGCTCTCCATGACAAGGAGGGAGTAGTTCACCCTCGGGGCTGAGGGTATGTACCAGTAGCTATGTGTTTGATCTCTCTCTCTCTCGTGTTCTTGAGATGGCACGATCTTAATGTATCGCGAGCTTTATTGATATAGATGAATCCTATGGAGTTTTCCCCTCTCTATCTAGTTGTGATGAATTGAGTTTTCCCTTTGAAGTTTACTTATCGAATTGAGTCTTTAAGGATTTAAGAACACTTGATGTATGTCTTGTGATGGGATATCCGTGGTGAAAATGGGATGTTCTATTGATCCACTTGATGTATGTTTTGGTGATCAACTTGTGGGTTCCGTGACCTTGAGAATCTATGCATAGGGGTTGGCACACGTTTTTGTCTTGACTTTCCGGTAGAAAATTTGGGGCACTCCTTGAAGTTCTTTGTGTTGGACTGAACATGATGAATCTGAAATTATGTGATGTGTCTTGTATAATCAATCCCATGGGTACTTGTGGTGACAATGGAGTATCTAGGTGACATTAGGGTTTTGGTTGATGTGTATCTTAAGGTGTTATTTGTTGGGGAACGTCGCATGGGAAACAAAAAAATTCCTACGCACACGCAAACCTATCCATGGTGATGATCATCTACGAGAGGGAGAGTGGATCTACATACCCTTGTAGATCGCTAAGCGGGAAGCGTTAAGAAACGCGGTTGGTGTAGTCAAACTTCTTCGCGATCCAAATCGCCGAGCGTCCCGCGATCCAATCACGAACCGTCCCGCGAACACATCATGATCCGTCCCGCGAACTCATCACGATCCGTCTCACAATCTTGATCATGATCTGTCCCGTGAACTCATCACGATCCGTTCCGTGATCACATCACGAACCGTCTCGCGATCTCGATCACGGTCCTTCCGATCTAGCGCCGAACGGACGACACCTCTGCGTTCAGCACACGTGCAGCTTGATGACGATCTCCACCGTCTCGATCCAGCGAGATGAGGTGGAGAGGAGAGAGAGTTCACCGGCAGCGTGACGGCACTCCGGTGATGGTGGTGTAGGAATTCCGGCAGGGCTTCGCCTAAGCGCTGCAGAAAACCGATCTAGAGGAGAAACTATGCACCGGTGTAACGGGTAGCACATGGCCGGAAATTCTTTCCAAAAACCACCCAATCCACTAGTATATATAGGAGGAGAGGAGAGGAGAGGCAGCCAAGGCCTTTGGGTCGGCCTAAATAGGAGGTGGGAGCAATCCTACTTCACCTCCAATCCTAGTTGGAGTAGGATTGCCTCCTATTGGCTGATTTTCCACTTTTTGCTTTAGGACTTTCTCTCCTGCGCCATGGGCCTTTGTGGCTGTTTTCCCAGCCCACTAAGGGCTGGTTATTATTCTCCCACAGCCCATGGACCTCTTGGGGTAGAAATACCCCTCCCGGAGGTCCCCCGGTACACTACCGGCACTCCCGGTACACTACCGATACTCCCGGTACACTACCGATGAGCCCGAAACTTTTCCAGCAACCAAACTGGGACATCCTATATATGAATCTTTACCTCCGGACCATTCCGGAGCTCCTCGTGACGTCCGGGATCTCATCCGGGACTCCGAACAACCTTCGGTCACCACCATACATAACTCTACACTACCGAAACGTCACCAAACCTTAAGTGTGCAGACCCTGCGGGTTCGAGAACTATGTAGACATGACCGAGACACCTCTACAGTCAATAACCAATGGAGGGACCTGGACGTCCACATTGGTTCCTACATATTCTACAATGATCTTTATCGGTCGAACCTCTATGTCAAGGATTCAGTTAATCCCGTATAACGTTCCCTTTGTTCTTCGGTATGTTACTTGCCCGAGATTCGATCGTCGGTATCTCCATACCTAGTTCAACCTCGTTACTGGCAATTCTCTTTACTCGTTCCATAATACAAGATCCCGTGACTAACACTTAGCCACATGGCTTGCAAGGCTTGTTGTGATGTTGTATTACCGAGTGGGCCCTGAGATACCTCTCCGTCACACGGAGTAACAAATCCCAGTCTTGATCCATGCCAACTCAACAGACACCATCGGAGATACCTGTAGAGCACCTTTATAGTCACCCAGTTACATTGCGACGTTTGATACACACAAGGCACTCCTCGGATATCCGTGAGTTGCATGATCTCATGGTCATAGGAACATATACTTGACATGCAGAAAACAGTAGCAATAAACTGACACGATCATATGCTATGTTTGTAGTTTGGGTCTTATCTATCACATCATTCTCCTAATGATGTGATCCCATTATCAAACGACATCTCATGTCCATGGCTAGGAAACCTTAACCATCTTTTGATCAACGAGCTAGTCTACTAGAGGCATACTAGGGACATGGTGTTGTCTATGTATCCACACATGTATCTGAGTTTCCGATCAATACAATTATAGCATGGATAATAAACGATTATCATGAACAAGGAAATATGATAATAACTAATTTATTATTGCCTCTAGGGCATATTTCCAACAGTCTCCCACTTGCACTAGAGTCAATAATCTAGTTCACATCACCATGTGATTCGCATTGTTATGTATCTAACACCCAATGAGTTCTGGGGCTCGATCATGCTTTGCATGTGAGAGAGGTCTTATAGTCAACGGGTCTGCGATATTCAGATCCGTGTGTACTTTGCAAATCTCTATGTCAAACCGTAAACACTGCTACCACACTCCACTTGGTACTATTTCCAAATGGCTGCTCCACTATACGTATCCAGATTGCTACTACGAGTCATCCGGATTAGTGTTAAAGCTTGTATCGACGTAACTCCTTACGATGAATTCTTTATCACCTCCATAATCGAGAAACATCTCCTGAGTCTCTTAGTTACAGAGGATAATCTTGACCGTTGTCCAGTGATCCACTCCTGGTTCACTCGTGTACCCCCTGACAGACTCATGGCAAGGCACACACAGGTGCGGTACACATCATGGCATAATATAGAGCCTATGGCTAAGGCATAGGGGACGACGTTCGTCCTTTCTCTTTCTTCTGCCGTTGTCGAGCTTTGAGTCTCACTCAACTTTCACACTTTAGAAATCAGGCGAGAACTCTTTCTCTGACTGATCCATTTTGAACTCTTTCAAAATCTTGTGAAGGTATGCACTCATTGAAAGTCTCATTGAGCATCTTGATCTATCTCCATAGATTTTGATGCTCAACAATTAGGTAGCTTCATCCAGGTCTTCCTTTGAAAAACACTTTCCAAATGACCATTTTATGCTTTCCAGAAACTCTACATTATTTCTGATCAACAATATGTCATCCACATATACTTATCAGAAATTCTATAGTGCTCCCACTCACTTTATTGCAAATACAAGTTTCTCGTAAACTTTTTCTAAACTACAAAAACTTTGATCACCTCATCAAAGTGTATATTCCAACTCCGAGATGCTTGCTTCAGTCCATGCAAGGATCACCGAAGCTTGCACACCTTTTAGCATCCTTAGGACTGACAAAACCTTCTGGTTGTATCACATACAACCTTTCCTTAAGTAAACCGTTAAGGAAATGATGTTTTGACATCCATCTGTCAGATTTCATAATTGAAAACGCAGCAACTACTAACATAATTCCAACAGACTTTAGCATCGCTACGAGTGAGAAAGCCTCATCGCAGTCAACTCCTTGAACTTGTCACAAACAACTTTGCAACAAGTCGAGCTTTACAAATGGTGACATTCACCATCAGTGTCTGTCTTCATTCTAAAGGTCCATTTGTACTCAACGACCTGCCGTCTAACGAGCAAGTCTACCAAAGTCTATACTTGGTTTTCATACATGGATCCTATCTCGGATTTCATGGCCTCTAACCATTTGTCGGAATCCGGGCCCGTCATCGCTTCTCCATAGCTCGTAGGTTCATCGTTGTCCAACAACATGATCTCCAAGACAGAGTTGTCGTACCACTTAGGAGCAGTACACATCCTTGTTGACCTACGAAGTTCGATAGTAACTTGATCCTGAAGCTTCATGATCATCATCATTAACTTCCTCTTCAACTAACGTAGGCTTCACAAAAACATCTTTCTGCGCTGCGCTACTCTCTGGTTGAACAAAGGTTTAACAACCTCATCAAGTTCTATCTTCCTCCCACTCAATTCTTTCGAGAGAAACATTTCCTCGAGAAAGGATCCGTTTAAGCAACAAACACTTTGCACTA
The DNA here is from genome assembly GCA_022496015.1 of Hordeum marinum. Classification (NCBI taxonomy): domain Eukaryota; kingdom Viridiplantae; phylum Streptophyta; class Magnoliopsida; order Poales; family Poaceae; genus Hordeum; species Hordeum marinum. The sequence goes on from CM039673.1 coordinate 165,491,068, forward strand.
GGATCTGAGATTGAAGGTTCACCCAACTGATCTTAGGGTATTCTATGAAGATGCATTTGTCCGCCTTGGGTTTGACCTCATTAGGTGAAAACATTTTCCACACAAGTGTCACAACCCCAAATATTAAGAAATGACAGCTTAGGTTTCTATCAAACCATAATTCACACGGTGTCATCTCAACGGATTTAGATGATGCCCTATTTAAAGTGAATGTAGTTGTCTCTAATGCATAACCCCAAAAATTATAGTAGTAAAACGATAAGAGACATCACAGTATGCACTATATCAATAGAGCATGACTATGATGTTCGGACACACCATCACACCATGGTGTTCCAGGTGGCGTTAGTTGTGAAACAAATTTCACGTTGTCTTAAGTTGTATGCCAAACTCGTAACTCAGATATTCACCTCCACGATCATATCGCGGTCATTTTTTTCTTCTTGTCACGATGATCTTTAAACTTCACTCTGAATTTGCTTGAACCTTTCAAACGATTCAGACTTGTGTTTCATTAAGTAAATATACACTATATCTACTCAAATCATCAGTGAAGGTAAGAAAATAACGATATCCACTACACGCTACAAGACTCACTAGATTGCATACATCAACATGTATCATTTCCAATGAATCACTTGCCCGCTCCATCCAACGGGGTCCTTTAGTCATCTTGCCCAAGAGGCATGGTTCGCATGTCTCAACCGATTCGAAATCGAATGAGTCCAAATATCCATCAGCATGGAGTTTCTACATGCGCTTTATACCAATATGACATTTAGCGGCAGTGCCACAAGTATGTGGTACTATCATTATTAACTTTGTATCTTTTGACATCAATGTTATGAACATGTGTAATACTACGATCAAGATTTCAACAAACCATTCTCACTGGGTGCATGACCATTGAAGGTATTATTCATGTAAACAGAATAACCATTATTCTCTAACTTAAATGAATAACCGTATTGCAATAAACATGATCTAATCATGTTCATGCTCAACGCAAAACACCAAATAACATTTATTTAGGTTCGTCACTAATCCTAAAGGTAGAGAGAATGTGCGATGTAGATCACATCAACCTTAGAAACACTTCCAACACATATCGTCACCTCACCCTTTGCTAGTTCTCCGTTTATTCCGTAGCTTTTATTTCGAGTTACTAACATTTAGCAACCGAACCGGTATCCAATACCCAGGTGCTACTAAGAGTACTAGCAAGGTACACATTAGTAACTCGTATATCAAATATACTTCTATCAATGTTGCCAGCCTTCTTATCTACCAAGTATCTAGGGTTGTTCCGCTACAGCGACCTCTCACCTCATAATAGAAGCACTTAGTCTCGGGTTTGAGTTCAACTTTGGCTTGCTTCACTGGAGCAGCAACTGACTTGCTATCCATGAAGTTTCCCTCCTTGCTCTTGCCCTTTTCGAAACTAGTGGTTTGATTAACCATCAACACTTGACGCTCCTTCTTGATTTCTACCTTCGCGGTGTCAAACATCGCGAACAGCTCAGGGATCAATACTTCTATCCCTGGTGTATTATAGTTCATCACTAAGTTCTAGTAGCTTTAGTGACAGAGACTTGGAGAACTATATCAATCACTATCTTATCTGGAAGATCAACTCCCACTTGATTCAAGTGATTGTAGTACCCAGACAATCTGAGTACATGCTCAACGATTGAGCTATTCTCCTTCATCTTACAGGCAAAGAATCTTGTTGGAGATCTCATATCTCGCAACACACGCACGAGCCTGAGATCACAATCTCTGCCCCTAGAACATCTCATATGGTCCGTGACGTTCAAAACGTTTCGGAGCCTCAATTCTAAGCCGTAATGCACGACGCACTAAACTATCAAGTAGTCATCGAAACGTGCCTGTCAGATGTTCACAACATCTATAGACGACGCTAGAGGGGGTGGCGCACCGAGCGGTGCATTAAGGACATAAGCCTTCTGTGCAGCAATGAGGACAATCCTCAGATCACGGACCCAGTCCGCAATATTGCTACCAACATCTTTCAACTCTATTTCTCTAGGAACATATACAAATTTAAGGGAGCTACAACGCGAGCTAGTAATCTACAACATAATTTGCAAAGACACTTTGACTATGTTCATGATAATGAGTTCAATTAATCATATTAGTTAAGAACTCCCACTCAAATTGACATCCCTCCGATCATTCGAGTGATACATGATCCAAATTCACCAACTCAAGTCCGATCATCACGTGAGTTGAGGTGGCTGCAATGGTGAACATCATTATGTTGATCATATCTACTATATGACTCATGTTCGACCTTTCGGTCTCTTGTGTTTCGAGGCCATGTCTGTACATGCTAGGCTCGTCAAGTTTAACCCGAGTGGGGTGTTCTGCGCATGCAAATCTGGCTTGCACCCGTTGTATGTGAACGTAGAGTCTATCGCACCCAATCATCACGTGGTGTCTCAACATGACGAACTTTCGCAATGGTGCACACTCGGGGAGAACACAGTTCATCTTGAAATTCAAGTGAGGGATCACCTTATAATGCTACCACCGTACTAAGCAAAACAAGGTGCATAAAAGGATTAACATCTCATGCAATTCATAAGTGACATGATATGGCCATGAACTTGTGTTTAAGATCTCCATCTTCGAAACACCGGCATGATCTCCATCGTCACCGGCACAACACCATGATCTCCATCATCTTGATCTCCATCAATGTGTTGCCATTGGGGTAGTGCCGCCAGCCCTGCTTCTACTTCTATTGCTACTGCTTAGCGATAAAGTAAAGCATTACATAGCGCTTAATGATTGACACGCAGGTCATACAATAATTAAAGACAACCCTATGGCTCCTGCCGGTTGCCGTACTCAACGACATGCAAGTCGTGAAATTCTATACATCACATGATCATCTCATACATCACATATATCTCATCATGTAATTGGCCATATCACATCACAACATACCCTGCAAAAACAGGTTAGACGTCCTCTAATTGTTGTTGCTTGTTTTACGTGGCTGCTACGGGTATCTAGCAAGAACGATTCTCACCTACGCATAAACCACAACGGTGATACATAGGTTGCTTTTCAACCTTCTCAAGGACCGCCTTTGTCGGATCCGATCCAACTAAAGTGAGAGAAACTGTCATCCGCAAGCCATCTAAGCAACAAGTTGCGTCAAGGGAACCGGTCTCTCGTAAGTGTACGAGTAATGTTGGTCCGGGCCGCTTCATCTCACAATCCCGCTGAACCAAAATCCGACCAAGGGAGGAAGCAATCTAAGCATCAATGCCCACAAACCTTTTGTGTTCTACTCGAGATCTCATCGAACCATCAACCTAGCTCATGATGCCACTGTTGGGGAACGTCGCATGGGAAACAAAAAAATTCCTACGCACACGCAAACCTATCCATGGTGATGAGCATCTACGAGAGGGAGAGTGGATCTACATACCCTTGTAGATCGCTAAGCGGGAAGCGTTAAGAAACGCGGTTGGTGTAGTCGAACTTCTTCGCGATCCAAATCGCTGAGCGTCCCGCGATCCAATCACGAACCGTCCCGCGAACACATCATGATCCGTCCCGCGAACTCATCACGATCCGTCTCACGATCTTGATCACGATCTGTCCCGTGAACTCATCACGATCCATTCCGTGATCACATCACGAACCGTCTCGCGATCTCGATCACGGTCCTTCCGATCTAGCGCCGAACGGACGACACCTCCGCGTTTAGCACACGTGCAGCTTGATGACGATCTCCACCGTCTCGATCCAGCGAGATGAGGTGAAGAGGAGAGAGAATTCACCGGCAGCATGACGGCACTCCGGTGATGGTGGTGTAGGAATTTCGGCAGGGCTTCGCCTAAGCGCTGCAGAAAACCGATCTAGAGGAGAAACTATGCACCGGTGTAACGGGTAGCACGTGGCCGGAAATTCTGTCCAAAAACCACCCAATCCACTAGTATATATAGGAGGAGAGGAGACGAGAGGCAGCCAAGGCCTTTGGGTCGGCTGAAATAGGAGGTGGGAGCAATCCTACTTCACCTCCAATCCTAGTTGGAGTAGGATTGCCTCCTATTGGCTGATTTTCCACTTTTTGCTTTAGGACTTTCTCTCCTGTGCCATGGGCCTTTGTGGCTATTTTCCCAGCCCACTGAGGGCTGGTTATTATTCTCCCACAGCCCATGGACCTCTTGGGGTCTAAATACCCCTCCCGGAGGTCCCCCGGTACACTACCGGCACTCCCGGTACACTACCGATACTCCCGGTACACTATCGATGAGCCCGAAACTTTTCCGGCCACCAAACTGGGACATCCTATATATGAATCTTTACCTCCGGACCATTCCGGAGCTCCTCGTGACGTCCGGGATCTCATACGGGACTCCGAACAACCTTCGGTCACCACCATACATAACTCTACACTACCGAAACGTCACCGAACCTTAAGTGTGCAGACCCTGCGGGTTCGAGAACTATGTAGACATGACCGAGACACCTCTACAGTCAATAACCAATGGCGGGACCTGGACGTCCACATTGGTTCCTACATATTCTACGAAGATCTTTATCGGTCGAACCTCTATGTCAAGGATTCAGTTAATCTCGTATAACGTTCCCTTTGTTCTTCGGTATGTTACTTGCCCGAGATTCGATCGTCGGTATCTCCATACCTAGTTCAACCTCGTTACTGGTAATTCTCTTTACTTGTTCCATAATACAAGATCCCATGACTAACACTTAGCCACATTGCTTGAAAGGCTTGTTGTGATGTTGTATTACCGAGTGGGCCCTGAGATACCTCTCCGTCACACGGAGTAACAAATCCCAGTCTTGATCCATGCCAACTCAACAGACACCATCGGAGATACCTGTAGAGCACCTTTATAGTCACCCAGTTACGTTGCGACGTTTGATACACACAAGGCACTCCTCCGATATCCGTGAGTTGCATGATCTCATGGTCATAGGAACATATACTTGACATGCAGAAAACAGTAGCAATAAACTGACACGATCATATGCTATGTTTGTAGTTTGGGTCTTATCCATCACATCATTCTCCTAATGATGTGATCCCGTTATCAAACGACATCTCATGTCCATGGCTAGGAAACCTTAACCATCTTTTGATCAACGAGCTAGTCTACTAGAGGCATACTAGGGACATGGTGTTGTCTATGTATCCACACATGTATCTGAGTTTCCGATCAATACAATTATAGCATGGATAATAAAAGATTATCATGAACAAGGAAATATGATAATAACTAATTTATTATTGCCTCTAGGGCATATTTCCAACATTAGTACGAACTCTACGGCTGTTTGTGACACTTAAAGGGACAGCTCATAAGATTGATCAGAAAAGATAACTTTGAGGTGGTTTTGTACCCTACAATAATTTCATCATTAGTTCTCCGCTATTTGTGAATTTGGAGTGAACTCTTTGTCGCATGAGAGGTATTTACATATGATTCAACTATGCCAATATTGTTGAGAGAAATTGCACTAGTGAAAGTATGGACCCTAGGCCTTGTTTCCAAGCATTTATACAACGTTTTTCTCGATGTTTACTATTTTTTACCTTGCTATTTTTATATTTTCAGATTACAAAAACCTATATCTACCATCCATATTGCACTTGTATCACCATCTCTTCACCGAACTAGTGCACCTATACAATTTACCATTGTATTGGGTGTGTTGGGGACACAAGAGACACTTTGTTATTTGGTAGCATAGTTGTTCGAGAGATACCATCTTCATCCTACACCTCCCATGGATTGATAAACCATAGCTCATCCACTTGAGGGAACATTGCCGCTGTCCTACAAAACTCTGTGCTTGGAGGCCCAACACGAGTCTACAAGAAGAAGGTTGTGTAGTAGACATCAAGCTCTTTTCTAGCGCCATTGCCGGGGAGGTGAGTGCTTGAAGGTATATCTTTAGATGTTGCAATCAAATCTTTTAGTTTCTTGTTTTTCACTAGTTTGGTTTTATAAAATAAAACTACAAAAAAGGAATTGAGGTTGCCTCATATCCTTCATCTTTTTAATGTCTTTCGTGAAAATGATGGAAAGGAAAATTGTGCTCAAGTGTTAGAAGAAGTTATTAAAAAAATTGGCACTAAATCCTTGAATGATGAGCATGATTTCAATATTGTTAGTATGAATTCTCTGAATAATTCATGATGCTAATGATATGCAAAGCCACAAGCTTGGGGATGCTATATTTGATGAAGCAGATATTTTTAGTCCCCCAGATTTTGATGAGAAAAACTATTATGATTATGACATGCCCCCTATCTATGATGATTATTGTGATGACACGTATGCTATAAAGAGTAATGACAACCATGAAACCTATTATCATGATTCTAATATTCAATGTGGTTATGTCAATCAAGTGTCACATGATAGTTATTTTTTGACTTTGCTCGCACTACTTTGCATGAGAAGAAATTTTGTTGTGTGGAGAGTAGTAGAATTTCTATGCTTGTAGATCATGAATAGAATGCTTGTGTGCTGGTTATATTTTGTAATTCCTTCATGATGCTACTGAAAATTATTATGAGGGAGGAACATATGCTTTTAGGAATTTCAATAATATCAAGTTTCCTCTCAATGTGTTCAAAGTTTTGAAGTTATGCTTGTTTTGCCTTCCTATGCTAGTTGATTATTGCTCCGATAAATTGTTTGCTCACAAAATCCATATGCATAGGAAGTGGGTTAGACTCAAATGTGCTTGTCATGATATTCATGATGCTCTTTTTCATGTTCCAAATATTATTCCTATATGAGCATCATTGAAATCATCATGCCTAGCTAAAAGGCATTAAAGAAAAGCACTTGTTGGGAGACAACCCAACACTTTTACTTTATGTTTTTTGTGTGTTCAAATGATTAATATACTGTATTAATCATGTTTGTGTCTTTTATTTCAATAAAATTCCAAGTAAAACCTTTGGGATAGTGTGGATACTTGCTTGTTTGATTATGTGCAAAAACAGAAAGTTTTGCGTCCAGTATATGAATTATATGATTTTACTAAAGCGTAAAAACTTTATGAAATTTTTAGACAAGATTTATATGGAAATTAATTGAGTTTTGCCAAGTTTTAAGAATATTTAGAGTCAGGAAGTATTTTGGTCATACAGATCTTCACAGACTGTTCTGTTTTTGGCAGATTCTGTTTTGCATCCATAGTTTGCTTATTTCAAGTGTTCATATAGCTTATATTGAGTAATATAAATTGTGGGAATGATGTAATAAAGTAGGTATTATCTGGGAATAATTATGAATCTTGTCTTGACAGCACCTAAGTGAATGATTTATCTTTACTATACTAACCCATCTCACGATGTTCCGTTAAGTTTTGTGTGATTGAAGTTTTCAAGTTTTGGGTGAGACATCGATATAAGGAGAATAAGGAGTGACAAGAACATAATCTTGGGTATGAAAAAGTCACCCCCAAGGTAATATCCAAGGAAGGCTCAAGCGCCTAAGCTTGGGGATGCCCCCAGAAGGCATCCCTTCTTTCGTCTTCAACACTATTGGTATATCTTACTTGGAGCTATATTTTTAATCGTCACATAATATGAGTTTTGTTTGGAGCATACTTTTAATTTGTTGTCCTTTGTTAGGTGTTATTTATAATCTTGTTTTTCAATAAAAAGTTCCAAGAATTTCCTTTAGGATGCTTGCATTGCATGTTTTGATGAGTGATGTGTAAAAACAGAAACTTTGGCTGTAGTGTTTGAATTTTCATATATTACTAGAACGTGGAAAGTTTCTGAAACTTTTACACAGTATGGTAATATAAATTTTATAGCCTGTCCTAAATTTTCATAATTTTTTGAGTTACATAAGTACACTATTTTCATAAATTGCTACATTGTTCTGTTTGGGCAGATTGGTGTCATAGCTTTGTTATCTTCTTATCCTATAGTTTCCATAGCCTATATTGGTAGATATAAATTGTGGAAATGATAGTATACAGTACCTAATGTTTGAAAAGTATTATGCAACTTGTCTTGGCAGTACATAAAGAGCTGATTTCTTATTATGTGTACTAACCTATCTCATGAGTTCTTTTCGAGTTTTGTGTGGATGAAGTTTTTGAGAATAGGTGAAACCATGATATGATAGGATTGAATGAGATACAAAAGCTCAAGCTTGGGGATGCCCAAGGCACCCCAAGTAAATATTTCAAGAAGTGCCAAGCATCTAAGCTTGGGGATGCTACGCATCCCATATCTCTTCATCAACCATTATTGGTTAGCCTATGTTGAGCCTAAATTTTTATTCGTTCACATGACGCGTGCTATTCTTGGAGTGCTATTTTTATTTTGCTTGTTGTTTGAATAAAGTACCCAGATGTGAAAATATTTATCGAGGGAGAGAGAGTCCTCACATAGCTACTTAAATTGTTTGACTACTCATTAATCTTCACTTATATCTTTTGAGAGTAGCTTGTCATTTGCTCATGTACTTCACTTAAATTTGTTTGAGCTTGCCAAAAGGCAATGGCAATACATAAAACTAGTACCAAAGTGATATATATCCAAGGAGGATATAATAAAAACTTTCATGAAGATCATGGGACAAATTAAACTTGATTCTTTGTAATAGTTTTGAAACATAATGATAGGCATATGTGAGTCATGTTAGTGAGTAATTATGCTTAGTAAGAATATTGGTGTTAAGGTTTGTGATTCCATATGCATGCATGATAGTAAATAGTCATGCAATGAAGTTACATCCCACTTGTGGTGCATTATTCGGTGTTAGTTATGACTCAATGTTCACTTATGTGATTTTTTGTTCCTCGGTTTGGCTGTTTCCCAATCTATTTGCTAGCCTTAATTTGTACTAAGTAGAAATACTACTTGTGAATACAAAATCCTTAAACCAAGTTTTGCCTTAGGAGTCCACCATACCTACCCATATGCGGTATTTCCATGCCATTCCAAGAAAATTTGTATGTAACATCTCTATGTTGGAAATATGCCCTAGAGGCAATAAATAAAGTGTTTATTATTATATTTCCTTGTTCATGATAATTGTTTATTATCCATGCTATAATTGTATTGATTGGAAACGCATTACATGTGTGGGTAAATAGACAACATATTGTCCCTAGTATGCCTTTAGTGAACTAGCTCGTTAATCAAAGATGGTCAAGGTTTCCTAGCCATTAACATGTGATGTCATTTGATAACGGGATCACATCATTAGGAGAATGATGTGATGGACAAGACCCAAAATACAAATGTAGCATATGATCGTGTCAGTTTATTGCTATTGTTTTCTGCATGTCAAGTATATGTTCCTATGACCATGAGATCATGTAACTCACGGACACCGGAGGAGTGCCTTGTGTGTATCAAACGTCGCAACGTAACTGGGTGACTATAAAGGTGCTCTACAGGTATCTCCGAGGGTGTTTGTTGAGTTGGCATGGATCAAGACTGGGATTTGTTACTCCGTGTGACGGAGAGGTATCTCAGGGCCCATTCGGTAATACAACATCATAATAAGCCTTGCAAGTAATGTGACTAAATGTTAGTCGCGGGATCTTGTATTACGGAATGAGTAAAGAGACTTGCGGTAACGAGGTTGAACTAGGTATGGAGATACCGATGATCGAATCTCGGGCAAGTAACATACCGAAGAACAAAGGGAACATCATATGGGATTAACTGAATCCTTGACATAGAGGTTTGACTGATGAAGATCTTCATAGAATATGTAGGAACCAATATGGGCATCCAGGTCCCGCTATTGGTTATTGACCGTAGAGGTGTCTCGGTCATGTCTACATAGTTGTTGAACCCGCAGGGTCTGCACACTTAAGGTTCG